>OW028574.1:33484664-34857164 GCA_932294295.1 Alitta virens | reverse complement strand
TTCAATTGCTTGGTCATCACCAAGCTGTGACCACACCCCCCAACTCCCCCATTACGTCGGAAACGTCAGCTAGTTCTAACCATACTGATAACATAGCCAGAGGTGTTCCACAACAATCCAATGCATCTATATATAGACTAAGCTCCTAGAATGTACATTCAGAAAAATACTGAGTACATTTTATTTGTACAGTGAGCCCCAGGAGTGTGCCCATAATTGCACAAATTTGCAGTTTATTGATTGGTTCTACATACTGTGCTGTCACTGCAATGTAATTTAAACACTCAATACACTATCATCCTTCTACAACAATAAAATCATCCAGTTCAGCTCAAATTAACTGACTTTTACCTGTGACATACAACAAGACGTTGGATCTGAGCTCAGAGGATCAACAGTGCGACCTCGTCATCAATTTTTGTGTAAACATAAAACAAACCCACGAGAGTGCGCTGCAATCGACGGGACTCTAGTAGCGCCACGTAGTGCATTTATAAACTTCAAAATCTTCATTTTCCCGCATTGTCACTTACGAGTGTTGTGAAAGTGTCACGGGTACATTAACAGCCTAATGTCGATTAACTTCTTTTTTGTTATCGTCTACAGGATGCTAGATGCATGCCTACGATCCAAATTTTGTATCACATTCAGATAATTTTAAATGCTTTATCACCTGAGTTAAGATAAGATAAGATAACATAAAACTTTATTTACAGTCGGTGGTGACAATAAAACAAAGAACATAAGCTACAGTAGCTTTTAACCGACAAATAAAATAACAATAAAAACAAGATGACAAATATTACAGATGATATGAGAAATGACATATAATGTTCTTAGTAAAGTTACAGGTTATTTTGTATACAAAAAATACAAGATCCACATTGACAGTTTTTCCAGCAGTTACTGTTTCTTAACAATTGCCTAAAGTTTGCATATTCAACTTCTTTAATTTGAACAGGTAAATCATTCTATACTGAAGCACCTTACTTGATATACTATGGATTTCATACCATATTTTATAGTATTGTATGGCTTTACTAATTTCGCCTTGTCTCTCATATTGTACTGTGTAATTTTCCGCATAAAAAACCGACTTTCAACAGGTGGTCTTGTAAATAAATTCACCTAAGGTAATTTTCAAAGCATTCTTTCCTGTTTTACTTAACAGATCACTATATACAAACTTTCATAGTCATTGCATACTAAGCGTATTGCCCTTTCATTGAGTTTCTCAAGTTTCCTGTTTTGTCCTACCGTGAATGTATTATATACAATTGCGCAATATACAAAATTTTATGATATAAATGATTCATCATTATTGTTCATATATCCTAAGTTTGCTGGTATGGTCCATATATTTGCATAACCTTTGAAGTGCATTTATTTGTCTGGCTGCTTTTTTACAGATAACTGAAACATGGTAATTAAAGTTCAGCTTGTTGTCTATGTTGATACCTAAAAGTTTAACGTTTGTCTCTGATTTGATCAATTTTCCAATGTCAAAGTCAATGTTAATATTATCTCTACTTATACATATTGCCTGAAACTTGGATGGGTTAGCCTTCATAAAATTAAAATGGACCATTTAACTTCTTGCGAAGAGGCCTGTTCAAGCTTTTCTTTGATTATTCTAGGGTTACTGTGTGAGAATGACAAGGTATTATCATCTGCATAATTGTATACATTGCATGAGGTTTGAAGGTCAAGCAAAAAGTCACAAGTTACAAAATATAATTACAGTTAATGTGGATTTTTTAATAAAAAGCCTCATAAAAGTTCCATAAAATCTGAATTACAACCTACCATTATCAGTAGTAAACATATATATGTGGATACATGGAGCCTGCATTTGGAGTATACATCATGGTTGATGTTTAGAAGGACATGTATAAGTACAGTATGCCAATGAGTGCACAATGAAAATTCACATAACACAAGACAAATTTGATATCGATATGAATTTTCAAAGTACGAATACATTTTCATATCATACAAAACAGCATACTGCATTAGTTTTATTATATGTTTCTCAGTCACACACTAAAATCAAGAGTGAAAAGACATCATTTATGAACCATTGTTCACAGTGAGTCTGTGAACATAATTAACATTGTTAACATAAACTTTTTATAAACATATATAATGTGCTTTATTATTGTTTATATCTTGGATGAACTAGAGAAGGATTGGACACTTCGAAAGTAATAAAACAATATATATTCATTATTAGGTGAGTTAAGAAGAGTCAAATTCGCCCAGAGCTGGCCCAAGGACCCCTGCTGCTTCCTTAAACATGTTAAATACATAAATTCTTTGATGTTCACACTGCGCTTCAGTGAGCACACCACTCATCAGTGGTGCCCTGCATCAGCAGCAATTAACTCCCTAAAATTCAAAGTCGAACTTCTTTATTTCTTATTGTATATTCTTGACATCACTGCCAGTGAATGCCGCATGATCCCAGGATTCTAAAAGTGTTTTCACTAAATTTCTAGCCCTAATCAGCTAATATTAAGAAAGTTATGGACAAAAATTAGCCAGATTGGAACTAATATTTTGTGAAACATGTTATCTTAATCATGTGATAACTCAAGAAGCCGTAAAGAGCCATAGATAAGACCATATCCATTGAAAAGATGAAAACCTTGTCTTCATGCTGGTTGTTATGCCTTAATCGTCGTAAGTTGTCGAACTGAGATACAGACCTTCAACATTGTTCAAAGATGCCTAATTTTCAGCAGATGTGCACACATGTCTTAAAATTTAGATAAAAACCTGCCTATATATGTATTTCCCAAAATTTAGTTGCAGACATAAAATTTAAGTCTGGAAAAACAATGAAGGAAAAAAATGTCAAGTTTATACTATGTGCAGAGGAAAGATATGCATGTCAACCGATATGAATACATATTTACCCCTTTCTATTGTTTCCCAGTGGAATCAGTGAGGAGGGAGTTATACAACTTGGGTCTATTACATCATCATTAATTGGTCATTAGGACGGTAGCGAAACGCAGTGTGAACCTTTGAAGTATCGAAGTGTCCAATCCTTCTCTAGTTCATCCAAGTTTATATTGAACCATCCCAGTACAAAATAGTTTTAATGTGACTAATTTTGACCAATGGAAATGATCAAGACACAGCAGTCATAAATCAAATGCAAATATGAATGAATATATTGACCAAATGATTACCCCTCAAAGTAAACGTTTTGTAGAAGTACAATCAACTTCAGCATCATGAGGCAAATTACACTAGTCTCCCACTATGCAATTCCCAATCACAACAAACACTTATGCCATAACACAACAGAAAATTTGAGGTTGTAGTTCCGATACACCATGCATGTGTAAGTAACTGTGGGAGTTTTTTTAGGTACAGATATAGTGTGAATATGAGGAATTTATAACTGTGAATAAACTGCCTCCACAGGGGATTTAATTTCAAGTCACCCTTTCTGATGGAAGTGTTTGTCAGAGTAGAAAAGAGATTACACAGACATTTTGCAGTGGGGGGTGTTATTCTGTCGAGGTTAGTGCTACAAAGTCCACAAGCTTCCACAGCAGCTGTCAATTTTTCAGCTGCAGTTTTCCCAACTGCATATGAGACACCTTTCACAGTTCAGCAAATCTTTGTAGCTGGCTGCATTTATATTGCAGTGCTAAGCAATCTGTTAACATAATTATTGGAGGGCCCAGGGTTTGCAGCATCCCCCCCCCCGCCCCCACCCTGCCTCTGTTGCCATATATTTGTTGTCAAACCATTAAGCTAAAAGTAATATATATTACTCATAAAACGAGATACAAACAACAAATGCAATGAATAAGAAATTTACATCATATATATCAATAAAATATTAATTGTTAACGTACATTTAGTAGATTCCTGAGGAGACATCGATGCTACATTAGGAGTATTTGGGTTGAATCATCCTGCTCCAAAATTACCAAAAAACAACAGTTGAATTACAACATGGACCAAGTAATTTTTCCACTAAATTAAAGTTTGTTGGGTTATTTGAAGTTGAGAAGAAGGCAAGTTATTCTGCTCTCATTCACCGCGCGACGCGAGAATTTCATTATCAAATTGAAAATTTCAACTTACCGCATGGTTTGCAATCACAAATATGAGCAGATGCAATTGAAAAATTGTAACTCTTTACGTTAATGCAATCAAATGGGGTCAAAGGTCCCAGAGAAGATGATTTGGTTTTGCAGCAATCGCAATCCCGTGTTCTGCAATATCTGTGCTAGGAGTTTGTGCCCTGCTGTCCTGGAAAAAAAGTAGACATACACACATTAGTCTATGACAGTTTCACATATCAAATATTACAATTATTTCTATTTCTCAATGCATGGCAAAAATCACCTATTTTGACAGTTATCAAGAACCAAAAAATATATGCCTTTACATATTTAATAATCATATTTTAAGAAGTAATGCAATCCTAACAAGCGGTACAAAAATACACACTAACCTCCACAGAATAACACCCCCCACTGCAAAATGTCTGTGTAATCTCTTTTCTACTCTGACAAACACTTCCATCAGAAAGGGTGACTTGAACTGTCATTCTCTTGATTGCACAACCTTAAAAGAAAAAAGTCAATACAACTATCGATTACACCCTAGACAAACGATAATTATGCCGAAATGAAAGCATTGGAGCATTGAAAAATAGATTAAATGTATATATGTCACCATGGAAACCCATTTTTAACCTGTTCCACTTGCATATTATTTGTAACTTATTATCTTTTCAAAGATCAGTTCCTGTCATTTAATCTGATTGATTTGCACACCATAGTCCAGAAGGTGACTTTCATCTCATTTACAGAACCTACTATAAGGCCCCACTACTAAGGGGGGTTCTCACATAGCCGGTTTTCCCGGTGAAGCCATATTGCCGAATTATGTAATACCCCATTTTGATGACTTCACCATGGTTGTAGGAAGCAAAAAGGGGCGGGGCTTAAGACGACGGGTGAGTTGGCGGCAGCGAGGTGTGAATCATGGTCACCCGGTGGATCACACGTAGGATAAGTAACAAACTCGACGGATGATGCCAGGTCTGATGCCGGGTGAGCCAGGGGTAAATCATGTTTACGACGGGAGACTCCATGGCATCTACGTATGACCAGTAGGCTTGTACGTGTGAAGGGCGTATCAAGCATGTGTCAATCACGACAGTGAAGGTTACAAGGAACAATCCGGCGAGTTGACGACCGGCTGTCTTGGTGGAGGGACAGATGTGAATATATAAGTGACTGCTTGTCTGTAGCTTTCATTCTGCTCCTTGTTACCACAGAAAAAGGACCATGGCACATGCAGTAGACCAACCAACAGCCATTTTAAAATTGGCTCAGGCCAGCTTGGAATTAAATGTGGAACTAGCAACTATTGCACAGCCTATTGCACAGGCTTTTATGCACGATGAAGAACAGTTCAGAACAGCTGCAGAAAGAAGACAAGCAGTCATTAAGAGAAGGAGAAAGAGATTTTGAGTGAGGCCATGACTATTGTGAAGACCTCAGATGGGCCAATACGAACCCTTGATGAATGAATTATTGATGGAGGATGCACTACAAGAACTGAGAGTGCAGCCAGACATGTTCCAAGAGCTGCTTGCCAAAGTTGGGTCTAAAATTACCAAGCAAGAACCTTCTGGAGTAAAGCTTTTGAGCCAGGACTCAGGATTGCCATCACCCTGAGGTATTTGGCAACTGGCAACAGCTAGAAGTCATTGATGTATGGCTTCAGTGTGGCCCACAACACCATCAACATCATCACTTCTGAAGTGTTTTTTCTACTGGAACATCTACTGGAACAGGAACAGGAACAGGATAAGGTGATTACTTCTTTAGAGACATCTGAGTCATATTAAGGAAGGATGTGTTCATCAGGTGACTCATGTTGAGTGGAGTCGAACTAGCAGGAACTTTGTCACAGCAAGGATCCCACTAGAGGAGGGTTCAAGGAAGAAGAACCAGGCAGCACTGGAGAAGGTACAGCAGGGAAGACACCCAATGAAGGTCCAGGTCCAGAAGACTGGTAGGTACCTGCAGGCTCGAATGTGGCAGCTGAAGAAGCTCCTGCAGGCTGTAATGAAGCTGAAGGACACTGCTGCAAGGTAGTCCATTGTTTCTCAGGAGTAGCGTGCTGGAACTGGCTGAACGTTGGCTGAAACATCTGGGCCTGCTGCTGCTAATGGAGCTGCTGCTGCTGCTGAATAATCAACTGCTGCTGTTGCTGCTTGTTCCTCCGGACTTGCGCCTTCAGCTGCAGGAAGAATGACATCAGCTGGGCTTCGACGTCGTCATACGTGTCCAAGTCCAACTGAAGACACTCAGAATATATGTAGTCAGTCATCGAGCAGATTCTCAGGGTCTTCAGATATGCAGGAGGAGGAGGAGAAGGAGACTGTGCGATGGCTATCATGTGCTGGTCAATCCTTGCAGCTGTCTGCTGAGCAGTCTGGACTATGTCAGTTAATTTGGAGCTTGTTGCAGAAGGATCATCACCAGTATTCTTCATCGTCTTGAAGGGACCACCCTTTGTTGTCGCTGGGAAGACTGGACTTGGCTGGACTTCAATTTTCAACGTCTTCCAGTTCTTCAGGCCCAGAATCTTGCTGCCCTGCACTGGAGCTGTTGCTTGTTGCTCTTCGCAATCTTCTTCTTTAGGTTTACAGCTTGATGAGACAGCACCCCGGAGATGTGTTGCTCAAGGAACCCAAAGTTGGAGATGATTCACTTCTTCTTCTCTGTGGGATTTCTCTTGGCTGTACTGGAAGGGCCCTGCTTGATGGGCTTCCCAGCACTGGTCTGATAGACTCAAGCCAAGCCTTCAACTGTAGCCCAGTACAGGGGACACTGAGGGTGTGTGTCTTGTCCTCGATGAGCCTCAGCTTCCTCTGATGATCCCTGTAGTCAAGTCTGGTCCTGTCATAAAATATATCATTCTCCCGGTACCAGTCAGTGATATCTTGCTCATCATTGAGAGGCAGGAAATTCACTGGCATCACTATCATCATCTTCTTGGGTGTCTTTCATCTCCTACTCTACATCAAAGTCTGGATCTCTGTCGCTGTCATCCATGTCAACATCAGAAGACGTGGCAGAAGACTTGGCAGAAGACTTGGCAGCAGACTTGGCAGTGGACTTGGCAACAGACTTGGCAGCAGACCTGGCAGGATACTTGGCAGAAGACCTGACAGGAGACCTGGCAGGAGACTTGGCAGGAGACCTGGCAGGAGACTTGGTAGGAGCGAAACATGTACAAGTGGCAGGACTAGAAGGAGCTGCAGGAACACTGGATTCTTCAGACTCAAATAATTCTTCCCCAGAGGCAAGTGAAGAAGGCTCTTCTTCTATGACTTTTTCTTCTTGGGTCCCATGGTGAAAAGGTAGAGTTGAAACAGCAAATAGGAACAGCAATGAGGTCGATCAGTTTCTGTCAAAGGCAGAGATGTGAATGAAGTTCGCCTCACTGCGAATGATTATATACCGCTGGCCGAGGTCACGTGACGAGCCAACCGGCCCTGCAACCGTCCTGCACCGGTCGTTAACGTAGCAGCCGGAGACTGACTTGTGGCACATGTGAGTCACACGTAGCATACGTAGGTATTGATTTTTCGATACATAGAAACCAGTGACTTATCCGTGGTACACGTGAGTGCACACGTAGAACCCGACGGTCTAATCGTCGCACACGTACCTCTCCTGCCGGCATCTTGACACCCATGTGTGCAACGGTTAACCCAGCGGGTTCTACGAGTGTCTCACGTGTGACTTGGCTTATGCCATGAGTGCCTCTATGACGGCTTCACTACGGTTGCTAACTATAAACAATCAGCCCATGATTTTTCTACGGAAGTTTTCAACATAAGCAAAACATCCGTCAATTTTGGCAGTTGTTCTCGGTCTGGGGACGACTGCAAGGATTTGAGTAAGTGTGTTCAGTCTTCTACGACAACCTCCCGATAACCACGATTGCAGTACAGATACCCAATTTTGCGCATTACATAATTCTACGACAGCAATACGGCTTCACTGTGAAAACTGGCTATGTGAGAACCCCCCCTTCAGATACTGACACGCCCACTGTTTTTTTGAAGACCCAACTCCCCCCCAAACCCCTTATTTTAAATTAAAATGTTAAGAAAATACTGGTCAAACACCCTCCTTAAAAATGATCATGTCTGCCCCCACCCCACATGCAACAGCCTTGTGCTCATTATATTAGTTTTCATGTTGTGAGGGACTGCAAAAACTAGTCGATAAGTTTAAGTAGTTTTTGTACCAAACCCTGTTGATATCTTGTTTTAGACATTTCAAAGAATTTGTTTTTTAAATCAACAAATAATAAATTTTGTATCTATGTAAATTTGTATAATTCTGCCTCACCCTTTTGGGCAATATTTAATTAACAGTATAATTAACTATCATCATTATATATACAATTGTTTCTTTGTTGAGTTTCACAGGGCAGTGACATAATTTTAGATGATTGACAGGACATATATTATTCTCTCTTTGATCCAAAATTTTTGAAAATATGTATGTAGGGGTTTAGAACTTGCACATGGCTGTACAAAAATTAAAGAATTTTTCTTTTAATTATATATTTAAAAAAACTGACATTGGGTCACCTAATTGACATTGTGTATTTTTCATGAAATAAATGAATATATAAGTTAAGTTTTATTGTGTGTTGTCTCTACTCACAGAAGTAAACAGTCAGTTTAAAAAAAATAGTAACTTCGCAATCATATATATACACTTTTTTGTCAATACTACACCTGACGGCTCTCATGACATAGAAACAGAAAAATTAACATAATCTTGAGGCCTCGAGCAGACTAGGCCCAGAGGCGTTAGAAATGTTTCTGCTGACACATCATGTTGTTAAAAATGATAGACCTATGGTACATAGGGTCCCAGTCTTCCAAGTATAAGTGCCTGTATAAGTGTAGTTCCAGATAATCTAAACATGTAAGGATCCAATGTGATCAAATTTGTGACATTTTCCCGCCATTTTGCAGGTCAGTTCCTACATTCTGGTAACATTTGTAACTGAATTTATTGGGTTCACCTCGTCTGATTTCAGCCTCTGGTAGGGATGCAAAATTCCCAGGAATTTTCACAGCAGAAATTTTCCGTGGACATTTTCGGGAAAATTTGGAATTTATAGGAATATACGGGAATATAGTGGAATTTAAGCAAATAATATGGGAATATAACTGCTAATGATTGAAATAATATGACAGATGTATGTCTATTACAGTCTAAACATGCTAAATGATGTTTCAGGCTTTCAGGAGACTTTTATTTCCTCAGAGTACATCTGAATGTTTAGAAATATCGTAACAAGAACAACAAGAAATGCTGCAAGATGCGGCAAGAACTTCAAGAATCAAAATCACTTACAAAACAACCTAGAAACAGAGACTTAGATAGTATCAAAATTATCAATTAAAAGTAGAGAACGAGTTTGACATTAAATCAATCAACATTTTACTTCCGGTCTTTAAACTTCACTGTCAGTATCATCAAGTTCATATTCAGCGTCAGATTCATAAGTAAGGTGTGTTGAAGACAGACAGACAGACAGAGATTTTTTAATTTAGCCATGCAAAATATGACATATATGCAAATATGGCTGTATTCAATTTGGCACAGGCAATGACCATTTTGCCTAGGTGTTACACTCTAAAAACTGTAAGTGCTATATGAAACCTTTAAAGGTTCAAAAGCCCAGTATAGATATGGAACCTTTATTAGTTCTTTTTAGAACCTCTCTAAAGGTTCTTTAAAAGAACCACTGAATTTTCCATATTAAGGTTATTGATGGAACCCAATGGTTCTTGAACAAAAGTTCTGTATGGAACCCAATGGTTCATGAAAAAACCCATCAAATTGTTCTGTAAAGAACCCTTGGATTGTTCAACAGTTCTTCAAAGAACCTTTATAGGTGCATTTCTGGTTCTGTTTAGGGTTCAATTTAGAACCGTGTGGTTCTATTTGAACCTAACAAGGTTCAAGTAAAGGTTCATATATTGGTTCAATAAAGGTTCTTCAGATATGAATAAATATACAGCACAACAAAATATATTTTGATTTATACATTTAATTTCTTTCATGAACAAACATAGAGATAAAATCACTTCATACACAATGTACAAGTTTACCAAATTAACCATACCACAATCAAGGATGCAAAATTCAACATAAAACATGGTGTGTTTTTGGTATCCAATAAACAGCAATGAAACATTCAAAAGCCAGTGAAATATCAGGTTCTCTGTCTTGGATGACCATCATGCCATATTTCAACATTTTCCACATAGACTGGACTCTCTCTTGTGCTTGATCTGAACAAAAATGTGGGTGTTGACTCCTGCAAAAATAAAGCGTAATAAGAGTTATTGCAACAAAACAGTTTTTATATTGTTGGTGCTATTACTTTTGTTTGTTGCCCACTTGGTGGGTTTGTTCTTAGTTGTTGACAGGCAATCCTCATGTAAATTTTTAATATGTCATCCAGGCACTCATTCTTCATAATTTTCCATAATATACACAAGTCTATGGTCTCCTTGTTGGCATTCTGTCTAAGGGTGGTTCTATATTTGCATTATGGATGCTCAAACAAAGAAATTAGTTATCTTTGATTTTTCAAGAAAGAATTTTTAAAATACTATACAAAGTTTTTTTTACCTTTCCTTTTTCTCCTTAATGTACCCTGGCAAGCCGAATTGCACATTTTCCATTCTCATTGAAAAAATACAGTTGTGGCTTCATTCAATATGAATATTTCAATGTGATGAAAATAAAATGAAAAAATAAAAAGGCAAAAATTATGAAAATATTCGCAAGTTCATACGAAACATTACATAACAGTTGCAAAGTGGCTTGAAAATTTACAACATGTGTTAAATTATCACCTCCAAAAAATATGTGCAAAAATGGGCTGATTGCAATTGCCACTTTTGTCCTATATACATTGTAGATTTATAGCTGACATATCTGCCTGCAAAATCTAGAGGCATGAATACTTTTGCAATCTACTGTATGTGCAAAAGTGACATTTACGGATTGATGATAGTGAAATATAGCAGTTTTATATTTTTTGTAATGAATACTCACAATGACAAGCAATACATTTGCTGCAAGTGATATTTCTTGAGCAGTTCACTGTCTATGCTTTCTCAATGCTACAGTGTAGTCCAGTCCTCTTTGTTATTTCCTGAATGTTTCTAAAGTCATTTGGCTTTTTCCCCTACTCAAATATCTGCAAAACAATACAACTTAACAATATAACAACATGTTTTTATGTCTTGATTAAACAAAAAATGTTAAATATTAATAACCATGAAGCATTTGACAAGTAAAATATTTATTACTCACCAGGAACCGAAATCCAAGTGCTTGTTGATGAGTTAAACTGTCTAATGCAATGCTCATTGAGGCTGCAATGTCTGGCTTTATTTGTTGTTCTAATCAATTAAGTGACTGCCCTTAACAATCATTTAAGTATTAATAACTAATGTACTTGGCATTTGAACCCTTTTGTCAAGTTTTGAACCTCTGGTGTGTGATTGAACAGTATGGTTCTTATGTTGAACCTTTAAGAACCATTCGGAACCTTTACGTGTACTATAGAACCTTCAGGTTCCATATGAAACCTTTTTTTCTTAGAGTGTAGGCGCTGCTACAGGCACCGCCTGTTTAAGTTTTAAATTACAACTTCAGATTGCTGCCATGAAAACGAAAATAATTACAATACCTTATGGAAAAAAATACAGGAAATGAGTAATAAGTGGTAAGATGACCTGACAAAATATTAAATTGAAATAATGTAAACAGTACACAATAAGTGGAGGGGAAAAGAGAGAAATAAAGTGTGCAGGAGGGGGGGGGGGGGGCTTCCAAACCGTATATTGCTGGTATGTTAGATGTTGCTACAAATATAGCAATTGGCTATATGCCATTCACTATTATACATATTTAATATTTTAGGTAGAAGGCATAACCAGTTTCACTATGTTTCACTTTATCTAATATAGTATTCTAGGGATGATATATGCTTGAGTTCTAGTATTATATGGTTGAGTAGTTTGTTGGAGAATTAGAAAGTTATTTCAATTTGTAGATATCAGGAATAGTTAATATATTATGTTTTGAAGATTGGTTCACTGTGAGCATTATATTTACTTTTTGAAGTGAATCTTATTGTTTTCTTTTGTGAGGTTAATAGATGGTTCGCACAGTGGCCCCAACATAATAATCAGATCCATGTGTGAATTTATTAAAGCAAAATAAAGTATTTTCATAGTATTTACAGGTAGGTAATTCTTAACTTTTCCTAGTATCCCTATTGATTTTGATATCTTTCTGGATATTTTGTTCAGATGCGCATGACATTTTCGATTAGAGTCAAGGAAAATTCCCACGAAATCAAATTCTTGGACAATTTTAATTGTTTGGCCATTTAGTTCAATATGTGGAGGCTGGACTATTATGCGGGTTAAATAACATACATTTAGTTTCAGAGACATTTAAGGACACTTTGTTTAAGTCCAGCCATTTGCTAACTTTTAACAATTCCAATTGTATTTGGTTATATTCATCAGGTTACTGGTGGGAGTAAGAGACACATAAATATGGTACATAAAGTGTGATATTATCAGCGTTACTGATTGTTTTAAAACGATTTGAGGCGAATGACAGGTCGTTAATGTAAATAATAAATAAGAGGGGGCCAAAACTTGAGCCTTGTGGGACTCCTGTTGTTATTAGTAATTCATCAGACTGAAATTGTTCTATTTACACATATTGTTTTCGGTCATTTAGATAACTTTTCATTTGTTAATAAGCATTTTCTCTAAAGCCATAATAATGGAGTTTATATGAAGAATCCAGAGATGGCTCAAACAACTGCAGGTTGGACTTGATAGAGGCTAGCTTCTCCACCCTCTCATTGGTGAGCCTATTGCGACTTTTGGTGTGTACTCTGCTGAAAAGGGATGGCAGAATTTGAATGAAAACCGCAGAATTTGCATGATAACTGAAGCGTTTGGCAAAATTGCCTCACTGCCACACAGACCTCTCCACCACGTTGCTGAAGAAACGTAGTGCTGAATTGTGGATTATTTTGAACAGAAATGCCCATTATCTTTCTTTGTCTGCAGTGCAGAATGCTAGAAACGATCCCAGGATTTAAAGTTCTAAACTTTGCTGCTGCCACCTTGATTATGACAAAATATGGTTTAATCTGTAGTATTTCTTTTTTTTTAATTCAGCCTCTTCTGTAATTCGTCTATAGGCTTTTACACTGTACATTGACTTCAAGGTATCGACTGGAGATGACATTTCCATCCATAAATATAAAATTTAAACCATGCATGGAAGTAAATCAAGGAAAACAAAATGACTAACAAGCATTGAAGAGTATGACATCACTCATAACTGTTGTTTACATGTTCTACAATAGACCAACACTTGAATAAACTTGACAAGATTTGATTCTAATGAGCTTCAATTAGACAAGAAATGTAGTTAGGCCAATTAGAATTGAAAAATATTTCAATATAAGCCTTTCATTTTGAAAATTCCCAATATTCCCAAAGTTCTCACTGCCATAAATTCCCGGAAAGATTCCATGGAAAATTTCCAAAATTCCCGGAAACTTTCCCAGCCTTTGCATCCCTAGCCTCTTGCCGATTTGTCCTACATTGCAACACATACATGGCCAATGAGATGAAAACGAGGCACAAATGAACATCAAATATTCTAAAGCGTCCTCACTTCATGATACATTTTAACACTGCTCCTTCAATTTCAAAAATTCTAAGTTTATTATATACAAATATGTTTGGGTGTTCCGCTTGTTGCATGAAATTAAACAATTCTGACCTCAATTATTTTTATGCTGACATTTTAACATCTAGATGTTAAGATGCCAATATGTTAAATGTTAAAATCGGAAATCATATATACCTCGAAAAATATATAAAAATAAATCCAATAATACTTAACATTTGTATTTGGAATAATCATGCATCAGTTTACATGGGGTATTTGGAATAATCATGCATCAGTTTACATTGGGTATTTGGAATAATCATGCATCAGTTTACATGGGGTGGGGAATAAACGAGTTTTGTCAGGTTGTTAATGAGTCTCATTTTACTCCCATTTGATTCCACTTGACATGAACTGAAGGTGCTGTGTGCTGATAAGTAATTTTAAGCACAGGCGGATGTCTGCATTTTACCTGTTCATAAAGATATAAGGTGCACACGTACCTTTCCTGGGTGTAGGCCTAGGAGTGTCTGTATGTGTGTAAAGGCATCTTGTTTAGGTGGAAAAAAAACTAATTGAAAAGAGTGTCCAATATCATGAAAAGATTGTCCAACATCATCCCCTTTGTACCTTTTTCTAAATGCATTCCGAACAAAATAATTGTAATAGATTGCTGAATATGTATAGAATTTTACTTGTTGACCTAATGTTTTTTTTTTGTGTGTGTCTGGGTTTGGATTGTGGCACCATCTTTTGAATTGAAAATAATTTTATTTGGCAATTTACTTAAAACAAGACTACAGCATGATATTTTGTAATTTCTGGCATGATACATTTAAATTATTACATATATTATATTAGTATTTATACTTGCCAGGAGACCCCAAAGAACCTCAATGGGTTGTATTAGGGGGCCACCTTAAATTGATACAATATTAGAACAAGAAAAAATATAATACTAGATAAATAAGAAACAAACAGAAAAAAAAGAAAAGAAATAGAAGTTAGGAAAAAAATATAGGGGAAAATAGTAATAATAATTATAATAATAATATTATATAACATACGATATAACAATACAGGTGAAATTTCCAATATTTCACACAATGATTACTGATCTCTTCAGGGACAATGACTACAAGAAAAATAGTAAAACAAATACACAAATTTACATTAGAACGATTAATAATGGCTGATGAATGATGATGGACTGTGGACTTCTATTTTTATGATTTAAGAAGGCTTCTATTGGTTTATTTCTTGACTACATACATAGCAATTGTTTGCATAACATACTGATAGGTATTGCAACAGGGAATGGTTCTTTAATTTTTTGGAGAATGTTTTTTCATGATAGGTGATATACTCAAGCAGTGAATCAGGTAGTTGGTTCCAGGAGGTAGCTATTTTTTAATTTATTGATTGTTTGGATAGTTCATGATTTATGGTTTGGATATAGATATTGTTTTGCTGTTGCATATGGTGGTCATGTCTGTTGTCTATTGTTTGAACTTGATCACTAAAATATGTTGGGAGAAGATTTTTTATTTTCTTATGGTAAAGCTTGCAGCAGGACGTTTGGTAGATGTCATCAATTGTAAGTAATTTAATTTTCTTACATAAAGGACCAGTATGACTGTTATACTTTTTTAGCGTATTGATGTCTTTTTGAGAGTCTAGATTCGTTTAAATGTCAGGAATTCTTAAATTTCCCCAGGCTGTGATGGCATATTGAAAATGTGGTAAAATCAGGGATACTTATATTGTTTTTATAGAATAGTTAGGCAGCTGGTGTTTAAGCTTGCACAACACACCAATTTACCTTCGCAATTTGGCTTGCTTTTTGTGCTAAGTGTGTTTTCCAGGTCATTTTGGAATCTAAGTTTACACCTAAGAATTTCACTGGTTTTACTTCTGCTATTTTCTCATTATTCATTTCTATGTTTATGTGTGTTTTTGCTAACTGCTTTGGACGTTTAAAGATAATGTAATTGGTTTTTTTGTGTATTTAATGATAATTTATTTGTTCGAAACCAGGTATTTATATCGTTTAAATTTAGATTAATTTCAGGTATGATCGAGAAGGTCTATATTTTTACCTGTTAATAAACAATTAGTGTCATCTGCAAAGAGGATCATATGATCCTTGCTATTTGCTTTATTTAGGTCATTTAAATATATTATGAATAGCAGGGGTCCTAAAATAGACCCCTGCGGGACGCCACATGTAACTGTTTCTCTATTTGAACATGTATTGTTGTAGTTTACACACTGTATTCTATTGTGAAGATAACTAGAGAACCATTGTAATGTAACACCTCTAATGGCATAATGATTACGTTTCTGTGATAGGATGTTATGATTTATTGTTTCAAATGCTTTTGCTCAGTTGAGAAAGATGCCTAAACAGTGTTTATTGTTTGTCAGTGCTTTTACTATTTTGTCTTGCATTTCTAATATTGCTAATTCAGTAGATCGGTTTTCACGGAAGCCAAATTGCGAGGGCGAGAATATGTTTTGTTGAACTATGAATTTATAGGGTCTTTTAAGTTTTTCTAGGTTTTGGAGAAAGTTGAAAGAAGTGATATGGGCCTGTAGTTTTTGTACAAAGTAGGATTATTTGATTTATAAATGAGAAGTACTTTAGATAAATTGATTTCGGATGGAAATATTCCATCTTAACTCGGTAATTGCTGTGTTACTGTTTTCATTCTGAGGTTAGTCATGGTGTGAATTTCCAACCTCTAACCATAATCTCACCATGCATTTATCTTTCTGGAGAGAAGTGATGACTCTGGTAGTATTCTGCGATAGAGCAAAAGAACAGCAAAGTTTTACTAACAATTTTTTCATCCATTCGCCTGAACTAAGCATGAAATGTACAATGACACGATGTGTGCACAAATTCTTTGCATTTCGATTCTTTAAAATAACATTCCAAAATGGTTAAAAATGCAACATAATCGCATGCATTCATACCTGTAGAACATATAATTGCTCTTAGAATATGCTAATACGTGTATCCAAAACGTTCAATTATTGAAAATACTGTTGTTTCTTCTTCTTTCGCATTAATGCCATGTGTACTTTATCTGAAACCACATTATATGTTAATGTTTTAGACCCTGCCTGTGAATTTATGTACACAAACCTTTTTCGAATTAATAATCAACGTTAATAATAATAATTAAATATAGAAAAACGTAGAAGCAATATCATGCTCTAGTGGTAAGGTATTGGACTCGGTATGTGCAAGGTGTGGGTTCAAACTCAACCATGGCATGGAGGAACTGAGCAGATCCTCCTTAAACACTGTTACACTCTACCCAGGTGTAAATGAGTGCTAAATGCATTGACCCTAATATAAGAGTGCCGTAATAGCTGCACATTGGGTGTATACTCCCCAAGGAGTTGAGAAAGACTACCTCTTGAATAGGCCTGCCAAGGGAGTAAATTGTGAAATTGGCAGAGCTTGATAGATGAGATAGACATGAAACCCACACACATTTTACCTTTACATTGGTTTTGCTTCGCTGTATTCCAGTGCTAAACTCTAGATGATGTCATGTGAATCAAGGACTCTCATTGGTTGAGGGACTGCCTTGGCCAATGGGAGTACTGGGTTCACATGACATCATTTGGAGTATAGTTTCCAAGTCTCTGAGATTTGTTTTCAAGTGTGACTCAATGAATTTGGCTGTAAAGTGTGACTGTGAAAAATCACATTTACAAGTGCACATGCGCAAAGACATCTTGCCTTTAGTCATAAAAATTGATTGCCCGATAAAGAGTCACATTGCTAAATTTTGCAGATTTGTCTACAGGGATCTTACTAAATTCATGAATGCCAGTTATTAATGCATATAGCCCCTGCCAATTTACTGCTCCAGGGCTAAAACTTTGATACACTGACTTCTGATGTAACTCCGTACACATATTTGCAACATGAACTTCTTAATTGCTATATTTTGCCAGGTTGATTAAGCAGTCTTACATGCTCTTTTTAACAGCAAATCGCTGCGGAAATGTTGCATGTTAAACAGTTTGAATACCTGTTAAATGGGTGGGGTTGTGTAAAATGGGATTTTGATGCAAAAGAAACTTGACCCCTTCGAGTGACTGTGAGTTGATGAGATGTTAATTGTTTGTTGTCAGTGATTTTGTTTGTGTTGCATTGCATTTCAAACCTCGATTAGTTTGTGAATAAATGTTTTCTCCAGTCCTTCGAAGGAAATGACACTTTTGTGCTGATTCCTATTTCCATAAGTTCAGGTGCATGTAGTATGGAACACCGGTAGATGTGAAAGCAAATGGTGCAGATTTATTTTGCTGGTCTGACAAGTATATTACCATATTCCATGCACACTGCTATTATTAAAATAAATACATACCTGCAGTTGATTTCTTTGAACTGTGGAATTTACTTTACAAAGTTTTACAGGAATAATTGACGCCATTTTTGACAAGAGTTCTTTTTGTTTTTACTTGAACTTTACAGATTGCAGTATCAAAAAAAATTTGAAAAAATATGTTAGAATATGTTACACATTTATTCCTAGGGCAAACATCGATAGGCCGTGCTTGAGACAAAACACATTGCATTGGTTCTTTCTAGTCTAGCAGGGTGCTACACACAACATGTTGCACCTAAAAAAATCAATTTAATTGCTTGTCTATGGTATTTTTTTCACTGGATTTTTCATAAACATGATTTAAAGGGTCATGTGACTTAATTTCATGACTTAGATAACCTAGTAAATGACAAATATACCAGCGATCAAGAGAGAGTGTGGCATTTTAGTGGATTTTACAATTTGTCTGATCGGAAAAAAAAAATCAAGTAAAACATGATTCTGGTGTTACATGCAATAACACAGCAGGCTTTCAATGCAGTGTTTGTCGGATTACCTAGGGTCTACAATTTCAGTATAGACTTAGCAGTTGTGCCTTTTTACCACCTCGTGTCACTGATTTTCACAAAATCATTAAAGTTTAACTGTCAGCCATGTTGTATTGACGTTAAATTTTGCTGTAATAAACATAGAAATAGTATGTTATGTGAATGGCTGAATTATTGTTGAATTGTGTGATAATAATGAATCTCTGGATACATATATCAGTTCATATTCACTCACAACAGAAATCTCTCCACTTGTTTGGCCAAATCATTACAAGTAATCAAAGATAACTTGGCACTCTCCCCAAGAAAACTTCAGCTCAGGGAAATATGAAAAAATTAAAAAAAACACTTGTAAAATGATTTGATAGGGAGAGGGTGACCAACCTGAACTCATAACAACTTTGATCAATCACATGAATTTCTTAAAATTAAGATGTCCATCATACTTCAAAAAATCGTATGGAATATAAGGTGTATATTCATCGTCACTTCTTGTATTATTATTATTTTTACTTCTATTTAAAGTTAGATTTACCTATGTGTGTGTGTATATTAATGTTAAATGTGTGGTATGTATAGTGTATGCGATGAAAAATAAATAATTCTGTCTGTCTGGCTGTCTGTTGTATAACAAAATTATTTGCATATTTGCATAGTGTATCAATGCCAATATGGCAGGACATAGTCGACAATGGAATGCACAAAATAAGAGAATGAATGAACCATGATTTTTATTAGTGTTGCAAATACATTACTACGACTTACATAACATGACTTTTCCTTATTGCGCAGACACTTGTTGTTGAATTGTACTGATATGTGATATGAAGTGCATGTCAAAGCACAAATGTTCCGAAACAAAAGTGTGTAGAAAAAAGATAAATTTTTATGTGCCGGGGGGGGGGGGTTCTATTGATCATATCCTCCTATAAAAAAATGGGAGGGGGGGGGGGTATATAACCCCCCATACCTCCCTGTATCGACGCCCCTGATGGCATGCAGGCACGTCACAATCCACATCATGATGATATAAAATAACACTGCTCGATGTCGGCCCAGGGTTGCCCACGTCGGAATCTTAACTTTGGGCCGACCTGGCATATATTGTCTGGGATAATTTTCAATGGCAAAATGAACACGAATATTCTACATGTATCAATTATGGCATATACACTGAATGTAGTGTCACCCAACTGAAATCTATTATTTTAAAAGTGAAATCGATTTTATGCACTGAGGATTGGTATCTTAAACATCTTCATTGCTGCAAAATATTTGAATGGCAGTGGCTGAATGATTGACATTTTGCATTTGCATCATGAGCCAGGGAGGCGTGGCTTACTCAATTAGCGCATTCCATTTGGAGATGTAACCACTGATAACAGAAACAACATTGGCAGGCTGGTGCACTCCATCATCAATATGATCATGGCAGGTCATAGGGCAGCAACAACTTATATTTATGACTTGGCTATTTGTTTAGCATTATGTTTCAATTCAATATCTTCATCAACATTGAATCAGCTGTTGAATACTGGTAAGTTTCTATTACATTTTTACAGAAGCAAATGCTGGTATAATATATAGTAAGGACTATTCATGACTCAGAAGGCATTACTTTCAAAATTATATTAATACAAATATCTGACATAAAGTTGACCCATATGATGGCAGGGGCCGGTGCAGGAATTTGTGAAGGGGAAGGAGTACCCTTTGAAGAGCAGGCCATAATGTATGACACTTTCATATAAGAAACGATGTAAACATTTGTATAAACATTTCACAAGCTAATGTAACATGGTAACCTATATTCCATGGCCCGAATCTTTATTTTTATTTTTTTTACCATGCTACATGGTGTTCACTCAGCTATTTAGATCAAAGCATACGGTATGACTCTTCTGTCAGGATGTATAACCACTACAGTGATTGGAAAATGCAGTGAAACATCTACATTAAGACCACCCTTGATCCAATGTTAAGTGTTCTTAATGGTGAAGCATTTATTCATATTGCAATGCAATGGCAAAAATACAATTGTGACTTAAACTTGGTAGTCTCAATTGTGAATTTGTGAGGTGGTCTTAGTAGTGAGGTGCATCCCAGAAAGCATTCAAATCCAAATTGGGCCAGCGTCGTTTCCATATAGGTCACCGTCGGTACAGCATCGTTTTGATGTCGCCAGTTGTCACTCATACATAGCCAAATGTGCCACGTGCGTTTTCCATGAGAAGGATAAATGCATGGAAAATGCATGGTTTTTGCCTAATTATAATGAGGTGAAAACCATGTGTTTTCCATGCGTTTATCCAAATGCATTGAAAACGCACGAGGCACAATTGGCCATGTATGAGTAAAGGTCTGTGTACGTGGTTAGTGAATTGGCAGTAAGAAATCAGCCTCAGCAACAATAAATCTAAGAAGCAATGACAATATATATTTGCTCCTTCAGCCTCAGTTGAGTAACAAATTTCAGGCTTGGGACTTCTCAGTCATAAAACCGCACCTATGGAATATGAAGTTATCAAACGAAATTCCAACAATGACGTCTTTACGAGGACATTAAAACTTTTTTTTCAGAGCCTCCTATCAACAATAGGCTTCTTTAATCCAAGTGCAGAAAGCATGTCTGAAACAGGCACTATACAAATCTTTTTCTTTATATATATATATATATATATATATATATATATATATATATATATCATTTATTCAGACACAATGTAGGCATAGATATGTAAACAATAAAATCGGAAAATCATGAAAAACTTAAGCTAAAATTACATGCAGCATAAAAAGTCCATCATAAAGTGTGAAGTTCATCAAATGTAAAATGTGGCAACACAGTTCTATCATGCAGAGCACCTTGTATTTCAATGATTTGAGGGGCGGGGGCCTAGCTCAGAGGTAGCGCTCTGGGCTTCCAACCGTGGGGTGCGATTCCCGGTCGAGCCTCAGTTGGATGGCTGTTTCATCCTTCATCTCATTGTCATGGTCCCTGCCTGTCCTTATTAGCCCAACTGGTGCAGAAATACAGGATGTATGGCCCTAATCACACACACACACACATTTCAATGATTTGTGCAACAGTCACCTTATCCTCTTCTGGTAACTTGATAATAAAATCATTGAGTTTAAAATAACTAAAACCTTCCTTGTAATTAAAACCATATTTGTCACAAATTGACTGCAAATTCTGTCCACTGATGCTAAAACTATTCAAGGTAATAATGTATACACCAAGATAGCAACCCTGGAATTTGCTTTAAATCATTGTCATCAAAGTCCTGTAGAAGCGCCGATAGATTTGGTCAGTCATATGTTGGCAGCCTAGGAAAGCTTGTAAAAAGTGTGTAAAGGGTGCACCGGGGTAATTAAAAAAATCGAGTTATTACGAAATTTGTAATTTCTGAGTCATTAAACTGCCAAGATTCGCAACCATAAAGATGGCTGCATTGACTATAATAATTGAAGATTTCCTCCTTTACAACATTTGCAGCTTTGGGTGATATAGAGATTACATAGTTCATACGACCTATGAAATCTCTTCTTTTATGCAAAATTTCCTCTGTATTTCTGAAGTCACAACTAACATAATTTCCCTAGGTGTTTTGTCAGTTGGACCCACTGCATGGCTTGTCCGGCAATGATCATTTCTGGTATTCTGGTAATAGCTTCCGAGATTGTCGACTCATATGTAGTGCCACTGATTTGTAGGGGTTATATCCATCCATACTCAGCTCCGAATTCTTCACAGACTCTGAGTATTATTTGCAAATGTATCATTATATCATCATGAGACTCCTTTCTGCACTGCGTATTGCATCAAGGTTTCTTACATTGTAGATGTATATCAAACTGTTGAAAAGTTCCACCAGCCAATGTTACCATTGTTTTTTGTATTTTTACATTATCATAATTCGGAGGGTCAAATTTTATCAATAATTTGTATGCAGAAGCTGCCAGCAGGTGTCTATATAATCTATCAAAATTAAAGCTCTGGCTGTAGCACTTTCTGAATAATAAGCCTCTACTTTTGGAGGAGAAAAATAAATAAATATAAACATACAATAACAATATAACTTCCATATAAGTTGAAGTCATGATAATAACCAGGGACAATTTAAATGGATTGAATTAAAAGTATAATGCTGGTCACTCGATCCAGCGTAGTTCACTGTGTGTAGAAAAAAACATCTGAAGCGATTCATTAAGCAACCAACCGCTCACTCATGTAATGGACATCATTCGACCTAAGTGTCTACATGGCCAAATGTGCCATGTGCGTCTTCCATGAGAAGGATAAGTGCATGGAAAACGCATGGTTTTTAGCTAATTATAATGAGGCAAAAACAATGCCCCCTAAACCACTTAGTCTTGTCTGCTTCTTGTACAAAGGCAACACACTCAGGTAATTTACCATATGGCTTTAACAACACGCACGTACACCACTTAGTGATTTGAATAAAATGGGTGGAGACGTCTTTGCAGAATCAATCCTTGTTCTTCAATGCATATCTCTCTTACAGTGGGAAACAGCCAATATATACTATCATATGAGTTCATCAATACTGTATCCCTACAAAGCAGTACAAATCCATAATTTTATCCCTCTTAAGCTCTGCCAACGACATTCTGTGCTGCATATGAGCCTACATTGGAATCAGAGTATAATATTTCATATCATCCAAATATACAGCATAATGGCAAGCTTGTGAATACCTAAAGCATTATTAGTAAAACGTGAGAACTGAAGAACTGAATTGCGTGATAAAATAATTTATCAAATGTTTATTTTGAGAATATGGGAATATATTCCACGAAGTTGTCATATTTCGCGAAGCCAAAGGCTAACTGGACCAAATTCCTGTATTCTCAAAATTAACGTGTTGTAACGATTTAATCCAATTTCTCAGGGGTCCCCCTCTCGTTACGGAGATATGAGTGAATACGCAAAACCAAGTCTGATTTAATTACCTATGAATAAAAGTTTAGTAAAGGTGTGATAAACTTATTGACCAATAAGCATGAAAAGAGGCAAAAATTGTGTTAGTAATGGTGCCATAGCACAAGTCTTTGTTAGTGATAATTCAGGGCCGTGCAGAGGGCAGTTCTCAGGTTTTTTTTGTTAATTTTTGTTTTTCTCTCTAGTGACTCCATGTGACTCCATGTGACTCCATGTGACTCAGGGGGAGGGCACCTTTTAAAAACAGGGTACAAAGGGCTCAAGCCCCTGTATCTCACCCCCTCCCCCCATGTGCACGGATTCTATATCCAGAGAGTTACCCTATATAGCAATCCAAATCGGCCCAGCATCGTTTCCATGTAGGTCACTGTCGTTACATCATCGTATTAACATCGCGGACATCGCGCCGACGTTGAAACGATTTGGAATGCTATCTGGGACAGAAGTTTGCCGGCCCACTGTGACTAGCTGACGCAGTGCGTGCGTGCACATCCTAGGCTTTAACATTGGAAAAGCTTGGATCGGAACATGATCCCCAGTCTAAAAATAGCAAAGCCAATCAGAAAATTAAGTTCTTGGCCAATCAGCCATTCGGGATAGGTAGAGGCGACCTGGCTATCGCGTTTACCCTTAAGGCCCTTTCACACATAGCCGGATCAGACGCCGGAGCGTCCCGGAGTAACATTTTATTACCTCCGGGGGGTTCCGGGATCAAAGAGCTGTTAAATGTCAACAAAAAATAAATGTTTGGCGATGTGTACATGATGTCAATACGGTCTCAACAAGGAGCTAACACGACTGTCCCGTTTAGAGTGCGGAGTGAACCGGATTTTCACAGTGCCTTCGCGGATATCACCGGTCTTTACACCGTGTTCATTCGTGTGGAACCGTGTTGCTCCTTGTACTCTCCGGCATTAATGGCGGCGAAATATTCATGCCCGGATGTAGCCGGAGATATGCCGGAGTCAATACGGAGATTCCCGGAGATCGGCGGAGTATATTGGGAGTCTATACGGATCTACACGGATCTACACGGATTAAATTACTCCGGGAACTCCGGCATGAAAAATTAAACATGTTTAAATTTTTCCCCCGGAGTCCCAAGGTGGTCCAGGAGCACCCCGGACAATGACGGACAATGCCGGACAATCCCGGACATGAACACGATGTCTACACGGCTTTCCCCGGAGTATGCGGGAGTATTCCGGAGTTGTCCTCCGGGACGCTCCGGCGTCTGATCCGGCTATGTGTGAAAGGGCCTTAAGGCAGGCAGGTCCCAGCCAAGGACTGAAGTGCAGTCAAACCTAAAGTTTGGGCCGGTTTATCATTTGTTCATTTGGCTGAAGTTGACTTTTTCCTAGACAAAGCTGAGTAATCTTGTCAATAAGGTTTTCAGAGAAAACAACAAGACATTTGTTCATCAATTATAAGGCTTATATAACAGGATGGAGAACGATTTTGGGTTTTAAAGGTGTTTGAAGTACCGTCAATCTGTGTGGCTGCCTATAAAAAAGGGATTTTGACAAATCTCACTCTGATTTGGTATTATTTTATGGAACAAATATTGTGACGATTTAATTGTGGACCCTAAACACTTTAAGGCAATATTTTCTAAATATTAGGAAAAATGATAATAAAATATTTTATATCATGATTCAGGTTGAATATATTATATATAACAGCAACATGGCTGGAATAAGGAGAGAAAATCTTTATTTTCAAATAAACATTCGATCTATAATACACCAGTCACTGTGTTGCAATACATTTATGATCTTGCAATTCTTTTTAGAGGCTGACTGGGCAGAACAAAATTCACATTTCAAAGGGAATTAATCTACATATGTTTTCTACAATGACTGATCACTGACAATGCTACAAAAAAAACCAAGAAAAAAAAAACCAACCTATTCGCAAATGTTCCTGGGGTTGTGTTGCTGAGGTTTGAAAACTCTTTACACATCAAAATGGCTACCAGATGAATATACTCCCTAGATGGCGCTTGTAAATTTAAATTAATATTTCCGTAAGATGAAATGAAACCTTGCCGCAATGGTTTTACTGATATTAAAAAAAAACCACTGCACAGACATAATTGCAACATCCAGATTATCATTTAACTAAGGTTGTGACAATACATTTCTGAACTTATTGCAACAATATAAAAATGTGAACCTTTTAGAAATACTTGCTTGCGGCAACATCATTAATTGTATTATTGCAAGACAGTATGGAAATAATGGCAGAGCATATTTTCATATTGTGAATAAAATCCTTTCTGCAATGTGTTTATATATATTGCCATATTTAAAAAATATGCCACAGATATTTTTACAACCGATTATCATTCAAATTATGTTGTGACAATATTATCTGAGCATAATGTAACAATATGAAAGTGTGGACCTTAAATGTTGTCTCAACATATACATAATCGGTTTTGGAAACATTCATACGATGTTGTGTCTGCAGGGGAGGGGTCCACAATATTAATAGTCTTCACGAAGTATGTGCAGAGACTTGTTTCTTGAAGTTACAGAGTTATATCATTGTGAAGTCATAAAATAATCTGGTTTTATGCATTCTTGCAGGCTTATTAATGGTATCAATATTTATAGGTAAATAGGTGTACATTCTTGATAAACCTGTTTCAAAGTATTGCTGCTGTGCCACAGAAATTTCTATATCATGTCAAAAGGTTTTGGCTGTATCATTATAAATTGTGAAGTGCTGCAAACGAATAATAAGGTAAAATGTATCGATAGTAATACAGGAAAAAACAACAACTTGAAACTCATAATCATAACAGATTTATTAATTAAAAGCGGCCAAAGTTATCTCGCATCTGGGGTAACTTAGTTACCCCAGATGCGAGGTAACTACTATCGATAAATTTTACCTGTATTATTTGTTGTTTGCAGCACTTCGCAAAAAAACAAATCAATCAAAAGTCCCATGCACATTCAAAACTTGCTTCATCATTGTCTGGGATATAATTAGATTATTAGTATATTTAATCAAAGAAATCCGCAATTTTCGATGAAAGCCTAATTCGGCCCCTACGAGTGTACATTGGACAAGCTGCCCCTTTTGATATTAATTAACGGCAAGGTTGACTATCACAGTGGAATTAGTAACTATTTCACGCGTAATTGAATGTTTGTGCTTATATTTTCGTTTTCAAAGTTTACTAACTTCATTGCCATGCACAAAAAGATAAAGGGGCAAGTAATTTCAGATACAATCGGATAACAAAACTTCCGCCAAGTTTGCTTGTTGATTGTAGGTGAAAGAGAAAGGAGAGCCAGGACAGCGCTAGATTATGTTGAGAGAATTCGCAATTCCCCTTGTAATGGAGGAACAGGTGAAATACTTCCCGTTGAATTTGACCACAAAGTATGGAGTCCATTAGTCGACACAGCAGTCCGGATGTCCAATCTTTTGACAAAGGTCAGTTGCTCTCCTTTAAAGCGCTTGGACATTTTTGTATGTGTGTTTTAAACCCGACTATATGTTTGTCAGCTTTGCATCTGAGTTTCCAACTTGATGGTGAGATTCTCTTCAGTATTTACTTTGAAACCCAACAAATGCATTGTCACGGAATGCTTTAGGTAGAAGCCTCAAATAGAAATGTGAGAGAAAGAACATTTCGGGTGAAATTGCGTGCTATTGACGTTAATTAAGATGATCTGTAATGAACTAGGTTTTCATTGTGTCAAAAGACAGGCTACTAATACAAACTAATATCAGTTTGTCAAAAATGCAGTGTGTATAGATTAGAAAGTGTGTATTGTTAGTTTGTACAGTTAGTTTCATAAAGAACGGTTGACTCTAGACGGCTATAGCAACCTATACCTGACTGTGATCTAAACATGCTAAAGCCAGCTGCTTCTGTCCACTTCTATAGCTAATAGTCAGCTTACATTTATCACCAGAAAAAGGTAAACATCGGCAAATGTAAGAAATTAGTCGAATATATCATAAATATGTACTTTTAGATCCGGTTTTGAGTAGCCAGCAATTACAGCTTTGGCTAGGCTCAATTTGACGGGCCGATTTTAATGAAACTAACTGGAGATTTGAAAGTATTACAGGAATTTAGCCGTTTTGAACCCAGATGTTTCTCGTGAAGGTTATGTCATGGGTTGATGTGGTATACAGTTAGTTTCATAAGAAACGGTCGACTCTAGCTGTCAGTGGCGTCCTGTACCTGGCCGTGGTCTAAACGTGCTAAAGCCAGCTGCTTTTGTCCACTTCTATAGCTAATAATCGGCTTATGTCTATCACCAGATAAATATAAACCTTGGTGAATGTAAGAAATTAATTGAATATATATATCTTAAATATGGCTATGACAGCTTTGTCAGGTTTCAATATGAAACTAACTGTATCCCTGATGCACCGCCCCAAGACTCTATTCCTGAGGCTTCAACTTAAACGGTAACTACTGTGTGTGTGTGTGTGTGTGTGTGTGTGTGTGTAGGGCTTTACGTCCTGTATTTCTGCACCAGTTGGGCTAATAAGGACAGGCAGAGACCATGGCAATGAGATTGTTGAGTTGAGTTCATTTATTGGATTTAAAAATATACATGGTATTATATAGATCACATGATATTAAACATTCAAATAATTCCAACCAGCACATACGTGCATATTTGGTAAACTATATACAATTATATTATACAATATTCATGTACATATTAAATCCAATAATAAATAATATACCCAACCCCCTCTTGGTCTAGTACATTTTAATTACAAAATATTAAAATAATTCCTCCCCTCCAATACATTTTAATTTGTCAACCCCCCTGTGAAAAAATGTCTGGATCCGCCCCTGGCATAGAATAATCAATAGCAAAGGCAAACATACATGACATTCAATATAGCCAGTCAAAGAGACACACGAAAAAGACTGCTAGAGTCATCGATAACCAGTAGCCAATTAGCAATTACAGTGCCCGACGTCGAAGTTGTGGCTGACACCGGAGTTGTGGACTTCAATAGTGATGTCCAGGGGCGGATTCAGAACATTTTGACAGAGAAAGATTTAGAATAATAGCGATATCTATCACCCTTTTCAATCAGAATGTTTGGCTCGGCCCCAGGACGTCACTATTGAAGTCCACGACTCCGGTGTCGGCCACAACTTCGACGTCAGGCACTGTATATATGATTTTCTTTTTATGGGGTAAGACAGACTTCCAAGATCATGGCACAGCGCCAGCTCAACTGCGTCTTATGCAGTCTTGTCTAACCACATGAATCCAGTAATCATCCTAATTTATCCTCTTTTACTTCTCTATAACAGAAACTTCTTCAGGGAAATGGGAAATTTGATGAGACTAATGTTGATGACGCCTTCTTCTTTGATCTTGTACGCAACAATGTTGATGCTGAAGGTATGGTGTTTGGATCAGGAATCTGTTTGGAGGAATACACCTATCCTAAGTACAAGCTGACATGCCCCTATGCCTACAAGAAAGGGGGGATATTCGCTCATGACATTGCAGTCAATTATGTCTATACATATGCAGAGTATTACACAACCTTAAAAGAAAAGGATTGGAGCAATGCCACCATCACCACTAACTTTGTAAAGTACAGGTAATGATGGTTAATATGATCTTAAAGCATTTATCTCCACGGACCTTCAATACTTATTTTCTCCCTTTAAAGTAGTAGGAGAATATTTATTGTAATATATCACATTTCTACTGGCTATCTACAGTACAATATTTTAGAAATAAATATTCAACAGAAATTGAATTACTTAGCACAGATATTGTACTCTAAATACTGTTCAGTTTAATTTTATTTATTTTTATTTATTCAACAACATGTTTTATAAGGGTGAATCACTCAGTAAATGTACTGATTTCAAGTAATGCTTCTTGTTAAAAACAGATATATATATATATATATATATATATATATATATATATATATATATATATATACAACATGTATACACAACTAGATAGTCTATGTACTGAACAGATATAAAATATACAAGTAAAAATTTTAAAATATAAATTCACTTCTTCAATTCAATTTAGGCCTATTGCAACGACCAACCGGACCATGATTAAACATCTGGTTGGTGAACACCAAGATGGTGTATATCACCATTACTTACAATAGATGAAATGCGTATTTTGCAGTCTCAACTACATGCCTTAATGATAGAAATGGTGGTAGGAAAATATCTAAATTTCTTATTTCCCTTTCAACAGGCATAATGATAGCGCCCATGAAGGTGAAATGCCAGTGACACAGCCGATGGCTCAGTTGGAAGACGGTCACTGGACTTACCCTTACTTTGACTGTGGAGGTGGCGACATCTGGATGGTCACTTACTCTGCTCCTATTTTTAGCATGGAAGACCACAAAACTATATTTAAGTAATATGGGTTCAGATATGTGACTTCATGCGCATTTTTTACCTATAGCCTTAAGACTATAAATTCAAGTCATTTATTGCACATGTTGTTCTGTGCATTCATAATTGATATCTCTGCATAAAAAAGTCTCTGAAAATGGCAAACTGACTCCAATTAGAAATATATGCCTTTACTGACCAGCAGTTTACCTTAAAAAAAGTATGCAAATCTTAACTTTGTGGTAATTTACTTTTCTTTTGCTTGCATACTTTTTTTAAGGTTAACTGCTGGTCAGTAAAGGCATATATTTCTATAAGTAAATTTAAGAATAAACTCAAAGTTAGAAATCAATGACTGTTACTGCTAAAAAATGTCAAATTATATGAGTTAAAAAGCCAACAGAAGACAGAAACATACTGCACTTATCTTTACTCCTTGACGTAGGTACAGTGTGCACATTAAATAATGATGAGCTATTTTCAGAGGAATAGGTACAATTGACATAGAACTGACAAACATCGACATCAATCAATGCGATTTTGAAGAAGCCAACGGCAAAAGGAGCTCTGCATCTGTGGGTGTATTCAGAGGAACTCATCACTGTTTGCCTTCCACAAAGGTAAAAAGGCTTCTAAATGGATCTAAATCTTACATAGTTCATTAAAAATACAAAATATGTGAATAACAAGATATACCTGCGTATCATATTGGCTCTGAAGTAAGTAACATCAAAGAAATTATTGATCTTTACGCCTGAATAATTACTATGCAGACAGGTAGCCCACCACATCAATGAAGACATACATTGCATAAACTAACTCCTCTGCATAGCTTTAATAATAAGTTTTGTTGGTCTGCTTATTTGCATAGTTTACTATGTATCACTACATAATAATATCAAGGTTTTGGAAGACATGCTGAAATGGCAATTAAGCATTCTATCCATAAAATCATAATATTCAATGAATCTCTCTTTAAAATTGTAGTGCACCCCCGTGTCAGGAAATGGCTTCCAACGTGGCTCTTACCTCTGCGAATGCCTGGATGGGTATTACTTTCCAGATTCCTCGCAAGACGTTAAAGCTTTCAATGGCTCCATCATAGAAATGTACATGGCTTCTGTGAACAGCCAAAATTCCACAGTGAATTCCCAAGATCTTGCCCAGTTCCAATGCTTCCCTTGTGCTGAGGGATGTGATACTTGCGTTGATGACTCTCCTTGCCTCTACAGACGTGTCGTTGGTCTACGAGTCGTCCTCCTTGTTTTGTCGATCATCATCATTTTCTTTGTATTGTTCCTTGTTGTATTCGTAGCTGCTTATAAATCAAGCAGAGTAAGTAATGTGACACATTTGTGATCTTAAACATTCGTAATTGTTGAAATGTAATTCTTTTGCAACAACTATGTACTAAATGTACTATTGATTCTCCCCTGAAGAATTTTCAGGGTGTAACTAATTAAGTTGATTCATTCTTGTGGCAATGTACAACATAATCAGTTTGTGACCTGAAATGTCTATGGTTGAACAAAAGATATATGCTCTGTACTTGTTATTATGTACAGAAACATCTAGGATTAATGTATATAACTAAATTAAAATTTTTTCATTGTCTTTTTTATTCTGTTCCAGCCCATTAAGTCAGCTAGCTCCTTATTCCTTCAAATCATGAATCTTGGATCACTGTTCATGTGTTTACCGGTACAAACTTCAAATTTCATTATTGATTGAAATTTTATTCGTACAGCTTTGATACAATGTATGTGACTAACATGTAAATCCTCCATATATTTCAGATGGTGATCATGTACACTGGCGCGGACCATATAACCTGTGTTTTAGCCATCTGGCCTCGCCATATTGGATTCTCATTGTTGTATGGAGCCTTGTTAATGAAAACATGGAGGTCAGTGCGTGTCTAACACAGAAATCCCAGGCACAACACCTAAAAGATTAAAAACGAATCTGCGCATTTGAATTTCTTTTTTCAGAATATCTCAGATTTTTCAAGTTAAATCTGCCCGCAAGTTGAATCTCTCTGATAAAATCCTGGCTCAGCGCTTGGTTGTAATTGTCGCTGTCATGGTCGTAGCAGTGATCTTGTGGACAACTGTGGGAATGCCAGAATTCATTTGGAGACGAACATCAAATACTGATCTCAAGTTCAAGGATTGCCATTCCTCAATATGGGATTATTGTGTTCTCATAGGTATAAATAAATCCTCACTTCTAGGGAAACCTCTTAAGAAAATATTTCTATTGAACAAGTACAATATGTCATGCCAATAAAATATAGCAATGATTCTAGAGAAGTTTTCCTGATCAAGTTAATTTAGTTAAACCATTAGAAACATCAAAACTTCCCAATGATGAGATGCAATTGAAACAATATTAATTGCACTATTTCAGGAGAAAGTCTGTTCCTTTTGTGGGGAGCCTATCTTTGTTATGTTGTGAGGAAAGCTCCAAGTCATTTCAATGAAAGCAAGTACATCACCTGGGCCATTTACAACAACATCCTTCTTGGTTCCTTTATTCTTATTATCAGGTAAGGCTGTTATTTATGATCCAGTAAACAGCAATTGGTAGACTTTTTGTCAGTTTTGGTGTATCAAAGGTACGTGCAAATGCTCAAAGAGTGAGACCAACAAAGACTCTTGACAAAGAGTTAATCGTGATAATTCATATAATAATTTTAGGCTCATTGTCAGACACCCATCATATGATTCTCTTTGAATGATGAATTGGGTACAACGATATGTTCGATTCATTGCATGATAATTAAACGTCATGGTGACAAAAAGGGTATGATTATCCTTTTTATTCTCTTTAATGCTCGAGCCTTCACAAAGAACATGGTGTGCATTACATGCTTCGAGGCACACTGTGAATTAAAGGCTCGAAGCTTCTGTGTGGATGCCAAGAATTTGAATTATATATGATTATTAACAATGCAATAAGGCTGTTCACAGTTCGAAATACAGCTGTGATGGTATTCTGATATATAATGTCCCTCAATGTTGGGTAAGGAAAATATCTATCATATCACCAAAAGTCACACTGTCACTTTTGAATTATAGGCGAGCCATTAAATGTTGCTTTTGTTGTTAAAATCATAATCTCTGCTGTCTTACACACCCAGTTTATGGCAAAACATTTCAATTTCCATACTTCAAACACAGGCACTTGCCGAACAACGTAGCACTGCATGGTAGTATAGAACAGAGAGAAGGTTGCAGACTGCATCAGATTGCATATGATACAGTGATGAATTGACAGCCAAACTGTCGCCAAAAACCGCCAACTTTTGTGCACATTTTGCACTGAACACAACCCATGACATCTTTAATGTCGATATACCGTAAATTAATGTAATCATACCATGCATAATATCGCTATTTAAACGGAATTCCATGCTAAAAGTGCCTTCTCATCTCAAGCGGCAGCAGTCAGCGTGCTGCAGCGTCGTGGGCCAATGAACGCACAGCATTAGGGGCGTGAACTTGAAAGGACCAATCAAATCGCGGCAGGGCGATGACATATGCCACTTGACATGAGAAGGATTTCGCAACTCCGGTGCCTTCCTTTCCCTTACACATGTAACATGATGGTGGCGGCAAGTGCCTGTGTTCACACGATCATTTATGAGAAGAAGTAGACATGCACAATTGTATGAATACTAGTAAATCATGTCACTTCTTAAGTTTGTTTTTCTTCCAGACAATTGATAGCATTGCCCCTTGGTCCAGATGTAATTTATGCTGTGGATTTTGCATATCTTCAAATATGTGTCACAGCCACGCTGTGTTTGATATTTATTCCAAAGGTACTTATTTTCTCATTCACATCCTACGAAAAACCACAGTACAATAGAACTTAACACTCTAGCACACCAACTGAGAAAAGCAGAACCACCACCATTATAATCCTCTCATAATTCATATAATATGGATGGTGACCTTTTTAATTCTGCAAGATATTTATTGTTTTTATTGTACAAACTAATTAAATGCACAGTGAGATAATAAACATACATACCACCACCACCACCGCCTCCTCCTCCTCCTTCTCCTCCTCCTCCTCCTCTTTAACATAACATATACTAAATTACATAAATATGGTCATGCTTGTTTTTATGCAATTTGCATCTGCAGATAACCAATGTGAGGGCTGCAGTTGGCAATGAAGATGTGCAGAATGGCGAGGGTGTCACAGGCAGAAATCTCAAACCTCCTTCACTCATTGCAACTGCCAACAGCAATGACATGATTGACAACTCTGTTCAAACTGATGTAAGTTAGTTATTTGATGCATTGAATCAGATGTGATATCTCACACTGTGAGCTCACATTGACCTCATGGTGAATATGATGCCATCCTAACTGCTAGGTGGGGTGGTAATCAAATGCATGATGCACTCGGGCCATTGATTACAGGCCAGCCAATAACAGAAACTTTAAATAGACTGCTGCTTTATTGTGATCCTTGAGTCACCACCAGGAGCAATGGTATCTGTGGTTTTATGGTTAGCATGCCTGCTGGATAACATAATAATTCATACCAAAATATAGGTTGATCTTCTTTTGTTATACCACTTCTATAAGTAACTGTCATAATTTAATGATTGATACAGCACACAGGAAGACATCCAGAGAGTTTCACTGCACCAATCCAAATAAAATTTACATATATATGAATTACATTGAAATGTTGTTTGACTTGATTAAACTGGCTTCACTATCCCCTTATTCATTTGTTAAATTATACTAAGACTGAGCCTACCTTATTATATGAGACTAGGCTTAGGTTAAGTAGGAAGGTAGGTTGTAGGTTCAAACCCAGCTCAGGGCAATCACGATTAAAGGCAATTGTCTGAACCCTAAGCATCTCTCAGCTGATGGAAGTTGTCTGAATTAGCAGTACTCCCTTGCTAGCGTATACTTCTCAGGCAAACTACTTCCAACTGTGATTTTCAATTCCTACAGTTTCGAAATGCTATCTAGAATCATTAGGTAGATGGAGAAAAAAAATTTATGGAATATTACTTTATTTAGATATAATATGGAGTGTTTCTTAACACCAAAATTTTAATTTCTCCCCTGCCTACCTACCTAACCTAAGCCCAGTCACATAGAAATAAGGTAGGTAGGTAGTAGGTTCAATACCCAGCTCGGGGCAATCACGATTGAAAGCAATTCTTGGAGTCTTTTTTTCATCATTCGTTGTAACAAAGTTACACCCCTCAATTGCTCAGCACTACCATGGGATGGGAATGTTGCAGAAATGTAGAAGCAAACAAGATCAGCTAAAAGTTCGCTCACAGAAGATTCACACTGTGACCTCAACTCTGTGAGCTCACTGTGAGACCACTATTTGGTTACACTTAGCTAATAGTGATCTCACAATGTACCTCTCTGTGAGACCACTGTGAGCTCACCATAAGCTCAAATTCCTGTGAGCTCGCAGTGAGCTTAAATTATACACTGGGTTGTATTAAAAACAATAGTTTACAATCTTTTGGTTATAATGTCTTTCAGGTCACATGGATTAACAATCAGGACACCATCAGACAAAGCAATGAATGAATACATCAGGGAGTTTCAAATGCTTTTCCTTTAGGAGGCAAATGGTGGATGCTCAGGATTTTTTAGTTATGTCAAATTATTATTGTTTCTATAAATCTTAATGTTGTGCCGCAAAAGTAGGTTGATTTCAGCGTCTATGGATTACTGAAATTCAAAGGAGATATAGGCTATAGGTTACACCGCAAAACCTAATGTAGGTGAAATTATTTTATGTTAGTGTTCGCAAATATACCAAGAATGAGGTAATTAGCATTGAAGTACTGCAAATTATTTAATCAGTATAAGAATGATTAGGATGGTAAATAGTCCAACATTGAGTTTGTGGGATAAGTAAAATAGAGAATATATATTCATTTCTCTGATATTGGACGTCTCACCATCCATCATTGCTTATATTGTATAGTATACACCTCAATGAAACATAGGGTGCCAGCATATATTGTAAAACATACACATATGGTGTTATGAATAGATATTTTATGGGTTGTACATGTATATATCTAATGTGAAAACTGTATACAGGCAAACAGAAATGTACTTTTGCATTGTGTTAAAAATGAAGTATTATGAGATTTTTGAGATTTAATATGTTTATTGCAATAATACAAATTATTGAATTGCCTTTTACAATGCATGTATAATAATAAGAAATAAAGTAGTATGTATGTGTATAAGACTACTAGGTATTCTACATTCCTGTTTAATAATGAGATGTATGGACTGTTCTTTGCTCATGAAATTATAGACTTGTAGATAACTTTTAGACGATGATTGGGCATAATGATGAATTATAGATTTGCAACCAGTTTAGGAGAGCATGCATTTTGTCTGGATGACATGCAAATTGGCTTAATTGCCAATGTTGACACTAATGGTTGGGCCAATGTTGGGCCAATGTTGTTAACATGTCACATATGTTGATAGTGTAGTTCTGGACATTGTGGAAGTGTTTGTTTTCAGTGATGAGGCTGATGAACTAAATAAACAATAGGTAAAATCTTGTTTGTTTAACTTTTTGATTGAATGTCAACACATTAGCTTGTTGTGAAAGTCCCTCGCTGACTGAGGCCACATGAGACATCAGCCTTTTGTTTCTTCTTCTTCTTCTTCTTCTTCTTCTTCTTCTTCTTCTTCTTCTTCTTCTTCTTCTTTGTAACCGTGAGTGCCATCACACATAACTTCCGCTAGGGGTGCTGATCCGAGGGTCTGGTCTCAGGAAGAATCATTCAGTAATGAAAACCAGCTTTAATGTGATTTGGTGTTGTGTTTATGTATACACATTTTTCTAGTCATTTAGCATCCCAGCAATTAATTGAAATAGAAATGGCTCCAATCACAGTGTTGATCTGTGAATTATAGCTGTTCAAAAAGTTTATTATCAAGGCAGAAATACATATTGAGGACCTGCTTTTTTGTGGCATGGCAGCACAAGAGGTGAGATTGTGAAAATAATTAATGGTCATGCCCTACTTCAATGCAGCTTATTTGAATTATGAGTTTTGATCTATCCAAAAAAAATGTGTGCTCATTTTATTTTATTGTTGAGTTAAATTACATTAGTATTTTTTAGGAACATTTAACCTATAGTATAATAAATGCCATAGCAGCCATACGACAGGGGGCACTATCCTCGCAATATGTACTGCCACGACACCTGGTGCTGATTTTGATAACCAGTATCTGTATTCTTTGAGTACTTTCTTTTATGATTCACTCCTAGTACATTTATCTATGTCTGTTTCAGTCCAAAATTTTGTTAAAATCAGGCAAGATCTTTGTCCTCAAACAATGATTTTGAAGTTGTCTGAATTAGCGGTAGTCCCATGCTAGCGTATATGTCTCAGGCAAACTACTTCCAACTGCGATTTTCAATACCTACAGTTTCGAAATGCTATCTAGGATCATCAGGTAGATGGAGAAAAGCAATACAACATGTTCCTTCAGACAGAAATTTGCTATTGTGACACAATTGTATCTAAGGAGGGTTATGGAAAATCTAAAAAAACAACAACAACAAAAACGAGAAAACAAAGACATGTACATTAAAGCCATTTAATGCTAAACTGAAACTATATTTTGTCATACAAGGTATATCATTTGACATATTAACAAAAGTAGGAGCATCAATTATTAATGCTGTGAGTGAGTGACATATTTGTCTTCCATTTAGGAAATACCAATAGCCCAAGATGTACAGTTAGTTTCATTAATCTGGTCGACTCTAAACATCTGTGGCAACCTATTCCTGGCTATAGCTATAACTGGCTAAAAACAGCAGTTTCTGTCCACTTATAGTCGGCTTAAACCTACCACCACTGAGAAAAATATGAACCTTGCTAAATTTAAGTAACGAATTTTCTTGTTACAGCCAAATTCATAGAGTTTGAAACCCTCTCTTGGACTTGGGAATAAACTTCAGAAGATGTCATGTGAGACCAGGACTCCCAAGTATACATTTCTAAAAAAATATATATAAGAATCGATATCTTGTGTTGTGTGAAGAATGCCAGCAGCGCTAAGCCTACGTCAAAGAATTAGTATCAAGAACATGCACTATCATAAGTAGGATTTGCTATGCCTACAGGGAAAAGGAGGTGCATTGTTAACCGAGCTGATTACGTCATAAACAGAATAATTGGCGACTATTGAGTGACATCATACTGACCGATAATGACGTCATATGCCATGATACGGACATGATAGCGTTCAGATTGTGGTGTTTGTTGACCTCGTAAATATGGTAAATATTTAGTCCATTCACCCATTATGACAATGAAATAATGTGGAAATTGACATTTTAATGTGTTCAAGTGAAATTAGCAAGTCTACGCACTTGACTGGAAATTTCTGAAATAAGCAAGTCTACGCACTTGACTGGAAATTTCTGAATGAATTTATAATCCACTAGGGGCGTTAAGGAACGCCGGCGCGCTATGCATGCTGGAAAAAGGAGGTGCAGCGTTTACAATGTAAAGTATAGCGAGCGGTGCTTCTTGGTACTTATTCTTTGCCTATTTAAACACATTACAGTTTGACGGCTACTTACACTGTGTCACATCACCTCACAGCCCAGCGACCTAATTATGTACATGTTTTGCTGGTTCTCATCTAAAGTAAATTAATAAATGTCTCTTTTAGTCTTTAGGCTGGCTTATGGTATTAAGTCTAACAATGAAATTACAAAAAAATTAGATGTTCATGTGCTGAGTTTATGCAATTCTTGTTCTGACAAGCAGGCAATTCAGAAAATTTCCTAAACTAAACAAAATATGAATCCATTTCTCAGCCTATCTCCTACGTAGTTTAACCAATCATTTTGTTTGACTAGCTAAACTAACAAAGAATGTCCAAAATAAGGATGGGGCCTAGCTCAGTGGTAGAGCGCTGGGCTTCCAGCCTGTGGGTGCCGGCTTCAATTCCCGCTTAAGCCTAAGTTGGATGGCTGTTTCATTCTTCACCTTATTGCCATTGTCCCTGCCTGTCCTAATTAGCCCAACAGGTGCAGAAATACAGGACGTAAAAGCCCTAATCCACCCACCACCCACCAAAGTACACAGCAAATCCTCATCAAAGATGTATTGCTCTTGTCTGCTCTACTCTATCTTCGTTCATTGAAAACTTTTACTAGGATCTGTTTCGAATGATTACATTCCACGGAGCCATTCTTTATGATATGATCAAATATGTTTGTGACTTACGAGTTAATCCTAATATGCTTAAACCTTGGATAAATACCCATCATTGATCATGATTACTTGTTTACACGATGCTAGGTTTCTCCTGTTGATGAACAGGGGAGGTCCATGGATGTGTGATTACTATTTACAGTGGCTAATATTTATATATTTATTGCATACTTTTGTATCTTCAAAATTTCAGATTAATACTATAATTGGTGCAAAATACGTCCATTACAAATTTCACACAAAGCGTGACACAGAGAATCGTCCATGTCTGTTCCAAGAAGAATATATATTTCAATACACGAGCAAAATAACCAATTAACCATTATATACTACATGTATGTTATATCTTTGCGAGGGACAGGTATATTGTATTGTTGCATGATGCATATCATTGGTGAGGGCAATTATCAGATACCATTGGGAGTGATATAATTGTCTACTGAATAATACATATTTGTTGCTGTCATGTCATGATTTAGTAGGCTCTTTGTCGTGCATAATCTCTCTAATACTGTTTTATAATATCTGGGCTAATTGTAACAGACAGTACCATTTAATATCAGTGTTGCATAAGTGACTATTTGAAGATTTTTGGTCAGAAATTACACATTTTTTTCATGAAATATATTTAAAACAGGGTAAACTTATATACAGTTGCATATACACTGTTTTACAATATGGCTCTGCTGTTAAACAAAATTATAAAGTAAGAAAATGTATGAGACATTGATATGACAGGACAAACAATAGTCAAATTACAGCTAAGTAATACGATTTTCGGTATCAGGAAAATCAATAAGTTCAATTCGAAATTAAGGCACAATAAAAGCATTTAAAGCTGATATTCTCCTTGAACAATTCTAATTTGATCGCAGACAGGAAGTCATAAAAGGCCATTTACCCATTAAAAATTTACACTTGAAAGAATTTTTGTTCAAAAGAAAGAACCAAATAACCTCGTTCGGTTAACTGAAAGGAAAATTAAGACCATAAATTGCCTCATCATGATTTAATTCGTTTATATATAAGTTAACTGATTTGGAGATTCTTAACCAGTGACGAATAAAATCCTGGAATTAAGTTTAGTAAAATTGCGATCGGGTGGCCCAGTACTGTAAATTGGAGAAATAACACATTAAAATAGACAGTTAGATAGTTTATTTTGACAGGTATACACATAACATATGTATTGTTTACAGTGATGGTGCCTATCTGGAAACCACCTAAGCTGAAGCTGTTGTGGTGGTACTGGAACAAAAAATTAGAAAATAACAACAACCGAAAAAAAAAAACAATTAAATAAAAGTTCAAATTAGAAAAGTGAATACAAGAAATGAAGAAACACTATAGGTGTCTATGCTGAGGGAAGTAAATGATCCCATCCATTGGGTTAATGTGTAACATGGGTGGACTCCTCTCTTTCACTTCATTAATCAACCCTCGATAGCGGCAAGAACTTGCCTTAGAGGGCTGCACTTCCCATCATCTATCTATCTATTTATCTAGGATGATGGTTACAATTATACATAGAATTTGTTGTTTTTGACCCCAAACAAGCTTATCATTTTATCATTATGTCGGTTCCTGACAGCTGATCACACAAGCCAGTAGCATTGACACAATGTGGAAATCTCAAAATTTGAGTGGAACCAGTGGAACTTCGAAATACACTGCATCAAAATTAATGTGGGTGTCCCAATGAGGTCAGGGCACATTGTTGCAAATTATTTTATGTGCATTGTAGTTCGGTCATTTCCAAATGGTTGGGAAACTACTGTTTATTTTCCTGCTTGTAATTGCTGATTATACTCAGGGAACAATGTATTGGGAATACATGGCCAATTGTGCCACGTGCGTTTTCCATGCGTTTGGATAAACGCATGGAAAACGCATGGTTTTTGCCTCATTATAATTAGCTAAAAACCATGCATTTTTCCATGCGTTTATCCTTCTCATGGAAAATGCACGTGGCACATTTGCCCATGTACGTTTATTTCAAGTCAAGCATAATCAAGTCGTGCAGTCACTCCTCAAGTTGAGCCTATATTAAAATGAAATAAGATCCCTGAAATCCAATGCCTGATTTATTAAGTTCGGCACAATCGTTGCCAATAAATAGTAATGTAACACTTGATTTGCGCATATCACGTTTTTTGGTATATACACACTTTCTCTTGAGCTAGAGCGGCATGTCATTCCCAGGTAGCAGCTGACATCGTTTTGATGTCAGTCCGATGTGGGCGACATCAGACCAACATCGGGCCAACATTGGGCCAACATTGGGCCGATATAGCATGTTATCAGGGTTAAGCATTTGTGAATAGTGGTTTATTCAATATTCAATTCCATAAAAATTCAAAAAAAAAGAGAAGATAACTGGAGGGTGGAAACAAACAGAATTTAATTAAAGCATCTGGGATGACCCGTAAGTTACAACAAATACTTATCTACTCATCATAATTGTATGTAAACCGTGAATGTATAAACAAAACTCCTACAAATGGCAGACTAGACACAAGCTATTGTTGCATGAATGCAAAGATAAATATCAGAATGATGATATTAAAATGCGAAGATAAATATCAGAATGATGATATTGAAATGCCAGTGTTCAGCCTCAAGAAATTGTTAGTGCTAAGCAAGAAAACTGGTTTAATCAAGCTTAGGACTGATTAAAAGTTATTTAGATTACTTACAGAAGAAAAAAAAAAGAAATCTGAAAGGCAGCGACTAAACTTTCTGTGAGAAGTGGAAGTTGAGCTAAGTTGTGATTAGATTTGGAAATTGTTGAGTTAATTCATCAGACGACTGAAGCGTGAAGTTACATACACTTGCAAGACAGGTTTTCTCATTAATTTCTTTTAAATGCCCACCAAAATCACAGTTATCATGGTTATATTGCTATACTGTGTGGTACGCCCAATTAAATTGGACTTCTACTCTTCCTTTGATCATCATTTTAAAAAAAACTTTGATTGGACTTGTATAAAGCCAAAAATGTATTCACAGACTTATGAAAATGAGTCATTAAAGTAACCTGTGTGGAATCTTCGGTCGATATATAGTCAATCGTCGTGTTGGTAATTTGAGAGCAGGCCTGTCTGACTGACTTCAGTCTTACTGACAACTCATTTTTGAATGCTTAATGATATTGATTTCAAATCGCAGAATCGTCATTGTTAAATTTTTTTTGGTACCACATTTACACCTAAGCAAATCCCAAAGGCAAGGAAACATCATCTGCTACCTATCTACTGAGAATATGTTGAAGAATGGTGAAGGCAAATACAAGTAATTGTACCTAATCTTGTAGTGCAATACAATGAAACATTTATCACTGTGCACAAAAGGCTAGAGAACTGCAGGTGCCAAAGCCATATTGCATTGTGTACTCTAATAATGCATAACATACAGATGAAAAACCTTTTTGGTATTCATGGAGACTTGTATGGAGTAGTGTCATCAAAACAACGTTAGCTGCTGCATTATACGTGTATAACATAACATAACATAATACAACACAATACAACACAATACAACACAATACAACACAATACAACACAATACAACACAATATAACATAATACAACACAATACAACATATATATATCTATATATCTATCTATCTATTTATCTATATATCTATCTACCTATCTATCTATATTTAGCTATATTTAGCTATATTTAGCTATATTTAGCTATTAATGAGATGTATGTCAAAACCAACGAAATGCATTAGCTCTAAAAAATTTTACTATTTGGCATTTGTACTATGAGTATCAGTGTCAGATTTACATATATATTATGGTGCAATTTTTTGGGGCCTTATCTATCCCATGACTACAGTATTAAAAAGCTGAACTAGGTTTTTGCAGACTTGCGAGAGTTGGCTCTTATCTGTTTAAGTATGTTGTTTGCTGGTGAAATGGACTAACTAAGCCGTGATTAAGCAGTCTTCAAACCTGATCTTAGCTGCTAAACCACGTTGGTGAAATCAGGGCCAGGTGTTCCCTCACTGATTGCATGTCTAGCTGGTAGAACTCTGAAAAGGATCATTTTGGCCACACTATACTTTGGCCACAGTATACTTTTTGAAAGCTGAGATGGAGAGCCTTACCTTACAATTACACACCAAGATGCCCTGCTACCATGTATTAGTTATGTCCCGAATAGGAGGGTTGGTTATACCCCACCACGTGACCTTTTCTACTGTTCTTTTGCGGGATATAACCAACGAAAATGTTAATTAACTCCCTCCTGTGTGCAAACTGAACTGTTATGTGTAATAAAGGCAGTAAAACCAAACAAATGAGTAAATATGCCTAATGGAGTACTTATACCATCTACTGCTTTGACAATGCCACACATGCTATCTGATCATTTACTGAAACTTATGTCCAGTTACTGGTTGATACATAGATAGATAGATAGATAGATAGATAGATAGATAGATAGATATGGAAAGTGCAGCCCTCTAAGGCATGTTCATGTCACTAATGAGGGATGATTGTTGAGGTAGAGAAGAGAGGAGGAGTCCACCCATTTTACACATTTAATCTTGTGGGTGGGATCTTTTTTACTTTTACTTGCCTCAGCATAGACACCAAATACAAAGGACCACCAATTTAATGTCTCATCCAAACGACATCCAGCTGGGATGTAGCTACTGTAGAGTGCCCGGTCTGGGGTTCGAACCCGGGACCTTCAACAGAGCCGGAAGCCTTAACCTTTAGGCCACCCAGGTCGGTAATATACTTCCGTCCTCATAAACAGTGATTTATTTATTTTTTAATCCAAAGTCAACTCCAAGTACAAGTGACTGCTAATTTAACATCTTATGCAAGCTACTCCTATGGTTGATACATTAAAAACATACATTGCATAAATTTATTGGCCTTTGAAAGTGCTTAAAGATAAATTTAGATATTACCAAAGAGTCGTATTATCTGACAATTGTCCTTAAATATACATGAATTAAGAAAAGACAGGAAGTCATAAAGGACAGTGGGCGATTAGGATCTTTTAAGTTGGAAGCGTGGTTTCATAATAAAGAGCAATAAATTTAATGGCTTCATCAGGCCAACTCCGTGCATTTGACATCAAAATCATAGCCGAAAATATTACCTCTGGAGTTCTGACTACATATGTAAAATGGTTTTATGCTATGCATTTTACGAAAGCAGCCACAGTTACTGCTTACTGGTCATATTTGTCGATTTCATTTTATTTGAATATATTACACAGTAAAATGAAAATTTCCTGCGATATGGTATAACATTAGACAAATGTATACAGCAATGAATAGCAAGGTCTGTAATTCTTTGTAGCTCGGGAATTATGATAGGATGGATAAAACCAGTGTGCATATACTGATAAAACTACAGTGTACATTGATAAAACTACAGGGTACATTGATAAAACTACAGGGTACATTGATAAAACTAGTGTTCACTACAGGGTACATCGATAAAGCTACTGTGTACAATGATAAAACTAAAGTGTGCAATGATAAAACTACAGTGTAAAATGATAAAACTACAGCGTGCAATGATAAAACTACAGTGTGCAATGATAAACTACAATGAGCAATCATAAAACTACAGTGTGCAATGATAAAACTACAATGAGCAATCATAAAACTACAGTGTGCAATGATAAACTACAGTGTGCAATGATAAAACTACAGTGTGCTATGATAAAACTACAGTGTGCAATGATAAAACTACAGCGTGCAATGATAAAACTACAGTGTGCAATGATAAAACTACAATGAGCAATGATAAAACTACAGTGTGCAATGATAAAACTACAGTGTGCACAATGATAAAACTACAGTGTGCAATGATAAAACTACAGCGTGCAATGATAAAACTACAGTGTGCAATGATAAAACTATAATGAGCAATGATAAAACTACAGTGTGCAATGATAAAACTACAGTGTGCAATGATAAAACTACAGTGTGCACAATGATAAACTACAGTGTGCAATGATAAAACTACAGTGTGCAAAGATAAAACTACAGTGTGCAATGATAAAACTACAGTGTGCAATGATCAAACTACAGCGTGCAATGATAAAACTACAGTGTGCAATGATAAAACTACAATGAGCAATGATAAAACTACAGTGTGCAATGATAAAACTACAGTGTGCACAATGATAAAACTACAGTGTGCAATGATAAAACTACAGTGTGCAATGATAAAACTACAATGAGCAATCATAAAACTACAGTGTGCAATGATAAAACTACAGTGTAAAATGATAAAACTATAGTGTGCAATGATAAAACTACAGTGTGCAATGATAAAACTACAGTGTGCAATGATAAAACTACAATGAGCGATCATAAAACTACAGTGTGCAATGATAAAACTACAGTGTGCACAATGATAAAACTACAGTGTGCAATGATAAACTACAGTGTAAAATGATAAAACTACAGCGTGCACAATGATAAAACTACAGTGTGCAATGATAAAACTACAGTGTGCAATGATAAAACTACAGTGTGCAATGATAAAACTACAGTGAGCAATGATAAAACTACAGTGTGCAATGATAAAACTACAATGAGCAATCATAAAACTACAGTGTGCAATGATAAACTACAGTGTGCACAATGATAAAACTACAGTGTGCAATGATAAAACTACAGCGTGCAATGATAAAACTACAGTGTGCAATGATAAAACTATAATGAGCAATGATAAAACTACAGTGTGCAATGATAAAACTACAGTGTGCAATGATAAAACTACAGTGTGCACAATGATAAACTACAGTGTGCAATGATAAAACTACAGTGTGCAAAGATAAAACTACAGTGTGCAATGATAAAACTACAGTGTGCAATGATCAAACTACAGCGTGCAATGATAAAACTACAGTGTGCAATGATAAAACTTCAATGAGCAATGATAAAACTACAGTGTGCAATGATAAAACTACAGTGTGCACAATGATAAAACTACAGTGTGCAATGATAAAACTACAGTGTGCAATGATAAAACTACAATGAGCAATCATAAAACTACAGTGTGCAATGATAAAACTACAGTGTAAAATGATAAAACTACAGTGTGCAATGATAAAACTACAGTGTGCAATGATAAAACTACAGTGTGCAATGATAAAACTACAATGAGCGATCATAAAACTACAGTGTGCAATGATAAAACTACAGTGTGCACAATGATAAAACTACAGTGTGCAATGATAAAACTACAGTGTAAAATGATAAAACTACAGCGTGCACAATGATAAAACTACAGTGTGCAATGATAAAACTACAGTGTGCAATGATAAAACTACAGTGTGCAATGATAAAACTACAATGAGCAATGATAAAACTACAGTGTGCAATGATAAAACTACAATGAGCAATCATAAAACTACAGTGTGCAATGATAAACTACAGTGTGCACAATGATAAAACTACAGTGTGCAATGATAAAACTACAATGAGCAATGATATAAAACTACAATGAGCAATAATAAAACTACAATGAGCAATGACAAAACTACAGTGTGCAAAGAAAACAAATTAGTTTTGATAAGGCACGAACAGCTGTGTGTTGTAGTTTAAAGCAAATCGTGTCCCAGCAGTTTGCTGGTCATCAATTTGGACCTTTTTTTATCTAGAAAAACACCAATACTCATATTGCAGGGATCGAAATGAAAATGGTGAAATCAGACACCTGCATATAGAAACATTCAGCTTTTCTCACTAACAGAGAATGCAAATGACATATTTCCACAAAATGCCACATGCCTTGCCAATTTAGATGTTAAGAAATGTGTTGTTGTCCATTTTGTCGACTGAAAAGTATGATATGGAAACGTTTCAGCATTACGTTACTAAGAAGAGAAAGCTGACAACACAAAAAAAATATGTTTTTATATCAATTTAGGCGAAATAGCTATTGTTTTCAGACATTGTTCACTAATTTTGTCATTATAAGTGTCTTGAACGACCAATCCCATTGGCCATTTTTATTTAGTCTAAGTCATTAGCTATAATGACTGACATTTAAATCAGAAACGTGTCTTTTTAAATAAATTGAAATTTTCTGTAACCTTTAAATGCAAATGAAAATGCAGATACAAACGCATTAAATTTGAATATTTTTTCAAATGCATTGTTAAGATTTAAATTATCCTCAACATGTTAAGGTCATTTCAATCCAATTCAATTGTGTGAGTTAAATTCAGTTATAATGAGGAGCTAGATTACTTTATAATGGATCCATATGGATGGATCAAAAAGTCTCACCTCTATGCACAATTCAAGATCATTTGTTGTCCTTTTATAGTAACCAAGTTCTTGCCGCTATCAAGGGTTGATTGATGAGGTGACAGAGAGGAGTCCACCCATGTTACACATTTAACCCATAGGTGGGATCTTTTACTTGCCTCAGCATAGACACTGAGTACAAGGACCACCAACTTAACGTCTCATCCAGCTGGGATGTGGCTCATGAAGAGTGCCCGGGCCGGGATTCGAACCCGGGACCTTCAGAGCTGGCAAATGTGGAATTGGTGGATGCCTAAACATTTAGGTTACCCAATGTAAGTATAGACACAGCATGGTGTGTGCACAAAAAATAGAAGTTGTCAGAATGTCTCAAGGTGATCATGCGACTTTTATGCATATGCAAAAGTTGTTTACAATATGCGTGGGCACAATCCTTAGTTTTATTTCTTTACTTAGTTTTATATCTTTACGTAAGTAGTGTTCTGTGGAAACTCAGGGTTCAGGTGTGAAATCTATACTGTATTTTTGGTATGGTATGAATTTTTTCTTACATGCTTGGTGAAAGGGATTCTAGATAACGATATTCATGCAAAATGGCATGCATTGATAATAGGGTTAGTAAAAATTATGATATTGTTTTATTTAAATCAGAATTTTTTTAAATTTAAATCAGATATTTTTTAATGACGCAATTATGGCTCAAAGTCTGTCTAGCATGAGCCAAGTTTGATTATTTTTCCAGCATTCCTTCTTAAATTACCTGAATTGTGCTGTAAAAATCAACAGAACTTTGAAAAAAATCAACCGAAAAATAAAATAGAACAAAAATAATAACGTTGTATTCCAAAACTCATGTTTCGAGTCGTAAAAATCTAGTTTTCAGCTGAATAAACTAGTAACTTTTGCTGTTTTAATCGAAAAATTGATGATTTAATGTTTTCGCTTGATTTAAATCACATTTTAAATCAATGATTTAAATCGGTTGATTTAAATTTGCCAACCCTGATTGATAATAAGACAACCTAAATTTCAAGGCCAACCTGTAATGCATAGCAGCTTCAGAATTAACCTCAAGACCACCTCAATGATTCCCAACAGACAGTCTTTATGGAAAGTGTATGATTACTTTAAGCATTAATCCCACGGTAAGTAACCTTTGAATCTTGAGTGCTCGACTATGTTGACGAATGACTACGGGTTCACTACGGCTAAAACAGCCTAGTGTGACAGGGGCTTAAAACCTAAGCAGGAAAATGTATAATAAAATCGCCAGATTTAGAGTAAGCTCACATAATTTGCGTATTGAAACAGGTAGACATGAAAATCCTATTGCCAGCAGCTGAGAGGCTATGCCTAAAATGCAGTATGCATGAAATTGAAGGTGAAAAACATTGTCTCATAGTATGTCCGCATAATAAACTTAGTCGTGAGGAACTCCTTAAAGTAGCTAATGATTACTTAGATAATTTTGAGCAACTAAACAGTGAAGATAGATTTAAGACCATCATGAAATCAAAAGAGCCTGAGTTGTTAAAATCCCTTGGAAAATTTCTGGTAAATGTTGATGCCTAATAAACGTTTGAGTCATCATCCATCGTCTGACATTAAACATGTTGACCATTCTGAGTCTCTGCATTATGAACATTTGTATACCATATATTTGATCTTATATATTTTTACATACATGTATATACATTCCTTTTAATTACCTATGTGTCAGATCATTTGTTATGGATAATGCTGTATGATTTATATATATAGATATAACAAGATTGAACTTCACATTGAAAACTATACATTATTATGTTGCTATTGTATTGTAAAAAATCTTTAACGTAGCTGGAACCTTATTTTATTTACTACTTTTCTATTATTCTTTAATTGTTATTGTATGTCATTTACTTTGTATTTTCTGTTTACATTATGACCCATATGTCATGAATTACATGAAGCTGTCGAATAAAAGATATATATATATATTTATAAAATATTTTTCATAAGGTCCATCACTGGATCATCTCGAGTCGGATAACGGCTCGATTAAATGCGTAGTATCCATTTTCCAGTCAGCCCCCCTGATTCAGACCCTGGCCCCCATGACCCCCCCCCCCCCATTCCAGAAGGTCCAGCCAGCTACGCCACTGGCTCCAAATGGATGAGTTTGTTTCGGAGAGCTGTACTCCATGTTAATTGGCAATGTTTCAGTGCTTAGAGAAATAATACCGTATCAGAACTATCTATAAATTTAGCTGCTGTTTTTTTACATGCTCCATCAATGGTTTTGATTTAACTTTAAAATATTAATGTTGTCATGTCAAGTTTCTTTGTAAATTTTCATCTTCTCACTTCGTGTCGGCAAAAAGCTTTACTTATTTTTACTGTTTTATTCATGTCCGGCTGAAAAAAAACAGCATTATGCTTATCTTATCTTATCTTTCAGATAATAGCTTTATCCTGCGACTTGCTGCGTGTTATTCTCCCTGCTAGAGATAATTACAATCAATGCTACTAAGGACGGGGGCCTAGCTCAGAGGTAGCGCTCTGGGCTTCCAACCGCTGGGTACTGGGTTCGATTCCCGGTCGAGCCTAGATTGGATGGCTGTTTCATCTTTCATCTCATTGCCATGGTCCCTCCCTGTCCTAATAAGCCCACCAGGTGCAGAAATACAGGACATAAAGCCCTAATCACCAACCCACCAATCAATGCTACCGAGTGAGAAGTTCGGATCAAAAAAGGATTATCCAGTCCCTCTGAGTTGCTAATACCTTAAGACAGAGCAGCATGGTTATACAATGTCAGTTGCCACCTGAGGCCTAAATCTTCTCCTGCCTTTAAACCCACTGCTTGCTGCTAATTAAACATACCATTCAAGTTAGGTAATAGGTCTGCAATTTGTTTCGAAACTTCTGTAAAAAAAGAAGAGAAATTTTGTTGTTTGTCAGCTTCTTACACCTAGATGTCTCCATGACTCAATGTCTCAGTTCTACTGGTCTGAAGCTTAGTCAACTTATACGACCAGCTGTCAGAAGCAGACGTAATGATAAAATGATGAAGCCTGGAATCCATTCCATGTTACACATTTACCCCACGGATGAGATTTTTTACTCGCCTCAGCAATTTTTGAATTATTCAGTACATTGGATAACAATAGGTTGACACACCCTCTGTTCAGAACAACTAAACATATCATGCCAATGGAGTCTTTTCACTGAGCAGCCCTGAATTCAGCAAGACACAAGTCTTCCTTCTCCTCGTATTACTCATTTTGCTTTTCAGACATAGAATATAATCACTGACTTATTCAATAAATATAACTTTCTCAGAAAAATAACAAAAATCAACTGAATGATAAGATGTCAAATATACATTAAAATGCACTAAAAATATCACTGCTTGGATGCACTTTGCTTCAGCCAATCACAGCCAAGGGCGGGAACTTTTTCAACCAATAGAATTGCAGTATTCTGTCAGAGCCATCTGGTGGAAATATAGAGAACCTTCCGTGAAACCCACAATTTAACAGCAGGCGACTGACCTGCAGCTAGGCATATTTATCTTTTGAGGGTGCTGGTCTTGTTTTGGAACCCAAGACCCTCAAAGGACCCAGCATGTGATTAATCTCTGGACCACTCACCTGTATTAAAGCATCTCTTCAAAGTATATATCTAAGGGCTATACTTTTACCAGGTCGGCGTCTAGTGTATAAAGTTGGTATTATGCATGCATTGATGTCAGCAATATAATGATTGCACTGCATATAATGTAGCCAGCACAATACATACGTAGACATATACCCAGTGGAGTATGATTATACAATATATTGTTGTTGGTATGATCGACTTTCCGATCATCTAATTCATTTAGACTGTATAATAATCATTATGATAATCAAACTTGGACTGAAATGTATTGACATTGTATATCGTACCACATTTATGACTATCAAACAATTAAGATCAATATCTTTTAGGGATGGGATCCTATTAATGGCTAGGCTCGTTGTACTGTAACACTGCACTGCATCAATAGCTCTGCTGAACACAACTGGCTCTCATTACTACCTTCATAATGTCTTCATTTACTTCTTTCATAAAGAGAAATCATAGCCTAATACTGAATGCAGGTAGCTGGAAAGGTAATAGAAAAGCTTTTGGGTATACAGATCAAATAGGTTTAGCATCTTCACAATAGTTGTATAGTGGGATGTAGAAAGAGATCAGTAAGGTGCAGAAATTAATGATGCTGTTGAATCCAATTTATGTCTATTTTTATGCATATGCGTTTGTTGGCTAACTTTCTCTGACTTTTTTCTCTATTTACATATTTTAAAACTTTTGTATATCACATATTTCGACCATCATGATTTACGTTCACATGTGCTTCAATTTTAATAAAAATGTATTCAGTTACGTCTTCAAGTTTGTTATAATTAGAATATTTTATCAATATTTGCAAGATTCTTAATCAGATTCAGTTTCTCCCAATTACATGGCCAAATGTGCCACGTGCATTTGCCATGAGAAGGATAAACGCATGATCTTTGCCTAATTATAATGAGGTGAAAACCATGCGTTTTTCATGCATTTATCCAAACGCATGGAAAACGCACGTGGCACATTTGGCCATGTTGCGATCAGATATTATAAACATATTTCTTAACATTAATATGACAGACTTAGCACGATTGCAATGTTAACACGAAATACTGATTATCAAACATTCCATGAAGTCCAACTTTATCACTGACCGTCAAAGGGCGGGGGCCTAGCTCAGAGGTAGAGCTCTGGGCTTCCAACCGCTGGGTCCCGGGTTCGATTACCGGTCGAGCCTAAGTTGGATGGCTGTTTCATCTTTCATCTCATTGCCATGGTCCCTGTCCTAATTAGCCCATCAGGTGCTGAAATACAGGACGTAAAGCCCTAATCCACCCACACCCACCCCACTGACCGTCTGAAAGTGTCAAATTTGTTGCTTCGACAACTCAGCAGAATTAATGGCATTGCTCTCAGCACCAGGCGCTACGAGTTGAATTTCTGCCTTAAGTAAAATCGCCAACAGCTTTAAATTCACTTTAACCATTTGTGACCGGCTCGAAATAGTCACCTCTTACACAATTGCATGTCTAGCAAGTGTATATCTGGATAGTGTAAGTTTCTTTGTCGTTGCAGACTCTAGCCAGACGACGCCAATAGATTCAGGGTCATTACTGCAGCAGACGCCGAGCTATGGGGGCATTAAAAGTCACATGTCGTTTGGTGCTGATGGCGTCAGCGGGGCTAAGGTCAAATAAATGACGTCACCGAAGGTCAGTTGGTTCAATTGTGGAACTTTGGATACGTCATCATTTGTATAGGAGACAGGCATGCGCCGAACTTCAGGATTTACAGATAAAGATAGTGTTGCACAGGTGAATTTTTTTTTTCTGAATTTATATGACAAGGCATCTACCTGTATGGCATGTTTTCAAAATTAGGGCAATCTGTCATTCCAAGGAAAGCTGGAATACCGAGAATTGGTAATGACTCACGAAATTTGCAGCCAAAAAGTCTCATCTGTTAGGATTAAATTTTTCAAGAAGTTTCATCTTTCTTGATATACCATTGCACGCAGACCCTTTCTGTTATACCAGTATAGATACTGAAATGAAGAAAATAGAGATTGTAATCCCTTTTCTTAATTCAACAATGTTTCTTCCTTATACCTTTCATCATTATTGATTTACCAAGACAGTCAGTCCTAATCTGTCAATGCCATGCCTACAGTTGGTTTCATAAAAAAACAGCCTGTCAAATTGAACCTAAACAAAGCTAGACAACTTCTGCTACAATGCCACCTGCCACTAAATGGAACTGTCTGGCTATAGCGGCTACTCAAAGCCAGATTTAAAAGTTCAGAGTTACGCATATAATTTTTTGAAAAGATGCATGTCTATTGATAGCTTTTGTAAATATTTAAATGAAAAGGATTATATTGAAAGCCTATTCTATACTCCATTTCAATTATGTTACATTTTCATGATCCAGATGATAAACTCTGGGTTCATCATACACTGTCGTATGACTTCATAGAACAATATGCACTGAAGAAAACTAAACGAGTTTGAGGAAATCCAGCTCTCTACATGAAAAATGAACTACGAAGAGCCATCAACGCCAAAGCCAGTTTCAAGCGATCTGTTCATGATCTTCTGCGTCTCTCAATAGTCTTGCATTTATGTTGTCAAGTCCAGTTGCTTTTGTTGATTTTAAATGAAGAAACTATCTTATTGTGAAGTCAATAGAAACATTTTGGAATTTGAACTTCTTGTCAAAGTTTTGGTAAGGATTTCCCACCTAAATTTCACTTGGGAATTTTGAGGCCAAATTGAACCCAACTGCAGTGAAAATATGTTGAAACAGTTTGCGACATTAGGTGGCTCAGAATGGGTGCCCAGTTCAACCTGAAGTATGGTGGTAGTTTGCCTGGATTTGCGAGGTAACACTTTCTTAATTGCCTTCCACAAGCGGTCTGGTTTGTCCAAGCTGTTTGATATCAGGTCTGAGTAATAGTCACAACAAGCTTTTCTGCACTTTTTCACAATGCCATTTCTCAACGCTATATATTTAGCAAACGAGTCAGTATTCCTGGTACTAATGGCTTTTTGTTTGGTTTTGTCACGCAATGGCATAAGTTTTCGCATCTCCAGTAAGCCATGGTGTATCTGTACCCTCTTCTGGATCATTGGGGCACATACATCAGCAATGTTAGTGAATAGCATGACAAAGGCATCCAGCATATGAGAATTGGTGAAGATGTCAAGGACACTTCTGAGGAGTTCTTGGAATTCAGATTTACTGTATTTTTTGTAATTTCTCACATGAGGGGTTTTGGAGGGGTTTTGAAGTTTTGCCTCTCCTGGTACAGAATAGAGAGAAGTGATCACTTATGCTCACAGTACACCAGATTGGATTAGTCTGTTCACATTAAGTGGGCCCTTCTAATCCCTTTCTTAAAAATGGGAATATTTATTTCGAAGTCATCTTCATTTTATCCATCAGTATTGCTGGTATAAATATTAACAAAAACATCAAAGAGTGCATCATCAAACTGGGGAAGGGTACATCGATAGCAGGACCATAATTTTTATGTTTAGTTTAGTAAACTCTCTTTCATTCAGTCTACTGCACATTAAATGATACTTAATGTCACATACCTGGAATTTTAGTAAACGTTCATTTTTCCTAATGTTTTTACCACATGCACTTTGCTGGGATATATCAACAGGTCCAGGGTTACATTCTATATCTCCAGACACAAGCAATGAATAAAATAACTTCTCATTTGCATATCCCAGTCCTTGATTGCCATCTAGTATGTCTGCCATGTTTATTCGCACTAGGGCCAATTTACTCCCAATTATGCAGACAGGTTTTTGTAATTATTCCTTGGTGGTCTTTGGTAAAACCAATTGTGTAATACATCCAGGTAGTTTGATGGTTAAATTCAGTTCCAAAAAGCATGAAATGTTGTCAAAGTATTAACCAGTGTGCGGTTACTAAACAAACCCCAAGACCATAACACAATAATATATCAGCTGAGTGAACCGACAGTTAAAAGTATATAATAGGCATCCTTCCATTCCATTTTGGCCAGCTGTGCTGAAAGTCCCGGGTTTGATCCCCGGCCCAGGCACTCTTCATGAGATGCCCTGTTCCTGGTGTCTGCACGAGGGCAGTTCAGAAAGTTCTGACCATTCAGGTAATGCATATTTAATATACATAACATCTGATCATTCTGATAAAGTAAAACCCTTTCCCGTTGCCCTCAAACAATCCACGAGGCATACGAATCAGGCGTTGCAATTATCATCTCTTCATTATGTCTGCCTGTGGCAGTTGGTCATACAAGCAGTCTAAGCTTCAGTAGCATTATATTGAGACATAGATATATGGCTTAGCTGGACTACATCACCAGGGTTCAGAAAGACATTTGTAGTTGGTGACATTGTTGATCACACAAAGGTGTGTGCCATTATATGCACCTGGCTTGATATGAACAGTTAGTTGTGTGCTACAGCAGTGTAAAGATTTAGCAACAGACCAGGATTCAAGCTACAATGGACATTTTGTTATAATTCGAGACAGATATAAACCACTTCAAACATCTTATTCTGCCCATAGGATTTGAAACCTTTTTGCTACAAGGACACACTTCTATCATTTTGAAAATATGCTTGACAGGAAGGTGCCCTGTTACATTCTGAATGATGTTATTATGGCCTAATTTTATCTGGTAAATCAGTGTGGAACTGTGTTTAGGTATTAAAAACAAATCTGCCTGTAAATCAAGATATTATGTTAAGTAGAACTTCGTCGTAAGGCCCACACCCTAGTCCAAAAACTCTTCATCTTTGTTATGCAAATTTGAGGAAAATGCAATTTCAGAATTACAGTCAAGACTATATGTATTTATATTGGTCTTAATTGTAAGGTGGTGTGTTTTGAAAAGAGGTGGAGTTTATTTCTATTGACTTTTTATTATTATAATATTTTAGGTCAAGGAGACACAAATCCAACTATAATTTTATCGCACTGCTGAGTGGAGTGGAAGCGCTTCGTTAAGATAACATTTTGTGTGATGTTTACAAGTTTAGATAGCGTGCGGCTCTTAAGTTTGAATTTCTTTGACATAATTGTGAAGGGATCTTAATGAAGGGTTCCACTTCACTGGCCTCAATGTTCCAATGCTACTGATGCTCCTTTAGATACTATCTGGCAGTTGAAATGTTGGCAAGATGTAGGGGCGTGGCAAAGTAAGGCTAAAGCACACTGTTCACTGTTCATAATTTATTCATCATTTATTTACCAATTAAGGTTCTGATTTGCAAGCTGATGGTGGTAATAAATTAGCTAGCGAATCAGAATTAGGCTGCTACCACATTGGAAAGGCGCGCAGGTCAGGTGTCATTCCCATAAGGAGATAGTTTCCAGGTGTGCCACAAGGCCGACTGCTGCCACCCATTGCACACTATGCATTTTCGCAAGGCTTGCATTTTGCTAATGCTAATTGCTTTACCCCAGTCATCATCAAAAACACGTAATTTAGGTAAGTGCTCTTGTAGCATTTTATGCTTTGCATTGTTGTTGTTCAACTACAGCCAAGACTCACTAATAAGAACACACTGAGTGTAAATTGACTAATGTTAATATGGTTTTCCAAGCTTAGATTTCTAGATTTCACAGTGGCACAATGCAGATAATGATATACTGCTATACGCACAACCATACAAAGAAGTCAGTGTAAAATCAATGGAAAATGTCATTTATATTTTTATGAAAAAATTAATTTCTCTATTTATAAAAGTGAAAATTAAAAAGCAACCAACGAAACAGTGTACCTGTAATACCGAATGTCAGCAAATTTTCGAACAAATTTTATGTTCTTAAAATATACTACTGGCAATGCCTGTTTAATCAGACTTTGCTTACTACCAGGTAATAATTATGTAAGTACATTAAACGTGTTTATCAACGCAATATTTTGTGAATTTAGGAATATCAGTAAATGGACTAGGTGGCAGTCCAAATGCCTATTATAGTTACCAATGTTTGTTCTATGTTGGCATCATTTTAACCCGCAAGTGTACATGTTATTCGATTTCACCTTAACTTTGGAGTTAGCTGTACTCACACAACTTTCATAGTTCTAAACAGATAATGCAGCAAATTTTCTGCTCAGGGTTAATTAATTGCGTGGTTGGAGGCATTTCATAGGTTTCTGGTGGCATAGAGATGTTTGGCAGATGCCACAAACATTGCTCATTTAATCATCGTGTTCAGATGATTTTCAAAGGAAGTTATTCACTGCATCATTGGATCCATTGAATAGCTTGCCTGACTCGGATGTTCAGTTATGCTTATATTCTACAGAAGTTTATTGTGTACTTTTTTTCTTGCAAAATTGTACAAGAATGTCTTTGTGATGCCTTTATGTGACCCAGTTATAGCGATAATACCATTATTAATTTAGCTGTATGGAGGTGGCCCAGTTCTCCTTACTTTCCCTACTGGCCATAGCTATAACTGTCTAAAGTTATTAGCCAAATCCCTACACCTCATATCTATAGTCGGCTAACACATTAACCCCAATCATATAGTGCCCTCTTTTAACAACAGTCAATCTAACTATATAGAGTAACTAATTCTTCCCACATAGGTGGGCTTCATCCAATATAACGCCACATAGATTGTGCATATTTTTGTATGTCGTAAATCAATTGAAGAACAATCAATTCTGCAAGTTACATATTTTATGTACTTGAGTCAGCTAAAACACACTGTAACGAGTTTCCGTAGTTGACCTGCAATTTAACCGTAGTTTTCACAGTAAAATACTGTTATTGTCATTGTTAATTTGGTACGCAGCCTGCTACCGTAAAACTTAACAGATGCATGTGCTGTAGATTTTAAGGCAAACATCTGTTAGTTCTATATTACGGTAGACCAACTTGCAACCGTAATTTTTACAGCAAAATACTGTACAAAAATTTGCCAGCAAGGTGCCGTAAAAACTACAGGCAATTTTTACAGTGCAGGTCTACAAATGTAAATTAGTTGCACGTAAGCTATTAATTCATTACGCATTTTAGCTATTTGCATTGTGTCATTGCATTGAAACCTCAAAAAGCAAGGACACAGAAGATGTTAAAGACATACAGTACATTTGCAACATCAAACTTTGTGCACACAACGTAACTAGAAATACAGGTGTAAATTTGTGGTTCTATTGCGTTAGGCACTTTACACAGTTCACACAAAAACTATGACCAAAGAAATAAAACAAATGAAGTCATATGATGTTGCATACAAATGAGTAGATCAGCATGGGGCTGCATAACATGGATTAAGCACTGACGTGTTTCTGGTGATTTCTGAGGCTCGATTTCTTGGGCGGGGACTATGTTTGAGCATCAATCTTGACTGCCTTTGGCATGAACCAGTGGACTTTATATCATTCACTGAGTGCAATAGATATGCAGAGTCAGGTGTAAAATTGAAGTTATATATTTAGTTCAATATATATATAGTTGGTTAAAACCTATCACCTGTAAAACTTAACAGATGCATGTGTTGTAGATTTTACGGCAAACATCTGTTTGTTCTATATTATGTAAGACAAACTTGCAACCGGAATTTTTACAGCAAAATACTGTGCAAAAATTTGCCAGCAAGGTGCCGTAAAAACTACAGGGAATTTTTACAGTGCAGGTCTACAAATGTTTAAATTGCGTGTAAGCTATTATTTCTTTTCGCATTTTAGCTATTTGAATCGTGCCATCGCCTTGAAAATTAAAAAAGCAAGGACACAGAAGATGATGAAGACATACAGTTAAAATCTATCACCGTGGTTCACCAGAAGCCACAAACTTTAGTGAGTTTCATTGATTTGGTGTGAGATAGCCATTGATATGGTTATTTGACTCTTTTGTGGTATAGGCTATATTTATATATGCCTCGTTGATGCACCAAATTTCTTAATTTTATATACATCTAGTTTTGGCAACTTCCAACTATGTTCTCAAAGTTAGGATTGCTAAGTCATGATGATGACTTTCGAGTATCATTGAGATGCAAAATGTACTTTTACTTTAATCAGAGGATATCATATTTTCACCTAATTCTTAATGGGTTACCATGGAAACGAGTGTGCTTATTTTCTGTCCTATGTATAATTCAGTTGTTAGACCTAGGTATTATATCAATAATTTATAGAGATTCCAGGTATAATCAATTTGTATATGTAAACTCTTGTTAAGAAATAGGCTTATTCTTGTTTAGACAGTGACATTTTTTGGTGTAGTTAGTTCGTGAAATGTGAGCCTTATATAGTCTTCTTTTCTTTTTTAGATAGTTGCCCTTATACAGTTAGTTTCAACAAAAACAGCCTGTCAAATTGAATCTAGACAAAGCTAGACAACTTCTGCCATACGATGCTACCTGCCACTAAACGGAACCATCTGGCTATAGCTGGCTACTTAAAGCCAGATCTAAAAGTACATATTTATGATATGTTAGATAAATTTCTTACATTTGCCAAGGTTTATATTTTTTCAGTAAGCCGACTATAAGCATGATAAGGTAGGAGTAAAAAGAAGTGGCTGGCTTTAGCCAGTTATAGCTACAGCCAGGAATAGGTGGCTAGAGTCTACCATATTTCATGAAACTAACTGTATATTATTTTTTCTCGTAAATCTTGAATTCTTGAAACTCACTATTCAAGATTAAGTTAACCATAAAATCATTGAAACTTGAAACAATACTTTAAAAATACTTAAAAAAAACAGCATATTTAAAATAATTGAATAAAGGCTTTCGAAGGCAGTGTGATGCATTGGTAATCTTATGGCCAGTGAAGGACTTAATTGCAAGTTCAAGGATGTAGCGTGCCATTTTGACATTATGGCAGATGTACCACATCCTAATTAGGGTCATTTACTGTGTCCAAATTAGGGCAATGATGGTGTGGTTTGCCCTCCCAAAAAGATGCGACATAGGCCTTAATGTTGCAGACCTTTTAGGACAAAAAAATATACATTATTCAAATTTATTTATAGGCAAACAATTTACTATATCTAGCAAACGAAAAGCCAGGTCGGTCTATAGGTAAAACCAGTAATCTGATTTCTCACTTGGCAGAGCCGGATATTAAGGTTGTGATATATCAACATAGATTTGATGAAAAAGCTATTGTTACAAAATGTGATGAAGCAGATTATACATTATTGATGCTTTGTTAACCCTCAGCGAACAAAGTTCGAAAAGGGTTATTGTTATCATCAATGTCCGTCTGACGGGCGGACAGACGGGCGGACCTGACACTTTCGTTTCTGGAGCAGAACTCTAACAATAATGCACTTACCCTAACGAAATTTTACACAGTAATACTCTATATGGCCTAGTGGTCCCTTTAGATAGTCACACTGACATATGTTGGCTATGTATTACCAAATTAGGAAAAAAATAGAAAAACATTTTTTCATTTCCGGAACAGAACTCTGCCACTACTGCACCTACATGCTTACCTCGTCATAATATGTCTAAAGTAGTGAAGTGGTGTCTCATGTCCATAAATACTATCGAATTATCAAAATAAGGGCAAAATGGGGAAAATTCCTACTTTTTAAAACATCCGTACAAAGGACACTATTTACCTTACATGAATGAAATTGTATCAATCACATATCTAAATTACAGTATTTTCACTTGTCAAAGTTCATTTTGTTATTAATTTTATGCTGACTGCATAATATTGGAAAATCAGAAAAGAAATGCTAAAAAGTGCATTAAATTGTGTTCCTGGGGCAGAACTCTGGCATTAATGTACTTACCCTACAACATTTTATATTTTATTACTCTATATAGCTTAGCTGTGCATTTTGATAGTAATGACATATCTCAACTGTGTTTTAAAATATCTAGAGTAAAATTAAAAAAACATAAATTATTAAAAATTTCTGTTTCCAGAGTTGGACTCAAAACTTAATAAGAATATGTCTAAAATAGTGTAGAGATACCTTTTTGGGGTTTCATGACCATTAAATGACAGATAATTTTAGATAACAAGGAAAAAATGAAAGTTTGGTACTCTTTCAAACCCTCATATCAATGACTCTATGATCCTTACATCAGTAAATTTTGCCAATGATATATATAGATTATTTAAGCTTCAAGACCACTAATATAGTAATAAACACCAATATTTGTAATTTCATCATCTAAAAAGCTTGCAGGGTATTGGCTGTTAAGCAATAAAATAAATGCAGTCCTTGACAACTTCTTGTGTATTTAAAGAAAGTTCATAATTTCTATTCTTTCATATTTACCAAATCATCTGAATATTACAATTTTGATGTTAATTCCAAGTATATTCATCAAAATAAGACAATGTAAGACTTAGTGGACAAAAGTAAGACTTAATACAAGTAAGATTTGATCAGACTTTGTAATAACCCACAGGAACGCTGTATTATTTCACTTAACAGAATATAATGAACAAATGAAGAAATTCAAAAGCTCAAAAAATAGGACATCTTGGAATCTAATTAGTATTGCATAACAGGCTATGTAGGCAAAGTGGCAATGTTTTCGGTGCATATAATTTTTTTATTTATAATTTTCATTCATAGATCCACAATTTAGGCTGGCGAAATTTCATTCTGCACGATCTTATTGGGTTTAATTACCATGCATATATATTCCTTTTATATTGAAGTCACAAAGAATTAATTTGAGTCACAAAGAAATAATTGATATATATATATTGGATATTCACAGACTGGTTATCACATCACTTATCTGTATATTATAGTGTAACAGTAATCTCCTTGTGGAAATTACAATTTGGAATTCGGAATAGATAATTTGGTAGACGTCTAGATATACACAGCCCCTGACTTTAGTAAACTTGAATGTCTGTAGAGAACAATATCATTGTCTCAACAAGTTTGTATGATTGTGTAGGAAAACCTAAGCAATATATCCACTGTTTAAATCATACTGTAAAAATTGTAATGAACTTCATGTACACGTACCTGTTGAAATCAACGTAATTTCTCAATGCAATCAGCATGATGTCCAAACATTCCACATTAAAAATACTCGACATCATTCTGCATTTCATGTGCTTTATGCGGTCATAATTCACAGGTATAGCTGCGGTCTTGTTTGCATGTATTGTACACTGCACTGCCGACATGCTTGTGTACCACTTGTTAAAAGCACTGACATATCACGGGTTCATGTACTGACCATATTATTCCAGTTAACTAATTACAACAGCGGCTGGAATTCAAATTTAAACAGATTTTTATTTTCTGATGGTCTTCAAATGAATTTTGACTACTTATCTAGCACGCACTGCGATGACTGTTCGGCGAAAAAATGCTAATATCCTTTTGTAAATTTAACTTATTTGTATGTGACTTGATGTTAATTAAGTCGAAATTAACATTATGGGCTATCTTTCACCAAGAAAAAAATAATAATCAAAACGTGACTCTAAGAATGTCGTGACTGCGTGATTTCTATTTTCTCGCTGAATAAGAAGCAAAAATCACAAAAAAACGCAATTCTCAGTAAACGCAAAAAAGGCAATGGATCATTATATTTTATACAAAAAAGATACGGCTAATAAAATTATGTTTTTGGCATGTTATTATTGTATGTTAAGACGTAATTTCGACTCCATTATTGTAATATATAAAGAAATTAAATTATAGGTAATGTGACGTGACAGCCTCTTTCTAATTTGGTACTGAGCAATGAGCGAAAACGGAGACAGCCTATTGACAAACTGTCCTGACAAATCACCTTGCACATATTCATTTTAGATGCCCACTAGGGGACTCTACTTTGTTGCCAGCGGTCTATTGGGTCCCTACTTTTTGTCACCTGGCATGTCCTATTTTTGTACACGTTTCATTATTTAAGCATTTCCAAGGGATCATTATGGCCATGTGCACTTTCATCTTTCTTTTGTTTTACCTAGGTATCTTTTTCCTCTATTTCTTTCTGAATACGGTTCTGGTTTGTTTTTTTAACAACATATTTATAAGGCTGAATCACTCAGTAAATTTACTGTTTTCCAGTAATGCCCTTAGTTAAAAACAGAGACTATCTAGTTTTGTCTATGTACAGAACAGATATATAATATACAAGTAAAATACAGTTCACGCTCTAATAGTTCCTTGAAACTGGGCCTACTACTTTATAGGCCTACTACTTTTTAATTTACATTTAAAACTGAAAATCAGTAGAAATTTCTTTGGTAGAATTCTGGCTAAATGTTCCAATTATTTGCACCTGATTGAATAATAAACTCTTTTTGGCAATGTCATTTTTAGGAAAAGGAGTGTACACTTCATGTCATGGCTTATGGTGTTAACATTTCTAATTTCGACATCCATAATAATGTTGAGTGGCCAAAGAACCACTAAAATCTCCAATGGTTGGCTGAAAACTGATGGCAAGGCTGGGTGTGGTGCTCAGAACTCACAACTCAGAATAATTTTATTCGTATTACATATATATGCATTTAGTTGTACAGATGTCATTACGACACACATGGTGCATGAATATGACATATATATGTAATAAGGGTGACACCTCCAAGATAAATATAAATCGCTACTGAGGTGCCACCCATGATTTCAGAACTTGCACCAAGGGACAACTCCACTATCAAGCAGAAATGTCATATTATCCATAAACAAGTGTATGAATTGTATTAAGTGAATAAAAAAAAACTTAATAATATGGTGATCCCACTTCTCTCTTTGTATGCTTATAGGTTTATGTTACCAGCTATAGGATAATTATGTAGATATTGTCCTGAGAAAAGATCGGCTTTATTCATAGTATGAATCATTAATGCCTGGCTTGCATTTAAGACCTTATACGCAAACAATATGAGATCAGGATAAGCATATCAATATAAATTAATATGGAATGACCCAGAGCATTGCTTATCATTTATTATTTAATATGAAAGTGCTAGAAGCATCCAGCCGGAGGCGATGTTTATACTACCCCAGCGCAGTGGCAAGTGAAGACAAGTAATAATTCCCCAATTGCAGAATTATCACGTGAAATAGCGGGTGATACGGGCTGGGTGGTCTGCATTTCATACGACACAGAATGACGTTCATGCAATGCCCAAATAAGGAAGCTTAAGACTATTTCCATATAAGGACGAAACGCGTACGGCCGTAAAAATGCGGGCGCGACTATAGTTGATGTGACAGATTAATATAAACTTTATATCATAAGAGTAAAATAATTTATGTACATGTATAGCAAAGTTTAAATTTTGAAAAATTGACAAAAACTGAAAGAGCTAGGCAATTAAATATGCGCGAAGCGAGGACGTGCATGACGTTGTGGACGCAGTCAATAAAATTTTAAAGTTGTCTGGGCTGAAATTGATCGGGGGAATTTCAGTGTTGTCAAAGCTGTCAAAGCAGGTCAGTGAATCGTGTGGTTTTCCTATGAAGGAAACAAAGTAACAAAACCGGCCCGAAGGGCCGGGGGGGACGGGTTCCAGCTGAAATCAGCTGCTTCATCGTCACGGTTTTATTGGGTCAGGAGCCCGAGCCAACTGACTGGGCCAGGGAGGCTCGGGTCCCAGAGTGCATAACTGACAGGAACATGTAGAGGGATGGTGAGCAAAGGGAGCGGCAGTGAGGGAGGAAGGCATGTGTGGTGGAGGAAGGCTGAAAGGAGAAGGAGAAGTGGTTTTCCTATTTTACACCGCGTGGTTATACAGCGCGGGCGCGGACGTTAGCGGAAGCACAACACAAACCACGAGATCCACAATACGTAAGATTACCTTCATGACGTTCGCCATGACGCCGGACAACCTGCTTTTCTGCCTTCGTCTTAACTCATATCTAGCTTAATATTTAATCTTCGATCTGAAAACACATAATATTTAGAGCTTATAAGCTATGCTACACGATTGGATAATTTAAATTTAGCCTCTTTCGCTTAAATTTGCTTATACTTTTCGAATCGACGACGCTCATCATGACATTTGCCTCACCGTTCCAGAATCTCTCGTGAAAAACTCCCCAGGGTACCCTTTGCACATGCGCGAGATTGACATTTTTTCTGAAATGTTCAATAATCGTGAGTCTGCAATTTGATACGGCCTCTCGGCCTTCGGCTATGACCTTCTTTTAGGAATTGCACTTTATTGCTCAGGATTTGGCATGCCATTCCCCTTATTACTGAAAATTGCATTTAATGAAAACACCCCAGAGGTACTGGCTTACCATGATGAGATGCCACCACTCCTTCTTCTCCTTCTTCCTCTTCAGTGTGGACAGAATCTTTCATGTAACTGAAGTGTTATTCAGTGATCCTCAGACTGACATTTAAAGCTTACCGTCATTGCCATCATACATATTGACGTATTTGAACATAAACCCATAACAGTTTTAAAATATTCTACACCTAAATTGTAATAGCTAATCAGCTTGTACAGAGGGCACCACAGGACCAATAAATCCTGATATTGGTAGGCAATATTGGTCATTTGACAGTAAAATTTATATTTGTAGGCAATATTGGTCACGTGAAAGTGAAACTAGCAACAACAAAAAATAATAAAAACATTTATAAATTAAGAATTTAATCAAATTATAATTTAGGTGTAGAATGTCACAAATGGTGGCTGGAGAGTCGACCAATATGCAGTTTTATTGGTCTCAGCATGGAGTCATAAGCTTATGACTCCATGGTCTCAGCTAGTGATATTGTGCGAGGCGTGTCACTAGCTTCGGTCAAAAAAACTGCATATTGGTCTCCTCACCATCAGTGGTATTGTGTTTCTTAACTCGCCCTGAACTCATTTCATTGAAGTCTGAGCATGTACTCTAAACAAAGGATTTTTAGTGATTGAAGACAAACAGTAGCAATGTATAAAAATGCCATCTGTGGCCAAATCACTCTTTGTTTCCAGTGCATAATGTAATGTATATCTTTTGGTCTCAGGTGTATAATCCAAGCAGATAACAGCCGAATATTCACTAAAGTAAACACAAAATTCAAGTTGTTATATGCCTTCTGCTATACTGCTAAGCTTCTACATATATAAAAGACTAGGAAATATCAATGAACCTTTTGAGTTCTTTTTTGTTCAAATTTAACATTCACCATCAGTATCTTGACCAGGGCAACCATTTCCAAACCGCGATTAAATTTTAAGCCTGGGCCCGTTATTCTTGAAGCAATTTTCCAGTATCTATGCAGGCATTCGAAAGGGCTCCCAGTTTCTTATGAAAGGCTGCGCTACGATCCAGTGTGAAGCACCGGCCTTTCTCATAACCGATTTGCCCCTCCCCTAGGAGTGGAAGGACTTATGTCTCGCTGAAATCGGAGAGGGAAAATGCTTCTATGCGTCGTCTGCGCACAAAGTAGTGTGATTCCTACACCTAATAGGAGCTACTTACTGTGAAATTGGTGAAAAATTTTCTTTTGGCTGATACCATGTCAGCATTACGAAATTGGACAATTTTACCGTCGAATTCCACCAACTGCAGCAGGCACTATTTTCATGAATGTCACTGAACAAGCGTTGTAACGATGTTCCGACGCCTATTCAACGATCCTTTTTTTACCGTAACCCAAATGCCTTGCCTGAGTTTAGAAAGGGCTCCAACAAAGGGCTGTTTTGGCTATCAAAAGGTTGTTTGATGGGCTGTGCTGATGTCAGCCGATATAATATCATTTATTTCATCCATTGTGCAATTTGCAATATATACAGTAGTGTAGCCGACCAATGGGCCCTTCAAATAGTACAGGTTTAATTTTCTATGTAGGCCCTATAAGTAAAGGATTATGTCCATTTCGTGAGTTGGCCATGTCGGGAATAGCAAATATATAGGACTCCTGGCTGGAGTGACTGTTATATTTGTTATTAGCATTGATATTTGTTCTTATTTTCAGACAATGACAGAGAACAGAGGGCTCGAACAGCTTTGGAATATGTAGAAGGAGTTAGAAACTCACCTTGTAATGGTGGAACTGACGAAACGCTTCCGGTAGAATTCGACCACGACATCTGGCGGCATTTTGCTGATGTAGCAGTGCGCATGTCCAACCTACTAACAAAAATAATGATGAGGGAAAATGGAACTTTGGCCGAAGTAAACGATCAATTTCTTTTTGATCTCGTGCGCAATAATGTTGATGGGGATACTTTGATATTTGGATCTGCCATAGCGGTAGAAGAGTATGCTTATCCAAAGTACCAGAAATTCTGTCCATATGCCTACAAGAAAGAAGAAGTGTATGCTCACGACATTTCACTGAATTATGACTACCTGAGTCCTAGCACTGAGTGGTACAATGTTCTGAGACAAAAAGACTGGGCAAATGTCACCATGACCACAAATATGGTCACATACAGGTAAGTTTATTATAGTGACAATAGCAATGTAACGCAACAGTTCATAACAGTTCATGCAAGGGTACAATTTAGGGCCTGCTAAATTGCAGGTGCTAAACACTTCTCTTCCTCGAAAATTAACTTCAATTAACGTCAAAATACGTGGAGTATAACATTGCCTTACTAATGAAATAAATCAGCTGGTGACTTGTCACCTGAATGACTTCCATAAAGACAGAACCTTTGTCACATTTGAAAAGATTAATTAAAGCCTCGATAATGAAGCAACTTACATTAATTCTCTATTCATCACTGTCTCTATAAATGGAAATGAAGGTGGCCTCGTGCTTGGTATTAAATTAATTGCTTTGTGTCGAATTTAGAATAAGTCTTGTCCAACCAGTCAGAATAATATTAATGTAATATCAATGTAAATATTTGACAATATATCACCATAATTTTTTAAGGGAAAATGCCACTTCGCATGCGGAACAAATGCCAGTGACCCAACCGATGGCTCAGTTGGAAGACGGTCACTGGACTTATCCTTACTTTGACTGTGGAGGTGGCGACATCTGGATGGTCACTTACTCTGCTCCTATTTTCACCATCGTGAACAAAACAGCGGTGTTTCGGTATGTCCACTGTTACTTGCTTTTAGCGTAGATGTGAGGAACAAAAATGACTTGATGGAGTAACAGACAAAATGCTAAAAAAACATCAACATTTACATGTTATTCTGTCTTGCTGCTGTCATTCTATCATCAAAAGAGCCTCCCGGCTATATTTAAGAATTGTTTCATTTGGACCTGTAGCCTATTGACTCAATATGCCTGCCAGTGCAAAAATCGTTGTTATATCGTATTGGATAGATCTGATCATATAAACTGGCCAGCACAAATATTGCATTTCTTGGTTAGCTTTGCAAATTTTGTGCTGTAAATTACTTGTCCATGTCTACCTTCAATAAAAATGTTTTTTTTTTGTTTTTTTTATACTACATGGCCAAATGTGCCACGTGCGTTTTCCATGAGAAGGATAATCGCATGGTTTTTAGCTAATTATAATAAGGCAAAAACCATGCATTTTCCATGCGCATGGAAAATGCACATGACGCAATTGGCCATGTATGTATATTGACATGCGATTTCAGGGGTATCGGTACCATTGACATTGAACTGACCAATATTGACATCAACCAGTGCGACATGGCCGCATCTGATGAAGAAGCTGGGGACAGTGGGTCAGTGGATGTATTTAGAGGAACCCATCATTGCCAGCCATCAACACAGGTAACCTTAATAAGTTAAAACTTTTCTTCATTGACGACTTCAGTACATGGCCAAATGTGCCACGTGCGTTTTCCATGAGAAGGATAAACGCGTGGAAAACGCATGGTTTTTAGCTAATCATAATGAGGCAAAAACCATGCGTTTTCCAAGCGTTTATCCAAACGCATGGAAAATGTACGTAGCACATTTGGCCATGTATTAGTGACAATTGAATAAATTTAATACAATGCAACCACAGCCAGAGGTTGAGAACATGCGTGTGCACATGTGCAGAAATTTGTTTGTCGTACAGAAATTTATATATACGACAGTAAATAAATTATAATTACATTTACGACAGTAAATATATTATATATGCAAACATACATACATACAAGTATCAGATCTGGCAGCACTTCTGTACTGTATCAGATCTCAGTACCACTGGTCTGAAGTTTAGTCAGCTTTTATGAACAGCCGCCAGAGGCAAATGTTATGAAGATATGACAATACATGGAGTCCAACCCATGCTATACATTTACCCCGTAGGTGGGGTGCGTTATTTGCCCCAGCATAAACACCGAGTACAAGGCACCACCAATTTAATGTCATGCGCCTGACATACAGTTGAGATGTAGCTCAGGAATAGTACCCAGGCCAGGGACAGAATCCAGAGACTCATTCAAATCAGGCAGTCTTGGAACGCCCTCATATGGGTTTCCCACATTTTGGGACAATGTAGGCGTTGGCTGATAAACGAATGTTCAGCCTAACAATCAATAAGTATGATGTTGTCTCGAGCAAACAGATATCATGTTCAATGCATGGTAGACAAAGAACTGCTTAATTGATCTAAATCCAAATAAGTGCATGTACAGGTAAAGCTTTAGGGGAGAATAAGTTAAGTCACAGGGTAAGTTGAGCCACCCAATGGGGTGGTGCCATGTGTTGAATATTCACTTAATAATCCCTTATGATGTAGTACGGAAAAGATTTCAGGTAGATTTGAGGATGTCACATGCAGAAAAAAATATAGGAATTGATTCACAAAAGTGAATTTTCAAACAAAACTACAGATGGCTTTATATATTAAAAAATCTAAAATTCTAAGAATTGTTTCCTGAAATATATGGGGCGAGCTATCACATCAGTTTGGCTCTTTGAGGTAAAATGTTAAGCGTTCAGTTCCCATGAAGCAAACATGGTTCAACATACCCCACTCTTCCTTAATATAAAAAATAATAATAATAATAATAAAAAATTCAATGAGTGTCAGTTACCATTCTTTATGCATGTTTGGGAGACAAAATACAGGTTAATCCTGGGTTTTTTTAGCATCCTCACTCACAATCGCGTCTAAATTATGGTAATAAATTCAGCTGAATCTGTAAATACTTGCCTTGTTAAGTAGCTTTGTAACTAAGCAGTTCAGTGGTCTAGCTTAGAGAGGTTTAATCCTAAAACTACTAAATCATAAAACTGTTAAGAGAGGACCGATTAACCAGTTCAATAACAATTGAATTCCTTTTTTTAGGATGACCACAAAATTAAAATAAAATATTATGCTCCAGTTTGCCCAGTGCCTGGGGCAAAATGGGGCACCCTATTGGGCCAAATGGGGTAGTTGGTTGAACATTACAGTTTAGATAGAATATGTTTATTAAAGTGTCCTTCTTCATACTATGAGCCTTGAATATTAAGTGGCCAATACTTCTGGATTGGGTTGTTAAGGATAAAGTCCTCGATGTTGTAGGTTAAGGCTATTTTAGGGGTTACACTTCATCGGAATGATTCATCCAATGATGAAATTCGTATGCTCTGAAGCACAGGCGCAAGAAGTAATTTTTTTAGCTATATAATCAATTATTCCATGCTGCAGTTTAAATACCAAAAATATATATTCAGAAATGTTATGATTAAAAAAAATTGAGGTAAAATGGGTACACCAGCAAAGGTATCTGGGGTACCCCACCCATATGTTACCATTTTGCCCCACACTGACATTATTAATGAAATTAATCGACAATAACAAATTATGTCCATTCCATTCAAATTATTTTGCTGAAAATCAACTATAGTACTATTAATTACAAATGCCAAACAAGCTAAAAAGTCCATCATTAACCAAATTAAACAATTTATAAGCACGCTATAACAATTTATGTTTTTTTTGGTCTAGTTTCATTATTTTCTTTTTTTCTTCTCATCCATGGTGATGATGCAATAAATATGTCAATTTAACACCAAGCCGGATAAAATAATTTTGTTAGCATAATTTTATATGGTGGAATGTGGTAACATTGAAATTGCAGCTTTACTTTAATGTTCAACAATGGCAAATTGTAACTACAACATACAACATAATCAATAGGATTAAAGTGGATGTTTCTCTTTCAATTTGCCAGTGTGTTCCCGTACAAGGAAATGGCTTCCAACGTGGCTCTTACCTCTGCAAATGCCTTGTCGGATACTACTTCCCAGATTTGTCCACTGAAGTTAAGGCTTTCAACGGCTCCGTCATAGAAACCTATATTGCCTCATACGGTGATGAAAATTCTACGTCAGATGCCAAAGATCTTGCCTCATTCCAATGCTTATCTTGTGCTGAAGGATGCGATTCTTGTATCGATGACTCTCCTTGCCTCTACAGCTATGTCTTGGGTCTCCGAGCGGTACTTCTAATTCTGACTATTGTCATAATTTGCCTTGTTCTGAGCGTTTTCTTTTTGGTGACCATTTTCAAGTCAAGTAAGGTAAGCAGATTTAGTATTCGTAACTGCCTAATTCATTGGAAATTATTTGTGTCACTTATAATTAACCATGACACAATATCCAACAAAAAGTAGAGTAGGCGTAACATGGAGTACTTTGAGGGTGCTGATTCCAAATCTGATGGGTGCCAGATTTTATAACATTAGTTGTAGCTATGGATTATAGCAATCTTGCTTATTCACATTTTCTGTGGAATATTGAAAAGGCAAACTTGTGTTACCATGGCAACTGTTTTTGTGAATATCTCAAAATGCTCAAGAATGCCAAACTGGCACCCGTTAGATTTGGAATCAGCACCCTCAAATTACCCAATATCAACCCAAAAATAGCTGCCATACTCCATGTTACCGTTCACCAATGATTCTACTGGACTAATGTAGCCAGAGCTGTAAACGTTGTTATCTCAATGAAAGTATTACTGGTATGGGTTTTGGCATTCGGTGTAAGGGTTTTCCTTATGTAGTTAGTGTAAGTGTTCTTATCTCAGAATCATCAAACAAATATGAATAAAAAGCATCAAGTATTAATGTTTTGTTTTTTGTTTCAGCCCATCAAGTCAGCCAGTCCACTGTTCTTGAATATAATGACTTTTGGAGCTCTTCTCATTTGCATTCCAGTAAGTCCAGAACATTTGCTAGAAACAAGGTCTAAAATAAATATAGAATTCTCCAGTTAATATAGAATTGGACTGTGGAATACTTCTCATGGGTAATATTTATTCCTAGGAATACAAAATATCATGGCGCTAATTTTTATTTCACGGAATACATATAGCGATATTTTTGTGGCGAATCGCTATATTGTATTCTGAGGCATCAAAAATATCGCTATAATGCATTCCGTGGAATACAAAATAGGAAATCGCTAAAAGGATTCTGAAGCATAAAAAATATCGCTATAATGCATTCCGTGGAATATAAAATAGCGCCATAATATTTTGTATTCCTAGGAATACATAAGACCCATGAGAAGTATTCCACAGTCCAATTCTATATTAACTTGAGAATTCTATATTTATTTGAGACCTTGTTTAGACCTTTTCGCCATAACGCTTGATTTGTGGCAGTTACTTCAAACTTTTGTCTGCCACTGTATATATTTGTAGTCTTATAATTTAGCAAGGTTGATTTTATTTTTCGTCGCCCAGATGGTCTTTCTGTACTGGGGTGCCAGCAATTTGACCTGCACTTTGATAATCTGGCCTCAGCACGTTGGCTTCTCCTTGCTTTATGGAGGGCTGCTTATGAAGACTTGGAGGTATGTATCCTTGCCTGTCTTGGCAGCTATAATCAGTCACTTGGAAATAAATCTCATAGTCTTGGAAGCTAAACTCCAGATCTTGGAAATAAATCACATAGTCTTAGAAGCTAAACTCCAGATCTTGGAAATAAATCTCATAGTCTTGGAAGCTAAACTCCAGATCTTGGAAATAAATCTCATAGTCTTGGAAGCTAAACTCCAGATCTTGGAAATAAATCTCATAGTCTTGGAAGCTAAACTCCAGATCTTGGAAATAAATCTCATAGTCTTGGAAGCTAAACTTCAGATCTTGGAAATAAATCTCATAGTCTTGGAAGCTAAACTCCAGATCTTGGAAATAAATCTCATAGTCTTGGAAGCTAAACTCCAGATCTTGGAAATAAATCTCATAGTCTTGGAAGCTAAACTTCAGATCTTGGAAATAAATCTCATAGTCTTGGAAGCTAAACTCCAGATCTTGGAAATAAATCTCATAGTCTTGGAAGCTATACTCAAGATGACGTCATGTGTATCTAGGACCTCCCATTGGAATACAAGTCAATGCCTCATCACTCCTTCTTCAAAATATGGTATCTTTGATAAAACTACGCAGTTTTAAGTAAATAGGTCCTATTATATAATAGTTGTTTTAGGTAATTATCCCAGCTTCCAATATTTGTTAGTATATATATTTTTTTTTTTTTTAAAGCACTTTTCTTTTGTAAGTGTATAAATTTAAAGCACTTTTGTTTTCTACCATCTTTCCTGTAAACTTTTACCACCCTATATATATATATACAATCTATTTTAATCAGGATTTCACAGATATTCAAGGTGAAGTCTGCTCGCAAGCTGAATTTGACTGACCGAGTCCTTGCCCAGCGTCTTCTGCCTATTGTTTGCGTCATTGTGATTGTCTTGACGTTGTGGACGGCCGTTGGAACGCCAGAAGTGACGTGGAGACGTACGTCAAGTTCTGACCTTAAGTTCAAGGACTGTAAAGGCACCATCTGGGAGTTCGGAGTGCTGATAGGTAATGATGAGAAAAAAAGTTCAGCAAAATAGTGTCTTGCTTATGTGATGATAACAATAGATAGCATACAGAGAGCGTATGAATCTACGAAAGGTATTATCATGGAGTCACTAGTGACTCCATGGTATTATTTATAAGGTGTTTTGGGTCAGTATCCAAAATACGATTCAGATTACCTTCACAAGTTGACTATCTTTGCCCTTGCATATCATCTATCTACCCACAAAGAGCAACGCTGGGAATAAGATGATAAGTTTGGCAAGCACCAATTTCTGAAATGGCAAATTTTATTGGACAAAGGCTAAATTACATTTAATTTAATCTGTTAGAATACTGAAAGATTGAAACAGAGGTAGTAAACACTGTGGTATTCAGGTGCGAATGAACAGCTGCCAGAGGCAATGTAGGTGGGGGGGGGGGGGGGGGGGGGGAATGCGTTACAACAACAAAAAATTTGCATCAGTGCAGGCAAAACTTTTGAGTTCTGGAAGAATGGTGGCAGACAATATGGAACCACTAAAAGATTTTTGTTTCCTGGCTAATAAAATTTGTAGACATAACACTGTCTGCTCTCCTTAAGCAATGTTTTGCCAAGAAACTTACAGTCCTAATGCAGGATCGTTTGAGCCATTTTCACAAATCGTGAACAAACTTGTTGAAGAGGTACTTTGGGCATCCACAAGGCTATATTTGAGCAACATGAATCAGCTCAGTACGCTGGTTCACAGGCTGATATCCCAGATTGTGAATTATAAATTTCACTTGAGTTTATCTAAAAAAATCTCCACTGTATTAGAACTGGGCGTTATATTTATGAGATTTTTCTGCCAAATGCTTAAATGAACAACAAAATATGGAAATTGAAAATGAGATCACTGCAGATTATTTACAATTATTACATCAGAAAGGTACAGTGCCCGACGTCGAAGTTGTGGCCGACACCGGAGTCGTGGACTTCAATAGTGACGTCCTGGGGCCGAGCCAAACATTCTGATTGAAAAGGGTGATAGATATCGCTATTATTCTAAATCTTTCTCTGTCAAAATGTTCTGAATCCGCCCCTGGACATCACTATTGAAGTCCACAACTCCGGTGTCGGCCACAACTTCGACGTCGGGCACTGTAGTATCAGAGCTCTCACTAAGCTGTTTGCATGCTTGAAAAAAAATTCACTTTCACATGTCAAAGCTTATAAGATGGATTCAACATTTGCCATACATCGGTTTAGCAGTAATGCATATAATTATGTCAGTTCAGTTAGGCATTATTTTTTAATGTACTTTACTTCCCGTTGTCTTAATAATACACCTGATTCATTTGCATAAGTAATGAGGCTACAATTAGCCCCAAAATCATTTGTTTGAATTTCCTGTATATATATGTACGGAAAAAGTGCAGTATAGCGGACCCAAATTTAAGACCATATTTAGCGAGTCCCTGGCAATTGCCAGGCAGATGATGTCAAATGCTTGAATTCAATATGTGACGTGACAAACAAACGGCAGCTTCAATGCAAGAACGCTGCGTATTATTGTTTACATTTTGTTTTTCTCGGGGGCGACTGCCCCCAAACCCCTGTTACTCTATAAAAATGTTATTCTTATTGTGTACTAGCACAAAATTTGGCAAAAAATAGTGATTATTTTCATATTTAATGGATGCCAAATATAGGCATAAATTTGGGTCCGCTATACTGCACTAAACCCATATGTACTATAGCCGGTGTTACAACCAATAGCACTTACTGCCAAATTAGCTGGCCTGGCAGGTTATGTTAGTTTATTTGGCAAAAACCATTCATGCTTACCATACCCAGAACACTTACCGGTATTTGTCAACAAGCCTTACGTGATATTGTTGCTTGGTAAGCAAATTTGTCTTCCTGGCAAATAACCTTACTAGAACATTATAACGTTATGATCAGCGTTGCCGATTCGCGATTTCAGAGTCATTTTATGAAAATTGTTTCAATTCATGCTACTAGCAAAACGCCTACACATTTTTGTACAAAATAAAATTTGAAGGAGCTGTGTAATAAAATTCTTCACAAAGTGATGACGCTAATGACGTTCATGACGTTCGTCTGTGGCTCGTTTTCGTTTTCTGTAGTATTTGCCAGGCAATATAACTGACCGTGATATTTGTCAGTGATATTTGATATACTAAAATGAAATGGTGATATTAGTTTATCTGCTGTATAATGGGAGACCTCAGTCAGTTTGCCACCAAACTTAACACCTAAATTTCCTAAGAGTTGACTTACTTACTTAAAAGTATTTCTTCACAATTATGTGTTTATTAAGCTTATTAATGGATAATGGCGCAATAAAAGGTATTTTATAACATTACACATCTGTGTCATGATGATGATATATAATAACAATAAACATTTCTGATAAACAAGTCTTGGGAAGTTTTACGATTTTTGTTAACCACCATTAAATGGTATTTTATGTGCAGCTTAATATGCAGTATTAACAACAAACAAACAAAATATGTAACGAAAGTTTTCCAGTAAAAGGAATCAAGATCTGCCAATTACAATATTATTTCAAAGAGTTTACCTGGTTGTATTGAGTCTTTATTTGATTCGTTTTGAGCTGGACATTCATGCTTCGGGAAAAGACGTCAATAGAATGGCCCAAAGAAATAGAACAGTAATAATAAAGAGAGAAACTGCTGCAACGGTTTCATTTCTGCACCTGCCTGTCTACCTGTGAAATTTTTATGTCGCCATATTTTTCCGGGCAAAAATCTTTTTGTTGGTATCTTATGCTCGTTTGCCAACTGGTATATTTTTAAAAAATTTCTTTTGACCAACCTGCTGTTACTTCGATGCATTTTTTTCTCATCATTAGGGGAAAGCCTGTTCCTATTGTGGGGAGCCTACCTTTGTTATGTTGTAAGGAAAGCTCCAAGTCATTTCAATGAAAGCAAGTACATCACCTGGGCCATTTACAACAACATCCTTCTTGGTTCCTTTATTCTTATTATCAGGTAAGGCTGTTTATCTTCATGGTATGTCAATTCTACATACAAACTTAGCGAAAAGAAAACTAGAACTTTCACAAACTATGGCTCAGCCTACATTGTGGAGGCTGGGTTTATTAGGGCATTACGTCCTGTATTTGTGCACCTGATGGGCTAATCAGGACAGGCAGGTACCATGACAATGAGATGATGGATGAAATGGCCATCCAACTTAGGTTCGACCACTAAGCAGGCCCACTCCCCACCCTGTGTCCTACATTGTAGATGGCCTTTTACTTTAATTTTGCCTAACTAGATATTTACTATTCTTACGCTTGCCAGCAATACAGACTACAAACAAAAGCCTGTTTGGGCTACCATACATACATGGCCAAATGTGCCACGTGCGTTTTCCATGCGTTTAGATAAACGCATGGAAAACGCATGGTTTTTGCCTCATTATAATTAGCTAAACACCATGCGTTTTCCATGCATTTATCCTAACGCATGGAAAACGCACGTGGCACCAATGGCCATGTACAACCAGAATTTATGCATAACATATTATGTCATGCTGCAGAATTTTCGTAACAGAGGGCAGGTTAAGCTGGGGTAGGGGTAAAGTAGTCAAAAGTCATCAAGAATTGTGGTTTGAAGTTCTGAGGAGGAGATGGTGAAGTAGGGAAAAATAGAAATATAATGTAATCTTACTGAGACTTATTATACTTTATTAAGATTTTTACTATAAACAGTTTTTAAGTAATATGCAATAATTTCTTTTTTTGTGGTTTGCAGGGAATTCATCGCCACCCCTCTCGGCCCAGATGTGATCTATGCTGTCGACTTTGCTCATCTGCAAATATCAGTTACAGGAACCATGTGCCTCATATTTGCTCCTAAGGTAGTTTTTCCATTATTTAATCTTTTTGTGGTATTTATTTTCAATTGAATTTAGCGGTAAACGCCAGAGAATGTCATGTGAAGCAAGGACTCCCAGTGATTTTTGGCAGTTCATCAGCCAATGGGAGTCCTGGATTCGCATAACGTCCTAAGAAGTTTAGTTTCAAAGTCTACGAATGTGCCACGTGCGTTTTCCATGAGAAAGATAAACTCATGGAAAATGCATGGTTTTTGCCTAATTAGAATAAGGTGAAAACCATGCATTTTCCATGCGTTTCTCCAAACGCATGGAAAATGCACGTAGCACATTTGGCCATGTAGATCTGTGTCTATATCCTGTAAAAGTTGTGTAAAATATAAAGCCGATGCACTATAAAATTTTCAGAAAAGGAAACCTGAACCATCTTATGAATAGATTCTTTTGATTAACGAATGGTTAATGGCCCTTTTACTTTGTAAATCATTTTATTTCGTGATAATTTTTATCCACCTACTTAGTAGAATACCTTTTGATTTGTGCATGGCTTTCATTTCCATCTGAATACCACAGTCTATGCATGATAAAGTAAAGACTCGGTCATTTTCTTGTTTGGATATAACAAATAAGAAAATATTTTCAAGAAAACATTGTGTAGGCGATGTTGTATATAAAAACCGAATGATGAACATGGGGAAGATGATAGATTGATGAGTTTTAACAGATTTTACAATGACGGAGATTCATGAAATAATTTCATACATTGCAACATTGGCCTATTTATATTAGTGTACATGGCTCTTAATATCTACTCACATTATTTCATTCCTATGAAAACTAATGTGATTTGAATTGGTAACTATCTCAGTATGGTGTTTTGGCTCTTTTAATAACAAAAGTGCATCAAGAATGTGTGCTTGTGATGCCGCTGTTGTTACCAGTGTTGCAGCGGTCAACTCATTGCAGACCTCAGACCTTGATTGGCCATCACGAGTGACACACCCACAACAGGCCACACAAGAAAATTATTTAAAGAAAGAAAAAAATAGATAGCTGGTAGCCTGTGAAGAATGCCAGCATCACAGAACAAGACACCAGATTTATAAACAAAATATGTTTGCTCATGAAAATTTAATGATGGAGATGTTGAAGGTACATCATAAAAATGTGCTTTTGAATTATATAGGCTACATATGATCATAACTTGTGAACAAGTAAAGGTCTCTTCAAAAGAGACATGCAGATAGGCAATGTCATGCTAATGTGATAGAAATATGATTACATAGTATTGTATTTCCACATTAATGACATAATAAACTGACAACTTGTAGCGCATACCAGCCTTTATATCACTTAACACATCTGCATAAGGTGTGGCTTCATAGTGAAGTAGCCTTTTGAGTAATTTTTAGAGGGAAGCCATAAGTTTCACTTTGATCTGATCTTAAATTTCTGGGAAATTACCAGAGGGATTTCCAAATAAGGAGTTTCTTTGTGCCTGATAGATTCATTAGCTTACACATATTTAATGTGCCTTGATAAAATAAGGTGATTTTCAATCATTTGATGAAGTTTTAGAAAATAGTAATTTTGACAGACAGTGGAGCTTTAGTTACCTGTGAAATAAAGTGTGTTTTGATATTTTCAACACATCTCAATGCAACCAAATGCATCACTAATGAAGCCACAGCAGCCTGCACTAACTTACATATTAGTGCCTGTATCACGTGCAATTATCTTTATTATCACAGCTGAGACATCTTAGTAGTTTTCATAGGAATGAAATAATGTAAGTAGATATTAAAGCTTTTGTTGAGAATCATAACCATTGCTAGGCAGCTTTACACTATGCAGGTATTTGCGAAAAACCTCCTGCACAAAGAGGTGCCTCTCTCAGAGGTGAAATGGGTTTCCACTTTTATTAACTATCTTTTCAATATTCACAGCTTATACCCCAAACAGAAAAGGGCTGCACTGAGTACATTTTGACAATATTTTCTGCAAAAAAGCCTCTCCCATGAATAAGATGTCTTAAAGCCTGAGGCTCGCCTATAAAAATGAAATTATACATGAAGGTCAGGGGCAGATCATGGAATTTGTGAAAGAAGGTGCACAATGACTAAATTCGTAGGTATATAGCTGGCCCAAGGGTAAAACATGCCTATAATGAGAAATACCTGCAAAAAGAGGGTGTGTACCCCTTACACCCCTTTTCGCTAATATAGAACAATAAACTCTTTACCAACAGTTGAAAGCCATTTTGAAATATTGCTCCACAGATCTTGAACCTTCGAGCGGGAGGCAAGGAAGGCGAACACAACCAGTCAGATGAAACGATCACGGGAAGGGCGAAGAAGAGAGCCCAGCCGACAGCAATGGCCGACAATGAAGGGCTGGTGGACGTGGCTGTGCAAACTGAGGTAGGGCATAGGTTGACTGTTTTCTGATTAACCGAAATACATTGTATCTCAAGTGGAACTGCATATAGAATGGCTCCTGATACTGATATCTGACTGGGTGATGTCAATTAAAGCTGGATTATCATTCAATATGACAATGGCCAAAATCTGTTGCATTCACTTCATTGTCTTCTTAATACTGATTACCTACCATCCAGAGCCTTGCTGGGTTCACTATCTCTCTAAAATTTATTAATTTTAATTAATATTTAATTTTTCATGCCATCAAAAATCCAATATGTAAACAAACCAAGTGATGACGTCACAATACTCTACAATGGGCGATGATGCCAATTCCATTATATTTCCAGTGTTTTGGTCTTGATTGTTTTCAATGTATCATTTATTTTTTGTTGTAATTCATGCCTGATAGATTCATTAGCTTACGCATATTTAATGTGTCTTGATGAAATAAAGGGATTTTCAATCATTTGGTGAAGTTTTAGAAAATATTAATTTTGACAGACAGTGGAGCTTTAATTACCTGTGAAATAAAGAAATAAAGTGTGTTTTGATATTTTCAACATATCTCAATGCAACCAAATGGATCACTAAGTTTGTGTTACAGCTGATTTCATAGATTTAGAAACTAAACAGGTTGTCATGTGAATCCAGGACGGAGGGACTGCCTCTAGCCAATGGGAGACCTGGATTCACATGACGTCCTCTGAAATTTAGTTTCCCAGTCTATGAATCTTCTGTAATAAACCACTAATTCTGTGCACAATATTGATTTGATCTAATTTAGTATTTCAGCTGAGATTTACACCTTGGATTTACTTTAAATTTACCTCTTCTTTGTGCAGATTTTGACAGATGCTGGAATTTATGTTCAATTTCAATTTCAGGAATCCTGGATTCAAGAATACGGCATATCTGACCAAGCTTCAAAAACTGGGTCTCATGGATTTAAACACAAGATTCACCCTACCAGTTAATTATGTTGAGCAGGAATATTTTCATTAAGGTTCAGCCTTATGATTCCTTGCCAGACATGGCAGCGGGCTGTCAGTCAACTGACTGAAGGGAAAAATCAATACGTAGTATTAGCATTTTCCGTCATACTTTCTAGTAACGTTGTTTTATTTGAATTATAGACATATTTGAAGATCTGAACAAATATGTAATGTTTACTCAGACAACCGGAAAGCAGACTGAAAATGATTTGCATTCACATTTTTAAATAAATTAAATGCAAAACACTGACGATTCTCGCATGATCTCAATATTCTATATATTTCTTTAATGATTCAATAGCCTTGGAAACTGAAGTCCAGAGGATGACATGTGAATCTAGACCCCTATTGGCTTAGACAGTCCCATCAGCCAAAGGGAGTCCTGTGGACTTTATTTTCTAAGTGTACATGTCCAATAGTGCCACATGCATTTTCCATGCATTTGGATAAACGCATGGTTTTTGCCTCATTATAATTTGCTAAAAACCAAGCAATTTCCATGCATTTATCCTTCTCATGAAAAACGCACTTGGCACATTTGGCCATGTAGGAGTTCTGCTGTAAAGTGTCTGAAAATCAACAGCTTAAGTCTACTTTCTTTGTCACTTCTGACCATTTAACATGTTGGTTATTGTAATTTTTTTATTATTATTTTGGCTTGTATTATACATATTGTGATTGCATAAGTATGTGCCATTGTGCTAAACAAAAAATGTTCCACTTGCCAGTAGACGTCTACACAAAACTTAGCCAGTATTGTGTTCATTGGTATCAATTATGTAATATATAAAATTAATATATATAAGTATTTGATGTTACAGTGTAATGGAGGGTAGGTTTTGTGAACATGTGCCAATTCAAAATTACTGTTACTTTTTTCGCAACTATCCTACAGGCGGTTTGTAAATAGCTTGGTTTTTGGTAACACCTGTGTTAAAAGAGAATCATGATGTTGTTTTCATAATTATATTGAAAAACAGGACACTTCGATACTGAAAAATAATGAGTACACACACTATTAACTAATCTTGACATGCTGTTATTTTTCCACAATCATAATTTGTATGCAATGAATCAGCAATTTTACTTATGCTTCTTAAAAATTGTTAATGTTATCACTGAATGACTAAGACATCGTCGATATTATTACTCGATGTGAAATGATGATAGTTGCACTGATGCGTGTATACTGTCCAGACAATTTTTATTCAACCTGTTGCAAAATACCACGAAAAATTACAGAACTGCTGCCAAGCTGGCATGCACCTCCTTTGGCCATTTCGTATTTTTTTGTTGTTGTCTATTTTATCAATTGTTTGTTTCTCTATTTGCTCTTCTTTCTTATCCCCCCACGAAGATCATAGTCTCTATTATGAATGTGTAATCTTCGGTAAGACCTCCGTCCAGTTTGTGCTTTTTAATATCTATTGAAATATACATTATGACCACTTACCCTAGGTGCATTTATTAAGTTGGAAATTACAAGTCATAGGCCATTTTGACTACAATGTGCCATGTGCGTTTTCCATGAGAAGGATAAACGCATGAAAAACGCATGGGTTTTGCCTAATTACAATGAGGTGAAAGCTATGCGTTTTCCATGCGTTTGGATAAACGCATGGAAAAGACACGTAGCTCATTTGGCCATGTAGTGGCCTTACAGTTAGGTTTAAATGGTTCATGTTTTAAAAGTAAATATGCGAATTCAATCTACTAAGATGAAACCTAGTTCATGCAAAATTCAATGAAACTCTGTTTCAGTCTTGCTAAGTAGTTTTACATGGCATTGGCTTTCAGGATATTTTTAGTACGGGTTCTTTTAGGCGCTTTTATTTTTTGCCTTATGGGATGTTACATGGCCAATTGTGCCACATGTGTTTTCCATGCGTTTATCCTTCTCATGGAAAACGCACGTGGCACATTTGGCCATGTAAAAGAGTAATTCTGCTAAATATGAAAATTATTCCAAAAATTATAAATCACTGATTTTGTTCAGATCACCAGCATATTTAGTTTAATGGTTTAGATATGCATGGTATCAAACATCAGTGTTAAGAAACTGAAAGTGGCTTCCATTCAGAGGAGAAATTTACCATAGTAGGCCTAATTATAGGAAATTTGCTAAAGGTCCTGTCTTGAGCATGTTGCAGAAATATCATAAATTATGTCACCATCTATTAGGACTAGGGCTCCAAGATTCCTCAGATATGATATTTTATCAAGCGCATTCCACAAATATGGAATTCTTAATAAGTCACTGACTAAATGACAATGAAATTAATTTATTTGACCCAAAAATTAATAACAATGATGTTTTTGGATTACATAAAAAAAAAAAACAGAGGGTCAAGGGACACCCATTTTGTCTCAATTAGGACGCTGGCACTATGGTCGATTTCTCTAACGATGGCTCTTAAGTATTTTTATCATCAAGTTCGTTCAAATGGAAGATTGGAAATGACATTTCTGTTTGCAAAGATCGTCTTTTATCATACATATCCGTCCATAATTGAACCAATTATATAAATTGTATTGACTCATTAATGGCTTAAATAGATAGTGTAAATCGATTCTTGTCCATATCAGTATATATAATGAAGGCATTGTATATTTAGAATATCCTTCTCATTTTGCACATTTGTAATTAGAATTGGACGTGGTGGGAAGAGATATAAGTCTTGACATATTGAAATTTTGCGTTCTACAATTTATTATTAAAATATTTTAAATTATATCGTGAAACACTGTGAAATATATGAGTATTGCTGTATCTATAGGGAATCAATTATTTTGTCAATTGTCATGATATTAACCAATAAATTGTCATGGAAATCATATTAAAAAAGCGATTTTTCAATCATATTACCATACACACGTAACAGCCTGAAATTTATTGGGTCATGTTGACCTAATTCTGTGCAGGGAAATATATGTACATTGCTGTTTCCTATGAGGAATCTTTTTTTTTTTCAAGTTTTTTTTATGAGGTTTACCCAATAAATTGTAATGGATATCATAATTGAAATGCGATACTCCTGTCATATTGCCTTAAATTGGTATTAGATCAAGTTGACCTAATTGTGTGCGCGTTTTGTGCACGTGCCAATCTCATGACAACCAAAACACACAAGGTCACCACTTAAGTATTGCACCGCATCGAGACACTGCTCAAGACAAACGCGGAGACTTAAGATATTCGATAATCCCTTAAGAAGAGTTAAAGTAACGTGGGTGGAATTTTCTGCTAACAATGCAGAAGAAAGCTATTTAAAGGTTGGATGATAATGTTATGTAAACATGCGTCATAGGGTTAATCGATGAAGCATGTCTTTAATGATTTACCTACTTTAACATTCATTTGCATCACTATCAACTGATCAATGTAATTTATATTCTGCCAGGCTATTTAAATGCTAGATTTTCCAAAAATAATAATAAATGGAGATATCAGCAAATAAAAAAATGGGAGTTCAATATAAAATGTTTATCAATATTTTACACTCTATTGAGATTATATGGATACTGGAATGGTAAATGAAAGATTAAAATGTCGCATACGAATGTCATACAGCTGAGCGTTATCAAGTTATGCCATAGTATTTTAACTTATGTAGAGATGGTGTGCAATTTGTATAATTTGTGATTCATGGTGTACATAAGAATGGTAATATACACTAATGGACTTTAAAAACGCATAGGTAAAACATGTTGTACAAACCCGAGATAATGCGTTTTTAAAGTCCATTAGTGTCATACATGGCCAAATTTGCTACTTGCGTTTTCCATGAGAAGGATAAACGCATGGAAAACGCATGGTTTTTAGCTAATTATAATAAGGCAAAAACCATGCGTTTTCCATGCGTTTATCCATGGAAAACGCATGTGGCACAATTGGCCATGTACAGAGCATGTAAAAAAGAACGTGAGAGAATTTGGCGTTTAATGTAAAGAAAGTGAGAGTGGTTGGTGTTAATTTCTCTGCATGTGCAAAGAGTTGAAGAACCCAGATAAACCCAAATGAGAGGTCACCCCAAGTCATATCACCATTAAGAACCAGATAAAGAGAAATTAATTACAACTTCAACCTTCTCATTTCGTTTCTTTAGAGCTTTTTCCTTGAAGATTTTCTTTACTGTGGTCAACATGTAATGTGAAACAGAAGTTAACTGGTAATTATACAACCATGGAGAGATTTAAAACACTCGTAATTGCAGCTGCTGATTAAGATGGTAGGGTGCAATGTCACGCCAAAAAGCTGTTTGTACGGACCATTATCTGAGTTGAAAGTGAAAGATGAGAGAGGGCATAACCTCACTAATGTCAGGTACCCTTTGATACTAGCATTAAGATCTGTCCTAATGTGTGATTAATTGCCCTCTTGATACAGAAGACACGAGCATCAAAAGGGATTTTAGAAATCAACTAGCCACTGGTCTTAGCTCAGGGTGTGGTACAGGTAGAATATGATATAATAGAATAGAATACAATACAATAATCTTTATTTAAAGACAACAATAGAATTGATCGAATGTATATGTGCAAAAATGAAAATGTGCAGGTAAAACAATAACAATAGACACTAATTAAATTAAAAAAAATATATATATATATATATATGATAGAGATTTTAAAAACATATATACATGAAAGACCACAACCCTTCTATTCCCCGCCTTTTAAGCAGTAGCTCATGGTGCCTATAAAAAGAGCAAGCAGGCACGTCGGGTATTATTAGTCAAATTGGGTTCCGATAAATCACTGCAAAACATCAGAACAGAACATTGTGGAACTCATGTTCATGGCCCAATTGTGCCACGTGCGTTTTCCATGTGTTTGGATAAATGCATGGAAAACGCATGGTTTTTGCTTCATTATAATTAGCTAAAACCATGCGTTTATCCTTCTCATGGAAAACGCATGTCGCACTTTTGGCCATGTACTTTCGTATGGGTCAAACATGGTTATAGTGACTTTTTATTCACAAACCTGAAGTGATTGTTTGGTTAGTTGTGTAAATTTTAATGTAAACTCTTGATTCTTCTGTCTAAATATTTTTATTTTTATTGCTATGTCCTTATTTATAATTATATGCATTATACCTTTTATCTTGTCTCCCCGTCAGACTCTTGATAAATCTCAGTCTGAGTCTGAAGGGTGATGGGTCTGATGGAATTCAAGGGGAGTAACACAAATTAAGCTATTTCAAATCGCTCAGACCCACGTGCTAAAGCACTGACACCTGTCTACTTTGGGAGAAGCATCTGATGTTCAGACTGAATCTGTACTTAAATTTATTTATTTGCAATGTGCCTTAGAATAGTTCCTTTGATATGGGTTTGGCTTTTTGAAACAGTAAATTTACTTTTTCTTTGCGGTTGAAGTTCAGAATTTCACCCTGGTTTCATATAATGAATAATCTTGTCAGTGTTTGGATTTGGCTGATCTTTGGATATGATATTGCCCTAATACTCTACAAACACCCTGAGCATATTGAGGTCTCAATGTCAAACGGTCAATTTGCCCTAATCAATTTACAGAAATGAGACATGGATAATTATTCTGAAAGCTAATAGAAAGTGCTTCAAATACACTGAAGCCATAAATGCCCTGTGCTCCACATGCAGCTGTGTGACTAATTATGTTCTTTTGGGATCAATTTGCAAAGTCAAGTTATTAACAGATTTTAGCTTTTAGCTCCGTGACCATTAGCGCCCATTCCACTTACTGAAGGTCACGCCATGTGCTAAATGACCACGCAATTAATTTAAACAATAATGATGCTTATCTGGCCTTAATTCTAGAGTGTTTACAGCTCAATTCTTGGATCATAGTTTACTCTAACTAATACCAAGGCTACTTACTGGCTGCCTTAATTGGCTTCTCATGTCATGAGGAAGCTATGTCATTTGCAACCGCCAATCAGAATGTAGCTGAATACATTAAGAAATGCCCTGAGCTTGATGGCAATTATTTTACTAGTTTACCAGTTAGACTAAATACTAACAAATTTGCCTAATACTAACACTTTAAACATGAAATTGCATATCAATTAGTTTTGTTAACATTGAGTACACTCAAGTCTTCAACAAAGATTGCTCAGTTAGGTCACTCAATTGGCTTTAAGCTGACAGCACACAGTGCTTGAGAGATATTGGCCAATCAGGAAGCACCATCATGTGTGTAGATGGTGAAATATGCAAATTAGCTGCCATTAGAGATGAGAATTGAACATTCCCAGCGTACAGGCAAGGAATTCCCCAAAAATAAGTGGTAAATACCCATAAATGAAATATTATTTTTGTATATAATACTGCAATTTTTGAAGTGTTATATGATCTTATTTACTGAAACTGGCCCCATCCTTGAAGGCAGTAGTTGCACAGGGGGAATAAAAGCTGTTCTTGACAAAGTCAGTTGCCTTGGTCTTATTGTATTGTAACTTGCTTGTGCTGTCATGATGGCAAACGCCTGTGGTATAATGATGTCAATAAGTCACACGTCGTTTTCCAAGTTACTTAGAAATATTTTTCCGTGCTATAAATACTTTGGATTACAAACCAACCTGTCCAATCTCGATCCCTAGCAAATATTGACAAACAGATGTACATTTAAAATGAGACATTGAAATATAACATTGTGGTGAAAACATACTTCGAAATTGTCACCAAGATTGTCAGACTAACATAGTAGTTCTGAATTAGGCTAGATAGATAGATAGATAGATAGATAGATAGATAGATATGGAAAGTGCAGCCCTCTAATGCAAGTTCTTGCCGCTAGCGAGGTTGATTGGTGAGGTTAGAGAGAGAGGAGGAGTCCACCCATGTTACACATTTCACATTTACATAAAAATCTCTGATCTCAGCAATTGCTGATTTAGTAAATAATGGATTTGGTTTTGGATTTCGTACTCTTTGTTATATAATACCGATTCATACCTGAATAATCTTCCTACTCTTGCTTGTGAACAGAGAAAATCTCCCTGTGCAGCCCGGAATATTAATGTCTTGTTGTTATGTCTGTAATTATGATCAATACTGCTGTAATTGGATACGAAAATAGTTCCAACAAATATAAAATATCTGGACCAATTGATCAGCCATACTGTGCCAAAATAATTTTGAGGCACACACTTATTGCCATGCAATTGTGCACTGGTTGATTGTGTTCTTTGTATTAGCCAATGCATTTTGTTGTGAGCATTGATTGTCAGGGAGCTCCTTTTCTCGGTTGCCAGAGTAATATGGTTGGGCTTCATAGAAATAGTGCTCACGCGACAATATGTGCAAGGTGCTAATTTCATAGACTTGGAAACTGTACTCCAGAGCGGAGAACGTTGTGTGAATCCAGGACTCGCATTGACCGAAGAACTATACCTTAGCCAATGGATATCCTGGATTCACTTGAAGTAAAGTTATCAAACCAACGAAATTGGCTTTAATATAATACATGGCCAAATGTGCTACGTGCGTTTTCCATGCGTTGTGATAAACGCATGGAAAACGCATGGTTTTTACCTCATTTTAATTAGGCAAAAACCATGTGTTTTCCATGCGTTTATCCTTCTCATGGAAAATGCACGTGGCACATTTGGCTATGTATAATAAGTAAGTCTCCATATGTAACAAGTCTCAGTGTGATGCAATACTTTTGATTCAATTTATGTAGCATGTGGTTGAGGCGTCTGCTAATGCTTGGTCTGGCAGAACACTCGGACCTGGAGTGTATTTGCATCATCTGTTGGACTGTCTCATTTGCCATGAACTGCACAATAAACAAAGACTGCATAAAAATGTTCAGTGAGTCAGAATGTGTCCAACAAATTAGCTGGTTTCGTCTAACAGCCTAATCAAAGAGATAGCCTTTTCATCTTGGATGTAGACTTCTTGCTTAATTATGAAAATTGGAGAATATAAGTCAAGGATATTTAAAGTACTCCAAGCTTCACAACCCTGTTACAGTATTGAAAACATTGAGTAACTGTCGAAAGTGCAGGTTATACATAACGTCAATATTAAATTCTACACTGTTTAGTATACAATACTTCACAGCTTTATCAATTCCTTGGAATAACACAATGAACACTTGTTTTGCAATCAGCAGCTACAGAATGAGTAAGCTTAACAACTGGGATCCGGTTTATATATTTTTTATAAAAAAAATAAGATGTACGTCAAAACAAAGCTAATGATTACAACAATATGCAGTACATGGATACAAATATCAAACATTTGTACATTTCTGAATTTAACTTTTTCACCTTATTACAAATTCAGCACATTGACACACTATTGAATAATTGCATATGTAAGTCTCAATTACATACTTTCTATATCTAAGCTTTTGGTTGAAGAAGTTAGCGAAAAGGAGTATAATTCCTAATAATTTTCTGGCTGACAACAATGTTAGTTTTTGTTAGCAATATTTATAATCATGGGAATGTTTTTTTTTATCAGACAAATGATTGTTTCACAGGCATGTCCAAAAATATCAATGATTTAGGGCAGCTTGCACGTTCAATGTCTTATAAAAACAAACAAAAGTTTCGGATGGACTCCAGTGAAATAATACTTTGTCTGAAACAGACAATCTTTTTTTTTAAGACGAAGGGCAGAATAATTTGTGACAAAAAAATTGCAATGACCAAGTGCAAGCCATTTTATAGGGCCTATACACTGTCAAAACTATACTTAGTTCTTAATCAAAAGCTTTGTAAAAGTAGTGATATAATCAGGAAAAGATGCAGTTACAATATTTACAATAGGTGCATATATGTCGTACATTGATTACAACATGCATGTATTTACAAATCCCAAATAAAACAGTTTTAATAGTAAGTTGAATAACCCGACTTAGATGCAGCAGAAGGTGCAGGCCTCCTGGTGGACCGAACCCTCTGCATGTACCTTTTCATCTGATCGTATTTTCTGAGGGTGCGCATTTCTAGAAGTGCTACAAAAGCACAAGCAAAAAGGAAGCCAGTGACGACACAAGAACAGATGAAGGAAGCATTGAGACGGTACTCCAGAATCTGCATTGCTCCACTGAAGCAGCACCATTTGGCCTGGCGAAGGAACATCACACACATGGACACAAACAGAGGGACGTTGACCAGGGCTGCAAGAGAAAAGTGCAACACAGTATGAGTATACGCTCTAGAAAGAAAATCATCCTGCCCAGAAACCTATTGGTTTTTAGACTTGTCCGCATACCATACCAGTTTTTAAAAAAAACACCAAAAAAAAAACCACCTTTCCAGACAACTTCTATATAAAAAAAAGAATAGAAAATATTAAAGAAAAAAGGAAATTGTTGACCTATTTCAGGTTTTGGAACTTGTTACTAATCTTTTGATTATAGAGCTTTTTTTGGTTTTTTAATGTACACAGCTACAAAGATTGGAGACTGTATTGTTTACCCCACGAAATATGTGTCTATATGAAGTTAAGGAAAGAAAAACAATTGTCCTTTAACGAAAATAGGCTGCACTGCAGCAAAACCCTCAGCGAATCCCACAAAGCACACAGGCATCATTAAAATTGTTTAGTGTCCGTCTTGCAGGCAGAATTCCAATCCTAATGCACTTACCCTACTAAATTCCATACAGTAATACTCCATATGACCTATTGGTCCCTTTTGGTAGTCACATTGATATATGTCAGCTATGTTTTACTAAATTTGGAAAAAATAGTTTAAAAAATGGTTTCTAATGCTTGAAGCAGAACTGGGACACTGAGTGTTCAAGGTTAGTGGTACCCATATTCGGCTATGGGTGGCCAATTTATTACCTAATTAGTCTGCCAGATGACCAATTTATTTACTGAGTGCTTTAGTAGTGTGTGCGATCTACTTCAACAATCGCGACTAGGCCTAAGTAGCATGTTTCGCAATCCCAAATTAGCGTCCAAAATGTTCTAATTTTTGAACTCTTGAAATACTCAATTTTGTTAATAGCATGCGGACCAGCGTGAACATATTAATAGCAATCCATCTTGTTCAGCTTAAAGCTAATGAGCATTTTCTAATGAGCATCAAAAGTATTGTACATATATTTCCTGCCATTTAATTTGTATGCTATGTGGGATTCGCTGAGGGTTTTGCTGCAGCGCAGCCTATGTTTCTTAAGGACGGAATTTAATGATAATAACAATAACCCTCTTCGACCTTCGTTAGCTGAGGCTAAAAAAAAAAGTCGAAGCAACCTCACAAAGGCCACCGTACAAACATTTTCCTCAGCTATAAATATATACTAACCTCCTACAACACACAGGCCAATGACCAAGGTACTCAGAGTCTTATTCTTGTTGTACTTCATGCTGCAGATGTAAATAGACTGGAAGCTGAGGATGCAGATGAATATGATGAGCTCTATGACTGCCAGGGCTTGGCATCCTCTCAACCAGGCTGAAAAATATAAACAGTTATTTTCTATATATATCCTTTTCCCCACCCACTTAAACATTGCGAAAAACTTGTTTCTTCATATTCTTTTTCCTTTTCTGTACCTTATATTGAGAAGTGGAAATATTCTCTAGGCTCAGTATTCTACTTTTGTCCAAATTTCCATTTAAGACTCATATTTATACACTGTATTGCATCTTACACGGTGTGAAGTTCATGTCCAGCAACAGCTCACAGTCTGTGAATCTGATGGTCTCCCAAAAGTTCTGGTCCTCTTCCAGTGACCAGCATCCATACCAGATTGCATACCGGCCGTACATTAGGCCTTCCATTATCTACAAATACGACATATAATAGCTTTATGCATTTAGATGCAGCTGGGTGGCCTATTGAGAAGTTAAATTGGAGATGCCTTGCACTCAGTGTCTATGCTGAGGCAAGTGAAAGACCCCAACCATGGGGTAAATGTTTAACATGGTGTGGACTCCAGCCTTATCGTCCTCATCATAATGTCTGCATCTGGCAGCTGGTCATATAAGCTGACAAAGCTTAAGACCCAGTAGCACTGAGACAGTAGACATTAGATGATTCGAATTTGAACATATAGTTGTTGGCAAGGTTTCTTAATGAGCCATTTGTTACATAATTCGTTATTTTTGAAAGAAACTATATCTTCCTCTTATTAAGTCATATGTGTCAGTTCAACTGATCTCAAAACAAAGGCTTACCTGAAGTTTGAAATAATGCAAAATTGTAAGGCAGGGTGCGAGGTCACACCATGTAATGTCCACGCTATAGGACCTACATTTTGTCACATTTGTAATATATTTTTACTTGCACACACTGAGTAAGAGGCACAATCATTTTAACGACTCTTGTGAATGACCTACAGTTGAAATTGATTTGAACCTGGGACCTTGAGTCATTCTGCATCGCTTACCCCATCAAAGCCCCTGATCTCTTTCGTCTTAGCCCAGTAGGGGGAGACAAAGGTAAACAGGAACAATAAGAAGGTGATGATGATGCACACCAGGGTGACCCATGCAAGTGGCGACACCGCGCGTCTAGCCATGTAACGACGAGGGTTCATCACGTCCACAAAGCTCTGTAACGGATAAACAAAACAGTAGAAATATGATGTAACGTCACTCTTACAAAAGCCATAACCTGTTGGAATTGAATCTGACAGCAAACGGTTAATAATGGAACTTGCATTGCATGGTGTGCTGTAGTTGCATGCAAAATGGAGGTTAAAATGTTATTTGAATAAGTCACTTGTAACTTCAAATTCCCTTCGCATTAAACTTCTGAATCCATGCTGTATCTGTAGGTGATCATACAAAGCAACACTGGTTATTTAGAAAATATTTGAGATCATTAAGTCAGTACTTCTGTATTGTAGCCATATAGGTTCTCTTGTTGCCATGGATACCAATTTTGACATTCATTAACTAACGGCAGTAGCATACTTCATATACCAATGTTTTGCATGACATGTCACTTAAATATAACCAAATGTACATATTTTGATTTAAAAGAAAGAATGTTATAATGACTCTGGACCAGGTCATTTTGTTACCATGGCAACCGATCCGAATTAGTGTTTTCCCCTATTATTTGAATTGTCTATTTCACCCTCCTATCAGTTGATTACTTTAATTTTTTTGCATGCTACCAAATTCAGTTTTATTTGAATTGCATGGTTGCCATGACAACCTCATACACAGACAACAACACTTTTCATCAAGATTCTATGAATTCCATCCAAAAGTGACCATTTTATAATCATATGACATATAATAACACATATTGCTGGGTTTTGTTAATAAAAACCTAATTTATTTAATGGTTTATTTTGGTTGTGATTGAAACTAATTTATTTTTCTTGCAGCAATGTTCTCAATCGTTATTCAAACAAGACATCTCATAACCTCATTGCAAAGGCTTTAGAATGACACCAAATTTACTGGACAATTTAAATGAGCCTTTCACAAAAAATTATTATAAGTCTCATTCTATGTTTTACCTATTTTGGCAAACCTTCAAAAATCATGAAAATTTGAGGTTTTCCCCGAGAATTCGCACCTATACAATTTTCTATTGGCTTAAAGAGGGATTATAAAATTTTGCTAAAGCTCGTCTTGAAGTATTGCTGGGGTCACATTTATTGCTGTGGCATGATATTCAACAAAATTAGAAAAAAAATTCACCAAGACTTTTGAAGAGTGAAAACCTTCAACTTTTGGTTAATGGTGGCCATCTTGGATTATGATAATTGGCTACAAAAATTAGCATATTCTATGACGAGTACGATTTTATTTAAACGTTCAATTCTGAAAACTAGAGAAATTCTGTACTGGGATCAATGAAAATCGTTGGTGAGAATAAAAAGTCGAATAAAAGGGCTCAGGCTCTTGCACTAATTGGCTTGGGGCATTCCTTTAGCTCTATTGCCACACTTGATTCATTCGTTGATATTTAAATGTTCACCTGTACTTGGTACCATCAACATAAAATAGATATTTAAACCTATCATTTCATTCTATTAATAACAGAACCTTCAGTTGGAGTGGTTATTTGTCAAAATACATGCCATTTATATAAGTCTTGAAATGGACAAATCAAGTGTGTTAAAAACAATTGCATCTCTGCAAATGTTGCAACAAACCTTAGTAGAGCGATTGGAGGCCACACTGGCTGTACTTCTGTTGAGATCATTTTTTGAGGAATTCATCTTGAAGACTCTGTGTTGAATGCAATATCAATAGTAAGAAATGATGACAACTTTCTACCTCGACTTATAAGTAATCAAAATCCTCTAAATGTGACCCATTGTTTGCAATGAGTATTTTGTTCCTGTATTGCTGAAATCTTTGAACTGATATTTCCCAAATGAGTTATCTGGGTTAGAAAAAGGGGAATTTGGTTATTGACATGAATAAGGTTACCTTTGATCAGATAAAAGATAAGACGAAAGGAGGTCATGACAGGCACAATACATCATGGACATCACGAACTGAGAACAAAAGCTCTCTCCCCCCTTCCAGGGGGGGGGGGGGGGAGGGTAGCAGAGCTAATTGTGAGCGGATTAACTGGTATGTTGTAAAACATTAACTAATGACTAGAAAAAAAACCTTTTGATGCTTCTGCACCTGAGATAAAATGTGTCAAATTTGACTACTAATAGTCATATACAGTAAGACATTGATCTGAGCAACAACGGATAGTCAACTAGATGTCAGAGTATATATGACTACTCTTACAGTCAATTGCATAGACTTCGAAACTAATCTCATAGAATTGGAAACTAAAGGACATCATGTAAATCCGGGACTCTTATTGGTTGAGGGACTGCCTCATAACCGAAGGGAGCCTTGGATTCACATGATATCCTCTGGAGTTTAGCTTCCAAAGTCATTATATTGTCCAGGTCTATGAAATTGGTTATTATATATGACTGTTCACATTGGTTTTTGAAGACTTTAGTATTTAATTTCTGATGCTCTTCGCAGCAGTGCTTTCATAACTGTTACAGTCTTCTGCACTAAACTTTTTTTCTGGGCATGAACTGTCTGGTCTGGCAACACAAATGGCACATCATTTTTCCTCTTTTTTGTCTCCCTTTATATGTATATTTCTTTAATTGCCACTTTTTAACACCTGTCTGGTGATTCTAGGAAGCGATTGTCATAGATGTCACCATGAACACAATGATTATGGGTCGCCTGTCCTGAACAAAACAATGGTACCATTCGTTGCCATGTTGTGAGGACAGGTTGGCTTTGATCATTGAAAAACCATAAAAATCTCACAACAGTGACTGACATTTAATGACTAGCCGTTAGGTAATGACCTGTAGCAGTGACACACACAGTTTGAGGGGATTTCCAAATTGTGTCATTATACATTTGGGTCTATAAATCGTTCCTTGACCTTCAAAAGGACCAAAATATTTTAATGGCTTTCCACAATCTAACACAACGTGAGAATATGCTCAGATGATCATACTTGATCTTCAGCTTAATGGGATAGGATCCAATACATGTCATTTGTCACTGTACATGATGTCATGTATGTCTTCACTATTTTGACAGCCTATAAGTACAACCTGTCTTCTCCATAGCCCACTTTGTCAGGTGGTACAACAGAGAGCACAAGAACATGAGATTTACACATCGATATGCACTTGCCATTCTGGCCGTGACTGTTTTATTATTTTGCTTGACAACGTAAGTGACAACTTTCATCAAACTTGAATAATTTTATAGTGGGGAAGATACGTGTCCAAAAAACTTATAAAAGCATGAAACTTTCAGGACCTTTAGAAATCCATATTTGGCACATTTTTATATATAGACCATTGGAATTGGACCTACTTTCAAAATGGCAGCCATTTTACAAAATGGCAACTATTTTCACAATTTCTGTTTACAGATGCTCAGTAACTGCTCAAATAGATACTTCGGAAACGTTTATTTTCCACCTAAAATTTTAGTGAAACATTTTTCCTCAATACTTTATACATGTAGGTAAATTACACATTAAATAACTTAAACTGTATTTATAAATATGCTTAAATTATAATGCCCGGATACTATTTTGGTACTCGCTATGGTATACCATGGCTTGAAATGGCTTTAAATTTCATTCATCATTATCCACATAATATATAACATCAACACTTAACAGTAGAGCTAATCATGCACTAAGGTACATCATTTTAGTATTGTTCTAACACTCTAGACAATTATCAAATCCCCGGAATAAGTTTCGTCAAGTATATTACTAATTTTGTGAATTTTTGAAGTGATGTATACATGTCTTCATGTTTATGAATATCACCGTAGCAAAAACACATGAATTAACATGTACCAGGAAAATATCAGATACTTATTCATCAAAACTTTTCTAATATGTTAAATCTAGAAATGCAAACACAAGATAGAAGGCAAGCCAGCTTTCCCAAACTCACTAGAAGAGAACAGTGTACTTTAATGCAGCTCTTTTGACATTTACAAAATCTTATCCTCTACAAGCATTATCAGCTTCAGGGATGTTTGTCCAAACAGGCCCAACATTCAGGAATAGTCCAACTCCAACTTTAAACATTGTTGTGACTTGTTGGATTTGTCAAAGACATAACAGGCTCCAGATTCTGACACCTGATAACTGAAGTAGAGAAAATTCTTTTTCCCAGAGCCTTTAAACCTAGTTCTTGAAGTTCCACTTGGTGTCCCACAGATAAAGCATGAACTACAACATCCGTGTCTGTTATTTCAATTAAAATCTCAAAAGTCCAGCACTGTACATGTATCTGGCAATATGAACAAATGTTCTGCTGTCAGCTTCGTTGTGATTGCATGGGCACAGCATATTTGCCTCATGATCCTTCAGAATGTAATTTTTTCCTTTTGGAGTTATCACTTGCAAGTCTATGAAACAGTTCAGATTGGGGGGTAGGTGGGTGATTAGGGCTTTACATCCTGTATTTCTGCACCAGTTGGGGTAATTAGGACAGGCAAAGACCATGGCAATGAGACGAAGGATGAAACAGCCATCCAATTTAGGCTCGACCGGGAATCGAACCTGGGACCCAGCGGTTGGAAGCCCAGAGCGCTACCTCTGAGCTAGGCCCCTGCCTCAGTTCAGATTGTCAGCAACTCTCCACTTCAGGTGTATTCAGAGCTTTTCCACTCTTCTTTTAATGTCAATTCCATCAGAGAGTAGGGTGCTTGAATTCATGGATTTATACATGTACTTATGCGGCACATATTTCAGTCCATTACAAATTGTTTTACTGCGACTGAATATATAACTTTAAATGACAAAACATCTCAATCAAAAAAGGTTTGGCAGGATGTTGAGTTGAGCATATGAATGACAGCTCCATCTAGAATGAGCACATCAGCCTATGGAGCAGTAATAACATTTTGTCAGTGGGTTTTGAAACAGTGGAAAAGGCCTGGTTTGTCACAATTCCAGTTTTGAGTGTAAAATATTGTCCTGATTATTTTGTTAAGAAATGAAGTGCAGTCATAATTACTCTAAAGAGACACTGTTTTGTTGTCCACATGTCTATTTGATATCAAAACAAGAACTTAGGTATAAAAAGAGAAACATTTTGTGTAGAATTCAGGTTTAAAAAAAGGCTATCTTTGGTGGAACTATCTTGGTGTTCGTGGCTGTCTGATTTGATCTCCACCACCAGTACTGATACAGCAAAATGGCTGTGTTATAATGGCTGCCTTCAACTGTTGATGAAGATGGGTTATCATCAACATTATCCCCAGCAGCAATAGTGAAAGGATCCTGACGTATATTGGGAGGGCATACAACGCAATCCCACTTGTTTAGTTGCCAGACACCATTTCCAATTTCCAAGTGGTGTTAATTTAGATAAAGCCAAAGCATGGTCAGCAGAGATTAACAAACCCAGACTGAACCTATGTCAACTGAAATACATTAACATGCTTTTACATAAAGAACCATTGTAATATACACAGGTAGAAATGTTTTTCTGGCTTTGGTATGGTGATGACATGTTGATTGCATCACTAAATCCCTATTAGCAGTTGAACTGCAGGATCTGAGACAGTTGGAGTACCCTTTGTGTGGATAGGCATCTTTCTGTTGAACATAGGATCCATGGAAATCATGATTATTAAACAAAATATAAATGAACCCAATTTCTGAAAGTCTGCTGCTGCAGTACAAAAAGTTTTAGAACAGGCAAGGTAATAAAGGCACATGTAATAGTTCTATGTAAGTGATCAACTCAACCCATGTCAACCTATGAACTGGCCACTCCTTGTTTTTGTGCAAACTTACCAGACAACCAGTGTACTTCTACAACAATCATGTCACTGGTATTTGCTACTTGTTGAAACATGAAAGCATTATGCAGTTCGCCTCTTTTCATGAAATTACAGAAACCTGTTGCCTCTTTTCACAAAATTACAGAAAGTTGGTAATCTTCGTAGGAGACTAATTTGGGTTGCTAGTTAATTTAACTTGCTTGTCTTTATTTGCACAGAAAAGCTTCCCAGCTAACATGCCATGTCAGCTTGTCATGCAGGACTAAGCAACTGAATAGCTCCCAGTTACCTGGAAGACAAATGAAACATTATTATTATTATTTTTTTCATTTATTAATCTGTGAGGTTCAATCCATGTGCATTACACTATATTCGGCTGATGTGTAGAGAAAAAATAAGACAATAAATAGGCTTAAAGGATATGTCTGAAATATTCTGAAGTTTTTAACAAGCTATTTCATTTAAATCGCAACATATAGTGACCAGAGGCAACATAATGTGCCCTATATGCCACATCTCTAAAGCGTCTTCTGAATTTTTACGGGTCATTCTTCAAACATAGGTGCCATTCTGAAACTAGGTCAAATTCCAATGAGGTCCATATCTAAAATGAGCCTAATATGATTCTCTAAAGGTCCTGAAAGTTTCATGCTTTTATAACAATTTGAAGTTTTTTCCCATCTATCTGCCTCACTATTAGTAAGACTCGTCCATTTAAAATCACACTGAACTAACAAATCTCTAAAAGGTCATGAAAAGAAATACTTGCTATTCCAAAAAGTTTTCCTTTGTTTTTCACAGTGCACAAAATGGAGGAGTCACCACCCGGAGACCCTTAGTGACTGGACCCGCCAGACGGATCATTGGAGTATTCAATCCATTCATGACAAGACTTCACAGATTTACTTCAACGACAACCACGACTCAAGCTACAACAGCCTCTGGTAGCACCCAGTCTTCACCAAGTTCTACTAATCCATCTTCAACCTCACCATCAACAGGAAGTAGTACCTCAGCAACAAGTAGTTCTTCTGCGAGCACTCAATCAACTGTTGCGTCTTTGGGTACTACCCAGTCGACAGCATCTGCATCCACATCCTCACAGTCAATAGCATCATCAACACCATCCTCTGCACCAACAACCCAGGCTTCTGGGTCAACAGTGACAGTATCAACATCACAAGGTTCAACATCACAATCAACAGCAGCTGCTGGAACAAGTACACAATCATCGTCAACAGCAAGTCCAACCATCATCACTACTCAACAACCAATTAGTAGTTCTACTACACTATCCGGAGTAACTACTACAGTGCCCAGCAGCAGTACGCCAAGCAGTACTCAGTCATCAGGTACATCAGCTTCTAGTACAGCAGCAAGCACTACTGCAGCTGCTACCTCTGGATCAACTGTAAGTGCTACTACTACTTCTCAGTCATCGTCATCAATTGGCCAAACAAGCACAGCACCATGGCCAACAACTGGAACTAATGCTGGTACGTCTCAATCAAGTAGCACTGGAACATCAATTACAACTCAAGTCACGACAAGTTCAACAGCCTCTTCCCAATCATCAACAGGATCTAGTGGTACAACTCAGACATCGGCCAGTTCGACTACTCAACCAACTTCTCAATCGACTGGAGGTGCAACAAGTTCTCAGTCATCAAGCTCTACTTCTGCTTCTTCTAGTTCGTCATTAAGCTCTTCAACATTTCAGGCAACAACTCAGTCAACTGGCAGTTCAAGTGGCACTTCACAGCCAACAGCAGCATCAACTTCTAGGTCAGTTACTTCAACACCAGGCTTCACGACTCCTACTACCCAGTCATCAACAACAGGATCAGCTGCTTCTTCGGCTACTACCCAGTCTTCAGCTGCCACATCAAGCACTTCACAAGCAACAACTCCAACAACTACTTCAAATACTGGCTCATCTACTTCTACAACAGCCAGTAGTGCCTCACAATCAACAGCTGGTGGTTCAAGCACTGCACAATCGACTAGTATCACCAGTACTTCTCAGTCAATAACGAGTGGTTCGAGCGCATCACAATCTTCATCTGTATCAACGGCTAGTCAAACAACAGCAGGACCGAGTGCTGCATCATCAACACAGACAAGTGCATCAACAACCCAAGCAAGTACATCAACAACCCAAACAACAACGTCAACGACAGACACAACATCAACAACTCAAAGCACAACTACCCAAAGACCTAGAATAACTGGTGCCTCCAGAAAGCTCATTGGATTGATCAGACTTACAACACTTTCCCCAAGAGTGGCTTGATAGTTTTATAAAATACATTTGGACTTGCAACTTTAGGGCGATGCTGGAGCAGGCACAAACTTTGATAAACAGCCTTTCGCCAAGCTAAGGGTCTTCTGCTAACTTGTAAATAATTATTTCCTGATCCTCTTCACTGTAAATTGCCTTTTTGGCCTATGATAGTCACCTCGAACAGAACCTGACGGACACCTTTCTAGTTTCATTCAATGTATGGCCTGCTTGTGCGCAGTATCCACAGGAAAGACAGTAAGACATAAGGACAAACTTTCTACATACAATGACTCCAATTTGAAGCGAATGGTCTTTGAGGATGTAGACATAATTTAACCACCATTTTAAAAACTGCAATTAAGTGAATGTTTGACCTTCATGAATGTAGGTCAAGGGCATGTGAGTGGACTCAAAATGTGAGGAGGTATTTAAGGCTTTTTGAGTTGCACTTGGGCAAGATGATTTCAGTATGTGTTAGTGGCAAAAACCACTATAGTAACCAATAAAGACAAATGTGGAAACAGCAAAGGTTCTAAGCAAACACAAATCCACATATATAACACAGAAATAACATCAACACTTAATCATGTAAATAATGTCATTTATTTATCAAAGAATCACGTTTTATTACAAGTTGTAACTTGTTGAGAAACTGACTATATGTTATCTCTAAATGAATTAGATTCACTAAATAAGTGGATAACGTATACAATTGTAATATATAATCTGCAGGTACAATGCATTAATGTAAGTCATTATTACAAGGCTGCCAGAAACTGCAAATGTAATCATTGATAGTAATACTGTATGTCTATGGAAATAAAATAATAAATATACACTGTACTTGTTGTGGTATTTGTATTGTGACATCTGCCAGTTATACCATAAGATTCTCATCAATAAAATGACTGGAAGATTTGGGATTACATTGCAAAATAATGGTAGCGTAAGGGTGGATTGTACCTGTATACAAAAGGAAAATATCAACAAATATTCAGTTGCGTTACTTTACCATGTTTACGATAACATAGAGCCACAAAGATAGAACACATCATTCTTCAATGAATATAACACTTAAATATTTAATGAACACAGAAAAAATATATGGCCACGCCATAATGCATAACTTTACTAGACCCTCAGGCCAAAACGAATTAACCATGGTAAATTAATGGCACAAAACACTGACTGAAGCTAATTAACTTTGGTGTCTGACACCGTCGGTACCATTATGTCCAATAAAACTTATCACGGTGTTGATGACGTCATGGGTGATGGTGATGACGTCATAGGTCACATGACATCCTCTGCTTCCTGTATGGATTCAGTGGAGGGCACTCGGACTATAATCCTTCGCCTGTCACTGAATGTTCCGTATGTCTGCTGAAGGACAACATTTGAACGGGCAATTTTGAGTGGTTGATGATAAGATTGAAGCTCAAGCAGGTTAAGTTTACTTGGGGGGAAAAAAGCTTAAATCAACAGTGAATTTCATTTGTATTAAGGCATTAAAATTCATAAATTGTGAGATGTTGATAAAAGTATTTATGACTATACTTCATATTAGCTTAACTGTAAAGCAATATTTTATCGTAATAAAAAAAAGAATAACCATTAAACTTATCACTTAATCTTGTTGCATACGCTTGAACAGTACAGGCCCAGAAAAATATAAGCATACCGGAGGTGCAGGGAGAAATGGAATGAAAATTATTTTTGAAAAAACTATTCTAATGTGGACATAGGCAAGAGCAGATGTAACTGTAACAGTTCGTGAAAAAGAACACAGCAAAGTTTCAATCAATTTTTTAAAGTGCAGAGATCAGTGTCTTGAACAAATAGTGTATCAATTGCTAGTACTAGCTACTGATATTTAGAGATTTTCTGCAAGGTGAATGTCTAGAAGACAAAGTCGGTCCAAGTAGGGTGCGTTCATGAGATTTTTCTAGGACAGTTAAAATTCAAAGCGCGCAAGGTGATATGGGCAAGAAGCTGAAGGTATCAGTTCTTCAGTAATAGATGTGAGTGTTAGACAAAGGAAAAGCACCCTATTAAAGACATTTCAAGACAAAATAGCATCACTATATTCTGTGTTGATTCCTGGTGCATAAATTTACTATTATGTCTCACAGTTTGTTGTTCATGCAATTTAAAGTGCTTGCTACAAACAGTACTTTTATTTACTGAATTTATCACTAGAGGATGGTCGTATGTTTTCCTCACGTGACAGTGGCGAGGCGCCCTCTGTCGTTTCTGACTCTTCACTTGCTTTGTAAACTTCCTCTACAACCTGAATGAATATGCAGCAAATCATTGTGAATCAATAATTGATTGGATGTTAATTATGGTTAAGATGAGTAGGCCTACACAAAATGACACAAATAATAAAAAATTATGCTCTCTTATGAATCAAAGTAATAATGATCATAAACTCATATTCTACATACAAAATTGTAAATAAACCCCTTATTTCTAGCAACCTTACTTCTAAGGGTGCCTTATGTACCCTGTCAAATTTGGTCATAGCATTCATAGTATTAATCATAGCACCGTGATTATATTATCTGAAATGAAAATGGCTGACAATTTCATGGGGACCTAAGCTATAGTTTCCATTTCTATCTCTTCATGGCCAGGGCTAATGACATGCACATTTGTGCTGCAAACATCCTCAGGCTCTCGTGACATCACATCATCAGAATAAAATTCTTCGGGTAATGCTTGTACCTTTTCTTTTTTCCTCTTGCTTAACCGCAGGACTTCGGGTGCTTCGGCCTTCACGTATTCTCGCGAACTTTCTAACTTGGCAGCCAGTCGTAGAAGACTGGACCGTATTTCAATGATTTCCAATAACCCAACAACAATGAGGAAAAATATAGTCACACAGGTCATGGCATAAGAATATGACAGTCTTGCTTCGATGCGATTTGTAATGTCTTTGAATTCATTCTCCATGTCACCTTTCCACAACATGCCAAAAACGCTGACTTGGATGAGAATGCATATGGCTGGAAGGAAACAAACATGGTGTAAATGAAAGGCATTCAGTCAATATCACTATCCACATCAGGGCAAATTAAAAATATGAAAACACCTTGTAAGACATGCTTGCCCATTATTATAGGTCTACCAAGTATGCACATTTGACCGAGATAATTTCTGATCCCGAAGTGAAACCAACTAAAACAGGATGACCCTTGATCAGCGAAGAGAAAATTGGTCAAGAATATGTGTATGTACTAGTTGATTTAACCTTACATTGGCCCTGACTTTATATTATAAGCTATTATAACACAAGAAACCACTACATGGCCAAATGTGCCGTGTGCCATTTCCATGAGAAAGATAAACGCATGGAAAAAGCATGGTTTTTAGCTAATTATAATAAGGCCCAAACGCATGGAAAACGCACGTCGCTCATTTGGCCATGTAGGATCAGCAAGAGTGTGGATGGTGGATGAATTAGGGCTTTATGTCCTGTATTTCTGCACCTGATGGGCTAATTGGGACAGGCAGGAACCATGGCAATGAGATGATGGATGAAACAGCCATCCGACTTAGGCTACACCGGGGGATCAGCAAGACTATCATCAGTCTCATAAACATTGCATGCCTTGTAGAGTCATTCGAGCCAGCCTTGCTTACCACATGGCCATTCAGCTTCCAAATGTATCACTAACAACTTGCTGAAGATGACCAAAATCAAGTCACACACCTTATCATGTACAACACTCACCAGTAAAGAAAGACAAGGAAGTGAGGGATCCTAAGGCACATTCATCATAGTCCAACAACTTCTCCAAAGCGTAGCCAATCAGCCAAGCTATTCCAAGCACGTGACCAAATAGACCAATCACACCAAAGGCACGGGTGGCGCTGTAGTAGTCTGCAAAATTAAAAGTATGTTATTGTAGATATCATATGAAATACATTGGTAACATTTTATTTCCTAACTTGTACATGGCCAAATGTGCCACGTGAGTTTTCCATGAGAAGGACAAACGCATGGAAAACGCATGGTTTTTGCCTCATTAAAATTACCTAAATACCATGCGTTTATCCTTCTCATGGAAAACGCACATGGCACATCTGGCAATGTATATAAACTTGTACTGCTGTACTATATATATGTCACTAAACTTTAGGAGGGAGAGATACTTAAAAAGAGGGTCAGTGTGTGCATTGTATTTAGCATTTGAGATGAGTCTAACAGAAGGGAGCTATGAACCCAGAAACATGACTAAATCTCAGGACAAAATGTAAGAGCGAGACATAACCATGCAGTGGAACCCAAACTATTAGACCATCTCGCTATCAAGGCTACCTCACAATTAAGACCATTTTTTCAGACCCCAGTGTTTTTATCATTGTATCTCTTTGAACCCACCTTATAGTTATAGCTGCTATTGCGATCAGCAGAAGTTGCACTCTCCTGTACTTCTAACTTGGTTAAAACTGAATCTGATTATTCACGGTTCTCTATTTCATGTTGTTGATAAGCACTTGCGTAATTAGATAGTGATTACAAGTAATGGCATGTCGAAAACAAGGTATCCGTTACTAACATATTTCCACCATGGTTGTTCAGATTACCTCAAGTTGACTCATAGAAACCCGATAACCAATTAATTAAGGGCACGAAAATGTTCCCTGGATCGAATAGCTGGTATAGCCCCTGGACGAATTAAATTAAAAAAAATCCACACCAATATAATTGGATAGCGACAGACTGAGCTAACAACACTTCGAAATTTAATGAACTCGGTACGCCGGAACAATGGCTAGTCGGACAAAATGTTACTGTCTGATGCGATGAAGTGTTGTCCAACTGCAGTGGCGGCGCTACATGGGGGGGGGGGCAAATCAAGAGACCTCCTTGCCCTCCCCCCCCCAGTTGAACCTGTCAATTGCTGTTTTGGACTGTTATATCCATGTACAGTTGCCCCCCTTTGGACTGTTATATCCATGTACAGTTGCCCCCCTTTGGACTATTATATCCATGTACAGTTGCCCCCCTTTGGACTGTTATATCCATGTTCAGTTGCCCCCCTTTATGGATCTCTTGCCCTTGCCTGCCCCCCCCCCCCCCTACTTCAGAAATCCTTGTGCCGCCACTGTCCAACTGGTACTCTGTTGATTACAGAAGGTCCTATTTCTGTATGAAACTGACCTCAGATACAATTAGCGTTGTTTTAGATGTTTTATTTGTTCACAGTGTGTAGTATTTCAATATGGTTAGTACATTACTGTACATAAACAATAAATGACATTAGCATACTGTGGGGGATGTGCACTAGCTTACTAAAAAGCTGTAAAATTGTGCACACCCCTTACATTATAAATTAAATTGAAATTAAATTCATATAGTGAAACATAATTTAAACAAAAAAATAAAAATCACTACTAGCTGAAAACTGCTTAATGCAAAACGAGCAGGCCACTCCTTCACTTCAGGCCATAGCAAAGCATCCGTCCTTGTCTCTGAGAGAAAGACTAAGCAGTGCTTAGCGTCACCTGCGTTTCTAAGGATACTGATGACAGGATGGAATCCGCTCTGTGAATGGAATGGGCCTTGGAATTTTGCTCCAGGCCTAGACGTGAAGCAAGAAGCACTAATATGGCGAGAGGCCCTGATTATTTTTACACCTGAAAAGCGAAGGTCAGTGTCCACAACTGGCCAATGCATACTGATGTGGTGTCATTGCTTCGTATTTTTGTAAAAAAATAGAGGATTTGGTGACAGCAACGTCTCAATTGTAGCTATGAAAAATATCTGTAAACTATATATATGGAAATCTGACATGACAGTCAAAATCATTGCTTGTCATTAGAATGGTTTAATTGGGTTTAGATGATCCCAGCTATGCAGTGTATCTCTATGATGGTGCGGGATATGAATTTACATGTATGGTTCTTTGAACTGTGGTAACCTTTAATGCCATAAGCCAGCCTATATAGACTATAAGAGGAATTTACATTAGATGAGTAAACGAACAAAACATGTACATAATTAGGTCGCTGGGCTGTGAGGTGATGACACACAGTGTTAAGTCGATGTCCACAGACTCCATACAACAAATTGTTAGGGGCCCAGATTAAAAGCGTTCTGCACAATCACACTGAAGGCTGCAGAACTACCGTCTCTGTGGACACGAGAACAAATTTCATTACAAATCTGGACCCTGGTAGTGGTCAGTGGTCAGTTTAAGCATGGAGCCACCAGTTCTGGTGGCTCCATGGTTTAAGCCTTTGGGCCATCAGTGCAAATTTTATTGCAACACTCACGTACGTCTTGTGAGCCTGAGCAGACATTATGTGAGCCATTTGCTTTTCACAAGAAACCATTGCATTGTATTGCATAAAAACATAGTACCAAGATATCACATTAAGACAAAGTATTCGCTTTCCCAGTACCCAAGAAATTGCATTGATTTCCATTGAGGTTGTTGCAAGATTTCATGTTACACTGATGTGATGTAATATGGCTCCAAAGCCCAAGACGTGATATTGAGAATGACAGGAACCACTCCCCCCTCCTTAATTCCCAGACAAACGCCAAGGATAGCCAAGTATTGATCAGGATTCCTTTCAGGGGGGTCATGAGACCCTTCCAGCAGCACCAGTGTCCAAGCCATCCGTGTATTCCACACCCAGCCCATCACTACCAATAACCATCGCCAAGGAGTTTCTTAGCAATTGCATGACAAACAATATTACACAACAGCCGCAATCCCTGCAGTATACTGACAGCAACTGCTGCATCCAAAGCCTGCAGCATCAGAATCAAATGAAAAGCCTTGATTAAACTTAAATAACGTGAATGGAAAGAAAAGATCAAAGGGATTCCAGCCTCCATATCATCCGTTTTCCCTCAACTCAACAAAGAGAGGTTTCTGTGTTAAAAATAGCTCACCTTTTGTTCCTGCTTTCATGCATTGCAATGCTAAAACCAGGAAAAACATTTGGTTAAACCATGGAGTTACTCTCTTGTGACTCCATGGTAAAACGAGGTTTTACTATAGAGAAATGATCCCATCGTATTTTTGTCTTCTTTTCCATGGTCCCTGCTTCAGAGAGCATTGGATCATATATCTTACATCGAATTAGTGGATGAAGTAATGATGTGTGCCAAATATTGAAACGTGATAGGGTCGTAATGCAGGAAACTCGAACCCATGAACTCACTTAGCAGTCAGAAGCACTACCAACTGAGCCATCCAGCCCCTGATTCTATATCATGGAATACCTATGGATGAGTAATACGAAAGACTCATCATTAATCATGCCTTCTTGGTATATTATAACATTGCCTTTGAAAGGTCCTATTGTATGAATGATAAATACTATTGTCACTATGAATATACGAACCATATCAGTGCATAACTAGCACCCAATATTGCTTCAAAAACCAGCACCTTGTACAAAAAACCTTCATGAGATATGCAGCCAATGCCCAGGGCATGATGAAGACATATTCATCTACTTATTGGACATGTAGCAACATGCTAGCTGTTTGACATGTAATCATTATTAAGTATGAGAGCCAAGGGACAGATTGATGATGCTGTGTCACACCAAAATGGTTTGTAGGTCTTAGGTTTGTATGATGTTGCATGGGCTGAAATATTGAGTAGGTCCCATATAGAACTAATATTGAACTGATGCATGTTCAGCCCTGCAAGTGTTGTAACTATATTGCACTTGTTTTCACACAGCCAATGGTGAAACTGTGCCACTCTAAAAGCAATTAATATGTGAAAATATTTGCTCTATTGCTGACTTAATATGCACTCTGCTTATTGATGATAAAGGATGTGAAGAAATAGGGGGGGGGGGTTGAACCCAGGGCTAACCAATATCAACAAGACATAAGTCTTTCCTCGTTTTGCTTTTCAGACATAGAAGATCATAACTAACCTATTCAATAAATATAACTATCTCAGGGACAGAACAGAAATCTACTGAATAATAAGATGTCAAATATATACATTTAAAATGCACTTGAATACTGCTGCTAGGATGCACTTTGCTTCAACCAATCACAGTTAAGGGCGGGAACTTTTTCAGCCAATAGAATTGCAGTATTCTGTCGTAGCCACCTGGTGATTTAGAGAACCGTCCGTTATTGACCATTCAATCCAGCTGCTCTAGCTCCCCATCCATGGCAAATCAGTGGCTAATACCTCGTTGATGGTACCTTGATAGAAACTCACTGGTGTCCTTCACTCAGCAATAATTAAGTAACTATGGCAATAAGGAATGACGCAGTCTAAATTGGTCTAGGAAACCTTTAGACCTTCAGAAGGATAACAAGAAGCCTTGAAAAGACAGAAGAGTTTGTTAACCCTGTTACAGCCAGCTGCTCGGTCGTCAACAAATTTGTCTCAGGCTGTAACCATATTGCTGCTGGTGACTTGTGTTCACAAAAAATCCAATTGCAGCAGCAAATACTGGAATCACTGTGTTGGGAGTGTGACAAGGCACCAGTGTGTGATAAACAATTACACATATACTGCACATCGTTCGGTTAAATATTACTCATTGACAATATTGTTTTAAACATTGTGATAAGGACTTGATATTATAAGAGCTTATAAGCATACTAATATCAGTGTGACATCTCATTAAACAAGTCAGCCTACAATTGCAACCTCCTGGCAGGATTTTTAATGTCTTGATATAGCTATCTCTCATGGTTCAAGTGAGATAATTATTTGGTCTCGTTATGTTGAAGAATAAGCACATTTACTACTTGCAAATAGGCCTACAATGCACAACACAGTTTCTGTTTTCTAGTTATGTACCACTTTAAACTCTTTGATAACAGCAAACTAGGCATAATCGTGATAACTGTGATACCATAGGCATAATGAGTCACTTGAGTGTTTTTGTTTGCTTATTAAACCCCCAAATTATTTCTACAGTTTTCAAAGTCACGTAATAAAGGTTACATTAATTGTAAAGCTTACTTAATTGGACAGTTCACGAGACAGATACTTTTTCATGTGGCTAGAAATTTGGACTCCTAACAACAAATGAACAAGTGTCACATTGCTGTGAACATGGCAATATGGTGAAACATGAAAATATAACAAGGAAGTTTTACAACTTACCAGGCCATCGAGGGCCAATGCACAGGCCATCAGAATGGCGACAAGTCTGCCAGAGGCCGAAATCCCAGTGGTCAACCTCATTGTCCAGAGTGACCACGTCTACCGTACCCCATCCTGTGGTCAAGAAGGCCACCATGTACATGATATTGGACACGAAGAGGATGCATGTTGCTGTTAACACCCAGATGGACACACTCAGCCTGCCCTGGCGCTTGGGATCCAGGTCCACCGTCACCATTCCCAACTCATCCACTGTTTCGGTTGTCGCCACTGGAACGAAATGACGTCCCCGGCTGGACTGGCCCTTTAGACACATCGCGCAAGCTGGCTGGCTTCAGAGCTCTTGAGATTGCAAGGGGGGGGGGGGGGGGGAGAGATAAGAGCGTTATCTGGGCGCTGCTATCTGACAACTAGTATCATAGCAGCTTTATCAGTATAATATCAGTTGTTCAGTCCATCTATATAGCTGTGTTATCCGTATATATTATATATGTCATAAGTATGACTTATCACGACATTTGCTGATAAATATGATAAACCAGTTTATTTGCCTGACATATGTACTTTCCATACAGTATTATGTATACATAATATCCCACTGGCCCGAGTAAGTCTGTATATATGCGTCGAAGTAAATATCACTAGTTCCTTGTACACTCAATATTCCAATGGTGTCTTAGCAAGGAAATTGTTTGCTTGCTTTGAATAGCAATTGTGGACGAAATCACCAATGCTGCAAAATGTGGAGCAATTCACCTCGAGATGGCAGTGTAGATTTGATGTAAGCCCTTTGATGGGATGCAGAATTGCATCAACAACAGCAGCGGCAGCAGCAGCAGCCCAGTGCTAATTGAGCTAGTCACCTCCAGTCTTAGTTCGACATTCCATATGCTCTGGGGTGTGGGTGGTGGGGTATATTTAATATATAAACCCCAATATTGGTAGTGTATCTATATACATTGTATATATAGGCGTCTCATACAATGTGTGGGTAATCCGAATGTGTGTTAATCAAAACATGTGCCCAAGTTGTGTCAGGATAACCCAGTTGTCAGACATTTCCTGATGTTTGGCATAAATCCAAAATAAATCCACAGTACTCGCTTACTGTTTTGTTAGGCACACATTCAATTTTTAGTACAAACAATACATTGGCAATGTGGTTCGATTGTAAAGTATCTATACCATTCAGTCCATGCTTACAAACAAGTGCAACATTACTATATCCTGGGTGTGCAGCACTGGTAGGATTAGGGGCTGTATTTGTGTAACTCTGACAGATATACACAATATGACCTACTTAGGAGGGAGGCGTATTCAATTCCTCCTGCTTGAGTCCTGTGGTGAATATATCATGCAGTTCTCCTGCAGCACATCATTCTACGCGGATGGCCCTGCACCTGCAACAAAGAAAATATCTGCAACCATAAGTTTGTAAATAGTTATGGAGGGTGGTTTCATTCCTGAGTTTATTTGCTCGCAGTATACTGTAATAGTTTTTCCTTGACGTTTATAAAATGCTTACACTAGCATGTATAATTTTGCATTCATCTCTAATGTTTCCATTTTAAATGCCAATCACTGGAATTGACCATCGCTTGTTTTAGTTTTTTTATAAAAATTTATTTTTTAATAGAAAATTTCACCCATCTGCCAGGCAGCTGCATGGTTTCCCTTGAATTAGCCCCGGGGACATATATGCGCGAGCAGCCTAACTGCTAACACACAGGGGTCTTCAGGGCTATCTTGGGGTACTCTAGTGGAACCCGCATGAGTGTCGAACCTCACAACAATTTTCATGGAAGGTTCGCTATATTTCCACTAGATGGCTATGACAGAATACTGCAATTAAATTGGCTGAAAAATTTCCCGCCCTTGGCTTTGATTGGCTGAAGCAAAGTGCATCCTAGCAGCAGTATCTTTTTAATGTATATTTGACACCTTATCGTTCAATTGATTTCTGTTATTTTCCTGAGAAAATTATATATTTATTGAATAAGTTAGTTATGATCTACTATGTCTGAAAAGCAAAATGAGTAATAATAGGGGAAGAAAGACTGATGTCTAGCTGAATTCAGACCTGCTCAGTGAAAAGACTCCATTAGAACAGATAACTGTACTGTTACAAACAGTTATCGCACTGTAAGACCATCTCACTAATCATTAATAATAGTAATTAAGCAATTGATATTTGCTGGTAACTGTGTGATATACTCTATTATAACAATCGCAAAGTGACATTTAAAAATTCAACAAAAAACGTTTCTTTAAAGACAAATTTTTGGTCAAGGAAACCCCGAAAAAGTACATTTGTTTGTAAACCAGAAATTGTTCATAAAATCCCCAAATCCTGCCAAACAGGGTGTTCTTAACAATTGTGGAACAATATTTTAATTAAGTAATAATTATTACCATATAAGCAATGGTACAAAATGTGTATCTCAATGATTTTTTTATTAATGTAAATGAATCGTATAAATGCACTTCATTTGTCACTGTCAAATTTTTAAATTACAGTCAATTACATAGAGCTGGTACCCAATTTCATAGACTTTGAAGCTAAACTCCATATGACGTCATGTGCATCCATGACTCTCATTGGTTAAGGCAATCTCTCAGCCAATGAGATTCCTGGATCCACATGACTTCACATGGAGTTTAGCTTCCATGTCTATGAAATTGGTTGCCAACTCTAAGTAATTGACTGTAATGCAGTATCAAAAGTTATTTGAGACAAGGTGTTGAGAAAAGAGATTGTACAATAGTGGATTTTCATGGAAGATTCTCTGTATTTCCACCAGGTGGTTATAACAGAATACTGCAATTCTATTGGCTGAAAAAAGTTCCCGCCCTTGGCTGTGATTGGCTGAAGCAAAGTGCATCCTAGCAGCAGTATTTCTAGTGCATTTTAATGTATATTTGACACTTTATCATTTAGTTGATGTTTGTTATTTTTCTGAGAAAGTTATATTTATGGAATCAGTTAGTTATTACCTACTGTGACTGAAAAGCAAAATGAATACTAAGAGGTGTGGAAAGACTTATGTCCTGCTGAATTCAGGGCTGCTCAGTGAAAAGACCCTATTGTACATGTGTGTTTCTCTTTCTTGACATTTTCAGTAATACTCTTAACTGCTTAATTGATTATGAAATTAAATGAACTAGAAAAGCTGAGAAAAACTAAGTCCCTTTAAAATTTAAATGCTGGGCCAGTACAATACATCACATCACATTTGCTGCTTTGTGGGGTTTCCCCCCCCCCCCCCCCCCCCCCCAGGGAAAGTCAAGGCAAATGCAGTATATTAAAGAAACATGATGTGTCCCTGGCGATACTTGTATACAAAAGCTACTTGTAACATCTCACTGCTTCATTTTGTCTCAATACTATTGGCCTAAAGCTCAATCATCTAATATAACCAGATGCCAATGTATATATAACTAATACAAAGGGACCTTAGTCGAGCTATCGTTCACAAATAGAGTCTTTTCACTGAGCAGCCCTGAATTCAACAAGACATATGTTTTTCCTCTCCTCTTATCACTCATTTTGCTTTTCAGACATAGAAGATAATCACTGACTTATTCAATAAATATAACTTTCTCAGAAAAATAACAAAAATCAACTGAATGATAAGGTGTCAAATATACATTAAAATGCACTAGAAATACTACTGCTAGGATGCACTTCGCTTCGGCCAATCACAGCCAAGGGCGGGAACTTTTTCAGGCAATAGAATTGCAGTATTCTGTCATAGCCACCTGGTGGAAATATAGAGAACCTTCCGTGAAAATCCACCATTAAGAGTGCCCAGGCCTGGCATCAAACCTGGGACATTCAGCTGAGCTGGCCAGGCCTCTCAAAACTACTTGACCTCCAGCTGCATCAAATATGTGTACATTAATTTGAGAAAAATCACGAAATTCTATTCTGTAGCCCACTGCGGCAGTCACTAAAGTGCGTAAATATAACTAATAATATAACTAAGTTACCCCCCACTGAAGAAATTTGGTGTAACAAAAGTGCAGACAAGACTCATTGACCAGGACAAGTCCAGTCACAGATTTTTTGTCCTGGAAAATGAGTCCGGTCTGCGAGTCCAAAGCAGACCAAAGTTGATATGGTAGATTTTCATTGAAGGTTCTCTATGTTTCCACCAGGTGATTATGACAGAATACTGGAATTATATTGGCACAAAACATTCCCGCCCTTGGCTGTGATTGGCTGAAGCAAAGTGCATCCTAGCAGCAGTATGTTTAGTGCATTTTAATGTATATTTGACACCTTATCGTTCACCTGATTTCTATTATTTCCCTGAGAAAATTATATCTATGGAATCAGTTAGCTATGATCTACTATGTCTGAAAAGCAAAATGAGTAAGAAGGGGATAAGAAAGATTTATGTTTTGCTGAATTCAGGGCGGTTCAGCGAAAAGACTCTATTGATGCAGTGGAATGAGACTAGTATACAATTAGTTGTCCTAAACTAATAAAATAGTCCCTAATACATAGAAAAGATAGATGATTCCTGACCGGGGTGAGTCCCGACTGTACTTTTCTCCAATCTAACATCTGAACATGTAATATGTAATCAGTAACTAGTTAGTTACTAAAGCTGCTTTTTTGCTTTGCTTTTGAATGTGCTTTCCTGTGTATTCTGAGTAAGCTGAGCAACGCTGCACAAGGTTGGCGAATTGCTTACTTCAGTATTGATAAATAGATGTAAATGCATGGTTTGAAACTGAGTGAACAATAAATATATAAATAGCTTATGAGGAGTAAAATGCATGCGTACATTGCCCTGTGTGCTGAATGTTTAGAAACATATTCATGACATATACTCGGCATCCTATACATACCAATTCATAAAATGAAGCAAAATGTCACACGAAGATGCGAGTGAAGTGTGAGTGAGTGACACTACCATGCAGCTATTATATTATTTATGATAGCCTCCCCTTATCTAATAAATGCATGTTTAATATGATGTACAATGAGAACCTTTGGAAGGTCAATATTCCAGATAAGAAATCTCGCGGATATGTATGTAGTGTTTACACTAGAGTTCAATTGCTTATACTGACAATGAACGAATCTAGGAAACGGTTGATTGCAAGAAGTCATGATTATGCAAAGTATGATTCTTTGTATATATTAATTTTTATGCTGAATAGTTTTCTGTGAATTAATTGATTGGATCTTGAAGTAAAAATCATCTCCAGGTCCTTTTTATGAGCAATAGAACAAAAGTTTAATAAATAAACATCAAAGGAGTAATTGAGTCATTTAATCAAATGTACGTCACCTAACAAATGGATAAACGTAAGTTGGCCATTTTGTCTTCATAAGTGGTCAAGAGACTGGTCAAGAGACTGGTAGAGAGACTGGTCAAGAGACTGGTCAAGAGACTGGTCAAGAGACTGGTCAAGAGACTGGTACTGGTCAAGAGACTGGTACTGGTCAAGAGACTGGGACTGGTCAAGAGACTGGTCAAGAGACTTGGACTGGTCAAGAGACTGGTCAAGAGACTGGGACTTGTCAAGAGAGACTGTTCAAGAGAGACTGTTCAAGAGAGACTGGTCAAGAGAGACTGGTCAAGAGAGACTGGCAAGAGAGACTGGTCAAGAGAGACTGGGACTGGTCAAGAGACTGGGACTGGTCAAGAGACTGGTCAGAGACTTGTCAAGAGAGACTGGTCAAGAGACTGGTCAAGAGCACCCACGACAATTAATGAAATGATCTTAATATCATTGAGAGTCAGACTCTATCGTTAATTGTGAAAGCATTGTAGTCAGAAATTTGGGACACATTGAGGTGGTACTAGGTTCACTAGTATCTTTTTCGATGGGTGCATTGCATAAATTTGTTGTAAGATATAGAGCTTTAAATGTTTTCCTTTTGACGTCCTGCTTTATCTGCTAAACAAATAATTCGACATTGATATAAGTTATATCCCATCCTCAATAACACGTGATAAATAGCCAATCCCAATTCATGAATATAAATCACTGGTGTGTCAGCTGAAATTGTAGATAAGCAATAAATCTGATAAAGATTTCCTGAAAATAATGATACACACAAACATGATGTACACTGTAGATCGTAGTGCTATCTTTTATCTGGGACTTTAGGGGGGGGGGGGGGGAGGGGGGGGGGGGGGGTCTTGCTTATAATTGCCAAAGTATCCAAACAACAATCAAAATGTGAAATTCACAATGATTCAGTACATTCGTTGAACATTTTGACTATACAAGATATACAATTATATATACAACAAATACATACCACCAGCCCATAGTAATAAGTTTCTGAATAAACACTGGAATCAATTGTACATTTTATGCAATTAATTACACGATAGTTTACCTTTTGAAGGACCAAACAAACTTTCAAAATTGTATATATCAGTTGTAACTTGTATATGAATCAATACACAGTAGTGTGCAAACATATTTCCTTTCATTTGTTGGCAATTTATGACTCAGTGATATACAATGCATTTTGGATGGCCATCGTTCATGTGCATTTTATAGATCTATTTGTTGTACAACAAAACACAGACCACAGGTTCAATACATCGTCGATCCTTGTGAAATATAACATGTGTAAAATACTTTTACAACGTGTAATGATAGCCTAGAATAGAAAATATCACAGTGCATGTTATTTCTATCTGTACCTGGAGAGGACCACACCCAGAAGTTATCAGCAGCCAGTTCTGTCATTGCCTGCAGAGATCTGGCAACTGCACCAAAATCCGCATCCTTTATCCATCATTATCCCAAGATAATCCTGCCTGATGTTGCTGAAGTTGTGCATCTGCATCACATGCTGTTTCTGGACCATGAGGCAGGGTTGCAGCAAGCGGCTATTGACTGCAGCTAACTGCAGAGAGTGCAGCAGCTGCAGGAGATGGAAGCTACTACTACTACTACTGCTGCTGCTGTTGCTGCTACTGTAGCTTGAAAACCAGCAGCAGCAGCAGCTACATGGGGTGTTACCATCAAGCAAATCAAAACATGGAGTCTCATTACTACAGTCTTTACACAGCAAAGGTCTCTGGGTCACCACAGTATACGCCCTCAAGGTCAAGGCTGGTGCCAGTGTGGTTTGACTATGAATAGCCCACCTCTTAAGTACACCCTTCGGCTATAGCCGGGTGTTACGTAGTAAATTGACTGGAGCACCTCATTTTCCAGACTATTACCTCACACTGGATTAGGTACAACTGCACTTGGGGTAATAACGCAGACTGCGGACTTGTGGTTAAAGTATTAAGTACTTGCTTGATGGTTCAACACTGTTCAAGGTGGATGACTACATATATTTTACCCAGGGGCATCGATACAGGGGGAGGGGGATGATGGGGATATATACCCCCACTTTTTGGGAAGAGGGGGATGATCAATCAAATCCACAATGAAAATCCTTTTTTTCTACACACTTCTCTTTGGAATATATGTATTAAGTAGTTTTACACACATACCAGTACAGTTAAGTGCATCTAAAAATAGTTTGGCATCAAGGATCCAGCATTGTTTTATCTCTTGACAAGTGTCCGCGTGTTAACTGCAGCCACTTTTCCGTGAGTCAGAAAGTCACAGTGCGACAGACTGAAGTACATAGGCCTGCATCCCGTCAATAGAAATCGACGCCCCTGATTTTACCAATGGTCCAGAATTGACATTGACATCTTCAACTGTCTTGTACACTTGGTATCAATGTCAATGTCTCATTGTTTAACTACGGTAAAAAATTTTGCTATTTGTCGACTGAGGATAAGCAATGTTATGTTATGCGCTCATGCTATATCTCAATGCTATTGGGTCCAAAGTTTAATCGGCTGCATGAGGCAGACGTAATTATATTACCATGATGAGGCAAATCCCAGACTAGCATTGTAGCAATTCATCAGTTCTGCTGCACTTAGGCGGCAAATGACCCCACTCATGGGGTAAAAACCACATGGTGTAGATGCAAGCTTCATATCATCTCATCATTACGTCTGCCTCTGGCAGTTTGTCACACACTGAATGTATGTACATATTATAAGCATGAGCCAGTAGCATTGAAACATTGAGGTTTTGTCAAAACAGATCAGTGACTCATGTGACTTTCATATATGACCCCCCCCCCCCCCCTCCCCCCCTTTAAAAAAACAGTGGGACTTTTCTATAATGATTCACCTTGTACAAACTGTATGTAAAGGGTAATAATTTAGATCTAGGGATGGGAATTCATTAACCGCTATTGGGAAGTGACCTTGATCCTGGTAAACGGTGTATAGTGTTATTTAAAAGATGGAGCCAAACTGTAGTGGTGGTGGTGGTGGATTAGGGCTTTACGTCCTGTATTTCTGCACCTGATGGGCTAATTAGGACAGGTAAGGACCATGGCAATGAGACGAAGGATGAAACAGCCATCCAACATAGGCTCGACTGGGAATTGAACCTGGGACCCAGTGGATGGAGGCCCAGCGCGCTACCACTGAGCTAGGCCCCCACCCGAGCCAAACTGTAGTAAACTATATATCATTTATCATCCATATCTGACACGGTTGAGTGATTACACAACAACTAGTACAGTTCACTGAGTTCAGCCAACTCAAACTGAGGAATCTAAGGCCACTGACTGACAATTATCTTGCCAACTGTGTACAACCATCAGTAATAATGAGATTAATCCAAACAACATCATAAAATGTCACCACTGCATGTTACCTGAGCAAAAGACACCCATAGACCTAATTAGTTATCCCAACAATGGATTAATGGCCCTGACACAATGGATAAATGGCACTGTCGCCTTATTGTGCCAACGGTTATGCCTGGAACTGTGTGTCCTCACCTGACAGCCCAGCGACCTAATTAAGTACATGTTTTGCTTCTTTACTCATCTGATGTAAATTAATCAATTTCTCTTAATATAGTCTATTAAACGTCTAAAACAGGAAATTACAGAATAATTAGATGCAGGCAATTCAGAAATATTGACTAAACTAAAAAAATATGAATCCATTTCTCTTGTATTTTTATAAGAAGATTTCTCGAGTCTATACTCAGCCTATCAGCATAATTAGGTTGCTGCTGGGAAAGCCAGTCTTTTATCAATCTAAAAAGCCTTAAGGCCTGCCTTAAAACAGCTCACTATGAAGGTCAAGAGGAGTCAATACAAGATACTGGACATTTTGTAACTGTAACTATCTACAGCTCTAAATTACATTGATTCAATGATTGTGAACCATTGCTGACCATACAGTGCATCACTACATGATCATCAACTGGCCATTGTCCAAGTAACATGTCAAGCAACTTGTGTCAGTATGTACAAAGTACTTCTTAAGTATTTTTACGACTTCAGTGGGCTTGGTATATAATATACAGGACTATATACAAGAATAGAAATACACAGCAAATACACGTACCCACATTATAACCCTGCCATTTCGGAGGTGTCAAATTCAGACAATATACTCCACTTAGACTGTTTTCCTATTCTTCTGAGTGGGCAATAACCAACGAAAATGTTAGTTAACTCCCTCCTGAGTGCCAACTGAGCTTGCTTTGCCAACTGAGCTTGCTTTGCGTAATAAAGGCATTACAACAAAACAAACAATCAAACAAATTAGTAAATATGCCTTATGGAGTATAAGTCAGGAGTTAACTAACAAACATTTCAGTTAACTATCTTATATTCGGGATATAACTATTATTTGAATTAACATGTATGCTAATTCCCCAGAGTAACTTGTTCAGTGCACCAGTTGTACAAATAGATAATTATAACACACAGAGTAAATACTCCATTTGCGAAATAATATTGGGAAACATATGACAAATATCAAATACTGACAACACACCTACCTTGGAGGAGTGCCTCTTGGTGTAAACACAGCGCAAGTATGGGGGTTGGCTGACAGATTTTAAGGACACCAAATTATGCCCTTAGCTTAGAGCCATGGCCGAGAGATACAGTTCACTGATCATGCAACACAGCGCAGACATAACTGTGTTTGTAAAGGTGACTATATTGGAGTGATGTTGGGTTTTCTAAACCGTAAACACTGTGTGGTATGAAATTCAGATCACCCAGTCCGTATCACCCGCTAATTCATGTGATATGGCTGCAATTGGTGAATAATATGTTCAAATACTTATTATTACCTTTGTAATAATATGACAAAGGAATGTGAAATTGCTTTACGTAATTCAAGATCTTTTGACAGTATGAATGTATTTATACCACTTGAAAATATGTCGCAATCTAAAAACTTTGTATCCACAGCTGGTAGATTATGGAATGTTTTGCCTGCAGATTTAAAATGTGATAGTAATTTAAATATGTTCAAATTCAAACTTAAAAAATTGATCCTAAGTGGTGCTTTATGATTTTATAACTTGCTCTTATTTTGTATACATCTTTTATGTACATATTTATATATATTTATATATTTTTATGATCATTGTTTTATAACTTGAAAAACAGCTTTGTCTGAATGTTGTTATCCTGTTTTTTAATATATTTGAATAAATAAATAATAATAAATAAATAACACCCAATACTCTCTTGCTGGAATGAGATGTGGACATCAGTGTCCACTGTCCAGTAAGTTCAGTTGCCTTTCTTATTATTGTATACAGAGGAAGCTCAAGACGTTGCTATTTCCAAATAAGGTCGTACGCGTACCGCGGAAAACCCGCCCACGCGACTAAAATTTCTGATAGATTAATATCAATCCCATTTTCTAATATTTACAAATATATCTACAAAACAAAGTTAAAATTTTGAAAATCGGATAAGAATTAAAGGAGTTATGGCCGAAAATGTATCACGAATCGAACACCTTCATGGATGCAAAATATAATCTGGCTCGTGTAAGTTTTATTGAATAACTTTGTCAATTTTCATCCAATTTAAAAAATGTTAAGTCCACCATAGCTGAAATTAATTGGGGAATAAAATAAAACCACAACTCGTCACTGATCTGTTTGACAAATCAGACTCGGAGGCCTCTGTCGAACTAAACATAATTTTTTACCAGCCAAATGAACGTGTAGCTGTAACATCTTTTGAATGAATTAGTCAATAAAAGTGATCTTCAAACTTGGTCTTTTGAAAACGTGTTTATTGATCATCATATATGTACATATATTAACCAAAAAAAGAAACTGTTCATGCTATAGTATATACACTCATATGTGGATTGTGCATCAATAATGTAACAATACTTATGTACAAAACTGAACGCGTGTATTCTGTGTAATAAACATCTTTGTTTAACAATAACACCATTTAAAAAGTATTAAAAATTCTCAGTAATTTGAGATTGAGGTTAAGGTTAACTAATATTCCTGGTGGACACGCTTCATGATTGTCATAATCTCGCCACCCACGAGAATGGCGCCAGTGAGCTCACATATGAAGCAGACGACTTCGAAGCCAAAGCAATAGCCCAGGTTGCCTTGGTAACCGACTGAATCATATTTTCCATCAGCCCATCTGGCTCCATAGATGCTTATTGAGAGAAGAAGGAAGAGGGCTGCAAGAAAAGGAATGAGAAATTTTATCAAGAGCAGTGATTAATGAGATTGCAAATACCTGCTTCAGGAAAACCTTCTACCAATATCGCCCATCAGTCATTTTCTCATAACTTGCCAATAAGTCAGCTTCAATAATGGAACCAAATTAATCCAATGCGATATTGATATTAACCAATCAATCTAGACTGCCCAGTTGCTCTACATATAGTGGTTAAGGTGCAAGCCAGCTCCTTTAATATAAAGGGTCCTGAATTCAGTTCCAGACTAATGCACACTTTAATTATGTGCTAGTATGATGAATGTCGATCCAAAGCTCCCAATGGAGTGAAATAACACATGATATGGGCTCATTCTAAATAGTGGATTTTCACGGAAGGTTCTCTGTATTTCCACTAGGTGGCTATGACAGAATACTGCAATTCTATTGGCTGAAAAAGTTCCCGCTCTTGACTCTTATCATTTAGTTGATTTCTGTTATTTCCCAGAGATAGTTATATTTATGGAATCAGTTAGATATGACCTACTATGTCTGAAAAGCAAAATGATATAATAAGAGGAGAGGAAAGACTTTTGTCTTACTGAATTCACGGCTGTTCAGTGAAAAGACTCTATTAAAAGTCAACGCACACAATAAGGGAGAATGGGGCAAATTGATCCTTGTCAGTCTTGCAACAAAGAAATGTTCGCTCTTATAATGATAAAATTTCGGGTAAGTCTGAATGTCACAGACAAAATAAATGAAATTTACAACCAGACACAAGGTTATATTATAAAACATCTAATATTTATGCCTGAAATGTTCAGCATGGAAATCAGGTTCATGATATAATCATGATAATTATCCAAATATACAAAGTCCAGATTATTATACAAAATGTAATTCATTTACCCATGCTAAATGTGAAAATTAGTGCTGTTTCTCCTCAAATATAACAAGTCCATGTGTAGTCAAGATGTGTTTCAATGAAAAGTGCAAAGTAGCATTTATATATTTGTTTAACAATATGAGCTTTTATAGCAATATTAGCAATATTTGGGCATCACAACTAAACCTCAGTGGCTCAACTTACCCCATGAGCTATAGGTGGGTGGGTGGGTGATTGGGGCTTTACGTCCTGTATTTCTGCACCTGATGGGCTAATTAGGACAGGCAGAGACCATGGCAATGAGACGAAGGATGAAACAGCCATCCAACCATGAGCTATAGGTAAGATAAGCCATTGCATGATTAATTTTTGATTGGATTTTTTTCATGATATAAGTATTCCTTTAATGTAGTTAACACTAAGGTCATATCTAAGATACTGTTCTTGTATTCCAAGCTAAAAGTACCTTCAACATAATTGGCTTCCAGGCTCCTTGAAGTAAACTGTGGCTCAACTTACCCCACTCCCCCCTATAGTTTTTGGACATTAAACATTACCAATCTGAGTAAGGATATATATAAACACTCACCCGTGCAGCCTCTGGAAATCAATGCTCCCATGGCAAACCTTGGGTCCTGATAGGTCTTGACAAAGAATATGTAAGCTGTGATGAAGGCCACGGACACAAAGATCGCGAGCAAAGAAAACACAGCAAAGGCTTGTGTGGCCTTCACACCATCTGCAAATTGAAAAGATAACAAATTGTTTCAAGCAATCATCCTTGAATGTTTAATTGAATTGAATTTATTGGCATTTTATGAAAAATGACCTGCCCATATATATAGCCATATTAATTGGTCTGTCAGTCTTTTTCATGTAATGCATGAGATAATTTTTAATACTGAGAAATTAGTCATTGTTATCAAAACGAAATGCATGATATTGACTCAGGCTGACAGAGTTGCTAACTACACATTAATTATCAAAATTGGCCTTGGGGGTATAAGTGATTGGCTTCAAAATACGTAAAGTTAGTAAAAGATCCAGGACAAAAATGTTAAAAACGTTATTTTTCTTTGACATACTGCATTATTATGACTGAATTTTGTCTTATTCTAATTAATAAGTTTGTCTTCGTCATATTTTTGTTCTGCATAACAAAGGCAGATATACTTGACCATCATGAACAATGAGGTTTGTCATTCTGTCTCCTGTCAACCTAACTTCGATTCTTGTGATAAGCCAATATATAGACTGCTTTACATGCAATCACAAGGAATATGGTTCCTGTTTGCTGTATATTTTAATCATGATAGATGTGGGCTTGAAGAGTTGTTTCCAGTTATTTCTCCAAATTCCCCTCCACAGTGAACTTTCGAGTATCATTCCAGCATAACAGTAATGAAAAATCATTGCAATTCAAAATACAGAGGTCTGTCTACAGTGGCTACAGCATTCAATGGCCGCCATATTTGCAGAATGATAAAGAACTGTAACTGAATTCTGTCATACTTTCCCATAATGATATGTGAAATAAGAATACTGAAGTATTTCTACAGTAAATAATAGTTCTGTATACACTTACCGCTGAGTTCGGATACTGTGTGGTAGAAGCATCCCGCTGTACTAACGCATGTCATCCACAATCCGACGTCTCGGTTTACGCCTCTGAAATCTTTGACATAGACCCATCCGGGTGCTGCGAAAGCGATAATGTGGAAAATGAGAGTCACCAGTAAGGTCACAAATCCCACCCAGGTCCATAAGGTTGCTTTGTAATATCTTGCAACTGTGTAAGTCCTTTCCAGAATGAAACCTTTCTGAGGTGGAGCTTGGTGGGCTGAGTGCCTTGTGTTCTTTGAGCTAGTCTTTGGTGTCTGGTTATCCTGAATTTCAATGTCATTCATGGTGAAAGAAGAATGAGGTCCCTCCTTAAAACTTAGATGTAGACTAATATGGTATCCTTTATGGTATGTTTACAACCAAAATTTGCCTTGAACTGAAGGGTGTTTTCCCATATCTTAAACCAAAAGTGAGGAACTCACTTTATCAGCATGTCAAGTCATAAACAATGTCATCAAATGTGTCATCGTAGGCTATCTCAAACATTTGATCCAGATTGGAATGCCTTGTGAACTTTGTCCTCCTCAGATCAAGATAATCAGATAAGAGTCATAAGATGGAGAATGTCTCCTTTTATAAATATCAAGTCTCAGTGAACCATTAAGGGGTGACGTGGTCTTATCTATGTCCAGCTTATAATAGGCCAATAAAGCATTCTGTCAATAGAGTCTTTTCACTGAGCAGCCCTGATTTCAGCAAAAACATAAGTCCTTCCTCTCCTCTTATTACTCATTTTGCTTTTCAGACATAGAAGATACTGACTTATACAATAAATATAATTTTCTCAGAAATAAAAATCAACTAAATGATAAGGTGTCAAATATACATTAAAATGCACTAAAGACACTGATGCTAGGATGCACTTTGCTTCAGCCAATCACAGAGCGGGAACTTTTTCAGCCAATAGAATTGCAGTATTCTATCATAGCCACCTGGTGGAAATATAGAGAACCTTCCGTGAAAATCCACCATAATGAGGTTTGTGCATACCAGTATGTAAACGAGGGCATCTTTGACGTCCTCGGGTAGTTTTGACCAACTGTGAAAAAAAAAAAAGATTTTGTTGGGTCTTAGTCTATAATGGCTTTGTATTAATTAGATAGATAACTTATTTTTGCGTAAATAAGAATCTTTCCCAGATGGCATTCCAAATCAGCCCAGCATCGTTTCCATGCAGGCCACTGTCATTACTACATCGTTTTAACATTGCCGACCCTAATTTCATCTTTCAAAAAATCATGACCAATTATTCAGTCTATGCTGCTCAGCTGATTTCTGTTATAATGGAATCACTTAGTTATGACCTGCTATGTCATAAGAGGGGAAAGAAAGAAAGACGTGTATGTCTTGCTGAATTCAGGGCTGCCATATAAAAAGACTCTATTTCCAACTGGCCAGTGTCGATTGCATCAGATGTCAAATTGGAGGTGCCTTGCATTTGGTTCTGTGCTTAGGTAGTAATTAAAAGACCCCATCCATGTTAATAATGTAATGTAATGTCGTGTGGACTCCAAGCCTTATCATCTCCTTAAACATACAGTTAGTTTTATCAAATATGGTCGACTCTAGACAGCTGCAGCCTATTCCTAGCTGTAGCTATAACATCAAAAGTGGGCTATACGTGCTCACTCGTGACTTTTTTAATCACTTATAAATTTTCGACGAGCGTATGTGAGGCAGTCGTAGATTGTTCGGCGGACCTTCGTCAAACGCCCACCGGCACTCGTAGATTGCCCCCTAGATCGCCCACGCGAGTGGTTCAAGGATGGGCAAGGGTGGGCTCGGAAGAAGACGGATGGGCGACAGATGTCCGACGGACGTCCGCTGAGCGTTTAACGAGCGTTCTACGAGTGGACGTGAGTAGATGGCGAGTACATACGGAGGACAGTGGCTATGTATGTCCAAGGATGACTACGGACGTACGTAGAACGTACGTAGAATGCTGGCCGAGTGAATCGCGAGTGAGTTACGTAACTAATGTAAAAAAATTCACTCGTAGAACGTCTGCCAACTCCATGGATGCTCTTGGAGTATCCTTAAGGGCCTATCTCACATAGCCGAGTGACAATGCCGAGTGATGCCGAGTGCTTAATAAGTTAGGCAGTCGGGAATACACGGCTCTGCACGCCGACCACTCTGGAAAAGCTCGTAAATACACGGCAACACTCGTAGACAGATTTTGAAATTTTAAACATGTTTAAAACATTTTACGAGTGTCGCCGAGCAATTTTGCTTTTGAATTGCTCGCGATTTACACGGGGTTAACACGCGGTGCACTCTGAGAGTACACTTGGTCACTCTGGGAGTACACTTGGTCACTCTGGGAGTACACTTGGTTACTCTGGGAGTACACTTGGTCAGATGGATGGCTGTGTGGACGTGATTTCCTCGGCGTGTGAAGAAGGCGAGCAATCGGCGAGCGATCTGCGAGTGATCGGCGAGTGATCGGCGAGCGATCTGCGAGTGATCGGCAAGTGATCTGCGAGCGATCGGCGAGACCTTGCTGACTTGCTTTTTCTAGTCATCAAATGACCAAGAGTGAAGCCGATTGATTGTTTTCCAGCGATCGTCATTACTCTGCTTCGTCACTCGGCTATGTGAGATAGTGGCTTAAGGATTAGCGCGAGTATACGTAAAACACTCGGCAAGTAAATCACGTATTGACACGGATGAGAAAGAGTATAAAAAAATGTTCATCCATGGTCATACGTAGGTCTTATCCTTGATAGTGTGAACGCCCCTTAAGCCATCCGCTTCTGTCTCCTCCTAGCTTATAGTCGGCTTACTGAAAAAATATATAAACCTTGGCAAATGTAAGAAATAATCTCACATACCGTAAATATGTAGATCCGGCTTTTAATAGTAAGCTATAGCCAGACAGTTCAGTTTGGTGGCAGGTAGCATCGTATAGCAGAGCAGAAGTTAGCTTGGCTAAGTTCAGATTAACAGGCTGTTTTTAAACACAAAACTATAACTGTAGCATTGAAACATTGAGGCATTGAGACATCTATAAATATTTGAGATTTCAACTGGCTTAAACTGTTAAAGGTCTAAATTCAATTTTGCAGCTGGGCGGCCTAGTGGTCAAAGCATCGGCCTATCAACACATTGGCCAGCTCTGCTGTATAGCTGTATAGCTCTGTATACATGTCTCAGGTTCAATTCCCAGCCCTGGCATGCATTCTTCGTGGGATACATCTCAGCTGAATGTCGATCGTTAAATGTGTGTGCCTTATATATTGATGTCAATGTTGGGGCAGGTCGAAGTCAACAGTCAAAGACCCTACCCATGAGGTAAAAATGTAACATGGTGTGAGTCCCAAGCTTTCTGATCTGAATAGTGCCATGTGCACACTCTAACGTCGGCCACCCTGCCAGGAGTGGTCTCTCTGAAATACCATTACTAGGTCCGAATTGATGCGCCTAAAGGTGTTTGATTGACAGCTGGCCCATTGAACCGTGACAATGTTTTGCTTGAAGTTGCATTGCGTGGTTATTCAATGTTATCTTACTAAAATAATTAGAAGAGTACTGGTTCAGATGCAATTTAATCAGCCAAGAATATTAAAAAAAATTAAGTTAAATTAATCCTATCCAGTCCTATCTTATCCAATGGAAAAGAATAGAATAGCTCCAGGTTTCTGGATTTAGGGGGGGGGGGCGCACATCCGTCACATGTAAGACCTTTTCCAGTTTTGAATTTTTAGACCCCCTGCCCCCCTGGAGCCGACCTTGGTGGTAAGTGCATCCCTCTAACGCAAGTTTTTTCCACTCACGAGGGCTGATGACGATCGAGGGGAGAGAGAGCTGAGTCCATCCATATTGAACCACAGGGATGGAGTCTCTTACTTGCCTTAGCATAGACACCGATTGCAGGGGGACCACTTCAATATCTCATTCAAAATGAAATGACATTCAGCTGGGTTGATCCTATCATATCCTGGCCTGTCCTTGTCTGAGAAATAGTTGTTTTTCTTTGGCGTTCTAAACCCAATTTTGCCTTATGTTTGGATTGAATTTGTCATGATTGGGTAATTGTTTCAACAAACTGACATGGCAACAGTCAAAGATGTTTGACTACCAATGGCAACAGCTCCACTTAAGTTAAGAACATTTTTTTTTTTTTTTTGCACATTTAATCCTGACCTATGACCCTTCTTTTGAAAATAGTTCAATCCCATAATCTCAATATAGCATTGGCTGGGAACTGCCTAAGCGTAAACGCGATTCTACGTCAGCTAGTCGCAGCGGCCCATCGAAAATATAGCAGTGATGCCATTCCTAGCGGCAAGCTGGGCAGTGTGTAGTGCCATGGTTTTGTGGTGGTAGCTGCTGCCCTCTATTGGGAACTAGTGTCGCCATCTATATGGGTTATTATGACAAATCTTGATACTATGATTCGAGTTAATATATTAACATTATCCAGTGTAACATGTTGCTGTGTCATTTCCCATTTGGTATACGTGGAAGCTTGTGAACACTACATGTGTATAATTAAGTTATGGATTTATGAATGTGCCTAAAATAATAATAACATTTCCTGATCAAAATATAAAAACCAGATCATATGTATTATCCAAAACCACATGGAACGTGGGTGGAAATGAATGCAATAAAATAAATTCCCCAAAAAAAGAGATTTTTAAATTTCTTTTACAAGCTGACATTTAAACAATGTGAACATTCACCCGCCTCCGAAAATTGGACAGTCTATATAGATAAATAAGAAGTACATATTTACAGAATTACTTGACTTTGCCTTTAGAAAACCAGAGTTTTTTTATTTCAGGATATATAGAGCTGTATTTTGAGGACACATCATTCTGTAAATCTTTCATGAACTGTATTTTGATGGTCATGTTAATATGTATTATATATGTAAAATATAACTTTATGCTTACATGTGATACAAGATGAATAAGGATTTTGATTTTGTAAAGAGTGGATGATCTAAACTACACTTTAATTTGGCTGGAACCGTCTGTAACTATAGCTTTTGTATATCATATTGTTGATTCTTTTCTGTTTATGTTATTTTGTACTTATGACATATATATGTTGTCTGACACCTTTTTGTCAATAAAATGATATATATATGCCTATATTTAAAATCATATGGATTATTTCCGTTAAAATGTGACTCCCTGACACTTAATAACAGACGGTGTAATTAAGAATGCATGTGAATAATGGTTTGCGTAGCCTAATTGGCTCAATAAATGACTAGCATCTGCTGTTAATGGCGCGTAGGCCTACGCACATGGCATTCATTAATTAGTGCAAAATGGCGATGAAGTTTCACTGACCAAAAATCGTCATAGATCACTGCCTTCAAAAATCACTATTATGAACTCCTAGAGTGGACAGGTAAGGTCTGTGTACCGATGCTTTGTGACGTCATTATTTTATTTGAGTGAGACATATTTTAGTGGTCAATCGGTCCATCCTCTACAGAGGATCTAGATACGTTCACATTACTTCTTCTTCCGTTACTCAATTTTTAATCATTTTGGGGGTTGTTCAAGTCGTCAGAAGTCGTTATCTAGTGAAGTCGTCCCCAATAAAGTCGTCCTCTATTAGCATAATTAGTTTGGGGAGGTCCTAATTAATGAACCTTGAAGATAGTAGGCCTAGTTTCTTATTTTTTCGGGAAAAAAAGGAAACCAAAATGTAGTCCTGCTCAGAGATGCGCCAAACGTTATTAAACTGGGGGCTGCTCGATCGTGTATATTTGCTGGAGATAAGGTGAAATAAAAGCTGATAATTGGAACATGAAGCGTGACTGGGAGTTCCAAGTCAGCGCGGGAAATTGATCTTGTTCTCCGTGGCCTAGTTTTGTAGACCAATAGGAGCGGGCCACGCTCGGAGATCGAGGCTGTTTAGCTGGTCGACTGTGATTGGCTGAGCCGGGGCAAATGTCGGATCGTGGTTCTCGCTGATTGGTCGGAGCGACCACATGGACTCCCGGCCCTGAGATTTCTTATTCCCCTTTCCTTCACAAATTGCAGTGTTGGTGTGGTTTTTCTGACGAAGGAATAAGGGATTTTCGAGGGGAGTAGCCGTAATGGCTCGGAAATACCTGTTCCTAGGGCTCCTGGGCATTTTCCTACTGACAGGTAAGTTCTTGAATTGTGTATTTGCTGTGTAAACCGCTTGTGGAAAGAATGATCTCCCATTAACCGGGTGGGAGGCCATGATAGGACTAAAATAGGCCCCCAGCACCCCTAAGCAGCACCAGTTTTGGGCAAAGCATGCTAGGCCCCTCTTGTCGGCTGCCCTTGACACAAATAGACTGACAAACAAGAGTACTTATTGTCAATTTCACCTTCATCCATGATCACCTTTGGCATTATTCAGTTTAGAAATAAACTGGCGAACTTTCTCTTAACGACCAGGCTCTCTGCTCTCCCACCTGTCATTTTCAGTCTAACAAGGGCATGACCTGTCAGACAGGAAGGCCGAAGGTGTCTCAACCCAATTAAGTACCTGTTGTCTCAAATAATTAACCCAACTAATAAGGAATGAGCTAAGATATTGAAGTAGAATGTGCACTGCCAACACTGTAATATATCAATTCAATTCAGATTTAAAAAAAAAAATCTTAGTATGACTAAGTAGTGAGTACCATTTCATATGACTCAGTCTCATTTGAATTATAATTACAACTGTAAGAATATAAACGGAAAATATTTGAAATGTACGGATATTAGTAATTGCCCTCTTTCCTCCTTTATAGGAGTCTATTTCTATTCTATTCAATGTCTACATGAGGTCAAGAATAATTGGGGGGGGGGGGGGGGGAGAGAATAGCCTATAGGGGGAGTGGCACTTCACAGATAAGGAATTGTTATAGTTTTTATAAAGATATATCTGACCAACTGTTTTTTTGAAAATGTCCATGCAAAATAGTGTGTACCCATTCTTTTGATAAAATTGTGGTGATTGGTACTTTTTTATATTTTGTTATTATATATATGTTATTTTTTCTTTCAGCGGTGGCAGTAGCTCAAGATGCAGAAGAAGACGAGCCCGCGGTAGTAGAAGACGACCTTGGCAAAAGCCGAGATGGTTCAAGAACTGATGATGAGGTTGTTCAAAGGTAAAAACAAGAAATTAACTTGGCATTCATCATTTGGCTCATGAATGCCTGAACATGAAACACTTTAGTGTCTAACTAGTAACTTAGTGCTTAAGCATGTTGAGAAACCTTCTGAGCTCCTTTTCAGGAATGAAGACATATGTACCACTTTGTTGAAAATTGAAAGGTCCATCAAATCAGCATATTATTTATTCTAGAAGGAGTTTTGTTGTCTGACAGTCTTATATACGCATTGTAATTCATAAAATAACATTGGTTAGTTTCAGGAAATAAAAAAATTAACCATTTCCAATACCTATGGCCACATGCCATGCCATAATGACACTGAGTAGCATTTGTTAATTAAGGGAAATGACAAAATGGAATTGATCAGCTTGGAAATCCTTAAGGCCATGTGTTATGGTTGAGAGGTCATGCTGAAATTTCAGAAAAAGCAAAGACCATGGACAGTTTTAAGTCCTGATTTCTTAAGAAAAAAGTGAAGTCATCGTAGCATGGTACAAGATCAATCATGCGTGGTGGAAAGCCCACATTGAGGTCATTGAAGTAATTTGTATGGTCGAAGCTGTTGGGATGTAAAAGGTCAGTCGTTTGTTTCTTGCAGGTTTATGACCTTTACCTGGCTTTGCCCGCTGTTTAGTGATTTAGTACTCATACAACAAGTTTGTCAAATGGCATGTGGCCAATGGTTTTTGCAGCATTCTCATTATTTTGAGTGATTAGAATTGTGTTAAGTGATATCAAATGACAGGGACTAGATAAATTACCTTATTATAATGAACTTGAATAGGTAGAAAACAATTAATAAATTGAAATATGACATTCTATAATCTATATACCTGAAATATTTCTAATGTAATTCCCAACTACTCCTTGGAGAGCAAAATTTATTAGTAACTCAGTACCCTATAATATATTATGAATTGCTGAGTAGTTATTAAAAAAACAAGCAACCTGCAGACATGAGAAAGTTATTACATTGAGAAAAGGGGGGGGTTCAGCAAGGCATCACATTTATAATTTAATTTATCCAGAAGAGTTAAGGGTAAATTCTCCAAATGAACAAATATGTAACATTTGACAACTCAACACATTCACTCTTTTGAGGCCACTGGCAGTCCCCTCTCGAGTACCTTGTTGCCAGTGGATAAGGGCAAATATAAAATATAAATAGCAAAACAATAGATTGTGCCTGAATGCGGTGTTCTTATTCAACAATGTGCAAGAGGTGGTGACTTAGGGTTGTCATCGATATGCTGTATATCAATAAATCGACAAAATATAAAAATATTGATATCGATATCGAAAAATCAAAAAAATTAACAAATTGGCTTAGTAGTTATCACATTAAAGGTAAATCTAATAAAAAATTGATATCAATGACAGCGCTAGGTGGTGTTATCATTGAAGATACTTGGGGTAGATATAGCATGGGCCCAAGTTATGTGCCCTTAATTGAAATGTGACCTTGTCTTTGAGGTTGTCTAAACATGAGGTGCATGTCTACACATGAAGTGGAAGTCGTGTGATCTGCGTGGTCAGTGAAAAGTGAAACCAGAGGGATAGAGGAATTAGATGATCAGTTTATATCACATGAATGTATTAAACAACCCAGTACCTAATGCATATAAAGAGATTAAAAAAATCCTTCTGTTAGTTACCCGTTGCTATTGCTGTAGGTTGGGGTTATCATGGAACAAAACTTGTGCAATGATAATATGGAACATAGAGCTGTGTTTGCAAGCAGCTGTATTGCATAGGTGCCTGGTTGCTCAGTAGAAAATAGACCTGCTAGCCTCCAGTAGCTACTGGCTCACTGTTGCTGAGGCCTTCTTCTATGCTAGGGTCGAAATGCCTAGGCCAAGGTGCTGGGGCACTCTGTGCTATCTACCGCATGATATTTGCTCACTATGTAGTATGTAGTTATCCAGAGGGCCATTCCTATTATAATGTGGTCGTTCTGGGTGTAATAACAGTATAAGTTACCCTTGCACTAGGATACTGACTTATCTTGTCCTTTTGGTACATAAAGATAGTCGACTCACTCCCAATAAAAATAACAATAGAATAGAATGAGAAAGAACTTACAGCCTGCAGGCAATGTACTTAATGTGTATTTTGCTGTTTGAAATGGCAATTACTGTCTCTTGTCCTTGGAGCTTGAAGAAGATGGACAGAAATTCATAGCATGTTCTCATTATTTAATAGTTACCGAGCACATTTAAAAATGTGTGTAAAATTCTTGGAAAGAACACTTATTGCCCTGGACTCGAGCTTAGAATTTTACCATATCTTGGCTAAAGAGCTTTTGGGAAAGTTTAGTTGAAGGTTTAGCTTGTTTTGATTCTGAATGGCAATGCTACATGCTGCGTTTCCTGGACATCCCCAAAGGAGGGTTTGCATCAGCTGGATTCTCCCCCTCCCCTCTCTGACATTCATGTGTTATGAATAATAAACAAACAAAGAGGGGCAGTTAGGAGCAGTTCTTTTCAGTCTGTTGCTATGTTTTGTCAAACTTAAGTGGTTGGTAGCAGATGTTTTTTTTTTTTAATATGTTTATTCACACACAATGTACATGGTGTATAACATAAAACAATTTTAAATACAAATGATTATAATAATGACTAGGCACACCAAAAATTTTAATATCTTCAGATATTAAAGATTTCCTTAATTGCATGGGCCACAATAGCTGCCGTAACTTGTGAGTGTCAGATGTATGTCCTATCATATGTAGGCTGTTGGCTATCAATTACGATTTTAAAAATGTGTTTTGTTATCAACGACATAAGTGCATTTCACCATTTTTTCTCACAAGTTTACAATTTGCAAGATGTGAAGTTCACACGATGACCCAGCCATTATATCAATTTGGGGACACAAAGCCTTTGGGCTAGTTGAGGACACAGCAATGTCATATATCTCATGTTACTCTCTGTATGCCATCTGCTGCAGTCGTTACGTAAATACAGAACTTATTGTGTGTGGCATACTGTTGTCTCACACTCCTCGGCCGGAGAGATTCTGGCATCCTTTTGATAAACACAAGTTTGAGGTTGCTGCAACTGACGTTCCTATGACGTAGATGGGATGAAGGAACAGTATCTGAAGGCACCTGCAGAAATTACCTCCAGCCAGAGGTAGAAAAACCCACTAAGAAATCTTTCGAAAAACGTTGGATGACCTACTGACAGTTGCTTTGAATTTGACATTTCTTGTGTCTTGTGTTTTTCTAGCTTTACACTTGGTTTCAATGCTCTCTTATCTGCTATCCAGGAATAAATACTCCAGTGGCAAGATGGTATGCTTTGCAGAAAAAAAAGAACTATTACATGTAATTTCCCTTCGATACCTTAGATATCATGGTTGGTCGTACAATACACCTGTACCTGATGCATCAATTGAGGACATTGACCTCATGGTACTTGGGCACTTATAAATACATTATTATGTTTTCATCAAATAAGAAAAATTGCTGTAGTTTGTGACCAGTTGAAGTTTAATGCTCCAATTGCTCTAGTAACATGGATCTATAGTACGAGTTAAAATGATTTCACATTAAAGTGGTAAATTTGTATTATGAAACCTGACATGATGAAATTGAGGAAATAAAAAATCTTAAGGAGTTTGTTCCGATTGTGCTCAACTGCACTTTCAGAAAATGATGGCAGGAAGCTTGCCTCCTACTTCCTCTTCTCTTGGAATATGGCATCTGATTCAAACTAGTAATGTGCCAGGAACGCCTCGGTGTAATTTTTTTTGTTGAGCTCTTCACCAGCTTCATTCAATGGCAGTGCTCGTGCTGGTCAAGTTTTTTTTTTTGGCATTTTTATTCTTCATAGAATAAGTCGAATACACTGCTCGATTGATCTCTTGTACTGTACTATTGTTTAGTTTTTATGTTTTATAGGCATTTTCGTAAAATCTTTTAATATGTACTTTTGTAAAGGGCATTGCTGAAAAACAGTTTGCACTGAGCAATTTGACCCTTTTAAAATATATTTAATAGATAAAAAATAAATAGTCCCAGTCCATTTCATTTACATTAGCACAAATACTCAATGGAACACTGGATTATCTTTCCTTCAGTAATAGCCTCAGGGTCTTCATCTGAATTGGCATATTGCTTGTGATTAACAGTAGTGGCTATCAGTCGTAAAGATACTAAAAAAACCATTCCATTTCTTTGGAAGTGTAGGTCTTTGTGTGTTAATCATAAAGCTGTATATTATCACTCAGATACTCTGGCTAATGTCAGCTAGCATAGACAAATGTACACGCTATGCAAGGCTTTTGTTTTTATAAGCGTTTTTCGCTTGACATTTTCTTTAGCTTTGTGGCTGTTCCTACTCGCAAAATATCTTTCCGATTGTATATCTACCTAGGTTAGCTAGGTCGGCGATCGTAAACTATATTCGTACCAGAGTTGATACTTGGACAAGTATACCAAAACTGTAGAACTTGGCAGGTATCCTGATTTGCTTAAAACTATACGTGTGCAGAATCAAGGGAAACGGCTGTGCACCTTTAGTAAATATGTAACCCGAGCTACATGCTATTCTAGTTACCTCATATAAGCTTAATTTGTCAGTCCATTTTTCTGACCATTTCCTTTTGCTCAGTAACTGATTACCATTAATCCAATGTTAATCATGCTAAGACTTGTGTTTACAAGAAAGATATATTTGATTTGAGTGTACACCGTATGAAAAATAAAATTGTTTTATTACTTCTGTCATCAATTCAGCGGTATTGTGTTGTGCTTTTGATGTACTTTACAAGTTCATTCATGTGTAGTTGAGCAGACCTTGGATAAGAATAAAAACAAAAAAAACTGGGTGTAATAATGTTTTAACAAAGTAGTTCAATACAATAAAGAATAATCAATTCTTTAGATCTTGTTCGCAATCATTTCATCACCCTGACGAAACATCTATAGAGCTCTTTTAATCGAAACGAATCTTAACATTGGAACAATGGATGTGACCCTTCATCAAATTGATATTAATGCAATACACCATAAGATGTTTCTTTAATTTTGTATGGAAAAAAATTATGATATATTACTAACAATTGATTAAACATCATCTAAGTTTGAATTTATTTTTCTGTTGCAGGGAGGAGGAAGCAATCCAGTTAGATGGGTTATCAGTGGCGGAAATGAAAGAATTAAGAGATAAATCTGAAAAACATACATTCCAAGCTGAAGTCGATAGGATGATGAAACTCATCATAAACTCTCTCTACAAAAATAAGGAGGTAAGTTGATGTGATTGTGCTTGCGCCAGAAGATTAATTGAGGAAAAAGATTTGTCCTCTGCCATTATTTGAAGGTCACAGTTCTCTTTGATAGCTTCACATTCAACTCATTGATCTGTGTAACCAGGTGTGGATAGATCTGTAAAATGGTTTGTTCAACAAGTTTGTACCGGTTTGGAGCCAATCGAAACTCACATTTACCAGTCCATTTGTCATGATCTTTTTTGATAAGAGTTTTCAATGAAATTAATCAGTTTTTGATTCCTCGATATCTAATATTTCCCCATACTGCGTTGCTCGGTTACGGATGGCCACTTTGCTGAAGTTCCCCAAGCATTTCGGTTAAGCTTTTAAAGTCCCATGTGGCTGCTTATCTTAGTCATGGTAACCAATAGCGCTTCTTAAAGCAACAAAGATTAACACTGATAAAGCAATATTTCTATTACTTAAACCTCATAATAATTATTATCTAGTATAAAACAAAAATTTTGTTAGGTAGTCCCTAAGAAATATTTTTAACACAAAATTGTAAATTAATGGGGAATTAATTATCTCCATGGCAATGAATTTTTAGCTCTAGAGGTGTATTTCTTCACATTCTTATGTATCTTTACCCTGAGGGAGCGTAAGAACTTGCAGAAATTTTGTTGATCTTGCTCCTCTTGGTCGACTTTTATGTTTGCATAGCAAGCATTACTCTGGCAGATGGATCTTAGCTTCCAGTAATATGCTTCATTTGATGCTAGAGAGTCTGTGAAGATGCTCTGTCATTTAAACTAGCTGTAGTAGAGCTGCTCGGTTGTATTTTGCTCAATACTACTGTTTTATTACGGTTCGGTTGATCAAGTTACAATGCCGCTAGCTTTGTCCTTGCGCTGTTGTGCAGATGGATTCCTTATCTGCGGTTAAGTGTTACCTTGCCAAATAGAAAGTTTCCAGCAACTATGAGACCCGTGGGCAGCATTGAAATCTAGTTCTGGCAGGCTGATATGTTAAATCATACAGTATATATACCATGTGTACATGCAGATTGGAATAACTTTAACTTGACCTTAGAAATTAAATAAACGTTTTGAGCGGAATTTTCTAAATTTATGAACATTGACCTTTTCGGCATTTCAAAATATAGAAGTGACATTTACTTGTTAAAATGCAGCTGTAGGCTGCAATGGTCTTCATTGGCAAATTTGTGAAATAAGAGCCCCACCAATAAGTTTGTAAATGCTAGCCATCAAGCTGCTGATTGGTTTACCTCATCCATGGATGCTTACAGCAGCAGCTTAACGGCAGCTGTGCAGCAGCTGAGCATTGTGAGGGATGGGAGTGATGCGAGATGCATGTATATTAGCACCTGCATGGTGCAGTCAGACTTGTAGACTTGTAAGTGGGTGGAGAGGTGCTGGTGATGCTGCTGCTGCTGCTGCTGCTGCTGCTGTAGTGGACTGAATCAGTGATGCTGTGGGCTGCAGGGCACACCTGTGGGAAGTAACCCATGTGCAGTATACAGAGTACTTGCTGTGGGGTACTAGGAATAAACTGATACCCAGGTCATCCTTCTGCTTGTGCTGCTGACGTAGGGTGCATCACTCACCTTGAAGGCCCAAAGACAGCACCTCTGCCTTATATTATTTATACTTAATGCCCTATTCTTCTGGTGTTCCGTTGTACTTGGCTATGGTTTCAACTCTTTGGGTTAGCGACAAAGGTGCCGAAATATTGTTTTATTGAAAGGACCCATATCGTAGTACTTAGTTTCTTTGTGGTTAGTGTGTCGCTAAAAGTCATTTTACTGTACTTGCATTGTTCAAGGGTACCCCTATTGCTTAGTAGTGCAAGTAAAAAATGTTCTTTTTTAACTTTACACTTGAAAAGCTAACAAAGAACCCCTATGGATTAAACAAATATTGGAAGAATTCTAAGTGCAACCCCTCATGCCATCGAAGTTGCTATAATGGTGTTAGATCATCATTTGGCGGTGATAGAGGTGGCCTTTATTTATCATGACCTTATTGACCTTTTTAAAAGGTGTCCTGCTGTTGTAAACATTAATTAGTTAAAGGGGAACTAATGGAAGTTTGTATGTTAATTTCAAAAGTTCAATTAGATGTTAAATAATATATTGGTGTGAAAGGAAATGTCTTAAAGGCTGGTTTGATATCGTTTCAAGCCAATTAAAATGCAATTTGCACCAACCGCCGACATTATGCGGGCCGCCATTATTGCACACGGCACACAAGACAGTGACGTCACTTATGTACACTGCTAGGCCATATATGCATTCAGCCATATGAATCAATTCATAATCCTGTTGATTACAAGCCATTACATTGTTCATTGCAATTATAACAAGAACATACAGCACAACATGAAGGGTGTTAATTGCAATTTTTTGGGAATACAGCATAATTATTGCATTGATTGCAATGAGCTTATTTCAAATGTATGTTGCATTGCTAGAAACATTTAATATAGGCCTACTAGTTTAAAATAAAAAATAATATCAAAAACTCATTTTCAACAAACAATCACAATTAAGAACTGATCCCTGTTGTAAACTTTTTATTAAATTTGCAATTTTTCTGCCATACTTCAATTTTCATCCCATCATTATTTCTTAGATTTAGATCTTGTTATTTATATATAAATGTCTTTTTTCTTTTTTTTTTCATTAAATAATATATATTTCTTTCTCTGTCTAATTGCTTTGTCTCAAGTTCAATGGCAATTACTTGACACTCAGTAAGAACTGCTCTGAAAGTGCAATTAACTGTATCTAAACTGTTGCTGACAGTTTCTCGCCAGTTGAATAGTACAACAGTGACGTATTTCCGGTCAGTGCAAAACACCAGGAATTTTAAAAATGGCGGCCTCCGTAGTTCACAACACGGAGCTAATAAATGCAGGATATTTCATTACCAGGGCACATATACCATTTATGAATAGCATGGAATTGTTTCTATGGACCCAAGCTAAAATCTGAGAGGTAAAGTGCAAAAGGGGTTAGTTCCCCTTTAAGCTGACATTTGCTAGAAAGAGCACCCGCTGGATAGCTACTTAGCTTGACATGGATGTTGAAATGGTCTCAATGATAATGCTATGTTCTCTTCTTCTCTTCTTCTCTGTGCACTTTGCTTTGACTCTGTCAAACTTGTTGCTGTGCTTTACCAAAATAAACCTGTCACTGAAACATAAATCAAGTTGCTGAGTCTGCAAACACCTGAAACCTGGGGGCAGATAGAGCAGCCGCCTCTAGTGGGTCAGTAGAGAGAGAAATTGGGTCAAAAGTCATTGCCAAGGTTACATGCTAAGAATGTGCAGACTAGATTAGAAAGGACTTTTTTTTTCTTATAGTAAAATGAAGTGCAAGTTGATATGATATATCTCATATTAAACCAAAGAAATAGTTTTTTTTTTTTAAAGAATGTTTACCAATGCACATGATATATATATATTAATTGTAGCATTTAGGGAATATGGGATGTGGATTTACACCTGGTTGTCATAATTATGTAGTTAATGTCCACTCCTCACTGATGGATGTCCTCCATGGTTATATTTGGACTTAATCAAAATTTCCCTGTGTTTCTTGTAGATCTTCCTGAGAGAGTTGATATCGAACGCCTCTGATGCCTTGGACAAGATTCGCTTCCTGTCCCTTACAGACAAGAACGCCTTATCAGCAACAGAAGAATTATCTATAAAGATTAAGGTATGTTATATCGAAGCAATATACTGTATTTACCGATTGGTTTCGGTGATATTGTGATCATATTTACCATGTGTGAAATACCTTTTAGACTCATACCTTGAATATATTTTGAATGATCTTTTGCTTTCTTTAAAGGCTGACAAAGAAAATAACATGCTACACGTAATAGATACGGGTATAGGCATGACAAGAGATGACTTAGTTAAAAACCTTGGAACGATTGCAAAATCGGGAACTAGTGAATTCTTATCGAAGATGGGCGATTCTCATTCCCAAACAGAAATGAGCGATCTCATTGGACAATTTGGTGTTGGTTTCTACTCATCCTTCCTGGGTAAGTGTCGTTTGTTATTTTAACATTGTTTAACTAAATCTTCAAATCTCAGTTGCATCAAAGATCCAACTAAACTTATCAGCATCCAGCGGCATGCTACCATTAATAGGGTTGTCTGATTGCGAGTTTCATGCTTCTATGATATTTAGTTGCATTGTTTCTGTTATTTAATGTTCAACATGATTTATTGATAGTAGTATCTCTTTGCAGTTGCTGATCGTGTCATTGTGACATCCAAGAACAATGACGATGACCAGTACATCTGGGAGTCTGATGCCAGCAGCTTCAACGTTAACAAAGACCCACGCGGCAACACCCTTGGACGAGGTACACAGATCAGTCTGTATCTCAAGGAGGAAGCTCACGATTTCTTGGAACAAAACACCATTAAGGACCTGGTCAAGAAGTACTCTCAGTTCATCAACTTCAACATCTACTTGTGGGATAGCAAGGTGAATATCGGGGTTTCAAATTTTTCCTGCCTTCCTGATCAATGTCTTTATAGATATGTGATCTATTTTCAATGCTTACTTAATTTTGAATTTAATGAGAGGCAATTGCCTATTTGATCTAGCTGCTGTAATTAATAGCTGAGTTACAGTGTAAGCAATGTAAGGAGATATAAAATTGCTGGTAAAGTAACTATTAACAAATGAGACGCTCATCTAAAATCTCACCAGTAATGGTCTTACCCCATAAAAAGTAAATCAATTGCTCCCCTGTACCTGTAAGTGACTCATAGTCTAAAAATTTCATTAAATATGTCTATCGAAGCTGAACAAATAAGTTTAAAAAGCTTGCCCGATATCTGGTTTATATTGAAATATGAATTACTAACATTACATTAGAAGCGTGTAATATTGATTTCAATGTCGTTGTCATGTGTAGACCATCACTGAGGAGGAGCCAATTGAAGAGGATGAGGAGGAAGCTGCTGAAGACAAAGACAAGGATGAGGATGAAGATGTTGCTGTCGAGGATGAGGAAGAAGAGAAGAAACCCAAGACCAAGAAGGTCGAAAAGACCATCTGGGACTGGGTGCTCATTAACGACACCAAACCTATCTGGACTCGCAAGTGAGTTGCTTTGATCGATGTCTGAACACACTGCTATACAATACACATTTTAGGGATTTTGGGAATGAAAAGTGTACAAAGGAGTTTCATTGGCTAACTGATATATAAAGAATAATTAGACATTCTGATAATTGGACAGACTGATAATTGGACATTCAATACCCTTAATGAATTAGTGGCATTGTTCTTGATGTCTGGGTTACTTGCTAAGTATGTCATTGCAGTAAAGATAGTTTTAATTGTATCACTCTTGATTGTGTAGAATTTAGACCATTTGGCTTTAATCTGGTCCCAACAAGGAGATATATGGATGATAATTGATAATTGCTGCGATTTTCATTAGATTAAACACTGTTTACTAATTGCATTGTTCCGTACTTACAGACCTGCCGAAATCACTGATGACGAGTATGAGGAGTTCTACAAGTCCTTCAGCAAAGACACTCAGTCTCCCATGGCTAAGACACACTTCACTGCAGAAGGAGAGGTTACTTTCAAGTCCATCCTGTTCGTTCCAAAGGCAGGGCCTCAAGATATGTTCCAAAGCTATGGCAAAAAATATGACTACATTAAGATGTACGTGCGTCGCGTGTTCATCACTGATAACTTCGAAGATATGATGCCCAAGTACCTCTCCTTCGTTCGTGGTGTTGTGGATTCTGATGATCTCCCCTTGAATGTCTCCCGTGAAACCCTGCAACAACACAAACTGCTGAAGGTTATTAAGAAGAAACTGGTCCGTAAGACTCTTGACATGATCAAGAAGATCTCTGATGATGATTACAAGACCTTCTGGAAGGAGTACTCTACCAAGTAAGTTGATCATATTTCTTAACAAAAAATGTAAAATAGTATACAGTTAAACCTGTGTTTAGCAATCACCCAAGGGAAATGATGAATTTAATATAGGTGGCTGTTTAATAGAGAGGTAAAATATACACTAAGAGGGAGTTGGAACTAGCTGTTAACAGCAGGTGACTATTCTATACAAGCAGCCGTTAGTGTGGGTTTGACTGTAGTAACTATAGAAGGTGTAATATCAGAATGACGTGTGTTATTGTAATCAACAGTTGGGGTCTAAAAGACAAACCTTGAGTAATGCGTTTTGAATTGTTTTATGATGATAAGTTAATCTTGCGTCTTTTTACTCATTGTTTAATGAATATTCACGATTTCTTTTTACAGTATCAAATTAGGTGTCATTGAGGATCATTCCAACCGCACACGTCTGGCTAAACTTCTGCGATTCTATTCTTCCAACTCTGACAGTGAACAGACTTCACTTGCGGAGTACGTTGAACGTATGAAGGAGAAGCAGGAACACATTTTCTTCATCGCAGGAACATCTCGTGCTGAGGTTGAGACATCTCCATTTGTTGAGCGTCTGCTCAAGAGGGGTTATGAGGTTGGTACATGTCATAAAGATTCTGTTTGCCATATGTGACTTAAAGATATTTGATAATGAGTACCAGACATGAATCAAGGGTCTGGGAGCATTGAAGCTATTCACTAGTTTCAGTATATAATTGGCAAAGTGAAATAATTCATGGACTGGAGAAAATGGTGCATTATAGGTGCATCTTGTTTGGTATACTTGTGAATAGAAATTTGACACAGTGTATTGCACTTGCAGGTGCTGTACTTGGTTGAACCTGTCGATGAATACTGCATGCAGTCATTGCCGGAGTTCGAAGGCAAGAAGTTCCAGAACGTTGCAAAAGAAGGAGTGAAGTTGGATGATTCTGAAAGAGCTAAGGAGCGAAAGGTAAACTATGTGAAAAGACCTCATCGACTGATGTGACACCTCTTTGTAATTTGCTGTCACTAGAAATGCTGGAAACATTTGATATATGAAGTCGTACAGCCTTGTTATCATCCTTCTAAAATGTCAGTACTCTCTTCATCTTGGCAGGAAACCCTCGAGAAAGACTTCGAGCCATTCTTGAAATGGTTGTCTGACGATGCACTGAAGGATAAGATCCAGAAAGCCACAGTCTCCGAGCGATTGACAACATCTCCTTGCGCTCTCGTTGCTGCTTCTTACGCCTGGTCTGGTAACATGGAGAGAATTATGAAGGCTCAGGCCTACCAGAAGGCTAAGGATACTTCCAATGAGTAAGTAGTTCGTCATCAGACCAGATTTGCGTTCATTAAAGTGTAGCTAATTACATCAAGGTAATTTCAACATTACGTGCCCTAATTCCAAAAAAATTTATAAGTTAGTGTGTACCTTCTTATTATAAAGTGTACTCTTTGTCCCGAAATGAAGTAAACACTAAATTGAAATAACTAACATTAGATGGATATTTTTGGTCTCCCATAACTTAATGGCATACAGCTTACAGGAATGTAAGTGGTAGCGGACATCACAATTGATACAATGGTTGGTTTAGTGTCTGTGGAGGTTAGGTTGTAAGATGGCTTAGACATGCAAGTTATGTCACCAAAATATTTTGCTATTTGCAGGTATTTCTCAACTCAGAAGAAGATCTTGGAGGTCAATCCTCGCCATCCATTGGTTAAGGAATTGAAACGACGACAGGAAACTGAGGCTGAAAATCCAACGACCAAGGATCTTGCGATCGTACTGTTCGAGACGGCCACTCTCAGATCTGGTTATTCACTGAGTGATACAGCAGGATTTGCTGAACGTATCGAAAAAATGCTGCGCCTTAGCGTTGATGTGCCATTAGAAGAATCTGTAAGTTCTTTGTCTTCCTGTATGAATTTACCTACATTTAGTTTACATTCACAATCACTAAGTCTTATAGAATGTTTTTTTTAATTAATTGATACACCAATAAGGTTGTTCTAATGCAATATCAAATACCTGGTCGTCCAGCTGTTTTTAATCCAGGTTAAATCAGTTACTAATAAAAAGTCAGGTATTATTATGGTTTAATTGAGTCCAATTAAGCTGTTCTTAGAATTTTGAGATAAATGGAATAGTAATTAAACTGAGATTTTATTGTTGTGTATCATGTACAGTGTTGTTTCTAAACTAATATTCTTACAAATAAATACACAAACACACTAATGATATACAATTAAATGCTTACATGAACATGTAAATGTCAACGTAGATTATAATAGTAGACAAAAAGCAAAATTAACTGTTGTTCTGACAAAAGAAAATAAATCTATTGTGAATTGTAGATTGAAGAAGAGCCAGAAGAAGAAGAGGAGGAGGAAGATGCTGTTGATGCAGATGAAGAAGAAGAAGAAGAAGAAGAAATAGTAGAGGGTGAAGCTCCCCCTCCTCCTGCGGAGGAGTCTGAGGTAAGATAGCGTCATCATTAAAATCAGTTATTACCACATGTGGTCGTTATGTACTGACAAACCTACCAAAATAAAGTCTTCAGACTGACATTGGCAATATTTAATGTCATTTGATAATACTAATGATCAAATACACTCTATATAAAGCACTACAATTTGACATTTTTGTTTAAAAGTAAGATTAAGTTATGTATTATCCACTGAGTGATTGCTTTGTTTCGCATGATGTTGTTTTCTTGAGTGTGCCTTTTGACCCAGCTTCCCAGGGCCTGTTTTTTTGTCTGATTTACCTAACATTTCAGTTTACTAGTTGCAAAATAATGGGCTCTTTTGGCCTTTAATACAGTTTTTGCACAAAGTTGAGCATGTAATATTGTCCCAAATTGCCCATTAGTCAATAGTATGCAAAATATGTGTAAGGGAGAGTGACTTAACATTTTTGAGAGTTGAATGTGAAACTTGCAAGTACTAACCTAAGGTGTGTGACACTGTATCATCATTTGAAGTAAATCTGTCTGGTTAGGTTGGGTTGCAAACCACAGGCCTGAAAACGAGTCCAACACAGTTCATAGTTTGATAGGAAAAAAGTACTGGGAAGCTAGATCAAAAGGTTCACTCAGATCTTGGCTCTTGGATTGCCATTGATCTGTTCGTTAATTTTGTTTTTGCAGAAGGCAGAAGAAGCCGCGCGTGATGAGCTATAGGCATCATTTCTCTTTAAGATGGTTATAAAATTACAGACTGTTTAAAAAAAATAAGCCATGCATATTCATTGTTTATGAGTGAGTGAATGTTTGGGTTGTTTCTGTAGATGAAAACGAGAATGTACAATTAGGCAAGATGAATTTTACAGAATTGGAAATAATTCCATGCTGCAAAAAAAAAAGGACATTTAACTTTCACATAAGTACTTAATCGAATTGCAATCAAATTATACTTACGCAATTAAAGTAATCGCGCATTTTCTGTCATGTTCAAGTAATCACCATGTACTGTTTTGTAATTGATATTTTTGTACTTTACCTGGGTTCAGAACCAAAATTCTAGTTAAGATGTACACCGTGGTATACATTCCTTAGATGTGGTATTGTCACTTTTTCACCATGTCGGTCCTTACAGCTTGCCGGAATTTCAAACCATGTACATAAGTAGTGATGCGTATATGGATTGGAAAGAAAGGTCTCATAACATCAGCGCAAATTTGTGTTGGCATTCTAAACATTTTATGTATATAGTGGACTCTAATTATCAATCTCAAATTTTTTTGGAAGACATTATGTCTGGCTGGTATTGTCATGCAGAATTGTATGAATTTCAATAAAGTATTTTCTATGTATAAATAATATATGTATGCTTGTCTTCACTTGTGGTTGTTGTGCATAGTAAACAATATTACCCTTTTGTGAAAGTGAACCATTGCAAATTGCAAAAATTAGGTGTCTGTGAATTTCCCTTTAAATATCACATGTACTACATTGGCACAAGACTGAATGCCCTACTTTTTAAACTAGAAAAATGACTTGTTAACTAATAAATTGAAAATATTTTAACTGCACTTCATGATTATATATTGCGACGGATCTTAACTACTATGCTGATAAAATCACCTCGCAAATTACTGATATTGCTAGATGTTATCAAAATTATTGTCATTGGTTTACTAATATGTTAGTAGAGAGCGAGAAAATTCTTTATTTTTGTGAAATGGGCTCATGGCACTCGTGGCCTAGCCCCCAGTCCTCTTGGGCTTACAATTTACATGTAAACACTAGTTAAAATAAGGCACTCAAAAGACAAAAACATACAAAATAACACAAAAATACTAACATAACAAAAGACAAAATAACAACATAGCAAAACATAAATCATTATATAAGTGCAACAACTGAACAGTGGATTCAAAAATGTGAATGAGATAAATGTATATGTAATTTTCTGGACCTGTTAATATTTACAGATACCAAGTCCTCGGTCTTCTCTCAAAAGCCTTAGTTAGATAAATCGCTGTTTCTTTTATAGTATCATCTTCCATCAGTCTTTTAATTTTATCATTATCATCCAACAAATCAAAATAGAAGTAGGTTTTTTTGACATTATTAAACAATTCAAATCTTATTTCGTTATAAAAAGGACAGTGTAATATAAAATGGATTTCGGATTCTACTAAATTATCACAAAAGAGGCAATGGCGGTATTCTATTGGTATATCTTGAAAACGTCCAGTTTTTAATCTTAATGGCAATATACTATAATAAAATTGATCTTTTTTTTCTATTTTGAGTACTGACAACAAAATTTTCTACAGCATAACTATCTTTAAACATATCAAAACGCAACTTTGGAACAACTTCCACCTCTCTTTGCCATTTTCTACACTCATTTCTATGAATTTCTCCTTAGCTAGTTTCAAATTGACACTTGTATTATTTTCAAAACTTGACAAAGATTCGACCTCCTCACAAATTGATTTAATTTCTTTACACCAATTGTTTTTACATAAGTCTGTCCAGAAAAATATTTTCTTAACTAGTCTTTCGTTGTTTCACAACTTTAACATCTCTAACTTTTGCCTTACACAACATGGCATCCATCCCAAATCCCCATTTATTGCATGGTTTGATGCAAATCTATAGGTACAACTGAGATCATACCTGAAGAAAATGAAAGCAAAAAGGGATATTTTAAACTCCATGCAATGGTTCACTTTCCTGCATGCCATAAGAAAATATTCTTATAAGCATGTCAATAGACTATATCATATTTTACCCTGCCATAGGTTTGGTATAGCCAATGCATTTACAGCTGGGAGCAATAATAACCCACTTAATTCCATGGATTATCGTTTAAATTGGATTGTGCATAATTAGATCCCTGTAATTGGAGTTCAAAGGACATAGCAAGATGTTCTTAACATACATAAGGCTGTGGGTACTATATATGTTACTTTCCAGTTTGGAAGTAGCTATCTTCAAGGCCACTCAAGTAAATGCCAAGTAGCCAGCGCCAGGTAGCTGACTTCAAGATATTTCAAGTAAATGCCAAGTAGCGAGCGCCAGGTAGCTGACTTCAAGATATTTCAAGTGAATGCCAATTAGCCAGCGCCAGGTAGCTGACTTCAAGATATTTCAAGTAAATGCCAAGTAGCCAGCGCCAGGTAGCTGACTTCCAGATATTTCAAGTAAATGCCAAGTAGCCAGCGCCAAGTAGCTATCTTCAAGGCCACTCAAGTAAATGCCAAGTAGCCAGCGCCAGGTAGCTGACTTCAAGATATTTCAAGTAAATGCCAAGTAGCCAGCGCCAGGTAGCTGACTTCAAGATATTTCAAGTAAATGCCAAGTAGCCAGCGCCAGGTAGCTGACTTCACAGATCTGGTATTGTACCTGGTGTTGAATCCAGGGTCCGACAGTATGGAATCCAGGGTCCGCCAGTATTGAATCCAGGGTCCGCCAGTTTTGACAATGAGTTTTTTAAGTGGGTAAATGAAGTTGTATATAGTCTTTTTAATAAACCGGAGTGAACATTAAATAGGTTACTGAGACTGGGAGCTTTCATGGCCTCATGGCGATCTGGTTTCAGTTGTGCCAAAGTGCTCATGTGTTTCAAAACTGTAAAAACAACTTTCCAAAAGCTAATGAATATGCGTGACCAGCCTCAGTATAGGGTTTTGACCAAGAGTGATTATCCTCACAGCTCAAACTGAACAAAAAGCACTTGTGGCAGAGGCACTTTGGAAACAAAATTTAGCATTGTTGACAGAGACACCGTTGTGGTGCAGTCATTCTTTGGGGAGACAGTCGGGCAAGAACTAAGCCACTAGGGTATGTAGTTTGACGAATATTGGGCAAAGTTCTGAAATAACAGCCCTTTCTTGAGAAAATATGCAAAAAGCAGGCTGCAGATTGATGCTTTAGTGGTTCTTGACCTTGAATGCAGCCTTTTAGTGTTTTTGCAGTTTGTCTGGTGGCAGAACTAACTGCTCTTTCAATGGCCGAATGCAATCTTTGATTGATTGAAGCAATTGAGTCTCTGATGAGAGGTATAACAGCCATTGCCAAAATAATTAATTGCAATTCAGTTAACACCTGTTTATTGTGAAAAGATTTCAATTAACCTACCTGGTACGACAGACTGACTTTGCCGTTTGACGATAGTGACAAAAAAATGTCGTAAATGAAAATGTTGCACGATTGCAATTCGATATATCATGTATATATATATGTGGCACTGGTGAGTCTTGTTGACCATGAGCTACCTGTTTGGAGCCTCCCAAGTCTCTAAATAGGCAGGCACCCATTGGGAGCCTCTCAGGTCAGGTGATTAAGTTCAATATAGTTAATTAGGTCAAGCTCAGAGAGAGAGAGCCAGAAAGACTGAAGCAGCGAGCATGGCAGCCCAATCTGGGTGAGTTAATAAGAGTTAATTTAGTTAATTTCACCTTTTAATTTGTATATACATGTACTGCTGTATATAGATATAAGCAATTATATGTAATTAACTGCATATTGTTGCAGGCTGTTATTTGTGAAATAAAGCTTCAAAACTTGAAGTCTGGAGTCCTGAGTGCCACATATACTGATCCGTTTGTCTGTCATGAGAGCCGTCACGCCAATGTAACAACTTTTCTGCTAGGCTCTATAAGGTCTATTTTATGGGATCGAGGTACAGTTAAATAAAATGGGCTTGAATAAGCCACGCTTCTGAATATAAGGAAAACTAAATACTTGAGGACTAAAAAAAAAAAAAAAAAAAAAGTCTTCACTTCCAGCATTAAGGGAAAAACAGTGCGTCATATAGGCCCCGCGTTGGGCCAGGGGAGGGGGAAAGGGTTCGAGGTCTTCAATCACATAGATAGATAGATGGAGAAAGTGCAGCCCTCAAGACAAGTTCTTGCCGCTATTAAGGGTTGATTGATGAGGTGAGAGATAGAAGGTGTCGACCCACATTAAACACATTTACCCAATGGGTGAGGTATTTTGCTTGCCTCAGCATAGACACATGAGTACATGGGACCGCCAATTTAACGCTTCATCCAGCCTTTTGTCCCACTGGTATTTATGCACCAGATAGCAATATTAGCTCAGTGCATCTACAACTCCCTAATGGTCTATGTTGCTTTACAGGGACTGACTTCAAACACATTGTTATATATCTACATTATATTCATGCTATTGCTTGATCGGGAAGGCTGGCTGCATGGTCACTACAAACACGTGATCCATATGCAAGATGGGGCCCCACTGATGTGTGAGGCCAGCCTAATCAGCCTAATGGCAAGGAATTTGAGCTTCAAGTTATTTACTATATAAGCTCACTGAGAGGTCAAACCTAAATCTGGCCCTGTCAGGCACCCTGTTAACCTATCTGTAAAAGTAAAAGTGCTAACTGGATTTTTTTTTTTTTTTGGACAAGCTAATAGGCCTAGTAGCTTATTGCACTCTACTTAGGAGCCTCAGAACACAATTCACAGCATGCAGCAAAAGAAATCTAAACAAAGTACTATTTGCCAAAGAATGGGTAATATCGAGATTATGGAAAAAGGTGCCCGCTGAACTTATGCATGCATTTTTCTGTGGTTGCTTTTCTTATCTCTCAAGGAGCGACAATACCATGAGAAAGGTAACTTCAAACTGGTTTTAAAACTCAATAATATATAACATTTCTATCAGAATACGTTAAGGATTAACTACTTTATTTTCTTACAAGCCGAGTCCTCTCTTAATTTAGAGAGATATTCTACTTTTTCATGTAACAAAGATAAGATGCCACATCAGCCATGTGTGTTCCTCATCATCGTGATGTCAGACCGACCCTTGCATGCTACCAGCATGATCAGGAAATGTTACTTGATTAAAAATCATATTTTTGCTATATTTGACAAATTTCCCTACCTTTAACCATAACACACATATGACCAATTTGCCACAGTGCGATACATGTAATACAGTTATTTTGCTTAAATGTTTTTTCTCAAATTTCAGGGGGAGACATGCACATGGTGTAGTAGAAAATTGATGGCGGTCCGGGACTCTGATGGGGATGGTATTCCTGATGATGAAGATGACGATGACGACAATGATGGCATTCCAGATTACCTTGATGACGATGATGATGGAGATGGAATTCCTGACCATTTAGATAATGATGACGATGATGAAGATATACCTGATTATTTACTGCATTTAGACACTGATGGTGATGGCATCATTGATTACTATGACGAGGATGATGACAACGATGGCATTCCTGATGATATAGATTTAGATGATGATGGGGACGGCATTCCGGATGAATTAGAACAGGACTCAGATGGAGATGGAGTACCTGATTACTTAGATGACGACGATGACGGGGATGGAATACCTGATGATCAGGAAATTGACACAGATGGTGATGGAATACCTGATGATATTGATGATGATGATGATGGAGATGGAATACCAGATCATCTAGATGATGATGATGATGGAGATGGAATCCCAGATCATCAAGAAGATTCTTATGGTGATGGCATCCCTGACCACCTCGATGGTGATGATGATGGAGATGGCATTCCTGATGACCAAGAAATAGACACTGATGGAGATGGAATCCCTGATTATCTTGATGATGATGATGATGGAGATGGAATACCAGATCATCTAGATGATGATGATGATGGAGATGGAATCCAAGATCATGAAGAAGATTCTGATGGTGACGGCATCCCTGATCACCTCGATGATGATGATGATGGAGATGGCATTCCTGACGACCAGGAGGTAGACACTGATGGAGATGGAATCCCTGATTATCTTGATGATGATGATGATGGAGATGGAATACCAGATCATCTAGATGATGATGATGATGGAGATGGAATCCCAGATCATGAAGAAGATTCTGATGGTGACGGCATCCCTGATCACCTCGATGATGATGATGATGGAGATGGCATTCCTGACGACCAGGAGGTAGACACTGATGGAGATGGAATCCCTGATTATCTTGATGATGATGATGATGGAGATGGAATACCAGATCATCTAGATGATGATGATGATGGAGATGGAATCGCAGATCATGAAGAAGATTCTGATGGTGACGGCATCCCTGACCACCTTGATGATGATGCTGATGGAGATGGAATTCCTGATGACCAAGAGGTAGACACTGATGGAGATGGAATCCCGGATTATCTTGATGATGATGATGATGGAGATGGAATACCAGACCATCTAGATGATGATGATGATGGAGATGGAATCCCAGATCATGAAGAAGATTCTGATGGTGACGGCATCCCTGATCACCTCGATGATGATGATGATGGAGATGGCATTCCTGACGACCAGGAGGTAGACACTGATGGAGATGGAATCCCTGATTATCTTGATGATGATGATGATGGAGATGGAATACCAGATCATCTAGATGATGATGATGATGGAGATGGAATCGCAGATCATGAAGAAGATTCTTATGGTGATGGCATCCCTGACCACCTTGATGGTGATGATGATGGAGATGGAATTCCTGATGACCAAGAAGTAGACACTGATGGAGATGGAATCCCTGATTACCTTGATGATGATGATGATGGAGATGGAATACCAGATCATCTAGATGATGATGATGATGGAGATGGAATTGCAGATCATGAAGAAGATTCTGATGGTGACGGCATCCCTGACCACCTCGATGATGATGATGATGGAGATGGAATTCCTGATGACCAAGAGGTAGACACTGATGGAGATGGAATCCCTGATTACCTTGATGACGATGATGATGGAGATGGAATACCAGATCATCTAGATGATGATGATGATGGAGATGGAATCCCAGATCATGAAGAAGATTCTGATGGTGACGGCATCCCTGACCACCTTGATGGTGATGATGATGGAGATGGAATTCCTGATGACCATGAAGTAGACACTGATGGAGATGGAATCCCTGATTACCTTGATGACGATGATGATGGAGATGGAATACCAGATCATCTAGATGATGATGATGATGGAGATGGAATCCCAGACCATGAAGAAGATTCTGATGGTGACGGCATCCCTGACCACCTCGATGATGATGATGATGGAGATGGCATTCCTGACGACCAGGAGCTAGACACTGATGGAGATGGAATACCTGATTACCTTGATGATGATGATGATGGAGATGGAATACCAGATCATCTAGATGATGATGATGATGGAGATGGAATACCAGATCATGAAGAAGATTCTGATGGTGACGGCATCCCTGACCACCTTGATGATGATGATGATGGAGATGGAATTCCTGATGACCAAGAAGTAGACACTGATGGAGATGGAATCCCTGATTATCTTGATGATGATGATGATGGAGATGGAATACCAGATCATCTAGATGATGATGATGATGGAGATGGAATCCCAGATCATGAAGAAGATTCTGATGGTGATGGCATCCCTGACCACCTTGATGGTGATGATGATGGAGATGGCATTCCAGATGACCAAGAAGTAGACACTGATGGTGATGGAATCCCTGATTATCTTGATGATGATGATGATGGTGATGGAATACCAGATCATCTAGATGATGATGATGATGGAGATGGAATCCCAGATCATGAAGAAGATTCTGATGGTGACGGCATCCCTGACCACCTGGATGATGATGATGATGGAAATGGAATTCCTGATGACCAAGAAGTAGACACTGATGGAGATGGAATCCCTGATTACCTTGATGACGATGATGATGGAGATGGAATACCAGATCATCTAGATGATGATGATGATGCAGATGGAATCCCAGATCATGAAGAAGATTCTGATGGTGATGGCATCCCTGACCACCTCGATGATGATGGAGATGGCATTCCTGATGACCAGGAGCTAGACACTGATGGAGATGGAATCCCTGATTATCTTGATGATGATGATGATGGAGATGGAATACCAGATCATCTAGATGATGATGATGATGGAGATGGAATCCAAGATCATGAAGAAGATTCTGATGGTGACGGCATCCCTGATCACCTCGATGATGATGATGATGGAGATGGCATTCCTGACGACCAGGAGGTAGACACTGATGGAGATGGAATCCCTGATTATCTTGATGATGATGATGATGGAGATGGAATACCAGATCATCTAGATGATGATGATGATGGAGATGGAATCCCAGATCATGAAGAAGATTCTGATGGTGACGGCATCCCTGATCACCTCGATGATGATGATGATGGAGATGGCATTCCTGACGACCAGGAGGTAGACACTGATGGAGATGGAATCCCTGATTATCTTGATGATGATGATGATGGAGATGGAATACCAGATCATCTAGATGATGATGATGATGGAGATGGAATCGCAGATCATGAAGAAGATTCTGATGGTGACGGCATCCCTGACCACCTTGATGATGATGCTGATGGAGATGGCATTCCTGATGACCAGGAGCTAGACACTGATGGAGATGGAATCCCTGATTATCTTGATGATGATGATGATGGAGATGGAATACCAGATCATCTAGATGATGATGATGATGGAGATGGAATCCCAGATCATGAAGAAGATTCTGATGGTGACGGCATCCCTGACCACCTCGATGATGATGATGATGGAGATGGAATTCCTGATGACCAAGAAGTAGACACTGATGGAGATGGAATCCCTGATTATCTTGATGACGATGATGATGGAGATGGAATACCAGATCATCTAGATGATGATGATGATGGAGATGGAATCCCAGATCATGAAGAAGATTCTGATGGTGACGGCATCCCTGACCACCTTGATGATGATGATGATGGAGATGGCATTCCAGATGACCAGGAGGTAGACACTGATGGAGATGGAATCCCTGATTACCTTGATGACGATGATGATGGAGATGGAATACCAGATCATCTAGATGATGATGATGATGGAGATGGAATCCCAGATCATGAAGAAGATTCTGATGGTGATGGCATCCCTGACCACCTTGATGATGATGATGATGGAGATGGCATTCCTGACGACCAGGAGCTAGACACTGATGGAGATGGAATCCCTGATTATCTTGATGACGATGATGATGGAGATGGAATACCAGATCATCTAGATGATGATGATGATGGAGATGGAATACCAGATCATGAAGAAGATTCTGATGGTGACGGTATCCCTGACCACCTTGATGATGATGATGATGGAGATGGCATTCCTGACGACCAGGAGGTAGACACTGATGGAGATGGAATCCCTGATTATCTTGATGATGATGATGATGGAGATGGAATACCAGACCATCTAGATGATGATGATGATGGAGATGGAATCCCAGATCATGAAGAAGATTCTGATGGTGACGGCATCCCTGACCACCTCGATGATGATGATGATGGAGATGGCATTCCTGACGACCAGGAGGTAGACACTGATGGAGATGGAATCCCTGATTATCTTGATGATGATGATGATGGAGATGGCATTCCTGACGACCAGGAGGTAGACACTGATGGAGATGGAATCCCTGATTATCTTGATGATGATGATGATGGAGATGGAATACCAGATCATCTAGATGATGATGATGATGGAGATGGAATACCAGATCATGAAGAAGATTCTGATGGTGACGGCATCCCTGACCACCTCGATGATGATGATGATGGAGATGGCATTCCAGATGACCAAGAAGTAGACACTGATGGAGATGGAATCCCTGATTATCTTGATGATGATGATGACGGAGATGGCATTCCTGACGACCAGGAGGTAGACACTGATGGAGATGGAATCCCAGATTATCTTGATGATGATGATGATGGAGATGGAATCCCAGATCATGAAGAAGATTCTGATGGTGACGGCATCCCTGACCACCTCGATGATGATGATGATGGAGATGGCATTCCTGACGACCAGGAGCTAGACACTGATGGAGATGGAATCCCTGATTATCTTGATGATGATGATGATGGAGACGGAATACCAGATCATCTAGATGATGATGATGATGGAGATGGAATCGCAGATCATGAAGAAGATTCTGATGGTGACGGCATCCCTGACCACCTTGATGATGATGATGACGGAGATGGCATTCCTGACGACCAGGAGGTAGACACTGATGGAGATGGAATCCCAGATTATCTTGATGATGATGATGATGGAGATGGAATCCCAGATCATGAAGAAGATTCTGATGGTGACGGCATCCCTGACCACCTCGATGATGATGATGATGGAGATGGCATTCCTGACGACCAGGAGCTAGACACTGATGGAGATGGAATCCCTGATTATCTTGATGATGATGATGATGGAGACGGAATACCAGATCATCTAGATGATGATGATGATGCAGATGGAATCGCAGATCATGAAGAAGATTCTGATGGTGACGGCATCCCTGACCACCTTGATGATGATGATGACGGAGATGGCATTCCTGACAACCAGGAGGTAGACACTGATGGAGATGGAATCCCAGATTATCTTGATGATGATGATGATGGAGATGGAATCCCAGATCATGAAGAAGATTCTGATGGTGACGGCATCCCTGACTACCTCAATAATGATGCTGATGGAGATGGCATTCCAGATGACCAAGAAGTAGACACTGATGGTGATGGAATCCCTGATTATCTTGATGATGATGATGATGGAGATGGAATACCAGATCATCTAGATGATGATGATGATGGAGATGGAATTGCAGATCATGAAGAAGATTCTGATGGTGATGGTATCCCTGACCACCTCGATGATGATGATGATGGAGATGGCATTCCTGACGACCAGGAACTAGACACTGATGGAGATGGAATCCCTGATTATCTTGATGATGATGATGATGGAGATGGAATACCAGATCATCTAGATGATGATGATGATGGAATCCCAGATCATGAAGAAGATTCTGATGGTGATGGCATCCCTGACCACCTTGATGGTGATGATGATGGAGATGGCATTCCTGATGACCAAGAAGTAGACACTGATGGAGATGGAATCCCTGATTATCTTGATGACGATGATGATGGAGATGGAATACCAGATTATCTAGATGATGATGATGATGGAGATGGAATCCCAGATCATGAAGAAGATTCTGATGGTGACGGCATCCCTGACCACCTCGATAATGATGCTGATGGAGATGGCATTCCAGATGACCAAGAAGTAGACACTGATGGTGATGGAATCCCTGATTATCTTGATGATGATGATGATGGAGATGGAATACCAGATCATCTAGATGATGATGATGATGGAGATGGAATTGCAGATCATGAAGAAGATTCTGATGGTGATGGTATCCCTGACCACCTCGATGATGATGATGATGGAGATGGCATTCCTGACGACCAGGAGCTAGACACTGATGGAGATGGAATCCCTGATTATCTTGATGATGATGATGATGGAGATGGAATCCCAGATCATGAAGAAGATTCTGATGGTGACGGCATCCCTGACCACCTCGATAATGATGCTGATGGAGATGGCATTCCAGATGACCAAGAAGTAGACACTGATGGTGATGGAATCCCTGATTATCTTGATGATGATGATGATGGAGATGGAATACCAGATCATCTAGATGATGATGATGATGGAGATGGAATCCCAGATCATGAAGAAGATTCTGATGGTGATGGCATCCCTGACCACCTCGATGGTGATGATGATGGAGATGGCATTCCTGATGACCAAGAAGTAGACACTGATGGAGATGGAATCCCTGATTATCTTGATGACGATGATGATGGAGATGGAATACCAGATTATCTAGATGATGATGACGATGGAGATGGAATCCCAGATCATGAAGAAGATTCTGATGGTGACGGCATCCCTGACCACCTCGATAATGATGCTGATGGAGATGGCATTCCAGATGACCAAGAGGTAGACACTGATGGTGATGGAATCCCTGATTATCTTGATGATGATGATGATGGAGATGGAATACCAGATCATCTAGATGATGATGATGATGGAGATGGAATCCCAGATCATGAAGAAGATTCTGATGGTGATGGCATCCCTGACCACCTCGATGGTGATGATGATGGAGATGGCATTCCTGATGACCAAGAAGTAGACACTGATGGAGATGGAATCCCTGATTATCTTGATGACGATGATGATGGAGATGGAATACCAGATTATCTAGATGATGATGATGATGGAGATGGAATCCCAGATCATGAAGAAGATTCTGATGGTGACGGCATCCCTGACCACCTCGATAATGATGCTGATGGAGATGGCATTCCAGATGACCAAGAGGTAGACACTGATGGAGATGGAATCCCTGATTATCTTGATGATGATGATGATGGAGATGGAATACCAGATCATCTAGATGATGATGATGATGGAGATGGAATCCCAGATCATGAAGAAGATTCTGATGGTGATGGCATCCCTGACCACCTCGATGGTGATGATGATGGAGATGGCATTCCTGATGACCAAGAAGTAGACACTGATGGAGATGGAATTCCTGATTATCTTGATGACGATGATGATGGAGATGGAATACCAGATTATCTAGACGATGATGATGATGGAGATGGAATCCCTGATCATGAAGAAGATTCTGATGGTGACGGCATCCCTGACCACCTCGATAATGATGATGATGGAGATGGCATTCCAGATGACCAAGAAGTAGACACTGATGGAGATGGAATCCCTGATTATCTTGATGACGATGATGATGGAGATGGAATACCAGATTATCTAGATGATGATGATGATGGAGATGGAATCCCAGATCATGAAGAAGATTCTGATGGTGACGGCATCCCTGACCACCTCGATAATGATGCTGATGGAGATGGCATTCCAGATTACCAAGAAGTAGACACTGATGGAGATGGAATCCCTGATTATCTTGATGATGATGATGATGGAGATGGAATACCAGATCATCTAGATGATGATGATGATGGAGATGGAATCCCAGATCATAAAGAAGATTCTGATGGTGATGGCATCCCTGACCACCTCGATGATGATGATGATGGAGATGGCATTCCTGATGACCAAGAAGTAGACACTGATGGAGATGGAATCCCTGATTATCTTGATGACGATGATGATGGAGATGGAATACCAGATTATCTAGACGATGATGATGATGGAGATGGAATCCCTGATCATGAAGAAGATTCTGATGGTGACGGTATCCCTGACCACCTCGATAATGATGATGATGGAGATGGCATTCCAGATGACCAAGAAGTAGACACTGATGGAGATGGAATCCCTGATTATCTTGATGACGATGATGATGGAGATGGAATACCAGATTATCTAGATGATGATGATGATGGAGATGGAATCCCAGATCATGAAGAAGATTCTGATGGTGACGGCATCCCTGACCAACTCGATAATGATGCTGATGGAGATGGCATTCCAGATTACCAAGAAGTAGACACTGATGGAGATGGAATCCCTGATTATCTTGATGACGATGATGATGGAGATGGAATACCAGATCATCTAGATGATGATGATGATGGCGATGGAATTCCAGATCATGAAGAAGATTCTGATGGTGATGGCATCCCTGACCACGTCGATGATGATGACGATAGCGATGGCATTCCTGATGTTCAAGAAGTAGACACTGATGGAGATGGAATCCCAGATCATTTGGATGATGATGATGATGGAGATGGAATTCCCGATCACCTTGATGGTGATGATGATGGAGATGGCATTCCTGATGACCAAGAAGTAGACACTGATGGAGATGGAATCCCTGATTATCTTGATGACGATGATGATGGAGATGGAATACCAGATTATCTAGATGATGATGATGATGGAGATGGAATTCCAGATCATGAAGAAGATTCTGATGGTGATGGCATCCCTGACCACCTCGATGATGATGACGATGGAGATGGCATTCCTGATGTTCAAGAAGTAGACACTGATGGAGATGGAATCCCAGATCATTTGGATGATGATGATGATGGAGATGGAATTCCAGATCACCTTGATGGTGACGATGATGGAGATGGCATTCCTGATGATCAAGAAGTAGACACTGATGGAGATGGAATCCCAGATCATTTGGATGATGATGATGATGGAGATGGAATTCCAGATCACCTTGATGATGATGATGATGGTGATGGCATTCCTGATTACTTGGAGAGTGTTCAGGAATCTGAGTTAAAATCGCTCGCATTAGACAGTGACCAAGATGGAATTCCTGATCACCTGGATGATGATGATGATAACGATGGCATTCTTGATATTAATGAATCACCACCTCCACCAGCACCACCTGGCATTGTAGCAGATAGTGATATTGATCAGGATGGTATTCCATGCTATTTGGATACAGATGACGACAATGATGGTATTCCAGACACCCTAGATGAAGATGCTGATGACAATAACATCTTGGACAAATATGAAGATGATGATAGTGATGGTATTCTTGATTATTTGGATGAGGATGATGATAATGATGGTGTACTGGACACAGAAGAAGACAGAGATGGTGATGGCATTCCTGATTTTTTGGACCCTGATGATGACAATGATGGAATACCTGATGTGGAGGACCCTGATCATGAAGACAGAGACAGTGATGGTGATGGCATACCAGATAGATTTGATGATGATGATGATAACAATGGCATTCCTGATGATGAAGAATACAAATATGTCGACACTGATGGAGATGGAATTCCTGATTATTTGGATGATGATGCAGATGGTGATTCCATTCCTGATCACCAGGAAGATTCTGATAATGATGGAATTCCAGATCACCTTGATGATGATGATGATAATGATGGCATTCCTGATCAAATTGACATGGATGATGACGGGGATGGAATTCCAGACCATGAAGTCAGAGATTCTGATGGAGATGGTATTCCTGATCATTTGGATGAAGATGATGATAATGATGGAATTCCTGATTCCTTGGAAATTGATAGCGATGGTGATGGTGTTCCAGATGATTCGGATGATGATGATGATAATGATGGTGTAGCAGACCAAGATGATGATGACAAAGTTGACTATCAGAAAGACAGTGACAATGATGGCATTCCAGATTATTTGGATGATGAAACTGTAGTGAAAGAGGAAGTCGTTGAAGTTGAATCTGAATTGACCAAAGAAGAAATTGATACAGATGGCGATGGTATACCTGACTATCTTGATGATGACGATGACGGTGATGGAATTCCAGATGATGAAGATGATGATGATGATGGTGATGGTATTCCTGATTATCTTGAAATAGACACAGATGGTGATGGTATTCCAGACCATTTGGACCCAGATGATGATGATGATGGTGTGCCAGATGAGGTTGACACAGATGATGACAATGATGGAGTACCTGATGAGCTAGAACTTGATACAGATGGTGATGGTATCCCAGATCACTTGGATGATGATGACGATGGAGATGGTATCCCTGACGATGAGGATGACGATGACGATGGTGATGGTATCCCTGATCATTTGGAACAGGACACTGATGGAGATGGTGTTCCAGATCACCTAGATGATGACGATGATGGTGACGGTATACCTGATGCTATTGACAGTGACCCTCTGAAAGCCACCTATGTAGGAGTGGAAATTGACACAACAACAGACACAGATGGTGATGGTGTACCTGATTACCTTGATGATGACGATGATGGGGATGGTATTCCTGATCATCTTGATGAAGATGATGATGGGGATGGTATCCCAGATTACATGGAGAAGGATACAGACGGTGATGGTATTCCTGATTACTTGGATGATGACGATGACAATGATGGCATTCCTGATGAAGAAGATGGAGACAGTGATGGCAATGGTGTTCTTGATTCTGAAGAAGGTCACTTCTTCAAAGACACAGACGGTGATGGAATTCCTGACTACCTTGATGATGATGATGACAATGATGGAATTCCAGATCACTTGGACATGGATGATGATGGAGATGGCATTCCAGACCATTTACAAGAAGGACATCAAAAGTCCAAAGATACGGATGGTGATGGTGTTCCAGATTTCCTTGACGACGATGATGATGGTAATGGAATGCCAGATCACTTAGAAAAACCAGTGAAGGTAACAAGGCCAGACAAAGATGTGGTGTGCAGTGATTCTTCTTGCCCACCCACTGATGAAGAATCAGGTGAAACCATGATCAATCGCCTTGTTGAATTCTTCAAAAGTCTAATACTACTGGAAGAGGAGGAAGAAGAGGAGCAAGAAGCACACATTGAGGAAGATCTCGATCTATGGGATCTTATTACATCATGGATATTAGGTGATGAAGAAGATGAAGATAATGATGAACAAAATTCAAATTCAGCAGCTGAGAAAAATAGTGAAGATCACACATATAAAGCTACAAAGCGAAAGTTGCTGAGTGTTGAAGAAATTAGTGAGAATGTAGAAGATAGTGAGAATGAAGACATTGTAAATGAGAGTGAAAGTGATACGAGTATTGTTGATGAGGCTGCTGATGGTGCAGCAGATGATAGTGACAGTGGAATTGAAGAAGACAGTGAGGAAGATGCCACTGTTGAAGTAGAGGAAGACTCTGGTGATGAACCAGAGAGAGAGGATGAGCATGTTGAGGATGTTAATATCATGGATATTGTCTTGGACTATGCTGAGGTAAAAACTGGCTGGAATATCAGAAGCTGGTTCCCTCGCAAAGGCGCGGAGGTAAATCAAGAAAACCAAGTGCATGATGAGCACTGATGTCTTTAAATATCTCACCTTGATTATTTCATCAAAGCATTTTTCAAGTCCATCATTTGTGTGTGAACAATCGTTTTGAGGAAACTGGGTGCATGGAAATTTTCACAAACATTATCTTCACCTTCTGTCTTTCATGACTGTTCACAAAAATGACTCATATATTGCAAGAGCTGGCCCGCTATTGCAGCGAGCAGTTTAACTTGGGCATACTGGGCCAAGCATATCAAGCATTTTCTCCTCCTTCAGGATTGGAGGAGAAACAAATCTGCAGCTGGGTGATGTTTGCACCTACTTGCATAACTCAGGCGTTAAACGTCTGTTAGTTGTTAATATGTACAGATCTTTATGGGAAGTACACACAATACCAGGAAGTAGACAAATCTGCCACCGCTTCACTCATCTGCACTGACTGCCAAAACATAAATCCACACCAACGCTGCCGTAAGAAAAATTTAACACCATATGCAGTCTGTGCAGATGAGTGAATTACACTGCTCCTGGTCCTTGTGTACACCCTAAATGAAGAAATGTCATAATATTTTTGTTTTCTTTTTTAATAACAAATCTTCACTTTAGTCAAAAACATTTGTGATTGATTTCTGCTCATTCGTATTCAATGAAAACTTTGAAAAATGGTAAAAAAGAAAGAAAGAAGAATTTAAAAACGATGCAAGTTTTAGAATATTCAAGTGGAAATACAGTTGTGTTAATTATGTTATAGCAAACTTTTTTTTATCAGAATGAATGGTTGATCGCTTATGAGTATGAGATGATTGGGAAATGGTTGAATAATTGATGCCGTCCAAGTCCCTTACCTAGTCACAGTTTACAATTACATGTACATGTATTTGGGTTTCTTTGACCTCACCCCTGTGGTCCTACACCATATCAAGATTTTATTGTCCTTATGCAACAGTGCTTCTCATCCATAGAACAAGACAAGTATTCTCGTGATATTTATTTGACTTTTAATTTATCGATGTAATATTTATTTGATATAATAAGAGGATCTCGTATTTGAAGCCCACTACCAACTTTTGCCTTAAGTTCTGTTTGGGTGTTGTTATATGATCACTATTACCTTTTATTGGGTAATTAAATGTTTATGGTGTACATTGTTACTGTTAATGCCTGTGTATTGTTGAGATTACTTCCTGGTAAAACTAAATAAACAAATGCTCATTCATAATGTCATGTTTTTTATTTTTGTTTGAAGTGGTAGGAAGACGTTAAACTTACAATATTTTATATAAAGTTAAAATATGTACAGGGGTTTTATCAACACATTGGTTTGCTAGCTTTTCAGGCCTTGGGTTTCGATAAAAAAGCTTCTTTCAATACTCTTCGAAGAATCTTGCCCGATGCTGATTTAGGAATTTCATTGGTAAATTCCACCCCACCTGACAACTGCTTGTAACTAGCAACTTTGTCTGCAAGAAATCAAACATCGTTTTACTGTATTTTCATTAAGCAATTTAACTGGTGACTAGTTAGATATTTAATATGATGATAGTCTGGTCCCAAAAATAGGCTACATGCAGCTAGTTAAACAGCTGATGATCATTTGCTCACTGGGTGCCATGAATTCTAAGGTGGCAGGTGATAATCATATTCCCTTCCAGACATTATTCAAAGATTAATGTTCCTTAAATGACCAGTTAAATACTGTTATATCTTATTCCATTACTTGTTACTTTTTAAACTAGAAGTAATAGGCTCATAATGACAGGTATAAATTTGAACATTGGTTTATTGTCCCTGCTATGAGTAATCGGTGGGTGGGTGGATTAGGGCTTTATGTTCTGTACTTCTGCACCTGATGGGCCAATTAGGACAGGTGGGGACCATGGCAATGAGAAGATAGAGTAAGTAGGATGGTTGTTTCATCTATCAGGATTTTAACCCGGGATTCAGTGCTTGGAAGCCCGGTGCGCTACCACTGAACGGGTCCCCACCCTCCTATGAGTAAATGGTATTGATTAAGTGAGGAACAAGGGTTTAGCAGGACTGAAGGCAAGAATGCCAGAACCCCATCCCTCGCCCCATTTGACCATTGGGCCCTGAAGTTCATTCATACCTTTTAGATATTCAGCAATGTCTTCTTCAGTGAGAGGTATATCACTTTTGCGTTGAATATAAGCCCGGGGCAGCTCCCCTGCCCTCTCATCAGGTATGCCAATCACAGCTGCATCTGCTACCGCAGGGTGGCGCAACAGTATATTTTCTAGTTCAGCTGGTGCCACCTTTTGGATTAAATTTTTTAAAAAGTGATAAAAACATCGCATTCTGATTCTGTTAACTGTATAACCATCAGATTTCTCTTTTTTTTTAACATTTAAATTCCTTAGTGGAAACAACTAGAGAGAAAGAGAGACTAAATACCTGAAGACCCTTGTATTTGATGAGTTCTTTCAACCTGTCTGTTATGTAAAAGAAACCATCCTCATCATAGTAGCCAAGATCACCTGAGAAAAACAATTAAGTACAGTAGACGTAAGCATAGTAAGAAGCGAGAATCTAGTTACAGTGGGCCTACAGCCTAGTAAGAAGCGAGAATCTACTTACAGTGGGCCTACAGCATAGTAAGAAGCGAGAATCTACTTACAGTGGGCCTACAGCATAGTAAGAAGCGAGAATCTACTTACAGAGGGCCTACAGACTATGTGATTTCGTTCAGCCCTAAAACCAAGTCAATCACTACGCCCGTTGAATTTAATGTAGTGGCAATCAAAATAGTTCTTTAAATATTGCCGAATCTGGCATTATTTAGGGTTGGTAAGTTTCGGTTGTTGCCTATTTAGACTTTAATGGTTGATAGAAACTGATAGAAAGTGTTAAATTCCTTACTCCCCCATCAGGATCGTTGCTCTGTCCATAATCTGGCAGACCCTCAGGGCTATCGCCCTTTGCTAAGCGCCCCTAGTGGCAGAGGGTTTGCCTAGGAGATTGGTGGGCCTATATTGTGGCAATCTATAACTACTTAAGGTTGCCATGAAGGTTTTTTTCATTGCATGTGATATGTATGCTGTTCTGCACTGGTTCTACGAGCTATAACAGCGAAGTCATTTCCTCAAGGGCCAATACTCTAATTAATGGGCTTTTTTTTTTTTCAACTCTCCTGCCTCAACAATGATTAGTTTAAAAATTGTCCTCTGGAGCCTTTAATTTTAGAACGTCTCTGACCTGTCTGTCACCCCACTCCTACAGCAGTGCAGTGACGAGTCTGATGCTGAGATTTAGATCCTAAAAATTCAATGAATTGGTACCAACTGCATTTGAAAGCCTCCAACTATTGCAATGTATGTGCACTCAAATGTTTGTTAAACTGCGTATTTAGTGACTATAGAAAGTGGATAATGGCACTGCAGATGAACTATCCAGATAAATTTGGCAATTGACACTATAGATACATTGCCCATAGAATGCATAGACTTTTATTTTATTGACATTGTGGATGCAGTGCCCTTAGACAAGCTAGACTTTGTGCTCTCCGTGTTTAATGCATTAGGAAGTCCCTTGATTTTTACTTAATAGTTTTTTAATTTCTTTTCTAGGTTCGGCTATTGCTTTAGCACCAGAATTGCTTTGTAACATTTTATTAGCTGCAGGTGATACTATTAGAGGGCTTTATTGGTGAGTTGGCCTTAATACAAGATTTTATTTAGTTTATTCTTGATAATTAAACAGAATGTGTACTGTACCTGAATGTAACCATCCACCTGAATCAACAGTTTCTGCTGTAGCCTCGGGGTTATTCAGGTACCCCATCATCACTTGTGGCCCTTTCATGCAAATCTCACCTTGCTCGTTTGGACCTAAAGCTTTTCCTGAACTTACATCAACAACCTACAAAGGAATGACATATGGTAATTGAATCAGTGACCAGATTTGTTTGGCTTGCCTTTGAGTAAATGCTGCCCACATCAGCCTGATAAATAGGGTTTGGTGAAGGGACTTAATGCATGTCTAAAGATTGTGCAGGGAGAATGTGCATTTAGGTTATCCCCTTCAACTGATATCAAACTTGGCATTACTGTAAATAGACTTTAGTTACAGCTTGTTCAGTCACACTGACTATTCGATCCCCAGCCTAGGCACTCTTCATGAGCTACATCCCAGCTGGATGTAGACGGTAAATTGGAGGTGCTTCGTATTCGGTGTCTCTGCTGAGGCAAGTAAAAGACCCCACCCTATGTGTAACATGGCGTGGACTCCAAGCCTTGTCATCTCATCATTACGTCTGCCTCTGGCTGACTATGCTTCAAACCCATTGAGACACCATAATAAAACTGATCATAGACTATGTGACGCATGTAAGCAACGTCATCAGACTGAGTTATATACTAAAAATTATTAAACTAGAGCGTCATAAAAATATGTTACCTTGCTTAATGTATTTGGGATAGGCTGTCCAATTGATTCGAACCTAATATTGTCTACTAAAGAGACGTGTGTCAAGGGGCTAGACTCTGTCATCCCAAAACCTAAAATAAAAGCAGAAGCTGACTTGACATCCAGGAAAACTTGCAATTGCATGGTACATATAGAAAAATCGAAATATTTGTCAAATCTGTCCATGATATAGCTTGCTCCTTAGGTGAACACGATTTGCCAAAATGTTCAGGCTTAAGTTAGAGGTATTCGTATTACTTAGGATAACAATTGCCCTCTCAATAAAAGGTTTTCAAAGTATCTTATGGTGTTTTGATTACTAATATAAAACTTCTCTTCATCAGTGTAAATACGAGACCATATTCTACATTATCAATTTTTATGGTATAAGTGTTATACCTGTCATATTCTTGTTATTATTACATGGCCAAATGTGCCACGTGCGTTTTCCATGCGTTTGGATAAACGCATGGAAAAGGCATGGTTTTTGCCTCATTATACTTAGCTAAAAACCATGCATTTTCCATGCGTTTATCCTTCTCACGGAAAACGCACGTGGCACATTTGGCCATGTAGTGATTAGTATATTCTCAGAATCTCTCCTTTTTTTGGCAACAACACCACCGCTAACAACAACATACCCTGTCTGATTGTAAGTTCAGGTGCTTTCAGCCTTTCCGCTGCCTGTCTAGCAATGTCCACACTGACTGGAGCTGCTGCAACGAACATTTGCCTGAGAGCTGTCAGGTCAAACTGGTCCACCATGGGATGCTTTGCCAGGAACAGGACCATGGGTGGAACATTCAGCATGTCTGTAATCTGTTAAAATAAAGCCACAATTTTTCATTAATCAATCTACAGATGTGGTTGATTGTTTGACATTGTATACTCAGTTTTATGGGTCCCGAAAATCCTTACTATTATTATAAGCATCTTTTATTCATACTCTACATGGCCAAATGTGCCATGTGCGTTTTCCATAAACTCATGGAAAAGGTATGGTTTTTGCCTCATTATACTTAGCTAAAAACCATGCCTTTTCCATGTGTTTATCCTTCTCATGGAAAACGCGTGTGGCACATTTGACGTAGTAGTATAGGTACATGTATGTTTGAAATATTACAAAAATTTAATTTTAACAAGAAATTATTGAGTAAACACTGATTGATAAGTTCTTAAATTATTTTCTATTATTAATTATGAATTACAGTGCATTTGACTTTTTTCAGTTAATTTTAGCCAGTGTTAACTGACTAACAATCCTGACTGATGCCCAGTTATTAGAATAGAATTTGAGAAAGTACCATATATATGAAATGACATCTCCATAGAATGAAGTTCATAGGCGATGTTTCATATTTAGTGTAATCTATATATAATTTAAAATCAACTTATTTGATCACCACTCAATGTCAGTGTCTGAACACACCTTATAGTCTTGTGAAACCTGAAGAAACGACGTTGGATCAAACTTGGGTACAGTGACCACCTTACTTCCTAATTTGGCACTCAGTAATGCAATGGCTGTGAGTCCATAGATGTGAAAAAAGGGCAAACAACCCAAAAATACTTTCTCGTGAGTGCCCGTTATTCTTGGGTGACTGAAATGAGCATAAGCTTGAGCTTTTGTTGCATTCATAAATATATATATATATATATTAATATCTGATAATATATAATATATATATATATATATAAGTTTGATATATAATAGAAGTGGTAACCGAGTCGTTTCCAGCAATGGATACTGAAACCTTATCCGTGCGCTGCCAAAAAAATACACACAAAAAACAACAGCACAAAATATATTAACAGATCAGTAACATATTCTTGGGAGAGAGTCAGAATAAATTCGAAAAAATTTAGCAATGATCTCCTTTTATTGACCCAGAACATTTTTTGATTTTGATCAAGTAATATTTTCTCATCCGCTCTGCATTCATAGCCAGCCAATTGGCGAAACATGTTTATTGTTAATCTCTTATTTTCAGTAATGTTACAAGATATAATTGTTAAAATATCACTAAAATAATGACACTTCAATAAAACCTATTTCTAGTAGTGTGTAGTAAATATATGTCAGAGAGTGATCTCCTTGCTTTGTCACCTGACCATCACATTACAGCCAAATTCATAGAATTGGAAACTAAACTCCATAGCAGAAAGAGCTGCTCCAAAGGACGTCATGCGAATGAAGGACTCTCATTGGTTAAAGCAATCTCTCAGCCAATGAGAGTCCTGAATTTACATGATATCCTCTGGAGTAGCCCGAGATATCTGATATCTGATATTTTGTAGCTCACTATAAACGTCACAATATGAATAAGAGCTGACAGAGGCGTGTGGTCAGTCAGAGTTTCTCGGGCTACCTTTGGAGCAGCTCTCTCTGCTCTGGAATTTAATTTCCAAGTCTATGAAATTGGTTGTAACAACAGTCCTTATCAGTGAGATCTATGGATATATGTTCACAGACGATGTTATCAATATAATCATTGGGCTCGTCTACCTTATCTGCTGAAGATTAGATATGAGATTGTAATGGGACAGCATGACACCTTTTGGCAACCCAGTTGTTCCAGATGAAAACGGCAATGCTGCCAAGTCTCTCTTTGGTGAAATGTTGATATTTTCAGAGAATGCACTGCCATCATCTTGAAGCAATTCACTAAATGGTTTACATCCTTCTGCTTCACCGAATGTTATGATTCCCTGAAAATAAATTATATGCTACTATGGTATACTCTATTACAGACATAAACAAATAATAAAATTGGAAATTGATTGATTGATTGATATGTTTAACAAACCTTCAAGGATGGGATATGAGGTCTCACTGCTTGTACAAGGGGCAGAAGTAGAGGTATGGTAACCACTAGTTTAGGATTCGCCTCCTTGGCTGTGTGGCTAAACTCAACTGAAAGGACAGCATGATATTGTGTGAAAATGAAGGCTCATTGTAACATGTCTACAATTAAAGATAGAATTACAAGCATATTAATTTTGGATTAATTGCTTCTATACCTAAAGGTATACATTTGGTCTATCGGATAATTCATTCAAACTATCTCGTTTCAGTTAATCATGCAGTCCTAGCCAAAGGTAACACCATGGCCAGTGACACTTGGTAGTTAGTATAAGGCCAACATTTGCTATTGTTCCCTACCTTAAATTGCAAAATTCTGTGTAACTTATACATTAAACACCTCATATTGAAATTTAGAGAGGCAATTAGCTGGAATCACTCATGCATTCTAGGTATTGTTATTCTCAAAGTTTTGGGGTTTTTTTTTTTTTTTGTGTTTTGGTTTTTTCAGATTTGGATGATAGACCCAACCCCAATACAATCACAAGTGTTATGGTACTTTTATCAAAACAGTAAATTACCACAATTATCCTTGCTGCACCGAAAGATGAAAGATATAAATATAGCATGGTTTGTAGTATGTAGATTAAAGCAGATAAATTTTAATTTTCATAGACTTGAAAACCAAGCTGCAGAGGACGTTTTGTGAATTCAGGACTCTCATTGGCTGAGGGACTGCAATATAGCCAATGGGTGTTCTGGAGATGACGTCCTCTGCAGTTTAGTTTCCAAGTCAATGAAAGCTGGTGTTATACACCTGAAATATATATTCTTATTCTTCGTTGACTTTGGCTTACCAGGGGTATAAAGTGGATTCAAGGGGCTTATGATGGCTCCACATGCATTGACCGCCAGGAAAGTGATCAGGAACTCAGGGCAGTTGGGACTGAGCAGCATCACCACATCCCCTTTGTTTAAGCCAGCTTTGGTCAAGGCGCTGGCCACTCTTTTGATTGATATCAACAATTTGTCATAAGTCCATTCTTGTCCTGTGATGCCATTCACCTGAAATATAAAACATGTAACTCTATATGACATTGAGTTAACTACCCAAGTTGTTTACAGCCAAATTCATAGGGTTAGAAACAAGTCTCATAGGCTTGGAAGTTCAACTCCAGATGCCGTCATATGAATCCAGGACTCTCATTGGCTGAGGGATTGCTTATATTAGCTCATAATGGCTATAGGAGTCAGTTATTATAGACACTCTCAAATGGCTAACAGTTAATCAAAAGATTTTCAGTGCTTGCTGAACCAAATTCTATTGTATTCACATTGATTTAATGTATCTGGTTCCTTCCTGTTCTTTGCATTTGTTTTCAATTTTATCATTTTTCTGGTCCAGTTGGACCAGTGGTCCAGTGATGTAGCACCCCTCTGGTTCCATTCCTTGGAGTTGTCGTTTTGTCTGAGTTGTCATTTTTGTCTGATGGAGATAATTCATTTTTGTTCTAAATTTTACTCTCAGTGGTCTTTGACAACAAATTACAGATTAGATATCAATGGAATCGATGATCCAAACATGGCTGTTTGTCTGCTTATTCAGCTCAGATAAGCCAAATGTGGCACACTTATCTATTTTAACCGTAGATTGCAAGATCAAGTTATGAAATTCGAAACACAAGGAATAACTCAAAATCAAATGGACAAAATGCATATGAATCTGCAACCAGATACATAAATTATATATATATTTTTTTCTGAACAAGATTTCAAAACGGAATTTTAAAGTAACTTTTGCATCACATCGAAAAGTAGTACGATAATATCTTGAATAATTGTACATCTATTCAAATCTGACACAATAAAGAACAGTCATTAGTTGAAAAAGGGTATGGATATATATGTTTTGTGAGACAGTTCATCGGCCGCCAGGCTTTTGCCAGTCATGCAGGCCCATTATTTTGCTTTGTACAATGAACACTCATCATTAATTTGATTATATTTAACTTCGCCATTTACAGCAACTACATTACAATGGCAAATTATTTTCAAAAATGATTATATTGGGTTTTTAAGTGTTTGTCCTTTTTTAGCCTAAGTGTACGTTAGTAATTATTTCTATTTCTTAGGGGTAGGGGGCCTAGCTCAGCGTTGGCGTGTTGGGCTTCTAACGAACGGGTCCCAGGTTCAATCCCTGGTCAAGCCAAAGTTGGATATTTATCCATCATCTAATTTCCATGGTCTCTGCCTGTCCTAATTAGCCCACCAGGTGCAGAAATACAGGACGTAAAGCCCTGATCCACATACCCTATTTCTTAGGTAAGTCTATAGTCAGTGACCAGAATTGTGTTATGCACTCAAGTGAATACATGTATGAAAGTTAACGCTACTCACCATTGCTACTTTATTTCCATTGGTTTCCATGGATTCCATCAAGTAGTTTGAGAGAGACATATCATCAGGGATAGCCACATCTGGTAAAGGACTCTTGGTGATGACAGCAGATGCACTGCTGCTGCTGCTGCTGCTGCTGCTGTAAGACCTTTTAAAAGTTCTCCATGACTTAGGGGTGACAATTCTTAACCCCTTTCCTCTCAAACAAACTTGCAGCAATTTCCCTGTATTTACAGCCATGGTGCCACTGCCTCTACAGACTACTGGAAACTGTGTAATGTTGATCAGCAATTGCCATTCCCTGATAAAGGCCTGGGGCTGATAAACCTATGTTACTCTGAGGTTTCTGGTCAAGTTCCAAATTACAAGTAGCTGAACCGATGTGTAGTTCAGCATTTAGGCCTAAAGCAGTTCCATTCTACGGTGATACTGGTGATAAAACTGGCAGCTTCTAAACATTGAGGGATACTTCGGATAACTATTTCCATTGTGTGTCTGTCACAGTTGTCAACATTTACGTTCATTATCACCATCAGCTAGTTAATGCGTGTTTGTATTTGCTGAGTTGGATGCTTGATGCTGTCTGTCCATTATATGAAACACAAGGAATTTTCATATTCATTGGCAATAATAAGGTCATTGACATGTGAACTGATTAAAACCATTACAATGTGAAGTAGTGGCGCAATACTCTGATACAGTGATACAGGTGAACTAATGTTAATATATCGCGGTTTCCGTTTTCATTATTATTTTACTTAAGAACACATTTTGTAAGGATGAATTACTCAGTAACAATGTACTGTTTTTCAGTAATGCTCTTAGTAAAAACCGTAGGACAATACAGTACATGTGTCTTATGACTAATGGTATAAACTTTTTCTTTTTAAATCTTGATACTATTTACTCACAACACATACATGGCCAAATGATAAATGCATGGAAAATGTATAGTTTTTAACTAATTATTATGAGGCAAAAACCATGCGTTTATCCAAATGCATGGAAAACGCAAGTGGCACAATTGGCCATGTACAAACATCTTAATTATGTATGTGGGATCAATTTAGATCTTGGGTCCGGGATGCAACGTATTCAGGATGTGGTTTCGTTATCTTGCATCAGGACCACAACACAGGAAACATGTGATGCTGATCTGTGTTCGGTTTGTGCACTGTTATTTCCTGTTCCTGTTGTGAAGTTATTTTGTTTAAAAACTATAATATAAAATATTCTTCTTCCTAAAATGGTGCAATAACAACACAAAACACCATAACATATTGATAAGTATATATATCTTTTATTCGACAGCTTCATGTCATTCATGACATATGTGTTCCATTGTGTGTCTGTCACAGTTGTCAACATTTACGTTCATTATCACCATCAGCTAGTTAATGCGTGTTTGTATTTGCTGAGTTGGATGCTTGATGCTGTCTGTCCATTATAAGGAATTTTCATATTCATTGGCAATAATAAGGTCATTGACATGCATTTGGATAATAATATAAAAACTTTTTATTTTTAAAGGTAGAACCATTAATTGGTGGATAAGTTTGATGAAAAAAAGAGAAGGCAGAGATTATTTATAAATAAATACGTTTTATTCGTAGTTAATACTGGATAAAAAATATATTCGTAATTGTACAATACAAAATAAAGCTTATACGGTTAAACATACACTGTTAAAGTAAAATATAAATATCATGAGTTGTGATAGATAAACTGATAACCGATAGTATTGATTTGTGATCAATATCGGTTAGAATTATTGGGAAGTCTCGATGTAGTATCTTTTCTCTGATATCTATCCCTGGCTGAGTCTGGAATATAAATGCAATGTAAAAATTGATAAGAAGTTGTATGATATAATGCAATCCAAATAGTGAACCCACAAATTGCTACAAATGTCGCAGTGTCTGCAGTGTGGACCATACACTTGTCAGCTTATCTTTATCAAAGAGCAAGTTTAAATGGCATGTGATTGACAGATAAGAAATCAAATGAACGAAGTCCATAATAGAGGTAATTGGTAATGTGACTGGGCTCCTACGCACTCTATGAAGTAAAGCTCAACAGCTGGGTAATTTCAGACAGAATAAGAGGTATGACGTTTTGGCATGGCAACTATGAGGTTTAGTAAAATCCCACAAAATTTGTTTTGTACCACTGTCAAACTCTGTCGATGAAGCAATATCAGGGTTCAGTGGCGGATCCAAAAAATTTTTCTAGGGGGGGAGTTGACAAATTAAAATGTATTTCGGGGACCGCTGAATTAAAAAAAAATTAAAATGTACCAGGCCAAAGGGGGGGGGGGGGGTTTAACCCACATAAATCCCCACCCCCCTACATCCGCTACTTGGGTTTGCTGGAGAAGTCATTAAATTGTTCGTAGCACAAGAATTATTTCACACAGCAAACCAAGACCTTTTCTTGAAAAAGAAGGATATCTTCTTTTCTAAGAACTAACAATCCATATATTCTTGATTCATACCATACTGTTTTAAGATAATGCTATATAAGGACACCTCAGGGAAATAAACTTTGGTCTTCTACCTTGGTCTTGAAATCCCTGCATTTTCCTGGTAATAGCCCGATAGTTTTTTATTTTACGAATAATTATAAATATCTATAAGCACATCCGAAGCCAGATGGCTTAATTTAGAAGTTGATTGTCTCTACAAGTTGGCCCCTCCTCCTCCTCCTCCCCCTCCTCCTTCTCCTCCCCTCCTCCCCCTCCTCCTCCTTCTCCTCCCCTTCCTCCCCCTCCTCCTCCTCTTCCTCCTCCTATTACTTACAAGAAACGCATCTGGTCCTCTTGTAGTGGCTGAAGTAAGGAGCTGGCTGAAGTTTGCCACAGAATGAAGCAACTCCGTGGACATGACATGACCTGTTGATGTAGCTGTAGTCCACTGCCAGGCAGGTTACATCAGCCAAACAATGCTGTAGACAGTATTTCCTGGAGACATCTCGGAAGATTGACCTGGCTCCATTCACATGCATGCCGTAGTGAGCTGTTTCGTATCCTGTTAAATGGTAAAAGTTCAAGGAAAATTTAATTTATTATAACTCAACAAATAGTATGGCCAAACTTTGCAAGAAACAGCATTTAACAGCTTGGACTGATTATCTATCACAAGATTGCAAAGTATAATCATCATACATCTAGATTTTTTACGTAATAGTTATATCCCTAGTAGGGGGGGGGGGGGGTTAATTAGACCGAAACATTACTGTCATTTGCAAGCACGCAGATAGGCCGTGTTGACAGAACACATAGCATTGGGTCTTTCTGGCAGGGTGCGACACACTTGTCGCACCTACATCAATTTAATTGCTTGCTTATCCACGGCATTTTGTACACTGGATTTCCCAGAAACATGATGTTAAGGTTCTTGTGACTTAATTTCACAACTTAGACAACCCAGTAATTGATAACTATCGCAGAAATCAAGGGAAAATACGGCATTTTAGTGGATTTTACCAAACATTTTTGCACTTAGTGAATTTGCGACTATGAGGGATATTTACGAATTGTTTTATTTTTTGATTTGATAACTGGTGTTATTAAGCAATTAGAGTATACAGTTTGCACTCAGGAGGGAGTTAACTAACATTTTTGTTGGTTATATCCTGACACCGAAGGCGGAGGGATATAAGCAACAACAAAAAATTAGTTAACTCCCTTCTATGAGGGATATAACTAACTTATACTCCACTAGACATATTTACGAATTTGTTTGATAGTTTGATTTGTTTAACTGGTGTTATTAAGCAATTAAAGTATAGTTTGCATTCAGGAGGGAGTTAACTAACATTTTCGTTGGTTATTACCAGCTCAGAACAATAGGAAAACTATCAAGGTGGAGTATAAATCACCATACTCACTTTGAAGAAGTGTTTCAAGATGTTGGTCAGAACTGAACTGACCACTGGACACATCAATAGGGGCAGGAGTTACCCCACTGTTACCTGTAACATTCAAATGTCCACAATTATTTTAATTACATAACGTTGCATGCTTTGACAGATCACAGAAAGTGGTCTTTCTCGTTAGAGGGCGTGATACAGACGGTGCTGCACTCTGGTTGTTTGGTATGGTACAAATGATGGAAACATTTATACTAGTAATAAGCACAAGAAATTAGTTTTTTTGATAAATGGCTATACCTACAGAGGCAATTTTCAGCTATTTTTGAGTAATAGTAAAAGTTGGTGAAGATAATTAAAAAGCCACATCAAAAAAAATTACAAACGGGTGATTTCTGATGGAAATTAACACGAAGAGTCAGAAAATTGCCTGAAAATGGTATAAATTTATACTCACCGCAGTGTTTTAGCCTGAAATGTGTGCAGTTCGACTTCATTCTCGTCTGTCCACAAACTGAGCTCTCTGTGTGGAACCAGCAAGTGTTGTGCTGACTGTCAAAATCAAACCCTCTGCACCCACCATGGTTAACACACTTCTGATAACAGGTGTTCACATCATATATGTCCTGTTGGTGTCTTCCAGATGCTGCATTTGCATTGAAAACCACTTCTTTAATCTGGGCATAGTGGAAATCAGGCCTATTCTTTATTCTAATTTCTGGAAGAGAAAGAAAGAAAAGAAAATATTTAAAGTAAAGTTATTTGCTGATGTTTGTTGGCCTGCATGGAGCTGACTTTGCATGATATCTGGGCTGTTCTGAGTCGCGATGGCAAAGGAAGACTTTAACTAAATAATATTGGCCTGCATGGAGCTGACTTAGCATGCTATCTAGGCTGTTCTGAGTCACGATGGCAAAGAAAGACTTTAACTAAATAATATTGGCCTGCATGGAGCTGACTTAGCATGCTATCTAGGCTGTTCTGAGTCACGATGGCAAAGAAAGACTTTAACTAAATAATATTGGCCTGCATGGAGCTGACTTAGCATGTTATCTAGGCTGTTCTGAGTCACGATGGCAAAGAAAGACTTTAACTAAATAATATTGGCCTGCATGCAGCTGACTTAGCATGCTATCTGGCCTGTTCTGAGTCACGATGGCAAAGAAAGACTTTCACTTAAAATATACAAATCATGTACCTATATGTAAGTCTAACCTGCAAAGAATAATAAACAGTTTTATCCGTAAGTTACAGCGTATTTCTACTTGTAAGAGAGAAATGCAACTTGTAAGTTAGTTAACCTGATGTACATGAAAATAGGTGAATGGAATTATGCACTTGAACCTTGCCTTATCTCATATATATGACTACCTTACAAAGGGGCAAAACGCTCTTGGCCAATTTATTTCAAACAAAATACATAAGGTTGCTGTAAAGACCAATGTGGGTTGTATCAGTAGCTGGTCTTCATAATATTAGTTATATCCCTCATAGTCGGGAGTTAACTAATACATTTGTTGGTCATATCCCGATGCCGAAGTAACTTTTACTCTAGTAGACATATTTGCTAATTTGTTTGATTCTTTGTTTTGTTAAACCTACCAGGTTATTAGGCAAATAAAATTTAACTTGGAGGGAGTTAACTAACATATTTGTTGGCTATTTCCCGCTTAGAATAATAGGATAACAATCTAGGTGGAGTATAAGTGATGTTAGAATCTGCTTTCAAAGATACTCACGGCACTGACGAACAATAATATGAGTGCAGTTCTTCTTTGGTGCAAGACTGGCGCAATGGTAAGAACTTTCGCTCAACCAACATGTGTGATACAGACTGTCAAATGTAAGACTAATACATGTAGACCGATTAACACAGGCCTCATAGCATGAGTTAATATCAAAGATGTTCGACAGGAGACTGTCATGTCTTCCTTGGGTGTTGATATAAACCGCCCGGATGGCCGGTGTGTTGAACTTGGGTGGTACTTGATTTGTGCTTGTTGTTGTCAGTTCTATGGTTGATGTGGTTGGGCTAGTCGCTGAAGTTGAAGTTGTAGTTGTTGTTGCTGTTGTCTGAGCTGTTAAAGATGATGTTCCTGTCGAAGCAGTACCTGTGTTGGTTGTGGAAGCTGTTGTTGGGGCAGCAGTAAATGGCGTGGCTTGTGTTGTCACAGTTGCGGCAGTAGATGTTGTTGTTGCAGTTGTCGCAGAGGTTGCTGCTGTTGTTTGAACGGTTGTAATTGCTGTTGTAATTGTTGTTGCTGAAATACAATTGAGAAACTGTGTATAGCTTCATATCAGGATGGTAAATGGTATCTATCTACAAAATTATATGTTATTTGGTAGTACATACGACATAACTGCAGGCTGTAATGGGTGCAGTTGACCTTGGAGATGGCTGTGGTGCAAATGCTGTCCTCGTCATGCAACCAACATGAATTGTGAAGGTCATCAAAGTCGAACCCTGTGCAATGGGCGTGTTCTTCGCAAGACTCTGCACAAGTGTTGACATCATAGATGTTGGGGATGCGGTAGCCATGGAGGAGATGTTGGTCAAACCGTGTATGATGGATACGCAGCACTACGATTCCATTAGAGGCTTGTCTCGCAACACCTTGAGTAGAATAAGAAAGTATGGACGTGCGTTAAATGGATAAGATATATATTTGCATTGAAGTTTTGTATTAAATAAATAAATACGTGTTATGACTTGCAAAAATGTCTTGCATTCAAAAATGTTATAAAATGAGAGATTTGTCACCTACCACAATCACGAAGACGGTAATGGGTACAGTTTCTTTTTGGCTGAATGTTAGCACATCCATTATTGTCCGTAATGCGCCAGCAAGTTCTGTGCTGACTGTCAAACGTAAAGCCAATGCAGTCGCTCTGACTAACACAAGCACGATAACACGAAGGCACATCAAAGATATCAAAGGTGAATGACCCTCCAGGAACGTGTTGATGGAAGTACACATTTCGCACTGCTGGATTTCCATTGGTAGCTGCTGTTGTAGATTGTGTTGTGGGTGCCTGTGTTGTTGATGTTGCTGTTGTTGTGGGCTGAACTGTTGTTGACGTTGTGGGCTGAACAGTTGTTGTTGTTGTAGCTGCTTGTTGAGTAGTTGTTCTTGGTCTGATTGTTCTTTGTGTTGTTGTAGGTTGTGGAGTGGTTGTCGTAGTTCTTGGCCTTGTTGTTGTTGTTGTTGTTGTTGGCTGCGTTGTGGTTGTTGTTGGTTGTGTTGTTGTGGTGGTGGTGGTAGGCAATGTTGTTGTGGTTGTACTTTGTGTTGTAGTTGAAGGTTGTGTTGTTATGGTGGTGGGTTGTGTTGTTGTCTGTGTTGTTCTTGGTCTTATTGTTGTGGTTGTGGTTGTTGCTTCTGTTGTTGTGGTTGTTGCTTCTTTTGTTGTAGTTGTTGCTTCTGTTGTTGGAGCAGTTGTTGATGGTCTTGTCACCACAGGACGTACTGTTGTTGGTTGTTGTGTAGCAGTTGTTGCTGAAAAATTAAAAGATATAACAGACACGTGCAAGTAAATTGCATTTAAAAGAAGATAGATTGCCTGGGATTCCCTCCACCTTTCACAAGAAAGCATAAATCAATAAATGTGAAACCACAGACCATTCTTGAAATATATACAGATCTTTGAGTGGTTCCATTATGACTTTTAAGTAACATACGACAGGGAGTAATCCTGTAGGTGGTGCAGTTGACTTTTTGGATCATCTGGTTGCAGGCCCCATCTTCATCATGCAGCCAACAAGTCCTGTGCAGACTGTCAAAATCAAAGGCGTGGCAACGTTCATGGCTGATACAAGATGCATAACAGGCATTGACGTCAAAGACCCCAGTATGGCGGTAACCTCTCCTCATATGAGTGTTGAATGTGACCTGAGTCACATTGCTGACTGATGAAGCGTAGCGATTTGGTCTGGTCACATTTTCTATTCCTCTGAGAAGATCACCAGCTGATAAGAACAGGAAGAACCAAATTTGAAAAAGTTTGTTGAAATATAGATAATGTGGTCACTGGTAATACTTCTATTAATAAGGATTATTTTATTAACTTTTAAAAATTTCCACTGACACCTTTGGAGGTGTTATAAGTGCCTGGACAAATAAAGCTGCATGTTAATGATGGAATTGCATGGTACTGTAAAATACTGCAAAATACCATGTGTGAGCATAAGTCCAGTGTTGCCTCAACACCACCAAATATCAATTGGGCATGACCACAATCATTATTGCCATTTTTCAGGATTCCTCAAGAATCTGAGAACTTACAATATAACAATGCACATAATCGCTCTACCATAATAAATTTCATACCACATTCCCGTATCCTATGATGAGTGCAGTTTCTCTTGAGAAGGACATCAGCACATCGCGATACATCAGAGGCGATCCAACACGCATTGTACAAGCTGTCAAATGTGTAACCTATGCAGGTGTCAATTCGCCGACAATGAGCATCACAAGTGTTTACGTCATATATGTTGGGAATGAAAGTTGCACCGAGGATATGGGAATCAAAGTACACGGCCGGAGATGTTAAGAGTCGTGGCGCTCTTGTGGTTGTGGGTGTTGCAGATGTTGTACTTGTTGTCACTGTTGTTGTTGTAGTTGTAGGCAGAGTTGTAGTTGTTGTGGGTTGTGTCGTTGTTGTTGTGGGTTCTGTTGCTGTTGTGGTGGTTGTTGCTGTTGTGGTGGATGTGATTGGTGCTCTTGTTGTTGTTGTGGTTGCAGCTGTTGTTGTTGTAGTAGTAGTTGTTGGGGTAGCTGTTGTTGGATTGATATTGACTTTATAGCCTGTAAAGTAAATGAATAATTGTATGCATTCAGATATGGATTCCGCATGCAATCTTTAAGCAGCATCAAAAAGATTGATTTGTCACATGCTAGATTATGCAATACTTCATATTTTCCTGAATGTGTCGGAACAGCATAACACGTGTTTGCTGTAAAGAGTAACAGGCATTCGACTGCACATATTGTGAATATGTGGTATGCCTGCCGGAGATACCATGATTGACTACCTTGACATACTTACTATTATGTAGGACCATGTATACTACATGGCCAAATGTGCCCCATGCATTTTCCATGAGAAAGATAAACGCATGGAAAATGCATGGTTTTTGCCTAATTATAATGAGGTGAAAACCATGCGTTTTCCATGCATTTATCCAAATGCATGGAAAGCGCACGTGGCACATTTGGCCATTAAGTAATAAAACACATAAGCAAGATACTCATCTCAACATCCTTTAGATGCTAAATGCTATGATATTTTCTGTAATGTTATAAATGTATTGAGTATGATCATCATATCAAATGATACACCACAAATTGCAATCTGATGACTTACAAGACTGTCGTAAAGGTATATGTGTGATGTTAGGTTTCTGTGACACTGGATACGCGCAGATTGTTGCATTGTGGTGAATCCAGCAACTATGGTGATTGGTGTCAAAATCCACAGCTACACAATCATCTCTGGCTTCACAGGCATAAACACAATCTATGATGTTCCTGACTCCTTGTAGATACAATCCTCCCGGGACGTGTCCATTGAAAAATACTGTACCAACATCAGGGGCAGGTCCGTATGGAACCGGAGTTGGTCCATAAAATTCTGGATGCAAAAGAAATACATTTATGATCTTGGCACAGAGTTTATCCAATATTCATCTTAGGTCACCTTACTAAGCTTTGATGTTCATGTTGAGTTGTTAATATTCCATATAGGTGCATGATGCTTCCTTATGATATCTAGCACGGCAGCCTGATTAATCTTAGGTGTGCAATACTGTGCATCTTACCTGTCTTTATCCCTGTGTTGGAGCTTCTTTTGTACTTGGCAGTGAATGTCCTTATTGAATTGCTTTTGTTGGGACATATCCTTTCAGAATATTTTTAATTTGGTTCCTTGCCAGCTAGTGACAAAGGAATTCACCAAATGGATATTATTACATGTATTAATTAGGTTCAGGCCATTTTTGTCATGTACTTTATGGATGCTGAAGCTTGGTCTGTCAATTTTTTGGCTCGTTTTCATACGAGGCTGTGTGTTCATATTTAATGCATGATTTGCTATTCAAATTGAAAATTAGAGTTCAGAACTTTAAACTGCGTCAGCCAACCAGCAAGTTAAAGTAATTTTCAAGGCCACTTTTGTGGTGAAATCGGACCTAATGGTCGCATTTATAAGCTTTGGTCAGTTTTTGCCCATACTTCAATGCACAAGCATTGCAATATTTAAAAACCTAGGTAAGCTGTCATAACAAAGTTCCAGCCAACTTTTGACAGTAAAGTTACATCCTTCTTTCACATAGAACTTACATTTTTCCTATCTTTCGTGTATTACTTTTCTTCCCTCTTTGCTTTGTCATCATCATGGCCGACTGTTATTGTCACAAGATCACATTCATAGAGAACATGTATACTACATGATATACTACATGTCACATGATCACATTCATAGAGAGCATGTATACTACATGATATACTACATGTCACATGATCACATTCATAGAGAGCATGTATACTACATGTCACATGATCACATTCATAGAGAGCATGTATACTACATGATATACTACATGTCACATGATCACATTCATAGAGAGCATGTATACTACATGATATACTACATGTCACATGATCACATTCATAGAGAGCATGTATACTACATGATATACTACATGTCACATGATCACATTCATAGAGAGCATGTATACTACATGATATACTACATGTCACATGATCACATTCATAGAGAGCATGTATACTACATGATATACTACATGTCACATGATCACATTCATAGAGAGCATGTGTACTACATGGCCAAAATATACATCCCATAGGATAGTCATGAATTTAACCTGAACTATACTGATATACAATAATACTGATAATAAATAGTATCATTTCTATACTCTGACAAAGACCTTCAGGGCCACATGTAGTATATCATGTAGTATACATGTTCTCTATGAATGTTGATCTTGTGACTAAGTTGCAATATGACCATGTATATTCATTTATATATCCACAGATTAGTCTTTTGCACCTTTGTGTACTTATCATATGGAGAAAGGCCTAACTGGATTTTAGTGCTGTGATATATGGACAGAATCAAATATTTTGATCAAAAGCAGAAGTGATGAACTGAGTAGACCTTTGAATGGATTGCTTTGTGACATCATCAATACAATAGCCATTGTGATGTCACCATTGCATAGTTTGGTTCAGAATGAGGCTTGATAGTGAGATGCTGCTTGAGAAACAGCATATATTACTATTGAACACATGGAAAACTATATTATTTATTAATGGGAGGTGTTATTATTACATAGAAAATTGGCATTAAGTTGTTCATATGTCTTTGATTTCTGTCAACTTTTAATGAAAAAATATTGCTATAAGTGAATTAAAGACTATTTGCAACATTCTTACCTGTTCTACAGTCTATCAATGAGTAGTGAGTGCAATTTTCTTTGGGGTAGAGTTGGGTGCACACTGTGTATCTCGAGTGGAACCAACAAATTTCATAGTGGTGGTCGAAGTCAAATCCTACACACGTTTTCTTCGCCCTACATTGCTCAAAACAGGTGTTGACATCATAGATGCCCCTTCTTCTTGTTGCTCCATAGGCGTGGCTGTTGAAGAATACACTTACACGAGTGGAGTCCGCTTGTGGTGACACGGACCGGATGGTTGGAAGAATGACTTTCTTCGTTGTTGTCGCTGTGGTTGCTGTTGTTGTTGAGGATTCTGTAGGTTGTGTTATTGTTACAATGCTTGCTGCTGGCGTTGTTGGGACTGTTATTGAAGGTCTACTTGTCTGTTCAATGGTTGTAGTTCTCTTCCCACATTCTCTGACTCTTATCAATGTGCAATTCCTCTTACCGATTTCTTCAGCACAATTGTCTGCTGTGTGCAACCAACAAGTGTTGTGCAAACTGTCAAAGCCCATGGCTGAACAGTAGTGGTTCTTGACGCATGCCCAGTAGCATGTTTGAATGTCTGTTGCCTGTTGGAAGTATGTCGCTCCATGCATGTGAGTGTTGAAATATACCCCGCGAAAGGTGGGTACTCTGTACTTGTATTTGAATGAATGGCCATTGACTGTGTCTGTAAATGAAAAAAGAAACAGAGTATGTCATCGTAAAAGATTTTGGTAAAAATTTAACTTTAGACTAACGTTTTCTTTGCCCTTTCTTATAATTTACCTTACTGTGCAGAGTTAGATAGATAGATAGATAGAGAGAGAGATAGAGCGTTAGAGAGATGGATAGATAGATAGATAGATATGGGAAGTGCAGCCCTCTAAGGCAAGTTTTTGCTTTGACCACCCAACATGCCAACCTGTCAGGTGGTGAAATTCATTAAGGGAAAAATTTTATATATGTTAAAAAGAAATTTATATCACTTCCATAGCTTTATGACATAACTTAGGGCCATCAATTTTCGTGTCACGGAGGAACTACATTCAACATATTTACTCATAAATAATCTATCGCTTTTTCTTTACTTAGTCTATTGATTTGTTTATGGAAATATCACCCAACTCACTGCAATCGTAGAGACTGTAATGGGTGGTGTGTTCCAATGGTTGGATAGCTTGGCATTCTGTGGCATAAGTGTGGAGCCAACAGATTTTCAAGGTGCTGTCGAAATCAAAGCCATGGCACTTGTCATCATTTTTGCAGAGCGTGTTGCATCGATTGACGTCATAAACGCCTTCAGCCCTGTTGCCTCCTTTTATGTGTTGGTTGATAAATACCCTGACGTTGGCATCGAATTGGGGCTGAGATGATGAGGGTGTGGTCCTGGAATCAGGCAATACATCATTTATTACACGGCTAGTTTGGGTTCTAAGCAAAGAAAAACAGCCAAATCAATTTTTTTTTAGATAAGGTACATGGCCAAATGTGCCATGTGCGTTTTCCATGCATTTATCCTTCTCATGGAAAACACAAGTGGCACATTTAGCCATGCACTGCAAGGAAACTTGGCAATCCTAATAGTCGTGACATTGATATTGTTACTATATTGCATAAGAAGTAGTAAATTAATATCGATTATTGGCAAGTCGTATGCGTGGTTATTTTAGTTTTAAAAAAAAGGTGGTAAAACAGATAATTACGGCAAAGATATGGTTGGTGGTGAGGTCCTTTCATTGCTGAAACCTGTGAAGGGTGAGGTTGCCCGTTGGCTGCTGGATGGGGTGGTAGATGCATCATTCTCACCTGTAAAATAACCGAATGTAGGATAATAATGATGGAGAGGTCTATGTTGGTGACCATTTAAATGCCACCAACATGCAGTATAGTGGATTCAGGGGGAGGGTTGTTTTTTTTCAACCCCCTCCCCGTGAAAATTGTTTTGGATCCGCCACTGACATGCTGTATAGATGCACGATGACAATGCAAATGCACGTAGAACTAAATATATCTATATAAAATATTGTTTTGTGTGAAGTGAGTTACTATTACTACTAATTTAATTGGCAACATACGACTGTGCTCATTTCATCAGCATCTCCAAAGAATGCCAGAAGAGTAGCATTTTACAGCAGATCTCATAGACTTGAAAATTAAACTCCATAGCACATTAAGTGTACCGAGGACTTCCATTGGTTAAGTCCTAAACCAATGGGAGTTCTAGATTCACATGACGTTCTCTGCAGCTATGTTTCCAAGTTGGTGAGTTTTACTGTAATTTTTTCCCCACTCAATTATGTTTATGCAAATCGGACCTGGACAGTGTTTATATCCCTCTAAGAACAATGGAAAATGATCATGGTAGAGTAGAACTGACGTTATTACGTGAATTTGTGAAACAATTCGAATTTGTGTCTTTACTGGAGCAACTAACCCCAGACATACCATATCTATAGAAGTATTGCATACCACTGACTATCTCTCTCTCTCTCTCTTCTACATTTTTTTTTTTTATGTTTAGCCAATCGCGCGATGTTGTCTGATATCAAATACACCCCAACAATGCAAATTTCATATTTTTCCAGCTCAGTTACACGGCTGCCGTTTGACGAATATGCATCAAAACTGGAAAATCAACACTTGTCCATTTGCAATTGCCTAATGCATCAGACACGTGCAAGGATCTCCTAGCTTTTTACCACACGTTTTGAAAAGGCATTTTGCCAACATTGAAAACGCAAAACCACTTGTTTGTGCCATCACAGGACATTGATGGTGGGTGGTAAAAGAGGCTGGGAGCACCGACATTAAAAAAAATATCCTCTGAGTGCGTGTTATCAAGATAATTGTAGAATTTTCCTGCCGTATTCAACTGTATGAAAACCTTTGCATAGGCGTAGGAGGTGGGGGGGGGGGGGGGGGGGGGGCAATTGCCCCCCCCCCCCCAAGTGTCCAGGAAAGCCAAAAATTCGGGCAAAAAGTTGAAAAATTCGGGCATAAAGGGGTGCTAATAAAAGCCTTAAAATTCGGGCAAGATGACCTTTGCCCCCCCCCCCCAAAAGAAAGGTGCCTCCTACGCCTATGAACCTTGGATAGCCTTGCTGAGTGATTCCACACCTCAATAAAACATATATTAGTTTCTTAGTCGCTTATGACAATGATTTCAGTATTGGCTCAAAACCGGATCTAGAAGAACTGCGTAAGTTGAGAGTTATGCGTATTTGTCAGTTTGTGCTGAAAAGATGTATGTCTATTGTACCTACATATATATGATATATTAAATTAATTTCTTACATCTACCAAGGTTTAAGTTTTCAATGGTGGTAGGTGTAAGCCGATTATAAGCTAGGAGTAGACAGGAGCAGCTGGCTTTATCTAGAGTCGACCATATTTTATGAAACTACCTGTACAACAATACACTATCCATTCACTTAGCCTGCTTGAATAAATATGAAGTGCGGACAGTATACACGCTTCAATGCTACTATCACCCTTTCACATCATCAAAAAGTAGTAATTTGATCTTTATCGACGAAAACTAAGTCATTCAGTGATAACATTAAAACAATTTTAGAAGCTGAAGTTGAAATTGCATGTGGATTCATTGCTTGAAAATGATGATCGTATGCAAATGGTTATTAATAGTGTGTGCACTTATTATTTGTCAGTTTAGAAGATTCAGATAGGTAGGAAGGCTGTAAAACCGCGTGCGCATATAATCCCACGAAAAAATGTAAAGACTGCTGCATGGCCCTCATTCTGCTAACTCGGATGCCATTGAATGAGGGCCATGCTTGCTTGGCTACCCTTCACTATAATACTTACGACATGAGATTTTGCGGAAGGCGGTGCAACCTTCTTCTACTCTGGTGGAACTGCACACATTCTCATTAGTATACAACCAGCACTCCTTCTTCTTGCTGTGGAAGGCAAACCCTTGGCAAGATGTGTACCTTTTGAGGAAATTATGTCAAATACATTATAAAAGGTATATTTAATATTGTGATGTATTTATCAAGAATTGGAGAGAAATTGTGGCGTATAAAAGTACTTGACAGACCAGATGCTGCAGCAAGCTACAGCACGCTTGTTGAAAACTACTTATTTGACAGTGCTCAAAAGTGGCAAAACGATTAAATAAATCCGCCCAATTATTTGTGGACATAAAAGTAAAAAGGAGAATATGACAAATGGTGGATGGAAATCCATCCAATATAAAAGGAGAACTATATCGGACTTGGCTAATATCTCGTCCAACATAACTTTCCATCATCCAATAAAACTCTGTATTGCACTCTTTACCATCCACAATTCGTATAGGCTACATGGCCAAATGTGCCAAGTGCGTTTTCCATGAGAAGGATAAACGCATGGAAAACGCATGGTTTTTAGCTAATTATAATGAGGCAAAAACCGTTTTCCGTGCATTTGGATAAATCGCACGTGGCACAATTGGCCATGTAATATTTTGATAACAAGAAGGACCTGGTATATAAGATAAGACGGACCTGCTGCAGACGAGATCACAAGAGTTGAGGTCATCAATGGAAGAGACCAGGTAGCCCCCTCGCGGCAGCATGTTGAACAACATATCTTTTATCTCAGCATCTTCTGAAGTGACATAGGCAGCTGTGCTTCCTTTGGTCGTTGGATTCACGGTGGGTTCAGAGGAAGACCCTTAAGAGTAATTACGTAATGCTATATTAGTACCAAGTACACCAGACTGCAGTATGACCCCTTGCTTACAGACAAAACGTAAATCGGGTCCTTCACCTGACCTTATTACAAACCAATCATCCAATGATTTGTTTTTAACTTTTCTTTGACAACTGCGTGTGTAATCATGTTGTTTTACAAATAAGATCAGAATTAGATCTTTTTAGTGGAGTTTCCAACACAAAATGTGACATCTTGATTCGAGTTTCACATTATTGAACACATGACTGTAACAGTTATCTCTCTGTATCACCTGGGTGGCATCATGCCAGCGACAAAATTAAAAACATTATTATAACATTTTTTTAAAATAAGTGAATAAAACATCTTGAGTCTTACTGTCGCTGACATTTACTAATAAATATGATGTTTGCTGAGTAATGTGGGTGGTGGGTGAGACGGGCTTTATGTCCCATGTTTTTGCGTCAGATAGGGTTGATCAGGACAGGCAGGTGCCAAGGTAATGAAGCGAATGATAAAGCAACCTTCCAACATGGGTTGGGGGGTGGGAGCCTAGCTCAGTGGTAGCGCGCTGGGCTTCCAACTACTGGGTCCCGGGTTCAATTTCCGGTCGAGCCTAAGTTGGATGGCTGTTTCCTCCATCGTCTCATTGCCATGGTCTCTGCCATCAGGTGCAAAAATACAGGACGTAAAATCCTAATCCACCACCACCATCCAACATGGGTTGGGTCCGAACCCAGGACCCAGTGGTTGGCAGCCCAGTGTGCCACCCTGATCTGAGCCTTCTCGTTATGACATGTAAAGGTTCACAGACAGTGTAGATCATGGACAATAAGCAATAAATTCCGTTTTGGCAACCCGTTACATACTATACAAGGTGCTGTCCAAATGTACCATCAAAATGGTTTCAAAAAGGTGCACGAATCATTCATTCGGTAACCACATTTTCACCTTAGATGCCAAGACACCCATTTTTCCTTTCTTTTATGCCTTTTTATGTGCAGTACTTACCAGAACAATCACTCAGGCGAAAGTGAGTTGATCCCACTTTGATGTAAGGATTGTCACAAGCAGTGCCATCGTAATGGTGCCAACATTCACTCAGGACTGAGTTGAAGTCTATTGCTTGGCATTTTGAATTTGACAAACAGGTGATGTAGCAGGTGTTGACATCGTGGACACTTTGCACTAAAGTGCCTCCCTTCAGGTATGTATTGAAGAACACTTTGACGTAAGCACCGTTCGATGACAGCATTGCCACATGTTCTAGCTGTGAATGACCAGTTGGAGTTTGTTGTCTGGATTGTGGCGTTGTTGTTGCCACTGTGGAAGCAGCATATGTTGAAGATTGGCTTCTGGAGCCTCCGTCACCTTGAATTGAGATTAAATGATACATGATAAAATACAGATAGGATCATCACAACATCCCGACTGGTTCAAAGAGGTGATTATTACACGAAAAAAGCCACTGTGTGAACTGACGAATTACATTATATATGGTTTTTTATTGACATTGGTTATATCAGAAAAGATACATATGTCACATTATAACTACAGCTCTACTCACTAAATCTAACTAAAGCTACACAGTTCTACAGAAGTATGATAAACAGGTTCTCCTTATTTTATACATAATATGCGAAATATAGCTAAAAATTCAAGGTACCAGTTGCCATAAGTATATGTGGTAGATGAGCAGTTGAAAAATGTGGATGATTAAACTCTTGAGACCACATATAATTTATTTCATTAAAGTTATCAATGATTTGACTACGGCTCACTCTAAAAACCGACTTGATTGTTTAATCGTCTTTCTGTTTTTTTTTTTTTTTTTTACAAATAACCATCAAAAATGGTTAATTCAACAAAATATAGTTGCAAGGTCAACCAATGTCCCCGTTAAACATAATCTTGGTTGGTCACATAATGATGAAAAATTGAAATGAACAATCTGTTTTTAGGGTGTTTAGCATCTAAACAATGGTGGGACTGATTACTCAGGGAAAAGCAATTTACATTGTATATGATAATGCTTGTAGTCAATATTAAGCACTGTTACGTTGACAACAATTTGTTGGTAAAATGAATACCTTATATATGACTACCATAGTCATTTTGACAATATTTATTTAGAGTGTAATCTCAGTGATAATGCATTTCTAGAAGTAGCACAACTGTCCTATTTTGTGAAGTTGAATGTTGTGTGTGTCAAGCTCGGAGTGCATGATGTCATTGTCACCGCTTTTAGGATTCTAAGAACAGCCTTTTTGGTATGTGTGTCTTAACTGGGGATTCTGTACTGAATTTCTTAATGTCATGATACCTAGATATGTAAGTTAATAATTTCAGTCTGTCATAGCAACAAACTATAATGATGTTCTAATTCAAAATTTCAAAGTGACAATCACAAAAATTAGTTCTCTTTTTTAAAGGTATTTTCAATCATATATAATAGTATTCTAATTTTGGCAACCACAAAGGAAAAAGTGAGCCTTTTCGTATAAGCCTTCAGCTATTTAGTCAGGGTTCCTACTCCCTGCCCTTTCCATTGACAAATCCTGTCTATTTTAGGCGTCCTTAGCCTTTTTTACCTCATGTTTAAGAGACAACTGGGCGTTTTGTATGCAACACAGGGGACAGTAAAAGGATATGAAGTGCAGAAGAGATTGGGAGTGACTTCATATTTGCTGCATAGATGCCAAAGTTGCCATTACTGTAATGTACAATACTCTGGGCAATCCTGCTAGATGCTGTTTGACTTAAATAAACAAGATACTGTATGCCTACATATGTAAGCCACACTATCCACTGAATTTTTTATTTTTTTTTGATATATTCAGATTTCTCTTCTAGACATTTAGAATAATTTCTAGACAAATTGACTTTGTCTGGAATGACTAACTCCGTAGCCAATTTTTTGACAGGTTAAGCTTAACTAATAAGTCAGTTTGCCTAAGTCAATATGATGTATGTCATGAGTCATAATGAATTAGTAGTAAAAAGTATGTTACTTAAAGCAATTGTCTACTTAAAATACCTTGTTAAAAAAAGGGACATAAGGTCGACAAAAATTCTGTCAAATAGCTAAGGTTTTAGTCGAAAAGCATTGGAGTTATGTCACATACAGTTGATTCATTAAAAACAGCCTGTCAAATTGAACCTAGACAAAGCTAGTAACTTCTGCTAGACAATGCTACCTGCCACTAACCAGGCTGTCTGACTATAACCGGCTACTCAAAGCTGGATCTAAAACTACATTTAGCACCATATCAGATAAATTTCATACATTTACAAAGGTTTATATTTTTGGGGGTAGGCCGACTTTAAGCTAGGAGTAGACAGAAGCATAGGAATAGGTTGCTACAGCTGTCTGGAGTTGACCATATTTTACGAAACTAACTGTGCCAAAGGCAACAAGTGGATACTCACTGCAACGGATGAGACGATAATGGTCGACTTTAGAATTATAATCAATGGCCCCACATTCTGTGTCATTGGTGTGCAACCAGCAGGTCTTCTCAGCATTGTTGAAATCAAACCCTGCACATTCGATTCTCTCCACACAGGCATAATAGCACCAGTCGACGTTATCCTCTCCTGGCAAAAGCTGGCCACCCGCTACCTGGCCCTTGGGGTACACATCCATGATGACTGAAAGGAACAAGTTTAGATGTTAACCATATTTGGCATAAGGTGAGAAAACAAGTAAATCTCAAGACCCTAATGTGGTTGGTGGAAGACATTGACAATAACCTTTAGGAAACACTTTGAAAAAATGTGAGAAATTGAAATTATTTATTGTTAAACTGTGCACAAATAATAATGAATTGCAAATACATCAACAAAGCACGGCACTACATATTGGTTAAGTTAAAGAACATTTTGCTATCTTGATTTTATATTTTTGAAATGAACAGAGGCCCATTCTTGGCATGTGAGGATGCATGTGAGACCCTGGCCTAGTAACATACCATTTTTACCCATAATTATTATGATAATGTTAGACTAATGTAGTGCTGACGGAGACTTTAATTTAGTTGGGCAGATGAGAAAAGACTAATTTCTTGATTTTTATTACAATTTTTTCTGTATTTTTTGTTCTATGCTTAAAGTTTATGGCATTTTTTTAAACAAAACTCCCACATCTACAGGTATATATTATGGAAATTTTCACCTTACTCATAAACTTCAAAGTACAATTAATGTAGTGCACTTCACACTTAGAAGTACATTATTACCATTATCATGATTTGAAATTTGCATAAATTCCATTGTGATGATCAGACTGATCGAACATGTGATCAATAATTAGGAGTTTTATAACCTCGAGCGACAAAATTAAACTGCCATAAAAAGGCCTGAGGACTGGCAGAACGGAAGTGGCTCGCACGTGCACTAAGATGGATGGCATGGAAGAACTTTGAAGGTCAAACTTAAGCATAAATTTGCATAAATAATGACTCTAACATCTTGGGTACTCTTTATGGGCATCTAAGCCTTATTCGTTTTTTGTTTCTTTTGGAAGTTTAATTAATTTAAGAAGTTTCAAATTCTATGATTATCATTTGTCTGCATTGATTGTTAGCCATTTATATCGAACTTTTATCACAAAGATGAAATACACCCTTAAATATGTTATAGAATACATCCTCTGTAATAACTCTTTGCTCAACGCTACCCAGGTGCAAATGGGGAGCTGGCAGTGATAGCGATAGTGGATTGCTTAGCCTGTTGCACTTCAATGGCTGCTCGGCTGTATACCCCCCCCCCCCCCCCAGGAGTTGAGAAAGGCTCATGCTTGAATAGATCTGCCAGCGAGTTCTGTGTAGTCATTTAGCTAAAGTGACAGACTGCCAAGGTACCATGTTCATTGACACCAACTACATTTACCTTTACCTTAACACTTAAATATATAAACTCAAGAGTTTAACTTTGTTTATTTGTTACATTATTGTTACAAAACATTGTTTTCTTGTATGATTTTATCATTATTAAATTCCATCTTCGAAAATTCCCAAGCTTAACCATCCTTGCTATTTTGTCAGATGTAGTTGCCATCAACCTCTAACAGTGTAATGCAAATCACTTGAATTTGAATGAGGAGTGGTCACTTAAACACACAACAGTGGTCAGTTAAATTGGTCACGTGCGAGGTGTGATCAGTTTAACAACCAACACGTGGACTGACCAATGGTCAACTTAACTGGGCCAGTTTTTCTGACCAGGTCAACTCAATTAGTTCAGTTATGGTTCAATGATGTTGCAAGGTGTGTTGGGGGTGACCCCAATTAAGGTGTTTACTTTAATTAATTGAAACTTGTTTGCTAATGCACCTCAAATAATATTCACAATAGTATTTTATGATATTTCATACAATTCTTAAAGATGTGTTTTGACATGACTGCTCCAGCGCAGAGATTCCGCTAAATATAAAGTTAAATTTTATTTAGAAATTCAATTAATTAATCAATCAATTATTGACATATACGCCAATTTTATTTTAGTTGAAAGAATAGAATATCTGCGAGTCTAGAAAGATGCCAAATGAAACTTAGCAATATATCATAACTGTTAAAGTGCATATGTGTTTTGGAGGCAATTTGTATTCTTGTTAGGCCTGAAATATTATATTTATGATACCTACATTGTACTTTAAACTAATTTGTATAGACACTGTAAATCCCAACTATAAGAAAACCAAAATTTGAAATCTATTGTATTTCTATTTGTGAATTCTTGGCAATTATTCACCTAAAAAACCATTCAAATAACTTTGGCACCAACGACATTATCCAAATAAGACCATTAATTTGAAATTCTGTTTTAACCAAATTTGTCTGGAAATTTAATTAGTCGTGTTTCGTTAAAAACAAAAACATGAATAAAGCATGTCACTCTGCTTATTAAATAGAAGAAGCACAAGGAATGAAAAGGTAAGATAAAATAAAAATAAGAAACAGGAGAATGGCAGAATCTAACAATGAAGTCCCGTGGAATGACTAAATGGATTAAATCAGGCAACCACAATTTGATATTTCCATCTGCGATCTTCCTAATCAGTGGGATGCCCCAAGGCGACGTCTTGGGAGTAAGCACCAACAAGTCTGCAGAATGCGATAACCTTGCATGACTCATGCACCTTCAGGCAATATTGGTGCCATTAAAATGATATTCATTTATCCTCGTTAAGGTCATGAAGATGGTGGAATATTTGATTCCATACATTACAATTAATTACTCCTGATCATGATCATTTCGAATTGATTACTAATTTATAACATACGTCCAATTCCATGTGACCTTTAAGAGTCAAGAATGTTCAAGGTCATGGGGAAGGGAAGTTGGTGTCATTAGGTCATGTGGCGAAGAAGTAACTAGTTTCCCAAACAATTTTGTTTACTCTAATGCGTCGAAATGACAGATTTTTTCAAAATAGTAGCAGCACAACTTTTTCAGAGATGGGCTCAGAAGTCATTGCATTTTCACTATTTTTTTTATTTTTTTTTGGTTATTTTGTCTTTGTACTGTATTGTCTTGTAGCTACTGGATCTGAAGCTTAGTCGGGTTACATAAATAGCTGCCAGAGGCAAATATAATGATGAGATGACAAGTAGAATAAGGCTTGAAGTCCACACCATGTTACTCATCCACCTCAAGTCAGCTTATGTTTTGGGTTTGATTTTTTTCTAGGGTCCTAGACACTACCAGTAATGTGTGTCTGTTACAATGGCCAAATGAATCTGAGCATGGTCTTGCATTTTATTATTCAAATGCATGATCGCAAAGATGGTCATTCTCACGACTAAAAACCCAAATTTATGATCATATACCTTGATATAGCACGTTCCATTTACATATTTAAATACTTTATAGCTGAGAGTAGATTATACGAAGTTGTTTTCAGAGTTCCATTTCAGATCAGGTATTTGTATTAACTGTTGTAAGTGCATAACAGCTAACACGTTTTTTTTTTTAATTTATTTATTTTGATTATTTGCCCTCCCCCACCCCCCCTTCCGCAATATATTATAGCCAATACTCAAATGTTTTCCAGTAGCGTGTTACTAATAAGGCCGTTTCTGCATCTGTTGTTCTGAGTCATATCCTATAGGGTTTGTCTTCAATAATTATACAACCACCAATTCACAGATTCCAAAAGCACCTAGCTCCAAAGGTTGTTTTATTTGTGTATTTTATGCTTTTTTGTATGACTTTTTGACATAACCGATAATTTATTACTAGCTTTCGTCGAGTAAGATATGAGAAACTCTTTGGCAATCCCTGAGAGACCATCTTAACTGTGGAAAAAAGTCTACTGATGAACTGGATTATAAAGCTGAGGGGGTGTATATATAAACTGACTTAGATTAAAAAGGCTTCTCTTCTGACAAAAAATAATAGAGCTAATCCCACTTTACTTCGATTCAGGAGCTGAAGCTGACGAATTCTTCATTTATATACTTTTCTGTAGTGTCTATTTTAATATATATTATGCACAAAGAACTTTGCCTAGCTCAACACATAAAGGCATACTATACATTAATTTGGAGGAAAAGTCTGACTGAGGATTAAATTGTCAAAAATAGAAAGTAAAGATGTGGACATAAAACAGTATAATCTAAAGCCTCTTGCTGATCTGCAAAATTCCGCACCTTTTACATTAATTGCATTAGGGACAAGAAAAACTGATGCTACCTTATGCATAAATATGACAGTCACATTAAATAATGAACAACATTTTAAATAATACAAAAAGTTTTTATTTTATTTAGTGTGTCAAAGTCATAACTTCTTTTCTCTGATCAAACATATTTAAAAGAGTAAAACAATAAAATTAAAATAACCTTTCAAGGTTGATCATTAACTTCAAATTAATGGCTCAATGTTGCTCATCTACTGCTTTATAATGTGAAATTCGCATTTTCTCGTATTAATCTAAAATATCCTTAAAATCTTTATTTCGTTTATCTTTATTATTTATTTGCTATTGTTATGCCACATTTATATGAGCATTAAAACGAAGTAAATGCTCGCAAAAGTTTAAAATCTATTGACATAAGTTTAGCTAAATTACAAAGACCTTCATATAATTAAGTTAGAAATAAAACAACTTACCTCCCATCACTGGTCCCAGCATCAGCAGCCAAGATGCAAAAGCAGCCGTCCTTGAGTACAACATCCTCTGTCAGTTTAGTATTACCCAATATTATGATATGGCTTGATATTGTCTCTACTCAAACCTCATTAGATGCATGTCATAATGACAGAGTAAGGTCATCAAATGAAGTATGACGGTCCGAGACTCTACCTTTAACTGGTGAAAATGATGTGTCTTTGATAACTCGTCTATTCTGATGTATTATCAAGCAATTACTTGACGAGTGCCATTAATAACTTGGCCTAAACACGCGAACATCACTGGGTGCCATCAACGAACATCCTACAGAATGTCCTCATTTGCATAATTCATGCATAAGGTGTCTTTAAATTCCCAGCCCACTAGAATTATAGTCTTATTTAATAAGGCCTGCTACTGAGACATGCTCATTAAGATGCAAAAACAAAGTCGCTCACTTTTATGACTAGTATTTATGACTTTGCACTTCTTCAAGTTTCGGTAAAAGTTTATGACATGGCATGAGACCGGGTCTTTTAGTTCTTGCACAGTTCTCCATCCAGAGATGCTAAGAATCGTGTGGCACATAAAAAAGTGATTGATTCAAATAAATACGTGGCAGTTCTACGTAACCTATTACATCAGTAATAGCTAATGAGTTTTCATAATCATAATAAAAGTGCTATAAAAAGGTGCAGTTTTTATGTATAGTTTTTTTTATTCAGACAAAATACATTCGAATCCATACTATTGTATCTTATAGGCACATTTCATGAAAGACATCACAAGTCTACTAATGTAACATGAACACGGTCATTATTGGAGTGGAATGGTCAAAATTTGAAACGAGTATTGTTGTAATATTCTTATAGTCACAGACGTAAGTATAAGTTTATCATTATTTGTATTTATGATCTGGTCAAATAAATTAAATTCACTACAACAATGAAACACAGGCGTAGAATTTTATTTCCAACATCGTTATGCTACATGGCCAAATGTGCTACGTGCATTTTCCATGCGTTTGGATAAACCTCATTTTAGGCAAAAACCATGCGTTTATCCTTCTCATGGAAAACGCATGTGGCACATTTGGCCAAGCATAGGTGGCACTATGCGTTAAATTATAAAACAGAATGTGACCAACACGTAGAGTGATAATACTTATGTCTGCGACTGTATGTTGTTTTACTGAAGATACAGCAAGACAATGAAAAGACTTCTGTTAGTATGGCCATAGTGTCATGTAATTTTACTCAAAAACATTTCCATTATACAATAAATAAATAACTTCATAAACATGCAGTACTCTCACGAAGGATATATATCAAGAAAAGTTCTTACAATAAAATAAACAAATGAGTATCCACCTTGTTTATTAGTTTTCCAGTGTAAAGTGTAGATACCATGATCATCTAGTTAAACAATATCCAGCTAATTGTGAACACAGACACTGCTATATTTTTCAGTCATAAAACTCAACTCATCCTATCACTTTCATAACTTATAATAGTAGCATACTTATTTTTGTTCAATCTTAATTTTATTTTTTATTTTTTTATTGAAGGTGCCACCATTACAGCTAATGCTCAGGTGGTTTCCTGATGGACCCATATTTATAATAGATTACAATTCATAGTTAACATCATGTAAATGTTTTACTGTATAATAATTTTGTACCATTTCCTTCAAAATAAAGTATCTATCTATCTAGTTTCGATTGCCAGTGTGCTGTATTGAGAATGTATAAATATTGTCACGGCTGAAATGATATGCCATAAGATAAGAATGTTGATCTCAAGGCAATGCATGTCACCTAGCTGTTAATCTGTGACTTGAGTCTTTTTTTCATGTTTTGTAAAAATGTATCAGAGAACAGACTGATTAAAATGAGTCTCCTGATTTGGTTGGTTCTCTGCGCTGACTGCATTACCAGCATCAGGTTGGAATTTCAGCAAGGCCTCCGTGTAACTGCCTGCTTGGGGAACAGATGGAGAAATGACACAAGCAGGCTTATCTGGTAAAGGACTGGCAAGATTGACACTTTGATTAATGATAGAATTGTCCAGATGAGCATTGTTGGCATCACAACATCCGAGGAATGCGCTGCACCCAGTTCGAACATCAGTGACGTTGAATTCTGGTACAGCAACATCATCTTGGGGTTCCCCCTCCGAGTATCTGGTGATGATGGGATACTCCTTGTATCTGTAGCAATAGGATAAAATCCTCAGTATGATTTCTCTGTAGCTCTGTCTAAACGAAGAGTTACCAAACCCGTAAATGATGAAATTGATGCTCGCGTGCAAATGCGCAAACATGGAGGCCAGCAAATGGACTTCAATCGGAAACTCGTCAAACCTATCCGTTAGGAGCACAGCTATATAAGGCAACCAACAGATGCTGAAACCGAGAAAGATGAGGAACATCATCCTGGTTTGTCTCGCAACCCGCATCACTTGGACACCGCTACTCGGCATTTGACCGTTGTTGTGTCGATTCAATCTTAACTTTATCTTCCTCACGTGCTTGTAAATAAGAACATAAAAGAGTACAATTACGACAAGTGGAGTCATTACTCCAACGAGCATCAGGAACACAGTGTATTCATATCGGTGTCTGCGGTCCCATAGGCACTTGTTGGACTTTCGGTCGAAAGCATGCCGACTCCATCCAAGATGGCTGGGCAAATCCATTGCTACCCCCAACAACCAACAAATGAAGCAAGCAGCCACACATCTTGGTGTGCTGTAGAATTTCAAGTAGCTGGAATGTTGGCAAATGTAGATGTACCTATTGATGGCAATGTTGCCAATCGTGAGCAAAGATACCACACAGCTGATAACACAAATCGATGCCAACCCTCGGCAGAGTCCAAAATAAGTGTGGTAGAAGTCCACTCCCTTGACAACACCTGAAATAAAAGAAATTTAACGTTATGAAATACTCTTTGATAAAAATAGCAGACTCAGATGATCGTAAGTGTTCGACTCCTATGAGAGAAAGATGGTAAGAATTTTTAAACCAAATTTGGGATTCCTGGAAAAAAATCAAACATATATGAGATGAAAACAGCAGCTCAAAAGTTCCTTTGTGAAATGTTTGGCTTTTGGCATGTTATGGTATATAATGATCGCCATTGCATCTTGCCCTATCATTGAGCCAAATTTAGGGATTCATGGAATGCAAAGTATTGGCAAGTGATACGCTACCCCATGGTCAATGGGGCTAGACTCAAGACTCAAGACTATTTTATTTTGACCATACATTAACATAAATAAATCTGTCTGGTACAACTATATATAAATTATTATATACTATAATGGTCAAGGAGGCAGTGACTAAGTAACAACGCTATCATTACGCCCCCTTGTGGTTCTGTGTATCAGTTATATTGCTATGGATTTATAATTTAATCAGTACATAGTAAAAACAAAATAATAATAAACTAATTCTCAAAGCTTACAAATTAAGAGATAAAGAAGAAGAGAGAACAAATTTTATGATGATATATGATGATGAGCAATATAGGATGGCTGAATTATGAATGTGCGGGCATATGAAGATATTTTCAACTTAATTAACATCTTCTAGTACGTATGTAAATTTACAAATAACCTGTATATGTTGGGTAAGGGGGAGATGGAAATAGTTTTGTAGTTTGGCAAATATAACAATTTGGGATGTTGCATCTTTCTACATATTGACCAGTCAGGTACTTTTTTTATATAATGGGAAAAACCATACTCACTATGTGTCAAAACTTTATCTAAAATACATTCAACATTTTTATTGTGGAGTAAAGGAAGCTGATAGCGTACAGTATATTCAGAAAATTTGTGATGTACTCTAGGAATCATAAATCTATGATGTCTTGTATTATATTGGTGACTTGACTGTTGTTGTTGAATATTGAAGTTGATAGTGAAGTAGTCAGGTAGCTTATCTATAATATAACGTTGGTAGAATTTATAGAGTTTTCTCGTAGCAATATCTTCAATTTTCAATATATCTAAATTCTTAAAGATAGGATCAGTGTGAGCATTATATTTGCTAACGAAAATCACTCTAACTGCCTTTTTCTGTATTTTTGTAATCCGGTATGGTTTTAGTCCCCAACAGAGTATACCATAATTAAGATAGGAGTTGATTAGACTATTGTAGATATTTTTCAATGTAAATATGGGCAGGGTATGTTTTAATCTATTCATAATGCATATGGTTTTAGAAATGTTCTTAGTTATAGAATCAATGTGGGTATTCCAGCTCAGTTTGTTATCTAAAAGTATACCAAGAAAGTTGAAGTGCTGCACATAGTCAATTTGAATACTGTCAATGCTTAATTGTGGAGGATGTACAAGTTTGGTTTTGTTGGTGTTTAGAGATAATTTATTTCAGTTTAAGCCAGTCACTTACTCTTTTTAGTTCTAAATTTAACAAGACCTCTGGATGCTATTGGCCTTCATCCTTACAAAATTCACACATTTATCAGCTGGGTGGTCTAGTGGTAAGACGCTCACCTGCTCCTCTGAAGAACCCGGGTTCAATCCCAGGCCTTTGTTGGGCAACCTTTCATGAGCTTCATCCCAGTTGGATGTTGTTCGGATGAGATGTTAAATTGGCGGTCCCTTGCACTCAGTGTCTATGCTGAGGCAAGTAAAAGACCCCACCCATGGGGTAAATATGTAACATGGGTGGACTCCTCCTCTCTCTCACCTCATCAATCAACTCTCGATAGTGGCAAGAACTTACCTTAGAGGGCTGCACTTCCCATATATCTATCTATCTATCTATCTATCTACTTCACTAATGACATTCACGCAATATGTATCTCCAAAATTCCTCAAGCTAGCTATTTTTCGGAGATGTTACTTGGAATACTAGATCAAAGAAAAATTTGCAGAAATTTAGTTTTTATTGCTGGGTTTATAATTTTGCTGTTGTTGTTCACAATTGCATCATATAAGATCTAACTTCTACCACACAATACTTAAATAACTTATTGCTGGCTTGTCACCCTTCGCTGCACATTTATGCATGAGTTAAGCTTCGCAAACAACAAAGAGCTTAAAAATGCACATGCCATAAAGGAGTTCAAGAGTTTTATAAAAAGCCAGAAATTAACGTATTTTTTTCTGGATCAATTGCTTTGAAATGGGGTGAAAAGAAGCCAAAGAGCTATAATATGACAAAAGAGCCAACAAGAAAGAGCTAAGCATCATACAGTAAGGTAAGAAGTTCTTTGAAATTCTTTTTTTGAAGCTTTTTGCTGTCTTTCAAACGGTGCTAGTTTTCCACTCAGCTCATTGTCTGCCTGTTCGAGCCTTCAAGCTTTTTAGTGTGTGTCGTCAGATAAAAGGACTTTCTTGTCATATAGACACTTTTTCCTCCTCTCTAATAGAGTAAGCCTTTAGCTAGTTTGCATTCATAAATGTTATATTCCTTATCTATAAGATAAGATAAGATAAGATAAGATAAGATAAGATAAGATAAAATAAGGTGAGAGAAGAAACGCAGGTAAAATTGTATTTTATATATTATTTCATATATATTTACTGTTTAAACAATTGTTACTGTTACAATGGACATTGGACATTGGCTATTTTTATTATCCTTTCTTCTAGGCTAATTTGTGAAACGGCATCTTTGCTTATATACACTTTTGTCCATATTATTGAGGCTTATTATATCATATAGTACAAATAGGAACAACATCATGTGGACTTATTAGGGAGAAGGTCTAAAGAAAATGATGTCTTTGATTTATGTCAACGAAAGTTCAGCATGTCAATTGAATTCAAAGCTGAAGGACTGTCTAATCAGCCAATCCATCCAACCAAAGTAAGTCAGACTACTACCCGGTCAGCCTGCCAGACAAATTGTTTAAGAACAATGAGAAGTGTTGACTGTTAAATGCATCATCCGCCAGAGGTCCTTCTAATCATTATTGAACCGTACTTCCTGGTAACGTGACCTGGCACTGTTTACCTGTGAATTCTTAAAGGTGCCATTCACCTCAGGTAGTGGTCACCAGATCTTGCTGAATGTTGATACATGGCCATGTAACAGTTGAGCAGTTTATGCATAATTTATGATATGAGCAAGAACCCCACACTTCAGCTGGTGGACACTAAAACATATATATACTTAAAAGTTAAAATACTATTTAAAAAATGTTTTACATAGACTTGATAAACCTCCATTTTACGTACACTCTGAGAAAAAACGGTTCTTAAAGCTTCAATATGGAACCTAGGGGTTCAATATGGAACCTGAAGGTTCTATAGACTGTACAAGTAAAGGTTCTGAATGGTTCTTAAATGTTCAATATAAGAACCATACGGTTCAATCACACACCAAAGGTTCAAAACTTGACAAAAGGGTTCAATGCCAAGTACATTAGTTACCAATACTTAAATGGATTGTGAAGGGCAGTCACTAAATTGATTAGAACAACAACAAGCACTTGGATTTCAGTTCCTGATGAGTAACAAATATTTTACTTGTCAAATGCTTCATGGTAATCAATTAATATGTAAATAATTTTGTTTAATTAAGACATGAAAATATGTTGTTATATTGTTAAGTTGTATAGTTTTTGCAGATATTTGAGTAGGAAAAACGCCAAATGACTATGAAAACATTTAGGACATGATGAAGAGGACTGTACTACACTGTAGCTATCAGAAAACAGAGACAGTGAACTGCTCGAGAAATATCACGTGGAGACAAATTCAGTGCTTGTCATGGTAAGTATTCATTACAAAAAATCTTAAATTGCTACATTTCACTATCATCAATCCGTAAATGTCATGTGGAATACTACCTTTGCATATACAGTAGATTGCAAAACTATTCATGCCTCTAGATTTTGCAGGTAGATATGTCAGCTATAAATCTATATGGGACAAATGTGGTACATGCAATCAGCACAATTTTTTTGGAGGTGATAATTTACCACATGTTGTAAATTTTCAAGCCACTTTGCAACTGTTATGTAATGTTTCGTATGAAATTGCTAGTATTTTCTCTGAATTTGCTGAAATTCACCTTCGAAAACATTTTACATAAAATATAATGGAATATCGGCTGGCTGACTGAAAATATGAGGGACTTCAATATAGTAATAAATTGGTAAAAATTCATCAAAATTACATCTTATTTTTTAAAAGCCAATCTTTTGTTCTTGTTCTTCAAAATTTCACTGTTTATAATAATCAGTCAATGAACAAACAAAAGTGAAAGTTTCAAAAACAGATGCAAAAATAATACTATTTATCAGAATATTGTAATTTTCATGGAATTACATCAAATGGTAATGCCACATTACTTTTAACTGATAAATCTTTCAACTGATAAATCTTTCAACTCAGAATGTCTGACAATGAAAGTTATTACAATGATAGTTTTGCCTTTTTTATTTTTCATGTCTTTTCATCACATTGAAATATTCATATTGAAATATCAATCAAATTTGTTGTTATAGACTCTTCATGAAATGACGCCACAACTGTAATTTTTTCAAAGTGACTTGTAAATGTGCAAGTCAGCTTGCCAAGGTACATTAAGGAGAAAAGGAAAGGTAAAAAAACTTTGTATAGTATTTTATAATTTCTTTCTTGAAAAATCTAAGATATCACACTATTTGTTTGAGCATCCATAATGAAATATAGATTGTAAATGACACTGTAGTGTTGTGTATTCATGCTGATATTTTCAATAAAGAACCACCCTTAGACAGAATGCAAATAAGGAGAACATAGACCTGTGTATATCTTGGGAAAATTATGGAGAATGAGTGACTGGTTGACATAAGAACAAAACCCACCAAATGGGCAACAAACAACAGTAATAGCACCAACAACATAAAAACTGTTTGTGTTGTTACCTAGTTAAAAAATATGCAAAACATTGACAGCTGTAATAATATATATATAATTACTGTCTTTGATGCAATCATCTGATGTTATGATTTTTAGAATAACACTTCCTATGCTTTATTTTGACAGGCGTCAACACCCACAGTTTAGTTCAGATCAAGCACAACCTGATATTTCACTGCCTTTTGAATGTTTAATTGCTGTTTATTGGATACAAAAAAATGCACCACGTGTAATGTGGAATTTTGTGGAATTTTGCATCATTGATTGTGGTATGGTTAATTTGGTAAACTTGTACAAGTGATTTAATCCTTAGGTTGTGTGGGGCTCAGTCCAACATACCAAAACTATATTTGTTCATGAAAGAAAATAAATGTATAAATCAAAATTTATTTTGTTGTACTGTATATTTATTCATATCTAAAATAACCTTTATTGAACCAATATATGAACCTTTCATTGAACCATTTCAGGTTCCAAATAGAACCACAGGGTTCTAAAATTAACCCTAAATAGAACCATAGATGCACCTATAAAAGTTCTTTGAAGAACTGTTGAACAATTCAAGGGTTCTTTACAGAATCATTTGATGGGTTTGTTCATGAACCATAGGGTTCCATACAGAACCTTTGTTCAAGAACCATTGGGTTCCATTAAGAACCTTAATATGGAACCTTCAGTGGTTCTTTTAAAGAACCTTTAGAGAGGTTCTAAAAAGAACTAATAAAGATTCCAAATCTATACCGGGCTTTTGAGCCTATAAAGGTTCCATATAGCACTTATAGTTTTTAGAGTGTAAGGTGTCAAAAAATAACTGTGTAAGTAATTTGTGATTGCTGTGTCGTAAAACAAGTAACTGCCAGTAATTGTCCCAAATAATTGTCTATTTTCGTTTTACTTTGAAGAGTGATATACAGCTATTATCAGAGTTCAATGCAATTATGTTTGTCCATTAAGATTGTAGTGTTCGTTGCATGACTGACCATGCAGCCAGTTTTCCAAAATTTTATACAATAAACATGCACACTTAAAACAATGTGTGTCTGAGGTAATTTTCCAACAGAATTAGGTCTCCAAGTTGTGACGTGGCACACAGCTCATATCTGTTGGAAAGCACTGGAACACTTCATCACCTCAGACCATAACACTTCAGTAAGTCTAAGGCCAGTTTGTCAGAATTCTGCCCTTCATATATTTTTGCACAATAAGGTCAGTGTACTTTGCCTGGTTTGAATATAATGGTTCAAAAACTCTTCTGAACTTAATGTACTTCTGGCTGGTCTCAGAATAGCACCGTGTGTTTTCAGCTGTTTCCCTGCACAACGTATGATTTGCCTTCCCCATCGAGGTTGAAGAGCAGTGATTTGCACCACACAGTGCCATTTGCCACCAAATACTCTAGTAATTCACCGGATGGGCATATGAGAATTGACTCTGTCTGACAAACTTTCAGATGGGAAAATATGCTCTTATTGCACTGAAATGGGACACATTTGACGTACTTTCAGTAATAATTTTTCAGCAAGTATGAAAAATGTATGTGCTGTTTGAAAGTGTCCCAATAATATGTTTTCCTATATAAATGTGTTAATGTGAAATATAGGTACTTAATATATCACAGATGCGAATATCAAGTAGAAATGCAAGAAATATGAAGCACTTTATATCAATAACACCTACATGACATTGTGTTATTTCCTTTGATATATAAAATTTTAACAGTACAAATCTTTATAGAGACTACTGAGATTTATAACCAGGACTAACTTGGTCTTTACATACAGCATATTTGACACTCCGGGCTGTATTCTATAATAACAAATTCTGAATTGAGAATGGAGGATACATTGATGTTAATATTTCTATGTGACAGTCATTGTGAAAAATGAAGTCTAACATCAATTACTTAGATTAGTCTTTAGCCACTGAAACTGCCTATGATACGATTACATTGAAAGATACACACTGTGACAGCTAGAGAATGATGCTACATATGTATGGTGTTCTCAGCCAAATCCACCAGTCTGGAACACACATCCTGCCATATTCTGGCAAAATTTATATTCATACCAAAGGTTACGATGAAAATGAGTTAATATAGATCTAGAAATGGTCATTGTGCCTTACCTATAGTTATTGAAAGCGCAATTAGCATATATGATGAGCTGTAAATATTATGGAAAAATATGCTCTTATTGCACTGAAATGGGTTCCATTAAGAACATTCCTTAATGTGTGTCTGTATGTACGAAATATATATAATGTTGTTCAATTTAAATAAACAAACAACATACATAGAATTGGAAAGCTGTGTTACCATAGATGATCTCATGTTCCTGTTTGTAAAACCAAGTCGGCTTCAACATCCGTCTATGAATCAAAAATGGTTTGCTCTGTCTCTGCGCAATTTTGGATATAGTAAACATGTCTAGGGATGGAAAGAAAAATACTTTCTCTCAGAGGAAGTAAAACATTACTTCATGAAAGGAACGTGAAACTCTCAGAGGGGCTCAGGTTCAGATTCATTCTAAATGATTTACTCATGCCAATAGCAATCCTGGTTAAGCACGCTATTTGTATTCCACAGGAGTGCACCAGGGAGGAATAATTTCCCTGTGTTTATCTCACAGGTGACTCTTTTGTGATTTCTATAAAATTTAATGGCGATATATCAAAGGGTTACCACATTGTGTATATTTTGAATTTTTATGATACAGAACCTATACAGCGGCAACATGCCTTTAACAATGTACCAGAAGAAACAGCCTTAAATCAACTTGGATTATTATTATTATTATACGTTGTTTTTATTGCCTGACCTGGATCAGTTAATTTCAAGCATCCAATAGAGTCTTTTCACTCAGCAGCCATGAATTCAGCAGGACATAAGTCTTTCCTCTCCTCTGATTACTTATTTTGCTTTTCAGACACAGTAGGTAATAACTAACGGATTCCATAAATGTAACTTTCTCAGAAAAATAACAAACATCAACTAAATGATAAAGTGTCAAATATACATTAAAATGCACTAAAAATACTACTGCTAGAATTCACTTTGCTTCAGCCAATCACAGCCAAGGGCGGGAACTTTTTCAGCCAATATAATTGCAGTATTCTATTTTAGCCACCTGTTGGAAATACAGAGAACCTTCTGTGAAAATCCACTATTTGAGCTGGTAATCCAGCGTGCCAACAATACACAATTGCAATTAACTGATTAGGTAGTGTTTACTCAGGCCACCTCACAGAGTAAGACCACCAACCGAAAAAGAGCAACATTTTGGACCATGGGTCACCCAACTTGGGAGGTTCCACTCCATGCTAAGAAACAATAGTATTATTAATTTACACCACGTTATTACTGCCAATCATAATATACAGGGACATGTAACTAATATCACCTATGAACTGCCAATAATAACATAGATAAACAAAACTAATATTTACAGCTCATCATATATGCTAATTGCGCTTTCAATAACTATAGGTAAGGCACAATGACCATTTCTAAATCTATATTAACTCATTTTCATCGTAACCTTTGGTATGAATATTAATTTTGCCAGAATATGGTGTTTCAAACTGGTGGATTTGGCTGAGAAAATCTTACAAAGTAACTCCTTTTGGCTCTCAGTCAATTTACCATCTTTATGACCTACTTGCCAATAAAGGCTTGCACTGCCAGGAGTCCCAGGACCATAACCTTTGTCTACATCTCAGACCTACTAACATAAAGACTCAGTCTTGCTGTGATGTCAAGGCTTTCATCCATCATCTCTCACTGATGACATGCCAAAGACAGTGCAATCACATAAATCGATCCTGCCCAAGAGAAGTTCACTAAATAAATTCCATCAAGTATATTGGATGCAGACTTCATAAAAATTACTTTACTTTATCAGCAAGTTAACAATACTGGCTAAAAGCTGTATTGACAATGTTTAGAATTACAGCCTCCCAGCCATCGTGAAACAGGTTTTATTCACAGACTAGTAGTTTCTTCTTCGTCCATGTTTTAATCCAGCAAGTAGATTTCCTTTGTCAACCGTGTATTTGCAAATAACATAGACTGAAATTTACAAACTTAAGACTAACTTTAAAGTTGGAAATTGCTGGATGAGACAGTTCACACACTGCTAAAATACATTTTTATTTAAAGATAGCTGTAAAAGGCAATTCAATCGATCTCATATTGATCAAATATTACCTGGCATAAATATTTGTAAGTTAGAGATATGATTTAATAATATATGGTACTGTCTTTGTGCCACGTTCGAAAATAATATCTTATGGTAGCTGCAAGTATTATAAACTAGATTTAGCCTTGTCTCACACTTTTAAAATAGGGAATGTGAACAATACCAAGTTGTCACTATTCCTATATGGCATCAGCAGCAGCAGCAGCAGCAGCAGCAACAGCAGTAGCAACAGCAGCAGCAGTATAGTATTTACCTGTCCCCAGGACATTGCACAGGAATCTTCCAATTACCCAATTATCAGGCACAGAGAATCACGTAGGACTCAAGTGGCAGATCATTTGATAACGCAGCTTGCAGTAACATCTTGACCTCCCTGTGGAGAAATCCAGCGATCCTTCAGTGCATAACTGAACTTGCATTATTGTGTTGTTGTTCAAAATATTTCCTTAAAACTGTTATTATCCCACTGTTGCAATGCTACTAGTGTAACTGTGAGACCTTTTTACAATTCGTCAATGTGTGCTGCATAAATTTGAAATGGTTTATTATATTTAAATGAAACAAAAATACTTTGTTGTCGATTATATTCAATTCAATTGTACTTTAAAACAGCAAAGCTAATCTTTCACATCAGAAGGCCGGGGATGTTACGTTTCAATCCATGTGACAGAGACCTTGTTAGTTTCTCATGTGACAGAGACCTTGTCAGTTTCTCATGTGACAGAGACCTTGTCAGTTTTCTCATTCAGACAACTTCAGCATTTCATCTGTCTTACCAATGACATAGGACTGCCTTTCCAATTAACATGTGTAGTTCTCTACTCTTTTTCTATGATTATTTAGGCTACCATTGTCCCATGGAAATAATGAGTTCTGATAGAATTAGGAAGATGTGTAATTTACAGGCTCTCAGCTAATTGGGCTATGTTTTTATGCCCATTAGATTATTTCAGGGAAAATCTATTTCATATGATATATAACTTCCTAACGACCTTGTGATGTATGTAACGAAATTTCACCAAAACTTAGGTCTCGCTCCAGGAATTCCATAATTAGTGTACATAAGTAAACAATGCCATCTTTCTTGATAGGTTTGGATCTGAGGTATTCTCTTAACTTATACCAGCAAAACTCCAGAGGATGACATTTGAATCCAGGACTCCCATTGGTCGACAGCCCTTCAACCAATGGAAGTCCTGGGTCTGCATGACGTCATCCAGAGTTCTGTTTCCATGTCAGTGAAAGCTGCAGTAAGACTACCAGTCCTGATAATTAACACAATTTAGGACCACACTGAATCTGTACCTAGAAATCGACATCACATTTAAGACCACCTCTCTATTAAAGCCAAAAAAAAAATGCACAAAAATGATGGGTGCTGCTGTATGTTATTGTAGATTTTTAAAAAAAAAACAGGACTTTCATTTTCGAGATCAACTTTTTTTTCCTTTGTCGTACGTATTAGGAAGTTAGGAGATCATGTTCATTGAAAAAACAAGGTCAGAGACATCGGTTCCAAAATGTCAATTTCTACCAGATATTAGCATACATTTTGATGCAACTGTCTAATAGTTAGTGCTGTTCATTCTTTGATATTTTCAGTAGGTCTTCCATAAAAGATATTGACATAGCGACATTTTTCTTCATTATCATGACAAAAACTTTTAATTAATACATATTGTTCATGCATTGATATGACATAGCTACATTTTTCTTCATTATCATGACATAAACTCATGATTAATACATGTCATTGATATACACATTACATCTATTCCTGACGTTTCTCCACTCTGGTGTATGTCACAGAAATTCCGAATGACAAATATGGTATAGGCCTATTATGTTATCATTCCAACACATGATGTCTCACAAATGGTATTCTTTAATCTTATTCTGTAGAAAATGTGAATAACCAATGAAATCCCCGCAACAGTGATTAACCTGAGCTCCTGAGCATGATGTAATGCATACTTAGCTCCTCTTCACACATCAAAGGACAAATCTCTCTTAGTTTCTTGTTTTTGTGCTCCAAATTTTCTCCACAAAATGCCTACAGCCTTCTTTGCTGCCCACCATGTAATTTGGTTCTTCAGAAAGGTTTCAGTTACTGCTTTGGGCATTACTGCCTTTGGCACTTACTGCTATCCTCCATGTTTGCGTTGTGGGGGCGGGGCGCCTAGCTCGGAGGTAGCGAGCGCTCTGGGCTTTCAACCGCTGGGTCCCGGGTTCAATTCCCGGTCAAGCCTATGTTGGATGGCTGTTTCCTCCTTCGTCTCATTGCTTTGGTCTCTGCCTGTCCTAATTAGCCCAACTGGTGCAGAAATACAGGACGTAAAGCCTTAATCACCCACCCCACCCCAGGTTTGTATTGTATAGTTCCTTTCATTAGTCCTTCAGATGTCCAGAAATATTTCTGATTGTTTATCCATGTGTTGTCCTTCCATTTTCATCTACTGTTCAAACTGATGTACTGGGTTGCTGTTGCCGAACTACCACCCAGTCAATACAACCGCCTCTCCCTAGGAGCTCATAGGCCACCAACTCCTTGTCCAATTTATGTATTTGCCCTAGTTGCTGATAACTTCTAGTCGCCATGGTCACTATAGTCTGTCAACGTTGGCCTCGATGGGAACTTTCACATTTTTCTTGGCAAACCACAGGGTCTATTAATTCAAAAAAATACAGTGGCAAATAAGCCTTTCATGTCAGGCAATGAACAGTTATAGGATGGTATACAATCTGAATGCTTCGCTGTCATGCAACATTGTGTATGTTGTGTGGCAGCAAAGTATATTGGATAGCTGCAGGATTATGTTGGATGGTTGCGGGTTTATGTTAGATGGTTGCGGGTGTATGTTGGATGGTTACGGGTGTATGTTGGATGGTTGCAGGTGTATGTTGGATGGTAACAGGTGTATGTTGGATGGCTGCAGTGTATGTTGGATGGCTGCAGTGTATACTGTACAATGCGGTAAATATAAGCAATGCTGGATGGTGAACTGTCCAACATAGAGTTTTGTGGGATTAAAAAAAATTGGCCTGGCTTCTTATTGTTTATTGAATTTTTCGGATGTACAGATATTTATATATCCATACATATCGTCATGTTCTGCAATCATTGTATAATTTGTATAACTGCATAATATTTTTTTACCTTTTATATGGCAAAGCATAATATATTCAGTTAGTATATTCTTCAATTGCATGTCATATCAATTCTAGCCATACCAGTGAGGAAGCTAACTGACAGTTAAATGTTAATAAAAGAATCATGAACGTGATGGTTCCGCATATGGTGTCATGTTCACCTTTCTCATGTCTGTCTGGCGTAGGAGACGGCATCAGGCTTTGTTGTTTCAGCAATACGTGATAAGTTCAATATATCTGATCTACAGGATCGTATTTCTTATTAACATGCTCAAAGATTGCACATGTGGTCCTATTTCTGTACACTTATATTGTATTGTTTTTAGTACTTCATAATGCACTATTATGACCATTTGCCAGTCTATGATAATTGGAGATAGAGGGCTGGTTCCCCAATATGTTGCACATTACTTCATAGGTGGCATAGATACATCAGAGTCAGAGGCCAAATGATGTCTAATCTTACGTGTAGTGGAGGCATCCAGTTCTCTGGAACAGCTATACAGTTTTTTTTTTTTAAGTGACTTATTGGTTCAAAGGAAACCTGTGATTTAATATTGTCACATTTGTCTCACTGTTACATCAGCTAATCAAAAACCAGTTACATTAACTCACTGTCTGTGAAGGGTTTCACTGTCACACTGACATCGTTGCATCTTCATTAGTACACGAAGTCCACCTCAGCATAGGCACTGAGTACAAGGGACCTCCAATTTAATGACGCATCCGCATCCGAAAGACATTCAGCTGGGATGATGCTCATGAAAGGTTGCCCGATTTGCAAGATTTCTTTGAGTTTTCTTAGACTGCATTGGTGATGACCAGCAGAATTGTGTTGTGGTAAACACATTGCAACATAAGTTACATACAGTAAATGGCCAAATATTTTGTCATTTTTAAAACATATACTTACGGTAGATGTCAAAACTTTTGTCCAGAGCATACTGTTTGCATTAGATGAACCATCAAAAATGTAAAACCCTACTTAGACAAGCTCACAACCTTGAAACTTGAGGTGAATGGTAACTTCGTTGCCTCACTTAAAATTGTCATGATTGTGCCATGATTGGGTCCCACAGATCGGTAAAATGAATCAATTTTCCACGGTTATTGGGCATGCATGCATGATTTGTGGTGTGAAAGAGTAATAAGACAAGTGTTAATAAAAGAACCCATGAAGGTGGGTCTAGATTCTGCGAGTATACAACTTTACACTGTGTGTAATCACCTCACAGCCCAGCGACCTAATTATGTACACTTCAGCTTGGTGTTCCACAAGGATCCATTCTTGGTCTTCTTTTATTTATAATTTATGTCAACTATCTTGTCAACGCTACTTCTGTCTTTCATCCAATTGTTTATGCTGATGATACGACTCTCGTGGCTTCCCTGAATACTTTTCAGAGTGAAAGAAATCTAAATGATGAGTTGGTCAGCGTGAGCAATTGGATGAAGGCAAATAAGCTATCTATTAACAAAAGCAAATGAAAGCCATGAATTTCCATGCACCCAAGAAGAGTCCAAATTCCTACTATTAAAATAGAAGATGAATTTAACTTCCTTGGCATAATGTTAGATATACATCTAAATTGGAAAGCTCATTGTGATATGATCACAAAGAAATTGTCAAAAACAGTTGGCATTATGCATAGATTAAAAATATGTTGCCTCTCTGTGCTTTGTTACATATATATAATTCCCTTGTGTTATCACACTTAAACTTTGGAGCTCTTCTTTGGGGTTGGCAATGTCAAAATATATATATTTTACAAACAAAAGCTGTCAGAGCTCTTACTAACAGTAAATATAATTGTCATACCAGTGATTTATTTAAAAAACTAAATCTTTTAAAATTCCATGATATCTTCACACTGTGTGACCTGAAATTCTTGATTTGCTACTGCTATTTAGAGATGATCCTCATTACTATGAAACTCTAATAGCTGGTCAACTACGACTTGCCTTAAGTAAACATGAATTTGTAAAACAGAGTATTAAGCATAGATTTATCAAAACCCTTAATAATATGTCCATGACTTACAGAGAAATTTAGAAACACATAGTTTAGATGGATTTAAGAAATATGTGAAAAATAGCACTGTAGCATCTTATTCCTCAGACCGCAGTATTGAAAATAGCTATATTTGTATAAATGTTCATCCTACTGCTTCTTCATAATTTTTAAGAACAATATATTCTTTAACTTGAGATGAGTAACATAGATGGAACTACTACTGATGAGAGTAATTTCTATATTGTGTTTGATTTAATGTTCACTATGTAATATTAATGGATCTCTCTAGGTGGCCTCACGCTAGCAATAAAATATATTTATTTTTGTGAGGTCTCCTTGCGAAACAAAGGTTTAGAAATGAAAATATGAAAATAAATTGTAAATATTTTTTAGGAAAAATAAAAGAATTTGAATCTTAATCTGTACTTGTTTTGCTCATTTACTCATCTAATGTTAATTAATCAATTTCTCTTATAGTCCATAGGTTGGCTTATGATATTAAAGGTATAACTATGAATTTAAAGAATAATTAGATATTTATGTGCTGATTTTACGCAATTCTTGTTCTGACAACTCAAAAAATATGAATCCATTTCTCTTGTATTTTTAGGATAGGATTCTTAAGTCTATACTCAGCCTATCAGCTACATAGTTTAACCAAACTTTCTGTGGTAACTTGTCTTTTGCAACGCCAAATTATATTTTGCTGACAAACCTGCATGAAGCCTGCTGTTGGAAAGAGATTCGGATGCTAATATAAACGAAGACAAAAGCAGGGCCCTCTTTGCAATGAATTTTGTATGAAGCAGGTGAAACACAAGAACGAAGACATGCTTAATTCATATCTGTTGGAGATTTTCTGATTTGTGCTTTTTCCTGTATTTCCTCGCTGGTATAACTGTTTGGATTATGTATCACAGAACTTTTTTGGTGTTAAGTAGCAATTATATCATATTACTTAAAACATCTTGTAAAACCAGACGGAAGATTAGTTTTATCAAATTCTCATCTCTCATCTATTTACAATAGTTAAGCTTTTATTGTATTCGGTCGTATTCAATGCGAAAGCCTGATTACAGGTTTTATTTTTAGATCATAATTGCACATGAGAATGTGTATTCCAAGATTTATCAACTGATACATTTTGTAATTACGCCAGTTATTGACAACTGATCAAATCAGCTGACTGAGTTTCAGACCAGTAGCATTGACTTGACACAGAAGATGATGGCTGACAACAGCAGTAAAAAACAAGAACAACATTCAGGTTCTTCAATTGATTTCCTTTTCACATACTTTTGGGTGGACTTAATATTAAATAGTCCATTTGCCAAGATGGTGAACCCAAGAATGTTCTATTGTACAAGGTTTTTTTGTGGATTCCCATCCATATGGGTCCAATGAACTATTCCAGCTTGGTGGCCCACTTGGCAACCTTGGGCATTGTTTACTATATGAAAATTAAGGTCGCCATTACCAAAATTTACCAATATCTAAGAAGGTATTGTGAAAATCTTGGTGTCTAAACCAATGTTTTTAGGGTCAAGGAAAGTGATGAAGGCATTTCCAGGTTTGTTCAATGTATATTTTAGCCTAGATGGGGGGCAAGTTTGAAATTGATAGCTAAAAAGCACTAGTTTCTTCACTATTCATGGACTTTATCAATCTACTGTATTGAACTTCATGCTCACAGTCTCACTTGAAAATATATTGTTGTATGTTAAGTATATACCAAGCCACACATTACAACAGAATCACACATGTACTATAATGTGTATGTATACAAATAAAGAAAAATTCCACTTTGAGCAGTTGTAATCTATGGCAAATATAGAATTAGTTGTAATATAACAAAAACAATTTATTTGCTTGTGAACAAGTCTGTCTGAACATGGTGAGCTTTCTCTCCAACATTATAGTGTACAATAACCTTACATTTAGTTGTAATAGAGATGGAAGGCATGAGGGGTAATCCTAGGCACACTGATTTGGTATCGTCAGTGGCTTCTGAATGTTCAAACTGGTCCATGAATTTGTATTGCCATTTTGTCAGAATACATGTATATATACCCTAAACCTTTTTCATTTACTAATTGATTAAGCTCTTACTTCATAATCCTATTTCATCCCATCATCCCATTACAAAGATTACGGCGGGGTTTCATTCAATGAAATACTTTAACCAGATTATGGTATAACCTAACATCAATATTTTACAGGTGAAAATAGTAACCCCTCCTGTTACTGAGAAACAGTGGCCATTTAAAAACATCTGAACAGTATATTGAAAATGCAGTTCATACACTATCCATGGCTCAAAAACAACATCCTGAATATGACCTGCACCTTTGATTATTCACAATATACACCAACATGGAATATTTGCTGAATATTGGCAGCTACTGGGTAAAAATTCAATATAAGACTACTACTAATATTTAGCAGCTGAATTTTTCAAAATGATAGGATGTCCTTAAATGTCTTTTGATTAAATCCCTCGGGGGAAGGTGAAAAGACGAATCAGAAGATACCAAGGTAGCCCTTGAAATTAAAGTCCCAAGAATTTAATTTATCCACAGAGAATTAAATATCAGGTACCTTTTTTCAATCCCTTATCTTGCTAGCCTTGCTAAGGGTATGAATTAAATGCTATACATTTTTATATATGTTGTAAATCCAAATCAAATTCAGGAGCCACTTGGACCTTAATTTTTTTCACTAATTAAGACTTGTAATTTCCAAATTGCCCTCATATAAGCTATAAATATACATTACACAAACCTGAAAATGCCTTAATCACATTCCTTGATCCTAAAAACATGGGTTTAGACACCAAGATTTTCACAATACTCTCCTTAGTTGGTGAAAATGGAAATTTTGGTAATGGCGACCTTAATTTGCATATAGTAAACAATGCCCAAGGGTGCCAAGTGGGCCACCAAGCTGGAATAGTTCATTGGACCCATATGGATGGGAATCCACCAAAAAAAACCTTGTACTATAGAACTCTCTTGGGTTCTCAATAGAATACATAGGACTGGCAAATGGACTATTGCAGCCTTAGTTAACCTTATTGATTGCTATAAGCTTAATACCCTGCACCTGATACCCCCATATGCCTTTTAAGCATTGAACTGTCAGAATAGGTGGCAGAGGATGCTGCTGGCATATCACAAGTTGACAAAAGCACTACTGGAGTGCAACATGACAGAAATAGGTACTTTTGATCGAATATGAAAGAATGAGATCCAACACTTGTTCAATCATTAGTTATACTTTTCGCTTGCTAATTTGTGGTGAAGAATGGTTTTGCCTGATGGTGAAAATATCCAAAAGTAGGAGCAAAACAAAAACCCCAAATTTTAATTCCAACAAATGGCTTTGAACATCAACAATTTCATTATGAACCTCAGCGAACCAAAAAAAAAAATTAATTAATTAATAAAATAAATAAACAGAATCATTTACTTGATAATCTGCATGTGGGCTCTATTTGATGCCAATGGCAAGAATTCCTTAGATTAGCCCACATACATGGCTCTGTGTACAATGGCATGCTGTTGTTGATACCTTCAGTCATGCAATTTTTCCCCCAGAAGTCTTCTCACATGTTGTAAATCTTGACGAGTTGACATGAAGGTTCCTTAGAAACCATGTTCATGTCATGTTAATGTAAAGATATACACACATAAGGATCAAAAAGAAAGTGTACCAAGACAAACAGCTGGGTGGCTTATAGATCGGAGGATCCAGACCTAGGTGGCTTGGTGGTTAAGACATAGTCCAGGCCCGGCCTCCTAGGTTTGATTCCCGACCGGCATTCTTCATAAGCTATATCTCAGCTACAGTTAATTTCATAAAATACTGTCGAATCTAGCTGTCTGTAGCGACCTGTGCCTGGCTGTGGTCTAAACAAGCCAAAGCCAGCTGCTTCTGTCCACTTTTATAGCTGATAATCGGCTTACATCTATCACCAGATAAATATAAAGGTTTTTATTGCTAAGTTTCAATTTCATGGGCTGTTTTTAATGAAACTAACTGAAGATGTCGGTGGCGTAGGACATTACATTAGTGTTGCTGTGTACAGTATCTATGCTGGGGCAAGCAGAAACCCCCCACCCATGGGTAAATGTGTAATATGGGTTAGAACCCAAGCCTTAACATCTCATCATTATGTCTGCTACTGTCAGCTGGTCATATAAACTGACTTAACAGAGTAGCGTTTTAGACAAAATAAAAAACAGTGGCATAAGAGGATGGAATAGAGATAGCAGTACCATGCTCAGGAATGCATATATTGCCAGATATTGTACATATCGGTTTTCTTCCGAAAGGCTTCTTATCTTCTCTGAAAAGCTCATCTTAGGGATGCTGGTCTGTAGATTAGTGGTGTGTTGCCTTGAGATAGACATAATGATGCTAATACCTCCTGTTGCTGTCAGAGCAAACTGACCAGGTGGTGAAGACCTGTGCCTCCTTGAAGATTATAGCTCTTAATTATAACTGTGCAAGGAATTATTTGCAGTTGCAAACATCAATCATAGTCATTTGCCTGCAACTTTCACTGGCAGCCAGTGATGTATTTAAAAGTCTAATTTTCTCTATACACGATTGGTTAAAAGTATGTCCTTCACTTTTATTTAATGAACAGCTGCTTTTCTTACCCTTTTTTAACAAATAAGGAATGTCAAGAACATGATTAACATGGCCAAATGTGCCATGTGCGTTTTCCATGAGAAGGATAAACGCATGGAAAGGCATGGTTTTCACCTCATTTTAATTTGGCAAAAACCATGCGTTTTCCATGCGTTTATGCTGCTCATAGTAAACGCACATGGCACATTTGGCCATGTAACTGAAGAGGATGATTCGTCATATTATACCCATCAAAGGTTTGTATTGTCCAATGTATCTGCTTGCTTTTACTCCCTAATGGGCTGTGCCTTAAAAAGGAAAAGTAATTCCGCAGTTTACTTTGACACCAATTCAAGAGATTTTTCTTTATCCGGCAAGTAATTAAAACAACTTATTATTCGATACAGACGTTCACCTTTTTCACCTTAGTAACTACAAGACCGGTTAATCTGCGTTGATAAATGGTTTTGAATAACATTTATCTAGAAGATAATGAACAGATGCCAGTGTCAAACATGATGTGGGGGCCTAGCTTAGTGGTAGCGCGCTGGGCTTCCAACAACTGGGTCCCGGGTTCAATTCCTGGTCAAGCCTATGTTGGATGGCTGTTTCATCCTTCATCTCATTGCCATGGTCCCTACCTGTCCTAATTAGCCCATCAGGTGCAGAAATAAAGGACATAAAGCCCTAATCCACCACCACCAGTGTCAAACATCATATTGATAACACCGTTCAAAAAATCTATAAAGTAAATGAAATCACTTGCCCATCAGCCTGTATAAAAGCACTGCTTTAACAAACATGAAATACAGTGATCAATCAACATTTGAGATGTATGCAGCATATTATGAAACATTGCTTATTCAGCAAATAAGTAATTGGATCCATATTAAGTAAATCTCGGCTATACACCACCTGTATGAGATAATTTATCATATCATTATTAGTTTGGTGTATTACAAACGACTATCTTTACAGTAGAACCTAGCCATTAAGACCAGCCATAAGGATGCACATTTTACTGGCCTCAATGTTGTGTCCTTCTTTATGATGAGGTAAAATACAATGGCAAGAATATGATTGGGTCCAAAATTTGGTCAGTCCTGATTGTAAGGTGATCTGGATAGTGAGGTGGTCTTAAAGTGGGGTCCATTGCACATACAATGTGTATGTTTCGGGCATGTCCGATCATTCAAGATCTCAAGCTTAAGCTCAGTTTAGCACAGATAATTTTCATGTCTTACATGGCCAAATGTACTACGTGCGCTTTCCATGCGTTTAATTTGGCAAAAACCATGCGTTTTTCATGCGTTTATCCTTCTCATGGAAAATGCACGTGGCACATTTGGCCATGTACAACACAGTCCTATCTTCTCAAGCACAAAAGCATTATTGCTAAGTCAAGTGTGGCTTTTCTGCTTCAGATCTCTGCCTTACCATGATTAAACTTGAAAGCTCTCCCCATCTCATTGAACAAATTAATAGTTCTGAAGAGCTACAAGCCTCAGATAATTTAACTGGGCAACTAAAAAGATCGAAACAATGAAAGTTATTACATGATAGTTTTGCTTTTTTTATTTTTCATGTCTTTTCATCACATTGAAATATTCATATTGAAATATCAATAAAATTTGTTGTTATAGACTCTTCATGAAATGACGCCACAACTGTATTTTTTTTAAAGTGACTTGTAAATGTGCAAGTCAGCTTGCCAAGGTACATTAAGGAGAAAAGGAAAGGTAAAAAAACTTTGTATAGTATTTTATAATTTCTTTCTTGAAAAATCTAAGATATCACACTATTTGTTTGAGCATGCATAATGAAATGTAGATTGTAAATGGCACTGTAGTGTTGCCTATTCATATTGTTATTTTCAATAAAGAACCACCCTTAGACAGAATGAAAATAAGGAGAACATAGACCTGTGTATATCATGGAAAATTATGAAGAATGAGTGACTGGATGACATGTACAAAATTTACATGAGGATTGCCTGTCAACAACAAAGAACAAAACCCACCAAGTGGGCAACAAACAACAGTAATAGCACCAACAACATAAAAACTGTTTTGTTGTTACCTAGTCAATAAATATGCAAAACATTGACCGCTGTAATAATATATAATTGCTGTTTATTGGATAAAAAAAAATGCACCATGTGTAATGTGTAATTTTATGTAATTTTGCATCATTAATTGTGGTATGGTTAATTTGGTAAACTTGTACAAGTGATTTAATCCTTAGGTTGTGTGGGGCTCAGTCCAACATACCAAAACTATATTTGTTCATGAAAGAAAATAAATGTATAAATCAAAATTTATTTTGTTGTGCTGTATATTTATTCATATCTAAAATAACCTTTATTGAACCAATATATGAACTTTTAATTCTTTACAGAACCATTTGATGGGTTTCTTCATGAACCATAGGGTTCCATACAGAACCTTTGTTCAAGAACCATTAGGTTCCATTAAGAACCTTAATATGGAACCTTCAGTGGTTCTTTTAAAAACCCTTTAGAGAGGTTCTAAAAAGAACTAATAAAGGTTCCAAATCTATACTGGGCTTTTGAGCCTTTAAAGGTTCCATATAGCACTTATATTTTTTAGATTGTAAGGTGTCAAAAAGTAACTGTGTAAGTAATTCCTGGTAATTGCTGTGTCATAAAACAAGTAACTGCCAGTAATTGTCCCAAACAATTATCTATTTTCGTTTTACTTTGAAGAGTGATATACAGCTATTGTCAGAGTTCAATGCAATTCTGTTTGTCCATTAAGATTGTTTTGTTCATTGCATGACTGACCATGCAGCCTGTTTTCCAATTATACAATAAAAATGCACAATTAAAACAATGCTAAGTGTGTCTGAGGTCATTTTCCAACAGAATTAGGTCTCCAGGTTGTGACGTGGCACACAGCTCATATCAGTTGGAAAGCACTGGAACACTTCATCACGTCAGACCATAACACTTCAGTAAGCCTATGGCCACAGTTTGTCAGGATTCTGCCCTTCATATATTTTTGCACAATAAGGTCAGTGTACTTTATCTGGTTTGAATATAATGGTTCAAAAACTCTTCTGAACTTAATGTACTTCTGGCTAGTCTCAGAATAGCACCATGTTTGTGTTTTCAGCCGTTTCCCTTAACAACGTATGATTTGTCTTCCCCATCGAGGTTGAAGAGCAGTGATTTGCACCACACAGTGCCATTTGCCACCAAATACTCCTGTAATTCACTGGAGGTGGGCATATGAGAATTGACACTGCCTGAAAATATGCTCTTATTGCACTGAAGTGGGACACATTTGACGTACTTTCAGTAATAATTGTTCAGCAAGTAGGAAAAATGTATGTGCTGTTTGAAAGTGTCCCAATAATAAGTTTTCCTTTATAAATGTGTTAATATGAAATATAGGTACTTAATATATCACAGATGCGAATATCAAGTAGAAATGCAAGAAATGTGAAGCACTTGATATCAGTAACACCGACATGACATTGTGTTATTTCCCTTGATATAAAATTTTAACAGTACAAAACTCTATAGAGATTACTGAGATTTATAACAAGGACTAATTTGGTCTTTACATTCTATAATAACAAATTCTGAATTGAGAATGGAGGATACATTGATGTTAATATTTCTATGTGACAGTCATTGTGAAAAATGAAGTCTAACATCAATGACTTAGATTAGTCTTTAGCCACTGAAACTGTCTATGATATGATTACATTGAAAGATACACACTGTGACAGCTAGAGAATGATGCTACATATGTATGGTGTTCTCAGCAAAATCCACCAGTCTGGAACACGCATCCTGGCCACATTCTGGCAAAATTAATATTTATACCAAAGGTTACGATGAAAATGAGTTAATATAGATCTAGAAATGGTCATTGTGCCTTACCTATAGTTATTGAAAGCGCAATTAGCATATATGATGAGCTGTAAATATTATGGAAAAATATGCTCTTATTGCACTGAAATGGGTTCAATTAAGAACATTCCTTAATGTATGTCTGTATGTACATAAGATATATAATGTTGTTCAATTTAAATAAACAAACAACATACATAGAATTGGAAAGCCGTGTTACCATAGATGATCTCATGTTCCTGTTTGTAAAATCAAGTCAGCTTCGACATCCGTCTATGAATCAATAATGGTTTGCTATGTCTCTGCGCAATTTTGGATAGAGTAAACATTTCTAGGGATGGAAAGAAAAATACTTTCTCTCAGAGGAAGTAAAACATTACTTCATGAAAGGAACGTGAAACTCTCAGAGGGGCTCAGGTTGAGATTCACTCTAAATGATTTACTCATGCCAATAGCAATCCTGGTTAAGCGCGCTATTTGTATTCCGCAGGAGTGCGCCAGGGAGGAATAATTTCCCTGTGTTTATCTCACAGGTGACTCTTTTGTGATTTCTATAAAATCTAATGGTGATATATCAAAGGGTTACCACATTCTTTGTGTATATTTTGAATTTCTACGATACAAAACCTATACAGCGGCAACATGCCTTTAAGTAGCAATATGACAATATAGGACATATGCATGATTATCAAATGTACCAGTTAACAATGTACCAGATGAAACAGCCTTAAATCAACTCGGATTATTATTATTATACGTTGTTTTGATTGCCTGACCTGGATCAGTTAATTTCGATCATCCAATTTGAGCTGGTAATCCAGCATGCCAACAAATACCCAATTGCAATTAGGTAGTGTTTATTCAGGCCACCTCACAGAGTAAGACCGCCAACCGAAAGAGAGCAAAATTTTGGACCAAGGGTCACCCAACTTGGGAGGTTCCACTCCATGCTAAGAAACAATAGTATTATTAATTTACACCTCGTTATTACTGCCAATCATAATATACAGGGACATGTAACTAATATCACCTATGAACTGCCAATAATAACATAGATAAACAAAACTAATATCTACAGCTCATCATATATGCTAATTGCGCTTTCAATGACTATAGGTAAGGCACAATGACCATTTCTAGATCTATATTAACTCATTTTCATCGTAACCTTTGGTATGAATATTAATTTTGCCAGAATATGGTCAGGATGCGTGTTTCAAACTGGTGGATTTGGCTGAGAAAATCTTACGAAGTAACTCCTTTTGGCTCTCAGTCAATTTTCCATCGTTATGACCTACTTGCCAATAAAGACTTGCACTGCCAGGAGTCCCAGGACCATAACATAAAGACTCAGTCTTGCTGTGATGTCAAGGCTTTCATCCATCATCTCTGATGACATGCCAAAGACAGTGCAATCACATAAATCGACCCTGCTCAAGAGACGTTCACTAAATAAATTCCATCAAGTATATTGGTGCAGACTTTATAAAAAAACACTTTACTTTATCAGCAAGTTAACAATACTGGCTAAAAGCTGTATTGACAATGTTTAGAATTACAGCCTCTCTTCCACCCAAAACATGTTTTATTCATAGACTAGTAGTTTCTTCTTCGTCCATGTTTTAATCCAGCAAGTAGATTTCCTATGTCAACCGTGTATTCGCAAATAACATAGACTGAAATTTACAAACTTAAGACTAACTTTAAAGTTGCAAATTGCTGGATGAGACAGTTCACACACTGCTAAAATACATTTTTATTTAAAGATAGCAATCTCATATTGATCAAATATTACATAGCATGTATATTTGTAAGTTAGAGATATGATTTAATAATATATGGTACTGTCTTTGTGCCATGTTCGAGATGGCCCAAAATTATACAATATAATATCTTATGATAGCTACAAATATTATAAACTAGATTTAGCCTTGTCTCGCATTTTAACAATACGGAATGTGAACAATACCAAGTTGTCACTATCCCTATATGGCATCAGCAGCAGCAGCAACAGCAGCAGTAGTATAGTATTCTGTCCCCAGGACATTGCACAGGCATCTTCCAATTACCTAATTATTAGGCACAGAGAGTCCTTAGATCATACATGGAGATCGCATCTACGTAAGACTCAAGTGGCAGATCATTTGATAAGGCAGCTTGCAGTACCATCTTGACCTCCCTGTGGAGAAATCCTGTGATCCTTCAGTGCATTACTGAGCTTGCATTATTGATTTGTTGTTAAAATTTTTTTCCTGAAAACTGTTATTGTCCCACTGTTGCAATGCTACTAGACTTAGTGTAACTGTTATGAGACCTTTTTACGATTCATTCCATTGTACTTTAAAACGGCAAAGCTAATCTTTCACATCAGCCGGGGATGTTACGTTTCAATCCATGTGACAGACCTTGTCAGTTTCTCAGGTGACAGAGACCTTGTCGGTATCAGGTGACAGAGACCTTGTCAGTTTCTCATGTGACAGAGACCTTGTCAGTTTCTCATGTGACAGAGACCTTGTCAGTTTCTCATGTGACAGAGGCCTTGTCAGTTTTCTCGTTCAGACAACTTCAGCATTTCATCTGTCTTACCAATGACATAGGACTGCCTTTCCAATTAGCATGTGTAGTTCTCTACTCTTTTTCTATGCTTATTTAGGCTACCATTGTCCTATGGAAATAATGAGTTCTGATAGAATTAGGAAGATGTGTCATTTACAGGCTCTCAGCTAATTGGGCTATATTTTTATGCCCATTAGATTATTTCAGGGGAAATCTATTTCATATGATATATAACTTCCTAACTACCTTGTGATGTATGCAATGAAATTTCATCAAAACTTAGCTCTCGCTCCAGGAATTCCATAATTAGTGTACATAAGTAAACAACGCCATCTTTCTTGTTAGGTTTGGATCTGAGGTATTCTCTTAATTTATACCAACAAAACTCCAGTGGATGACACTTGAATCCAGGACTCCCATTGGTCGACAGTCCCTCAGCCAATGGGAGTCCTGGGTCCGCATGACGTCATCTAGAGTTTTCATCTAGAGTGAATCTATACCTAGAAATCGACATCACATTTAAGACCACCTATTTATTAAAGCCAAAATGAAGAATGCACAAAAATGATGGGTGCTGCTGTATGTCACTGTAGTTTTTTATATGTATAAGATTAAAGAATACCATTTGTGAGACATCATGGGTTGGACTCTAATTTTCGAGATCCACTTTTTTTTCCATTGTCGTTTGTATTAGGCAGTTAGGAGATCACGTTCTTTGAAAAAACAAGGTCAGAGACACCATTGGTTGTAATAATTTGGATGGAATTAGGACGACTGATTTGCAGCAATTCAATCTGACTAAAGCTCTGGATTTTGCGTTTGTTGCAGGAGTCTGCAGAATTTTTGTCATATTTGCATTCATGTCATCAATTTTCATGTGAAGGATTATGCAATAAATCTGATAATATATGCCCATAGCTTAATGACTTTATCCAAAATGTCAATTTCTACCAGATTTTACCATACATTTTGATGCAACTGTCTAATAGTTAGTGCTGTTCATTCGTTTGATATGTTCAGTAGGTCTTCCATAAAAGATATTGACATAGCGACATTTTTCTTCATTATCATGACAAAAACTCATAATTAATACATGTTGTTCATGCATTAATATGACATAGCTACATTTTTCTTTAATATCATGACATAAACTCATGATTAATACATGTCATTGATATACACGTTACATCTATTCCTGACGTTTCTCCACTCTGGTGTATGTCACAGAAATTCCGAATGACAAATATGATATAGGCATATTATGTTATCATTCCAACCCATGATGTCTCACAAATGGTATTCTTTAATCTTATTCTGTAGAAAATGTAAATAACCCATGGAATCTCAGCAACAGTGATAAACCTGAGCTCCTGAGCATAATGTAGTGCACACTTAGATCCTCTCAATGACATCACTCACACATCAAAAGACAAATCTCTCTTAGTTTCTTGTTTTTGTGCTCCAAATTTTCTCCACAAAATGCCTACAGCCTTCCTTGCTGCCCACCATGTAATTTGGTTCTTCAGAAAGGTTTCAGTTACTGCTTTGGGCATAACTGCCTTTGGCACTTACTGCTATCCTCCATGTTTGTATTGTGGGGGCGAGGGCCTAGCTCGGAGGTAGCGCTCTGGGCTTTCAACCGCTGGGTCCTGGGTTCAATTCCCGGTCAATCCTATGTTGGATGGCTGTTTCCTCCTTCGTCTCATTGCTTTGGTCTGCCTGTCCTAATTAGCCAGTCGCCATGGTCACTATAGTCTGTCAACGTTGGCCTCGATGGGAACTTTCACATTTTTCTTGGCAAAGCACAGGGTCTATACACTGTTAATTCCTTGTAAGAGGAAAAATACAGTGGCAAATAAGCCTTTCATGTCAGGCAATGAACAATTATAGGATGGTATACAATCTGAATGCTTCGCTGTCATGCAACATTGTGTATGTTGTGTGGCAGCAAAGTATATTGGATAGCTGCAGGATTATGTTAGATGGTTGCGGGATTATGTTAGATGGTTGCGAGTTTATGTTAGATGGTTGCGGGTTTATGTTAGATGGTTGCGGGTGTATGTTGGATGGTTGTTGGTGTATTTTGGATGGTTACGGGTGTATGTTGGATGGTTGTGGGTGTATGTTGGATGGTTGTGGGTGTATTTTGGATGGTTGTGGGTGTATGTTTGATGGTAATGGGTGTATGTTGGATGGTTGCTGGTGTATGTTGGATGGTTGTGGGTGTATGTTGGATGGCTGCAGTGTATGTTGGATGGTTGTGGGTGTATGTTGGATGGTTGTGGGTGTATGTTGGATGGTTGAGGGTGTATGTTGGATGGTTGTGGGTGTATGTTGGATGGTTGCTGGTGTATGTTGGATGGTTCTGGGTGTATGTTGGATGGTTGTGGGTGTATGTTGGATGGTTGCGGGTGTATGTTGGATGGTTGTGGGTGTATATTGGGGTGACTGCAGGATTATGTTGGATGGCTGCAGTGTATATTGTACAATGCGGTAAATATAAGCAATGCTGGATGGTGAACTGTCCAACATAGAGTTTAGTGGGATTAAAAAAAAATTGGCCTGGCTTCTTATCGCATATTGACTTTTTCGGGTGTACAAATATTCATATCCATACATATCTTTATTTCCCGCAATCATTGTATAATTTGTATAACTGCATAATATTATTGTCTTGGACAATTTTCAACCTTTTATATGGTAAAGCATAATATATTTAGCAGTTAGTATATTCTTCAATTGCATGTCATATCAATTCTAGCCATACCAGTGAGGAAGCTAACTGACAGTTAAATGTTAATAAAAGAATCATGAACGTGATGGTTCCGCATATGGTGTCATGTTCACCTTTCTCATGTCTGTCTGGCGTAGGAGACGGCATCAGGCTTTGTTGTTTCAGCAATACGTGATAAGTTCAATATATCTGATCTACAGGATCGTATTTCTTATTAACATGCTCAAAGATTGCACATGTGGTCCTATTTCTGTACACTTATATTGTATTGTTTTTAGTACTTCATAATGCACTATTATGACCATTTGCCAGTCTATGATAATTGGAGATAGAGGGCTGGTTCCCCAATATGTTGCACATTACTTCATAGGTGGCATAGATACATCAGAGTCAGAGGCCAAATGATGTCTAATCTTACGTGTAGTGGAGGCATCCAGTTCTCTGGAACAGCTATACAGTTTTTTTTTTTTAAGTGACTTATTGGTTCAAAGGAAACCTGTGATTTAATATTGTCACATTTGTCTCACTGTTACATCAGCTAATCAAAAACCAGTTACATTAACTCACTGTCTGTGAAGGGTTTCACTGTCACACTGACATCGTTGCATCTTCATTAGTACACGAAGTCCCCCTCAGCATAGGCACTGAGTACAAGGGACCTCCAATTTAATGACGCATCCGCATCCGAAAGACATTCAGCTGGGATGATGCTCATGAAAGGTTGCCCGATTTGCAAGATTTCTTTGAGTTTTCTTAGACTGCATTGGTGATGACCAGCAGAATTGTGTTGTGGTAAACACATTGCAACATAAGTTACATACAGTAAATGGCCAAATATTTTGTCATTTTTAAAACATATACTTACGGTAGATGTCAAAACTTTTGTCCAGAGCATACTGTTTGCATTAGATGAACCATCAAAAATGTAAAACCCTACTTAGACAAGCTCACAACCTTGAAACTTGAGGTGAATGGTAACTTCGTTGCCTCACTTAAAATTGTCATGATTGTGCCATGATTGGGTCCCACAGATCGGTAAAATGAATCAATTTTCCACGGTTATTGGGCATGCATGCATGATTTGTGGTGTGAAAGAGTAATAAGACAAGTGTTAATAAAAGAACCCATGAAGGTGGGTCTAGATTCTGCGAGTATACAACTTTACACTGTGTGTAATCACCTCACAGCCCAGCGACCTAATTATGTACACTTCAGCTTGGTGTTCCACAAGGATCCATTCTTGGTCTTCTTTTATTTATAATTTATGTCAACTATCTTGTCAACGCTACTTCTGTCTTTCATCCAATTGTTTATGCTGATGATACGACTCTCGTGGCTTCCCTGAATACTTTTCAGAGTGAAAGAAATCTAAATGATGAGTTGGTCAGCGTGAGCAATTGGATGAAGGCAAATAAGCTATCTATTAACAAAAGCAAATGAAAGCCATGAATTTCCATGCACCCCAAAGAAGAGTCCAAATTCCTACTATTAAAATAGAAGATGAATTTAACTTCCTTGGCATAATGTTAGATATACATCTAAATTGGAAAGCTCATTGTGATATGATCACAAAGAAATTGTCAAAAACAGTTGGCATTATGCATAGATTAAAAATATGTTGCCTCTCTGTGCCTTGTTACATATATATAATTCCCTTGTGTTATCACACTTAAACTTTGGAGCTCTTCTTTGGGGTTGGCAATGTCAAAATATATATATTTTACAAACAAAAGCTGTCAGAGCTCTTACTAACAGTAAATATAATTGTCATACCAGTGGTTTATTTAAAAAACTAAATCTTTTAAAATTCCATGATATCTTCACACTGTGTGACCTGAAATTCTTGATTTGCTACTGCTATTTAGAGATGATCCTCATTACTATGAAACTCTAATAGCTGGTCAACTACGACTTGCCTTAAGTAAACATGAATTTGTAAAACAGAGTATTAAGCATAGATTTATCAAAACCCTTAATAATATGTCCATGACTTACAGAGAAATTTAGAAACACATAGTTTAGATAGATTTAAGAAATATGTGAAAAATAGCACTGTAGCAACTTATTCCTCAGACCGCAGTATTGAAAATAGCTATATTTGTATAAATGTTCATCCTACTGCTTCTTCATAATTTTTAAGAACAATATATTCTTTAACTTGAGATGAGTAACATAGATGGAACTACTACTGATGAGAGTAATTTCTATATTGTGTTTGATTTAATGTTCACTATGTAATATTAATGGATCTCTCTAGGTGGCCTCACGCTAGCGATAAAATATATTTATCTTTGTGAGGTCTCCTTGCGAAATAAATGTTTATAAATGAAAATATGAAAATAAATTGTAAATATTCTTTGGCAAAATAAAAGAATCTGAATCTGTACTTGTTTTGCTCATTTACTCATCTAATGTTAATTAATCAATTTCTCTTATAGTCCATAGGTTGGCTTATGGTATTAAAGGTATAACTATGAATTTAAAGAATAATTTGATATTTATGTGCTGATTTTACGCAAGTCTTGTTCTGACAACTCAAAAAATATTAATCCATTTCTCTTGTATTTTTAGGAAAAGATTCTTAAGTCTATACTCAGCCTATCAGCTACATAGTTAAACCAAACTTTCTGTGGTAACTTGTCTTTTGCAGTGCCAAATTATATTTTGCTGACAAACCTGCATGAGGCCTGCGGTGGGAAAGAGATTCGGATGCTAATATAAACGAAGACAAAAGCAGGGCCCTCTTTGCAATGAATTTTGTATGCAGCAGGTGAAACACAAGAACTAAGACATGCTTAATTCATCTCTTGTTGGAGATTTGCTGATCTCTGCTTTTTCCTGATTTATCAACTGACACATTTTGTAATTACGCCGGTTTCTGACTACTGATCATATAAGCTGACTAAGCTGACACGACACGACACAGAAGATGATGGCTGACAACAGCATTAAAAAGCAAGAACATTCAGGTTCTTCAATTGATTTCCTTTTCACATACTTTTGGGTGGACTTAAATAAATAGTCCATTTGCCATGATGGTGAACCCAAGAATGCCCTAGGTTTTTTTGGTGGATTCCCATTCATATGGGTCCAATGAACATTTCCAACTTAGTTGCCCACTTGGCAACCTTGAGCATTGTTTACTATATGAAAATTAAGGTCGCCATTACCAAAATTTAGAATTTCACCAATATCTCAAGAACTAAAGAAGGTATTGTGAAAATCTTGGTGTCTAAACCCATGTTTTTGGGGTCAAGAAAAGTGATTAAGGCATTTCCAGGTTTGTCCAATGAATATTTTAGCCTAGATGGTGGCAAGTTTGAAATTGATAGCTAAAAAGCGCTAGTTTCTTTACTATTCATGGACTCTATGATTTTATCAATCTACTGTATGGAATTTCATGCTCACAGCCTCAATTGAAAATATATTGTTGTACGTTAAGTATATACCATAAATGATACATAATATACACGTATGTTATAAAGAAAGTTTAAGGCGTACAACTACTTAATTCAAGCCACACATTACAACAGAATCACACATGTACTATAATGTGTATGTATACAAATAAAGAAAAATTCCACTTTGAGCAGTTGTAATATATGGCAAATATAGATTAGTTGTAGTATAACAAAAACAATTTATTTGCTGGTGAAAAAGTCTGTGAACATGACCGAAAGCTTTAGGTGAGCTTTCTCTCATTATAGCGTACAATAACCTTACATTTAGTTGTAATAGAGATGGAAGGCACAAGGGATAATCCCAGGCACACTGATTTGGTATCGTCAGTGGCTTCTGAGTGTTTACACTGGTCAATGAATTCCATGAAATAGCTTTTTTAAATGTTATTATGTAACGATAATAGTTAACTGTTCCTCAGTGCCATAGCTTGTATTGCCATTTTGTCAGAATACATGTATATATACCCTAAACATTTGTATTTACCAGTTGATTAAGCTCTTACTTCATAATCCTATTTCATCTCATCATCCCATTACAAGGAATACGGTGGGGTTTCATTCAATGAAATACTTTAACCAGATTATGGTATAACTTAACATCAATATTTTACAGGTGAAAATAGTAACCCCTCCTGTTGCTGAGAAACAGTGGCCATTTAAAAACATCTGCATGACACTGTAATCTCGACATATGAACAGTATATTGAAAATGCAGTTCATACACTATCCATGGCTCAACAACAACATCCTGAATATGACCTGCACCTTTGATTATTCACAATAGACACCAATGTGGAATATTTGCTGCATATTGGCAGATGGCTACTGGGCAAAATTGAGTATAAGACTACTACTACTGCAGTTGGATTTTATTTAAAATGATAGGATGTCCTTAAATGTCTTTTGATGAAGTCCCTGGTGGAAGTGAGGTGAAAAGACGAATCAGAAGAAACCAAAGTAGCCCTTGAAATTAAAGTCCCAAGAATTTAATTTATCCACAGAGAATTAAATATCAGGTACCTTTTTTCAATCCCTTATCTTGCTAGCCTTGCTAAGGGTATGAATTAAATGCTATACATTTTTATATATGTAGTAAATCCAAATCAAATTCAGGAGCACTTGGACCTTAAATTGTTCACTAATTGACTCTTGTAATTACCAAATTGCCCTCAAATAAGCTAAAAATATACATTACACAAACCTGGAAATGCCTTAATCACATTCCTTGACCCTAAAAACATGGGTTTAGATCCCAAGATTTTCACAATACTCTCCTTAGTTGATGAAAATGGAAAGTTTGGTAATGGCGACCTTAATTTGCATATAGTAAACAATGCCCAAGGTTGCCAAGTGGGCCACCAAGCTGGAATAGTTCATTGGACCCATATGGATGGGAATCCACCAAAAAACCTTGTATTATAGAACTCTCTTAGTTTCTCAATAGAATACATAGGAGTGCAAAGCCTCAGTTATCCTTATCGATTGCTATAAGCTTAATACCCTGCACCTTGATACCCCCGTATGCCTTTTAAGCATTGAACTGTCAGAATAGGTGGCAGAGGAAGCTGCTTGAATATCACAAGATGACAAAAGCACTACTGGAGTGCAACATGACAGAAATAGGTACATTTGATCGAATATGAAAGAATGAGATCCAAAAGTTGTTCAATAATTAGTTCTACTTTTCGCTTGCTAATTTGTGGTGAAGAATGGTTTTGCCTAATGGTGAAAATAACCAAAATTAGGAGCAAAACAAAAACCCCAAATTTTAATTCCAACAAATGGCTTTGGGCATCAACGATTTCATTATGAACCTCAGCGAACCAAAAAAAAAAATTAATTAATTAATAAAACAAATAAACAGAATCATTTACTTGATAATCTGCATGTGGGCTCTATTTGATGCCAATGGCAAGAATTCCTTAGATTAGCCCACATACATGGCTCTGTGTACAATGGCATGCTGTTGTTGATACCTTCAGTCATGCAATGTAGCGTGAATGGACCTTCAAACATAAGTAGTGTATTGATTGTAACTTCTTAGGGAGCAGCAAATTTGATTCTCTGGTGACAGAGGTTACAATTTTCCCCCCAGAAGTCTTCTCAGATGTTGTAAATCTTGACGAGTTGACATGAAGGTTCCTTAGAAACCATGTTCATGTCATGTGAATGTAAAGATATACACACATAAGGATCAACAAGAAAGTGTACCAAGACAAACAGCTGGGTGGCTTATAGATCGGAGGATCTAAACCTAGGTGGCTTGGCCGTTAAGACATTGTCCAGGCCACACCTCCTAAAAGTTTGATTCCCGACCGGCATTCTTCATAAGCTATATCTCAGCTACTGTCGACTCTAGCTGTCTGTAGGGACCTGTACCTGGCTGTGGTCTAAACAAGCCAGAGCCAGCCTGTCCACTTCTATAGCTAATAATCGGCTTACATCTATCACCAGATAAAAATAAAGGATTTTATGTTAAGTTACAATTTCATGGGCTGTTTTTAATGAAACTAACTGTAGGTGCCGGTGGCATAGGACATTACATTAGTGTTGCTTTGTACATTATCTATGCAAAACCTCCACCCATGGGTAAATGTGTCATATGGGTTAGAACCCAAGCCTTAAAATCTCATCATTATGTCTGTTACTGTCAGCTGGTCATATAACTGACTTAACAGCAGCGTTAAGACAAAATAGAAAATAGTGGCATAAGAGGATGGAGTGAAGTTTTGTAGAGATAGCAGTACCGTGCTCTGGAGTGCATATATTGCCAGATATTGTACATATCGGTTTTCTTCCGAAAGGCTTCTTATCTTCTCTAAAAAAGCTCATCTTAGGAATGCTGGTCTGTAGATTAGTGTCGTGTTGCCTTGAGATAGACATAATGATGCTAATACCTCCTGTTGCTGTCAGAGCAAACTGACCAGATGGTGAAGACCTGTGCCTCCTTGAAGATAATAGCTCTTTATTATCACTGTGCAAGGAATTATTTGCAGTTACAAACATCAATTATAGTCATTTGCCTGCACTTTCACTAGCAGCCAGTGTTGTATTTAAAAGTCTAATTTTCTCTATACACGATTGGTTAAAAGTATGTCCTTCACTTTTATTTAATGAACAGCTGCTTTTCTTACCCTTTTTTTAACAAATAAGGAATGTCAAGAACATGATTTACATGGCCAAATGTGCCACGTGCGTTTTCCATGAGAAGGATAAACACATGGAAACGCATGGTTTACACCTCATTTTAATTAGGCAAAAACCATGCATTTCCATGCGTTTATCCTTCTCATGGTAAACGCACATGGCACATTTGGCCATGTAACTGAAGAGGATGATTCGTCATATTATACCCATCAAAGGTTTGTATTGTCCAATGTAGCTCAGTGGTAGCGCGCTGGCCTTCCAACCACTGGGTCCCAGGTTCAATTCCTAGTCGAGCCTATGTTGGATGGCTGTTTCATCCTTCATCTCATTGCCATAGTCCCTACCTGTCCTAATTAGCCCATCAGGTGCAGAAATACAGGACGTAAAGCCCTAAACCACTACCAGTGTCAAACATCATATTGCACTGTTCAAAAAATCTATAAAGTAAATGAAATCACTTGCCCATCAGCCTGTATAGAAGCACTGCTTCAACAAACATGAAATACGGTGATCAATCAACATTTGCCAGAGATGTATGCAGCATATTAAGTCATGAAACATTGCTTATTCAGCAAATAAGTAATTGGATCCATATTAAGTGAATCTTGACTATATACCACCTGTATGAGATACTTTATCATATCATTATTAGTTTGGTGTATTACAAACGACTATCTTTACAGTAGAACCTCGCCATTAAGACCATCCATGAGGATGCACATTTTACTGGCCTCAATGTCGTGTCCTTCTTTATGATGAGGTAAAATACAATGGCAAGAATATGATTGGGTCCAAAATTTGGTCAGTCCTGATTGTCAGGTGATCTGGATAGTTAGGTGGTAATAAAGTGGGGTCCACTGCACATACAATGTGTATGTTTCGGTCATGTCCGATCATTCAAGATCTCAAGCTTAAGCTCAGTTTAGCACGGATAATTTTCATGTCTTACATGGCCAAATGTGCTACGTGCGCTTTCCATGCATTTGAATAAAAGCATGGAAAATGCACAGTTTTCACCTCATTTTAATTAGGCAAAAACCATGCGTTTATCCTTCTCATGGAAAATGCATGTGGCACATTTGGCGTCTCAAGCACAAAAGCATTATTGCTGAGTCAAGTGTGGCTTTTCTGCTTCAGATCTCTGCCTTACCATGATTAAACTTGAAAGCTCTCCCCATCTCATTGAACAGATTAATAGTACTGAAGAGCAACAAGCCTCGGATAATTTAACTGGGCAGCTAAAAAGATCGAAACAAGCATAGGCCTTTAATGGAAGAAATTCCCTATAAATGGCGACAGATCCAAGTCAGATTCGGTGCTAAAGCTTGGCAGCTAAATGCACTATAGATTACTAACCAAGCCTGACTCTCTGGAAATTATATCCTTATCTAGAGCAGCTGGGTTGCCTATTATGGTTAAGGCATCCACCAATTGCATATTGGCCAGCTCTGCTGAAGGTCCCAGGTTTGAACCCCAACTCGGGCACTCTTCATGAGCTTCATCCCAGCTGGATGCGGATAGCATGAGACATTAAATTGGAGGTGCCTTGTACTCGGTGTCTATGCTGAGGCAAGTAAAATACCCCACCCATGGGGTAAATGTGCAACATGGTGTGGACCCCAAGGCTTATAATTTCATCATTACGGGTGCCTCTGGCAGCTGGTCATATAAGCTGACTAAGCTTCAGACCCAGTAGCATTAAGACGTATAGACAAATTGGATAGAAGAATACTCACTACTTCACTATAAAGGGCTGAACTATATGCTTAAAAGCCATTTACCACACTCGTAAGTTAAGGCTGTCTCACCATCATATTAAATTTCGGACCATGAATAACCTTACCCACAAGGTTATACATGGCCAAATGTGCTACATGCGTTTTCCATGAGAATACGTTTTCCATAATTGTAACGAGGCAAAAACCATGCATTTTCCATTCATTTATCCAAATGCATGAAAAATGCACGTGGCACATTTGGCCATGTACTGAAACAGGTCAATACTTGATCGTTTTATTTTTCAACTAAACTTAAAGCACTTGTAAATTTGGGCAATTCTTCATTTACTTTCATGTTGGCAGATAGCAAGGCAGATAGCAGGAGGTTGTTGACATCAATGGGCATGCAATGTTGCATGAATGGATCAACATCCACCATTGTGAAATGGCTTGTCTGTTTTAAATTATTGTTTTTACTTACAATTGGTTTTAATAATGCCAATGTAGTATTTAGTATATATGACATGATAAATGTTGTTGGTCCATGGTAAACTCTAAACGCTCTGGTCATATGGTTGGTAAAGACTGACTTTCTGTTCTTTTGGTTCTATACATGGCCAATTGTGCCATGTGGTTTTTGCCTCATTATCATTAGCTAAAAACCATGCGTTTTCCATGCATTTATCCTTTTCGTGGAAAACACGCGTGGCACATTTGGCCATGTATTGTTCAGAGCACAGCAATTTGGCCGAATTTCCGTCTTGGTTTTTGGTTCCACTGTAGAAGCAGGGTTATTGGCATACATTCCTTTATATTAAAACCTACTTTGTTTGTACAAATATATATATTTATTTCATACACTGCATTCAGGTATAGACACATATTACAAATTACTCAGATAAAATCAAATGGTACAAAGAAATCCATGTTGCATGCCAATTAAGATTTATTTTTCTTTCTTTTCATCATGACCAAAAATAAGGACTCTATCTGCTTAAAGATAGATCCTTAAGTCTAGTAGATCTCTTTTTTGTTTTTGATTTTTTTTTGGTCATGTTTTTACCGATAATCTGCACTTGACGCTGTGTCTATAAAATTCTCTTTAACCGCTAAAATCAATATGTTTAACATTACTTAGCCACTCACACATTTCAATTGCTGAGTAACAACAAAACAAGTCAAATGTTTTGTTGAGCGTAATTGGGAGATCCTACTCTGATATATCCCTTTTTGCTAGACATGCTGTAAGACTTGACTTTTGTGAATTTAGTATTATTATTTTTTAATGTGTTAATTATAGGCACCTGCCATCAAGTTAATCTAAATGTAACTTTTTGTCACTTATAAAAAAAAAAGTAGAACGATATTATTTTGTTTAAAATGTATATGAATCTACACAATACTTCAAAATAATTAACAAAGTGAAACTAGATACATGATATAAAAAAAACTCTATTACAAGCAAACTTTATATGATGATTTGGCAATGACTTTGCGTGTGTATTTAAACCATTCCTTATTAGTTCAGATCACATTTAGGCCTTTGCCAAATTTTAATTATTGGTGTTGACAACCTCATTGTCATTGTTTTCTGTAGTGGAAAGCAACCGAGGAATTAAACACAACGCCATCGGTGACAGCTCATTAGTTGCAGAAAATAAGCATAATGAGTTTGTGGCATCCATAGTCATCATAACTCCAGATAGAATGAAAAACGGATTAGGTTTCCATACAAGGACAGCGTGGTCCTAATGAAATATATTACAAAAGACACCAAAAAAAACAAAAACTTTCACTCTATAGAATTTACTCTACATGTTATGTATTGATTGGTTGGAATAACCTGATCGTTGGCACTAATAGGATAGCATGTTTTTAGATGTAATGCAGAGGAAGAAAACATAAAGTTAGTTATGCCAGAGGTGGATTATGTATCATTTTATATCATTACACATGGCCAATTGGATAAACGTATGGTTTTTGCCTCATTATAATTAGCTAAAAACCATGCGTTTTCCATGCAATCGTCCTTCTCATGGAAAACGAATGCGGCACATTTGGCCATGTATGACTAAATAAAACTGATTCCAGAAGCGGACATTTAAAAGCAATTAAAGTCTATTTGCTATAACATAACATGATCGAAATTTAACCTTAACTTATGGTGGCCGAGGAGTACACTTCGCGGTCACGTGGTTTCGTGGGGAGACAGTTACTTTCGCACCACAACAGTCCCAACTTTCGCACTACGACAGTCTGGGAGCCTATGTTTAGGCACAATTATCTCTGGATGTACTTTATCTAGAATACTGGTTAATACTTTTTTGGAAATGTGAGTTCTTAAGCTGCTAGTTAATATCGTATTTCGACAGCTTTTAGGAGGAGGGGCAGGAGGGGGAGGAGGGGGAGGAGAGGGAGGAGAGGAAAGGAGGAGGAGGGGGAGGAGGTGGAGGAGGGGGAGGAGGAGGAGGTGAGAGGAGGATGAGGGGGAGGAAGAGGGGAGGAAGAGGGGAGGATGAGGGGGAGGAGGAGGGGGAGGAGGGGGAGTAGGGAGGGGGAGGAGGAGAAGGAGGAGGAGGGAGGAGGAGAAGGAGGAGGAGGAAGGAGGAGGAGGGGGAGGAGGAAGGAGGAGGAGGGGAGGAGGATGAGGGGGCGGAGGAGAAGGAAATTTAGCCACTCTTACAAAGTTGCATACATGCTGTTAAGTGAATCAGCTTTAACTTTCGTGGTGTGAAACCTACACTGTCGGGGGACTGTAGGCCTATTACTTTTGTGGTATGACAGTATACTATCACTGTCATGGGGCGAAGGTGTCGTGGTGCGAAGGTGTTGTGGGGCGAAGGTGTCGTGGGGCGTAGGTGTCGTGGGGCGAAAGTAGGTGCTGTCGCAGTCCGACAGCTCAACTTTCGTGGGGGCGAAGGTTCAATTGTCGGGGGGCAAAACCTCTACTGTCGAGGGGCGAACCTTCGCATCAAAAAGTGAACTCCTCGGCCACCATATTAACTGGACCACATGAAAAACTGTTTTACAGATTGTGTATCCAGTCAAAATATGTATAAATCAATAAAAAAATAAATCTACAGGGACTTCGATATTGTTTCTATTCCACCTATCCCATCTTTGTTGCGGTCCATACCTCTCCTACTGCTTAACATTTAAATGGTCAAATACTATTGCCGAGGTTGGGCATCGAACTCAGAACACTGATGTAGCTAGAAATAACCTTAATAACTAAGCCAACTGTTGTTTGTTGTTGTTGTTGTTGTTGTTGTTGTTGTCGTTGTTGTCATTGTCGTTGTTGTCATCGGCGTTGTTGCCATCGTCGTTGTTGTTTTGTTGTTGTTGTCGTTCTTGTTGTTGTCGTTGTTGTCATCATTGGTGTTGTTGTTGTTTAGTAAGGTGCAACTTTCTCCAGCCAGTATTTTTAATCAGGGTCTGTTGAATTTGTGACATAACTGGAAAATAGTCATGTAATCTACTTCTAAACTTTCCAGTCACGTTGTTTTCTTGATTGCACTTTCAATGGACTAAATGGGCTTTCAACAGCCTACCCTGCAGCTCATTTAGATCTATAGTAATGCAGTCCCACTCTGATAACGTTGCTTATCAAGCAACTGGCAAAAATGGGGTGCTGCAAGGTTGAGAAAGCAATCATTTAGGTAATAGATAAAATTAAAACCAGCTGGGTTAAAAGAAAATTAACGGCAGTTGAGTGGTTGCTTTAACATTTGTGAGGTGGTAGTGAGTTTTCAGTTCAAAGATTAGATTGAGTAAATATTACACACTACACAGACACAAATGCCTGCTATACTGCCTTGAACTTACTCAAAACGCCCTGGGGCGGGGGCCTAGCTCAGAGCGCTGGGTCCCGGGTTCGATCGAGCCTAAGTTGGATGGCTGTTTCATCCTTTGTCTCATTGCCATGGTCTCTGCCTGTCCTAATTAGCCCAACTGGTGCAGAAATACAGGATGTAAAGCCTTTATCACACACACACTCAAAACGCCCTACACTGACTTGTATTCATTTGGCCCACCAATTACTCAAGAAGATTATCAACACAATTTGCGGAATGCCTTGTTCTCATGACATATCAAGATGTGATGTATATGAGGACGTATGGCTTAATGGAGTAATGATAATGGACATGATATAATTGCAAAATGCTAAATACTCTACAGAATTGGCAATGAGGCTCATGTGAGTTCAGACATGGGTCTTTGTGAGTGAATTAAATTAATTGTCGATCAGACACATATAATATTGTACTCACATGTGAATATCAGATATGTACAATACATGGTAGTTGTGTTTTTAGTGTTCATTTGGGTTATTTCAGCTAGTCAACCTTGTCAATGATTCTTGTTATTTTATCTTCAGCCATATTTCTTCATTTGTAACAGAACGTGTCCATAATAATCAAGTGAGCATGCGCCAACGAAAAAGATCATCAATATTCTTAGAAGTGGATCTGTTTGTTTTGGCTCCAGGCTTGTGTAATTTAGCATATTAGCAACTGAATAGAATGTGGTTTCACACATAACTCTCCAGCTCAGTTGCAGGTGAACAGTCTGCACGATAACAGACATCAAATATTGATAAAATAATTTATTCCATCCATTTCCAGTTGATTGATTTATTTGCCCGTTCTGTTGAGGTTAACATTGACACGATTCTATTTAAATGAGATTTTGCGTGTATCTTATTCTATATTCATTTGAACACTGGCTTGTATTTCATTTTGTAATTGTAATATATAAGCATTCTGTTCATTGTGTTAGAATCGTGAAATTAAATTTTCATTTGATTTGAATCGACATGAACTAATTAAAAAGGATATTAACTTACCTACAATACTGAAGGGGTTGATTATTGACGTCACAATGAGGTCAGAAATGGCCAAATTGAGCACAAAAACATTGCCAACATTCCGCCTTCGCCGTTTAAACATTAAAGCAATCGTAGCAATGACTAGCAAGTTTCCCAGAGTCCCTATTAGTGCTGCAATGCCAAGGGTTAACACATAAGGTACAGCCAGATAAGGCTTCCTTTCCCACAGCACTGAAACTGAGTTAGAGCTGTTGATAATAAAGGGGTACTCCATGGTGCGCCACTTTCTCCCAGCAATTTCGATGTATCCGAGTGCAAGTTGTAATACTACAACGATATGCTCTGTTGAATTCAGCTTCGAATGAGATGAGCGTCAAATCAGTTTTAAGCCTTTCTGCCTATTTGAATATGAGTAAAAATTAGAAATATTCACAAAAAAATTGTTTTCTATATAGATATCTTCTTCATTAGGACACTGGATATTCATCCTCTCCATCTGATTGAATCTGCAACAAATCCATCAGTCGTTTTACTCAGGAAAACTGAGTCGATTGCAATTTCTGGAGCAGTTTGATATGATTTTTTTTCCCATAGACATCATAGCATGTCATTGCCATGTTCAAGAAAATTGAGTTATTCCATAATGATAACAGCAGCTTGGTAGTAAAGGCATATCAGAAATGCTTGGAGACATACCAGGAGATTCTATTGATGGATATAGTTTGCAATCAAAACAAGTATATGTCTTCAATAATAGTGAGTCAGTTTTCCAGTGAGGCCACAGAAAATCAATGTAATAACGGTCCTGTGGTAGATGTAAATACCAATAGTTGATTCAAGTAAGGCAATATGTGAGAACCATATAAAAATCCAACAGCGATTGAACAATTTGAGTTTGTGCAGACTAAATTCCATCAGTCCGATGCCTAAGAAAGGAAACGTTATGGTGTGACAAATTGCCACAGGTGTGACAAAGTGTCAAAGGTGTGACAAAGTGTCAAAGGTGTGACAAAGTGTCAAAGGTGTGACAAAGTGTCAAAGTTGTGACAAAGAAAAGTTTCACAATCCATCACATTCAAAATGAGATAAAACTAAGTGAAATGCCAGAGTACTCCAAATGTACTCTGCGAGGTCCCATGATGACATTGTAGCATCCAAATATCGTTATATAGTGGTCCGTCAAATAAGCACAATATCTCGTTTGATTGTGGTGTTTACCATGTAGATGTCCAACAACGTGAGCTGTGTAGCTGTGTAGCTGTGTAGCTGTGTTCTGCAGGACGTGACGCCAACTGCCAACTGCTTTGTGCTGCTGTTTTGCGTCACATCAGCTTCTGATGCAGTTGGTTGCTGAGGCAGGGAGGCAGGGGGCGTGGCACTTTACAGGCTCAACTCAGCCGTCTCATCAGTATTGAAACCAAAGGAAACAACGTCACTGGGGTTTGAAATGTCCTTCCACTTGACCTGTTCTCTTTTAAACGGTTAAAGAAAAAGTTCGGGCCCAGATGTCACCTGCATGGTCCTTGTTTGTGTGTGTGTGTTCCAGTGACAAATAATTTGTCAATATTCTTATGTTAGTATTTTATACAGAAACAGCACTTTAGCCGCAGTTTCGTTCGTATTTTCAAGCAGCTGTAAAATAATTCTGGAAATATTTAAAGGTTGTCGTGACCAAAAAATAAATAAATGAATAAAAGAGACAACTAGTGACAAAATAAGTCCTTAATGAGTATAAGCAAAACATTGTCAAACAGACATGCAAGTATTCAAAATGTTCAAATCAAAGACTTCTTTGTAAAATAAATTTCCGTTGCTGATTCAAAATTTTTCATGATAACTAGGATCATTAAAATGCATGAAAAACTATGGACTGATTGATCAGCTTTCAAGGCTAGAATCTCAATACCAAAATTTTGGTTAATGGTGATATTTACAGTGTACATGTAACTAAAATGGCTTATCTAATCGGATATCTTTGAATTTAAAGGTCATTTACAGCCAAATTCACAGAGTTGTAAACAAATCTCATGGACTTAGAAGCTAAACTCCAGATGACGTCATGTGGATCCAGGACCCTCATTGGTAGGCAATCCCTCGGCCAATGACAGTTCTACATTCACATGATGTCATCTGGAGCTTAGCTTCCAAGTCTATCATATTGGCTTCCAATTCTATGAATATGGTTGTGAAGCAGGAAACCCAATGATGAGACTTTGAGCTAATCTGGAAATGCTGATGAGCACCTTTCTGTAGTCACAAAGCTTCACAATCACAAGTAGAACCAGGATTGGTGCAATATTTGCTGGTGTTGATACCAAGGTATAATTGTTAATTTTGTTGGTCTGGCAGAGAAACGTGGTCTTTAAAGCTGCATTGTCACTCAATATGAGAGTGACCAAAATCGGTTGCATTCATTTCATTGCTTCTAAAAAAAAAACAGAATAAATCCCATCAGGGCCTCGCTAGGTTCACTATATCTCTATAAAATTAAAAAACCTACCCTATCATTTAATTTCTCATGCCATCAAAAATTGCCGATTTGTTTACATTGCAAGTGCTTTTATGGCATATGAAATGAAAACGAGGCATAAACGAACGTCATTAGCGTCGTCGGTTCGTAATGTATTTTATTATTGTGTGCCTTCAATTTTCGTCAAATTTTCAAAATTCCAAGTTCATTACGTAAAAAAATGTGTAGGTGTTTCGCTTTTTGCATAAATTGAAACAATTCTGACCTCAATTTTTCATAAAATGACTGTGAAATCGCTAATCGGCGACGCTCTCCATTACGTTGCAATGCATAATTAACTGAAATGTTAACAAAGTCGATCTAATAAATTCCGGCAGTAATTTATAATTAAGTACAATTTAGACAGTTTGGGTTATCGAATTCATCAGTAAAAGCATTTTCTTTCATTTGGATACCTTTTTTGTTGGCACAAAAACCGTCGGACAATGCAGCTTTAAACGATGTTCTAGGGGGTTTGGAAATGCATGTTAAGTTCTTTCAAGTATTTGTCATGTTTCTTGCTGACCTATCACATCAAAGTAAAGGGAACTCATTATTCTGTGCTGAGAGTAAAAGCATGACAGAATAGAGAGACCATGAAGAGTCACTGGGAGTGGCTCCAGAGTGTTTGCGCAGGTCCACAAAGTGGATGGCGTATAGATGATAAATACTCTCTGATAACGTTATTTCCTCACCAAGAAATTTTAGGCCGATACCCTTGCAATGCGACAAAAGAGTACAGGGCCAAATGTGCCACGTGCATTTTCCATGAGAAGAATAAACGCATGGAAAATGCATGGTTTTTAGCTAACTATAATAAGGAAAAAACCATGCGTTTTCCATACGACTATCTAAACACATGGAAAACGCGCGTAGCATAATTGGCCATGTAAAGATGCAGAACTTCCTGCACCTTTTCCGTTTTAATGTGGAATTTTTGTTAGCTCCCTGCATCCCCCTTTCCCTCTTTTGATTCCGCTACTGGATCAGAGAGTAATAATCTAATGTATCTCTAGTTTGTACAAACCACAGCATTCCTTTTAAAACCATTAAAAGTTGCCCAAACGTTTAATCCACACTTAATTGCATTCTAATTTAGAGAAAAGGTATTATTCACCCCCGTACTAAAAGCACTTTCTATTATTTACTAGAATCACTTAGTCTGATAAGCCAAATTCCTATTGGTAATGGATTAATGTTTAAGTTTTTTGTACGAAATCACAGAAATCCTTCGTCTCTTTTTCTAAAAACACGAAATCATAAAATGCGATTGCTTGACCATTTAAAATATTATTGTTACCTTTGTTTGTATATAATTATGCAAATTGCACTGCACAATTGCAATCGTGACTATGATGTTATATCAAGACTGAAGTCCAATCTCTCAATACATATGGAATAATAGGTATGTTATGGAAACATACCTGTTAGCATAAATGATTTCCCTTCCATCCTTTATTGCTGAAAGAATCAGAATCAGAATCTCTTTATTGTCCTTTCCTGTATACAAGTTATTAACATTTTTTATACAAAAAAAAAGTAATGGATGAATATTTGAAAGGACTGGGGACCACTTTAGGACAAGACTTTGTCGTTATCAAGTGGCCCCCATGGATGGAAGAGGAATGCCTGCATGCACAGACCTCTCAGAGCAGTGAAGGACCACAGGACTATCATATTGGGCAATATCAATTATATTGAGACTGTCTACAAGAAACCTTTAACTGATTTTAGTAGCTTGCCTGAGTTAAAATCGTATTATTTACCACTTGAAGAACAGTGCACAGTTCAGGCTACGAGAGACATTTTGATTTGCAATCAATTAGATTTGTCACCAAACTTGATAAATGCCACTTTTTATATTTTCTCTGTACTATTTGAATTTATCTGAGCATTTTGTAATATGTGTCCATACCTGAATGCAGTGTATGAAATAAATATTTACATATATTGCAAATAAAACGTCATTGTGAGCCACGGAAGAAGCTACACTCAGTCATGTGTTATTTCAAAAGTTAAAGTTGAAACTCAGGAACCAGGGGGCCTTTGGAAGTCAACCATTGTTATTTAACCACTAGACATTGGTCCTGGTACTGAAGTGTTACTTTGTACATGAAATTGTATTAAATAATCAAATCAGGTCTTTATTAGAAGGTCACGTTTTGCTTTTGGGCAAAATTCATATTTAGAAGTCAATGCACTTATTGATTAGTTTTCAAGGCTACCTTTTTTTTAGACACAGAATTTTTGGTTCAATGAGGATTTTCAACTAAACTTTTTTAACTTATCAGATAACTAATTATGCTAAAAGGCCACACAAAGCACTAAATTCAAGGATAACCTTTAAACCACGGACTCGTAGCGTGGCTGGATATGCAAAATGTGGTCAAGAAAAGCATAAAATTAGAATGTGGTGCAATATTCACTGGTCTTAACACTTATTGCAGTTGGTCGAATTGATTTGTAAACCTTCACGTCTTCTTAACTCATATTGTGCTCATTGAAAGGTTCATCACTTTTACCTGAGTTTTCCATCACAAGAGAGCAGGTAGTAATTCCATGTCATTAGTGACAAGGTGGAGTGAATGCAGGATCCTCACAAGGTCCAGTGTGAGTCATCAAGGTAGATTAAACTTCAACACAAAACATAGGTCCATGTGTCACCAATGACTGATTGAGTACAATTTTTATTTTACACGTGAACATTAGTTTACATATCAATTCCACCAACTGTAAATGAGATGGTCATGGTTGATTTTTTGCTTATAAAGGATAATTATATTGCATTCTAATTAAGAGAAAAGGGTGCTATTCACATAATCATAATATATCTAGAGAAATGGTATTTCACATAATTATGCTTCTACTGGGGGCCATGTACACTATAGGTCTACTCACAGGTCTCGTATTGGTAGTGGAGCAGGGGCCCTCAGTGGTGGCGTGTGTGCTACCAACCACTGGGTCCTGTGTTCGAATCCAGCTTATGTTGAAAGGTTGATAAGGTGAATTGATATTTCATATACAATATATTTTGTTGTGCAGTCTGAATTATCGAAAGCAAAACTCATTTAAATTTAATTGTAGCCCAAGAAACACTGTAATCCCTTATGAACAAGCTCAAATAGCGGATTATGAATAGAATAGAATAGAGAAGAGAATATAATATAATATAATATAATAGAATAGAATAATGCCGCGAGAATACAGTTGACTCCAAAAAGTGCGATATTAAATTGTAAGGTTGTCGTAAGGTGGTCATTATACAGGGTCTGCTGTATTTTTATGGGTGGAGCCAAGTACTCCACTGTAAGATTAAGTCAATAGAGTCCTTGGTCATGGACCCATGGCTCTCTATGAATTCTCACATCAAAGGAATATTGATTTGTCATTCCTTATAAGGAAAATATGTAAGTTAATTTAGAGAGGCCATGAAGAGTGGTTCTAGGCACACGAGTTGTTATTGCAAGTCACAATGGTAGGTGTGATAGTTATAAATAAATAACTTGATAAATTCACTGTTGAACGCATGCACAATGCATATTTGATAAAGACTCAAGACTCAAGACACTTTATTTGCTGCACATTGCACAAACATATTTCATATACAATTAAATTTAACAAATATTCAGAAATGTACATATTATGTTTGGGCAGGAGAGCACTCTGAGAAACCAGAGGGTAATGCTAGCGAGTGCCCACCTAGGTTCTAGAGACCTCAGCAAATGATTATGTGATCATGGGAATGATAATAGATATTTATATATGATAAACCTCTTTCTAATGATTATTGAAGATGATGATGATAGTTATGATGCTTAAGGAACAGTTGCATGGTTATTTGAAGAATATCAAGAATTTAAGTATGAAAGTCACATGTTAGACATAGTATGTATACTAAGCATTTTCCTGCCAAGAAATTGGAAAGACATATCAAATAATAACATCCTCTTGCAAAGATATACAACAATTACGTGTTTGAAAATAAGACCACCAAGAACTGTACTATGAAAGTCACATGTTATAGATACCAAGCATTTTCCTGCAAAGAAGAAATTTTCCAGAGCAGCATATTCCATCACAAATTCAACACTTGAGTCTTTATGTAGAGGCAAAATCAACAAACACTCCAGTATGAAATTCATATGCCATGTATACCAGGCATTTTCCTGCCAAGAAACCAGTGCAACGTTCCCAAAATAAGGCATTCGTGCAGGGATAAATGACACCATCAGTTTGCCAAAAACTCTGAAAGTGACTGTAATTAAAAAGCCTTGCCAAACTTTTAAAAGAGAAGGAATGCTTTCTCTTTAAATTTAATTTATGGTATCTGGTTTACATTCACCATGCACAGCTTGTCATAAGCTTAGGTTTTGTAGCACCAGGTGGTAGCATTATTTCTGATTCATTTGTTTTTACTGTAATGAAACTAAGACATGTATTATAATGATGCTTGGAAATAAACTCAAACAATCAATTGTGTTCCTAGAAATAAGTACACATGCAGCAATCTTAAGCTCATTGCTTTTCAACACACAATATTGTGGACACAACTGCACTAACAGCAATGTGTATCTTCTGAAACTGCTAAAAATATAAGCCAAATAAGAAATAACGGCTTTAGACTTCTTGGATTGCAGTGGAATTGATTTTGTAGTACTATACCTTCTCCATTCCTTTGCAAACAAGTTTCATTTTGTGGAATAAAAAAGGCTACAGCCAGACATTACGTTTAAAAGAGAAGGAAAGAGAAGAATATACTTAATGAAGATAATGGAAAATGGAAAAATTATGTTATGAAAGGGGAACACAATTTTCAGATTGAAAACTCAAACACCAATAAAGATTTCAATGGTCATCAACTAAGCAATCAACCGAAATTATTCTTTACCACTTGGTGTTCTCTGTGTTCAAGTTCTTTTAAAAGCGTTATTGTAATATATTTACGTCACGCAGTGGAACTAATCAAAGAGACAATCACATACTTTTTTGGGGGTTTTTTTTTTCTTATTACTGCCAAATGTAATGAAATGTAGCCAACTCTAGTTACAAACATTGCCCTGTGACATCATAGTTTGTGTTGCTTGAGTGATTTCTAAAGTCTATTTAAAGACAAAGAAGCAAATTATATTGTTAGCAAACAGTCTTAACAGGCAAACAACTGCCTATAATAATTGGTTTTGAGCAAAGTTCATCAACACATTGGTGACCAGGAATTCACATAATGGTGACGTTGCAAGCACACTTGGGTGGGTGGTTGGATTAGGGCTTTATAAGCTCGGCCCCACTGCAAGCACACTTGAGAAGTCAACTAGACTATTCAGTTCATTGCATTCTTCTGTAAGAGTTCAATATACAGTTGGATTGGGATAGGTAATAGCTTTTACCATGGGAAACACAAAATCTAATTTAATGTGGAAAGGACTGATGACTTTTAACTGCCATTGTCATTTCACATAGACGTAACATTAAGGTTACAAATCGTCATTTTGATTGACGACATTCATGGATTTACATTGACAGGGATAACAGCTATACATCTGTGCAACTTTTAAAACTGTTTAAAATCAGAAGAGATGATTCAGAAATTATTGAAGAAAATGTAACACTTTGTGACAGACTAGACCTGGGTAAATTTCCTATATTTACAACATTAGACAATATTAGATTCTCGAAATACCACAGAGACTCTACTCTACCTAATCATCTCTTTCAGGAATTGGTTAATTATATGAAATCCTGATCAGTATTGTTGATCTGTGCCTTAAACATGAGACCACAAGTGCATCAGAGTGGCTAGCATATTAATAATTACACACTGAATTGAGCAGGCACTGAATAATTTCTGCCAAAGTGCTCATGTGACGTAAATCATTGCTTTGATTTGTGAAAAAAAACTGTCCAAATGCTATTCAATTGACCAATGGAGGGATTATTCTAAATTGTTGATTACTGTGTTTTATTAACAGTCAAGGTTGGCTGGAGATATTCAATGGTTTTTTAAAGCTTAAAGCAACTAACAATAACAACCAATGTGACGTGGCAGACACACATTGAAAGACTGAAAATCTTTATTTGGATCACACATATATGTCATTGCTCAGTGATGACAGCATTATACTCGAACCAAGGCTACTGACTGCCTTAATTGGCTTCTCATCTCAAGAGCCTCCTATGTCATTTGCAACAGCCAATCAGAATGTAGCTGAATAAATTAAGAAATGCGCTGAGCTTGATGGCAATCATTTTACTAGTTTACCAGTTAGACTTAAATACTAACAAATTTGCCTAATAGCCTACAGCCTGGCTCATAACATTGAATGACTAACACTTTAAACATGAAATTGCATATCAAATAGTTTTGTTAACATTGAGTACACTCAAGTCTTCAACAAAGATTGCTCAGTTAGGTCACTCAATTGGCATAACGCTGACAGCACACAGTGCTTGGGAGATATTGGCCAATCAAGAAGCACCATCATGTGTGTAGATGGTGAAATATGCAAATTAGCTGCCATTAGAGATGAGAATTGAACATTCCCAGCATACAGGCAAGGAATTCCCCAAAAGTAAGTGGTAAATACCCATAAATAAATTAAGTTATCACTTAGAATAAGAAGGAAAAATATTTTTGTATATAATATTGCCACTTTTGAAGTGTTATATGATCTTATAGACTGAAACTGGCCCCATCCTTGAAGGTAGTTGCACAGGGGGAGTAAAAGCTGTTCTTGACAAAGTCAGTAGCCTTGGTCTTATTGTATTGTAACTTGCTTGTGCTGTCATGATGGCAAACGCCTGTGTTTGGATTGTAACCACTTTTCTGCTAGGTACTACTTGGCCAAATGTGCCATGTGCGTTTTCTATGAGAAGGGTAAATGCATGGAAAACGCATGGTTTTTAGCTTATTATAATGAGGCAAAAACCATGCCTTTTCCATGAGTTTATCCAAAGGCATGGAAAATGCACATGGCACAATTAGCCATGTATAAGGTCAACCCTTATCACTATCTACTAGTGTCTACACAAGCACAGATGATATTGATCAAGCAAGAGTGGCACGTAGTAAACAAACGCAGTAAGAGGCATAATTTGCCTTGATATCTGAGAACCTGTATGCCCATTTCTGATGGCAGGAGACACCGTACGTGCTGCTTCTGCTGGGGCCAAGTACACTATAGGTCTACTCACAGGACTCTTATTGGTAGTGGAGCAGGGGCTTCGCTCAGTGGTGGCGTGTGAGCTGCCAACCACTGGGTCCTGGGTTCGAGTCCAGCTTATGTTTAAAGGTTGCTTCATCGATATCATCTGGTACACACTGATAGCTGAACTGTGGGTAATTTGGCGTTATGAGTCATAAATACAGGGAGGATGCTATTGATGGTTTTTTAACAAATATGTCAGGAAAACTTTGGTGACATTCGACTGGGAGTTTTCCGTGAAGTACATTTAGGCCACGCTTGCGCAGTGGAAGTTTCGTGCTTTACGTAGATTTCCAAATCAATGAATTCTGGGAATTTGACCCTTGACACACTGACAAAAATTGCCGGTTTGTTTACATTGCATTATTATGGCCAATGACATGCAAATGAGGCACAAATGAACGTCATTTGCGTCCTCGCTTCGTGATACATTTTAATAAACTGCTACTTCAATTTTCGTCCAATTTTCAAAATTCCAAGTTCCTTATGTACAAAAATTTATTTGTAGTTCGCTTATGGTGTGAATTGAATCAACGCCGATCTCTTTTTGTAAATTGACTCTGAAGATGCAAATCGGCGACGCTCTCCATTACAGTTTTGCCCACAAATGATCACGTGACTCTGTTTTACAGACGTTTACGCACTTTTTTCTTCGTGAACATTTGCGCTTCACGAAAATTTACGATTATTTTGTAACCTCCAGTCGAATACACTTTGTGCTTTACGAAACGTAAGTGCTCCATGCATTCCACACAATATACTTTTCCCCATACACTGCTTAATTTCCTTGAATTTTCTGGAAATTTAAACCGCTGCTTTCATTTTGTGAATTGGTTGTTACAGCATGAAATCATAAAGTTTTGTTTTTGTATAATGTTTTGTCTATTTGGTTGGAACACTGAGTAAAATATACTTTAAGTAGCAGTAGATACGCTTGGAACAACCAAATGTTTCACCTGAGAGCCTAATAACTGTTATCTTATTTTCTGCAAAAGAATTAACGGATTATTATTATTCCATCTAATTAATTAGTTGAATTTTCTGAACTATCTGATATTTTTACATTTTACCAGAATAAACGGGTCTAATCTGGTATTACCAACTAGTAAGTAACAGATCATCACGACTCTTGCTCTGTTGTCAAAAAAGTTCTGCTTTACATGAAAAATAGAAAGAAAGACTGACTAACTTGTTAGTCAACTTGTTAGTCAAGATGGCGTTGGGGATTGTTATGAAGAAACGAGGTCAAAATGTCTACGATAATTCAGGTTCCAATGTACTTGCCTAGCATTCAATACAAGTTCCACGAAAGCCATCAACTGCCATATAAGCATCATGGCAAATGATGCAAGACTTCATTTGATGTAATAATTGCATTAGATGCTATATTAAATACATTTTTATGGTGCGGAATGAATGTCTTTTGAAGAAGAAATAGTCAATTATGAGCCAAATTAGATTACTTAGCCTACAATGCAGCCAAATTTAGGCATGCATATATATTGAAGATATTAAAAAAGTGAAACGTTTTTTCATGTCTGGTAAAACAGTCTTCATGAATAGGAGATAATGAAGTATATTTTGACAGATTTGAAAGCTTTGTGGTGCTAACTTAGAAATCGTTACACCCTGCCTCCATGCAGCATTGAGGAGTTATATGAATATATGAATAGAGAAACTTCCTCACATTGTTCTGTATTAAGGCGTGGGTCGATGCTTAACCATTTGAGACACCAGAAATTGTAGAAAACTATAGCTGGAATGGAAATGCATGATTTATTGTGTGGAAATTACCAGCCTGGGTATTGCGCAGCGGCTATATAATGTTTTCCTGAATGAACACGTGGCAAGTCTTGCATGATATGTATGAGATATGGTTATTTTTATGACATCTACATATCTACCAGTGTGCTATGACTTGTCAGTGTGGGTGCAAAAGGTCGGTGATAGCAACTGAGCAAAGATGACTGGATCATGTAACAGCCACCAAACAAGCAACACTTATCATCTAGATATCTGAAAGGCACAAAGAAAGCTTAATTTTGATGAATAAAGATATACATTGCCCTAAGCACACTATGGTGGGTGGGTGCGTGGGTTAGGGCTTTACGTCCTGTATTTCTGCACCTGATGGGCTAATTAGAACAGGCAAGGACCATGGCAATGAGATGAAGGATGAAATAGCCATCCAACTTAGGCTCGACCGGGAGTTGAACCCAGGACCTAGTGGATGGAAGCCCAGTGCGCCACTGAGCTAGGCCACCCCCCCCCCCCCCCTAAGCGCACTATACACTATAAACCTGGGCCTGTAACAGTTCTGCCTGGTAACTAATATTTTTGTTATTTTAGATCATGTAACTTGATATAAGGGGGATTCCCTCAAGTTTATACGAACACTGAGTTTGAGGTCAAAAATAATGCCCAATCATTAGCAGAAGCAATAATATTTCCTTTTCATCCCGTTGCCATTAAAGTGCTTACATTTATTTAGGGTGCTTAATAAACTTGTTTCTATGTTCAAGTATATACCTTGGTAGATTGATAGAAGATTTATAAATATAAATAAAATGTTAAATACTAGGAAAAGTTATAAACAGAATTAAATAAATGGAAAATACTAAAATCATAAACTTTCAAGAAATGTAACTTTAACTTAGATACTCGAGTTGCAAATTGAATCAACATCAGTATAATAAGTTTCAAAAAATATTTTGAGACAATTTTTGTTTATGATTAACGTACACAGTTTAAGTTTTTTAAGTTTAAGTTTTTTTTGTTTTTTCTTGACACATGGTTCATACAATTTTACACTGATACATTCAATACAGTTATGCATATACATAATAATTTTAATATATTCAATGTCAAGTAGGGAAACAACAGAGTTTAAAAAAACTAAATTAAGTTTTCAAATAACATTTCCGATGTTGGATAATTTTTTATAGCCTTTGTTCTTTTTAATTTGTGATATTTATTAATTTTTACTGGCAAAGTGTCTCCTTTCATTTCAAAGCAACATTCTTACTGGAAGTTAAAATTCACATTTTTGTTCTTTCCTTTAATTGCTAATTACTTAAGTACACAGAGCGCTATTAATAACTCTTCTTAAGGTATGTTTCCACATTAAGGCGCTTCATTAAGGCGCTTCATTAAGGCGGTTTCATCTTTCGATTTTTAAGTACTCAGTTAAAGTGCATTTTGCAAATTATAAATATAATTTTGCTCTGTTTTTTAAGGAGAAATCCACCTCGTCCATTTATGTAATAGCAAATAGCGATATATATCATGTTTATGTTTATTGACACATTTTACAATAATATTGTACATTGAATCATTTTCGTTCTCAAAGGCTGATGCGAAGTTTAAATTTAAAAAAGAAAAAAAAAGTATAAATACATAAAGAATAAATAGATATATGCCATGACAGAAACTTGGCACATAGGTTATATGATATGACTGAATACACAATTCCATGCAACTGTTACAAGTATATATTTAATTAATATATAGTTCATATTTAAAAGTAGCACGATTTATGATTTAATCTTGGGCCTTATACAAGTGGCTAATCATCTCGTGACTGTACATAACTAAAATAAAACAGAGCATTATACGTTTCCACTATGAAAGGTATTGCCATAGAAAATACTGTTGTGACAGCTATACAGTAATAACGACGGCCAGGGGCGGATCCGAAACATTCTGACGGACAAAAAAGAAAAATATGTGCCTCATTTCCACGGCAAGTCTATTGACGGCGAAACCTCCGTGAGGTAGGCATCCAAGCAAGCGTGGCTCTTATTTAAATCAGAGTTCGCAGAATGAGGGCCATGCAGCTGTCTTCATATTTTTTTGTGGGATTATAAAAAAAATGCGGTTTCACTTACTACCTACCTGAATCTATTTTATACTGAAAAAAAAAGAGTGCATGCACTATCACTAATCTTGATAATTTTGTCATGCTGTTATTTTTCCACAATCATTTTCATGCAATGAATCGGCAATTTCAACTTCTACTTCTAACTTTATTTTTATTTATTTTTATCACTGAATGACTTAGTCATCGCTGATCAAACCTAATAACTCATATTCAATGATGTGAAATGGTGATAGTCGGCACAGATGCGTGTATACTGTCCAGACAATATTTCTTAAACCTGTTGCAAAATACTGCGAGAAGTGACAGCACTGCTGCCAGGCTATACTGTAGGTGCATCTGTTGTAAGGACACAAGAAAAGACATTAACCAAGTATGATGTAATTACATATTGTCAATACAGCATTTTACGGTTGCAGAACATCAGTTCCGCCTCACTGTGTAGTATACAATGATAGCATCAGATAGAAACTTTGTTAGACAATCGATTGCGTAAGTTTACAAGTACTTTACGATGATGTTCCAAGTTTCATAAAATATTCAGTATCCATGTCCAAACGTGCTACGTGCGTTTTCCATGCGTTTGGATAAACGCAAGGAAAACGCATGGTTTTCACCTCATTTTAATTAGGCAAAAACCATGCGTTCTCCATGCGTTTATCCTTCTCATGGAAAACGCACGTGGCACATTTTGCCATGTATATTATGCACATTTCAATCAGGCAAACTTTGCTAAACAAAGTTATTGCAACTGTAGTAGCTGTGAAAGTATTTTTGTTGGAAAAATAGACAAGGACTTTATACCATTAATCTTCCATTTACGTATTGAATAACATTTTTGAATTAACTTTTTTCTCTGTATACCTTTAATCAAAGTGTATTTAATAAACATATATATATATTATTATTATAGTTTTCCCACAAATGTTGGACGACACCTTTTTGATGCACGCGAGCCATCCAATACACACTGCAGCCATCCAACATATTTAGCTCTTCAATATACTCTGCTACTGTACAACATACACCAATGCTGGATGACAATGAAGCATTCTGATTGGCTCATGCCAGCTTATCAGATAATATAAAGGGATAGCACCTGGATGGCACAGTGGTGAAGACATTTGTCATGTCTTCTTTGAGGTCTTTGGTTCGATTCCTCGCTAACTGTATGTAACAAGTTGTATTTGCTGAATAACAAAGTATATTACATTATTAATATCTATTATTTTGACATTAATAGAGCACCCCAACCAGAAGAGTCTGCTCTGAGGTGCTGTACATAAAATGGAAAAGTTTAAAATTATTAGATAAATACAGCCATGAAAGCAAATTTTGCCTGACTGTTTCAAATTACCAATGTTAAGACTAGTTCTGTCATAAAGGGATTCCATCTGTGTCTTTCTAAACTATTACTGTATTCATATTTCAAACAATACCATGATATAATGATTAATTACATGTTTAATTTTTATTGACAGTATTATGTCAAACATGAAATATATTTGTCGCAAACATGAAATACATTCAAATTCAACATAAAATTTCGCAAAACATGAATACACTAAAAATGTTATTAAAATATAGAATCATAAAATAAATAATATAAGATAAGCAATGGTTCCAGCCACCAAGTGAGCTGGCTGTAGCTATAACTGGCTAAAGCCAGCTGCTTCTGTCTACTTCTAGCTAATAGTCGGCTTAACCATCTATATCATAAATATGTACTTTTGAGTAGCCAGCTACAGTCAGACAGTTCAGTGTAGTGGCAGGTAGCAACGTATATCTGTAGGCCTACATAATTACTAATTAATCCTTTTAATTACAATGATGATGGATCTGGCCTTGTAGATTGTAGTAATCTATAATTCCGTGTATATATAGGCCTATTACCATTTGTAATTATCTTTCTGAAGTTCTATGTAACATGATGAGTTTTTCATTTCAGTCCTGGTCATATCATTCAAATGTGTGCATCAATTCACAAACTTTCATTTATTACAGCATCAACTCAAACATAGTTTACCTTGTATACCATAACATGATTTGCTGTTCCATCAAATATGGTCTACTATTCCTGGCTGTAGATATAAATGGCTTAAGCCAGCTGCTTCTGTCTACTTCTAACTAATAGGTGACTTACACCAACTTCATCCTGTATATCATGAATATGTACAGCATTTGCAATAAAGTTTAGATTCGGCTTTGAGTAGCCAGCTATAGCCAGATAGAAAATGTACTCCGTGGACCGCTGAATTAATATTTTAAAATTAAGATTTACTAGGCCAAGGGGGTGGGGTTGCAAACCTAAACTCCCCCCCCCCCTAAATCTGCCACTGTGCAGCTGCAAAGTAAATTGTGCTTGAAATGGATGTGGCTGCATGCTCTTCATTGCATTTGGTAGTAAATCGCGCAAACAAGCAATCCATAAACAAATACTTTAACTAAACATTTCAAGGAAAAATAGCTTTAACATTAGTTCATGTGTGCAAAGATATTCTTTGTTGATATTTAATGTAGTTCATAGATGTAAGCTTCATAAGAGAGCAATCGATTTTAGCGTTGTTCTTGCCCAATTTGCAGAATTCTTGATGTAGTTCTCGGTGCAAGAGGTTTCAAAAAAAGCTCTTAAAAATGGCGGCGTTTTGTGCAAATATAACAAAGTACCATATAAAACATCAGACATGAGGTAGCATTGATTCAAGATGAAAGAGCCATGCATGCTAAGACTAGGTACACATTTATTATTCTTTGTTAAGGTACATTTTAAAAACTACTGATGGGCTGTTTGATGCGAGTGTTCATTACATCATATCATGAATATCCATTGTTTGTACAGATTCTTTACATCTTTAGCGAACAGTCTGAGCATATTAACATAGACCTGTGTAAGTATAACTGGCACCCATTTGTGACATAGAAGATTTTTCTGTGTACAAGGATTCATAAGGGCGTTTTTGATACTCAGAAAAGGGTAGGGGCCTAGCTCAGTGGTAGCGCACTGGGCTTTTAACCACTGGGTCCCGGGTTCAATTCCCAGTCGAGCCTATGTTGGGTGGCGGTTTCATCCTTCGTCTCATTGCCATGGTCCCTGCCTGTCCTAATCGGCCCATCAGGTGCAGAAATACAGGATGTAAAGCCCTAATCCACCACCACACCTAGATACCGACCATTTTGAATTTTTACCTTTACCTCTGTGGTTCAGTGGTCTTTCTTGCTAAAATCTGATAGAACAAAACTCCAAATCATATCATAGGATCATATCACTGTTAAGATCAACTTAATTCGTCATTGTTATTATTATTATTTCATTAATTTAACGAGCGCAAAATTACATGCGTTTCTATGCACTGTACATATTAAAATCATAAAAAAGAAAATTCGTATCAAAATTAAAGTATAAATGTACATAAAAATGAAAATATTAGAAATCGATAAGTAGGTAGAATTAAAGATATATTAAAGTAAAAATTGAATGTAAAATGTAAAAGTATGTTTTAAAGTCCATACGATTATATAAATAAATAATTTTTAATTGTTTTCGAAATGCTGCCTGTGAGACTGGAGCCCTCGTGTCTTGTGAAAATTTCATAGTTTTGCCCCGAGAGTCTTGAAAGATCTGCAACCGTACTTATTTTGGATCTGGGGACAGTCAGTTACCATTGATCTGCAGACGATAGATGGAACACAAGTCTTTCCTATATTATAGTATAAATAATTAGGTCATATGTAACTTTATTTACTGTTTATATTATATCATTTATTTTGTATTTGGGAGCAACCTAATATAGTTTTTTTAAACTCTGTTGTTTCCCTTCTCGACATTGAATATATTAAAATTATTATGTATATGCATAACTGTATTGAATGTATTAGTGTAAAATTGTATGAACCATGTGTCAATAAAAAAAAACACTTAACAGGGGCATGTAGATTTTTGTGTGTAATGGACACAGCCTTGATCATTATGCGTTGTCTGACAGGTAGCCAATGCAGATGTTTTAGTACTATTTGCTATGTTCCGTACATGTTGTTCCAGTAAGTAGGCGAGCTGTGTTATTTTGGGCAACTTGGAGTTTATGCAGTATCAGGAACTCCTAGCAAAAAGCAATTGTGATACTCCAGTCGTGAAAGAACTGTAGGATGTATTTTATTCTCTGTTTAATGAGGATGAGATGTCTGGAAATTTTGATTATGTGAATTGTCGTGGCATAGACATTGTTATAACACTTCGTTGGATGAATATTAGTCGAGGAAAAAACTGATTCACCATATAATTGATAGAAGACAAATTGTTGTGCCATGTGTGAATACATCTTGTTACCCATAATTTTATGACATTACGGGAGGGTGATAGTTTAAAAAAAGTTAAAAGTCAATGAATGTCTTACCCCCTGAAAATATGGACCAAGTCAAAACAAAGCTTACCATACGAAATTAATATGTCTCCCCCCCCCCCCCCCCCGTACATGCCATTTGAAAATTTGTTATTTGAAACTAATGGCGTTTATTGCGAATAATACATTTCTCTTGCTGTTTGATACACTGTGCCACATAAATATGCCAAGAGTAACTAAATCATTCTATAAATGCCTTCTATACATGCCTTAGCCAAAGTTTTACACTGTATATCTCCTATTTTTGTATGCATGTACACGCTGCTAATCATCCAATATATTGCTACCAGAGCTAGGCAACAATAAGCAGAAGTTAGCACATAACTCTTGACACATTATCACAGAGTATCTCAGGCAGCTGTAAAGCAAGGCTCTCAGTGATTGTGTTAATTTTGAGCTTATTGCTTTGTTTCTGCAGCGAAAAAATATCTGGTATTGGACTGCTCAAAAGACCTTGCAGTGGTTTCATACATCAAATCCTCTAATTTGTTCGTGTTTAGACAGTAGGGCATTGTATAATTCATGTGATTTATTATATACCATTATTAGGCCTACTGTCAAAAATTGTTTGAATCCAGTGCCAACCCCTGAGAAACCAGTAATTCCCCTTAAGGGGAGGATTGCTCTAGTAAATAAAAGCAGACCAAGCAGTGGGAATGATAGTACTACTACAGAAATGTAGCAACAGCAGGTACAAAATTGAAATATATCATTTTGCTAAAACAGCAGTAAAATGTAGCAACAGCAAGGTAATTTATATAAAACAAAATGTAGCAATAGCAGGCAACGGATTTTCTGTAATGAAAAATGTAATTGCACGTGTTGTGTGCAAAACTTATTGACATACTGTAAACAGTTGCAATAACTCCAATAGTGGACAGAGAACACAGGGGCACACAATTGCAATGCTGGGTTCACTATCCCTCTAAATATATCTCCCATTAAAATCACCAATTTGTTTAAATTGCATTGTACAATTATAAAGGCCAATGAAATGAAAACTAGGCACAAATAAACGTCATTAGCGTCGCCGGTTCGCCGTGTATTTTATTATTCAGCGCCTTCATTGCTTTTGTTACAAAAATTCAGTTATGGGCATTTTCTTTCATTTGGATAGCTTTTTCAATTGCTATCTGAGTGGCAGGAAAACGGATCCTCAGATCATAGTTCTATGCTCAGATCCCACGCTAAGGGCATGGTTAAGCAGGCTCGCAAAGAAAATTTGGTATATATTATTCATCAGTACAATTATTTTATTAAATTTCAAACAACAGCAACGTTTTTGGGGGGCAGTGCCGTAGCACCAGCCAAGCAATGCCAGAAGAAGAAAAAAACGTTCCGGAATTTACCCAGTTCCTCATTTCAAAATGGCTGCCCGGACGTATCCCAGCATACCTAATCAAACAAAACGGATTGCCAAAAAATAGGATAGAAAGGTGGGAAAAAACAATTCGATTTCTTTTCTTGGTTTGCCGCAACATCAGGATGAGTTTTTTACCACAATAGGTCGAGACACAGCACTAGTTAAATGCCAGTCCATGGACCAAATTGTAAACATTCCTTCGGGACATTTATGCTGCTCAGCAAAATGGTACAGAAAGTCAGTGCAAGGCCAGAGATCTACGTCTAGTTACAGCGGAATCTAAAGCAAAAAAGAAATCAGTCTGAATGGCCTTAATGACATGGAAATCGCAAATATTGTTGTTTAAAGGATGAAAAACTGAAAGCTGAAGGAGAACCATTGTAAACTTACGCCCAGAATCATGAGATTACCTGGATACTTTTTTTTTTAATTGAGATGTTTCAATTTTTTACCTACAAAAAGGTGACTGACTCTAAAATTGTTTCCTCGATATTTTACCTAATATATATTATAATTATATATAAAATTAATCAGCTTTGTAGAGTGGAAGGGGTTCAGTTAACATAATAATTTGATTCCAATATAATTTTTCATACCTGATTTCCCCATATCTAGAAATCAGACCATATTATAGTGTTTTTATTTTTGTTTTTATATCTTATATTTCGCCACGCATAAATGATAGTAATCAAGTTTGTATAACATAAACAAAGTATGGCTTCACGGTATTCATTTTGAAGCTATACATACAGCTGTCTAAATATGCCTAACTCCACAGTAGACCAAGATATTGGATACCGCGAGTACGCGAATAAGGATTTTATTAAAATATCTTCAAGGCATATGTACAGGGGGGTTACACTAGTCTAAAAAACTTAACTCAACTTTATTTTTGCTTATCTGAGGTCTCTACATATTTTCAGGGGGTTAGACTTAACATTCATGATTATCAACCTCCCAAGGATGGTAACAATAAACTGTCAGTCCAGTGGTCAACATATATCAAAATATGGCAAACAGTAAATTAAAATTATCACAGAATGTGAGAAAATATATATATATTATTTTCAATCACCCGGCTCCTAACTTTCTTTTCTTCTTTTTTTTCTAATGATTTTATTTTATTTTTTGCTCATTTCTTTATTAGCTTTTATCAGGTATACATGCATAAACCAATAATAAATTAGCTACTATTATAATTATTACAAGAATTATTCACTTAAAACTTATATATGACTCTCTCGTGTCAACAGAAGCCTCAAATCCAAGGTTTTGCCTGTTGTCCCGCCGATGTGATTATCCACTGCAAATATCTTCGACAGCCCAGGTGTTTATACACAGGTGGCCTGGTTTGCGGACTAGCAAGGGATAACAGGGAGTTGATTATCATACTTGGTAAGTATAGAAGCTTATCTTTGCATTACACCTGCGTGACAACTACATATATATATTCTTTTATTGACAACGCAATACCAGTGCAGATACATTTGTCAGAAAAAAGCAAAGGGAAGAGAATAAAATAAAATAATAATATATACGTATAAATAAAAAAAATATAATAACATAATGGCATGAAATGAAACATACAAAAATTATGTGCAGCATTTAAATAGCGATAAGCAATAGTATATACAAATGCAATGAAACTAAAAGCATGAAAATAGATATAATGAAAACATAAATAACTATATACAGCACCAGGTAATGAACTAATAATAAATATATGTATCTTTGAGCACCTAGTACAATTAACAATGCTGGATGGTGAGGTGTCCAACATCGAGTTTTCCAAATCCCACAAAACTCAATGTTGGACGACACACCATCCACCAGTGATTATATTATCCACTCATAGTACAACTTACACTGCACCCATCCAACATACACTCCAGCCATCCAACATACACTCAAATCGTCCAACATACACGCCAGCCGTCCAACATACACTCCAGCCATCCAATATACACCCCAGTCGTCCAATATTCACCCGATCTGCTTGACAATGAAGCATTTTGATTCACTCACAGCAGCTAATCTGAAAATATATTATAATGTTCGACCATCCAATGGTCGGCTCACCCGAAATCCCACATTAAAACTTACCTTCTTTATTATATAAATAATTATTTTTTGTATATTTTTATTACGTATATATAGTGCATTATCTGAATAAAATTCATTCTAATGCACTTTACAAAATAATATATATAGTAGATATATAAAAATATAAAGTTATAAAAAATGATCAAAATATGAAGTCTTAAAAATCAGAAATTTTAAAATTGTAGAGTGTAAAGTCTTTAAAATCAAAAAGCTATAAATTAAAGTTTAAAACACAGTCAATAAAAAGCACTGTCTGAGTTCAGATGTCAAAATGCTACCTTTAATAAATGAGTCTTTAGGCTCTTCTTAAATGGCTCTAGTTAAGTAATATTACACGTGGGTTAGCTACCAGTTTAAAAAATCAGTGAGTGATCTAATTCTGTCTATGTTGTATACTTCGCCAGTGTACATTGCTTCTACCCGTGTCTTGGGAAAAAAATATTATTTTGCATTCATAGCACAAAAGAATATTGCAGGTAAATAAATACTTACATAGCTGACCGCAACTGACAGTAACTAGTTAAACTTTGTCAGTTTTTAGTTTATTTGTTTTAATTGGACAGGCTTTTAATCACAAACAATTTTGAAGATATTTCTTACTTTGTACTACAATCAATTCGTATTTCGTTTTTAAGTGGTTTATTTTCATGTACAAAAAAGTTTTTCTTTTATTATTAAAAAAGAAATTCTCTGATCAACCCATAGAGTTGTTAGATATCACCTGAGCCAGACTGTTACTTCTCTTTTATGTTTTCGTGCAGTCACAAATGGTGCTACCCATATAATACATGTTTATATATATGCATCATGTGAGGAAAATGTATACACTGTGTATGATTATAATTATTATGATCCGATCCATTCTTAGGCAGATAAATAATGAAAAAACAAAAAAAAATGAAATAAAGAACTTATCATATTACCCCGTCGCTTTTAAGACCACCGTGTTATCAATATATCCAAACCCGAATATATTTCTTTTAATTCAACTTTACAATTAGGAACACCTCACCGTTAATATCAGTATGTTTTATAACGAGGAAAATAATTTAAGTACATTATTCACAAATGATTTTCTAATAGGTAGTTATCAACTTTACGTAAACTTTAAAGGCAATTATGTTTTAATTGTTGACAATCAAAGACTTAAGGCACCCACTTAACTATATTGTGGGCGGAGTTTAAAGCTGATTGAAAGCTTAGTTAATGATTGGGTGCAGTATTTGGAAATTCCAGACAGATAAGCGAGACCAGATAAGCGAACAGTCTGAGATAAGAGACCAGATAAGAGACATTAGAGACCAGATAAGAGAAATAAGAGACAAGACAAGGTAAGAGACAAGATAGGAGACAAGGTAAGAGACAAGAGAAGAGACAAGGTAAGCGACAATGTAAGAGACAAGACAAGACAAGACAAGAGACAAGGCAAGAGACAAGACAAAATAAGAGACCAGATAAGAGACAATCCTTTGTAGTAATGACAAATTAAATTCGTCTTGGGGAGAACTCAATATTTTAAGTACACGATTGTAAACCCTAACGCTGCATAAATTATTATTTAAAAAAAAAAAGGTTTTTCTAGGGCCAGCTTACTGCTCATTTCTCATAACTTTATCCACTTGCCTCAAAACATTTATTCTATATAATTCCTCCAGTGGTATTATGGCTGCCTTTTAATTTACATAACTGATTTGTAGAATAGGGAAATAATTTTGCTGTTGCCATGAGAGCAATGAGTTTCTCCTTAAAGGTGCACTGTCTGTCAAAATAATAATACTGATTACCTACCATCTGAGTTTTGCTGGGTTACAGTTTCTCTATGAAATAAATAAACTTCACCTGGCATTTGACTTTTCATGCCATCATAAATTGCCAGTTCGTGATATATTTTATTGAACAGCTCCTTCAATTTTCGTCCGATTTTCAAAATTCCAAGTTCCTTATGTACAAAAATGTATTTGTAGTTCGCCTATGGTGTAAATTGAAACAACTCCGATCTAATTTTTTTAGAAAATGACTCTGAAGTTGTGAATCGGCGACGCTCTCCAGTACGTTCCTATGCATAATTAGCTAAAATGTAAACAAAGCCGATCAAGTAGATTCCTGTGATATTTTAATTTATATCAATTTTAGTTAAATTTTTCATTTAGAAGCTTTTTTTTATGGATAGCTTTTCAGGTTGTACAAAAACCGACTGACAATGCAGGTCCGCGACCCTTTTTTGAACAATCCGACACCTTCTCCTTGGCAACTGATTGATGATGCTGTTCCCTGAAACTCCCCAAGTGGTTGACCTAACATTCAGACACTGGGTCTGAACCTTGGTCAGCTTATATGACCAACAGCCAGAGGCAGACGTAATGATGAGATGATAAGGCCAGGAAGCGAAGCCATGTTACGCATTTACCCCATGGGTGGGTCTTTTACATGCCTCAAAATAGACACCGAGTACAAGGCACCTCCAATTAGAGACAGGATCTTTTTCTGTATGCTTCTGCTAGTCCATAGACTTTAAGGTGCACTGTCTGTCAAATTTTCACATAAAAATAAGGATATAAATCAATACTGCCTTCTTGTTTCATGATATATTTTACCATTACATGCACATTTTGGTCAACAATTTAGTTTTAATTTACAATAAATAATATAAATATTAGTTTTTCATGCCATCAAAAACTCAATATGTAAACAAACCCAATGATGACATCACAATACTAAACAATGGTGATGATGTCATTTCCATTGCGTTTCCAATGTTTTGGTCTGAATTTTCTCTCAATGTATAATTAATTTTTTTAGTAATTAATGTTTGATAAAGTCATTAGATCACACGAATTTAGTGTCCCTTGATTAATAAAGGTTAGTCATGAACTATTTGATTGAGTCTTACAATATCGCAAATTTTACGGACCGTGAAGCTTCAACAGAAAGACTCCAACATTTGAATTCCCTCTGATTTTTGCCTTAAATAGCTCAACAGCAGATGATGATCGATACCACTGTGTGATATTTGCATGGTACACTCAGGGAGGTATAGTCTTACACATTATCCTCCGAACTCAAACAGTGACAGACTGTTGTGGAAAATTACCTATCCTCACACTCTGTTTTTGACTTCTGAAGCTCTCACTTCTCTGGAGTTAGTATTCATCACAGCCTTGCTGGAGTATTTCCTCTTGGTCTAAAATGACATATTCCCATACTCAAATCTCAGTGTACACAAACCAAGTCTGATATGCTTGTTCAGTGGACTTGACATTCCGACTACCATCCCATTGTATGGTACATGGCCAAATGAGCCACGTGCGTTTTCCGTGAGAAGTATAAACACATGGAAAATGCATGGATTTTAGCTAATTATAATGAAGCAAAAACCATGGGTTTTCCATGCGTTTATGCGTATGGAAAACGCACGTGGTCTAATAATGTGAGTTTCTGTGGAGAAAATAAAGTATTCTAGATGGATGGATGGTTGGATGGATGATATGGTATTCTTGTAGACTATTTATAGGTAATTGTTTTATTGTTGACATCCAGTGTTTTTTTTTTTTTTTTTTAACTGCCCAAGCCACTTGTCCTTCGCACAAGCTGTCCAAGGTTACTAATCACCGGGACATGCAGTTGGCCATTTGTGAATAGGTATCTTGGTATAAAGCTTGTCATTCAATGCATGAAGATGAGCTGGTGGCCTTCAATCCAACAGTTGCATGCAGACATACACCAATAAAACAAAACTTCAGAGTGTTTACCATGCATCTAAAGGGGGTGGGGGCCTAGCTCATTGGTAGCGCGCTGGGCTTCAACCACTGGGTCTCGGGTTTAATTCCTGGTCGAGCATAAGTTGGCTGGCTGTTTCATCCTTCTCTCATTGCCATGGTCCCTGCCAGTCCTAATTAGCCCATCAGGTGCAGAAATACAGGACATCAAGCTCTAATCCACCACCACCACCATGCATCTAAAAACTCAGATCAATACCTGGTTGACGTGGAACCAACGTTGAGCTGGGTGGGTGGTCTGGTGGTAAGACGCTGGCCTGCTCCTCTGAAGGACCCGGGTTCAATCCCAGGCCTGGGCACCTTTCATCATGCCAGCTGGATGTAGTTCAGACGAGATGTTAAATCGGTGGTCCCTTGTACTCAGTGTCTATGCTGAGGCAAGTAAAAGATCCCACCCATGGGGTAAATGTGTAATATGGGTGGACTCCTATGCTCTCTCGCCTCATCAGTCAACCCTCGATAGTGGCAAGAACTTGCCTTTGAGGGCTGCACTTCCCAAAGCTATCTATCTTTACTAACGTCAGCTAAAAACAAGCCCACGTGGTTTGAGATTCCGCCTACTGTGTATATCTTGGTAACTTTTGCAAATTAGACAATAATTCGATTTCTTTTAGTGGGTTTTGTAATAAATAAACCATCAGATAAGTATAGCAAAGGACATTTAAAACAAGATGGCTGGCATTATTGTGCTCAAAGTAGTTTTATCATAAGTTGGAGGGAGTTTGACTAAGGGTTTTACCTTACCACTGATACTGATATATATTCAGAAATCAGTTCAGATTTGATTAAAAAGTTGTTACTCAAACCCGGACCTCTCCTTTGATAGACGCTCGATGATGGCACTTCCAGGAAAGAAGGAAAAATTAATAGAAATAGAAGAGAAAATGCCACAGATGTTTCTATCCCATGTTGGTGGGGGATTCCATTTACAATTCTTATGAAACTTGCCCAAAATAGAAACCTGTTACACAGACTAATAACCTGTCAAATGAGGTCTCCACTCTACAGTTGCTGAAATGAACGGGTCAAAATTATTAGGCACATATGTATTCCCGAAGCGTCCTAATTCTAATGCATCTATAAATATATGATAGTTAATTTTTATTTTATAAATAGTTATATATTTTGATATATTATATGAAAATGGTATTTTATTTATTTTGAGCTCAATGATTTGCTTCTGTAACTTATCGTACTCCATACAGTGTTGCAGCATTGTTGTACATAACATCATTTGATGGTGTACATATCTCATGTCTCACAATGTAACCAATGTGTAATTGTTTTGTACCACTGAACTCACCCAAATTACTATTCACTAGAAAAATAGCATCCAGTCTACAATTCACCTCAATGATTAATACCAGTAACATATGCAGATTGATGGCGATCTTAGCTTTCAGAAAATGTTAGAATTTAAAAAAAGTTATTAAATAATATGCATGATCTCCAGTGTGACGCTGGAGACGTTGCTTTATGACCCGCCCACTTTCTGGCTGCCAACCAATCCAAGGGCAGCATGGCACGTGTACAACAGTTAGTTGTTGTACATGAGGATTTGTCCCACGGCGTACATAATGCTAAATTTCACTGGTGAGTGATACAAAACTATAAAAGTTTGATGAGGTCATTACCCAAACGGTTTTTGTGCCTACATTAGTTTTACATCACACCGGCATATATATCACCACTGGTTCCCGGGTTGAATTCCCGGTCGAGCCTAAGTTGGATGGCTGTTTTATCCTTTATCTCATCGCCATGGTTCCTGCCTGTCCTAATAGTGAATTTTCACGGAAGGTTCTCTATATTTCCACCAGGTGGCTATGACAGAATACTGCAATTCTATTGGCTGAAAAAGTTCCCGCCCTTGGCTGTGATTGCCTAAATAAAGTGCATCCTAGCAGCAGTATTTTTAGAGCATTTTAATGTATATTTAACGCCAGTGGATTTTTGTTATTTTTCTGTGAAAGTTATATTTATTGAATAAGAGTGATTATCTTCTATGTCTGAAAAGCAAAATGAGTAATAAGAGGAGAGGAAGGACTTATGTCTTGCTGAACTCAGGGCTGCTCAGTGAAAATACTCTATTACCTCATCGGGTTCAGAAATACAGGACGTATAAGGCCCTAATCCAACCACCCACTCCACCGGCATATATATATATATATATATATATATATATATATATATATATGAAACCTGGTCGTAATAGGAAAGTCTCGTATCTATGGAAACACTGATGCTTAATAATATGATCCAACCAGTACTACTAGCAAACACAAAAGACGAAGTCATATTTGAAGAAATATCTCCTAAACCTGTGGTGTCTAAAGTAAGCTGATGTCATTGGCAATGATGAAAGAAAACAGAGCTCTTATAATTGATTTTTTGATCAGAAGGCACATGAAAAGCATCACACATGAGTGCTTTATTCATTCTCTTTTGCAGTGTGTAAGGCATACTTGACAGAGGATCCTCACCTGTCAAAATCAATTGTCATCTGAAGGAACAAAGAGGAAGGCAATGATAAATAAGCCCATTTAGTCTTCTCCCTGTTTGGTGTCTTATACAGTGTACACCAAAAATGTGGGAATTTGAACATTTAAACATGGTTATATTTCAGCTAACAAATGCCGAAAATGTGGGCAATCTAAATTTAAAGAAAAGTTTTTTTGTTGTTTTTTATTTAAGTGAAAAAGAATGTCAACATTGTATGGGGAGCAACTTTATTACAGAAACATAAAAAAAAATATTCAATCTGTGTCAAAGAACAGGTCTGAGAAATTTCATGGAGACATCACGAATTTTAATTTAGAGAATTAACATCAAACAATTTTAGGCATTTTTGTTGCAGTTGAAATTGTGTATTCAATTCGCAACCTCCATTTGATTAACATGGATTAGTTGTTTTAAAGGACCGTTTAAACCACGAGCGATTTAATTTGTCAATCTAGGGTACTCATCTTTATATGTATATATTGTAATATATGTTCTGAGCTTGTACTCATGTAACTTGCAGCAAAAATTATCTTTTATTTTGAATAAAACATTATTTTTATTGTAGCAGGTGACATAAGACGACATTCTTTCAAGGTCTCCATCACAACACGGTTACTTTTGTTTGTTATTTTGCTTATTGTGTGGCAGAAGTTGAATCATTGCCATAAGTTCCTGATAAGAATAGAATTTGCATTTGTAACAGCAGACTTCCTAATGTCTGTAAAACTACAAAATGTTATTTCCTAACAAAGGGGTCTTCCTCAGAACCAGACACCTGTGTGGTCTACTGAAGGCTCTGTCCAATTAAGATAAGATAAGATAAGATAAAACTTTATTTACAGTCGGTGGTGACAATAAAACAAAGACATAAGCTACAGTAGCTTTTAACAGAGAAATGAAAGCACATTAATTTGCGAGTCGTGCATTATACAGAAGGATGTTTTTTACTCGAGGAAAAAATTAAACAATTCCCTTTCATTTTGAAAAACAAAAAAAAATTCAGAGAGCTTTATTTCTTTTTTTAATCAGATGACTGGAATTAATTCATCCAGAAACGCGACTAAGCATAATTACATGGTCATGGTATATATAAATCTATCAATATCTCCAAATAAAATATAACAAAAAACACTTAAAAACCAGGATAACATACGTCTGACATATATTTCAAGATACTTTAGACAGACCCAATGTGCTTATCTGGGCAAAAACTAGAGGGCGTTATAATCGACTACAAGGCACAGAGCGCCATCTGGTGTGTTGGAATAAAACGGGTAATGTGTGCGACGAACAATTGGTGGTGCTTCTTTCAACAACAATTGCTCCACCTGGTGGATGAACTCACTAGCATGCAAGCAAGCAATGTAAAATATAATACAATACAAAAAAGTTGTTGAACATATTTCACAACAACGAAGGTGAATACATAAGGTAATACTATTGAAACTGCTGTAAAACTGACCATTCACATAATTCACAGTTGACCACATCTGCCATTAAGAATTTATCTATAACATATAACATTAATTTATCTTTTATTAGAGTATACAAGTTATGACATGAAATACAATTTTATCTTGTGATATAATGTCGCAGAATTACTTTGTTGGCATCCTTAAATTGCATTCCTAGTTGGATGCATTTGTGTCTGAACTGGTGAACTGGATAAAATCTATACATCATTCGAATGAGTCTTTTGTGGGGCGGCTTAGTTTGTGGGTTACAGTATATGAGGCCAATCATACATGGCCAAATGTGCTACGTGCGTTTTCCATGCGTTTGGATAAACGCATGGAAAACGCATGGTTTTCACCTCATTTTAATTAGGCAAAAACCATGCGTTTTCCATGCGTTTATCCTTCTTATGGAAAAGGCACGTGGCACATTTGGCCATGTAGCAACTCTATTCAATTGTTTTTAATTGTTTGTATTAGTGTAGATTTGTTTCTGTTTCCTTCTGCACTAGGTGGCCTCCAAAACAGCCTCATACAGGATGCCTCCTGGCAAGACCTAATTGTGTATGTTTTGTATGTATGTATGTATGTTGAATGTTTTATTATTAATGGCCATGCAAAAAACTTGAAATTCACGTCACATAGTAATCAGAGGTGTCTCTGATGTTTGGCTATACAAGATGACCAAACTTCAGAGCAGTTTCAATGCCATTGCTTTTCAGAGTAGCACCCCATTGTTAAGTTGTGTTTGAAGACGCCCAACACCCTCCTATTGCTGCACCTGAAGTATGGCAATGTGTTTTAGGGGCATTACGACCTTGTCAATAGAGGCATGATAAGTACACACAGGGGGGCCAGTGGGGGCTCGGGGGTTATGAGGGAAGCCCTTGGAACCGCCCTGGGTTCACACCTCGGCCAGCAAACAATCCATAGCCCTCCAAAGTCTTCCCCTAGGTTAATTGGGCGACCTCTTTCAGACGCCTAGGCTGACTGTATCAGTAAATCATGGTCCTCTATGTAAATCGATCGGGTCCATATCATTTTCTCTAGGTGTTTGTCCTAGGCAGGCCATAGCCATATCGATCCAGGAGGTCCCATAAAGGACCTAATTACTTGTAACTCGCAGGGTTATGGAATTACATTAACTTCATGGATGTCTTCGGGGTGTTATGAGGTTCACATGATGGGGTCTTCTCCATCCGAATCTCAGCACTATCCGAGAACCATCTGAGGAGTATTTGACTGTTCAGAGCCTTAGAGTAGCTGAGTGGTTTATAAGAGCTCAAGATTCGGCCAAGTCATGCCCAGGATCACTTTATTCTGCCTCTATAACACTCTGCTAGACTCTGGTTTATTTGCTATTTCACTGCGTAACATTTCCATTTCCAGCCCATCTCAGCCGAGGTGCAAGCCTATTTCGACATATCGATAAGCATTAGATGCAAAGAACTAGCAAGACACCCTGGCTGCCATGTATAGAGCAGTGACTAACACAGCCTCTCTCAGGAAAATGGACCCATTCTCCCGGCTCATACGTCTCACCGATAACTTGGCCATCACAGCGCATAGATTTCCCAGCTGGCTGGAAATAGCTACTGTTTGCCAATCACACACAACCTGCTGCCTGAAATATTGCCAAGCGGTGTTGGCTGGGACGATTACTTGTAATGTCACACCTGTTAATCAAGTGTAATGTATAATATTCAATAAAATGAAGAAAAATTGAGATATGCTGTAGAGTGACAGACTTGGCATATCTGTCTTGCCATTCTTTTAATGACACTTAAAACACTTAAGGACACTTAAAACACTTAACCTTGCCTTAAAGAGCTCACGATTAATACGTCTCCATATTAAGGCAAAATAATTGCAACCTCAACTTTGTTAAGTCATTCTCCCTAACTACAAGGACACTGCGTTATTGAGGTATAGATAAATGTATATTCTATTTATATTTTTATTATATGTATGCTTTTATTGACACAGTAATATCATACATGATACATTTGTCACAAATAACAGATAAAAACATGCACTAAGTCTACTTCTACTCACTATTCCTTTATTCAATATATATACATGGTATAAAAGTTAAAAGTACACATTATCAATAGATTATCTACACAACCCATGGTCCAACTTGCTGAACAATAGCACGGTAAATTGGAGTCCTATATATAATAGTGTCAGATCACAATGAGGTATTTCTTGAGCATTAAGTTTTGCTTACGTACATTGGTTAAATATATATATTTACATACATATATCACATGTATACAGTTACCCTAATTACATATATTACTGCAGTTAATACTGTTCATTATCACAATATTAATATAAGTACAACATTGATCTGTTGAATATTCCCCTGGAATTGTAGCATAATGATTCTTCACTTTCCATTTTATTTTTGTTCCTTCTAAGTTATTTCTCTGGTAAACCTTCAAGTACCTTAAGCCATAGATTTAGATTTAGATCAATTTATTTTCATAATTTATAAATAGTACATTTTAGAATATATAAATGAAATGAGAAGATGCAGCAGAGCTAGCACTTATGAGGGGCCACCAATGAAATGGGAGATGAGATGAGTGATATGAAATGGAGGAAATGGCACGAGGGTGATTATGTACTGGTGCTCAAATAACTATAGAATATGTCAAGGACAAATTATATTTGGCAGATAAAGCAATATCTTATGATACATATATCGCTGTATGACTCTTGGAAATGGTTTTTAGTAATTTTGGAAAATACCTGTGTCCTATGCTGTTTTTCCCTTTGCCAAATAAGATCCTGTCTTCTCTGTACTTCTGATATTTCTTATCTTTTCGTCCATGCATCTTGATACCTTTGTTATTTGCCAGATAGAGACATATTCTACGAATCCATAAGGTACTAGTGAGTCCAGGTTTATTTGTTGCATGTGATGTTTGATGACACACACAGGCTGCTGTCACCAGATCAGCCATCTCTGTTTACTTTGTTATTTCACGCGAAATCCTACAATGCTGTTTCTTACAGGTGTGAGTATATGTCGCTCTTTGCTGTAAGCACTATGACAGAATACCATAGACTCTGAGCTTCAGTACAGCAAAAACAGAAATTTGTTACAAATTGATTCGCTGGCCAAGATAACTTCATGTTTCACTAACTGTTGTTGTAATTTAACAATATCATAGTGCAACATAATTCATATCAGAATTGTACATTGTTCATCTCTAAATTTGACCTCCTTGAATATTTATTGGGTCTGAAGCTTAGTCAGCTTAATATATGACCAGCTGCCAGAGGCAGATGTAATGATGAGAATAATGAGATGACAAAGGCTTGGAGTCCACACCATGTTACATATTTAGTGTGTCATGTCTGAGGGTTTTCCAACCCTTCTCCTCATTTTATGTAACACAGTATATATAAATTGCCTGCCAATGCTAACAAAATCATCTTTCCCTTGGAGTGTGACTCACAAGAGTTGCATGTTGTGCCAGCTTACCACATCAGCCATTAGAGAAGCTAATTGGGGTCTGCCCTGATTGGCTCCAGCAAATTCCCTTTGACATAAATCAGCAAATCACGCGACCTCTGGCCCCAATCAGGAGTTCCTTCCATTTGTCCATTTAATTGGAGTAACTCGGTCCAGACTCATGTTATATTGAAGGTGCCTTGTACTTAATGGTGTCCATGCTGAGACATGTAAAACCCCATCCCTGGAGTAAATTTGTAACATGGTGTTGCCTTATCATCATGTCATTACGTCTGCCTCTGGTAGGTGATCATTCGACCGAGGAGGGCGGGGGCCTAGCTCAGAGGTAGCGCTCTGGGCTTCCAACCGCTGGGTCCCGTGTTTGATTCCCGGTCGAGCCTAAGTTGGATGGCTGTTTCATCCTTCGTCTCATTGCCATGGTCTCTGCCTGTCCTAATTAGCCCAAATGGTGCAGAAATACAGGACGTAAAGCCCTAATCACAAACACACACACACATATCATTCGACCGATCCATCAGTCCCTACATCAGTGATCATATACACAGCAATAGCGTTGAACTTTTTAACGATGTATTTTGCAATGAAGGCGTCAGTTCGTACAGTACAAATCATTATGAACCGCAATCATGAATATTGTGTTTCTAAATGTCACTGCACATTTTCTAATCTCCAGAAAGTGGCAAGTGAACAACATTTAATAAGGTGAAGAAGCTGTTTAATTAATCAAGTTTGGTTACGCCAGAGGTCTTGGATTCTACAGGCGTCTTTGTAAATTGTATCCTGCGGCCTTAATCAATGAACTTCATTAATTCTCTCTTTAAACCAAAATCCTCCAAGTGAGACTCAATGCCCAGGCCATCCTACTACAGCCTTTGTTAATAGCAAAGGCTTTACTTCCATTGAGCTGAAGTTGGTTGTTAAGGAGAGGAACAAGTTGCCTTTGATTGGGTATGAGCCTGAAGGGTGAACTCTCGAAGGAACAAGTTTTGCTGACACTGAAATATGTGGTGGTGATACACAGGGGGAAAAGTCTTATACTAAGTATATACAACCAGACTTTCGAGACAGATGACCAGAAAAAAAGTTTAAATGTGCAGGCAAGTAAAAGTCTTCACTAGATCCAGTGATTGTGAATGACAAAACCTAGCGCATATGACACAAGAATTCGTGCAGACAAAACCTGGCAATATATCATTCACATGAAACCACATATGTCTTGACAATGTAAGGAATTAACGTAAAAAGTTATGACCTCTCAAAAAGATCATTTTGAAGCTTTGATGCTCTGCAATAAACTGGCTATTTTTGCAGGAAATGGTTAAAAGCAAACAATAGCTTGCAAGTTTAGGCCTTAAGAATTATTTACACTAGACCTTACATGTTTAATGTATGGTGCCCTATTATGGTCAATCCTAATATCGTCAGTTCAAACTAAAAAATCTCTCATTTCGTCTGCTGAGCACTGAAGCAGAATCATTTTAAAACTTCAGATTCTTATTTGTTTATTTTTTAATTTGCAAGGGCATTCAAGGACAAATCTTTCCAATCTGTACACTAAATAAGCCAAGAAAAGAGTGCATGAAAACCATGTTGGACATCAGGGTATCTCTTCAAACATGCAGGTTTCAACTTTTTGTGCATTTCAACGCACAAAAAGTCTGAAGTAGTAAATTTCCAAATATTGCCTTAATTCATTTTAAGAATTTAATTCATCTATTTTGCAACAGAGGCTGTTTTACAAGGGAGAAGTCATTTGTTGTGACCATAATATGACACTGGTGTCCTAATTTCGTCAATATGAGGTTCCTTGTATTTATTGTTTGATGTTTAACAAAAATTTAGATATTTTCAATGGTTTTGTAAAGTGAAATAATTATGCTTAACAATAGAGTTACCAGGAACCAATAATATGTCCAAGACTTTTATTGATAGCTCTCTTAAATAAAAACCTGACCATAATAGGGCACCATACGGCATACGTCAGTAAGGAGCAAAATCTTGCACTATTGACACTTGTCCTACGTGACATTCTTTCTGTTGCTTCAAGGCTAGCATAGATAGATAGATGATATAGATAGATATGGAAAGTGCAGCCCTCTAAGGCAAGTTCTTGCATATATAGGTACAGATTTATGATCTTCACTTCCTACACCTAGTATTCTCCTGTACACTACCTAGCCACGGGCAAAGGGGGGCGGGGGGTGAGATGTCAAAATAACTAAAGAATCGTCTGTCACTCAGCCAATTTGCCTCTGAAATGGATGATTCTGTGCCACATAATACCTTGTTTAGTCTAGTATACACATGCTACAATGTCTACTACCTATGTCTGATGATTTTACAATAATTCATAATTTAATAAGGCCAAGTCAACTTTGACGTCTTGCCCCAGACAAGGGTAAGATGTCACATGATAAACTGACAAGACTGATTCCAAACAAATTATCTTTTAATTATCTAGCCTTAATACGGAAACTAAAATTAATTTCCACCTATCTGTAACTACCTGTAAGTTTATATGACCAAACTACATCGGGTTATGTAAGAAATGATTTTAGAATATTACAGCAAGCACTGGCTTATTTGCTGCAAAATTTGTGCCAACTTATTTTGCTTGCGTGTTCACAATGAGATATCTTACCCCACCAGCATTTTTACAACTTGATTTTTCACAGTTATGGCAGATATATGATCAGCCCATGATTTGCAGTTCACAAGAGACTTCCCCAAAATACCCGAAAACCAAAGCATGCCCGTGGACTCTAACCTCTATGTTACAGGTATACAGTATATTCTGCTGAACTAATGGTCTAATTCAGTCATTTAAATTGCTTTGCAACTGTATTATTGTGTTTTAAACACTGTAAATCCTGTGGTATAAGTTAATTTATAAATGATGATCAATATACTATATATGATATACAATGTAATTTCAGTTAACCGCAAATAAAGTGAGTGGAAATTTCTGCATGGTTGAATTAATGAATGAACTCAACTTGGAAACACCATTTAAAAGGAAAAAGGGGCTGATGTCAGCAGTTGTTGTGGACTGTAATGAAGACTTTCCATCTGGAATTGGAAGGCTGTGAGAAAACAATTAGTTGAGTTATGATACCCTATTGCCTTTTTTTTTTTTGGTCAATAAAGGTTTTTGGAAGTAGGCTACTTTAGAACCAATTGCAATAAGTTGAACTAAAGAAATTAAAGGAAACTGACAATTATTTTTCTGCATAGCAGTACATAGAGCAATCCAACAGGATGTGTACATCTCCTTGAGTGCCTTTCAACTGCTGAGAATAGCTTAGAATTGCATGTAGTGAGTGACAAGGTGTGAAAATTAAACAACACCTCAAAAGGCTAAACAGAGATATTTATTTTAGCACAGTCTGTTACAAATGGGTTAAAACGTTGTTAACTTCAAATACCAAACTACAATGCAAGTTTAAGTGTACAATGAATCAGTGTTCACAAATTGCAAACTTCTGATAACTTGCTACCTACCTACCTATTTCATCATTCTTTAAGGAAAAGCTTCATGTCATCAATGCTTTTTGTTTAACTTTCGTCCATCATATCAATTCATCCATTATGTCACCTTTCAGGCAAATTAAGGAATTAAACATTTGCTTGGCTCTTGCAAATTTTGTCACCTCACCGTTCAACCACTGTGGCACCTTAGAAACACACTCAGAATATTCAAGCATGGTTATTTTGGCCAGGACATGTACTCTTTTCAACTATGCAGTATCAAACCTCCATCTCATGAAAGGAAGCTGTGTTTGATTGATAAGGTCACAGCTGTGGTCAAGCTAGTTTGATCCCCCTGTCACACAGTGGACAATGCTCTGTGGGTCAGGCCATAAAACTGGTGTTAGTCTGGACCAAGGTCAACAGTTTCTGTGCTCATGTTTGCTTTATTGAGGAAGTAGGGCTTTGCAGAGCCTAATGGGGCCTAATTTATTGAATGGGCAAGATTGAACGTCAAACTCTGAACAGGAGGTAAAATAGATGATCGTCAACCAAACATCATCTTCGCTCACAACATGACTTTCCAACAGCATTGCCATTCGGTGGGCTTGTAATTTGGTAATGCATCAGTTAACATGATTAAATGCTAATTACCAATTAGTCTTGCCTCTTTGAACTCTTTCATCTTCGTGGATTTGACATGGACTTAGCTGGTTGGCTGGCTGGCCAAGTCACATGCATCCATGCTGCTGTAAAAGTTAGTGTCCTTGGTACCCATGACTAAACTTAAAACAGCCTGTGGCAAGGCAATGTACTTTAATTTCATGGTTGAAGAAGTGCAGGTGCCATGGCAAATTACTGTATAACTATACAGTGTAAATTACCAAGGGAAGCTTGTTGATGAGGTGCATTCTACATGTACCTAATTAATGTGTCTACACAGTTACTGTGTCTACCACATCATTATACACACAAAGGGAATGAAACCTACTGAATCAGATGGAGTTTACAAACATGTCTGAGTAAAACAATGTCCATATATTTCTTACTTTGTTTCTGTCGTAATGGTACTCATATGCCTTAGGGCTGTGTATTATCTCCTGGTCATATCCCTGGGTGTACCTTGCTTCTATAACAAATTGGGTGATTCCCTTCCTTGCTTGACACAAAGGATTTCCAGTTTCGCTGTGTCAACACATGAAATGCATTCTTTACATTGCTCAAGGAAACCTTGGAGTCTGCAGTGTTGTTTACATTCACAATATTTGTGAAGAAGGTCATTACACTCTCACTCTCTATCATATTAAGCAACTGTAATCACCAATTAGGCCATAATTATGGATATCATGAATTCATGAGCCATAACTCTTTCAGGCATGTAATATGCATCACATTACAAGACTAAATCAAGGATACGCTTCAAAGAAATGTGGATAATGGAAGTTCAACTACAAGCATATGTATTACTGTTTGACCTCAAGGATGCAGTATGGTGTCTGATGAATAGGAATGCTACACTTTCTAATGTCCTTTTCCCACCATTAAACAGACGGTGATATCAGTTTGCAGAAAGATGACCTGAGGCGTGATTTTCGTTTGATCTGCCATAGAGAAGATTCTGTTGACTGAGACATTCAAGGAAGGGCCATTAGAATCAGTTTCCCATATCATCTCGAAGATCAAGCCACTGACATGTTCCTGCCTGCTCAGGCTGTTTGGTTTAGATGCTCCTCAGCAATCAATCATCTGCTTCCATCTCTCAACGTTGGCTTCAACACAGGAACTTGCCGCTGGGTTCAACAGCTGCCCAGTAAGCCTGGGCACCTAAAGTACAACCTCAAAAGATGACCCACCAGCCACAGTTTGTCATGGCCATATTTCAGTCCATGATGGTTCTTTGGCTAAGACTAACATGCTCAAAGTAAAGTAGCCAACCTTTCGAATCTCTCTGAAGTTACTCTCTTAGCTCATGCTTACTCAGTATTCATGTTATATTGCATTTGATATTGCAAATATTTTAGAAAAGGGGGCATCTTCTCATTTTATTGTTTTAGATTTACAAAGTTAATAAAGGTAGTGGTACTTTGACATTTGTCTAAGTCTTTATAATGCCCATCAAAAAGAGAAGTATGTTACAATAATTATTGTACAATAATGTAAGCAAATTTGTACGTTTCAGTTTTGTTGGGAATGACCACACTGTCAGACCTCAATACTCATAGTTACTGCGAACATTACTGTCCCTGTGATGTTTGCCAAATAAAGTCACTTCATCTACATATTATTTTCTTCATATCTTGTCGGTTGTAGACTCACCTGAATCATCAGCCTTTGGTCTACGATATCAAAGTGGATCTTGCTCGAACAGGTAAAGACATATTCTGTGAATCATAGGATACAACTAAGTGCAGGTTGCCTTGTGGCACGGAGGTCTTAAAGGGATACAAAGTAAGATGTAAGAATATCCACCATTCCTCTGTAATTTGTGATTTCCCATGAAATCCTACAATGTTGCTTCTTACTCCTGTTGATATATACCAATATTTGCATATAAATACCAGTCCACTGTTTGTTTATGCTACAAATGGTGATTGTAGACCCTCAAAGATTCTGTGACATTATCTACATAAACATGGCCAAATGTGCTGCGCTCATATTCCATGCATTTGGATAAACGCATGGTTTTCGCCTGATTATATTTAAGCAAAAACCATGCATTTTCCATGCGTTTATCCTTTTCATGGAAAACGCACATGGCACATTTGGCCATGTACTATATATATTTAAGATTTAATCAATATTCTTACTTAAAGAAATCAAGATTACCGAATTTGACTCAGAATGAATTAACATACGATATAATTTTGGACTTTTTCCCCAAGAACAACCTCGAGAAGAACCTGGGTAACCTGCTTGAATGAAGTATTTTTCAACTACATGTAATCAGATTTCTCGACAAAAGCACAATTTAGCTTTAATTCTAGCTGTATCCCATTATCATTTAAAGCCTGCATAATCATCTGCCATCATGTCACAAGGTAAACAAACTTGCATATTTTTTAGTTTTGTTATTTTTAAGTATGTAGTGCCTTCTTTCCACCAAACTAATTAGTGAAACAAATTGGGGTCTGCTCTCCTTGATTAGCTCCAACCAATTTCCTTTTAAAAAGAAATCTGTAAACCACGCTACCTGTGTGCTGAATACCTTCCACTTACTGTCCACCACACTCAGGAAGCACTGGGTTTGTTGATAAAAGTCTGAAAAGAAGAACTGGACGTTGGTAAAAAAAAAAGTAGCCTAATGGTCAAAGATCTGGTCAGATAATAAAATATATAGACTACGAAGGAAATGAAGGACTGTGTTTGTTGTAAGACAGCAAGATGTAATGCTTTTATATGATATGTATGATAATATAGTGCCGCAAAATCATTTCTACATGAATATAAACCAGAGATGGATCTCAGGTTGAACTAAATTAAGAGAATTTTATTCCATTAAGTGTCGTTTTATTACATGTAGGGAGGTATTTATAAATGGTCCCATTTTATTTGACCACTCCTTCCTTCACACGCCGTGAAAATATTATTATCCTTTTCAGTTCTTTCCAGGAATAGGAATCAACATGGCGGACCCAATGACCTTCTTAAATATCGTGTATCTAAATAGCACCACACTTTTTAATCATCAGAAAGTGGCAAGTGAACAACATTTAATAAGGTGAAGAAGCTGTTTAATTAATCAAGTTTGGTTACGCCAGAGGTCTCGGATTCTACAGGCATCTTTGTAAATTGTATCCTGCGGCCTTAATCAATGAACTTCATTAATTCTCTCTTTAAACCTGGATGCTTTCATTTAGGTTCACTATCCAGGTCTTCTTATCTTAGGCTGTGTTAATAGCTAAGGCTCTGTTTCTATTGAAGTTGTGTTGGTTGTGTTGAAAAGGAACACGTTTCCAGTGATTGGACATGGATCTAAAGGCCATGCATTAAAGTGAACGTTATTACTAAGTTACTTGCTAAGACAAAAAGGGGATTGATAACTTGTTAGGAGTTCTGTGGTCAATTAGTCATGGATGGAAAGCATTTTTTGAGGCAAAGACTGAATGAGTGTTAACAGAAGATGAGTGTAAAGAGAAAAGAAAACACCGAATTGATTCAATTTGGTATTGAAGACTTAATATCTAATGTTGAAGTAGCATAATGTTGACGTAGCATAATTATGCAAATACACCATATTGTAATGCATTATGTGTGTCTACAGCAATAAACATATATATATATAAAACAATATTAGAGATAGGACGTATCATGGCCAGAACAGTAAAGTGAAATACTTTTTTTAAATGTGAGAGCACAATATCACACAGAAAATTTGCCATATCAAGACATAAAGGTGGTCAGATAAAGATTGAATTTGATTTTGATCAATATATTCTTGTGACTAGTTTGCAGAATTTTGTTGAGTGCATTATACTGTTTGACAATAATGCTGTTCTCTTTTTGATTAATTCTCTTGGCAAAACGTCCAAATAAAACAAACAGAAATGTTGCATGGCATCCCGGAGTTGTGTCACCTCATCACTCACCCTCCGGGGGTACCTAAGGGTGACATCCAAACATTTTCAAGGATGGCAGGCTATCGATCATGAATATGTGTATATGAAATCAGTGTTGAAATGGGTTAATTCATATTCCTCTGACACAATGTAAAGCCAAAACAAACAGTGGATATAGACTTGGTATGTCCAGTGAGTGTCTGACTTAGCACTAAGGGGATCTAACATGTCCTCTAGACATTGTGTTTAGCCAGCATAGGCAAGCTTTGGTTGCCATTCAAATCTTAAGAAAAAAAAATCTGTCCTATTATTAAGTTTTTTAAAACACTTTTTCCTTCAGTTATTGTCCATTTTATCAGACGTTTCCTGAAAAGGCAGGAAATATCAAGCTGTTCCCACAAAGCTTCATTTCTGTGCTTTTTAAACTGTATTTGTTTAGGAGAAAGACATCTGTCTTTACCTAAGCAAGTTAATGGTGCCTCAACCAGGGCTGATCCTGCATTGACTGGGGGCGCTTGTGTTTACTGGTTTGATGAGAGGTGGCACAGTTGACGTACTGGACAATGATTGAGCTAGCCAGGTTTCATATTTTAAAATTATATATTTTATCAGCAGCCAATTAGGCAATATATAGGCAAATCTTCATCATTTCAGTATCGAAAATAATTCTCGTTTTCTGGCATTCATACTCTTAAATTGTACATTAAAAAATGAAATAATTCAAAGTTTCCTGACAGCCCTTTTTACATCTGTCAAATGATTCATATTTATTAAAACTTGTAAGTACTCTACGTGAGGTGACTAACTAGCCATGTCTGCAAAGCATACTAGAGTTGAGGCATACCACATACTTGAAAGAATTCTTTTGATTAGCTACTATGGTATGGGTATTGATGTTAGTGATTTGCTGTTTCCACGTGGATTCCTTGTTCTTTTGACCAGTGCTGTATCACAGAACTTCGTCTCATGACAGGAAGCTGTGTTTGATTGATAAGGTGACCACAGTGACCAGAGCAGTTTGATCCCTCTCTAACACTCACTAGCCAAAAGCTCAGTGGGTCAGGCAACACAACTGATGTCAGACTGGGCCTAGGTCAACAGCCATGTGGCCTTATATGGTTTATATAAAGAAAGTGGGACTTGACCATAAGAGGAATAATTAATAAGATATCAATGCTGCCAGATTAAAATTAACATCAGCACATAATGCAAGAGACAAAAAAAGAATAACTGCATTGAATATATAACAAACCTTTTTACTCGTACAAAGGTTATTTGACAACCAGACACAAGGACCACTCCCTCCTCAACAATCAATTGCTAGGAAAACAAAACCAGGAATTCTTGAAATATCTAGTAATGTAAGAAAACAAAACCAGGAATTCTTGAAATATCTAGTAATGTAAGAAAACAAAACCAGGAATTCTTGAAATATCTAGTAATGTAAGAAAACAAAACCAGGAATTCTTGAAATAACTAGTAATGTAAGAAAACAAAACCCGGAATTCTTGAAATATCTAGTAATGTAAGAAAACAAAACCAGGAATTCTTGAAATATCTAGTAATGTAAGAAAACAAAACCAGGAATTCTTGAAATAACTAGTAATGTAAGAAAACAACACCAGGAATTCTTGAAATAACTAGTAATGTAAGAAAACCAAACCAGGAATTCTTGAAATAACTAGTAATGTAAGAAAACAAAACCAGGAATTCTTGAAATATCTAGTAATGTAAGAAAACAAAACCAGGAATTCTTGAAATAACTAGTAATGTAAGAAAACAAAACCAGGAATTCTTGAAATAACTAGTAATGTAAGACAACAAAACCAGGAATTCTTGAAATAACTAGTAATGTAAGAAAACAACACCAGGAATTCTAGAAATAACTAGTAATGTAAGAAAACAACACCAGGAATTCTTGAAATAACTAGTAATGTAAGAAAACAACACCAGGAATTCTTGAAATAACTAGTAATGTAAGAAAACAAAACCAGGAATTCTTGAAATAACTAGTAATGTAAGAAAACAAAACCAGGAATTCTTGAAATAACTAGTAATGTAAGAAAACAAAACCAGGAATTCTTGAAATATCTAGTAATGTAAGAAAACAAAACCAGGAATTCTTGAAATATCTAGTAATGTAAGAAAACAAAACCAGGAATTCTTGAAATAAATAGTAATGTAAGAAAACAACACCAGGAATTCTAGAAATAACTAGTAATGTAAGAAAACAACACCAGGAATTCTTGAAATAACTAGTTATGTAAGAAAACAAAACCAGGAATTCTTGAAATATCTAGTAATGTAAGAAAACAAAACCAGGAATTCTTGAAATAACTAGTAATGTAAGAAAACAACACCAGGAATTCTTGAAATAACTAGTAATGTAAGAAAACCAAACCAGGAATTCTTGAAATAACTAGTAATGTAAGAAAACAAAACCAGGAATTCTTGAAATATCTAGTAATGTAAGAAAACAAAACCAGGAATTCTTGAAATAACTAGTAATGTAAGAAAACAAAACCAGGAATTCTTGAAATAACTAGTAATGTAAGACAACAAAACCAGGAATTCTTGAAATAACTAGTAATGTAAGAAAACAACACCAGGAATTCTAGAAATAACTAGTAATGTAAGAAAACAACACCAGGAATTCTTGAAATAACTAGTAATGTAAGAAAACAACACCAGGAATTCTTGAAATAACTAGTAATGTAAGAAAACAAAACCAGGAATTCTTGAAATAACTAGTAATGTAAGAAAACAAAACCAGGAATTCTTGAAATAACTAGTAATGTAAGAAAACAAAACCAGGAATTCTTGAAATATCTAGTAATGTAAGAAAACAAAACCAGGAATTCTTGAAATATCTAGTAATGTAAGAAAACAAAACCAGGAATTCTTGAAATAAATAGTAATGTAAGAAAACAACACCAGGAATTCTAGAAATAACTAGTAATGTAAGAAAACAACACCAGGAATTCTTGAAATAACTAGTTATGTAAGAAAACAAAACCAGGAATTCTTGAAATAACTAGTAATGTAAGAAAACAAAACCAGGAATTCTTGAAATAACTAGTAATGTAAGAAAACAACACCAGGAATTCTTGAAATATCTAGTAATGTAAGAAAACAACACCAGGAATTCTTGAAATAACTAGTAATGTAAGAAAACAACACCAGGAATTCTTGAAATAACTAGTAATGTAAGAAAACAAAACCAGGAATTCTTGAAATATCTAGTAATGTAAGAAAACAAAACCAGGAATTCTTGAAATATCTAGTAATGTAAGAAAACAAAAACAGGAATTCTTGAAATAAATAGTAATGTAAGAAAACAACACCAGGAATTCTAGAAATAACTAGTAATGTAAGAAAACAACACCAGGAATTCTTGAAATAACTAGTAATGTAAGAAAACAAAACCAGGAATTCTTGAAATATCTAGTAATGTAAGAAAACAAAACCAGGAATTCTTGAAATAACTAGTAATGTAAGAAAACAACACCAGGAATTCTTGAAATATCTAGTAATGTAAGAAAACAACACCAGGAATTCTTGAAATAACTAGTAATGTAAGAAAACAAAACCAGGAATTCTTGAAATAACTAGTAATGTAAGAAAACAACACCAGGAATTCTTGAAATAACTAGTAATGTATCTGAACGGCTGCATTCTGTACTTTACCTTGCATGTGATCCTGAATCATCTGGTCTTGCAACAGAATACATTTGTACGTCCAATTTGTTGCCGTATTGCCACAGCACCTTTTTGAACCATTGATCACCAGCGTCTAATTTGGCATAGCATTAATTGGTGCCATTTTGCTAAGAGCCACTCAGGCTTGTTTCTTTGAACTCTTTCTCCTTGAAGTTCATAAGTTTGAAACAGTCTGGGACATTGGTTTGCTGGCCACGTCACTCAGTGTTCTGCTCTGTAAGTTATAGTGTCGTTGGGACACAGGGTGAATTTAAACAGCCTGTGACAAGGTTCTTTACTTCAAGGGGCACAAGAGTGCAGGTGCCATTACAAGACCCTGTCTCACTCCATCCTGAAGTTTCTTGCAAGAGCAGAGTTTGCACTCGATCAATCAATTTCTGTCTAATGCATGTTGTACCTCGATGTATCAATTTCATTCCTTCGATCCTAGAATCTTATAATTCAGTTCAGAGATCAGTATTGCAGATACTGTCTATAAAAGTAAAATTTACAAGCTATTGCTCTTTGTTTCTTTTACTTCTATTCAGTGTCTACTTTCCATTTATTTTTTAGAGATATATTTAAAAAGAAGTAGTTCAATCAGCCAAAGCGTGCTTTCTGAAGACCTTAATCGACAATATGCATAAATTAGAACAATATTTTCCCTTGAAGCTGCTAGTACAGCCTTCAATGAACACAGCATAATTGTATTACTGTACATTTGTGTCAGTGACTTAAACCAACTTGACAGAGCATCATATTACCTGATGAATTATAACAGTGACTACAAATTTATGCGTACTCAGTGACAAAGTTTTACAGCGTATGCTCTCTGTCTGTAGATTTGAGTGTCAAGAAATCACATTTCACTACCAAGAGCTTCTGTTACTTATGGGGAAAAAGGTAGTTGTGCAACCAATATATCACAATACATTGGTTGCAAACACCTGACTTAAAAGTCATGCTCTGCTTTTAAAGAGGCAAGCTCATCTGGAAGTTCAGTTGGTTAATGATAAATATTTGTGAAATCATAAATATATAAACAAGTGTGAAAAGGTTCAAATTAAATGTTAGGTGTAAAGGTTTTGATTTGCTTAATTTTTTGCTCATTACATACATGTTTGTATGTAATAATACACTCACTTTGTATCTGGCTGCAAACATTTTGTTATAAGCCAAAGTCTGTCTGTTACATGACAGTACATCAATATTTCCATCTTGGAACAAAATTTCAGCCCCTATAGGCTGTATCTGGCATATCCTTTGGCTATTCTTTTTCTCTGGCCTCTGGGTGTACTTTGCCTCTAAAACAAATAGTGGAGTACCTTCCTTCCTTGGCCAATGCACAGGATTCCAGTGTCTCATTTGCTGTGTCAACACATGAAATGGATTCTTAGCTGAAAGAAACATCGCAGTCTGCACCACAGTTTACATTCAACATGGAACCCTATCATATCCCACTCATGCAATATTCGCGAAGAAGCCCATCCCACTCTTATTCATCATCCCTAGAGTGGTTTCACCATTGAATTCCACTCGCTGCCACTTTAAATGAAAAGTGAGTGTTGGTAGACTTGACCGAAATGATAAACTGATAAGAGTGTATTTTTCAATAAGCAATTGAATTAATTGAATTTAACCTAGTTATGACAAAAATCAAAGGTAAGCTCAAAACTACTAAATCTTTCCCTAAGCTGAGGTTTGCAGGTTATTGGGCTGCAGTGTACATAGACAATAATCTCATGAAATCCATTTAAATCTAATACCGGTTATTCCATGTGCCGTAAAACAAAGTAATCTTATCTAGTTCTTAGTGCTACGCTTCATGATATCATAAAGGCTAATAACATAACTTTAATTTGTGACATGTAATGTGAAATTTTGTGTAATAATATACTATGTATATATGAATGTATAACATCACATTTTCAAGTTCAAGTATTTATTGCAAGCGTCAGTACAACCATTAAAATGAAAAGAGAAATAATTATGGTTACAATAGGGCCTGACACCTCAGGTGTATTTTGCCAAAAGAGAAAAAAAATAAAAATAAAAGTATATATTTACAAGATAATATAGTGTACACAAAAGTTTTTGCATTGGCTCCTCAAATAAGTGTTTTTAATCTAAATAATTTCAGAATGTGTGACTCAGTTGAAGCTTACAGTTCTGCTGAAATCGTAGGGAAGGCTCATACTTCTAAAGAGTATGAAATGGCATATATTTCTGAAATGTTTGGCTTCAAAGGAGGCAGTAGGACTTCTGACAAATAGTGTGCTTCACAGTTCAACTGGCCCTTTCCCCGTTGTGATGCTGTGGTTGCTGTTTGTGTGTAGAAATGTGATCAGGGCCATTATTTCCCTTTGATCTGTTATGAAGATGATTGTGTTTACTGAGAGATCTTTAAGAGGACCATTAGAATCAGTTTCCCACATCATCTTGAAGATCAAGCCTCCGACATGTTCCTGCCTGCTCAGGCTGTTTGGTTCAGATGCTCCTCGGCAATCAATCATCTGCTTCCATCTCTCAACATTGGGCTTCAACACAGGAACTTGCCGCTGGGTTCAACAGCTGCCCGGTAAAGCCAAAAATACAATCTCAAAAGATGACCTATGAGTTACTGTTTGTCATGGCTGTATGTCTGGCTAGTATGGTGTTTTTTGGTGAGGCTGTCTTAACTCACTGTTTGTTTATTTCGATGTAAAGATATGTTGAAAGGTTCACTGGGATGAATTACTGTCACGCTTTAATTAGAGTCATAAGAAACAGCTTCTGTCAGAAATACAACTAGACACTCCTGCAGTGTACAGTAGAATCAGTTAATGGCAAAAAACGTAGTTTTCACTTGTTTACGTGGGCTTTTCATGACTCAAAGACATTAACCATCAGTTTTCACAAATTTAAATCCATTTAACAGAAAAAAGAGAAAGAAACATTACTAATGGATGTCATTAAGAACAAATTGTCTTAATTGTGGACACTTTCAGTGGTTTTAAGAGTAATGACACATTTGTACTATATGCAGCCCTACCTTCCATCAATCGCACGTCCTTTACCGAATTATGTAACACAGAAACTGACTCTTTTGGTGTAATGATCAACACTCTCGCTTCACTTGTGAGAGGTCATGGATGCTATTCCCACCGATAGGGAACTATCCTCTCGGAGACATTATAAATGCAAGTGTAGTCTGCAGCAGCTGGGGTGGTCTAGTGGTAAGACGCTCGCCTGCTCCTCTGAAGGACCCGGGTTCCATCCCAGGCCCGGGAACCCTTCATGAGCAACATCTCAGCTGAATGTCATTCGGACAAGACGTTAAATTGGCGGTCCCCTGCACTCAGTCTCTATGCTGAGGCTAGTAAAAGATCCCACCCACGGGGTAAATGTGCTACATGGGTTGACTCCTCCTCTCTCTCACCTCATCAATCAACCCTCGATAGCAGCAAGAACTTGCCTTAGAGGGCTACAATTTCCATATCTATCTATCTATCTATCTATCTATCTATCTATCTATCACCCCATGTGTGAAAGATCACATTCATTTCCATATTTCTGTATGAACAAGAGTATGGTTATGTCGAACACATAAATAAATTAAAGACATGGAAATAACTAACAATTATCACCACTATGAACTTCTCCATCTGTAAAGCTTTCTGGAATAAGTACAAATATCGTAAACATTTATATTAGTTGTTGGCCGTTTCATCTGTTGTAGATATTTATTTTTTTGTCTGGTGCAGGGAATTAAAGTAATGCCTAACTTTAATTTTCACTTTCAAGCCATTTAGGGGTCTTCTCTGGGGGCCTTTTAAACCATTAAAACAGCATTTCACTAATATTTCAGGCTTCCCAATCTTTCAAGCAAGGCGATTAAAGAATTTTCGAGAGATGAATCACCCGGCATTACAGCATTTCCCTTGTCAAATCAAAGCTGGGGGAGGAAAAATATCCTTAAGATTCTTCTAAGATTGTTGTGGGATTAGTTTACTATGATTGATGTCCAATTCTTGTCTCTCTATGTAATTTCATGGCTTAATGATTGTGCAATGATTTCAATATGATCGCATCAAGCTCGCAGGAAGTTTGCTGAAGAGATACGAATCAGAATTAATTCTGGAACACGTGATTAAGATAGATCATGTGATAGCAGTAATGGCGTCGAACATGCAGTTTGCTTCGAATTTATGAGGAAACTTTTCTTGTTACATGGTTCTAGATATGCTTATCGAACATTATATGCTCAAATGTAGATGATATGCAAATGAAAGCAACATTGTAAAATTGCAGGAAGATATCAATCTTTTTTTTTTGATGATAAAATGAAATGAAAGACCCTCGTTAAAGTCTTTATCACCTTGTAATTTTGGCCATTGTTTGTCACATTTGACAACCATTGAAGTAATCTGTCTATGTGTGTGTGTGTGTAATTAGGGCTTTACGTCCTGTATTTCTGCACCAGTTGGGCTAATTAAGACAGGCAGAGACCGTGGCAATGAGATGAAGGATGAAACAGCCATCCAACTTAGGCTCGACCGGGAATCAAACCAGGGACCCAGTGGCTGGAAGCCCAGAGTGCTACCTCTGAGCTATGCCCTGGTCCTTAGTAATATGCCTAAAAAAAGTCATTAGTGGTGCTTATACGATCACAGGGACTGACTGGCTTAAGTTAGTGGTTACTGTGACTTCAATGCAATGTCTTTGAACCTGGCTCCCTGCATTGCTTCGGGTTCTACGGGTCACTCGGAGGGTTCTACGGGTCATTAGAAGTAAGCCGACGGGTAGTAGGAGTAACTCGACGGCTTCCAGGAGTAATCCGCCGAGTTGTAGGAGTAACTCGCCGACTGCTACCAGCGTCAGCATCAGCGTAGGGGTTGTATATATTTTAAAAGGCTGCTGCTCCCCTAATACAAGTCCGATTCTCGTCAAATAGCATTAAATTGTAGTATAGTTCATACTGATTCCATACGTGTTTTCGGATCGAAAATATACCAAATATTAAGCGAGTTATTTGTCTGAGAAGGCAGCTAGGTTGGCGGAGGCAAATAGTGGTGCTCCCGCACACGTCCGCGCCCGGACTGTATCAATGCTCCCTCAATTTAATATTAGTCCGATTTTTGTCAAATAATACTGGATTGTAGTATAGTTCATACTGATTCCATACGTGCTTTCGGATCGAAAATAGACCTAATATTAAGCGAGATATTCTATATTATATAATAAGCATATAAATCTATCTGTCTCTCTAAACTATCTATCTACATATCTACATATCTACATATCTATCTGCATATCTATCTATCTACATATCTATCTATCTACATATCTATCTATCTATCTATCTATCTATCTATCTAACTATCTAACTATCTAACTATCTAACTATCTAACTATCTATCTATCTAACTATCTAACTATCTACATTAAAGAACAGCGATTAATGTTTTTTACAAGAATATTCTTGTTTTTGCCTAGTATACTCCATTAATTTTCCTCACCTCATCTATTATATACATTTTATTTGACGAAAATCTGACTATATATAGTCCGATTTTCGTCAAATATATATATACAATTATATATATATACAATTCATTATGACCGTTATACTAAATGACAATTGACACTCAGATATGTGTGATTTTCAAAGTGGCTTCTTTTTAATTGTGAATTGTATAGGACATGACATTAAACCTGTAATACAGGTTAATTGCAATTGACTAATAACAATTAACCTTAGTGAAGGACTTCTTTACATTTGGCTAAGTGAATTGAATTACTTATGATATGATAGCTCATGTCTTACAATGTTATCATTGTTTTATTTTCATTTTTTATTGATAGTTTTATATACTTTAAAAGGCTGCTGCTCCCGTAATATTAGTCCGATTTTCGTCAAATAAAGACTGAATTGTTTAGGGAAATGTGTAAAATTTATATAATAGTTAAGGGGGAAAATTAGTGGAGTATAATAGGCACAAACAAGAATATTCTTGTTAATAAAGTTAGTAATACCTCATAGAGTATAGATATGGAGATATGTAGATAGACAGACAGTTATAAGATCTTCAACTAATAATACGTTACTATCAATAATTCATTAAATCGTAATCAATAAAAAATGAAAATAAAACAATGATGAATATCTAAAGATAGATATACTCTAGTTAGAGTAATCATTTTATATATTTTTTTCATTTTATATAAATTTTTAATATTTCGTTCTTGTTGTTGTTTCTGAAAATAATCCAACTGGAATTAAAATTTATATTGCATGTTCCATCCATGATCAAAACAAATGATAGACAATCTCCCTCTTTAATATGCATAATAAACAGGAATCAGTTGCAATTCAGAATTTCAATTAAAGCTTGTTATCAATGATGACAAAGCATGATTTACCCCATTCTTTGTAACATTCAAAATGCTAATAGCAATTGACATAACGGTCACGGCAGATTGCTATTACATATATAGGTTAATTGACTTTTACAAAACCCAAGGAAAAGTCCTTCCCATTGGCCAGTTGGCAGAATGAGTAGAAATGAATTGCAATAAAGCTCATCCAAACATTGTATATATGATAGTCAAAACTATTTGATTGTACACTTTAAAAATGCCAAAAGAGAAAAGCATCAGTCCAGCACCCTTTGTACATCTTGCATCATGGCAGTATATAATAGATAAGGTGAGGAAAATTAATAAGGTATACTGGGCAAAAATGTAGATATTTAGTTTAGAGAGACAGATAGATTTATTTGCTTATTATATAATATAGAATATCTCGCCTAATATTTGATCCGAAAACATTTATGGATGCAGTATGAACTATACTACAATTCAGTATTTATTTGACGATAATCGGACTAATATTAAGGGAGCAGCAGGTTTTTAAAGTAGTGCTCAGCTTTCTGCATTAATACAGTCCGGGCGCGGACGCTTCAGGGAGCACCAGTGTTTGCCGCCTCCCTGCCTTCTCAGTCGAATATCTCGCTTAATATTTGGTCTATTTACGATCCGAAAACATGTATGGAATCAGTATGAACTATACTACAATTCAGTTTCGGACTAATATTAGGGGAGCAGCAGCCTTTTAAAGTATATACAACCCTTTTCCCTGCCTACGCTGACGCTGGTAGCAGTCGGCGAGTTACTCCTACAACTCGGCGGGTTACTCCTGGAAGCCGTCGAGTTACTCCTACTAGCCCTGAACAAGCCGTCGTGTTCACTACGCCTAAAATTAGCGACGGGAGACCCGTCCAAGTCGTCGAGTGACTCGACGGCCTCCAGGGGTGACTCGACGGCCTCCAGGGGTGACTCGACGGCCTCCAGGGGTGACTCGACGGCCTCCAGGGGTGACTCGACGGCCTCCAGGGTTTATTGTTTTCTTTTTGACACCCGCGATTTCGCCACGGGAATTCAATGCAAACATTGAATTTCCAGCTACCGGGCCCGAGAATCCCGGTTTGGGCCCGAGTCCCAGGAGAGACTCGACGAGTATCGCCGAGTATCGCCGAGTATCGCCGAGTATCGCCGAGTATCGCCGGTTTGCCGTCGGCTTGCCGTCGGCTTGAAGCCGAGAATCGCGTTGTGTAACCGTTACGTAATACTACGGCTTCACTACGGCAAAACCGGGTATGTGAGAGGGGGGCTTAATGCTATCAGAGCAGTTAGGACTCGTATATCGTTGCCTGACAAACCGCATGGGACGCTTTCTTCTTCTGTCCAGCAGGGCTGTATCTTTAAACTTACCTCATTGATTCCTGTGAACTGTGACAGGTTAAATAAACCAATTACAAATGTCCATAAGTCATAGTGACATGATTTATACAATTTATGGATCACAGTGATAATCATAACTTAATAATTTCCACATCTCCTCTGACACAGGTTTTGAATTATATGAGAGATGCCAGTATGAAGGTGAGCCATTTGATGCCCAGTTGACAGGGGCAAATTAAGCAGCTCTTTGACCGTTAGATGTCACTGCACATTAGTGGGGTGTTGATTTATGGAATTTTCACAGCTTAAACAATACACTGAAAACTATTGTATTGAGAGCTCTGAACAACCAACAAACAGACATAAGTACACACATTTTAACTTGGTTGAAACCACTTTAAAGAAGGATTGAATTATAGCCACCACCAACAAAGTTTTATGAGAACAAAGTGCTAAACCCTAAACCAGAGATCTCCTCTGCGCTGAGCACTACTCTTGGAGTCGCCAGCTCATTGGATTGCGATGCACTTTCAATCCAACCCAGACTGTTTACTTGAACATATCGTCTCATCCTGCCCAGATGTCAGAGACAACAAAAAGCCGGGTGGATCAGCCTCTTGGCAATAGACTCCGCAAGAGTGTCTGCAAGAGCATCTGCAGGAGCAGTGGTCTCTCGGGATGTTCCCATTTGCAGATCGCAATCTGCCTAATTGGTCGGAAATTCTACACAGCCTAGGGCACACATTGATATGTGGGTGGAATTAAAAAGAGCCTCAAACATGGCTGCATGATCATACACCACCAGAGAGTCAAGGTGCTCCCCGCATTAATCAGGTTTTCCATCCATTCACACTATACATGCCCATCTGACACTTAATAAAACATCCATCAAACTGCCACACGCAATGTGGACACATTCCACCACCAGAGACAATGCTAAATTGGCCACATTAACTGCTCAGCTGTACACGGTTTGTAAACATCCATGAATACAAAGTACAGTAATGCTTATTTTGTATGCTAAGACAAATGGGAAATCCTGCTGCTACAGAAGAGAGGAGAGGAGAGGAGAGGAGAGGAGAGGAGAGGAGAGGAGAGGAGAGGAGAGGAGAGGAGAGGAGAGGAGAGGAGAGGAGAGGAGAGGAGAGGAGAGGAGAGGAGAGGAGAGGAGAGGAGAGGAGAGGAGAGGAGAGGAGAGGAGAGGAGAGGAGAGGAGAGGAGAGGAGAGGAGAGGAGAGGAGAGGAGAGGAGAGGATTTAGCAAGCCTGTAATGAACAGACCCTTGAAAACCCCAGGCCTTCTCATGGCAAGGGTACACTGGTATTCTCCAGTTATGCCGTATATACTTAGCACAGATGTGATTTTAACCCCTGGTTGACGAATGTTAAACATGATATTACTCACTCGTAATGAACAATTTATTTTTCTGCTATTGGTACTCAATACACTGCCCTTATTCATTATTCATACACAATTTACTTGGGCTTTTACGTTTTTCCAGATTGGTATACATCAAGTTTAATTGGACGTAGATCTAGTCTGATCCAATATTTTAAGTCTGCAACAATCTGGAAACTGTAGATTCAATGCATTTAGGGACTGTACAATCAATTTGAAGGCCTGAAATTTTGTGCGGATTGGCTGTCGGCTCTGTAGGTATCCTGTAAATAGGTTTTGAATCAAGTCTCTTCAATCACCGAAATTGGCCGGGTCAGATAACATCTTCTGTTCCAGGGCAGATTCCAATCTTTCCAAGTGTGAAAGGTTCTGCATTTAATTTAGCTGGCTTGCCAATTGGATGTCCCCCAGCCAAGATGGAAAAGCCCAGGGGAGTCCTGGAATTAGACAGTTCCCAATATCACTGCTTAAATGCGGTCGGCCTTTTTTGTCATGTTGTCATTCGTTCTGTCTTTGTTTTGTTGTGTTGTCTGCAATGCATTTTCGATGAGAGATTCAATATATAAGATTTAATGCTAAATCTTCGTTTCTATGAATATATTCTCACTGCATGTCTATGAGAATTGTATATCTAGAATCACTCCTGGGTCTCTAAAATAATGTGTAAAGATTTAAGATTTAAGATTTTTTATTTGTACACAGTATGTAGTAGTTCAATACGGTTAGTACATTACATAAACAATAAAAGACATAAGCATACTGTGGGGGATGTGCACCAGCTTCATAAAAAGCTGTAAAATTGTGCAAACCCCTTACATTAGAGATGAAAAGAAAAAGTGGCTATTCAAATATAATTGAAATTAAATTCGTACAGTGACAAATAATAAAAATAAAAATATATATAATAATAATAATAAAAAATCCCCCGCCACACATATTGCATAATTAAACACACCTGTTTGCTCTGTCTCTCTATTTTGCTACTTTGCCACTGTTAGCCATTTCATCAAATATGCAACTGTGATGTATTTCATGAAAGTAACATTCAAAGTTTCAAAGTGAAATTCCTTTGATCTCAGGTTTGTGTAGTTTGACGATTTTCTGGGGCCAAATTAATTTTTTATTTGATTTTTCTCTCTTGCTTATCATTGACTTTCACGTTGCATGCTGACTTTGACAGCAACATGTCAATGGGAATTACGGAACATGGCGTTATTAATCTGGTAACTTTCAATAAGGTGAAGGGCTAGAATCTGGTGTAAAGGGTATAAATTTATATAATAATAAATTAACGCCTATATTCCTAAGTGTCATTAAGAGCACTGGAAGTTGATTTGAATTTACAGTGGAAAAGGGTGATAGGGGTGTCGAAATATAGTACATAAGAAGAAGAAAAATGAAGCCAAGAATAACACGTATTTTTGCATGCATTATGATGTTTAGATACAATTGTATTTTAATGAAACTAACTCAAATTTTAGAAGGTTTGTAAAGAATTTTATTATACTAAATCCAATAATATCTACTGTGTGTAAGGGCCAGCCAAATAATACCTGCATTTCTACATCATAAAACATAAAATCAGATTTCACCCTTTTATCCTTTTTATGGTTATGTGGCTTTTGCCTTTTACCTCGCATAAAAGGGTGACATGCAAGCAAGGCCATAAACCACATGTGACATATTAAATATAGATGCCCTGAATATTCTGTGCTTCTCACTAACATTAAGTGGCAATTGATGTACAGCAATATACAGGGAAACCCAACTTAAGTGCAGGCCAGTGAAAGTAAAACAGCAATTAAGACCATTTAAGGTGGACCAACGTAAAAGGTGACCTTGCCTTAAAACTATTAACTACTATTACTATTAAGGCAGTCTCAAAAAAGAGCCTCAGAAATTAGAACCGATAAGTATGTTGAGAATGCAGATAAAAGCATACTAATAAAGATTCTGTTACCCAGATTGCATGCAAGGGCATCCCAACGTTGGCCCAACGTTCATCTGAATTGGGTGTCACCATTCCAAGGCTGTCATCAGAATTTGCACCAAGTTTGGAATTGATGGTGAGGATTTGCTATATGATGATATTCTTATCACTGTAAATGCACCTCACAAATAAAACCACCTCTTCATATAGCCACAACCACAGTGCGTGATGGCACTGGTGTGAGCTCTCAAGCTAAATCCCCAGAAAACGGAGCAAGATATTTCCCTGCCTGGGTGGAAAGTTTGCATAATCTGTAAATTATGCAACGGCCATAATACATGGCCAAATGTGCCACGTGCGTTTTCCATGAGAAGGATAAACGCATGGAAAACGCATGTTTTTTAGCTATTTATAATGAGGCAAAAACCATGCGTTTATCTGAACACATGGAAAACGCACATGGCACAATTGGCCATGTATGAATCTGAACCATTTAGCTCCTACAACTCAGCTTCAACAATTGTCTTATCAGGGAGGTTTTAGTGTAGTTCCCTTTTATCTGGTCGGCTTCTGTATTGTCTCTGTCGGTTATTCATGGCCTGGGAAATATGATGGGACTCATAATGCCATCCAGTTACACTCCTATATATTGCAGTGTGGGTCAAATGTGACCTGAGGGTGCAATGAATGCATAAGGAATACATTTGTTGTGTATGTTAGAGCCCCCTTGCGTCAGATATGTTGTCATGGAAATGATCTTGTTTTCATCCAACTTGCTCTTTTAGAGCCAGGGCAAATTGCATACAATAAGGATGTATGGTCATACCATGGGCACACAGACCTGGTTGAGGTATTCAATGTTTTTCTATATTGCTTACACTTGCTTATCAACAACATGTTTAACTGTTTTACAGATATAACATGCTGTCCTATCTCATACAATGGAACTCTTATCTTAAGACCGCTTCACCACATGGCCAAATGTGCCACGTGCGTTTTCCACGCGTTTGGATAAACGCATGGAAAACGCAAGGTTTTTGCTTCATTATAATTAGCTAAAAACCATGCGTTTTCCATGCGTTTATCCTTCTCATGGAAAATGCACGTGGCACATTTGGCCATGATATAGGCCTAAATTACAGAGCTTTTGGGCTTAATTATATTTGAGCTATTTTTACAATGGTAAGTCAGTGCATCGTGAAATTAAATGGTAAAGTGATATATAACTTTACAAATAATTTCCTTACCCTATTCAGCTACATTATGTAGATAGCAATGAAAAGCCAACAGAATAAGGTTCGAAGATATATAGTTTTCACATCTCTGTACCTTGTACAAGACCCGAGTTCAAAACCTCTGAAAATAGCACTTGTAGGACGTTCTGCAACTTCAGTTGTCAAGGAGACCAATATACACCTTTGTATTGTTTTTTTTGTGAGCCAATGCAAGTAATATTGTTAGAGTTATAGCATTTTAAATATTTTCGTTCATGTAATGCAACATCATCTCAAAAGGTAAATTTTTTAGGTCAATCAAAGAAAGCGAGGTGCAGAGAATAATAATAAGAATAAGAATAAGTACAAATAAACAATAGTCTAAAACTAAAGACCTAACTCCATCAAGACCAGACTATTTTACATCAATGATTACTTATTATAGTGAAGGTTAAACTTTGTGCTAATTGTGCTTGTCTGTCTATCAGGCGTAGTCTGTTGTCTGTCCTTGTCCATTTAACGTCTTTTAGATGCCCGGCCTTGGAACGCTTTTAAATTACAGGTCTGGAATTGAATATTTCATGATCATTTCATGCAAACAAGCAAACTCGTTAACGACACGCGACAATTCTAATTCTCGGATGGGATTTTCCCTTCAATTTTGGCACGGCGTTGCTTCCCCCAGTTGTTCAATTGCCAGGATTCCCTTGCAAAAACCTGGCGCTGGGAGGGGTGAACACGGCTTTCCACTTTGCCTTCCAACCTGTTCTCCACCAAATGGCTAATTCCCTGGCAGCCACACACCTGCTACCTTGCTGGGCCGCCATTAAAGGGCACTTGTGATGCAAACTCCGTCCCTGTTTACTTTACTGTGACGACAATCCGCTAGTAATACTGCTGGCAAATTGGATCTGCAGCTGGAGTTTAATTGGCTAGCATAGCCACACCGTTATTCAGGCAAGCAAATGATTGTATTAAACACTAACTACACCGCAGTAAAACCTCACTTTGAGACTACTTTGAAACTGAGATTAACTCACATTTAAGATATCCTCCTCATTATAGCTTGGAAAGTTCAATCAAGTACACATCATCCATTGTAAGCCCTCTTCACAAGTAAGATCATTTTGCCATTAAGACAACCTAATAATTAGGAATACCCCACAATTACGGCCATAGAAATCTAGACCAATTAACTATGGATTTAGTCTACTACAATCACAAACATTTGCATCAGTCTTTTAAGGAGAATTCATTTGCCATTATTGTTCATTCTACTAAACACATTTAGAAAGTGGTCATGATGAGCTGTAGTGAGTTGAAGGAAGTCTACTCTAGGCTCCATAGTTGAAGAATGGATTGGCTTCAAATATATTTTAACTTCAAATGGCGCTGTCATTACTGTTTTTATGGTGTGTTTAATGATGTGTAATTCTTAAGGAGATACAGTTTAGTGGTAAAATTTCTAATTTCCTGCTGCTGCTGCTGCTGCTGCTGCTGCTGCTGCTGCTGTATACTGAAGGTAAATAGTTATTGCTGAACACCAGACATGACATGTATCATAAGATATATTGCTTCTCGTTCGTCGGTTTGCCTAGTAATGGCCTGGATTAGACTATATACATTTGCCTGAGTGGAGAAGCATCCAAAATTACGAGGTCTCTCTCCCATTCCTCATATTTCCAGCGAGGTTAACGAGAGAGATCCTGGGAGCAGAATGATAGAATCAATGTCAGCGAAAGGAAGTCGTTCCCAGGGCCATTTTTCTAGTTTATGACCTGGCTTAAGAAAAGATCTATGCATGAAGTAAGGCGACAACCTCTTAACTCAGGACGCGGTGTACTTTCGCAGTCTGTCCTTCGCAGTGATTTATCAGAGCGGAGACCAAGGAGAGGATTCGCTTCAAATGAGCAGACAGGACACCGGGGTGCCAAGCCGCAGCAGTTTATCTTTCCAAGAAGAGTCTCCTTGGCTTACTGGACTGATAATGGAGTGTAGCTGCATTATCCGGGGCTGTTCAAGCCGCCTAATCTGCATAGTGTATGAATGTTAAACAATCCCCGGTGTCGCTTGGAGGTTGCCGTTCCGATCAATCATTTCCGATAGCGAGCTCGCAGGATCCATGAGATCAGGGTGATTAGTTGTGTTGCCAATCACCCCTTCCGGTGCTAGCTCAGCGAATAAGAACCTAGATGAGACCCTTGTCCGGCTCGGCTTACGTGGTCACTCGCTCCTCCGCTAAGCCCTGCACAGATTTTGGGCTTTGCTACTAACTGCTAACCAGAGCAAATTGTGAACCAAACTTAGCATGGCGTAGTCCTCAGCACAACACACAAGTGAATCACAGCTTTAATTCGAACTCAGAATCTGTCAGATTGTGACAGTTTCATGCAGGATACATGGCCAAATGTGCTATGTGCGTTTTCCATGAGAAGGATAAATGCATGGAAAACGTTTTTAGCTAATTATAATGAGGCAAAAACCATGCGTTTTCCATTCTTTTTTCCTTCTCATGGAAAACGCACATGGCACATTTGGCCATGTAGTATGACTGTGTGGTATGGGTTTAAATCGTTTTATGCATGATGGACATTGACGGTGCTAGGCATTCACGTGATCATTACATTTTTACAGTACACAGTATAGGCCTGCAAGTATGCGTAGTTTTACCTAAGTTTAAGCATATATCATAGGCCTATGCTTAGTTGCCATGTCATGGTAAATATTCATCCTTCAATGTAAATTTCGGTACCAATTGTCAATGGCAAAAACTTGTCACTGTTTGTCGTCATCTCACAGCCCAGTGACCAAATTATTCTTATTATTATTATTTTTTTTAAATTATGTACATGTTTTGCTCGTTTACTCATGTAAAGTAAATTAATCAATATCATATAGTCTATAGGCTGTCTTATGGTATTAAAGGTCTAGCAATGAAATTACAGAATAATTAGATGTTCATGAGTTGAGTCTATTCAATTCTTGCTCTGACAAGCTGGCAATTAAAAATGGCCTAAACTCTAAGAATTGGAATCCATTTTTCTTGTATTTTTCAGAAAAGATTTCTTAAGTCTATACTCAGCCTATCAGCTGCAACTAGCAAAGAATGTCCATAATTAGGTCACTGGGCTGTGAGGTGACGACATATATAAGCATACAGTTAGTTTCATTAAAGCGGCCATCAAATAGAAACTAGACAAAGCTGTCATAGCTGGCTACTCAAAACCAGATCTAAAAGTACATATTTATGATGTATTAGATTAATTTCTTACATTTATAAAGGTTTATATTCATCTAGTGATAGATGTAAGCCGATTATTAGCTATAGAAGTGGACAGAAGCAGCTGGCTTTAGCATGTTTAGACCACAGCCAGGTACAGGTCGCTACAGACAGCCGTATTTTATGAAACTAACTGTACATCTTAGGCCTATATGTCTTTTGCCAAAGGCGCACGCAACATATTGCCATAATGTTGTGTATTAGTCACCATTTGGTTGTGTTACGTTATATGATAATGTATAATGCACGGAAACCCACGCATATTAAAAAAAATAATGCATTTTACTTTATAGCAATAACTGAAGTCCAAATTAGTTTACCTATTCACCCTACATCTCAAATGGACTGAAAAAGGACTATTCCTGCCTGCATCACATGATTCTTGTGTATAAACCGCTTCATGAGGGGGAAGCTAATTTCAGGATTAGGGTGGAAATGAGGTTCTTAAATGCTGATAAATTCCCTCTCGTTTGGGCAAATTGATTTGGTTTTTTCCGAATTAGACGTTCCCATAATCTGAAGTTATGAGCTTCCTGGCTCAGAATCAATTTAGACTCTTCAGACATAATTTTCTTGAAGACTGCTGGAGAAAAGAAGACTCTACAATGAAGTGTAAAGTGTAATTGTGTTGCAAACGAAGTTAAAGCAGTAAAATCACCTTAACATGGATTGGTTTCTAGGAATGGGGCTTTCATTTTAATCATGGCATTTTATGTGATCGACTTTTTTCCAATAAACTTATAGGCAGTGAAAATGAAACATTTTGTGTTCCAGTTAAATGTATGGCAAAAGTATTCTGAACTGAAAGCAAGGTTTCATAATTCAAAAGGTTTGAAAGATGAGATGGAAAAGTGAGAGGTGCATCCATATATCAATCTATCAATCTATCTATCTATCTATATATCGATCTATCCATCTCATCTATCTATCTATCTATCTATCAATCTATCTATCTATCCATCTATCAATCTATCTATCTATCTCATCTACCTGATCTCTCTCATCTCATCCTATCTCATGTATCTCATCTATCTCAGCTCATCTATCTCATCTCATTTCATCTATCTCATCTCTCTCATCTCATCTCATCTCATCTGTCTCATCTCATCTATCTCGTCTTATCTCATCCCATCCCATTTCATCTATCTCATCTACCCCATTTCATCTATCTCATCTATCTCATCCATCCATCCACGCCTGTAAGTTACAATGACCACTATAGACTTAGGCAACTTTGGCATAGTGCAATAATATATATTCCTTGACCAGCCTTGGGTCTGTGATGTGTATTGGTGTCTGGTAGGGCCGAGCAATTTCTTGGCATAACTGTATGATGATGGGCCTTCTACTGCCTCAGCAAGACCAGATGTAATAAGTCAATGTCGCAGCAGATGAGCAATTCCAGTTGGACAAAATCGGACTGCTCCAAGAAAATCGTCAATCAATGGATGCATATGAGACTCTTAGACTTGGCCATCATTTTGCTGTCGGTCTTTGCAATCCAAGGCAAGACTGTTTGATTACGCTGTCCAGTAACTCACTTTTCATGCATTTACAAGAAGCACATTGCATAACCATAGACTACCAAGAAATGAGTTGGCCAAATTTGGTTTTGTATGTAGCCATGGATGTACAATTTGATCCCATTCTGAATTGCGTGTTCCACGTGAAGAGCTCAACTGGTCAGCCAATGTTCTATAGTGTTACTGTGTCGTAGTGTTTTTATTTATTTGTAACAGGGTCATTTTGTAAAAGAGCTGTTGCTCAAAATGTTTATTGCCCTGTATAAATATGTTTTAAATAAATAAATGTAGTCTCGTGTTGACTTAAAAATATTGTATTCTCAATTAATGCAATTGTTTGCTGAATATTTAATTCAACCGTGGATAAAAAATTGATCCAAAATTTAGCTTTGCTTATTTTTAGTAATCTATACAATGCCACACATACCTTATTAAATTTTAAGCCATGCCTTAAGAAAAGCCATGCCTTAAGAAAAGCCATGCCTTAAGACAAGTTGAGCAATTAATTGGTTATTATATCTATCTATCTATCTATCTATCTATCTCTATATCCATCTATCCATCTATCCATTCTATCCTATCTACCTATCTACCTATCGATCGATCTATCTATCTAGGCAAACAAAAATTAATAAGTAAATACTATTATCAACACTTAAATTAGTTTGTTAACAAAATTGTTAACACTCGAATGTAACTGTCGATAATACCTGCCCTGTCGATAATACCATCCTTTACGGTAATATAATAAATACATAAATTAAAACATAGGAATGTGTTATAATTGGCTCATTTCTAGCTATATACTATTTTTGTGAAGGACGTGTCGGATGCTGAGAAACAAAAAATCTAATACTGAAAAAAGAAATCTAACTATCTATATATTAATTTTACCTTGATTTTTTTTATTACAATCTTTCTATATGCCCAGCAAACTCTCTGATATTTTAACTATATTACACTGTAAGCACACTTTAAGGAGATCCAGCGAGACCTTAAGCTGTAATGTAAACAATTAAGCCGCGCGCAATGAACCGTAACGTTAATGATTTAACGTCAGTCCGCGCAAACTTTAAACTGACTTTTGCTTCTTAATAATTTAATGATTTTACTCGATGAAAGAAAAAAAGAAAAAACTGAAGTTTTCATTTTACAAAACGGCACTTTATATCAAACACTAATTTTGGATTGTGAAATCGCTTTCCACTAAGGTCTATCAAACTGAAAAATAGAAGGTGAGTTATTTCATTTTGTAATAACAGTTATTAAACACCGATCGAGATATTTGTTTAAAAAAACAGAATTCTGGCAAAATAGACAAATTGTTTTTATTTTTAACATGATAGATAGATAGATAGATAGGTAGATAGATAGATAGATAGATAGATAGATAGATAGATAGATAGACTGACGGACGGCTAGACAGACAGACAGACAGCTAGACTGACAGACTGACAGACTGACAGACAGACAGATAGACATATAGATAGATAGATAGACTCACTGACTCAAGTCACTATTCTGTGTTTGTGAGAGTCTGGATAGGAAAGTTTCTTTGGCTTCTCCTGAAGTTCCTAATTACTTCATGCCACGCTGTGCCAAGTTATCTTTGAGGCCAAAACTTTCTTTCCAAGTTGCTATGCGAACTTTCAATATTTCAAGACTAGGGAGAGATTGATAGATCAGATATTTGCCTCAACCCGAAATAGCTCCAGAAAACCCCTGAAAATACGATTAATGAAGATCTTAAGATTGTACAAGCAGAGCATGTACGCGTAGGAGCATTATATTTTCTTGTTCTAGAAAACATGGAACAACCATGTCCGGTGGCCTAGTGATTAAGAAATTGGCCAGCTCAGCTGAAGGTCCCAAGTTTGATTCCCAACCTGGGCACTCTTTATTAGTTCAATCTTATCTGGAAGTTGATATTAAATTGGGGTGCCTTGCACATGGTGGCTATGCTGAGGCAAAAAAAAGACACCACCCATGGGGCAAATACAGGCCTATGAGATGGCGTGAAGTCCAAGCATTAACATGTCATCATTACCACTGCCAGAGTCAGCTGGTAATATAAGCTGGCTGAGCTTCAAACAGTAGCATTGATGCCATACAAAGCACGAAGTCAAAGTTTCCATTCAGCAAAATTGTTGATCAGTTATGCAAAAGCTATTGATATCCTCACATGATGTACTGTTTATTATGAAATTACACACAATTCTGTTCGAAAACAATAGAGTGACAGGCAGTTTACATTAGCCCAGGCAAATCGAGTGTCGTGTCACAAGTTTACAGGAGACACTGATGCTCCTAGTTGATGCCTTTGTTTTCCCTCGATTCACTTTTGATTTATGGAACTCCAGGGGAAAGACGATCAGCCTGATAAACTATGCAATTGCATTGCTGCTCTCAGTTAATGTAAAATAAATCCTTCAATTAGGCTAAGCCATGAAGGCTGAGTTTATTGCGGTGGGACACGTATATGCTAGCATTATAGGACTTAGCTGCTGCAACTGGGATACACTCTTGATCCTTTCATCCTCTCTGCTCTGTATATCCTCCCTGATGTCCATGCTGTATATCTGGTTTGTTGTTGGAGAGATAGCCCCACAATGAAATGAGCCAATATTGTCTGTTTATTGCGTGGAGATACAGCCTGTTTTGAAGCTTTGCTTATATGATGATATCAGCGGTTGACTTAAATGTCTGTACAGTGTATACAGTGCTCTTGAAAAGTATTGGGACACATAGGAAATTTGTTTTCAAATATATTCTTCTTCTTTTTATAACAAGTACAAGCAGAACAAATTTACAATATTCATGTTTCAGTACACTGACATAAAAAAAAAATTGTAGTGCTATTTGTATCTTGAAAAACATTATTCATTTGCCAAATGCCTTGAAAAAATATCTGAACATAAATTTTCTACATGTCCCTATATTTTTGAATGGTACTGTAGTGTCTATGCTGAAGCAAGTAAAAGACCCCACCCATGGGGTAAATGTATAACATGGGTGAACTCCTCCTGTCTCTCACCTCATCAATCAACCCTCCATAGCAGCAAGAACTTGCCTGAGAGGGCTGCACTTTCCATATATATCTATCTATCTATCTATCTATCTATCTATCACTGAAGGAAAATTTCAAAGTGGTGATCTAAAAAAAGTCTGCTAAGACACATCGAATAATTTTAATTACTGTTAAGATCAACTAATGGATTACCCAATAAATATTTGCTTGACATTTATTTTAAATCATAACCAAGCCGTTTTAGAGCAATGAAAATCATCAAACTGGCCTTGGCAAAAGAATTTGCAGAGCTGTTTAATTCTTTGGCGCATAGAATTTGGCAATTCAATGGAATGTCTCTTATCAGGAATAATGGCTTTTCATCACAAAGCCTTGAGGCGGTGTAAATATTTACTAATTGAAAAGCAATCAGCCCCTTTAAACCACAATGCTTGTTTTAATTATGCAGGACCACAATAGGAAATTACAGAAATTTCTGAAATTATCTTGTTACGGCCAAGGAAAGGATACTGTCAATGGATGGGAGGAAATTAATTTCGGCAATTAAAGTCGTACGTGAATTTGAGTCAACTGTCAATTACTTGCCAGGATACTAATTTATCCCAAGGAGGAAGGGGGTGGGGGAAGTCTTGATATGTCATAGTAATTGATATGTCATAGTTTTACATCTAGCTGTCCTTCATGAGCTTCATCTGATTGGCCAAGCATTATACTGGTTTCTGAGGAAGTGACTCTGGGTGAATGGATTCAAATTCCGCTCCATGCGCTGTCAATGAACGAACTACATGTACAGTTAGTTCATAAAAAACTGTTTACTACAGATGGCTGTAGCGACCTATACCTGGCTGTGATCTAAACATGCTAATTCCAGCTGCTTCTGTCCGCTTCTATAGCGAATAGTCGGCTGACATTTATCACCAGAAAAGTGTAAACATCGGCAAATGTAAGAAATTATTGTTATATATCTTAAATATGTACTTTTAGATCCGGTTTTGAGTAGCCAGCAATTACAGCTTTGGCTAGACTCTTAATGAAACTAACTGTATGTATGTCAGTTACTGTCTGAATGGGCACTGCAAGTAAAAATGAAGGTGCTTTAAATCCAATACTATGTCAAGGTGTCAAGGAGTAAATGGTTTCATGCTTTTGTACTGATGACCATGGCTTTCTCATAGTCTTTCTGTTGCTAACTGTATATCACACTAAATTTGTAATAACAGATAAATGATTTACAAATGTACAATTTCGGTTTCTTCCTACCCTAGTTGGTTTGTTGTGATCCTTGATGTTTACTGTATATCAAGTGATGTGTCATGTGGTGCTTTACATCCTGTATTTCTGCACCTGATGGGCTAATTAGGACAGGTAGGGACCATGGTAATGAGATGATGGATGAAACAGTCATCCAACTATCTAAACTAAGGCTCGACTGGGAATTGAACCTGGGACCCAGTGGTTGGAAGCCCAGCGTGCTACCACTGAGCTAGGCCCCCACCCCCACATTTATCATGTCACCCGTCTTTTTTTAATGAAGTCAGTCGCTGATTTTCGAAATACTTGGAACAAGACTGCTGAGCCATTTTTATGGCCAATTTGCTTTTTCTGCAGTCTAATAAAACAGCACCCTTGTGCCTGACTAACCTTTTAACTATACACGCTATAAAAACACTGATGCTATTAAATCATGGTCTTTTAATTCAACAACTGTAAACTCAGCCCAACCGGTCGAACTTGTCATTAATCAACAAATTTGCTTTTACTGCTTGCTTCACTCTAGAGGGTTTGATGGGGTTCTGCCTCATTTATTTAAATGGTCTGGTGATCTAAAGCAATGTTAACAAATCATGTGGCCCATAGTGGTTCCTGTAATGCTGCAATAAATATGCAACACTCTTTATCTACATTGGAATACAGCTTAATTTAGGACCAGACTAGTACTTTGAGAGACCAGATATCCCCCTTGTGGTTAGGATATTAAGAAAGAAAAGGAAATTACATTCCTCTATCATCGCCCAGCAATCTGGTGATCACACAAGCACTGGCCCTGCCGGATGTAATCAGCCTTTGATCTCTGATCCAGAAGTTGTGAAACCACGTGATAATTTCCTGCGAGGTAATGGCAGGCTGCAGGGAATCGCTACATCAGTCAAGGTAAAGACCAAATAAGGTTAACTTGGTACATTTGTTGTCTCAGCCAGATGTGCACTTAAGAGACAAGGGCCTTGGCCAAGCTGCTCAACCACAGACTGAATACTGTTGTCCTGGCCAGCCCAGTAGCGCCATGCCTCACACACGTTTACCGCCTCTCTCTGGAATCATCCGCTGGGTTTCTTTCATGTCCCAAGTGAAGCAAAATTCTGAAAATGTTAGTTGACAACAGACCTCGGATTCCGATGGGCTATGGGGCAGTCCCTCAGTCAATGGAAGTGCTGGGTCCTCATGGTGTCCTCTGGAAAGAAACCCTGATAGTCTCACTGAGCTGGTTTAATACTAAGGTGGTCTAAAATAAGGCTTTTTTTTTTTTTAGTGTAAGCCAACTATAATATAAGCTAGGATTTGACAGAAGCTGCTGGATTTAGCCAGCTATAGCTACAGCCAGCAATAGGTCCCTACATCTGTCTAGAGTTTACCATATTTTATGAAACCGATCTGTATGCTCGAGAACCTCACCTTCAGGCCATCTCCCTTATAATAAAGTTACCTTAATAGTTAAGGCCACTCTGGGTACAAACTAAATGTGCGCTCTTAATAAAGTTGATCTACAAACTAAAGGTATTCTAAAGTTGTTAACATGCAGCATTAACTTAGTGGTTAATATACCATATGAACAACTCACATTTTGTAATTGGATTACTAGAATCTAGGAAGTTTTGACAACTTAGTTCCACAAAATAGCATTTAGTGCGTCTCACAAAACTGTATGTTCTGCGAATGTAAGATGAGGTGGTGTGTAGGGAATAAGGTGTTATGGAAAGTGCTCGCTGTGCCTTCAGTGAAAATTGGTTTAAAAATACTCTTTGTCTGGCAGACTAAATGGCCTGCACTGGAAGTGTTTCTCATGAGAATAAGCTAGAGTGAAAACTTGGTGGCTGTCTATATGGGACACGTCGCATTAATGTCTCTCTGCTGTGTAATATAGTGACTTTGGTGGCAGAGAGTGGGGGTTTAGGAGCAAATACTCTTAGGCTGCAATGTGCCATGGGTGATATTAGCTGCATTTGGCAGGAAAACTCTGTCACAATGGCGAGGATCTAGATGTCATTGGGGCTGACAGGTTTATGAAGAAATAGCAGTGGAGTGGCATTTGGCAGAGCAGACACAGAGTGTACATCAATGCATGCCTCGACAGCCATAATTGATGCTGGCAAAACTGACAGGAAAGCATTGCAATGAAGGACTGCTCCTTGCAGCACCCCATAAAGTTGTGTCTGCTGAACCTCTGCAGTACCTCCCTGCGCATTAAGCGCCCAATTTGCATGGTGTGTTCGATGGGCTTATGATGATTTATTGCTGGCTCACTTGTCAGTCCTGGGTGGGATACAACTCTGTTTCTGTGTGGATCACCTTCCCTTTCATTCTAGGTGGCTTGTCAACACAAGCAGTACAGTCACTGGAGTGGCATTAAGGCAGCCAAACAAAACTTAAGTCCCAGACAAAAACTAGCCAAGGTTATTGCTTCTGAGCATGCAGCAGAAAATACAAATACAAGCCTTCATGACACCCTCTAGCCTTCTCTCAGAATCCATAACATTTGTAACACCCTTATTTGTTTAGTTGTTGCCAAAGTTGCAGCGTTCATTTAATTTACATTATACTGAGTATATTGTTTTACTAATCAAAGTGGTGGTGGTGGTGGTGGATTAGGGCTTTACGTCCTGTATTTCTGCACCTGATGGGCTAATTAGGACAGGTAGGGACCATGGCAATGAGACCATGGAGTCTCTAGTGACTCCATGATGAGACGAAGGATGAAACAGCCATCCAACATAGGCTCGACTGGGAATTGAACTATAGGGACACAGTGGTTGGAAGCTCAGCATGCTACCACTGTGCTAGGCCCCCACCCCTTTACTAATCAAGGTGTACGGATATTGGTATGTTTCATTTCATTTAGTTCTTCCTCATACCACGAGGGTATACATTTATCGTTACGTGTTTGTACGAAAAACATTGCAGAGCACAGGATTCAAACCCGCACACCCATACTCACTGCTATACATCAATTAGTCATGTTAACTGCTGGGTCACCCAGTCTGGTTATGGGCATAAATATTAGAACCATATTATGAAGCACAAACGACAAATAAAATAAAAAGTTTACAGTGTTTTTAAGCATAGATAGAACCAGAGAGATCTTGCTTCTGCTCAGCTCAAGTTCTAGTTATAAAAAGAAATCACTCAGCAGAGGAAAGGAAATTTAGGAGAATTAATGCACAATTTGCTGTAGCAATTTCTGTGGTCGGTGATTATGGAAAATCCATTAGGAAATATTCATTGGAAAGCATAGCTAATTTACTGTGTAAATCTTCTGCATCTTCTATGTCTGGTCTATTAGTTGCACGGATTTTGAAATTCCTTCTTTTGAATATTTAGAATGCTGAGGTTATTTGAGGGACGTGCTTGACAGTTTATTTCCTATCTGATAATTTGGTAAGCCAACAGCAATACAAGCTAATGAAACAATCAGGCAGATTTACATGTCATTACTGAATTAAGACCTGCTGTTGTGCAAAAGTTGTCAATTGAGGTGGGCTTTGAGTTAGTTTTACTTGCTACCAAACTCGTTACCAAATTCAGGGGATGAAGCAGTGACTGGGAAGTAATGTAATGAAGATGCAGGAAGCCCAGTAGCCAGGATTAGTTCAGCTATCTTGAGAATCTTATCAGCGCAACAGTAATGGTTCCATCATGGCTGTCCAGTGAGGTTATAACGAGCTATGGCTGGACTGGTTTGGGTTCTGGTTAGACTGTTCAATAGGGTTTTTATTACAGTGCATTGATGGTTAGAAGTTTTATATGGTTTTAGGCACTGCCATATGCATATAGGGAGACTGTTGTTAGTTAAGAAGCAAGTCTGTGGAACGATTTCAACTAAAATCAGAGTCAAGGCAATGCAGCAGAGGGTTACAACATCAGCATTTGACTATGTAGAGATGTTATTTGCCATGAATACAATGCAGTGTTTATAAACACTCAATACCTCATCAGTTATAGGCAATATGTTTCCAGAATCAACTCACCGTAATGGCGAGGTCATCCTGATAATATGGTGGCGTTCTTAGAGTGGGGTTGAACCATACACCAAAAATACAGTGCACGAATACAGTGCATGAATACAGAGCTTGAATTCAGGTACAAGTCAAATGTGTCCACATATTTGATGTTCATGCGCATAGATGTCGTTCGCTTGGGGTGGCAATCATGTAGGATGACTTCAGAGTCTGCTCTTCAAAGCAGGTTCTGTATCAAATAAACTAAAAATGCCGTTTATTTTCTCCTGTCCCAAATATGAATTCCTGGTTACCAATGTGTACATAAGTAACGATTAATATACAACCCAGATAGCATTCCAAATCGGGCCAGTGTCGTTTCTATACCATTTTCGCACCGACGTCAAAACGATTTAGAATGCTATCTGGGAAATATACCTTGTCTGGGTACATTTAGATACTCTTTCGTTAAAAGCTAATTATAAGCAAACATTGGCCTGTCAGGGCTGTTTGCGAACAATTTAATTAGCTTTCTTGCCTTTAAATTGACTTTAAATATCACTCGAGCGAAATTAACTGTAATGTGACAAGACAATATTTTAATCAAATTTGGCTGCACTTCATTGCATGTGGCAGTTAGACATGTGTCTTTTCTGCTATTTTACAGGTAAAATGTGAGATTCTACATAATATTTATATCGGATTCACTGCACAACGCCTGCCTTTTCCTGCATACCTCCTGCAGCCATTTGTAATCTGTTTGGGAAGTCATTTGCAAGCCTTCACTCAGGTCAATAGGAGTCCTAAGCAAGCAACCTTGAGACATCTGTCAATTATTGACTAATGGCTTTTTCCACATCACAAACGACATCCAATTATCCAGCATCAGGATTTGACTTCCTTCGTTTGTTTGGCAAACGAATGTCTATTAGTTGGCAGCTATCAGTGGATGTAACATAACAATAAATATGAAAGACAACAGTGAGAAATATGCAGGAGAAGTCTTGTATAGGTAAATTTTGAAATGTCTGTTTCTGGGTAACGTATAGACCTGTTCTTCTTCTTTTTTTCTTTTTCTTTTTGTCAAATAGAAACTTAGCAACCATAACTATATGCATATAGCACTTACAGGTAAACACTGTGGAGACATTAGTTTAATTGTTATTGACTGTCCTCCCAACTTTATTTTTTTGTACCATTTGATATTAGGGCAGATTACACAAAAAATAGGCTCCCAACCAAACATCTCCCATTTCCCAGATAGCAATCCATATCGGACCAACATCGGCGCAACGTCGGCGATGTTGTTATGATGTTGTAATTACAGTGGCCAATATTGAAACAATGCTAGGCCGATTTGGAATGCTATCTGGGTTGTACATTGTTCCATATGTTGCACACAAAATATTACCAAAGAAGTCAAGTCTACATTCTTTTTAGCACATCAATATTAATATAATAGATTGCATAACAAAATATAACCCAAGAAGTGAAGTCTACATTCTTTTTATCACATCAATATTAATATAATAGATTGCATAACAAAATATTACCCAAGAAGTCAAGTCTACATTCTTTTTATCACACCAATATTAATATAATAGATTGTCCATCATCTCAATGGAAAAGTACCCTAACCCTGACGTCATCACAATAGAAAAGGATGTTTGAAGACTTGATTCTTGTTAATAGCAAAGCTGGCTGGTTCTGTTTTGATTGCTCGTCACAGCGAAGTAAAGGTATAAAGAACCCCGAATGTTTTGTGTCAGACAGATTATATCAGACAGGAAAAACAGCCACAAGAACAACACACTTGGGTAAGTGACATTTATCATCTCTGTTGTGATAAACTACTGTGACAGTTATCTTCACCAGAATAAGGAACACAAAGTAACATGGCTCAAAGATTCTGCAATGATGCGCTAAAGCTTACAATAAATGGATTTGTAGTATTACGTCTATAACTAGCTTGTACTTGATTGTTGTTTAAAATTAACAGATTTTGGGACAAGTGATACTGAGTTGCTCTGAAAGAAGTACAAAGTCAAGCAAAAATATGAATATACAGCGTGCGGCCTAAAAACTTGCACTGGGCTTCTCCTCTTTTGGGATAGCTCTAGGTTACACAAATGCTTATGAGGTTTTTCAAAGTTTAGCCACATTTAGTCAGGGGTTTATAAGCAATTGGTCATATCGATATTTTTGATCTTGTCATGTCAGACAATATTAGTGTCTGAATTAATGTCACACTTCTGTCTGCTTGCATGGTGTCTCTAGTTGAAGAAAAGCTTTCAAGAGATTTCCTAGTTAATACACCTCTGAAGCCACCAAAAATATATTATTTGCAGAGAATCCTCCTTCAGTGTTTTCTATACATGCATATGTATATTATGGTATTAGATGATAAGAAGGTTGGTTTCAGTTTTGATCCAGCAAGGTTATAAAGTTAAAACAGAGATATATATTGGTATTCCAGAGGGACTTTTTGAACCTACAACTAATCTGGAAAAAATCACATGATTTTCAGGAAGATGGCCCATAATAAGACAGAAAAGACAGAAAATTGATCAGAATCTAAAATGGCACTTTCCACCTCAAAGGTGTTAATGGTCTACCTTTCTTATTAAAAATGAATCTTTTTGTCCTGTTTTTGGTGGCAAAGGTCGACAAAGGTGACTGTAACACATCTGTATGATCAGTGACATAATCTAGTGCTTGTATAGCAAAGGCCGAGGTGAAAATGACCTGAAGGTGTGATAAGTGTGCATGTGCTATATTTAGATCCATATTATCAATAACTCGTGAGGAAACAATAAAATATATTAATAAAGATAATGTAGGACTATAATTACTTATGTGTGTATGACTGCAGCTGCATGTGTTGATTATCACTTGAGATAATAACAGAAGAGGTAGCAGTAGCTGCTGGTGCAAGTTTTTATGCCGCACCCTGTAGTCAAGGCACTTCCAGCTCTGGCTCCTAACGAGGCAAATATTCCTCTGCTTTGTTGTGCAAACTTAATCACAGGCAATTCCTGCTGACAATTAGACAGAATCTTTGACAGAGAATTGTCAAACAAAGACACATTGTCTCCTATGGTTTGTGAGTAAGCTTCAGATGCAAAGAATAGAAAAATGCTGATAATTTAGCTAACTAAATTTTTAGCATTTAGACCAGTATATTAGGCATGGCACTGGATGCTCTTTTGGTAAACATGACCTGATGCTCGTCTACAGCTTTTGACACTCTTTGTTACTCTGTCTTTTGTAATGGATATAAAAACATTTCTGATTCTGGTACATGAATTTGCATTTAATGTCAAGGTCTCAATGCTACTGGGTCTGAAGCGCAGTCAGCTTATATGACCAGCAGTCAGAAGTGATGGGATTATAAGGCTTAGAATCCACACCATGTTACACATTAACCCCAAGGGTGGGGTCTTTTACTTGTACCAACATTGACACTGAGTACAATACAAGGCAGAATTTAAGTGCACCTCCGGCGATTTTTTGATGGACACATGCAAAATGAGCCTGGATGTATTATGGCAAATGCCATTTCCCCAATATTTTGTCTCATTTTCCCCAATATTTTGTGTCTTATGGCTGTTTTTCTTGTCGCTTGAATTCTTCATTTTTTTGAATTTGAAGACATGTTGAATTTAGTTTCAGCTACCGATACCTGACATAAATATACCAAGTTTCAGGTACTTTAGTTAATTTAGCCTTAAAAATCAAAAACAAATTTAAGCAATATATTAACCTGAATAAAGCCAAGCATGGTACATAAAACAAGAATAAGAATTAATCAATATAATGCAGAATTTACTGAGAAATTATTTTTCTTGTGACCAGCCAAAACCTATTCCACAATGTTCGCTGCAAATGGTAGCCAATTTTCTGTGCAAATTATCTCTGATTGTGTGGTCTATTTGTTGCCAGATGAACAAAAATTAGTTTCCTAATGGGAAAAAAATTTGCTCAGTAATCGGAAAATTTCCTCTCATTGGCTGATTGCTATTGTATTATGATGTATAATTATTCATATGTACAATAACTCAATTTCATAACTTTTTTGATTTACAGTCCCAATGGCTGGTTGTCCTTCCGAGTATGAATAAACAAAATAATAATAACTAAGAATGTATCAATTTGAGATGTTGTCTCAATCCTCCATGATAAAATTTAAGTACAACAGTGTTTCATCTAAGTTTTAAGTATCTTATTCATGTATCTTAGTCGTTAACTACTTACAAATATGTGCAGCCCTTTTTGCCTCCTGCAGATGAAGATGAATTACTGCCATTTCAAAGTTCACCTTTTACGTAAGAGCCGAGTGTAATTGGTGGAGACCACTTAAGTACGTCAGTTAAGTAGATTTGCATATGTCCATTGACTTGTTTGTAGGTTGATCAATATTAAGCAGCCCACTCAAGTGGAACCAGACATCTTATCAGCTGAAACAAAGTGAACCTAGTTTAGCGAAATTGCAGTAAGCTAAACACAATCCTCTCCTCAACATGCATATTTTCTATTAGATAGTATCAGATAAGCATGATCATAATTACCTGACATTTATCTGGTGGGGGCCTAGCTCAGTGGTAGCATGCAGGGTTTCCAACCACTGGGTCCCGGGTTCAATTCCCGGTCAGGCCTATGTTGGATGGCTGTTTCATCCTTCGTCTCATTGCCATGGTCCCTACCTGTCCTAATTAGCCCATCAGGTGCAGAAATGCAGGACGTAAAGCCCTAATTCACCCATCACCACCTGAGATTTATCTAACAGTCAATCCTACACCTTGACAAGTTGACAATGAACTTAAAACTTTATAAATTTATAATTCATCAATATTGAATTAATAAAGCGTGGTTGTAAACATTTGTGATTTTCTTTACCAATCAACCAAATGCATCAATACAATATTTAATCATTAACAAAGTAACCATTGGCGAGTTTTTAGTTATCTGACTATAATACACTGCATCCTTTACATCCATGTCATGCATACCATGCGCATACTAAATGTAGCATCCATAGTTGACATGATGCCCTGTCAAACTTAAGAGGCAGTGAACCATCCATTAAGCATGTTACAGCTCTTGTCTCGATTTTGGGATTATATTGGGATTATTTAGTCATTCTCAGGATGTAACATGGCAGTAATTCAGTTTTCAGCTCAATATTTAGGTGCATAACCATAAATTCCCATTGTCTTGGACAGCTGTAATCTCAGCCTCGCTTTATTCCATGGTCGAAACTGCCATCTTCCCCACATTATGCAACATCAGTAAGTCATGATTTTATCGTTCCTCTGCATGTACCATTACTTCACCATCATTGCCTGAAAAATTGCAAATATCACCAACATAAAGCCCCATTGAATAGGCATTTTGATTAGAAATAGATGATAATACATGTAGCAAGTCACCCAAAACATCTACATGGCCAATTGTGCCACGTTCGTTTTCCATGCGTATAGATAAATGAATGGTTTTTTCCTTATTTATAATTAGCTAAAAAAACCATGCGTTTTCCATGCATTTATCCTTCTTATGGAAAACGCACATTTGGCCATGTAGCACATGTGACGGTCGTTTTTCTATGCCCGCAAACTGAACATTTGAGGTTGCCCTGCAAATGCCTCAATGATCTTTTTCAAAATACGGACTATACTACTCTGGCTTTATATGTACTGTCATGATGATTTAAACGTTTGAAAATTAACTTTATAATTATAGAAACATTCACAAATTTCCCATTAATTTTCAAATTTCCTTTAATTTAATTTTGTATGTATTGAAATTGATATATATGACATTTGTAATAGCATGTGGAATAAATCTACTACTGCTACTATAAGCTAATTTCTCTCACAGTACATGGGAAGAAAAATGCCATGCATTTTGAAGAAAACAGGAATTTTGCTCACAATACAAGATCGCTGAATGACAGTCAATCTTCTTACTATTGAAAGAACCCGAGAGACCGAACCAAAAAAATCCCAGACATCTAGCAAAGTTGACGCAGTTCAAAGGGGTAAATGTAAATTCAAATCTTCTTTGATGAGAAGCTCTACTATGGCATGCAATCGTTTTTCAAATTTCGAAAGAATATGAAGAAACTTTGTTGCAGTTTGAATTACAATTACAGAAAGAAAACAGAAGGTTTCATTTTACTCCCCAGGGAGTTGTATTCTGCCACACCAGACTGTCTGCTACTTCCCTTGTTCGTTAACATACAGTAACTATTGTTGACTATGAACGAATGAATGAATGAATTAATGAATTTTAACATGTCGAGGTCCCGAATGACCTTTATGTCAAATACATTGAACTTAGGAAGCTTATCTGTATTATATGGAGTCCATCCGAAAATATATTACAGATATTCAAGAGCTCTTGGGGCCAGCATTCTTATTGTTGGTTCCGACCACGGAGATAGGCCAGGTTATAATGAGTCCATTATTGACTCTGTTGGGAAATTTCTTTTTTTTAAATAATATATATATCAAATTCCACATACATGCCAAAACGCCAGTGCAATACATTTGGACAAAAAGGCCACATTTCTTAATTGCTTCATTGTCATGCGACCCATTTTTTTCAAAAAATCAATAGTTGTATTTCTTATTATTGACCTAATAATTGTTCTAGTGTATGGTTCGATCAGCTGTGACAGGGATATATACATGTATAGTATTGTATATTTAAGAAGGTAAATGTCACCTTACTAAAACTAAAATGGAAAAAAAATTATACTCAGTACAACATCAAAATTATCACACCCAGACCATTAACATGAAAATAGCCTCTTACTAACAGATTTAACTACCCAAGCATAGTGTATGCCTTCTCTTGTGTCACCGTGGCTTCCCTGTGTTTTTCAATATGAATGAAGACTGAAGGATTGGAGAGAAATTGGGTCATTTCTCATGTAGAGACAACATCTTACTGCTAATCAATTCCATCAATGTGTCATTGAACCTGCTACAGGCCAGGGGCACCATATAATATTAGATTATGCCAGCATCAAGCTCCTGTCACAGCTTAAATTTGGGTATCAATCTAACTGCTCAATTAACTTATGACATGACCCTGATTACAAATTCTGACAGAGACAGATAACTCGCAAGATATGCACAGTGCAGTGCCTGGTAATGCTGTATAGTACAGTATTATATGGTTGCACTTGTTTCAAGTTCTTACTGAATATGCTGTTCAAGTGTGCACCATTTAGTACTTTTAGGCAGTTATCACAATAGCAGGCACTATTTAATTCATCAAATATACACTTACCAAATTTTGCAATTTTGACATGTTTTGCATAACTGTCAAGTGTAATTAAAATTAAAGCCGAGCTGCCTGTCGTGTTAGAAATCCTCATTGTACTGTTTACACCAACTGCGATTTAATAGTTTATAGTACCACGTAACACTGCTTCATAATATTGATATTCTGATCGGTGTCTGACTTTCTTTTTATTTTCATACTAAGTTTTTATTTTCCCTTCTTTTTTTCCTATTCTGGCACCAGCGATTCTTCCTTAATGAGAACTTACTGCCTGTGAACTAATTAGACAAGAACTTGCCACGAGCAAGGTTCTTGTGAAGATATTGGATAAAACAGCCAGCCTGAGGTACAATGTAGCTGATTTGTTTTACGCCAAGTGCCGCATGGCCAGAATGTGAAAGAATACAGTGGATCCCACATCAAGGCCAGAGGCAGACATAATAATGAGATGACTTATATTACTTTTCCCTCATTTTAAGAAAAGTGGTTCTGCAGCATGTCTGACTAATCAATGCAATCATCCATGTTTGGCAGGATTTGTAGTTTAAAAAAATTAAAAATTTAAAAACTTTGAAAGTAATGCTGCAAACAGCTGTGCATAACAGTATGGTATTATATGTTAATTTGCAATGCAAGACACATATATATAAATATGACCAGATTCATGTTCATACGTGCATTTTCCATGCGTTTCGATAAACGCATGGAAAACGTATGGTTTTTGCCTCATTATAATTAGCTAAAAACTATGCATTTTCCATGCATTTATCCTTCTCATGGAAAACGCACGTGGCACATTTGGTAATGTACCAATTTGCTAACTGACATAAGTTCTGGAGTTGTTTTGTTTCTTTGAACAACACAGGTATTTATCTTCTCCATTTTACACTCCTTTGAGTTAGTGCAATAAAACAAAAAAGAGAAAAAATGAAAATGAATGAACTTGTTCAGTAGGGAAAAAACTCTTGATGAACAAACGTTGTCATCTGTCAAAATGATTGATTCTCCGAGACCTCCAGGGCATTGGATGATTAAGCAAAGTTTCAGAATTCTGCATTCATATGGAAATTTAATCCATCATTCGTTCATTATTTCATTGCACTGTTGTGCTTGCATTTTCTTCAGTGCATTTGTGAAGAAACGTTATATAAATGTTCACTTCAGGAAAATTTTGATGGTATGACGTGCCAAAGGTATTTAATGCATGTGATCGTTTTGTGGTTGCTCCATCATATGATGTATTGTAAATAACGCCAATTCGAATTCTATTTTTTTATTTGCACTTACAGGAATACAGATTAACACATGTACAAAACATTAAACAAGTACATGTTTAATACCAAATTAAAAAAAAATTTGTTACTGGGAGGAGGCAAAATTGCACAATATACAAGCACAAAAGGATATTTTATAAAAAGGGAAACGTTACTCAAAGATGACTTAACATTAACATATATAGTAATGATCTAATGAATGGTGCAAATTGCAGACTTATGCGTTCTTATAGACATTTTAATTACTCTTCATGAGGTGATTGAAATAGGCTACAAGTGTTGAATTCTATCAAGCAAAAACAGCCTCTGAAGGGGCAGTGATTTACCTCTTGAACCTGTGCCTGGAAGAGGCTTTTGCCAACTCCCAGGGGATTTGTCTGCTTTTTGATAGATCACTTGTTGAATCACTCCACAACTCAAGAACTCTTGGGAAAGTTTTGTCCTAATTTTTTCATTCGTCTAGGTTTGTCAGCAGTTTTTCATCTTGATCATGAACAAGAACAACAACAGCTCATGGCACTGTCTTGACTAGTTGACCAGTAGCTAATGTTGCCCTTTTTGACCTCTGTGATCAATCAAAGTCATTGTTTGGCAAGAGCTTCCCTCAGTGTGGTTTAAAAGAGGAAAACACAAGAGCTACTGTTTGACTGATGACTTCATCCTTTATGGCTTTATGGTATCATTATGTTCTTGTTTGAAGAACAATGCCAGGCTTTTTGTCTTGTGTCTCAGGAAAACAAAAAGTCTTCGTCTAAAAGTATTCCAAAAGCCAGACGTTATATAATGTTTGTTTACATCAACAGTGTGAATATGACATTTTCATCTTATATGCCTTCTTTGTTGCTTCCAATAAAATCTGTAAAATGGGCCCTCATTTTGCAGAATTGGGCTGAGGTGAGGGTCTGAAATTTAGACCTTGTATACATCATATAATGTAACCTTCCTAAATGAAATTCTAGGATGCAACTCACTAAGTATTTTGCTAGGATATCCTGCAATCTCCCTATTGAAACCCTTTTCACCGCAAGATGAGTGGGGGCCCAGCTCAGTGGTAGCGCACTCGGCTGGATCTCGGGTTTAATGCCTGGTCGAGGATGGCTGTTTCATCCTTCATTTCATTGCCATGGTCCCTACTTGTCTTAATAAGCTTATCAGGTGCATAAATACAGGACGTAAAGCCTCAATCCACCCATAACTTCACCGCAAGATTTCGAACCAGGAATGAATTGTGAGCTCCTACTGCCCTATTTACCATCACAATATTTTTACTAATCCCCACCATATCTTATCAAAGTTGCAGAATGTTGTTTTGTATCTTTCAAAGCAGATTTTTCAAGATGTTACGTTTTAGCTTTCATGTCATTTAACTTCAGGATTCCTTTGCTATTGATCTAGGCATCAGGTCAGAAAATCTCACGACTTCTTTGAAGAACAGAATCTGCATTCACCCATGCTTTTATTGCCACTCAAAGTCAAAGGGTCATGACTTGTCTCAGATTACATCTATTGAGTTGCACGTCTTACACCACAAGTGCCTCTTGTATGCATCTTGAATGTGCCTTGTACGATGTAGTGTCTGACTCATTTTGTGTAAGATTTGCAGAATTTTCTGATGTACATTCAAAGAAAATTGAATGACACATAACAAAATATTACCCAAGAAGTCAAGCCTACATTCTTTTGTTCTAGCACATCAATATTAATATAATAGGTTGCATAACAAAATATTACCCAAGAAGTCAAGTCTACATTCTTTTTAGCACATCAATATTAATATAGTAGATTGTCCATCATCACAATGGAAAAGTATATTTGAAGAATTGTTTCTTGTTAATAGCAAAGCTTGCAGGTTCTTTTTTTGATTGCTCTTCACAGCAAAGTAAAGGTATAAAGAACCCCGAATGTTTTGTGTCAGACAGATTATATCAGACAAGAAAAACAGCCACAAGAACAACTCACTTGGGTAAGTGACATTTATCATCTCTGTTGTGATAAACTACTGTGACAGTTATCTTCACCAGAATAAGGAACACAAAGTAACATGGCTCAAACGTTCTGCAATGATGCGCTAAAGCTTATAATAATGGATAGATGTAGTATTACACCTATAACTAGCTTGTACTTGATTGTTGTTTAGAATTAACAGATTTTGGGACAAGTGATACTCAGTTGCTCTGAAAACAGTGCAAAGTCAGGCGAAAATATAAATATAGTCAAGCCAGTTCCAGCTCTGGCTCCTAACGAGGCAAATATTCCTTCGCTTTGTTGTGCAAACTTAATCACAGGCAATTCCTGCTGACAATTAGACAGAATCTTTGACAGAGAATTGTCAAACAAAGACACATTGTCTCCTATGGTTTGTGAGTAAGCTTCAGATGCAAAGAATAGAAAAATGCTGATAATTAAGCTTACTAAATTTTTAGCATTTAGTCCAGTATAACATGACCTGATGCTCGTCTACACCTTTTGACACTCTTTGTTACTCTGTCTTTTGTAATGGATATAAAAACATTTCTGATTCTGGTACATGAATTTGTCAAGGTCTCAATGCTAATGGGTCTGAAGCGTAGTCAGCTTATATGACCAGCAGTCAGACGTAGTGATTGGATTATAAGGCTTAGAATCTACACCATGTTACACATATACCCTAAGGGTGGGGTCTTTTACTCGTACCAACATTGACACTGAGTACAATACAAGGCAGAATTTAAGTGCACCCCCGGCGATTTTTTGATGGACACATGCAAAATAAGGCTGGATGTACTATGGCAAATGCCATTTCCCCAATATTTTGTCTCATTTCCCAAATATTTTGTCTCATTCCCCAATATTTTGTCTCATTTTCCCCAATATTTTGTGTCTCATGGCTGTTTTTCTTGTCGCTTGAATTATTCATTTTTTTTAATTTGAAGACATGTTGAACTTAGTTTCAGCTACCGATACCTGACAAAAATATACCAAGTTTCAAGTACTTTAGTTTATTTAGCCTTAAAAATCAAAAAACATATTTAAGCAATATATTTACCTGAATAAAGCCAAGCATGGTACATAAAACAAGAATAATAATTAATCAATATAATGCGGAATTTACTGAAAAATTACTTTTCTTGTGACCAGCCAAAACCTATTCCACGATGTTCGCTGGAAATGGTAGCCAATTTTCTGTGCAAATTATCTCTGATTGTGTGGTCTATTTGTTGCCAGATGAACAGAAATTAGTTTCTTAATGGGAAAAAGTTTCACCATAAAAATGGCTCAGTAATCAGAAAACTTCCTTTCATTGGCTGATTGCTATTGTATTATGATGTATAATTATTCATATGTACAATAACTCAATTCCATAACTTTTTGATTTGCAGTCCCAATGGCTGGTTGTCCTTCCGAGTATGAATAAACATGATAATAATAACTAAGAATGTATCAATTTGAGATGTTGTCTCAATCCTCCATGATAACATCTAAGTACAACAGTGTTTCATCTAAGTTCTAAGTATCTTATTCTTGTATCTTAGTCGTTAACTACTTACAAATATGTGCAGCCCTTTTTGCCTCCTGCAGATGAAGATGAATTACTGCCATTTCAAAGTTCACCTTTTACGTAAGAGCCGAGTGTAATTGATGGAGACCACTTAAGTATGTCAGTTAAGTAGATTTGCATATGTCCATTGACTTGTTTGGTAGGTTGATAAATATTAAGCAGCCCACTCAAGTGGAACCAGACATCTTATCAGCTGAAACAAAGTGAACCTGTTTTAGCGAAATTGCAGTAAGCTAAACACAATCCTCTGCTAAACATGCATATTTTCTATTAGATAGCGTTAGATGAGCATGATCATAATTACCTGGGCTTCCTATGTTGGATGGCTGTTACATCCTTCGTCTCATTGCCATGGTCCCTACCTGTCCTAATTAGCCCATCAGGTGCAGAAATGCGGGACGTAAAGCCCTAATCCACCCAACACCACCTGAGATTTATCTAACAGTCAATCCTACACCTTGACAAGTTGACAATGAACTTAAAACTTTATAAATTTATAATTCATCAATATTGAATTATTAAAGCGTGGTTGTAAACATTTGTGATTTTCTTTACCAATCAACCAAATGCATCAGAACAATATTTAATCATCAATGTCAGCAAAGTAACCATTAGCGAGTTTTTAGTTATCTGACTACACTGCATAATTGACATCCATGTCATGCATAATTGACATCCATGTCATGCATACTAAATGTAGCCCTGCCAAACTTAAGAGGCAGTGAACCATCCATTAAGCTTGTTACAGTATGGTTACAGCTCTTGTCTTCGATTTTGGGATTATATTGGGATTATTTAGTCATTCTCAGGATGTATTTTGGTAGTAATTCAGTTTTCAGCTCAATATTTAGGTGCATAACCATACATTCCCATTGTCTTGGACTGCTGTAATCTCAGCCTGGCTTTATTCCATGGTCGAAAATGCCATCTCCACCACATTATGCAACATCAGTAAGTCATGATTTTATCGTTCCCATGCATGTACCATTACTTCACCATCACTGCCTGAAAAATTACGAAGATCACCAACATAAAGCCTCATTGAATAGGCATTTTGATTGGAAATAGATGATAATACATGTAGCAAGTTACCCAAAACATCTCTAACACATGTGATGGTCGTACAATTATATGTTCAGGTAGTTTGATAAAATACGGTCAACTCTAGCTGCCTGTAGCGAGTTGTACCTGGCTGTGGTCTAAACATGCTAAAGCTCTGTCCACTGCTATAGCTAATAGCTAGTCGGCTTTCATCTATCACCATATAAATATAAACCAATAAATGTAAGAAATCAATCTAATATATCATAAATATGTACTTTTTAGATCCTGTTTTGAATAGCCAGCTATGACAGCTTTGTATAATTTCAATTTGACGGGCCGTTTTTAATGAAAATAACTGTATAACCGCAGTACATGGGTAGAAAAATGCCATGCATTTTGAAGAAAACAGGAATTTTGCTCGCAATACAAGCTGAGTCATATCCATTGAACTTATGAACTTTGCGGCTTGCCTTAAAAGCAAGATTAAAAGGTCTGACAGCCAAGATCGCTGAATGACAGTCAATCTTCTTACTATTGAAAGAACCCGAGAGACCGAACCAAAAAAATCCCAGACATCTAGCTAAGTTGATGCAGTTCAAAGGGGTAAATGTAAATTCAAATCTTCTTTGATGAGAAGCTCTACTATGGCATGCAATCGTTTTTCAAATTTCGAAAGAATATGAAGAAACTTTGTTGCAGTTTGAATTACAATTACAGAAAGAAAACAGAAGGTTTCATTTTACTCCCCAGGGAGTTGTATTCTGCCACACCAGACTGTCTGCTACTTCCCTTGTTCGTTGACATACAGTAACTGTTGTTGAGTATGAACGAATGAATGAATGTATTACTGAATTTTACATTTCGAGGTCACAAATGACCTATATGTTGAATACATTAAACTTAGGAAGCTTGCCTGTATTATATGGAGTTCATCCGAAATAATATTACAGATATTCAAGAGCTCTTGGGTCCAGCATTTTTATTGTTGGTTCCGACCATGGAGATAGGCCTGGTTATGTAGATTTCATATTGACTCTGTTGGAAAATTTATTTTTAAAGAATATATATATCAAATTCCACATATATGCCAAAACGCAAGTGCAATACATTTGGACAAAAAGGCCACATTTCTTAATTGCTCTGTTGTCATGCGACCCATGTTTTCATTAAAAAAAATCAATAGATTTATTTCTCATTGACCTGATAACTCGTTCTAGTACAGGGTTTCGATCAGATGTCACATTGATATATGAATAGTATTTTATATTTAGGAAGGTAAATGTCACCTTACTAAAACTAAAATGGAAAAAAAAGTATACTCAGTACAACATCAAAATTATCACACCCAGACCATTAACATGAAAATAGCCTCTTACTAACAGATTTAACTACCCAAGCATAGTGTATGCCTTCTCTTGTGTCACCGTGGCTTCTCTGTGTTTTTCAATATGAATGAAGACTGAAGGATTGGAGAGAAATTGGGTCATTTCTCATGTAGAGACAACATCTTACTGCTAATCAATTTCATCAATGTGTCATTGAACCTGCTACAGGCCAGGGGCACCATATAATATTAGATTATGCCAGCATCAAGCTCCTGTCACAGCTTAAATTTGGGTATCAATCTGACTGCTCAATCAACTTATGACATGACCCTGATTACAAATTCTGACAGAGACAGATAACTCGCAAGATATGCACAGTGCAGTGCCTGGTAATGCTGTATAGTACAGTATTATATGGTTGCACTTGTTTCAAGTTCTTACTGAATATGCTGTTTAAGTGTGCACCATTTAGTACTTTTAAGCAGTTATAACAATAGCAGGCACTATTTAATTCATCAAATATACACTTACCAAATTTGCAATTTTGACATGTTTTGCATAACTGTCAAGTGTAATTAAAATTAAAGCCGAGCTGCCTGTCATGTTAGAAATCCTCATTGTACTGTTTACACCAACTGCGATTTAATAGTTTATAGTACCACGTAACACTGCTTCAATAATATTGATATTCTGATCGGTGTCTGACTTTCTTTTTATTTTCATACTAAGTTTTTTTTTCCCCTTCTTTTTTTTCCTATTCTGGCACCAGCGATTCTTCCTTAATAAGAACTTACTGCCTGTGAACTAATAAGATAAGAACTTGCCACGAGCAAGGTTCTTGTGAAGATATTGGATAAAAATGCCAGCCTGAGGTACAATGTAGCTGTTTGTTTTACGCCAAGTACCGCATGGCCAGAATGTGAAAGAGTACAGTGGATCCCGGATCAAGGCCAGAGGCAGATGTAATTATGAGACAACTTATATTACTTTTCTCCCATTTTAAGAAAAGTGGTTCTGCAGCATGTCTGACTTATCAATGCAATCATCCATGTTTGGCTGGATGTGTAGTTTAAAAAATAAAAAAACTCTGAAGGTAATGCTGCAAATGTCTGTGCATAACAGTATGGTATTATATGTTAATTTGCAATGCAAGACACATATATATAAATATGACCAGATTCATGTTCATACATGGCCAATTGTGCCACGTGCGTTTTCCATGCGTTTGGATAAACGCATGGAAAACGCATAATTTTTGCCTCATTTTAATTAGCTAAAAACCAAGCGTTATTCATGCATTTATCCTTCTCATGGAAAACGCACGCGGCACATTTGGCAATGTACCAATTTGCTTATTACTGACATAAGTTCTGGAGTTGTTTTGTTTTTGGAACAACACAGGTATTTATCTTCTCCATTTTACCATGGAGTCACCAGAGATTTTACACTGCTTTGAATTAGTGCAATAAAACAAAAAAGAGAAAACAATGAAAATTAATGAACTTGTTCAGTAGGGAAAAAACTCTTGATGAACAAACGTTGTCATCTGTCAAAATGATTGATTCTTCGAAACCTCCAGGGCATTGGATGATTAAGCAAAGTTTCAGAATTCTGCATTCATATGGAAATTTTATCCATCATTCGTTCATTATTTCATTGCACTGATGTGCTTGCATTTTCTTCAGTGCATTTGTGAAGAAACGTCATATAAATGTACATTGTACAGCAAATTTTGATGGTTTGACGTGCCAAAGGTATTTAATGCATGTGATCGTTTTGTGGTTGCTCCATCATATGATGTATTGTTAAATAACGCCAATTCGAATTCTATTATTTTTATTTGCACTTACAGGAATACAGATTAACACATGTACAAAACATTAAACAAGTAAATGTTTATAGCAAAATTTCAATAAAATTAGTTACTGGGAGGAGGCAAAATTGCACAATATACAAGCACGAAAGGATATTTTATAAAAAGGGAAACGTTACTCAAAGATGACTTAACATTAACATATATAGTAATGATCTTATGAATGGTGCAAATTGCAGACTTATGCGTTCTTATAGACATTTTAATTACTCTTCATGAGATGATTGAAATAGGCTACAAGTGTTGAATTCTATCAAGCAAAAACAGCCTCTGAGTCAGGAATTTTTGTCTGAAGGGGCAGTGATTTACCTCTTGAACCTGTGCCTGGAAGAGGCTTTTGCCAACTCCCAGGGGATTTGTCTGCTCTTTGATAGATCACTTGTTGAATCACTCCACAACTCAAGAACTCTTGGGAAAGTTTTGTCCTAATTTTTTCATTCGTCTAGGTTTGTCAGCAGTTTTTCATCTTGATCATGAACAAGAACAACAACAGCTCATGGCACTGTCTTGACTAGTTGACCAGTAGCTAATGTCTCAAGAACTGTCCTTTTTGACCTCTGTGATCAATCAAAGTCATTGTTTGGCAAGAGCTTCCCTCAGTGTGGTTTAAAAGAGGAAAACACAAAAGCTACTGTTTGACTGATGACTTCACTACATCCTTTATGGCTTTATGGTCTCATTATGTTCTTGTTTGAAGAACAATGCCAGGCTTTTTGTCTTGTGTCTAAGGAAAACAAAAAGTCTTTGTCTAAAAGTATTCCAAAAGCCAGACGTTATATAATGTTTGTTTACATCAACAGTGTGAATATGACATTTTCATCTTATATGCCTTCTTTGTTACTTCCAATAAAATTTGTGAAATGGGCCCTCATATTGCAGAATTGGGCTGAGGTGAGGGTCTGAAATTTAGACCTTGTATACATCATATAATGTAACCTTCCCAAATGAAATTCTAGGATTAACCTCACTAAGTATTTTGATAGGATAACCTGCAATCTCCCTATTGAAACCCTTTTCACCGCAAGATGAGTGGGGGCCTAGCTCAGTGGTAGCGCACTGGGGTGGGTCTCGGGTTCAATGCCTGGTCGAGGATGGCTGTTTCATCCTTCATTTCATTGCCATGGTCCCTACCTGTCTTAATAAGCTTATCAGGTGCAGAAATACAGGACGTAAAGCCTCAATCCACCCACCCACTTCACCGCAAGATTTCGAACCAGGTATGAATTGTGAGCTCCTACTGCCCTATTTACCATCACATTATTTTTACTAATCCCCACCATATCTTATCAAAGTTGCAGAATGTTGTTTTGTATCTTTCAAAGCAGATTTTTCAAGATGTTACGTATTGGCTTTCATGTCATTTAACTTCAGGATTCCTTTGCTATTGATCTGAGCATCAGGTCAGAAGATCTTACGACTTCTTTGAAGAACAGAATCTGCATTCACCCAGCTTTTATTGCCACTCAAAGTCAAAGGGTCATGACTTGTCTCAGATTACATCTATTGAGTTGCACGTCTTACACCACATGTGCCTCTTGTATGCCTCTTGAATGTGCCTTGTATGGTGTAGTGTCTGACTCTCATTTTGTGTAAGATTCGCAGAATTTTCTGATGTACATTCAAAGAAAATTGAATGATAGATCTGCTACCACCCCGATTGAGGTAGATTACAGCCGAGCCATATCATTACAACTTTATCAAAACTTCATTTGTTAGCCAGTTGAACCGACATGATTATGATTGACAAGAACATTTTGGAAAAAGTGCAGTATAGCGGACCTAGATTTGTGACCATATTTAACGAGCTTCATTGCCAGGCCTATGACGTAAAATGCTTGAAATCTATGTATGACATCACAAACTAATGTAGTAAAGACAGAGTTTATTTTTGCTTTTATGGGCATAAAATTGGGTCCGCTATACTGCACTAAACCCAAAATTTATCACAACTAAAGTCATCAATCTAATGCAATATATGGAACTATGATGGAGCTTTAACCGTTCAACGAGAACATAACGCAGATCCTACATTTTAAATATTGCCGCATTTCATAAAAATGTTACAAATTTCTTTAAAATAATACACAGAAAGTGGTGAAGGGTTTTTTGAAAAATCACTTGCCTCAACTTCCAATCATGCGCATGTTTTAACCTAAACACAAAAAAAAAGTTACAAATCCAATTATGGGATCCAATGTCTTCATCAGGCAATCAGTACAGAACTCGATTACACATTATGCCAGAGGCTGGCTGCTTAATCTAATACCTCCTAAACACTCTGCCTAAGGCTCGTCCTTGTCTTCTGGGAGGCGTAATCAGTGATCCTTGTGATAAAGCTGGGGTATGAATATTGTTGCCTTGGTTACGTTTCTTATTTATTTCCACCTGGAACGGATAAGTGTCAGGGTGACCAAGTGACTAACTTGGCGGAATTTTTTTTGCCGCTGACACTGGGTACAGTATGTTGGATAGGACCTGCTCCTCGCTCTCATCTCATTCATTGCTCCGCTGCTTGGGATATACTGGTAATATGCTGGTAATAATAATATATTCATGGATAATATACCTGTTATAAGTATCGTCCCTCGCCCTTTGACATACAAGGTATGGAACTAGTAGTGGAAAGGAGTGGTAAAAATGATCTGTCACTGTGGTACATGGCCAAATGTGCCAAGTACGTTTTCCATGAGAAGGATAAATGCATGAAAATGCATTGTTTTTAGCTAATTATTATAAGGAAAAAACCATGCGTTTTCCTTGCGTTTGGATAAACGCATGGAAAACGCACGTAGCACAATTGGCCAAGTAATTTGTAGCATCAAAAATCATAATCAGCTGCTATTTATCTTATTTGTAAGTCAGTTCACCATCCATCAGTCGCAGTTCTCCATGCTAGATGTTTCGCACCATGTATCGTGTGGGCCATCAGTCTCCATCAGAATTTGGAATTAGGGTCACCTGATAAGTTCATTAGGCAGTCAGCATCAAACCTAATTTCATGCCATGCCACAGGCTTGATGCCTAATCTAATAATTTGGTGACACCCTGTCTCAGAGTTTCATCTTCTGGTTCACAGATGGTGCAAAGTTGCTCTGATTAAGGCCTAGATCTTTAAAGGGCCAAGCCAATATTCTGACTTAAATATTAGTGCTTCTATAGGGATATTTCTACAAATACATTCTATTTTTTACCCATTTAGATATTTCACACTTAATTGTCTACCTGATAGTGTTCTCTTGAGCAAGTTATAAGAAAGTACATGTATATGTGAGACCAAGAAAGGTTCAGTGAAATTTGGTAATGTTCACCTTACCATTTGCCTGGCTAGTTGACCATATGTTTAGAAAAACCCATGTGAAGATTAATTAATTCGAATCGAATTTCATTCATTTTCAGGCCATAATGTTGTTAAAACATATACTAACATACATATATACAATACCCAAACATGCAACAAGAATTATTAATGAGACCATTTAGTATCGCTACAGTTAGTTTCATAAATATGGTAAACTCTAGACAGATGTAGCGACTTATTCCTGGCTGTAGCTTTAACTGGCAAAAGCCAGCTGATTTTGTCTAAAACCCTAGCTTGTAGTTGGCTTACACGAAAAAAATATAAACTTTGGTAAATCTATTAAATTTATCTGATATGATCCTGCATGTACTTTTTGATCCAGCTTTGAGTAGCCAGCTATAGTCAGACAGTTCTGGTTAGTGATATGTAGCATCGTATAGCAGAAGTTGTCTAGCTTTGTCTAGGTTTAATATGACAGGCCGTTTGTAATGAAACTAACTGTACAATGACAAACTATTGAGAATGTGGAGGCCTAGCTCAGTGGTAGCGTGCTGGGCTTCCAACCACTGGGTCCTGGGTATAATTCCCAGTCGAGTCTATGTTGGATGGCTGTTTCACCCTTTATCTCATTTCCCATGGTCCCTGCCTGTCCTAATTAGCCCATCAGGTGCAGAAATACAGGACGTAAAGCCCTAATCCACCACCACCACCACAAACTATTCAGAGGGTATCCTCACATGAAATGTCTTGCCAGGTGATTCCAGATCTGTTCTGGAAAGCCATATGAGACATACACAAGGAAGCCATAAGCGGTTTAATAAATTGCCCTGATATGGCTGCTTTTCAGATTCAGCACGAGTTCATTTTCAGACGCTACCCAGTGATTTATTCCAATCTGTCCCATTCCCAATTAAATCATGGAAACACTTGACTACTTTTTCATGTGGTGTTGTGCAAAATAACAAGCACATTACTCACTAACCCTTCGGGAGCACACCATCAAAATGCATTGCAAATCAATTACGACATTTTTTGGCAAATATTGTAATCTGACAGAATGATTGATGCTTTGGGACCTCCAGGGTATTATGTGATTAAACAAGCTCTTAGTTCATTCTGCATTTCTTTTGAACACCTTAGTCTCCTTTATGTCTTTGTCTGTTGAATGATGTGTCATTCTGATTAGACTTTATTGTATCATTTCAAGGCTAACAGTAACAGACAAGTGATTCCTGAATTGTGGCATAGTTTGCGAAACCAATATGTTTGACATAACCCTTCCGTCCCGCAAAACAGCTTTTAATTCAAAAAAAGTATTAAATGCAATGCCAAAAATTTATCTGTAATGTTCAACACAATTGATTTACTTCTCTACATCAATTTCTGAAGACAAAAATAGAATCAAGGAATAATACTAAGCTGGATGGCCAATGGTTAAGGCTTCCACCAATTCCATATTGACCAGCTCTGCTGAAGGTCCCAGGTTCGATCCCTGGCCCGAGCACTCTTCATGAGCTACATCCCTGCTGGATGTGGATCGAATGAGACGTTAAATTGGAGGTGCCTTGTACTAAGGGCTTTACGTCCTTTATTTCTGCACCAGTTGGGCTAATTAGGACAGGCAGAGACTATGGCAATGAGATGAAGGATGAAACAGCCATCCAACTTAGGCTCGACCGGAAATCGAACCTGGGACCCAGTGGTTGGAAGCCCAGAGCGCTACCTCAGAGCTGGCCCCAGCCCATGTTGTGCATTTCGAGTCTGATGTCAGCTGTAGTGTAACTAAATCATGATATGGCGAGTGAATACTACTTTAAAAAGGAGTAATTCCACCGGAAACCCAGAAGACTACATCTTGTAGATTTACTACTTGTTCCCACATAAAGGAAGGTATATTACTGTAGTCTTTGCAATTGATCACAACATAACATCACATACTTGCACAGGACACCACAGGAAAAAGGAAGTTACCACCAAAACATGTTTGGCATATGATTTGTCAGTATCCTTTTGGATAGATGAATGTGTTGATTGGAACAGGTGCCCTCATGGCCTTGCCACCCACGTCACAAGGAAGGTCACCACTATTACCAAGGAAGGACACGAGTGATGGGTTATTCATCAAACAAAGACAAACACTGGTCACATCTTAATTATTGTACCGGGTTTAGTGTGATATGAGACGAACGCTTACATTTGTACATTGCCCATAAGAACTTACATGGCCAAATGTGCCACAGGCGTTTTCCATGAGAAGGATAAACGCATGGAAAATGCATGGTTTTTAACTTATTATAATGAGGCAAAAACCATGCGTTTATCCAAATGCATGGAAAATGCATGTGGCACAATTTGCCATGTAATGGGACACTGAAAACTCTTGGAGAATTATCGTTATATCTAGCACATCAGGTCGAAGCAGCACACCATGTATAGCTGTTGCTGTAGCCAGGCTCACTGAAACCATCAGCCCACGATTAATTTTTGAGACTCTATGAGCTCTCTTTGAATACAACATTCATTTGGCCAAACAACAAATGTAGGGTAAGTCCTAAATATCTTATACAGTTAGTTTCATTTAAAACAGCGTGTCAAATTGAGTCTAGCCAGAGCTGTCATTGCTGGCTACGCAAAACCGGATCTAAAAGTACATATTTATGATATATTACATAATTTCTTACATTTGCCAATGTTTGCATTTCTCTGGTGATAAATGTAAGCCGTTTATTTGCTATAGAAGTGGACGGAAGCAGCTGGCTTTAGCATGTTTAGATCACAGTCAGGTATAGGTCACTACAGCCGTCTAGAGTCAATCGTTTCTTATGAAACTAACTGTAACTAGTGTGAAAGAAAGTCAGTTCGATCCCATGTTCTTTCATGTTTTATGTTCTGATTGTTTGAAGTGTCACACCTTTTTATTACACAATTGATAAACAGCTTGTTCAACACATTCATAAGACAGCCGTAAGTACATTTGTAGTCATGTAGTTTCAACTTTCATGAATGTGTGAAGGAGTCTCACTGAAGCATGTCTAAAGCATTTTTACATCAGCAGAAATGTACTTTTATCCTCTTCACCTTGCTAGAATGGATCTGTCTGGGAGGCTCTCTTCCCTCATTGATTATTTTAAATTCTACACTGTAAACTAACGATGGCATTGTGCCAGTCTTTGACTGTTTTTGACAATCTCCAGTCTATTAGAATTGCCTTGATTAGGTTTGAACTACAAAGGAGCGAATTACTTGTCAAATTAGGAGATGGAGCTTTAAGGTGTGTGAATCAATCTGGACGCAGAATTGATTTTACTGGCTCAGATAATTTGACTGTGCGAGAGCTGGAATTCGAAGTTTCTACTGAATTCACTTTCACCAACTAAGTACACACAGGTTATTTCAGTACAGATGTCTATTTGAAAATACTGTACTGAGACCATATGGATGGAAGTGAACTCAAAGCGACTGAGGTTTTTTATACCGAATCATTATGAAGTAGCCCGTATGTTGTTTGGTATTTATTATGTACATGATCTAACATATAATAACATATCGTTGCTGCCATACCAAATTCCTGTATCTCAGTATGAGAAGTAAAGTATTTTATCTAAAGCAAAATGCTTTAATTTTGTGTGCAAAGAGTTTGGTATTCAACTAATCATAAAATGAAAATATTTGGTGCCAAATTTTTGTGTCCTATTTTATATTATCTTATCAAGAATACGATAAATGATGCACAAGCAAGCATACATAATATTTATAACAATGTAAACATACAGTGTAGAAAGCCTGTCCAATATAACATAAAATCCTTGTCTTGTGAGTACGACAGTCCCCTACCATGGTGGTCCCTCTGCTTACTTTGTCATTCAGCTTTGTCCAAGTGGGATTATGTGGGAAAAGATGGGCAGGCAGTCACAGTAATCCAAGCCGCTTCTCATGCTGACATCTCAGTAACATCGCCAAACTACCCATAATCCTGGTTTTTCCAGCTCTTCCCAAACCTCTTTATACAAACTGACAACTTGACAACATTGTCTAGCATGCTGTAAAAAAAACGTTATTTCATTTTAGCTACGTTTTCAAAGACTAATCGGCGAATTTATCAGTGCATTTATAGTAAATTAGTTTTTTGCAAAAGTACACTAACTGTGCCTAAAAATAAGCACTAATTTCCAGCATTATTTTATTCATGTTGATTAATTTCAACGATTCTCCTGCAAAAGACATGCAAACCTACTGCAGTTGAGCTAATGTGTTCTGAATCTGATGTTGCAAAGTGACGCCACTAAAGATTCTCAACAATCCAACATTCATGTGTATAAAATACCACATAATTGCTTCTTTATTTATCATTTCATCAGTGTTAACCATTGTTGATGTCAGAATCTCAAGCCTCAAACACCCACAACCACAATCTATGGTTCTGCCGTTTTGCCTTTGTTCAATTAACCTCTTTCTGTGCCAGACTATTTTCTGTGGCGCTTTGCCCTCATAATCCATGCTCCAGCAAAAAGACCAGTCGGCTCACAACCTGAGCATGTACCTTTGCATTGTATTACTCCCAGGCTGACTCACAAGGATAAGTGGTTATCCTCCTTTTAGACTGTGGCTAGAACAACGACAAGAACGTTATAACCAGTTAAAAGGAGGGCTTGACTCCCATTGCCTTACAGTGCAAATTTATGGCTCCTATTAGTGTCTATAGGGTCCCTTTTTTGGCCAAACCTTGAAGTTAATAGTACCTTGGAGTGGACTCCCAGCATAGCCCATAATCACCTCATGAATCATTCTTCTTCATACAGATAATGATTCTGAGCTTTGTTTAGTAAAAACAAGTTTTATTACACCTGTTACAGGGGCGGGGGCCTCGCTCAGAGGTAGCGCTCTTGGCTTCCAACCGCTGGGTCCCGGGTTCGATTCCCAGTCGAGCCTAAGTTGGATGGCTGTTTCATCCTTCGTCTCATTGCCATGGTCTCTGCCTGTCCTAATTAGCCCAACTGGTGCAGAAATACAGGACGTAAAGCCCTAATCACCCCATTACACCTGTTACCCTTGTCTCCTTCATACAAATGAATCAAAAGTGATCGCAGTAATTCATTGGGTAGGTCTGGCAAGATGGATTAATGATGGTGTGAAATAATTTCGATAAGTACATTTCTTATTGCTTTCATTTATAACTCAGATTAAAGATTTTAATTAGGCAGTCTGATCACTTGCTGGTCAGGAATATTAGCCCACTTCAGGATAGGTCTACTTCAATTTCACAATAAACCTCAGAGACAATCTGGTATCTTCATCTGTCGAGCAGGGTGGGGGCCTAGCTCAGTGGTAGCGCGCTAGGCTTCCAACCACTGGGTCCTGGGTTCAATTCCAGTTCAAGCCTATGTTGGATGGCCGTTTCATCCTTCGTCTCATTACCATGGTCCTAAATAGCCCATCAGGTGCAGAAATACAGGACGTAAAACCCTAATCCCAACCATCCTCTGTCGAGCAGCATTTTAAACTGCATACTGGTTCTAAAGAACTGTGATGCTGTACTCCAAGAAATGGGCCACCTTACCTTGATTTATCTGGGAGTGTTAGCATCTAAGTCAGTGACTTTGATCGATTACTTAGGTCAAGGGATATTCCCAACTGTGGGTGCGGGTCAAGCAGTGCCTTTTGGATGTCAACAAAGTCTCTGCAGCTTTCTTTGTGTCTAACTTAGGAGGGTAAATTGGCTGAAAACCCTCTTGAGCCAGACTTTAACCTTTAAAGACAAAACATTTCCCAAACTTGGTTTGAAAAACTCTCAGTAAGACTTAGTTGATTCAACTAATCTATCAAATGGTTAAAGAATCCTTTTGGAGTTTTTCACAAATATCTTTCAGAGTGTTCCGTTGCAGTACTTCTCAATAATAATAATTTATGTTCGAAGTTCTACAGGCTTTACATAGCTCAACCGCTTTTTGACATCCTTCTACCTTCCACTAGACCAAACCATCCAACTGTATCTGTCCACTGGGAAGCTGTTATTTTAATCTCATAATCTCAGGACATATGTACAAGTCATAACACAAATAACATTTATAGTAGATTTCAAACAATAGGTTGTGATAATGTAAGCTTTCAGTTGAATTATTTGGTAGGTACTGCTCACTAAAGATTGTTGTTTTAGGAGCTTTGTTTCCATTTACCATTGATGTCTTCGTGTAATTTCATTGGCATTGTCCATCATGCAAAATTGTATGCTAATTTTTTATACCACATGACTGTTCAAATAGAGTCAACCTGCCATTTATCTACGGTACTTTTTATTTATCAATCAGTATGTATGCATTTACTAATTATGTAAATTATGTAAAATTAATGAACTTTGATTTTGTTGATTTGACAGTTTTCATAGTCTTTTGCAACAGGATCACATAACTACACTCTTCCCTGCTGTAAAATGTGCACCATTCCTCCAAATTTGTGTCGTAACTTTCATTTTCTATTGCAATGTAGTTACGTCAGTTTCGTGACATCATTAGGAGCCTCTAGCCTTAACTGTAGGGGATATTAAAAGCAGGTTTTATGGGTGTTGCATCCAGCTATTGTTCACGTTGACCCCTGTCATGGCTGGTCCATCTCCTTCGCTTTTTACGGCACATAATCCGTGCTCCAGCCAAGGCCCTGTTAGCTTAAGACCTTCACATGCACTTCAAGTAGGCACAGTACAGCTCCCTAGTGAAAATCTTTGGCCAACTATTTCGTTTTTTGGACTGTGACTAGGACAATGACATGTGAAATGACAAGAACGTTACAGAGGAATGGAGTGGGCCCTTCACCCCATTTTGCCTGAAGTAATCCCTGACCTGAGTATCTCAGCTTGCTTCCATTGTAAGTAGGGCATGTCTTTAAGGATCCCTTGACCCTACCTCAGGTTTCCTGCTTGTATCAGGAGTAGGAGGAGCGTAGTGGTGTAATTGTGGGCTCCTGTTCCAGATAAACATATTACATTTTGTAATTATGCTAACTATTCATGGAGTGTATTTCTAAATACAGTAATTATTCTAATTAATCCATCTCATAAATTTAGGCTTTCCTTTCAAAACCACTATCTGCGGTTTTTACAGTCGACTTCATACCACACGAGCCTGAAAACTAATCAAATGAGCTAAAGAATAATCACATTTTTTACATAAAGTAAAAGTAGGTAATCTCCCTTGTTTTATCTGCAGAGACTTCATTGACTTTGATCGATTAGAGGTCATAGGATACACTCTGGTTACAGGTTAGCAGTGTATCTTAGCTGTTGCCTCAGTGTCACGCTCAGGAAATGTAAATTGGCTGAGAAGCAAGCAAACTATTCTTAAACCAATGAAGACAGGGAAGTTGAACTTGTTGGAAACTTTTGCTACGACTCTGATGATTAAACAAGTGATGTGTCTGTTAAGTTGCACTTAGTATAGTTTGGGTTGTTGAGTCTAGTTGCACTTATTATAATGACATGTATATGAAAGACTTCACTGAAGGGTGGGGAGTGGTGTCCCTACTCTCCTATTCATCACAGAAAATGCTAAGTTTTATCAGCATGTGAATTTCATCTAGCTCTTAAATGCATTACAGAAAGTGCTTAATTGTAAGAGCATGTGAATTTCATCTAAAAGAATGAAATGAACTAAAAATAACAGACAAAGTTACTCCATCAGTTGCTCTCTTTATTAATATAATTTTTTTTCTGAACTTCATGTCATGCATCTCATTCCTCAAAATTGTTCATATAACTAGTGGTCTCAAAATAACTTTGAATTAAGTTCTGAGACCACTAGTCATCATAATTGTTGTAAATAACTTGTATTTGTCAATGATAATAATAAAGTGATCATCAAATAACAGAGAGATATTTCTAACAATGAGGTCTCCTAACCAACGCCATGAAAAGTTGGTATCACCATTTCAATTCTTGAAAGAAGCTGGTTTCCCCACTCTCTCCGTGGTTTCCACCTTCATTGGACAAACTTTATTTTTTTTAGCTTTATAAAGCAAGACATCCAATTCAGCCAAAAAATGCAACTTGGAAAATTAATTGTTAGACCTGGACTTCAATTGCAATTGGTGATCGTCAAAATCTTCTTTCCGATACCGTTGTTATACTTAACAAACTAAAATATCGTAGATAACATTTGCTTCTGTGCAATTTGACAAAAGTTTGGTATGAGGTCTCCTCGTGCACCCATTGTCAAATCCATCATAATCACTGCATTTTTGTAAGGTTGAAAAAATATGTGCATAACTCCAGTTTGGTGATAAAAGAGTCAAACGAGAGATGTCATTTATGTTCTGGCAAAATGTCAGCTTAATAAACAGGAGTACAGAAACATTGTTAGGTATACAACTGTCCACATATTTTGATCAATATAATTATGCAGACTCAATGAAATAATCCATGTTTTCAGAGTGACTTAACTTTTTTTATTCACCCACAATTTAACAATAGAGTTAGCTGTTCAATAACATGTACCGGAAAAATAACCAATTGCACATGTACTTGAATAGAAATAAACAATCACACATGTACTTGAATAGAGAAATAATCGCACATGTGCTTGAATAGAAATAAACAATCGCACGTGTACTTGAATATAAACAATTGTACTTGAATAGAGAAATAATCGCACATGTGCTTGAATGGAAATAAACAATCGCACGCGTACTTGAATATAAATAAACAATCACACATGTACTTGAATAGAGAAACAATCACACATGTGCTTCAATAGAAATAAAAATCGCACATGTGCTTGAATAGAAATAAACAATCGCACGCGTACTTGAATATAAATAAACAATCACACATGTACTTGAATAGAGAAACAATCACACATGTGCTTGAATAGAAATAAACAATCGCACATGTATTGATTAGACAATCGCACATGTACTTAAATGGAGAAACAATAAAAATATCAACAAGATAAACTTAAGAGCACCATTATGAAAAAAGGAGAGAGAAGATTCTAAGTGCAGTTGTCGCTCTGATCAACAGGAGAACACCAGTCTAGAGACCCACCCCACTAAGTGACAGTGTTCTTCTGCTGTGATGAATGAGAAAGAAGATGGTGGCTATATCCTGGCAATCTCTCATACAGGCATGTAACCGACACATTTGATCAATGACTTTTCCAAGTGAACAGAGTAAACTGTGCAGTTTATGTCCAAAGAGTTGTTTTCTGTCAAGAAAGGAGTATCAGCTGATATCTTTCGATGTTTGACAATTCCTTTTGGTTACATATATGTGGAAAAAGAAAGCTTAAAAATTGACCATGTATTAGTGGCACTGAGAGCCATATCACTCAGAAGGTAATTGTGCATGAGGAATTGGTGTTGATCGCACCGCTTCACAAAGGATGTCCAAGCTGAATCTTATTATTTTTTCTTTTTTCTTCTTCTTTTTATCTATAGACAACATTATAGTTTCTGCCTTGAATTATAATTTATGTTCTGTTTTTAGAAATTACACTTTAAATTTATATTTTCATGTGCACAATAATTACTAGCATCAAAATAAGATAATAAAATATGGCCCTATGTTAAATAGTTACTTCGTTTTATCTGATAACATAATGCTGTTTAATACTGTTTTACTTATCAGATGTGTTCTGCATGTGCCAGTAGGGGCATCTGAAACTATACTCTCACCACTTGGATCTCAATCTGGCCATGGTAAATTACTGTCGCTTTTGACTTTAAGATGCAGGAATATCACGAACAGAGAAAATTGATCAACAATATCAATGTGTTGTTTTCTTTTCTGTCCTTCATTCATCTCTTGTTATATGCCATTTTATGACTTTTTACTGCTCGTTTCGTGGCCATGATGAAGATTACTGTCACAGTAATTTTTGATAAAACTGATCAGAAATGTCGCTGGTTCCCCTTAGTTCAGTCTGGATTGTCTCATTTCTAGTCATGTCTCATGTTATCAGTGGCCTGTAGTGCAAAGATAACTAGAAAAAAAAAATAAGATCAGTCTGTTTTTGTTTGAAAAGTTTTAGTCATAGTCACGAAAGTCTTCAGGAGGCAAAGACAGAGGCACCAATCTAGGGATATAAATACAGTAAGAAGTAATAGTAAAACTAAGATGGAATATACGGAGACTATGACAGAGATATGACAATCTAAAACAAACATCATAGGTCAGGATCATTGACTGCAGATACAGTATGGGAGAGATTGTGACATACTGTTACCAATGTAAGTGTTTCACAGCTTTTGTTACATGGCTCATTGATGCATTTCCACATAGTCATCTGTACTGACAACATATATTTGTTAGCAGAGCAAGCAATAGTAATGTTTAACTTAATATCATATTTCATAGTCTATATTATAATAGCTTAGGTCGAGTGACAGATCGTACAACAGCATGCTTTATATTGCAGTGTCACAGTTTATATAGTTAATACAGTTTATGAGAGAAAGACAATAAATCAGTGAACATTACATCTTGTATAAGATTCCAACTCTATACAGCTACAGCTATAACAGAGATATATGTGAAACTCTAACTTTATAAAATTAGAAGAAGAAAAAAATGACCCAAACCAAAGATTTGATGGATCTCAAAATCCGCAATATAACATAAAAAGAACGACTGTTGGACATAATCGTAAATAAAACAAAAGAGGAATTATAAAGGCTTCGTAATGCCTTTCCAATGGCATGTTCAACCATGAAACAAAGCTTAGTCAAGCTCAAAGGTATTATGGATATGCACCAAAGTATTGATCTTGAACCTGATTTACAGCAAGTTATATCCTGTGGTTGGCTGTTTTCTAATAACCTAACACACATCGAAGTCTAACAGTGTAATGCCAAGCAGGAAAATTTCAGGATAGATTCCAATCCTAATTAAGTTTGTTATCCTAAGATATTGCACTTTATTGCAAGGTAAAGATCGTGATGAGACAACTGTTATATTTTATTTTATTGTGCTGTTTGATTTTTTGAAAATAAACTCATTTTTACTGAAATTAGTAGTCCAAGAAATTGTGGTATTCACAGTGGTATTATGATAATCACACTGTAATCCCTTAAGAGAAAAACTCAATAAGCGGAGTTCTACAGTTAGTGTTATAAAATATGGTTGACTCTAACTGTCTGTAGTGACCTGTACCTGGCTGTGGTATAAACATGCTAAAGCCAGCTGCTTCTGTCCACTTCTATAGCTAATAATCGGCTTACATCTATCACCAGACAAATAGAAACCTTGGCAAATGTACGAAAGTAATCTAATATATCATAAATATGTACTTAGAAATCCGGTTTTGAGTAGCCAGCTTTGAGAGCTTTGTCTAGTTTCAATTTGACAGGCCGCTTTTAATTAAACTAACTCCACGTCATACATGTATACGTTTTGACACACTCAGATAATCCAACTGGCTAGTCAATATTTTCATATGAGAAGTGAGCACTGCTGTTGCTATGTTATCAGGGAAAGAAGCCTTGTCAAAATTTAGTTAACCATGAAAAATATCTTGGTGTGGAGGCTGCAAGACAATGATCCATAAGATGTAAATACAGTAGATTAGCCAGGACATCAAATAAGCAGAAGACTACAGTGCAACATGAAGCACACAAGAACAGTTTATGGTAACAAATAATTTGTAAGCATCACGGTTGCTGTGTGTGACGTCGGTGATTTTAATTATGTTGATTTGATGCTGGAACTGACATGATATGACCCACATGTGACCTCCTGCGACTGCCATGTTCAGACATGTCATTCATGGATGACATTATGAAAGCTAGACACGTTTAAAGGAAGGCTGAGAATGACACTCGATGTTAGCCAAGGGTCAAGGGCTACTGCCACTCTTATTCTCTTGGTATATGTCCACCATTTGTTTATTATTCAACTTGTATCAGATGGTGATTGTTATTATGATTATATATATATATATATATATATTGTTGGGTATGGTGGAGAGGGGGGACAGATGGAGAGGAGAGAGAGAGAGAGAATAATAAAAATATATAATATTATAATATATATATATATGATCATGATCATCATAAGTGCTACAGAAAATTTCCAAGCTTCCTTCCCCCACCTCCAGGGCACTTGCGACATTGGAAAATTGGTACTGCCCCACTGATGAAAACTGAAGAGAGGCTGAGGAAACTTCATCATTACATTTCATCATTTCATAGACTTGGAAACCAATCTCATAGTTTGGAAGCTAAACTTTAGAGGACATCATGTGAATCCAGGACTCTCACTGGTTGAGGAACTGTCTTAGCCAATGGGGGTCCTGAATCCACATGACGTCCTCTGGTTCAATATTGGTTTCCAAGTCTTTGAAGTTGGCTGTAAATCAACTCTTTCTCAAAGTGTGCAGTGTATTGATATAGTGCAGTAGTTCGTGTCAATATGATGGAAGGACAGAAATGGTCCGAACGGCCATGGTAAAAACGATTAAAATCAATGTACTGTGCCGTGCATAAGTGAGTGAACCCCTCAACATTATTAAAATGTATTTAGTTTGATGACTATCAAAGATCATTTAGAAAGTTATATAGTTTATTGCACCAGATTAGTTATTCGAGACTAACTTCATGATACTATTAGCTTTTTAGAACCATGCAATTAATTCAAAAATTGTGTTTTTCAGTGAGGTCCACTTACTCATGCACTGCACTATATGGAGTCACTATTGACCAATGTTTTGACAAAATCATTCGTAGCATTGTGTTTTGTGTTGTTTTCTTTGTGGTTTTTTTTTTATCAGATGATGGTGGCAGGCCACAGTCAATGATTAACAGGCCAGCCCACGTGAGTTTCTCATAAGGCATTGTAAAAATGCGCAAATTGTATTATGGGGGTCCTGGATAAAAGTTAAAATGGTAAACAGAAACAGAAAATTGTTCATGGGAGGGGTTGACATATAAGCTGAATTTTTGGATTGCCTTCAGACAATCCTTTTGTTTGATTAGGCATGCTGGGATAAGTCCGGGCAGCCATTTTGAAATGAACTGTGGGTAAATTTGGGAATCTTTTTTTTTTGGCAATGCAGCGCCGCCCACCAATCATTTTGTCGTTTGCAATTCATCAAGAAAAAAATTGCAATGCTAACACTATGCACTATACAATTGACTTTATGATTCTGCTTAGCCACGCCCCCATGATTTAGTTACGCTACAGCTGACATCAGACTCGAAATGCACAACATGGGCTGGGGCCAGCTCTGAGGTAGCGCTCTGGGCTTCCAACCGCTGGATCTAAGGATCTAATGGTTTCCCACTACTCTGCTGACGATGCCATGTGCCTACATACATTGTGGTTACTTAAGCTGCAGTTGTATGCAATTAATAGCCTATCAATAGCAATCAAGACTAACGCCTGAATTGCTCAGAATTCAGTTTAATAATATTGCAATTGTGCACATACCCCTGTGATTTACTGTCAGCTATTGGAGTTATTGCAACTGTTTACAGTATGTCAATTTTGCACACAAAACATGCAAGTTTATTTATTTTTTCATTAAAATCCATTACACACTATTACTACATTTTGGTTTATTAAGTTAACTCGCTGTTGCTACATTTTCATGCAATTTACGCAAAATTAAATATTTCAAGTTCGCACCTGTTGTTGCTACATTTCTGTAGCAGTACTGTCATTCCCACTGTTTAGTCTGCTTTGATTTACTAGACTAATCCTCTCCTTTAGGGGAATAACTTGTTTATATTTTTAATTAAAATGTACTAGGCCAAGGGGGGCAACCCCCTAAACCCCCCCCCCCCCCCCTAAATCCGCTACTTATAAACTGCTTAATAATTGGTAGGTACAGGGATTATAAAATCCCAGCAACTAGTGTGGTTTATAGTTTCTGTGCACCTGTCATTTTCAGGTGATACCACAAGTGAAGTAGAAAAAAGTTTGTGGTTTAGTGCAGACATAAAATCCATCAAAAGGCTGCTTGAATGAAGCATCTGTGGGGACCACTTAAGTGAACGTAGCACCGTATACAGCAGAACACGCATCACCCCTTTTTAGTTCTTTTACAAAGCTTCATGAGATGATGTACACAAAAAGGTGAGATTCTTGGAAGTAAAACTCAGGATGCATTGCAAGTGCATTCAGATGCAAAATGATGTACATCAGTGTGTAGCAAGAATTCCTTTCCTTTCTGGAAACCTGATCCCAGCAAATGACCACCAAATGTAAGTTTTGAATCCTGAATCAAAGCAACAGATTTCACCATTCAGGCAATGAGCACAGATGGTGTGTCTTTATCTACATTAGATGCAAATTTGATGGACTGACAATAGCTCAAAGAAAACTTTACTTAGAGCAGTGGAATATGTCGGAAAAGGCATGCTGAGAGTTTTTGGTCCAGAAATGGGGGTCAAAAAAGGTAGATGTATGAAGAACTTTGAAGATTGCTGAAGGCAAATTTTATGCAAATTTTATACAAATAAAACCTCTGTAATTTTATAACACCAAAACTACTTTGTGTGTCGTTGCTTGGGGGCAAGGGACTAATGTGCATTTTTTGGTGGAAAATTAAGATTAGAGGGAATGGCTTTTATCAAGGCTTGAAATTACTTACATTTACTGACAGTGACATTTTAACGGTGTTTACACTAATGTGTAGCAAATGAATTTTCAGTAATTCTGTATGAAAAGCATTTCTTCATTCAGGATTCTTCAAAGGATATGGAAAGCACACATTTCCAAAAGACATTAATCAAAATGTGTCCCTCGTGTGTCTCCCATATGATGGAAAGTGTATCTCACACATTATTTGCTGTGTTGACAGAATGCCAGGACATACCTAACATCTGTCCCTGTGTCTCATTCATCATCACAAAAGATACTGTCATCCTGTGAGGTCTGTGGACTATGCTCTCCATTGTGTACAAACAGTAATTCCTCTATGATTTTAGATTTTTTTTTCCCCATTATTATATTTCGATTAATTTCAATTCATTAGGTTGTATGGCTAACTGTTACAACTCAGTAAAGTGTTCTCCAGTGAAGTAGGCCTATAAATGTATTTGTATACCTACCTATTTTCTTTTTCTTATTGTTTATATTATTTCATTATTATAATTTTTTCTTGTATTTTATTTTATATATAACTTTACACTACAAATAAATATGTTCAGAGTTCAGAGTTCTGAATTCAGCAACCTTTAAAGACATGATGACCGAACGACTGAAATGTTGGTAAATCACTCAGATAACATAGTAAATTCGCTCAAATTTGGCCCAGAATAGACGATTTCAGCTCTTTTTTTTAGCTCATTGGCACTTTTGGCTGATTTATCAGGTCAGCTACACTGAGTCGAAGACCCTTCTTTTTAATTCTATGTACCAAAATGAGCAATTTGGGGTTGGTTTCTCATCATAACTTCATTAAGGTCTGAGATATACTATATAGCTCATACAGAGAAAATACCACTGGGGTGCCCAAGGGCATAGCATTCAAGGTCCATTCTCATCCCAGGGGACCTTGACACTTTTCATTATTCATATCATTGCTGTCAAGGCAGTACACGGCATAATAAATTGACCGAAGACAAAGTAAGGTCAAAGCTGCATGAGTAGAGGAAGGCATGCTAGAAATAATGAGACCTGGGTACGTTTAACATGATGCATAGGTCATTAAATTGCCAGAAAACACAGCCATATTTCTTGCTAATGTAGTCTTTAAACTATCCATCATATTCACTGGATCTGTGCAGTGTACAGGCATTGTCTAAAATCAATGGCATGAAATCCACCTCCATAATAATACTGGCAATTAAGTCAATATTGCAAAAAACAAATAGTTTTGATCAACATTCCCATTTGTGATTATATTCAAGTAATAATGAAGAAAGGTCTTTGCAATATTTTGTAAGTAGATAAACAGCCCCATGTTATATCATGTTATGGTTTATTTTAATTTCACTGTTACCAAGTCCCAATAACTCATAATAATTATGTTGCTACAGCCATAAGAATATGTTCTGTATGTTATCATAAAATGATCAATGACATTTATTGCTGGCTCAGTCCCACCTGTTTGTTGGCAAGCAAGATCACAAAAGTGCACTTTATGCCAAGGTCAGGGAAAACCAATTAGTTATCAATAAGTCTATAGCCAAATGCGGTACTTTATCTGTCATGCTGTATAGACATAAGAACAAGGTTATTTAATAATTTGTGGCAGTACGTTTCAATTTCTACTTAATTAATGTTTGTGGCAATTATTGCATTACACACAGACACTCAAGACTCAGAAATACATTTATCTGCTGTTAGTGCTGCATATACTAACACGTAACATTCACCGTACATTTAAGAAAACAAACAATCCAAACAGCAAGACTAAAATTACAATAATAAAAATCATTTACATGCTAAAAAATGTAGAAATGCCAACTTCAGATGGCCCTGAATTTTATGCGAAATAGCCGAATGAGGCTCATACCACCCTGTCAGGCAATTTTGTTGAAGAAGGTCTCAGGGAGTCATGATAGCATGGCTCATGCAAGACTCGCAGCATTTAAAATGAGACTCCATTAGAGCCAAGATGTCACAGGCAAGTGCCGAAAAGATACGCTGCTATCAATCTCACTTAAAACTTGTGGAACTTCCTTTTTCATGTCTGGAGTGAAAGCTCTGGGGACACTCGGAGAAGTCCAGTAAGTAGAAGGCGAGAATTTTCCAGCCTGTCAGGTGGCTGCTACATCTTTATAACTAGCAATTGCATCTTGTTACTCCCCACCCCGAGACTTGTAGTGTCTCCTGAGCCTTGTCATTATCCTCAAGTGTTAACTGCACTTTAGGTGGAGATTCGCATAATGGCAGCACCAGTAATGCTTCACCCGGATGCAGGCCGATGAATCCACTTAGCATCAGGTAGCTCATGTTTCACATTTTACGCATTATTCTGAAAATTTATTACCTTTGGTACTGCCCTGTGATGGACAGAAAAATTTATTAGGCAGTGGTTTGATGCTCTGAGTCAGAGAATCCCAAATGTATTGCCGTTATCTGCTTCCATCGGATATTAACAATATCTTAAACAGGATCGTGTGCATTAGTCCATAACAACAAGTTTCAAACTGCAGTCACTTTCAGAATTATGTTCAATAATATATGATGTTATTATGTATTCATTAACATCCGCATCAAATAGAATGACTTTACCTTGATTTTTAATATATTAAATTTTCTAAACTTGTACATGAGTTTACCCAGACTTTCATTTTAATTGCACACAGATCGATGAAAAATATGTCATTAGAATAATTTGATGATACTCCATGAATAGTTAAATAATCTAATTATTAAGATGCAAGTGAGGTGCAGGAAAGGCACAAGATTCAGTTGTTAATCATGACACCATTGATGGACACATCTAAAACTTTGATGCCATGGGCATGAGACATCAAATTGGCCGAATTGACAGGAGGTGCAATTGTGGTGAAAGAAACTATCGTTCCTAATTTGATCTGTGACTCTAATTCTCAATCTGCTTTGTAATTGATGAAAAATTTGACGATCTATATGCCATATGCAAGCCATGACTCCAAACCATGTTGCTCCTTGACATGCCAAACACATCTTTCTGCATGTAATCAGCCTAAATCAGCGTCTGAAGTGACTAATTTTGTGAAAAGGTCTGACCAATTTGACAACATGACAAGAATGTCATAACTGTATTAGCCAATAATAACTGTAAAATTTACATCAGCCCTTTTCGTCTGTTTGATCATTCCTGTTAGGGAGGACAGGGTTTGATGAACAGCTATAATTGGTCAATAGCATGGATGTCACAGTCTCGTTTCTCAGCTGATGCCCCTCATTTCCCTCTTTTATCACTTTCTGTCCCACTTTATGGACTCCTTTGTGTCTGTTCCTTGTTCTCGTGAAGATAACTGTCTCAGTAATTTTTCATAAATGGTCTGAAAATGCCATATGAATGGTTCTGGTCTGGATTATGTCTTTTCTAGTCATTGCTGTTGTTGTCAATGAATTGAAATGTGTTGCTAATATGACAAATGACCCTTCTTGTTGATATTACTTTATTGCAGGGGGGCGGGGGCCTAGCTCAGAGGTAGCACTCTGGGCTTCCAACCGCTGGGTCCCGGGTTCGATTCCCGGTCGGGCCTAAGTTGAATGGCTGTTTCATCCTTCATCTCATTGCCATGGTCCCTGCCTGTCCTAATTAGTCCAACTGGTGCAGAAATACAGGACGTAAAGCCCTAATCACACACACACACACATACTTTATTGCAGAAAGGAAAATAGGGATGCACTGAATGCACTAGATTTGGTTAATTGTTTCCATTACCTACAGTTAGTTTCATAAAATATGGTCGACTCTAGAGTCTAGACAGCTGCAGCAACCTATTCCTGGCTGTAGCTATAACTGGCTAAAGCCAGTCGCTTCTGTCTACTCCTAGCTTATAGTCTGCTCACTGAAAAAAGGTAAATCTAGGCAAATGTATGAAATGCATCTACTATATCATAAATATGTACTTTTAGATCTGGCTTTGAGTAGCCAGCTATAGCCAGACAGTTCTGTTTAGTGGCAGGTAGCATTGTCTATGAAAAGCTGTCTAGCTTTGTCTAGATTCATTTTAACAGGCCGTTTTAATGAAAGTAACTGTACTTATACGCAATTGACCTACTATAATAGGCTTACAAATTTGGTAATGTATGTATCATTCCATTACTGAATTACTCATGTTTGGTTATGTCCTTTTGTAATGTTTTCAGTAAGGTCAGAACTGTCTGACAAACGATCATTGATCAGAGACCAGGATCAACCAGCTTTGTCTTTTACAAAAATTAACAAATAAATAAGGCAGTAGTCTAGCCAATTTGATGTTTGCCTACAGACCATGTTCCAAAACCTATCAGTCTTGCTTTACAAGTAAGTCCACAGTGTATTCATGGAAGGAAACCTTGTTACACTGCCCCCTGAAAGGCCAAGGTCAACTGCTCTTGAGGGCAAAGCAGTCAAGGACTACTTTCATCCCTGGGGAACTTGGCTATTTTCATGATCCACATTATTGTTTCTATTGCTATAATGGAAGTTTTGTAACATAATGAATCTAATAGATCAGCTAAAAACAATGTGATGCAAGAAATATACAAATGGCCAGCTTAAGTTCAAGTAGACGGTAATGCATTTATCATGTAGCTTTTCCTTGGCTTTGCGGAGACAGCTAGTTCATAAATAGTAGTTATCTATCATAAGATTTACTTATATTTTTAACGATAGACGCGTGTGTGGCTGCCTTTTGTTAGTTGCTTTTTAACACGCTCTGTTTTCTAGTAAACAATAGCCAAGCTTAGCACAGTTTATCCATGTGCCTTGTTCAGTCCCACCTGTTTGTTGGCAAGCAAGATCACAAATGACACTTCAAGCCAAGGCTGGAGGAAACCAATTTGTGTATCAGTAAGGCTAGACCACAACAGCAGCTGGATATGACTTACCGTGAACCACAACCATAGGCTGGGATTATTCAATATTGAGGAGCCATGTGTTCTAGTTTATTCTGAATTAAATTTGGAGCAATTATTAACAGTACAAAACTAATGAGAAAACAAAAAATAGCGTTGATGAAGTCAAAATGTTGAACGAATTAACTAGATTAGGAATCCACATTTTACTTCAATCTGGTTTACTTTATGGCCTCATGTGAAACTTGGTTTTTGTCTAGAATTGCATATTTTCAAAGAATTGACAATTCCAAAAAAATACATGTATAGCTAAGTCATAGGATATGAAACATATTTGGTTCAGGTTTTTCTCAGTTTTGATGCCATAAGTTACATGGCTAAAATCTTCAGTTTCCAATGCAATCCAAATATTAGCCTTAGATAAGGCCGAAATAGCCATGGTGATCTTTCTAATTATGCTAATAATTGGCCCGGTGTACCCCTGAACAGCACTGTCGGGCAATTTTGTTGAAGGAGGTCTCAGATAGCATGGCTCATGCAAGACTCGCAGCATTTCAAATGAGACTTTATTAGAGCCAAGATGTCACAGGCAAGTGCCGAACAGATACGCCGCTATCAATCTCACTTAAAACTTGTGGAACTTCCTTTTTCGTGTCTGGAGTGAAAGCTCTGGGGACACTCGGAGAAGTCCAGTAAGTAGAAGGCGCAAATTTTCCAGCCTGTCAGGTGGCTGCTACATCTTTATAACTAGCAATTGCATCTTGTTACTCCCCACCCCGAGACTTGTAGTGTCTTCTGAGCCTTGTCATTATCCTCAAGTGTTAACTGCACTTTAGGTGGAGATTCGCATAATGGCAGCACCAGTTAATGCTTCACCCTGATGAATCCACTTAACAGACCTAGAGCTTCGCTCACTCTCTTGTTTCATTCTGGTGTGTTATTACGTGCATGCTATTGACACGAGAAGTTGGAAGTCATAAAACATTCTTCACTTAAATGATTTCAAATAGATTGTAATTATCTGCCAATGTTAGCCTTATTCATAGTTGTTAAAGGATTATTTTTCAATGATTCCCATTTCAAATAAAGATCTAGCAGAACAATCTCCTTCATTACAAGAATTCAAAAATGGAAAAAATATTAGCCAGTAATGAGCTCTAGCAACAGGTTTTATTGAAAGTCAACATATGGATCTGAATCCTGGTGGAATTATTTAATTGTACACTGTAACGTGTTTCCGTTGTCTTGCAATTTTACTGTAGTTTTTACAGGTATATACTGTTATTTTTTATGCAGCACGCTATCGTAAAATTGTTTCAGCACGATACCATTAATCTATCCTACGGCATACTGTAAAATTTACAGCTGAGGTAAAGAAAGTGGCAGTCTATCGTAATTTTTTCAGTAGATTGCTGAAAATTAGACCAAATCCACCATACAGCATGTCACCGTATAATATACAGGAAAATACCATGTAAGATACAGTAAAATTCAAGTATAGTATGATATTGTAAAAAGGTGCCGTTTGTATGAATTCAATGTAATTAATAAGTGATCATTACAATAGAGCATATGCATGTACTGTAAATTTTATGGCAAATATCAGTTTTTTTCTACTTTATTGTAGACCAACTTGTAACTGTAATTTTTGCAGCAAAATACTGTGCAAAAATGTGCCAGCAAGATGCTGTAAAAACTATAGAAATTCTTTTACAATGTATCTCAAATTAGCAACTTCACATCTAGATAGTTTTTCATGACATGCATTATCCGTGTGGAATGAAACAATTAATAACATGACCTGAATGTGTCTTTATGCAACAGCCCGAATATTTTCACCACAGTTTCTATGCAATTTTGAATGATGCAATATGTGTTGCACATTTTGGTCTGCAGTAGCAGGTCAGAGGGGGCTATTCTGATTTGATGTAGGGGAAACTTGAGGGACATTGGCCACTTTTTATGCATGCCGAGATGGGTGTAAATTCAGTTGAACAAACTCAGACGAAATATTATGCAGTATCTCACAGCTGCCATTGTGTCATCCATGTAAAGTAGCCCACTTGAGTCTACTTAACACAGGTTGTAATTTTGGCCTGGGAAGAAACTTCCACACTTCAAACTTTGTGGTCTGTTTTGGGCTGGAAAATTCAGGATTAGTGTTTTTACTAGGCTAACTACCTGTATTGTAATCTTGACGAAAAAATAATCCCCATTAGTGTGTCATTGTCATCAGTAAGTACTGGAAACTTATCAATTTCAGTTAGTACTGGAAACTTATCAATTTGCTTTCTTAAAGTTCCTTCTTGTCTCGTGACATTTTTTACCATTAAATGCCCATTTGTGCACAGCAATTTAACTTTAAGGTACAATAAATAATATAAAATAAAGGTTTTCATGCCATCAAAAACTCACAAACAAACCTAGTGATGACTTCAAAGTACTGAACACTGGGTAATGATGTAATTTGCATTGTGTTCCCAATGTTTTTTGATTGCCTGCAGGCAATCTGTTTTGTTTGATTAGGCATAATGGGATACGTCCGGGCAGCCATTTTAAAATGAACTGTGGGTAAATTCAGGAACTTTTTTTGTTTTTTGCTGGCTGGTGCTACGGCAACGCCCACCAAAAACGTTGTTGTTTGAAATTTAATAAAATAAAATAAAATGATTGCACTGATAACTAATATATACCAAATTTTCTTTACGAGCCTGCTTAACCACACCCCTAGCGGTCACATGATGACCACCAGCGCTTTATCTGAGGATCCAACGTTTTCCCGCCGCTCAGATAGCAAAAGAAAAAGCTATCCAAGTGAAAGAAAAATGCTCATAACTAATTTTTGTACAAAACTTTAAAATTTTAAATCAGACAACATTGAAAGGTATTCGTGCCTCGTTTTCGTCTCATTGGCTTTTATAATTATACAATGCAATGTAAACAAATTGATAATTTTATTGGGCATGAAAAGTCAAATGCCAGGTGAACTTTATTTATTTTATGGAGAGATAGTGAACCCAGCATTGCAATTGTGAAAATGTGCCCTATGTTCTCTGTCCACTAATGGAGTTCTTGCAACTGTTCACAGTTTGTTACACAACACATGAAATTTAATTTTTCATCACAGAAAATCCATTGCCTGCTATTGCTACATTTGATTATTGTAAAATTACCTTGCTGTTGCTACATTTCACTGCTATTTCAGCTAAATCATATCTTTCAATTTCCTACCTGCTGTTGCTACATTTCTGTAGTAGTACTACCATTCCGACTGCTTACTCTGCTTTCATTTACTAGACCTATCCTCCCCTGTAGGGGAATTACTTGTCTTTCAATTATGATTTTTGTATTGTTTTTTGTAATAATGCCTGATAGACTGACTAGCTGATGCATATTTAGTGTGTTTGATAAAGCCATAGAACTTGCAATTTTGACAAACAGTGCAGCTTTATGATAATGTATATGACAGAAAAGGGCATACAGTTTTAGTAATACAATATGCACCAAAGAGTCATAGTAACCTTATCTCAAATGGGTGGGTGGGTGATTAGGGCTTTACGTCCTGTTTTTCTGCACCAGTTGGGCTAATTAGGACAGGCAGAGACCATGGCAATGAGATGAAGGACGAAACAGCCATCCAACTTAGGCTCGACCGGGAATCGAAACCCGGCACCCAGCGGTTGGAAGCCCAGAGCGCTACCTCTGAGCTAGGCCCCAGCCCTATCTTATCTCAAATACTATCATAGTTTAGATAGTATCTCAATATTATCTCAATACAACTTAGCCTCATCTTTACTTCCTTTACGCCAACCAGGCAAAAGTCTTGATGAAGTGAGTAATGTACATCATGTCTAATGGTAATATTTCGTACATCATGTCTAATGGTAATATTTCTTACTTCTCATTTCAGCTGTTTTCTTTGTCATATCTTTTCAGTGACATCATGCCATTTATAACCCCCGATATCCGCATTGTAAGCTTTTGTATTTTTAAGTTTTTTTTTCTGTCGTGTTATCAATAAGAACTTGGCTAAATGTCTGATAGCTTGGAGATAGCATAAATCATTGCTTTATACAAAGGCCATAGAAGTAAGCATAAAGCATTTTTTGATGCACAAATGCCAAAAGGTGGTGGCTAACGATTGGTGTTGGACATTGCAACAAAAAGCCTAAGGGTGACAAATAGAACGACAAAAAGAATGATAAAAAACTTCCTTTTATTCCGTTGGTATGTATTCACTGATATGTCATACTGTATGTATCATTGTCATGCTTTGGATCCTTATTTTTTTAAATATACCATTTGTGTACAACTTGGACAATTGTTTTATCCAATGAAATATCTTCCTGCTCAACCATTAATATTACAAAAGCTTCCTGACTTATGTGTTATCGTTGTCATCACTTGTAACACAACTCATTATCTATTCTTGGATGTGCCAGTTTATGCTTTTATGGTCACGTCATTGTAAATAGCCATCCTTCATATTTCAGGCACCTTTCATGCAACGTCACATTGAAGATTTACTACTTACTGGAGTGTCATTGATGTGTCATTGTCAATGCAAGCCTTGCTCTTTAATTCCACGCTGTCAAACAGCATTTGAAGCCTAGGCATCATGTTAAGCTTGTCAGGTAATTGAGAGAGATGCTAGATTGTCGAACTGCCTAGCTTGGATCACACTTTGTAGGCAGCTGCTCCTGACAACATTAGCAATTGAATGATAACTGATACTTATGGCTGGTGCAAGCCAGCTTCATCATTCCTCCTTATGTTGGGACCCTGTGGGAAATTTGCAGAAGGCAGCTGATTGCTCAAAGCATTGACATTGACACCCTGTCTGTTTTAGGGTTCCAGCCCCTTGCCTTCTATTCCCATTGGTTCTGGGGTGCATATCTTGGTATCAGGTTAACTCACCGCCAATGCCAGCTCACCGCTCACCGCCGCAGTCAGCTCACCGCCTGTTTTTATCGACGGTGACGTGACTAGAGAAAAACAATGTCAAGTCACCGCCCTTAAAACGTAAAATGTTAGTTTACTATAATTATATACTAACATTTTACTTTTTTTTTCAAAATGATACCATTGACGAACTTATTTTAAAAAAAAGTACAGGCATCTCCAAGCATGAATGAATGCAGTGTAGGAGATAAGCGAGGTCCTCCAATCTAGGAGCTTCAGCGCTTTTGGAGACTTGTGGGGGATCCTGGACATCATGGTCAGAAGGCCCGATAGGTCCAAGATCTGGATCTCACCACGTCTGGCCGCATCAAGGGGGAAATCTGGAAGGAAAAATAAGAAGATGTTAGATTAACAGGAAAAGATTTTTGTGAGTTTTGTGGGGAGATGGGAGATTATGATCTAATTTTAATTTTACGGGATAGGGGGAAGGGGAGTCTACGAATTCTAGTTAGGCGGTCATTTAATTGTGGAAGTAGAGGGGAAGACTGGTATCTAAGAAGGGCCTTATTGTTTAGAGTTATCAGTCTAGACTCAATAGGCTCCAGGTTTGATCTCTGATGTAGCTCTGCAGTGGTTACCCTGCGTTGACCTGGGACATAATATACCTTTAGGGCAACCCTGAGAGCTTTATTCTGTGTAACCTGGAGCTGGTTTACTGCTGCCTTAGTGGCGTGGACCGTTACGGGGAATCCAGTCTCTAGGACTGGACGGATGAAGGACTTGTAGAGATGTAAGAGGGTCTCAGAGGTACATCCCCAGTCGGTTCCTCTGAGTCTGCGGAGTAGGTTGATTCGTCTTTCAGCCTCTCGACGCTTGACTTTGCAGTGGTGCAACATGCTGAGGTTCTTTTCTAGGAACTTGCCTCCGAGAAAGCTAATTTCTGAAATTGAGAGTTGAATGGGAGTATTAAAAAGGGTGAGGGTGGATATGGGTAGTGTCCAGAGTCCTGTAAAGAAAGTAAATTGGGTTTTAGCAGCATTGAGTTTAATTCTCCATTTGCAGCACCAGGATTCCAGGTTGTTGAGAGCTACTTGGAGTTCTTTCTGGATTCTGGTGAAGGTCTTCTGGCTGTTGTGTCTGGAGTTTCTGAAAGAAACCCAAAGTGCTAGATCATCCGCATACTGGGACACCTGGACTGGATCTGTTCCTGTATTTGGGAAGGGAAGGTCATTTACGAATATGTTAAAAAGAAGTGGGCTGAGTACCGATCCCTGTGGAGTTCCTGCAGCTAGGTTGACCGTTGCTGAGGTGGTCTGTCCTACCCTAACAGCTATGCTTCTGTCCTGGAGGTAGGAGGATAGGAACCTTTTGACCTTGACTGGCATGTCAAGCTGGCTGACTTTAAAACGCAGACCATCTTGCCATACCGAGTCGAAGGCTTTCTCAACATCGAGAAAAATTGCACCTGTGGTCCATCCGTGGGAGATAGCTGTCTTTGCTTCGAGAGCAAGGCGGTGTAGGTGTTCGCCTGCTTCTTTCTTGGGCAGGTAGGCTCTTTGCCAGGGGTTGAATTGACCTGAAACAGTAAGATGTGAGATTAGCTTTGAGGAGATGGTTTTCTCAAGGAGTTTACCTATGCATCTGATCAGACTGATGGGACGGTTGTTCCCTGGAGATAGTGGATCCTTTCCAGGTTTTGGGATCATCACTCCAATTGCAGCCTTCCAGAGGGTGGGGAAATAGCCTATTTGTAAAAGAAAATGAAACAGTTTAGTTAGATATTTCAAACCAGTTGATGGGAGCTGCTTGAGGATTGCATACCCAATGCCATCTTCCCCCGGGGAGGTGTTCCGGCATTTGGATATGATCCTCAGGAGCTCCTCCGAGGTCAGTCGCCTGAGGAGGTCATGGTCGTCTCCTTCATCCTCACCAACGTCCCACTGTGGAGTGTAGCCAGCGCTTCATATAATGAGAGATTCCCGGAATGACGTCACTTTCGCGCATGCGCGAAGCGTTGGTCGCATCATGCTTGGAGATGCCTGTACTTTTTTTTTTAAATAAGTTCGTCAATTTTTATCCGATTTTGAAAATTTAAAATTCCACTTGGCTTGATTAATTCGGGAATGAGAAAAACCAATAATTAATAGATAAAAATATTTAGATTCTATTTCTCAAAAAAAGGCTACAAAAAATTTATTAGACCAATCCTATTTATATGGACTTTTAATAACTTGGTATTTTGGGACCATAATTAATATTTCACTATTCTTTTATTTATTTTATTTTGTCACACAGCTGTGTTCATGGTCTGCCTTCTTTGGAGGATTTGGTGGCCTTGAACAAATATGTTCAGAATGTTAAAATTTGCAGTTGTACACAAAGGTCACAATGATGCAAGTGATGCTGACCACCAATTTCTTGCCCTTTTTATCTGATGCTGACAGTCTCAGAACAATAAGCCTTCACGGATCAACCAATCAGACTTGGGCTTTACCCAAGTTAGCCAATAAAAAAAGGGGTCGCATTTAACGCTAATTGCAATCAATTCAATTTCAATTTCTTTATTGACCATGTATCATATGAAAAAAAATAAAATAAAAATAAATAATTGCATTCATCAAAATTATCATTAACACGGTTGGCAGACACTATGTATATGCAGTGTATAATACAGAAATAATAACATTGGGCAGAAGAAATCCATTCAAATAAGGTTTTTGTACAGTAAAAAAAACAATGACACAACAAAAAAATGGCACGTGGAATTATTATTGTATTTTTTATAATATAGAATTTTTTTCATTTATTTAGCAATATACAATAACTTAAACATATATAACATTATAAGATCATAGAGCAATATTCCTTTTCTAGTTATATCGAAAGCTCAGATTGTATTTAGCACCAAGGAGATTGCAATTAGCGGCGGCGTCGGCGGTATCGGCGGCTCGATTGCAATTAGCGAAGGGCGGCGGTGAGCTAACTTGGCCGGCGGCGGTGAGCTAACTTGGCCGGCGGCGGTGAGCTAACTTGGCCGGCGGTGAGCTAACTTGGCCGGCGGTGACTGCCTAAAAAAGAGCAGTGAGCTGACCACACCTACTGGGCGGTAAGCTGGCAGAGACGGTGAGCTGACTAGTAATCCATATCTTTACCCTCCCAATACCAGGCCTATAAGTTATGACGTGTGTCACGGGTTATGAGGTCAAGACACTTCGCGATCACAACAACTTATAATTACTACAAGTTTTCGCAAGCATTTACAAACATTTACAAGCATTTACAAGCATTTACTGTAACAAGCATTTTCAGTAGATGCGAAAAAAATAATTTAAAAAAAACAGCTTGTATCAAAGTCACTATACAGCCGACGTTGGCTAGGCTCAAGATGGCGTATCCAGGACCATTGGCTCGGATGTGTGACTGGATGAGCTCGATGACACTGATGTTCAGTTAAATTGCTTGCATGGACCCAAGCTCTAGCCGTATCGGTTGACGAGTCTTACTTCTTACAAGCAGTCTGAGACAGTCTCATGGACCAAACACCCAAGAAGTTAGGAGTTGCTTGACCAGGTGTACAGCTGGCACAGTTGAATATAACTCAACAGCTATCACACTACACTAAAGTGGAAAATAAACACAAAATTCAAAGTAAATCTTACCAACAGATTTTCTTCAAACACAAAATAACTAAAATCATGTGAGTATAACTAATCCATAATAATATACTATGACTATAAACCAACCATAATAGCATTTCAAAATGGCTGGCAGCCATGTGAACATGTGAGTAAAAATGTATTACTACAATTAAATATCCAATATTGAATAAGAATTATTTATATTCTCAACTTATCTTCAAATGTCAGAGTGGACCATTCTGAGTACAGCTGAACTGCATGGCATTGTATAATTAATCAGAAAGAAAGAACATGAAAATAATTCTGGTGACATCATGAGCGGAATTATTCCTCGAAGTTGTCATATTTCATGAAGCCGAAGGATGAGTGAAATATGGCAACTGAGCGGAATAAATTCCTGTATTCTCAAAATATCAATATGTGATTAGGATTTTATCCTCTGTCTCTCTTTTTGTGCATTAAAAAATTAAATTTATTCAAATGACACCCAGGTCTCTGAATCTACAGTGCTGATAATGCCGAACAATAAACGGTGTAAACAAACTAGACTTTCTTAGCCTCTGGGTGACCTAGAGATTACCAAAATGTTTGCAAGACATTGGTAAAACGTATCATATGTTAGTGCAAAGCGTTAAAAGAGATTTTGAAAAAGCAGCTCTGAGCTTGCCTATGACGCCACTTTTAAAATTCTGAAAATATCTATGCAGAGGGCGTGGCTAAAATGCCCAAATTGTGAATACGGGAAAATAATCTGAATATCACTTCAAGCAACACAATAAATGTACCTATAAATTCTATGGCAATTTCCATTGAACGATGATTGACAGCTTAAATTACATGACAAGTATGCAACATCTTAAAAGGTCATCCACCTAAAACATATTACACAATTGTTTCTACAAGCAGTATTACATTGCGTAATGCCAATCACAGTTAACTGAGTAATTTCAGTTTTAAAACGTTCCAGTTTTTTTATAACATTATTTCTTCTTTCTTTTTATGTGTCTATCTTATAGACATACTTACTGCTCATTGCATTTTTAACCGCATCAAATTCCGTCACAAAATGTTCAAAGCAGTTTCTTGTCTAACGCAGGCATACTATCTCATCTTTAGACCCCCAGGAAAATTGTATGCCATAAAACATTTTAATCTAAAATATTAATGTTTTGACAAGATTAATAATTTTCCATAGACACAGCCAACAACTATGATGCCTTGTATCTTATCTTGGGAGTGGGATCAGCATCTTGGAGAGCTAGGCAAGGCCCGACAAATGTCCCTAGCTTGCTCCCCAGCTAGCTGCCTGTGCCTGACACCATGTTTACTAATTCATCCTTTCTTTTCACAGGGAATGGGACCTTCAAGCTGAGCTCTTATTCCAAAGTCCCTGGCAGCCCTCTTACAAATAGTAAAGATTAAAAAATCAACAGAATGCAGCTGTACAAAAAACATATAGCATCAGTGGTCATGTTAAGCATGACTTTGAATGTTTTTGTTTTATCTTTATTTTAGTCTGTGTATGTTGTTTTTCCCTTTCCTTCTTTGATTAAAAAATAGCTTTATATAAGATATATAATGCCTTCCTTCCTTCCTTCTTTCCTCCCTTCCTTTCTTCATTCCTTCCTCTCTCCCTCCCTTCCTTACTTACATCCTTCCTTCCTTAATTCCTTCCTTCTTTCCTCCCTCCCTCCTTCCTTCCTCCCTTCCTTTATTCCTCTCTCCCTCCCTTACTTCCTTACTTCCTTCCTTCCTTTCTTAATTTCTTCCTTCTCTCCTTCCCTCCTTCCCTCCTTCCTTCCTTCCTTCCCTCCTTCCTTCTTCCTTCCTTCCCTCCTTCCTTCCTTCCTTCAGCAAAAAAACTCGAATGTAGTGAAGACGCAATGCGCTCGTAGAAGTCTGTTACTGCTAATGGAGAAATATTGGCAGACCCAGGAGAGAAGACAAAAGAGGAAAGGGGATTGCTAATGATGAACCTAACTGAAACAAAGGACTCCACAGCCACGTTTCATTTCCCCTATAATATTTCCTCTTCTATTTCTTTACAAACGCCGAAACTTCTGACATTTTATGTGTCTGGGTTGGGCCAAAAGAGAGTCTAAATGTAGAACTTGCCTAATTGGTTCGTTTTACAAAGCGCTCAAATTCTGCAGTTGTAGTTTTAGCGTCTAAGTGCACTTCCAAACTCATCACAACTCATTTGACCTAGAAAAAAGATGAAAACTTCTTTAAAAAACCTATATTAAATTTTATAGAAAGTAATAAAACGACTGAGTGGAGTCCAATATGAGGTCCCCTCGCCATTACGACTTGCCCATTCTTTACAATATAATTCCAATGGCATTTTATCCTTTCAAAAATAAATCAGTAATCTTTTTATAGTTTTTTGTACATGGTAAATCCACGGCAAATTAAAATATGCCATTAATATACATTTCATAGAGTCCATATGGCCCTTATATTAGACCCCAAAAAAGGAAGACTGAACTAGCCTGTGTACGGCACGACGGTTCATCTCCCAACTCATTTCTTCCTCCATGCCCAAGCAAACGATGCGAACAGAAGCATGAACAGTACAAACACAGCCTTGTAATCCACATGACAGATATATGAGGTACATCTATTCGCATTACTTGTGGATCACTGGTTGAATATATCATGTGAAAAGCATTCAATGGAAGCTTCAATGCTCTTTTGCCTGCGTGGCTTGATTTGTAAGGGAACTGAGTTGACTCCCAGGCTCTTAATGGCTGACTTTGGTCTGGTATGGTGGAAGTAGTAATCAGTTGGCCAAAATAGACAGATATAGTGTACACGTTTTGGTACTTCTTTAGCTAAGTAAGATGATCAGCAACCACAGACAGACGTGATGATGAGATGATTCGGTGGAGAGTCTGGGTTTGGCATTCTGACAAGTAACTGCATTGGAGTATGGAGTTTGGAGACTGCCCCATGCAACACATTTACCACATAAACCACGTATGGGATACTTTGATTGCATCAGCATAGACTATTAAAAGCACCATCAATATAAATTGTATGTTAAACTGTAAATACAGACATGTCCCTGATAACATGCTACGTCGGCCCAATGTCGGCACAATGTCGGCCCGATGTCGGCCCAACGTCGCCCACATAGGGCCGACGTCAAAACCATGTCAGATGCTATCTGGGGTAAAACCTCACTAATCCAGGATCTTCTGGAGGCCTCCCCCCCCCCTCTTTGAAAAATTCCCTTAAATTGACATATCCCCCCCCCCAATGAAAAAAAAACACAACCCCCCCCCCCCCCTCTTTCCCTGAAAAATTTGAAAGGAATTGTGAAAGGTAGACCTATATTTAATTGTCTCACCAAAATCGGTTGCTCTTCGTCAAAATGCTGACCTGTCTAGGAAACTCTTACTCGCTTCCAGACCAAAGTGCAGCAGTATTAATTTATTATAGGACGATAATTATGTGCGTAAGTACAAGGTTCAGCTGTAGCTAATTCTTTAATGTAATTCACCTGATCTGTTTTTTCTTTCCTTTTCTTTAAAACCCCGGGCACTGATAGGCAGCCTTAAAAATTGCAGGGTGTATTACATAATAGAGTAGTTTGTCGATGGCCTTAATCTGCACCCTCTCTCAGTATTTTTCACTAATGGCATTCCAATGACATGATTAGTCGTTCGTGGGTTAAACTCTGCCATCCACCAGTCTCAGCTGTACAAATTGGTGTCACACAAGGTTATAGCTCAATACCCATGGGCCCCATCTATTACTCAGGTCTGTGGGGAAAGACTTGGTGCAGCAGCATTGAAAGCTTATGGGTTACAAGGCTCCTAGCTTATCCGGACAATTTTTTCTAAAAAAAAAAAAAGAATCGATGTCATTTGTTATGGCTAATATGAAGGAATAATGTTGGATAATGTTGGCAGAAATTATGAAATTGTAGAAAGGAATGTAGCTGCTTTGGCAAACATTATGTCCCCTATCAAAACATATACAGGCAGAACTGATGCATTTCATGAAGGTGGAACAGCTGCAATACTGTGTAAAAGGTTCAAGAACATACACCTATTTACACTTAAAGCTGCACTGTCTGTCAAAATTGCAGGGCGGGGGCCTAGCTCAGAGGTAGCGTGCTGGGCTTCCAACCACTGGGTCCCGGGTTCAATTCCCGGTCGAGCCTAAGTTGGATTGCTGTTTCATACTTTGTCTCATTGCCATGGTCCCTGCCAGTCCTAATTAGCCCAACTTGTGCAGAAATACAGGACGTAAAGCCCTAATCACCCACCACCACCTCTGTCAAAATTGCAAGTTTCTAAAACTTCATCGAATGATTGAAAATCACCTTATTCGATTTGATCAAGGCGCACTAAATATGCAGAAGCTAATGAATCTATTAAGCATTAATTACAAAAATATATGATACATTGAAAGAAATCAAGACCAAAATATTGGAAACGCAATGGAAATGACATCATCACCCATTGTACAGTTTACATACTGTATTTTTGATGGCATGAAAAACTCTACTCATAGAACTTAGACAGCATTGTTATATCTATCTAAATGTCAACAAAATTTTATTGGCATGGCTTTAAATGTTCTGCGATACTTATTAATCAATTCGTTGGATTCGAAGTGTCTTCTCGTATTATTATGACATCCCCTAAGTAACCGGGGGTAATAGCTAAAATATTAATGAACTTTATGTCGATCTATCAGCTAATAATGCATTAGCCAGACATTTATTTTCACATATTTTTCGAATGACTATGGTTAGGGAGCAGATTACTCAAGGTGCAATATGTCTCCAGGTATATATTAATACTCTAAATGTGTTTATAGTCATATCTTTAAAATTTCCGTGCTATAAAATGTGTGTCTTATTTATCTATTTTATAAATTCATTTATGTTTGTCCATAGATCTACTGAAAGATTTGTTATTCTTTAAATAGATTATTTTTCCATCGATCTACTGAAAGCTGTGATAAATCTTTAAATGGACTCTTTTTCCATCGTCTACTGAAAGCTGTGGTTAATCTTTAAATAGACTCTTTTTCTATCGATCTACTCAAAGCTGTGATAAATCTTTAAATGGACTCTTTTTCCATCGATCTACTGAAAGCTGTGGTGAATCTTTAAATAGACTCTTTTTCCATCGATCTACTCAAATCTGTGATAAATCTTTAAATAGACTCTTATACAATCGATCTACTCAAAGCTGTGGTAAATCTTTAAATGGACTCTTTTTTCCATCGCTCTACTCAAAGCTGTGATAAATCTTTAAATGGACTTTTTTTCCATCGATCTACTGAAAGCTGTGGTTAATCTTTAAATAGACTCTTTTTCCATCGATCTACTGAAAGCTGTGATAAATCTTTAAATACTCTTTTTCCATCGATCTACTGAAAGCTGTGGTTAATCTTTATATGACTCTTTGTTCCATCGCTCTACTTAAAGCTGTGATAAATCTTTAAATGGACTCTTTTTCCATCGATCTACTGAAAGCTGTGGTTAATCTTTAAATAAACTCTTTTTCCATCGATCTACTCAAAGCTGTGGTTAATATTTAAATAGACTCTTTTTCCATCGATCTACTCAAAGCTGTGGTTAATCTTTAAATAGACTCTTTTTCCATCGATCTACTCAAAGCTGTGGTGAATCTTTAAATAGACTCTTTTACATCGATCTACTCAAAGCTGTGATAAATCTTTAAATGGACTCTTTTTCCATCGATCTACTCAAAGCTGTGGTTAATCTTTAAATAGACTCTTTTTCCATCGATCTACTCAAAGCTGTGGTTAATCTTTAAATGGACTCTTTTTTCCATCGATCTACTGAAAGCTGTGGTGAATTTTTAAATGGACTCTTTGTTTCATCGATCTACTCAAAGCTGTGGAATTTTCCCCCCACAAAACAAACATTTATTGAATCCTGTCTTGCCAATTGTTCACTTGCCACTAACAAGAACAAAAAGCGTTATTTTGACCAAAATTCATATTTTCCTGTTCAGGAATCTTCTTGTGGTTGAGGATGATTGGACTGAGTACAAATTTTTGTCAATTGAATTGTAGTAACTAAAGATATACGTGAAACAAGGTTTCACATGCAATTTTACCGGATTTTCAGTAAACATGATGAAGGTGGCTTGGCTCGCGTCAATCATGCTTTCAGGAATGACACGTGGGGCATCGAAGTGTGGGGTGACATATCTCCAAACCTGTCAGGTCGGGTTGATTTTGGCCACTCCAGAGTATATAACAGCTGTGGAAGACGTGCAGTATTTTCATGAATGCCTCAACAAGTGCAGTGCTCATAATATTTGTGGGGCAATTGATTTTAAATTCCATCCCAATGGATCATATACCTGCTTCCTCATGAAAAGGAGAGATGTCTCGAACTGTACTTCAGAACCAAATGTGAAACACTATAGTTTGGTGAGATATCTTTTGAGACATTCTATTTGGTGTTATCCAAGATTGCTCTTAAAGTTAGTAACACCATCTCAGCTGCACTGGTGTGAAGCTCAAGTTACAGAATGTATGAATATATAGTAATGATGACATGGCAAGGCTAATATATAGGTCATGTATTATGTCAGTCCTGTAAAATAAGTATTTTTCTTTCTCTCGAGGGACATCACAATCTGCACATAACTTCCTTTATCCTCTGTCAGTGCCAAATGCAATCGCTGATTGGTCGAGAGCTGATAGATATATTTCGGTATTCACAATGGTCAGTTTAGCCACGCCCTCTCAACAGATATTGAGCCTTTGGCTTGGTGATATATGACAACTTTGTGGAATAAATTCCTGTATTCTCAAAATAAACATGGTTAGTGATAACTTATAATATCAGTCATGTGATAGTGTGGATTCGTTTAAACACTCCTGACAGTCTTCCCCCAACATACCCTGAGTATAAATCTATGTATATGTGTTCTATTATTGTAAAAAATGTACTTTGTATGTTGTAAATAAAAAAAATCAAATCAAATCATAATCTGGATGTCTTTGTGTGGTACCTAGTCAAAAATCAATTTATAGTCTTTTTCTTTTGTACCATTGCCTAATCGAGTATTACTTCCTTCACTTCAGAATGAAATTTGCTGGAGAATGCATTTCAACCACTCTTCATATCCTCATGTTAATGTAAATGAAATACAGGAGTGCTTTGGACATTATGAGCAAGAAATGCCATTCTGTGGTAAACCAACTTACAGAAAAATCACAGAAGACGCGAGTGCTATGAGATTCCTGGTTCGGTTTGGTAGAGGTCTTTGGCGCTGTGTGCTGTCCGATTTCGACTTCACAGTTTGTGGTTTCGGCATAGATCGGGGCCCAATGATTGATATTGGATATGATAGACATATTCCCAGTCTTACATTGTGTTCATAATTGCATAATTGATGAAGTTGATGATTTTGTTGATGTCCTAAATTTCTAGGAAAAGGTTACCAAAGGATTCATTGATTTCCACATGTCGAAGTGAACTGATGATGTTGGCAGCAGGTCGTTATATAATTTTGAACAAATGCGTTAAAAAATACCTTCCCCAGATAGCATGCCAAATCGGGCCAGCATCGTTTCTACATCGTTTTGATGTCGCCGACATAGGGCCGACGTCAAAACGATGTCAGACGCTATCTGGGTTGTTCCCACGTGTGTAAATTTCCATGATATTTTAAATAATTAACTGCCATTTCACTAACCACGTTCTGCCAGTTTAATTTAATTTTAGTCTAACTGACTGGGAATGTTATAGCATAATTTCACTAGCTATCAACAACTAAAACATCATGCCCTTATATTATGTCTGGTTTCGTTTTAATGGGCTGCTAAATGTTGATCAGCCTATCAAACAGGTCGATGCACTTATACATGCCACTGCACATACCTGACATAGACAAGTGTTCTCCAATCAAAGTCTCTGTGTACATGTGGCTAATGAAATGGCTTTAAGAATTAATTGTACAAAATTAGTAGCATAGCTTCATTTGGAAGATTCTGATATTAAGAAGTTTTAATACATGGCCAATTGTGCCACGTGCATTTTCCATGCGTTTGGATGCTTCATAATAATTAGCTAACAACCATGCGTTTTCCATCCGTTTATCCTTCTCCTGGAAAACGCACGTGGCACATTTGGCCATGTATATGACAATATGTATGACAATAAATACACATACACAAAAAAATTTATGAGTTATATAATGTTTTATTTCGTTACACTTGCTTTGATTGTTGTTGAACATGGTGTTGTTGGGATTCTTCTTCCTTTTCTTTTTTTTTCTTAACATATTTCAACAAATTTATTTCCAGAAATTTTATTTCTATATCAGAAAACAAATATAGTTGTGTTTTCACTGATAACATTGCCATCAAGTAGTGATTATGATTTCAAATTAAATATATATTCCATTCACTGAAAGTTGTTGATTTCCCCAACATCAATCGTATGACAAATTAATAATTTTCCATTTGGTGTAATTCTTCATATATAATCAAACCAAGGTAAGTTGCCTTAATCAAGTGATACTCATTACAAAAATGATCACAAGAAGTTTGTGCTAGATAGACGAGGTGTCCATGTCTTTAGCTGATTTAGCAGTCAATGGCTCAGCAACTGGCAGATTTTTAGGGGTGCTTTGGCAATTTGCAAGAAACCCGTTGATATGGTTTTGTGAATATAAAGGACTCAATGGCGTAACGGTTTTTGTCTCTGTGACGGCATCGTCACATTTTTCCTTGGATGGCAGAGCTGTGTGACTGTCAATCTGAAAGCAAAGACAAAGACCATCCTGAAAATGTTGGTCCTCAAAAATGGGTGACGTCACATCATCACAACAAGTCGATATGGAAGTAACATCGCGTGGTCTTTGTTTGACTTCCGGTTTGCAGCCGTGGCAACAGCAAGCTATCTTGTCCACCATGATAATCCTGTAAGCTTCCCTGAAAGTTTTATTGTGGAGGCCATAGATGAGGAAGTTAAGGCTGGCATGGATGTGAGCGACCATGGACGTTAGCAGGTGGGCTTCAAGTGGAAATGCGTCATCTTTGTCAAGCAGCAAAACGAACACATAAGGACTCCAGCACAAACAAAAAGCTACGAAAGTAACAAACATCATCCGCGCTTGTTGTAAAGTCTTGAAGAATATCTTATGCGTTCCCAGATGAGCGTACTTATCCAGTTTCACTTTCGCAGCGCTCATGTGGATGAAGATCTTTAAGTAGAAAATTATTATCACAACGAGGGGCAACATTATTCCGACGATGCAGAAGAAAGCCGTGTAAGCGTACTTGTAATTCCGATCGAATAAGCATTTATGAGATTTGCGGTCGAATCCATGTCTGCTCCACCCAAGATGGCTGGGAAGGTCAATAGCCACTCCCACCAGCCAGGAGGTCATGCATGCCACCACACATCTGCCCTTACTGTAGACCTTGGCATATCTGGAGTGGTGGCAGATGTACACATAGCGATTGACGGCGATGTGGCCTATAGTAAGAAGTGACACTACACAGCTGATGACACAAATGGATGCCAAAGCTCTGCAAAGCCCCAGGTTGTCGTGGAAAAAGGATGTCCCCTTCACCGCACCTGAAAAAGCAAAACGTGCGATTAGTGAAAATGGCTTAGCTGAGCTCCATCGTAAGATAGTCTAAAAGGGAAACTGAGCCTGCAGAAGTCTAATGATTAGGGTAATGAAGCTTCTCAAGACTGTATTTGTCGATTACGTAAAGTCTCATTCTTAACCCAAGCATTGCTGTCTCGCTCTGCCTATGCATGGCCAAATGTGCCACGTGCATTTTCCATGAGAAGGATAAACGCATTGAAAACGCATGGATTTTAGCTAATTATGATGAGGCAAAAACCATGCGTTTTCCATGCATTTATCCAAATGCATGGAAAATGCCCTTGGCACAATTGGCCATGTACCAGTCAGGCTCTACATCCCAGATAGCATTCCAAATCTTATCAACGTTGGCGCTATGTCAGCGATGTCAAAACGATGTTGTACCGACGGCGGCCGATATCGAAACGACGCTGGCCCGATTTGGAATGCTATCTGGGATGGTCTGTCCTCCTGTCACTACTCATTACACAATCCTAGATTATACCTTCTATACGACTCTCCGGGCTCAGTATCTTGCCTTGTGTTATGCCTTTATTTTGTCTGTGAACATCTGACTGTTTGGTTAACCTTTAATCTTTTTGTCTGTGTTAGCTTCTCTGTGTCTGTCTCTCTGTGTCTGTTACTTTGTCTCTGTATTTCCCAGTTTTTCCCTGCGTCTCCGTTTCTGTCTGTGTTTCTGTGTCTCAAAGTATCTTCAATCTCGCATTAATTAAGTCTGTTGCGTGCTGCGTTGGCAACAAGAGCAAATCAAAGGTTTCGGCCAGGAGGTAATAGCCTGGAAGGATGTAATGACAGTAATCAAGTGTTTACAGGCAATTTAACATGAACAGTGCAGATCCCAGTGCAGATTATTTATGGTGAAGATGCTGCAGCTTACGAGTGAGTGATGCTGTCGTGGGGTGTTATGAACCAAATGATGCCTTCCTGCAAAATGTTACAGGCCAGAAAATGACAGTCACAAGTTCAATCGATTTTGTGCTACATTTTTTATTAAACACCTGCATTTGGGAAGACTTTTCCCACGGTCTATTTCAACAAATGTGGCGAAAACATGACTGACATAAACCCGAGGGTTGGTACATAGACTGACAGGTCAAAATCGTCTTGAATGTCACAATAACTAAAGGTAGTCATATACCGTAATAATTTTGCCATCAAATAATCTGAAGCCAAGTGTGACTTTCCAACATCATTCTGGCTTGCGGTTTTCAGTGCACTGACAGTGTGTGTGTTCCTATATTCTACCAGTTTATCCCAAACACTGTTTTTAGATTGGGAGCAACCACTTGGCCAAAAAAATAAATAGGATCAACCACTTGGCCAAAAAAAACAAAAAAAACACCACTTGGCCAAAAAATAAAAAGGAGCAACCCACTTGGCCAACAAAAGGGCCCCCCCCCCCCCTTGAGAATATGGATCATCCCTGATCAAAACTTAACACTTAACATCAAAACTTAACACTTAACATCAAAACTTAACACTTAACATCAAAACTAGACTGATTGTAATACAACAAACGTTTTCGGTGGAGATGAACAGCAAGGCCAAAGTGTTTTGTGAGGGTGGAATTCAAACTGATTTATTGATTTTCTTGCCCCAAATCTATTCCTGGATATCTGATCTCACCCTGATCTCACCCTGCCTGATAAATAATGCAAGATTGCTTCCTGCCTCCAAGCCATCCTGTGGGGATATGTCTGACCCTTACGCCTGGACACGTGAGAGTTTACAATTATTACACTCTATGTGTGTGCATGGATTTGTGCTAATATTTCATTCCTTTATTAGTTGGAATTATGTACTGCTTCAGTTTAGTCTTTAGGTTCATGACTTCAGCATATGTTGCTGTTAGAAGACGTAATTACAACCCCTTCATTTGAACCTAATAGTTGTAACCATTTCTTCACTATCAAGATCATCTTTAAGTTAGGAAAATGTGGACCATAAGGGGTGGGTCCTTGCATGATGAATGTTTTTAACTAAATTCCATGTTATTGGCACTTTTGTGGAAATTCGTCGTCATGTGATCAGGTCATTGTGGACTCAGACCTTTTGCTGCAATTCTGTTGAATTAACAAACTGCATGTTTAATTCACCCCCTCAACTTGGTCAAGAAAACTCTCCTTGGAGACCACTTTCCAGCATGACAAAATAATGCTTAAACAGCTTCAAGGCAGCTGCGTGCTAATGGTAAAGTCTTGGCTAGGTCTACTGAAGAACAGTGAAGATTCTGGGTTTAAATCTAGGACTGGTCCCTCTTCCTGAGCTGGATTTCGGTCGCATTGGAGACAAATTTGTGGTGCCTTCTACTCGATGTCTATGATGGGGAAAGTACAAGACCCCACCCGTAGGTGTAAATGAGTGACATGGTGTGGAGTCCAAGCCTAATCATATCATCATTACATCTGCCCCTGGCAGCTGGTCGTATAAGCCAAGCTTCTGAACATTAGCATACGTTGAGTAATTTTCCATACCCCATGTATATGGTTGCTGGTGAAAGTAAATAATTCACTTGTTTACCAAGAGTTACCATCTTGTAGGAAACGACCTCTCCATGCAACAAACATCAATTATCTGGATAACAAAGGTTTGTTGGCTTTGCCTCCCATTTCTGCCAAAGGAGACGAGATAACTGGATTGATGGCGTGTTCTCTATCAATATTATAGATGGTATCGAGACAACACGTCCTGGGGCCTGAGGTCGCAATCAAGAACAATATCAGTTCCAAGGGGACTCGCTAGGGGGCACGTTGTCATAGTAGCATCGATTTTATTTCCTGTAAGGTCTCCTGATGAGGCAGTGAGTAAACTCGCTGATGACAAGATAATGAAATCAATCGATCGGCCAAAGGAAATCCATGGCTTTCCAACTGCAAAATTGGGACCTGGCTTGCTATCTCCCTGTATGCTATCTTTTTCCCCCTATTTCACTGGTAATATCTCAGTTTTTCTGTCTGCATGGCAATGTCGTTGCCTTTTAGTCTCATTCAGCGTCCAGTCACTAATGTCTGAATCTACCGATATAGACATCTGATTTGGTAACAGTACAATGTGTTCAATACTGTTCATGTCGACCTAAGTTTCTTTTTCTCTGTAAATGCGTTCTAAAAGACAGAAGGTCCGAAAAAAAACTTGGGGTGGGGGTCTAGCTCAGTGGTAGCGCGCTGGGCTTCCAACCTCTGGATCCCGGGTTCAATTCCCAGTCAACCTACGTTGGATGGCTGTTTCATCCTTCGTCTCATTGCCATGGTCCCTGCCTGTCCTAATTAGCCCATCAGGTGCAGAAATACAGGACATAAATCCACAACCACCACCGAAAAACAACTTGCTTGACAAGCAAAGGACTGGAGGACAGACCGCCAAACAGCCTGTCCACCTTGGCAGCCTACCAGAGACAGACTACACAAAGTCCCTTTGCTTGTCAGGTTTGTCCTCCTCCTCCTCCTCCACCTCCCCCTCCTCCTCCTCCAAGAATTTATACATTAGGCTTTGGTCCTGAACCCCCGCAGCTCTTGTGTTGGCAGTGACAGACTCGTCGCGGATTCATTTGTGAGGCATCCCTGCTAATGCACTAGAACAATGCAAGCTTTATCATTTCCAAGGAGCTCATACTTTTGCCTGAAATTGTCTGGCAGGAAGTCTGCACTCTGCCAGCATACACATTACAGTACTCTAGGAACTGCATCTATGACATATTGGCAAGAGCCATGATAACTGTCATATAGATGCCCTAGAGTATTGCATTTCCAATTTCAGGAAAGTGTGATATTCCCAATTGGGAATAGTGAATTGTGTGTACATGGTCTGTTACATTGTAGGGTAAATCTTTAATATACCCACTATTTTTAGCATGTTTTTAAGAGCATTCTCAAATACCACAATTTCAATAAACTTCAGTTTACCTCGGAGTACATTGTTTCAGGCTAACGCATGCTAGGTACCCCTTTTTCTCACACACCAAAAACAGTAAAATGGTTTGAAATGCTCAGCGTATGTGGCATGAAATGTGTGAAATGTGTGAAATAAGGTTCACTTCCATTCAATAACCCTGCCAACCAAATTCAGGACAAGTGAGCATCTTGGGGATAACTGCCAGTCCAAGATGCTTTGTCAAGCAGTAAGCCGCGTGAAATTGGGGCCAATGGGTTATAATGCGCTGTCACATCCACAAAATTCAATAAAGAACAACTGCCACTACCTCTGCTCGAAATAATTCAGTGACACGATGTATGGTTGAATCGTGGCTTATCATATGGTGAATCAGACTTATGATATCAAGGAACTAACGGTGGAATATCACTATCCTAGTCATCCTAGTCAGTCAGGGCCTAGCGCTGGGCTTCCACCCACTGGGTCCTGGGTTCAGTTCCTGGTTGAGCCCAAGTTGGATGGCTTTTTCATCCATCGTCTCATGGCCATGGCCACTGCCTCTCCAGAAATACAGGATGTAAAGCCCTATTCCACCCACAACCCACCCACCGATACTAGTCGGAAATCTGGTCATGATAATGAGGTGATTTTATTAGTAAGATAAAATAGAAAAGTAAGAATACACTTACTAGACTTAATAATTGAAATCCAAAAGACACCGTGTGAATCCAGGACTCCCATTAGCAAAGGCAGTCGCTCCACTAATGGGTGCCTTGAATTCACAGGAAGTCTGGTTTGAAAGCCGCTTCCAAGTCTGTGAAATTTAATTTGGTCATCATTATATGCAGTAGCCCTATCATTGATGTGTCCTTAAATTGTATCGTATTTCTAAGCCTTACTGATTATATAGTACACAATAACTCATTAATTGATTAAAAAAATAGACCAACAGATAATGTAGTCAGTCCATGAGCACAGATCAAAGAAACAACTGCCAATGAAATTCTTACTTGCAAGGAGTAGCACAATAGAAAGTAAGATGACAGCACTAGATTACAAGGCACAAGCGGAAGGAGACACAAGACTTCATATCTGCACTTGCGCTCCTCCCATTGTGTCTTACGATACTCTATCTTTGGGACTTTCAGGACCTCCTTTTGTGACGAATGACAAATCAGGACAGAGCGATGAGTCAATATTTCCTTGTAGATCAGGCATCGATGAGCCCATCCATCTCTTTGGCTGTCTTCCCGAGGAGAATCGCGTGAAATGATGACTGGAACGCCGGTCCCCGAGGCCAGATACAAAGATCTTACGGATAACTTGATGAGCCCATTGAGAGCATAAATTGCACCAAAACCTGAGAAAACTCTGATTGCAGACAAGATTTTCTGATCTGCTCTTTCATCCATGAATGCCGCAGGAAGTTTTGTATCGATTGTGAAGTAATGGTGTCTTGGCAAACTCCGTGCACAATAATGAGAAGGAAAAGTTTTGTGGCATATTTGCAGTACAACCCACAATATTAAGACCAATCTTGGAAACCACACAAATGCTCATGACATTAAGGTGGTCTTGGTGTTAGTTAGTTTTAGCCTTAAGTTCCACAATACATGTGAGGGTGGGGGCCTAGCTCAGTGGTAGCGTGCTGGGCTTCCAAACACTGGGTCCGGGGTTCAATTCCCAGTCGTGCTTATGTTGGATGGCTGTTTCATCCTTCGTCTCATTGCCATGGTCCCTGCCTGTCCTAATCAGCCCATCAGGTGCAGAAATACAGGACATAAAGCCCTAGTCAACCACCACAAAAATCCACATGAAATACCACATATCTGTACATCACAGAAAATAAAACCATACGTTATTTTGTACCATGAACTCTTCCTTTAGCACACAACAAATAAGACCACTTAATTTGGATTCAACTGTATTTTCACTGGATTTTAGTGGACGACATAATAGTTATTCTTTAACTTTAAACCATCATTTCTCTGATGCCATGCTTTTTGCAAACTTTTGCAAGTTGTGAAGTTTTTTTTTTACAAGATATCAAAAGCATTAGGTTTGTTCTTCCATCAGCATATCATGCAAAATATTGAAGATGATCTTCTGATAAGGTTTGCTTACCAAACATTGGACTATGCTAATTCCTTGTAATTAACTTTAAACAAATATCTCCCTCACCCTGTTAATTTAGATGACAAGTAATCGAAACCAAATCCTGAATAATTCCTGTGTTGTTTGTCAAGTCAGTGAGCTGCGTTAAATTCCAATTTCCCTGCTTCAATTAAAACTTTTACATTATTTGCAATGTTGCGATAATTTGCGCCATTGTTGGGATCTGCATTCCAGGCACATTGCTTAATGATTCACATTGGACAGGCCCATTTTACAGAGCATTGTCAAGGACTGATCAGCCAGATTATGCCGAGTCACAAGCCATTTCAGGCTCTGGAGTGGGTAGAGATTGTCCTTTCTGGAAAGCAAGTATTTCAAGCATTTGTCTATTAGATTCCAATATTATTGCATGTAGAAAATCAAAAAGCAATTTGACCACGAGTGGTTGGGGACATGGCATGTTAAGTGCAGGAAGCTACCAATCTTGAGATCCATATTCATAATTATGATATTCCTGACCCACGATTATGACAATCGTATTTCAATACTAATACCATCATTGGTGTACTATAAAGTGGCTCTTTCTACGAGGTGTTCTTTAACAAAGATGTAGTACAAAACATATATTAGTGGTTCTATTTGCAAGGCGGTCTTCAAAGTGAAGCATTTTGAAAAGGGGGGTTCCTTTCTGATAATAACTCTAGGCTACTGTTACATTACAGGCTTTAGCTGCATGAAACGGCAACTGATCTGACAATATCACAAGATATTGCTGTGGCTTTAAAAATATCTACACTCTTAAATTTGTTCAGTAACTATAATTTATGATTAATAATTATTTCCAAACAAACAAACACATATTATATTCTAAAAATCATCTGGATGGAATAAATAAATATTCAACTACAGTGCCCTGTGCATTGTTGCATAAATGTTTCCTCTCCTGCTTTGCGTGTTATCACATGAACACATGGCTCAAGGCTCCCGCGGGGGAAGATCAAACCGGTGTAGCACAAGGAGCAAAGAGCTGTCCAGGTATTTTTGCACTGCAGAGTGACACAACAAGAACCACAGACATCTATCACAGACTCATAGATTCGGTGCTACATTCTTAATTCTGCATTGCCTTCTAAATATTTTGAGGTAAAATCATTCTGTAAATAGTTATATCGTACACATTATATAAGGAATGTATTTTGTCGAACATGTTAATATGTATTATATATTATATGTAAAATATAACTGTGTTTATGATACAAGCTGTATGTATGAAAGATTCTGATTGGATTTTATAAGGAGTGGATAAACAGCTAAACTAATGTTAACTTCTATGTAAATACTTTAATTTGGTGGCTGGAACCATCTGTAACTATTTGTCTTTGTTGTATTCCCTTTTTTTGGATTATTTTCTGATTGCTTTTACTTCTTTTTATCTTTTGTACTTGTGACATTTATGTCTTTTCTGACATCTTCCGTCAATAAAAATTATATATATATATATATATATATATATATATATATATATATATATATATAATTATTATAATATATATATATATTTAGTGAGTTATCCCGATTGCTTTTGTAAGATGGTGTGAATTCCAAACCTGCTCATCTCACCATTGTAAAAGTTTATTTATAGTCGGTTTAAATAACACAACAACATAAGCACAATGCTAGTATAAAATACCTTGCCATCTCATAATTACATCTGCCTCTTGTAGCTGGTCATATAAACTGACTATAGACGTCAGATCAGCAGCATGTCACTATGCAGTATTGCTACTGTAAAATGCTGTGAACTCCAGACCTGACCATCATTACATCTGCCTCTGGTAGCTGGTCATATATGCCAGAAGCATGTTACTATAAGCAGTAGAATGAGGTATCGGCTGTTTAACTGTAATTTGTGGAACCATTCCAAAATGTCCATTTTTTCTGACGAAATAAATCTATGGATTGTGAGCAAGGCTATAGCCCCTTTTATGGTGTAATCTTGCAGTTGTCTCAAAATAGCTCAACAGTTTCAGGTATCCTGCCAAATTACGCGCACTGGAAAGCATAAATAATCAACCTAAATGTCTTTTAAACTGAAGTGAAGCTTTGGAGAGCATCCAGGCCAGCTAATTACTACTGAACCAAAAGCACTGGTTACAAAGCAAATTTATCAATTAAATCATATTTATAGGGCTCAGTTTTCATTTACTACCTACTATCATAGGATTGACTTTCATAGAAATCTCTCTGTTTTTGGTCACGTGCAACTTGGAGACAGCTATAAACCAGACATAAAACCTGTGTATTCTCAAAACAAGGACAAATCATGATTTATGAGAAATGTATGTTTGATCATCTTGCCAGTGTATTCTTGGATGTTATGTCTTATACAATTAATGCTTATAAAGTAACCTTGACAACCAGCAGCTACTCACGAGATAGGATAACACGGAAATTACATAGAAAAAAAAGCACTTTATGTAGATATGTACACTACATAAAATACGGTCGACTCTAGCTGTCTGTAGCGACCTGTACCTGGCTGTGGTCTAAACATGCTAAAGCCAGCTGCTTCTGTCCACTTCTATAGCTATTAATGGGCTTACATCACCAGATAAATATAAACCTTGGTAAATGTAAGTAATTATTCTAATATATCATAAATATGTACTTTTAGATTCGGTTTTGAGTAGCCAGCTTTGACAGCTTTGTCTAGTTTCAATTTGACAGGCCATTTTTAATGAAACTAAATGTAGCGGGTAAAGGTAAGTTCACACTTGAGATGAATCCGCATAAAACCAATTTGGTACACCGCCTAGTAGCATTGAGAACAATGTTCTTTTTTTTACACTTTAACCCTTGGTAATGACATTTCAAAAGTGGTGATTTTCATATGACATTTGCTTCCATCAAGAAATGCCTTCTGGTCATATGAGCTTTGAGTCGATTGGCAATCCCCATGACTGAAATGGGGAACATTTCAACACCGGCGTTTTAATTATGAATGACTCGGATGCAAAGAAAATATCACAAAGATTTAAATGACAATTACAGAACGAAAAAAAAAAAGACATTCCCAAATGTCAAGCCATAATTGCTTCCACTGCATTGAAATACCAGACATGTCCTAAGGCAATGTTGACAGGCATATCCAACTGCAGATATCATTAAGTCACATGGCATTTAGATTTGAGCCATCATGGGGATCATCAGCAGCACAGGGAACCATCATGACTTACAAAAAGACCCATCAGGACTTGCATAAAGCACCATCAAGACTCAGGTTGTCATGAGAGTATTGATCATTACCTGCAAAGGTCACCAGATCATCCAGATGGGACCGAGAGTCAACTTATTGATGAATAGATAAAGGAAAAAGTTGATGTCAAGTGGATAAATGAGATGAACTAAACACTGCTCATCTTGAATCACCACCAACCACATGGAAATTCACTTCAAATCATTTTTTTGATGCATACTGGATATACTATGGACAAATGTGCCATGTACGTTTTCCATGAGAAGGATAAACCCATTGCAAACGCATGGTTTTTAGCTGATTATAATGAGGCAAAAACCATGCGTTTTCCATGCGTTTATCCAAACGCATGGAAAATGCAAATGGCACAATTGGCCACCTACTCATTGGAAACTAGCTGAAACGTGACCTTGCACTACTCAATCTTTGTACTGAATTTGGTCACCCTGCTCTGAGCGACCCCTAGTGGCGTAGGATCTGCGAAGGAGATAGGCGATCGGTGTGATTGATATTAAAAGCCCTGAAAGTGACAGGGAGGGCATTTCAACAATTATTCAGCATACTTTCACTTGCTGAATAACACGTTTTAAAGTAATATAACTTCCAGCTGAATTGAGCCATCCTTGGATGCTTACAAGTCAAACAAAATGTCCCAGGACACTTTAATACACAGGAGACTGAGTGCAGTTCTGTGGACGTCTATGAGGCTCAATGACAAAATGCAAATTGCCTCTGTGCATTGCTTACATTATTGTGCCCTCAATGTCATTCTCATATAAAGACCAAATGCGTCTTCCTAAACTATGACAAAAATCACTGAGGTGAACTGCGTCATTGAAAATACATGTACTGAAGGCCCAATCTCCAGATGATGTCATGTGAATCCAGCACTCCCATTGGCCAAGGAGTCCCTCAACCAATGAGAGTCCTGGTTTCACATGTCCCATATGTTTTGCAAGAGACCTTGGCAATGAATAAACACCAAGTCCAAGGGTAGTAGAATCTGTATCTGACACATGTACTTGTTTACATGCTTGAAAAGAATTTAAAAATTTTAAATCATTGCAGCCAAATTCATTGACTTGGAAACAAATCTTGTAGTCATGAAAGCTAAACTCCAGATGATATCATGTGAATCCAGGACTCTCATTGGTTGAGGGACTCCTTGGCCAATGGGAGTGCTGGATTCACATGACATCATCTGGAGTTTAGATTCCAAGTCTTTAAGATTTGTTTCCAACTCTATGAATTTGGCTGAAAAATAAAATTGGAACTATACACGTGAGACACCTCTTCTTTTTCTGCCTTATGAGGGCAACACCCAAACCATAGCCCATTTGAAAGGCAGAATCTCAAAATGCTTGGCCGTTCAGTTCAACCGCCAGAGGCAATGCAGACAGCAGTGGGTATTGCAAGCATCTCTCTGACAATCAACATTCCTAGACACTCTGGCGGGCACAAAACTGCATGAATTGGGGGCAACTGGGGTACAATGGGACGACCAAGGTAATCGACATCTCTCTGATATCGCTCGCCTCCCATCTTGCCCCCAAGCGATCATGAATAGCAAGACACTCATAGCTATGATGCAGCCCAGAATGTATAACGCAGACCAAAGGCTTTAACTGGTCCAGCACATTCATATCATAGACACACCGAAGGGGAAATCTTCACAGAAACAGTTGGATATATGCTCAGATCTTTCACCATGCGATGATATTGAACATCAGAAAAAAAAGGATGGCCGTTGTCTACCTATCCATACTATGTCTAACGGAATAAATATAAACCTCGTTTTCACTGAGTTGCATGCAACTGAATCATGGTTATGGCTGGTAATGATAACAATAAAAATCAGTCACATTTATCATAAAATCCAGGCAATATTATTCTCCATGCAGGCAACACATGTTTCATGAGTAGGCCTATTTATGAAACTGCAGCAACCCTCAATAAACACAAAGGCACTTCAGTTATTACAAAAAACATCTTCTTCAACCAACAAATGTCTTGAAGTAGCTACTCATATATCCAACTGCCCCTCCTATGCGTCTTTAGGCACCCTTTCGTAATGACTTCGGATGTCCTTTGTCGAGAATGACAAATCAGGACAGAGCAATGAGTCAATATTTCCTTGTAGATCAGGCATCGATGAGCCCATCCATCTCCATGGTTGTCATTCCGAGGAGAATCGTGTGAAATGATGACTGGAGCGCCGGTCCCCGAGGCCAGATACAGAGACCTACAGACGACTTTACGAGCCCACCGAGGGCATAAATCCTGTCAATGCTGCAAAATCTCTGATTGTTGGAGCGATTTTCTCCACAACGGTCCTATCCAAGACTGAGGCAGGATGCTTCGGTATTGACTACCTTACTCTGCTCTCTCCTAATGTGACCCGGAGTATAGGGACCCAGAGAGAGAAACTCCAAGATAATGAAGATGCATCAAAGCTGTGGTGGAATGCAGATACAAATCTCATTGATCCATCCACTGGTGATACTCTCAGAACATGAGCTTTTTGAAGGTATATGCGCAGTTCGCACCAACATGCCTAAAACTAAGTATTATGATTCGTTTAAAGCAAGATTCATAAAATGAAAAAGTGTGCATTTTGGAAATGACGCATTTCTGATATTTCAGATGTACTGTTTCAAAACAATACTACAGTTAGTTTCATTAAAAATGGCCTGTCAAATTACACCTAGACAAAGCTAGAAAACTTCTGATATACGATGCATGCCAATAAATGGAACTGTCTGGCTATAGCTGGTGACTAAAAGCTGCATCTAAAACTACATGCAGCACCATATCAGATAAATTTCATACATTTACCAAGGTTTATAATTTTTTGGTGTAAGCCAACTATAAACTAGGACTAGACAGAAGAAGCTGGCTTTAGCCAGTTATAGCTACAACCAGGAATAGGTTGCTACAGCTGTCTGGAGTCGACCATATTTTACGAAACTAACTGTATCTAAATCTAGCAGTTTGAACATCGATCTGAGGGGAAATTAACAAGTCATTGCAGAACTCAATGCAGAACTCATTGCATGCAATGAACTTTAAAACACTTTTAATTTTACTTATGAATGCATTCCATGCAATTAAATCAAGCCTACCTTCATTTTCTTGCCATCAAATTAATAAAATCTGTGTTTGATGGCCCCACAGAGCTGGTGTTGCAAATATGCTGTTGGGTCAAGGTTGCAACAATATTGCATGCTTTGTCATTCTGAGGGCATTTTCCGATTTTGGTAAAGATCATTAAACGAGAACAACATTGATCTCGGATTTCCTTTATCAAATGAATTCCTTGCATGATGTTGAGTGCATTGTATGCAATAAAAATAATGAAAACAGTCTGAAGTTTCTTTTCGGCTTTGATCCAAAGCTATTAACAAAGGTTTAAAAAAGAGAAAGTTACCAAAAAAGACAACGACAGTAAAACCTCCATTTTAGGACTACTAATGGTGTAAAGTTACTGTTAGGTCTCGATGATAAGGTGGAACTATATACAGTTAGTTTCATAAAATATGGTTGACTCTATGCAGCTGTACAGCAACCTATTCCTGGCTGCAGCTGTAACTGGCTAAAGCCAGCCGCTTCTGTCTACTCCTAGCTTTCAGTCGACCACTGAAAAACATTAACCATGGCAAATGTAAGAAATTTATCTAATATCAAAAATATGTACTTTTAGATCCAGCTTCGAGTAGCCAGCTATAGCCAGACAGTTCTGTTTAGTGCCAGGTAGCATCGTATAGTAGATGTTGTCAACTTTTGTCTAGGTTTAATTTGACAGGCCGTTTTTTAATCAAACTAACTGTAGCTGAAAGGGTAACTTACAATTATGTTCTTTTAGCTGGGTACAAAATGCAGTGGTCTCACTAGTGAGGTAGTCTTAAAAGGAGAGTGGTCTTAATGGATGGTTCTACTGCAGATACTTGCTAGACCAGTCTTTTTACAATCACAGCAACTCTTTTTGGTGAGCTGCAGTGGGCTGAACAAATGCCATGACCGCATTAAGTGTTTCAGGTTGTTGTAATGGGATTGGGCTGGAGACTGCACGCACACTGTCAACCAGGCAAATGTTTCCCAGACAAAATAAACACAGGGCAGCAGGAGATGTGGCGCCCAGTCAGCCAGGTATTTTTGCCCGTGTGGGATTTGTTCAAAGCTCCTGGTGCGATAGATGATAAAAAGGCAAAGAAAAAAGACTGAATCTCCACCAAACAAAGAAAATAATTACGACTCTATGAGAAAAATAGTTGGCTTTAACCCAAAGAATAAGATATAAGAAATAGTTTCAAAGCAGTTTTTGCACTTTTTGTGCAGTTTTTATATTTTTTTGTGCAGTTTTTATACTTTGTGTGCGGTTTTTATACTATTTGTGCAGTTTTTATACTTTTTGTGCATAAAACTGGCTGTTTGCATGTATGTGTGAATGCTAAAAGGTTTCATCGTCACCCAAAGTCATTATCTGTTCTGTTCTGTGCAAAATGCCACGTTCACCTTTGCTTTGAAACATTATCAGGATTTTCCAGCATGTCACCATCATGGGCCTTTGTAGTAGACATCACTGCATGCACGACATTCCAACCACCAATTGTGATAAACAAATTGCACAACTAAAACAAGTCCACACATATCACAGGTATCACAGGTACACTGTTGGAGGGACGGATCAATTGGCCTTCAACGAGCCCCCACCCCCTCGGAGCCTCCCAACCCCCCCCCCCCCCCCTGCAGTATGCTGTCAGTGCTGGTAGTTCTGGCTTGGGAGGAGTGTTAACACCTAGGTTCAGGTATGACAGTTACTGCGAGATGTCAGTCCATTTGCAACACAGTGTAGTTGCCTTTATCTGCCAACTGCAGTTCACATATAAGGTGGAGGGCGAGGGCCTAGCTTAGAGGTAGCGCTCTGGGCTTCCAACCACTGGGTCCCGGGTTCAATTCCCGGTCAAGCCTAAGATGGGTGGCTGTTTCATCCTTTATCTTATTGCCATGGTCTCTGCCTGTCCTCATTAGCCCAACTGGTGCAAAAATACAGGATGTAAAGCCCTAATCACCCACCCACCACATACCAGGTGGGCCCGGAGTTGCTCCAAAGTGGACGACATTAGGCCGACGCCGAAGTTATACATGTTATCTGGAATATACTTTAAAATCATCTCAGCTGGAGATTAAATCTTCAGCAATGGACAAACACATATACATATACATGTATACTGAAACCTTCCAACAAAGTTAGGAAATCGTGCAGAATGATTTTATCTAACACGCATAACGATTGATTGAAAATCAAATATTTTGGGGTGAGCTGTAGGGAAATGGTTGGCCGTAGTTTGCAATGACACCAGTGACAATAATGTCTCGCTGAATGCTCTGCAGAAACCTGAGGGTCAGAATGTCATAGCCCTAGAACCTACTGCGAGTCAAGATTACATTGACCCGCGTCATCCTGGAGTCCTCCTACGTCCTCAGCCAATGGTAGGCCAGACAGGACGTCACGTGGTCATGCCAAGGTCATACAGGGTCACGTCAAGGTCATAGGGGTCACGTGGAAAGACCAGATGCCCTTGTCCTTTGACAGAACACATCCCGGAAGAGGAACCTTACCAGGTCTTGTTGGATGACACGTACTTCAGCCATCTAACCAGGCACAAAGGATGAATGCTTTCTAAAGATTCTAAAGTTGCGTAGTTCAGCCACAATATATATCAAGATATCAGTATACAGCTTTATCAGATAATTTACTGCTGGTCATCCAGTCGTTTTAGATTTAGCTTCTTTTCTTTTTTTTAAATAGAACTCAATTCCATCATTCCAAAGCAAACTTACATAGTAGGCACCATTTGAAGACTTCAATTCAAGAACTTCAAGAATACCATTTTGCCCTTCGGTAGCGACAAGACCATAAATACTTATTGAATGAACCTGCATACCCTATCTATGCAGATGTAACGATGAGATGACAAGGTGTACTTCATTTTACTAACAAGCAATGTCTAACAAGGTCAATGTAGGTGTCACTGCTCTTAGGACCAGCAAGCAGCTAGGCCATTTCTGAGTTACCAACACTTGCAGACATAATGAGATGGTAGGGCTAATGGGACTATCAAACTATTAAAATATAGAACACTGATGCATATCCCACACGCAAGTCCCTCTTTAAAGGCATTAAAAAGTTACTGAAATTGTTGGACAATTTCCCCATAAGAGCCTTCACAGACTTTAGATTCGACTGTTTATGGGGGCATCTATCATTCAACTTACATAGTTACCAAAAAGGTCCCAAATTGGTTCAATCTCCTTAACAAACCATTAAATCATATCATCCTATAGCTACTTCTTTTATCTTGAAAAAGGACATAATAACCATTCGGGCTACATTGAAGCATCCAACATGACACTGGAAAGCATTGATTTTAATCAAGGAATTGCATGTAAACAAGTTCGTTTGCAATCAAGCCACGATAATTCCTCTCGCAAACTTTCTTTGATGTCTCATGCATTGATTTTGTCGTATTCATTGCCCGAATTTGCATTTGCACTTCATAATTATTTGCAAGAATGAATCAAAGTTCTTGCAGAGTTTTGAATTGAAAAGGAATTTCAAATGCATTACAGTGTAGCACCTATTTATTACTTACAAGACTTCGTTTATATCTAATTCTTATATGCAGTTCGTTTTCTGTATGCAAAAAAAGATATTATGCATGCATCTGAAATGCATTGTGATACATAGAAAACACGCAAAAGCATGTTTCTCCATAATAAACAGTATTTTGCAATGCCGTCCATGGTACATGGCATGACCGTGAAACTAAAAGATGAACAGATGGCCCAGCATAGTACCAGTGTAAGAAGGTGAAAAAGGCAAACACACCAAGTGTGATAAACAAGAAAATATGTGATAAACATCAGAAATGAGACAAAGTTGATGGTATGCATATCCAATAGAACCTTTAAAGATGACCACATCACCATTAAGACTATGAAATTTTGCATTAGAGTGTTTAAACTATTTGATACAGTCTTATAAAGCCCTAAGAAACATGCAATTTTGACAGACAGTGCAGCTTTAATCTAATAATAAGTCAGTTGCTTTATATTATTTGTAGGAATAACTTTTCCATGGTAACTGAACAACTAACTTTGCATGAGGCAACTGTGTAGATACATTCTTCACCTTTCAGGCTAGTTACTGTTTAATGTTACACCGGCCTCACAAAAGACTTCCTTTATACATAAACCTCGATATCTTTTAAATTTTGGATCAGGCCTAGCCCTTTATATTGAGTTTTTGCAGCAATCGATCATATATTACAATAAATCCACTGTCGTCAAAGGACTGTATATTCAAAACAAGTGTATGGCACTGCAGAATATGAATAATGCAGTGTCTCCTAACGCTGTCAAGTTGCCAAAACTGATTTGGAAGATTGTACAACACGCACGAGAAGTCGAAATATCATGATTTATACATCGGGTCCACCCATAATTAGATGGCTTGACACAAAGGATGCCACAAAAGAGAAAACTTTTGATGGCAACGGCTTTAATTTAACTTTGTCACACAACTCAGAGATGATGAAAATACTTTGGATTACTGGTAACACATCTAATTACATTTTGTATAAAAATAAATAAAAAGAAAGGAAGAGGCACCACCCTAACCAAAATTCATTCAATATGGCAAGAAAAGTGACTCATTCACATTTGGAACAAATACGGTTCTTTTGAGCAATCTCATTGTAATTCAAATAAACAAAAAAAAATCTTTAAAAGTCTATCCAATGCAATTTGTTACTGCAACTGTGGGCCCATCAGCTTATCTTTCAAAATAAAACAATTGAATTGACTGTTACAATTGCAGGGTCCACCACAATAACACCAGTGGGTAAAGTCGATTGTTTATCTGGGTTTTCCAATGGTCTCAAAACAAAGGAGTAATTAAGATGGCTCAGATGAGGCTGACAGAATCCATTAATTCCTTGTGACAGGTGCCCCAGTAGGCTGCCTTGTATCATTCAGTCTTTGAGACTTGGCGTCCTGGGGAGAAGAAAGTCTCTGGAAGACACAAATGACTTTGTGTGAGTAATGTTGCACTGCAGGGGCGGATCCTTAAAGATGTAGGGGGTATCACGAAAAAGCTTTTCTCGTTCCTATATGTTCAAAGTCTTTCTAGCAAGGCTAGGAAATAGCAGTGTTTGAAAAGAGTGCAAAAGGAATACTGTGTGAGGCCGGTGTAATATTAAACAGTAACTAATCTGAAAAGTGAAGAATGTATTTAACCAGTTGCCTCATGCAAAGGTAGTTATTCTGTTACCATGGAAAAGTTATTCCTACAAATAATATAAAGCAACTGACTAAGATTAAAGTAGGGGTGGGGGCCTAGCTCAGTGGTAGCGCACTAGGCTTCCAACCACTGGGTCCCAGGTTCAATTCCCGGTCGAGCCTATGTTGGATGGCTGTTTCATCCTTGTCTCATTGCCATGGTCCCTACCTGTCCTAATTAGCCCATCAGGTGCAGAAATACAGGACGTAAAGCCCTAATCCACCACCACCACTAAGATTAAAGCTGCCCTGCCTGTCAAAATTGCAAGTTTCTAAGACTGTATCAAATAGTTTAAAGTTGCATAAATAAATCAAGACACACTAAATTTGTATCAGCTAGTCAGTCTATCAGGTGTCAATTCTAAAAAATAAATCATATATTGAAAGAAAATCCAGACCAAAATATTGGAAACATATTGGAAATGATATCATCACCCATTGTTCAGTATTGTGACGTCATCACTAAGTCTATTTACATATAGAATTTTTGATGGCTCTAATTATTTTATTTATTGTTCCTTGAAGTTAAACTGCTGTGCACAAATGAGCAGGTAAAAAATATCATGAGACAAGAAGGTAGTATTGGTTTATATAATTATTTGCCTATGCTAAATCTACAGACATAGGAACTTCTAGGAATTAGAGCTTCACAGGACAAGAAACTTTCCGAAGCTAAGATTTGTGAAGCCTAATCCAGAAATATCTGGCTTGTTATTCAGAAGGTCTGATCGCCTGAATATGGAAATACAGTGGCCTATCCTGGTGTAAGGCGTGGCATGTAGTTAGGGCTTCAATCATGCACTTGGGTTCCATCACATCTTAGCCCATTAAAGCTTGCCAGATCACTGAGATCGACCCTGCTCAGTCTTACATGAGTCAGTGATTTGAAGCACTGCAGCAGGGAGCAAGGCTATGGCAGCTATTAATCAAACAGTTGACATGCTCGTTGAGTCAGTCTGCTGCTGCTGCTGCTACTACTACTGCTACTGTTGCTGCTGCTGCTGCTGCTGCTACTGCTGCTGCTGGTGATGGGGATTCAGATTAAAGAGATGCACAAGATGCAGCCATTGACGCGTGTGGGACCATTTGTGGGACACGGTGGGACCCAGGCCTCAAGGTGCCCCCCCCCCCCCCAGTTGTCCCTAACCATATTTGAGCGGCAGCAAAGTGTCCAGTCAGGCTGCTGCTGCCACTGCTGCTGCTGCTGCTGCTGTGGCCCTGATGGCATTCCAGCACCCCATCTTCCTCCCAGTTACGTTTATTGGTAGTCAGGGAAACAGCCAAGCATCTCATCCTGTCTGACTGGAATGTACATTGTTCACCTTGAAATCCGAACCACCCTCAAACGCTTTTCACTACAGCAACAAGCCAAGCATGGCTACGCTGAGATTTCAACCAGTTTGGTACTTTTAATCTATGAACATTCCCATATTGAAAACGTACAGTCGTCGAAGTAACAAAGGGTAGTGTTATATGGATAGTAAGTGTGACTTTTTATCGTTGAGGTGAGTGATGTGTGTGAGTATCATCTAAGAACTGTTTGTTCTGAGCATAACACTTGTGGAAACTTCTCCAGGCATCTCAATTCTGACAGATCACAGTCGCCGAGCACTAAGCACCATCCAAGTTAAAAGGGCCTGGACGAAGTGGACAGACACAAAGAAAGGCCTTCGTGGAAACGACTGGGTGAGTCAGAGTGTCAGAGAAAATGGAAAGAAGACCATATAGAGAGATTCCATTTGCTGCTTCTCCAGCAATCCAAGATTGGCACCATTAAAAAGAAGTCAGTTTCTGCAATCGTGTGGGATACCATTGAAAGCCTCTCAGATGTCGCTGCAATCGTTGACGTTTTTTCACTAGACCTGTCTCTTGCCTAAGGTCTCAAAAACTTGTGTTGCTCGCACAAAACCAGCACGAGTAACTAAATCAACGATTGCTGCAAATCTGGCCCTTTTTAGGATTTTACTGCAATCAATGGGGGTATAGACCTTTTTCGCCTCTAGATAACCCTATAAGGAGGGTATGAAGCACTGTGGGGCTGGCTCATGGGGTTTCTTCACTTTGAACAACCCCCAAGGTCTTTTATGGGGCTTCCCTAGCAAATTTATCGACCCTCTGCAAAAGGTACTGGCTCCAAAGACGACTTTTATCTGCCTCCTAGCCAGCCAAGCATCTATGTCAAATAGAAAAGAAAGGAGCAAGAGGACAGGCCCTGTTCAATTAGAATGTTCACTTTGAAATGCATCCACTTGGACGTAAAATATTCACCCAAGCAAAATGTCATTGAATGCCATCGCTTTTAAAGTTCTTAAAAAGGTTGGTCGTGAAGAGTTTTTCTCCCAAATTGCAATTTTATCTTGCTGGTAAGAGATAAAAGGGTAGCGATAGAAGCCCCTATGTTTCAAATGCTACTGGTTGATCTTTCTTACAACCAACCTTTTTAAGAACTGAGTTGTAAAATTACCCTCACGTGGATCTGATGAATACTCTCTATAGATCGTAAGGAGTTTTTCTCCCAAATTGCAATTTTCTCTTGTACGTTCTGCTGGTAATAGATAAAAGGGTAGCGATAGAAGCCCCTATGATCCAAATGCTACTGTTTGATCTTTCACTTCTGATATATAGAGAGCAATCATCAGATCCACGTCAAGGTATTTTAAAAACTCAGCCAAACCATTTACCAAGTTCTGCCCATCAGCAGAGCAAGACTTTTAGAAGACTGATCCGTTTACTGCAGAAATGGTTGAAATTTCCAAGAAATAAAAGTAACTGCTTTTCAAAACTGTTACTTGTGAGTTTATGCATTTAATGTTTATTGCCTCTTGTGCATGCATTTTGCTAAGCACATAAAGTCTAATCTGTATGAACCCTCAGAACTGTAGCAATAACTTTGTGGTTCACCAATTTCACAACTTCAGAAATCGATCTGTTATGACATACATGGCTAAATGTGCCATGTGCGTTTTCCATGCGTTTGGATAAATGCATGGAACACGCATGGTTTTTGCCTCATTATAATTAGCTAAAAACCATGCGTTTTCCATGCGTTTATCCTTCTCATGGAAAACGCACGTAGCACATTTTGCCATGTGCTCACGTCCTTCAGCTAATCCCAGAATCCCCTAGATGCAGTCATGCTAACACCATCATGTTATGCTGCATGTGGCTTCAATTTTAAACCACATGACAATTTAATTAACCACTACATCATCAAAGCAATAGCTACTTATTTTGAATAAATTGTTACAACACTCTTGGTCACTGTGCAGTCTGCTTGCCACTCAGCCAATGGGAGTCCTTGATTCACATGACGTCATCTGAAGTTTAGCTTCCAAGACTATGAGATTTGTTTCCAAGTCAATGAATTTGGCTGTAATACATACATATTTCATACTCATTGGTACCTAACTCAGAAAGTTTAATGATTTGTTTGAAAAATATAGACTTTTATCAGTTGACCTGTAATTGTGAGAGGCGAATGGCTTTTGTGTGCAAAAAGCGTGGCTAATGTCTACATTCCTCTGTACCTTTGTAATCTGCCAACCAACCGAACAATAATCCATCTGTCATTAAATCAATAAACCTATAAATATGTCAATGCCCTTATCACCTTACCTGCTATGAGTAAAGTAGGCTAATAATAAATTGAAACACGATATAGTTTCCATGCAACACAGAGAAATTGGAGTAACTGTTTAGAAAACTTCAACTGCAAAGGAGAATGATCACAGTGGGACCTGTCTTATCACAGAACACATATACATGTTACTGCCTCAAAACACACTACAGAGTCTTTTCACTGAGCAGCCCTGAATTCAGCAAGCTGTAACTCTTTCCTCTCCTTTTATTTCTCATTTTGTTTTTCAGAAATAGAAGAACATAATTAACCTGTTCAATAAATATAACTTTCTCATGAAAATAACAAATATCCACTAAATTATAAGATGTCAAGTATACATTAAAATGCACTAGAAACACTGCTGCTAGGATGCATTTTGCTTCAGCCAATCACAATCCAAGGCGGGAACTTTTTCAGCCAATAGAATTGCAGTATTCTGTCGTAGCCACATACTATTTCTCATTTCATCATTTTGGTGAAAAGCACTTGTGCTTATGATGTATATGCAGCTGGGTGGTCTAGTGGTAAGACGCTCGCCTGCTCCTCTAAAGGACCCAGGTTCAATCCTGGGCCCGGGCACCCTTCATGATCAAAATCCCAGCAGGATGTCGTTCGGATGAGACGTTAAATTGACGGTGCTGTATACTCTGTGTCTATGCTGAGGCAAGTAAAGACCCCATCCATGGGGTAAATGTGTAACATGCAATGAGTGGACTCTCTCTCTCTCTCTCTCTCTCTCTCTCTCTCTCTCTCTCTCTCTCTCTTCTCTCTCTCTCTCTCTCTCTCTCTCTCTCTCTCTCTCTCTCTCTCTCTCTCTCTCTCTCTCTCTCTCTCACCTCTTCATCAACCCTCAATATCAGCAACTACTTGCCTTAGAGGGCTGCATTTTCCACACCTATCTATATATATCTATCTTGTATATATTTTTGCACATATATCCGACTTTGATTAAATTTTCATCTTATCTAGTCTATGGCCCGAAGGAGCCTTAGGTTTTTTTTAGAAGTATGCTCGGCAAAAGCAAAGCCTTCATGCCAAAATAACCTGCAATTGAAAATATGGAACCACCAGTAGGATTTTGAGTGTAGTCTAACCAATGCATGAACTTTTACATTTAAATAGCGAGGTTCTACTGTATGGTGAATGTGAAGCTAACAGCAGCCTGTACTTCTTGATGTTGAATAAGCTGATTCTAAGATTTGTTGCATGAACCAGTGGGCGAATGCACAGCAGTATCAAAATAGATCATAAGAAAAATGCCAATGAGATAGTTTCTTTACTTTGACATGCAATATCATGGAATAACATGAAAAACTCACATTGATTCCATTTCACTATTACCATCATCTCCCAGATCAGAGTTAGAGCAGATTTCATAGACTTTGAACTGAACTCCAGATGATGTCATCATTGTCACGTGAATCCAGGACTTCCACAGGCTAAACAGTCGCTCAGGTGGTGGGTGGGTGATTAGGGCTTTATGTCATGTATTTATGCACCAGTTGGGCTAATTAGGACAGACAGGGACCATGGCAATGAGACGAAGGATGAAACAGCCATCCAACTTAGGCTCGATCGGGAATCGAACCCGGGACCCAGCGATTGGAATACCAGAGCGCTACATCTGAGTTAGGCCCCCGCCCTAAACAGTCGCTGAGCCTGAGAGTCCTGGATTTCACATGATGTCCTCTTGAGTTTCGTTTCCAAGTCCATGCGTTCTTCTGTATGGTCAGTACAACAATATCACTTATAACCTACAAACAGTCTATGACGCACATGTCAGTATAGGCAATATGTAGTTGTAATAGTAAGTGAATTAATATGCCAAATTGCCAATAATACAAAGGGTCGCAGTCTTCCTCTTCCTGCACACTTTGCTGGCTTTCTGCAATCAACCACCTGCCAAAGTGTTTCAGCTATCCAGCAGTCTAGAGTCTCTAGGATTTACGATTCACAAGTATTCCAGTGCACATACATATAACACTGTGTGTCGTCACCTCACAGTCCAGCGACCTAATTATGGACATTCTTTGCTAGTTTACCTAGTTAAACAAAATGATTAGTTAAACTGTGTAGCTGATAGGCTGAGTATAGACTTAAGAAATCTTCTCTTAAAAATACAAAAGAAATCGATTCAGATTTTTTGGGTTTAGAGAGTTGAGAATTTCCTGCCTGTCAGAACAAGAATTGCGTAAACTCTGCACGTGAACATCTTATTATTCTGTAATTTCATTGTTAGACCTTTAATATCATAAGCCAGCCTATAGACTACAAGAGAAATTGCTTTATTGACTTCGGATGAGTAAACGAGCAAATCAGGGCTGTGAGGTGACGACACACTGTGTTTTCCTTGGTTGATATTCGCTGACATATATCTCCTTATGTGAAGAAATTTCTCCACTGTTCTCCTGTATTACTTCATTGTCCTAAACTGAAGTATTTGCGTTCTATAAATTTTTGTTATCAATGTGAAATTCATCGAACTATGTACTATCCTCATCCCACTGCATTCCGATTATTGTAATATACCTCAAAGCTAAGCCTATAATAGCGATAATCTACTGCTAATAATCTTAAAATATCCCAGATGAAAATGACAAAAAAATATTTCACTTAAATGTCCTCCCCCGGCATATTTTCAATGTGACACGACACAATGACAGCAGATTCATGTAAGCATTTCTTTGGGACACGAAAACTTAAGCAGATTAATCAAGATGAAAGAGTCAAAAAAGGCAGTACCTGTAAGACTGAAGGGATTAATCAAGCCTGTGACGAGCAAGTCAGATAGGGCTAGATTAAGAACAAAAACATTTCCAACTCCACGCTGGCGTCTTTGGGACATCAAAGCCAGTGCTCCTATGACAAGTAAATTCCCAGCAGTGCCTATGACAGCTGATATGCCTATAACCACCACGTAGGGCACAGCCAGCTCAGGTCGTTGTCTCCACAAGACAGAAGTAGTAGCGTTATCATTTAGCACAAATTGGTACTCCATTTTGCCCCATTCAGTGGTCCACGTGGGTCTTCAAGGTGCATTAGGTCCAAATTGGTCCCAATTCAGCCACAGTCCACCCCTAGATTACTAGGCTGCAAGAGCAAAAAGAAAGAAAAGTCCATTATTTCAACAACCCCTGAAAGTTTCTTTGAGAAACTGGTGCATCATTTACTTTTACACAGTTAGCTACCTTCTGTTATACACGTAAATGTTCTTTAACAGCCTCTTCTTAAATAAGCTGATATTATTACAGTCAAATTCATAGACTTGGAAACAAGTCTTAGACTCGTGGAGTTGGCAGCTACACTCCAGCTGAGGACGTCATGTGAGTCCATTGGTTGAAGGACTGCCTTGGCTAATGACAGACCTTGATTCACATGACGTCCTCTGGATTTTAGCTTTCAACTCCATGTGACAAGTTTCCAAGTCTATGAATTTGGCTGTAAAATATTGGGTATTAAATAGATCAGCATTTTGATTTTAGTTCACATGGTCTGCATGCACCACATGCAGTCACAACTTGGTTAATTAATTTTCCACATACCTCAGGCAAGCAGGAGTTATCGGCTTCGTCAGCAAGTGAAGTCAGTTAGGCCTGCTATGTCATTCATGACAGTTTTTGAAAAAGGTCCATTGTTTTAGGAGATAAAGCTGCGCAAATCCATGGAAAAGCAAATGGTTCTCATCAGTCTTGCCATGTCCTCTTCACAAGGGGTGCCTCAAAGCGCTCCTTTGTGACGCATGATAGATTGCACCCCATCAGGTTGGGCTTGTGTAGAGCAAAAGCTTGCGAGGCTAACACAGCCTCATGCAACGGACAACTGAGGTGGCTTGGAGCGCGTCACAAGTTTATCAACTATCCCCGCTTGGTGGTGCGAGGGTGCATCGATCCAGATCGACAGATACACGACCCCTGGCTCCCTCTAGCTCCCGGCGGCGACTACATAGCTCAATTCGACTGATACTGTCTCATTGTTTGTCTTTCGATTCATCCGATTGTTAGATGAGGTTGTAGGGGGGTTCACCCAAACAGTAATACGTCACGGAATCCTGGATTTCCTCTGACACTCACGCATCCGACTGGCTCTCTCCAGTAGCACGTGGTGCTGGCACGAGGAGAGCACGAGGGCCCTATCTCGTTAAAGGGCCCTCTGGCGTCTCCTTGTGGAACCCCTCAAGCGTGCGTTATGACATGTTTGCGTTCGTGAAACGTGTCAGGGCGATGTGCACGTTGTGTGAAAAGAACAACAGCTCTGTGAAGGGTCTGCGTATTGGTCGGCCCCTTGGAATCAATGACATGTGAATCATGTTATCCGATAATGCTCACAAGGACATGGAAAGCTTCTGTAAAAAACATAAAAACGGCTGCAAAAGACAAAAGGCATAAATATATCACATTTGACCCCAAAAACTTTCACCAAGACCTATCACTTCACTGTCAGTTGTCACATTTGCACCAGCTGAATGATTTCTCTTCCACTTCTTTTTCACAAGTATATGAATTGCCAGATAGGAGTGCCTTAAATCTATAATCAGAACGGCCAATGTTTACAAAATAACCCTTATTTTGTTTCAGAAAACGCACGGTAGGTCTAATAAGTGACAATGCGAATGGTCAATCAATCATTAAAGTTGCCGCAACAAACCTCAATTTGCAATAGACCTATGCAACAAACTATTGTTAGCCCTTCGCTGTTCAAAGTAGTATATATATTGCCGTTGCCATTTATATTTTTCTCTATTGAACTTTATGATAAAGAATAGGACAGCAAATTCCCCTAATTCGAGCACTTGCTGGTAACGAGGATTGGTTGATGAATGAGCAGAGCGGGAATCCACACCATGTTTAGCCTGGCAGCAGTCCTGTTCTTTTTCGTGGTAGTATACACGGATCAGTGCCAACTATAATAAGTTCATATCGTTGAAAATTAATAATTATGTTTTTTATTGGCGATGAATAAGTCGTTCAGTGATAACATTAACAATTTTTAAGAAGCAGAAGTGAAATAGCCGATTCATTGCATGAAAATGATGATTGTGGAAAAATAACACCATGTCAAGATAAGTAATAATGTATGCACTCATTATTTATCTGTATAAAATAGATTAAGCTAGATAGGAAGGCTGTTAAACTGCGTGCACATATAATCCCACCGAAAACATATGTGACTGCTGCATGGCTCTCCTCCTGCGAACTCGAACGCAAATGAGAGCAATGTTTGCTTGGCTACACCGTGTCAAACATTGACCCTGTGTGTGGCATCCTTCACTCGCCTCACCATAGACACTGAGTACAAGACACAACCATTTGACATTTCATGAGATTTGGATAAACGCATGGAAAACGCATGGTTTTTGCCTCATTATAATCAGCTAAAAACCATGCGTTTTCCATGCGTTTATCCTTCTCATGGAAAACGCAAATGGCACATTTGGCCATGTAGCCAATGTGTTAAGTATCCTGTGCCTTAACCATTAGGCAACTCAGATGCTATGCACATTGACCTATGGACATGTTTCATTACAAAAAAAGAAAAAGAAAACAGGGTTAGGTCTTAGGTTAACCTATGTGAGATCAGGTTGCGTGGTATAAATCACCTGGTATTAGTGTGTCAGTGATTAATCTACACCTGCGTCTAAGGCTGGCCAATTTAATTCCGGGCTACAAGACGAATTAATCTGTCATCTGATATATCAAACAACACAATCTTCCAGCAGCCCCTAGCCTCATAGATAAGGCCCCATTGCTCACATGGTGCAGATCTTGAAGTGGTCTGGGCTTTGGAGAGATATTCGGCTGTAATCTTGACATATCCTGGCATTAGTCTGTGTTAGACTTATCAGACTGTAGCCATACCAAGAGAGACTGTGATGCTACCAAGAGGTCTGAGATTTTTGCAGTCTGGGCGTGCCTCATGCTCTGATGGTTCTGCTGCTCTGCTGCTGCTGTTGCTGCTGCTGTTGCTGCTGCTGATGCGGCTGCTGCTTGTTCACCAATAGGGGTCCTTGGGAATGCTCATTCCAGTGGCGGAGACGGCTGCGCTGTCTTCATTGGTCCTTAGTGTTCGAAGCGAAAAGTATAATAAAGTAGTCCGAGTTCTATTGTTTTTAGCACCCAGTGAAATTGTCCCAAAATCGAGATGACATCAGTTCTTTATCGTCTTATACTGGAAATTAAATTGGCAGTCAAGAGGATAAGTAGATATAGAACTTTACCAATGGGTAAATGGCATAAGTGTAAGCTTAGAAGAAACATAAATGTATGTTTCTTCCAAGGTGGAAGACAAGGTGCCCCTCCCCCCCCCCCCCCAGTAGCGTGCCGAAGCATGATATTAACTGAGTGTTGCCTCTGAGCCACGTTTGTCCTACAGACTCATAAACTTCGAAATGTTGGTTGTTAATACCGGTATGTACACTATAAGTAAGGCATTACCAATAGTGGATTTTCACAGAAGGTTCTCAGTATTTCCACCAGGTGGCTAAAATAGAATAATGTAATTATATTGGCTGAAAAAGTTTCCGCCCTTGGCTGTGATTGGCTGAAGCAAAGTGCATCCTAGCAGCAGTATTTTTATCGCATTTTAATGTATATTTGACACTTTATCATTTAGTTGATGTCTGTTTTTTTCTGAGAAAGTTATATTTATGGAATCAGTTATTTATAACCTACTGTGTCTGAAAAGCAAAATGAGTAATAAGAGGGGAGGAAAGACTTATGTCTTGCTGAATTAGGGCTGTTCAGTGAAAAGACTCTATTTGGTCAGCTCCTCTGATGACCACAGGTTCGAACCCCACGTATTACTGCTAATACGTTTGCAATCAAAGTGCGAAACCTTTATATCATCTTGTCTGCCTACAACAGCTGCCTTGATTGTATGCCAAATGTTGGGTCTATTGGTGGTGATACTGGGCCAACTTTTGGCAATAGTGCTAATGCTCGGCCAACATTTAACTGACCTTGAGCCAATGTGGTGTGGTATCTGAGTATAGTTATAGTTACTCAACCTCAAATCCATTGCATTACAACCAATAACATTTTCTTCCGTAAGGTGGCACTACGATCCGGTGCGAAGCACCGGCCTTTCTCATAACCGATTTGCCGCTCCCCCAGAATCGGGGAGGGAAATGCTTCCGCGCGTCGTCTGCAAACAAAGTAGTGCGATTACTACGCCTTGTTTCTTTCTTCCAAGAAGCCACTCACTGTGATATTAGTTCAGACGATTTCTTTTGACTTTAACTCTACTAATGTCATGAAATTGAACAACTTTACCATGGAATTCCACCCACTGCAGAAGGTACTATTTTCGTAAAAAGCACAAGCGTTCTAACAAAGTAAATGGCACTGAACAAGCATTGTAACGGCGTTGCGACGCTTATTCAACGATCAATTTTTTACGTTATCCCTTGACGCTTTGCGTCAGTTATCAGAAAGACCGCTGCTACGCACCGGACAAGCGCCTTCTTTCGGCAGAAATTGAACCAATAATGGATTTTCACGGAAGGTTCGCTATATTTCCACCAGGTGGCTATGACAGATACTGCAATTCTATGGGCTGAAAAAGTTCCCGCCCTTGACTCAGATTAGCTGAAGCAAAGTGCATCCTAGCAGCAATATTTTTAGTGCATTTTAATGTATATTTGACATCTTATCATTCAATTGATTTCTGCTTTTCTCTGAAAAATTTATTTATGGAATCAGTTAGTCATGATCTACTGTGTCTGAAAAGCAAAACGAGTAATAAGAAGAGATGAAAGACTTATGTCCTTCTGAACTCAGGGCTGCTCAGTGAAAAGACTCTATTTCACAGACTTGGCTACTTATCTCAGAGACGTGAAATCTGGACTCCTATTGGTTAAGGGACTGCCTTAGCCAATGGGAGTGCTGGATTCACATGACGTCTTCTGGGGTTGAGCTTCCAAGTCTCTGAGATTAGAATCCAAGTCAATGAAATTGGCTGTAATTCAAGGGAAATTAAAATGATTTTTGTCAATGAGGATTCATTTCTGTCACTACTTTACTCTCTCCCCCCCCCCCTTATGGATACGCCCCAGATCTCACCAGCTCCAGGCCGGGACCCCGTGGGAAAAGCAGCTGGGGACAGTGATAAAAGAGTGACCCCGTCCTTTGCGTGACGAGTCTGTGGTTTTGTGTGTCAGCCAAATACCGCTTGTCATGACAGAGAGCATCAAGATAGTGTTGAATGTGAGAGGCTAAGGGCCTGAAATGGGCCAGAGAAAATCGTAAAATCCCACAATAAACGGCTGGAATGCTATGAATACCGATATCATGTCAATAGTTGATGTTTGACATGATTTTCATTTTTCTAACACGTTTATCACATGCGGATTCATTTCAGCGAGATTATCACATCCTCGTCAGCAGGCTATTCATATGCCGATGACACTCAGTGATGTTCAATATTTATCCACTATCAGAAATGATATAGAGGAAAGGATATCTACGTAAAATTTACACAACAATTATTACAATGTAGCTAATGTTACTTAATTTACATTGGAGCATGGAAATCAGCCCCTATAAGGCAACGAGCTTGCTGCTGGGTAGCCACATTGTGTGGGTGCATGCCTTGCCTGTTGGAAAAAAGAAAACTTCAAACCATCATTAAAATGAATCATTTTGGTTAAGTGTTTATAATTATATGTTCCACGCTTTCTTATCGATATTGCACTGAAGCGTAATCCCAAATTACCCGTTATAAACCTTCATTGGCTATTTATTCACGGTTCACATCATGCGAGTAGCTCATCTTCAGTTGATATTATCATCGATGTTTGTGGGCTGATCATCACTGCGTATCTTTTTTTATCAGTCTGTTTGATGATCCAAACGAAAAGTCCAAACTCATCACTCCAAATCGATAGAGTGGGTCGATTTTGTAAATCGTTTTCAATATGCCTTTTCTATATATAAAAAGGGGGTGTTTTGGATTCATAGAATTCATCATGCTCCATTCGAAATATTGCAGAGCGCTACCTGTTTGTCAGGCTAGTCATTCTACATGTCAGATGATGTCATAATTGATTTAACTGCATGATGGGAACATGGATGAAAGCTGTGAAAGTGTGGGGTGAATGGAAATAAATGAGGCATGGTGAGCATGCAATAACAGCCATGCCAGGCAGTCTCATTTTGCTACTCACAATTGCATGGCCATTGGAAGCACAGCTGCAAATGTCATCATGCATTTCCCATATTTTCATTACACAAGCCTGTCGCCTGCCTGTCATGCATAATTCTTGAGTGCAGCATGATGTTCATACGAATGCCCAGGATTACTGATGGAGCTGCACGTCCAGAGGGACTTCACCTGCAATACGAATGCATGCATGCCATCTCGATTTTACGCCCATTTTCATAGACTACTATGGACCCTGATAACATGCCCAATGTTGGCCCCGAAGTTTGCCAAGATGTTAGGCTGGATGTTAGGCTGGATGTTGGGCCAGATGTTGGCCGGATGTTGGCCGGATGTTGGCCGGATGTTGGCCGGATGTTGGGCCAGATGTTGGGCTGGATGTGGGCCGGATGTTGGTCCTATGTTGAGCCGATGTTGGGCCGATGTTGGGCCGGATGTTGGCCGGATGTTGGGTCGGATTTTGGCTGGATGTTGGCCGGATGTTGGCCGGATGTTGGGCCGGATGTTGGTCCGATGTTGAGCCGATGTTGGGCCGATGTTGGTCCGACTTTGCCAACACAGGGCCGACTTCATGAAAACGCAGTACTCCCATTGGCTAAGGCGGTCCCTCAACCCTGGTGGGGGCCTAGCTCAGTGGTAGCGCTCTGGGCTTCCAACCACTGGGTCCCGGGTTCAATTCCCGGTCGAGCCTATGTTGGATGGCGGTTTCATCCTTCGTCTCATTGCCATGGTCCCTACCTGTCCTAATTAGCCCATCAGGTGCAGAAATACAGGATGTAAAGCCCTAATCCACCACCACCGCGGTCCCTCAACCAATGAGAGTCCTGGACTCACGTGACGTCCTCTGAAGTTTAAATTCCAATTCAATGAGATTTGTTTTCAATTTAATGAATGTGGCTGTAAAGGACGGTATCAGACATACTAAAATATCCACTGAAATATCCACCAGAGAAGTAACTCCAATGTACGTTACCTTGTCAGGCATTTGTCACACAATCTATTACACAGTGTCTATCTTTCAGGATACCATGAATCCTGTCTGTCAGTCCGTCCATCATAGTCAGTATGTGTTCTCTATCAGTATGTCACACTGTCTTCAGCTTCGAGGTCCCAATATTGTTTTTGTTTGCACACTGAAAATCTTTGCCAGGCTGTCAGTCAAAAAGCTAAAGTTTAAGAAATTTTCACTTTAACTTTTGACATCTGGAACTTATCTATGACGAATGACCTGTGTAAGCTTCTCTGCGGCCGATTTGACTGAAAGAAATGTCTTCTAAGTCATCCAGCCTTATATTACATGGCCAAATGTGCCATGTGCGTTTTCAATGAGAAGGATAAACGCATGGAAAATGCATGGTTTTTGCCTAATTATGACATGGTGAAAACCATGCGTTTTCCATGTGTGTGTGTGAAAAACGCACGTGGCACATTTGGCCATGTAGTCAACGTCCTTGACTTTGCATATCATTCGTTATCGTTATAACTTATCAAACAAAACTCTCTGAAGCTAAGTAAATCGTTAGTCAAAATGACTGTGGGAATGAGTTATTCTTCACACCGTCAAATGGCTAAGGTTTAGCCAAAAGGGTTCCTAGTGTATTTTAGCCTCTCTATACTTGATTTTCTGCCATGTTGTTGCTCCATATCTTCCTCTCCCGCAGCACACACCCCATTTATTTTTCCAAAGGTGTGAATTCATTCACCTCGAATTGATTGGAATTTCCATCAAATTGCGTGATATGGAGTGGGAGGAATGAAATGAACACTGCGAAATGTGAACCCCCACAAAGCTATTGCAGTTTAATTTGCTCTCATTGGGTGTTTTACAGTTGCGTGAGATATCAACAGAAACCACATTCAAACTAAATTTTTCTCCCCGCAAAAGGCACGGAGTTATCAGTTCTGATATATCTGTAAATTTCCAGGTCATTAACACTGTAAATGACAAAATGCTGTCGTGCAGACAGTCTCAATTCACGATAACAAATTAGAAGAAAATTTCCTGGTAATAGTTAGGAGGGACGTTCTCTACAGATAAGAACTGCATGGTTATCAAGGCCATTGACTTGGAAGTATCCCTTACTGCCATTCGCCATTTTATTGGAAACTGTCAAAAAGTCATGAAAATGCTAGGGATTGGCCATTGCAATAAAACTTAGTACAATTGTCACAGTTTTCCATTAAAAATGTTTCATTAATTTCAAGCGTAATATAAAATACAATTAAAGAGGAATGTGCTACACATTAGAATGTTATTAAATGCTGTAGCAACCAACGAACACACTAGTTAGTGCTTCATTCAAAGCAAAAGCCTTTTTGCTGATGGCTATTATGATCATAAATATGTCATTAGGATGCAAAATTAATGTTTAGCAGGATTATTTGAGTTGGCAACTTGGGATTATAGTGGTAAATCCCTCTAAAACAGCAAATTTCATGGTCTTGGAAACTAACTATGCACCAGAGGACGTCATGTGAATCTAGAACTCCCATTGGCTGAGTGACTATCTTACAGCTAAGTTCATCGAGTTGGAAACTAATCTCTTGGACTTTGATGCTTAACTCCAGAGTACATCATGTAAAACCAGGATCCTCATTGGTTAAAGCAATCCCCCAGCCAATGAGAGTCCTACATTCACATGATGTCATATGGAGTTTAGCTTCCGAGTCTATGAGATTCCTTTCCAACTTTATGAATTCGGCTGTAACCAATGTGAGTCCTGGATGTAAATGATATCTCTGGTGCAGTTTGTTTCCAGGACTATGGAATATTGGATTTTCACGGAAGGTTCTCTGTATTTCCATCAGGTGGCTAAAACAGAATACTGCAATGCAATTGGCTGAAAAAGTTCCCTCCCTTGGCTGAAGCAAAGTGCATCCTAGCAGCAGTAATTTTAGTGCATTTTAATGTATATTTGACACTTTATCATTTAGTTGATGTTCGTTATTTTTCTGAGAAAGTTATATTTGCGGAATCAGTTATTACCTACTGTGTCTGAAAGGCAAAATGAGTAATAAGAGGAGAGGAAAGACTTATGTCCTGCTGAATTCAGGGTTGTTCAGTGAAAAGACTCTATGGGCTGTAAACGTTCTTCACAGTTATGATGATTGATTAATGATTATACTGGCAGATTATGTAAGTTCTAACTTGCCCTCATTTTACCATCTAACACAAATAAGTTGAGATTGTACACAATTCTCACGACCCCTAGAATCGGAACCCTCAGCTCTGTGAGCCTGAACATTGCCTTTACTACTTGGCCACCCCGCAGCTGCCTGTTTAAACAAGGACTCAAGTGAAGAAAATGGGGCGAAATAATGACAGTCAGCCATTGCCCTTTGGATCGATAAGTCTGGCCAGTTGTAGCTCCCTGAAGAACCCCTTGGAATTACACGGCCTTGCCAAATCACCCACTATGACAACATGCACCCAAATCATGTTGTGTCTGTCCAAACATTCATCATTATGAAATATCTTGCTGCATATGCCCTTAGCAAGTCAAGTAGGTAACTACGCCACAAGGTCAAACTTCTTGGTCTTGTACAACACTTTACTTCATGCTTCGACAGGGCACTTCTGCCTTATGCCAAGCCACTTTCTGAACAAGCAAAAGGGGTTATAATATAATATTCTAATTTGATACATTTAGATATATATGTGATACCCACAATTAGGATCACCCGATAATATAGGAAAACCACACAATAGAGATAATAATCTAATTGGGTACATTAAAAATATATGAAACCCACAATTAGGGCTACTCGATAATATGGGAAAACCACAACAGTCCCTGATCTGTTTTGACAGATCAGACGAGGTGGGTGGGTAGCACCCTCTGAGTCTGATCTGTCAAAATAGATCTGGGACGAGTATAACTTTCCTTTTTATTCCCCAATTAATTTCAGCCATTCGGAGTCCTTGTTCAACCTGAATGCAGCGTCAACAGCGTCATGAACGTCCTCGCTTCGAGTATATTTTACTACATAGCTCTGTCAGTTTTTGTCCGATTTTCAAAATTTAAACTTTGTTATTTACATAAATTAATTTACTCTTATGATATAAAGTTTGTATTAACCTGTCGAATCAACTGTAGTCGCGCCAGTATATTTTCGGCCGTTCGCATTTGCTCACTTTTTCTGCATGGTAACGTCCTGGCCTTCCTTTTATGGGCAATGTACGAACGTCATTCTGTGTGATATGGAATGCAGATTACCCGGCCTGTATCACCCATTATTTCACGTGATAATTCTTCAATTGGGAATAATAAGACCATATTTATTTTTTTTTAAATGCTATCCAGTGAATAAGATTTATTTACCAAGGATGGCTACATGTACAGTTAGTTCATAAACTATGGTCGACTCTAGACAGCTGTAGCAACCTATTCCTGGCTGTGGCTATAACTGGCTAAAGTCAGCAGCTTTTGCCTACTCCTAGCTTAGAGTCGGCTTACTGAAAAAATATAAACCTTGGAAAATGTCAGCAATTCATCGAATATATATCATAAATATGTACTTTATGAGTGGCTTTGAGTAGCCAGCTATAGCCAGACGGTTCTAATTAGATAAGTAGCAGGTAGCATCGTATAGCAGAAGTAGTGTAGCTTTGTCTAGATTCAATTTGATGGGCCGTTCTTAATGAAACTAACTGTACATCCAAATAAGTAAAAATAAAAATATAAAACAACTTGCAGGTTTTTGGAATAGACTCTAATGGTAACTATAGGCTGGTTTTGGTGTATATTCTAGAACCATAACAGTATATTACTTAAAGGGGAACTAACCCCTTTTGCACTTTACCTCTCAGATTTTAGCTTGGGTCCATAGAAACAATTCCATGCTATTCATAAATTGTATATGTGCCCTGGTAATGAAATATCCTGCATTTATTAGCTCCGTGTTGTGAACTACGGAGGCCGCCATTTTTTAAATTCCTGGTGTTTTGCACTGACCGGAAATACGTCACTGTTGTACTATTCAACTGGTGAGAAACTGTCAGCAACAGTTTAGATACAGTTAATTGCACTTTCAGGGCAGTTCTGAGTGTCAAGTAATTGCCATTGAACTTGAGACAAAGCAATTAGACAGAGAAAGAAAGAATTTATTAGATCAATGTTAAATAAAATATAACAAAAGCAGCAAGGAACAACTATTAGCAGAAAAATAAATAAAATAAAAGTAAAAATACATATGATCTAATTACCTTTGGTCAGGAGACATCCAATAAGTTCTTATTTAAAAAAAAGGCTCACGTGGATGTCCCCTAAAAACTCATATTTAAAAAAATATATATTATTTGATGAAAAAAAATGAAAAAAGACATTTATATATAAATAATAAGATCTAAATCTAAGAAATAATGATGGGATGAAAATAAAAGTATGGCAGACAAATTGCAAATTTAATAAAAAGTTTACAAACAGGGATCAGTTCTTAATTGTGATTGTTTTTTTTTAAATGAGTTTTTGATATTATATTTTATTTTAAACTAGTAGGCCTATATTAAATGCTTCTAGCAATGCAACATACATTTGAAATAAGCTCATTGCAATCAATGCAATAATTATGCTGTATTCCCAAAAAATTGCAATTAACACCCTTCATGTTGTTGTGCTGTATGTTCTTGTTATAATTGCAATGAACAATGAAACGGCTTGTAATCAACAGGATTATGAATTGATTCATAAGGCTGAATGCATATATATGGCCTAGCAGTGTACATAAGTGACGTCACTGTCTTGTGTGCTGTGTGCAATAATGGCGGCCCCCAGCATGTCGGCGATTGGTGCAAATTACACTTTTAATTGGCTTGAAACGATGTCAAACCAGCCTTTAAGACATTTTCTTTCACACCAATATATTATTTAACATCTAATTGAACTTTTGAAATTAACATACAAACTTCCATTAGTTCCCCTTTAAATATTACAATATAATTAATTGGCAGTTATATTAGTATCCTTCACTTCTCAGGTTGAGGCATCTGCAGAAGAGGAAATTTTGCTCAGAAATTCAGTTTGGTTCGTGACACAATCTCGACCATCAGATTACTTGACATTTGCAGTCCATAAGCATGGAATCAATATGGCTAGTAATTTCCTTTTGGTCCCCTTAGGCTGTCAGTCACACCTGTGGCTTAATCTCTTCCCCCCAGGATCATGCAAAGTTCCTATGAAATGCTAGAAGATGATTTTTGATGGTGCAAAGGCATGGTAAGATGCACTTCGAATCAGTCAAGAGAAATACTAAAATGCACAAGGAAATTTACTAGGACATCACAAATAAAGATACATGAGTAAAAAGTCTGATTTGCCAGCACCTTCAATCCTACAACAAAGCTTAATGATAATGAATCACCATCCACTTCATACGACTTTTTGAACATGCATGGCTGATCTTAGCCATCTTACCTATAGCTATAGTAGACTCTACCTGAAACTATACTTATCCACCCAATCCAACCTATTTCAATGAGACCTACTTTTGAAAGAATTGCCAAGTTCTGTGGCTGGCAAAAGATTAGGATAGCTGGATCAATAAACTGACAAGCCACTTTAAAAAAAAGTAGTTTTTATTTCTTGAAGCATAAACATGTAGTTCTATACTTCTCGAAGTGACTACTCTGTTATAATCCTGAGTTTGCAATATAGGTTGGTTCCTATCTTTAGAAATTAGCATGTGCCACGGCCATGGCCAATAGAGTCTTAACACTAAGTCTTCTTATTACTCATTTTGCTTTTCAGACATAGTAGGTCATAACCAACTGATTCCATAAATATAATTTCTCAGGCAAATAACTAAATCAAGATATCAAATATACATTAAAATGCACTAAAACTTTCTACTGCTAGGATGCACTTTGCTTCAGCCAATCCGAGTCAAGGGCGGGAACTTTTTCAGCCAATATAATTGCAGTATTCTGTCATAGCCACCTGGTGGAAATATAGAGAACCTTCCGTGAAATCCGCTTTTGCCAAATGTCTCTTCAAACCCAAAAAGTAGTCTAGAGCCCAGATACAACTTACCAAGGAGTCAAGGACATTGATTATCTGCGAATTAACTACCCTAAAAATTATTGGAATCCAACGGACCTCCATCCATATTCTCTCGAGCTTTCTTGGCAGACCAGCCAGCGATATTCAGTTCCAGTGTGATTGGATATATATTCTAATTAATTTTTCTATTAATTTAATGTCCAAACTATACAGAAAAATGTATTGACTTTATTTAAGTGCCTGTTTTTTTCTGATGTCATGCAAAAAAATGTCTGATTGTGCTAAATGATAAAACTGCACTGTATATGAAGATAGAGGAAAAGAAGGTAAAAATATGTGGTTTTGCCCTATTTAGATATGTCTGAATTAAGTTCTGTTGATTAAACCTAAATGGAAACATAGGACTAATATTCAGATTCTCGTTTTAAATATCTTTTTTCGCTGAAACTATTACATGAAATGATATAAGTATTTTTTTAGTGGACTGCAACATTGCAGAAGGCCTATAGCTTGACGAGCACCAGAGGGCGCCCCTGTCTGGCACAATAATGATGCCCTCTGCTGTAGATGCAATGTGTTTGTCTTGCAATCAAATAACTTCTCCAAACCTGGTGTGCTATCTGAGCTATGTTAAATTACGGTATATTGAAACAAAGGTAAATTTCATTATACATTGTATATATACATTAAATAAAAAAAAGTTACTTAGTCCAATGTTCTCTTTAAAGGGGAACTAACACCTTTAGCACTTTACCTCTCAGAAGTTAGCTTTAGTCCATTGAAACACATTCACGCTATTCATAACTTGTATATATGCCCTGGTAAAGTAATATCCTGCATTAATTGGGTCTGTGTTGTGAACTACAGAGGCCGCCATTTTCGAGATTCCGGGTGTTTTGCACTCACCGGAAATACGTCACTGTTGTACTATTCTAGAGGCCCTGCATTTCAGTCAAATTTTCACTAAAAGGTGTTAATTGCACTTGAACTTGTTATACTAAGAGCATGTCAGTTTTCACCAAGTGTCAAGTAAATTGAACAATTTGAGACAATGCAATTAATTATCCATGCATAAATGACGGCCTCTACACCCCCTTGATCTCATGCTGAGAAACAATGACTGAGTACTAAATTAATATTTCTGAGTAGTTTAGTGGCAGGTATATATTCATAAATCTATGTTTTGTTTTCTCTTTTATTTCAACACCCATGGCGGGGAACAACATATATATCAGCATTGGCATATAAACCTAAAATATAAAATCACATGGAGAGTACAGAAAAACAAAAATAGTGTTTAAAAGCAAAATATTTATATTGGTAAATAATTTCGAGAAAAAATACTCATCAGGCTCCCATGATCAAACCATGGCTTTATAAATATGACTATTGAATTGACATTGCTTAAAAGAATTCCCATTGCTGTAGTAGAGTAATTTACAACTATATATTTGAATTTCAGGAAATCTATATTTAATCATCTTTTTTGGCCTATTACAGCCTTTCCAAGTCTTCTGTGCACAAATCAGACTTCCGCAGTTCACATTAAGACTATATATGTATAATTAGGGTCCTATAATAAACCTGTCAGTTTGGATTAGCCTTTAATACATGTATGGTTTGATAAAGAAATGTTGTTATTTTGAAATAGCATACTTTCTGCGAGACCAATAATCTTTCTAATTGTGTATAACAAGAATGATTAAATGATAAAAAAAATCTATACTTACTGGAGAGAGAAGTAGGCAACATATAGTTTAAATGTGCAACAATATCTCAATGTACCCTACTTGAATGAAAAAGATTATCTTAGTGCGATTTGGTAATGAATTCGAAGGGAACATCCTTTTAATACTTCTGTTCAATACAGTGCATGTATAAAATTAAGGTTAATTTTGAAACAGACTAACTTGAATGTTAGGAACAGATATATAAATTACGAATAAATTAAGTGTGAGGACTATAGGAAATAAAAATTATAGGTATGCATAAAATAAAATTCAAATACATTTGTATAAACTCCAAAAATAGTTTTAATAGTTGTTAATACCTTATGGTTTAATTGTAGTATTATAATGATGATCATAAATGCCCATTGTAGTCTTTTGTTTATTTTATAACACCCAGGCTTAATAGGGGGGGGGGGGGAGTGCTATAATCAATACAAATCACTTCATTGCAATTAGTCCAAAAGAAGTTGAACTAATGCTATCTTTTCAGACTGTTCTTTTCATTATATTGCAATGAACAATGAATGATTAATTGCAATCTGTGCAGATTTAGGAATTAATTTACAGCTAGCTACATTCAATACTCAGGACTTAGGACATAAGTGACGTCACCAGCATTGGTGTCGTGTGCAATAATGGCGGCCCCCAGCATTTCGGCGGATAGTGAAAATTTCACTTTTAATCGGCGTAAAATCATACTAAACATGACTTTAAAAATATATATTTCACTCCAATTTGTTTCTTTACCTCTAATAGATCTTTTAAACTTGACATGCAAACGTCCTTGTGTTCCCCTTTAATATCTTCTAGTAAAGAGTTCCATAATTTAGCATATTGAGGCATAGATTGGACTCCATGTCTCACAGTTCTGCAATGAGACTAACTTGTTTATGTTTCTTAAATTGTAATTTAAGCAGTGTTCTTGGAACATGTCTCATATAAAAGGTGGTTAGAGTTTGTTTACAGATTAACAAGAAAAGCATCCTTTAAAAAAGAGACCTGTATTAGAATTAGTTAACGTTGTCTAGACATGCAAAAAAAAAAAAATTGATCTATTTTGTACAGACTAAAAGGTATTTGTTGCAGGTAACAGATACTGACAAGGTATCATGTCAAAATATTACAATCAATTAGTATAGTTTATATAAATTTATGTCTTTGTCTTTATTGCCGAACGTGCTATAAGATGCTAGATATATTTTTCTATTTATCCACCATACTCTTGCCATACAAAAACACGTATTAAAATAGATCTGGTCCTACCTAGCTCAAGGGTTTGCAGTCCAGGCAATGTTCAAAGGACTTTCGTAGCTTGAAGTGTAGTCAGCAAACACAAACTCAAAGCTCGATACTGGATCCAATCCTTTCTAGCTTGTTTACATGGATCACAAGACGAAAATGCCAGACTAGGCAACAGTAAATAAAATGAGACAAAATGAAACTCCTGAATGTTTTTTGATGACATTAGATGGTGTGTATAGAAAATCAGAGTCTCTGGAGAACTCGAGGTAAAGGACCTGATTTTTTACAAAGAGCACTGACATGGTACATGGCCAAATGTGCCACGTGAGTTTTCCATGAGAAGGATGAACGCATGGAAAACGCATGTGGCACATTTGGCCATGTAGTGAAAGTTAAGTTTACTATCAAGATGCACATCTAAAAGTTTGACATGTGTCTCGGAAACAATTTCCTCGCACATGAAATTGAATCCAATTGGCACTTTGCTATTTAGCATCAATGCTTGAAACTTAGAGGCATTTGTCTCCATCATATTTTCCTTAAACCATTTCACAGCAAGAAACGATTCTTGTGTTAAGTTCCGGATGACTTCCTGTTCAATGGGTGCAATTACTGATATTGAATTATCATCTGCGTAGTTGTGAAGAGAAGCAAGTTTGATTGTGGCATACATGGCCGAATGCGCTACGTGTGTTTTCCATGCGTTTGGATAAATGCATGGAAAACGCATGGTTTTCACCTAATTTTAATTAGGCAAAAACCATGCATTTTCCATACGTTTATCCTTTACATGGAAAACGCACGTGACACATTTGGCCATGTACAAATCGTTCACAAACACATTAAACAGAATATGAGGTCTTTCCATATCTGTTCCACAAGGCAACCTGATGTATGTCTGGATTTAAGTTGTTAGTTTATCACTTGTAAACATTTAATTTATCTCCACCATATAATACAATACATTTTAAAGTCTGTTAACTTGTTAAGAGAGAGAGAGCATCCTTTTTCAGCAATTCAAAATATATATTAGACTAAAGTGTGGTGACAACGGTTTTTGTTTTGTTGTCTTTTTTCTTTTCATTGTTTTAAATATATGTTGGTTATCAAACATTTCTTGAATGCACACCTGGTGGTATTGCATTTATGTACTTTAAGTATTTCCCATGTCATGAACGGAGCATAAAAACGTTGTACTGAGCTTTCCTGCTATATTTATATACAATTGCCAGGTCAATATAAAATTTTGTCATGCATTAACGACTGGTAATACATATTTATGTTTTGATATATGAAGTTCCTTTAGCGAAGTGTGGCAAATTGGCTGTTAATTTTGAGAACATTCTGAAAAGAAAAGAAATATCACATTTTTAATCTAATTCATAATTTTCACCTGTATCCCGCATTTGCCTGTTAGTTACCTAGTTATATTGTTTTCAGTTATAGCTTAAAAGAGTGCAATCAATAGGATATTGTGATAATGCACTTCATAGGTATTCTTAAATGTCCTTTTACATACATATATATCAGGCTTGGGGTCAAGTACAACATAATGTACTTAAGTACAAGTACAAGTACATGAGAATATATCAAGTACAAGTACAGCTATTTATCTGAGTACTTTAGTCCAAGCACAAGTACATTTGTTCAAGTACAAGTACAAGTACATCCTTAGTTTTTGGTCAAGATCCAATTGGCGTCAGACAGCAGTAGCGGATTCAGAAGGGGGGATTTTGAGTGATGTCAACCCCGGTCCCCCCTGGCCCAGTACATGCTGAACACCGGTTCAAAAACCTCTATGTTCAGATCACTGCAGCTCGCACACACACACACAAAATATATATATATATATATATATATATATATATATATATATAAAGTTATATATAATTATTATATGTCCTTAAATATTCATTCTTCTGAATTATTTTCCAAATGATATATAGGAAAGTTGGATAATATGGGCATTGGGTATACTTTTGTCTCGCTAATGCTGTGATGAAAGTGAATATGGAAATTGCATAATTCAGTTTCCTTGATTTCATTTAGGTAATGAGCTATAGATCCTGAGCCTGATGGCTTTCAGTTACTGCGAGGTGCCAATATTATACTGCTGCCCATATTACCCAACTGTACCCTATTATCTTTTCATTTTTCATACGAAATGTGTAATTATTGCCAAATGCAAATACCATTTTTAGTAAAGTACTGTATTTATACAGTTGCTTGATATTATATAATATATGTAATGATTTAATGATGATTTTTGTAATATCTTATAAAGGCATATATGCCATAGGCTACAGCCTACTATTTATTAACTGTAAAATCATTGTTATCGCTAGGTATTTTTTATTCGCTGGTCTGGCATAAAAAGGCCGGCTAAAAATTTGTTTGTGGACAATAAATGACTTTCTTAATACTGGACTTATGTCAAAAGCATGCTCATCATAAGCGGGTGATAATGGATGCTGAATAACGAGTACCTCTTGTTGCTGGTACCTCTACCTCAGAACCGCTCCTGTTATAGGTAAATTCCAAAAGGCAGCTCGAGTGATCTCTTGGCTGGTAAGTGGCAAATATACAAAGAGGGTAGTTGGAGTTCCCATCTGTGTACGTGTAAACAAACGAAACATATAATAAGCTGTGCAGCAGCAAAACCCTCAGCAAATGCCCACATAACACCTTTGAGATTGTTCACGAAAACCTCAGTGACAAATGTAGTTGAAAACCTAGTATAATTATATTTAGCATGTAATAGAGTCTTTACACTGAACAGCCCTGAGTTCAGCAAGACATAAGTCCTTCCTCTCCTCGTATTACTCATTTTGCTTTTAAGACATAAAATAAAAGATAATCACTGACTTATTCAATAAATATAACTTTCTCTGAAAAATAACAAATATCAGCTGAATGATAAGGTGTCAAATATACATTAAAATGCACTAAAAAATACTGTCGCTAGGATGCACTTTGCTTCAGCCAATCACAGCCAAGGGCGGGAACTTTTTCAGCCAATAGAATTGCAGTATTCTGTCATAGCCACCTGGTGGAAATATAGAGAAATAGAGAACCTTCGATGAAAATCCACTATTCCCAGTGCATCCAAGGGAATTACAGTGTGATAATTCCAATAGAATCCCAAATAGAATTTCAAATCAGGAGTATGTTGGACAGCTCAAATATGCCTTTGAGTAGCTTTTACTATTGTGGCGGATACCTGTTATTATCGTTGTAATGTGTATACATAGAATCGTATTTTAAACTTTCCTTCTTCATCCGTGACATCATGAGGGTTTTACAGCCACTGATTGGTCAATTCTGTAATCTGCAACACTGTTGCAATCAGAGACAGCAAACTTTATACTGGATTTAGTCAAACAAACTGATAACCGCTAAAATGTTTTGATTAAAAAAATGAAGCATGACATGACAAACACAACTTTGCCATCATGTTCTCAGAATCAATTGAAAATTTAAGAGCGATTCTACATATAGTTATTACAATGATAATAAATCTATAGTTGTCATTATTCAGTACGTAGTTTCCTTATAGTCTGTCAGGTACGTCAATGAGACACTGGTGATAACAATATATATGCCTCTTCAAACTTCGTTTACTTTGATAAGGGTTAAAAATTAAAAAATAACATTCTCATTTGTGGCCAAAGAATACTTAAGCTGCATTCTACCTGCTACTGCAATTAAATTGAATGCCAATACTTCATAGCACTGAAATTTAACCCTGGATTTTATTGTAAGTACAGCATACATATTAATAATATATTGGACTGAAGTTCTACTTACGCTTTAAGTTTTTAACCTTAAGAAGTTTGACTTGATCACAATTTAGACAGCATTCATCTTCTGACAATGGCCCTTCTCCGTAGGCTAAACAGCTGACACAATCTTTCAGCCGCTGACATCTGCCAACACAGGTCTAGAAATGAATGGTAAAAATCATTCAATTTGGTCTGGTTTATAGAAATAATTTATTCCATCTTTCAGTAAATAAAACTGACACAGTTTTAATCAACAAAACATGTTCCACTACTACAAGCACTAAAAAGGTCTTTATTGAATGGCAAACATGAAATACACGACAAAACATGTCAGACAACTGTGTACCAATTAAATGTACGATTTTCCCATGTACAAAACATGACCTCAACTATAAACTAAACTAAAGAGAATGAGAGATTAAACCCACGGTGGGAGGGAGAGGAAAGTTGCAAAGTGAGCAGCAAGGCAGACTGAAGAGAAGTGATATAATACTATAGCGATTAGCAGCAGGGGTTAAGCAAGGAGCAGGAAACCAGATGTTCATTAGGCTGCTACTGAAGGACAGACAGAGAAAGGCAGAGAAACAAGAAGAATGCTTGCTGAGACCTCGTCTTTGTGCGTTTAACACCTTCCAAAATGAAAGGAAGAATTGTGTAATATTGGTTGATGGAATGATGAGATGAGTAAACGATTTGGTGGAGTCATTTTATTTGGCACCTTTTTCAGAGCTGTTGAGGTAAGGTGTGGATGGTAATGACTGACAGCATTTATATACTCTGTTGCATTTGGATTTCCATTTGATATTCAAGAAAAACTAACTACAACAGCAAGTGACATACCCAGTGCAAACAATGCTGGGCGATAGGGATTCCCTTTGAGTCAGGCCTCTTTGATGGAACTTACATACTATATAAACATGGCACTTTAAACATATTATAGAGGACCCGGATTCCGAATTTAAATGGACTCCATTGACCAATCACTTATGATATATTGAGAATTATCCTAAATGTGATAATTATATTATAAATACCAAAATATTTAAGGTATGTTCCCGCTGGGTAGCCATGGCAACTCCGCTGAATGGTTGGATTTGATTAATTCAGTTAAAAATTCTTTGCATTAAAGACATCAAATCATTGATTGGCTCTTGCTATTCGGTGTCCAGAGGGCGAGGTAAATGACCCAGTTGTGGGGTAAATAATGATGTAAGTTTATCATCTCATCATTACTTCAGTCTGGTCATAAAAAAACAAGTTCAGACCAATATGTTTGAGACAATACAGTGAGAGAAATGTTACATGACACTCACAGGGCAATTTTCACAGGTTTTTCCAGCATATGGTTGCTCACACACACATACGTCACACTGACACGTGCCTTTCCCATTGCAAATAAGCTGAAAAGATACCATGGTAAATATTGGATATGCGTGTAGGGCTGTCTAGTGTAATTAGATAGTCTAATAGAACAGTTTTTAAATGTATAAAATGCATAGTAACCCCATTGTATGATGTGCATTCGTCAACGGAGGTGGAGCACTCGCAAGCATCGCCAACATAACCATCATTACAGACACATTCTCCATAAATGCACCTGCCCCTTTCTCGTCCTGCAACATCGACAAATATCCTCCTGTCATTTTTTAAATCCTCTTCCTCTCATATTTATCATATTTATGATATCTATCATATTTATGTCAACCAGTTGCAATGAAGTAATGGTGTAAATAATCATGCGAATTTTATTTAGCAAACAAAAAATCACATACCTCCGCATTCAAGACCGTGAGAGTAGAAACAGCCTTGCCTGTAATCTGGAAAAATAATGGCAAATTCAAATACAGTGTATTAGTTAACAATCTTAGTAGTATACAAACAGCTCATTTGTGTTCATGAATAATGCTACTCTGGGTAATTTTTCTCTCATCACTTCTTTGTGTGAAATGGCAACACTATTATCAACTAAACATGTATAAACAATGATATACCAAAGGAAGTGTCGTCTTTACCTAATTGTCTCCAGGATGAAACAGATGCAACAACTGCCATAAAAGCAGCACAAACAACAAAGCAGGTCTTCATGGCTGTGTGAATTTGTATGGAGTGTTTAACAAATGAGTGTAACCTTTCCTTTGTGAGAGGGTATATATACGCTGTCATTTGCCGAATCAGGCTTTTTTTTATTCCGGGAACTTTTGAGTCCAGTGGGTCATGATGATAGACATATTTGCCCCCAGCCCGACAGGACATATCAATAAATTGAAAGTAAGTCAATCACATGTGATTCATGTCTGCCCCATACAATGTATAATTACCGTATCTCCGAAATGTTAAATTCCATTGCCCAATTTGGTGCCTATACAGTCTCTATCAAATCTAATTTTTTTTCTCTCTCTTTTATAACTTTTTTCAAATGGCAACTCTGGTGCATGTAAAGAGTGAGGTCTGTTATGGTCTAAACTAATGTGGTAAACAAGACCTTATAATAGGAAATTGTCATCACTGGATGAGCTCATGTATTTTTAATGTTCAATTTTGTGTTCACAATCACAAGATACGTGGCTCATGAAGACCGCGAGAAGCAGGTTTCGAATCCACACAATTAGAGTATTTGTTAGTAAATAAATCTAAGGTATTTTGAAAATTCCACAATCATTACAAGTGGTATTTTCTTTAATTTAACGTATGGCGTATGTGCCCATTTTTCTTTCAAAAGGTTTGAAAGCTTGCACGAGAAGTGTTACTGTGACGTTATCTATGCTCTTTTATATTATTCCTAAAAAGTCCACCATAATACATGCACTTAAATAAAAAATGTTTGCATCCGTCGTGACATCCATTAAAATTAATCAGATTTAAAATGTTTGTGCTTTTAATATCAAATGTTCATCATCCACTGCTCCTTCATTTCGTATCCCTGTTCAGTCACAGTTCAATAAGGTCACTTGCTCTAATAGGTCATGTGACTTGCTTAGGAGCTTAATCTTGCAAGCATATAGTTGTTAGGGGTGGTCATGTGACCTACAGGCATGGTTGCTATGGTGCCACAGGACCTTAATCCATTAGCCTTATTCTGAAAGTGATGGTGGCCATATTGGTAGCAAGCATGTGCTCACATCGGGAAAAGTAGCCAGTTGATTAGGGCTTTACGTCCTGTATTTCTGCACCTGCTGGGCTAATTAGGACAGCAGAGACCATGGCAATGAGATGAAGGATGAAACAGCCATCCAACTTAGGCTTGACCGGGAATCGAACCCGGGACCCAGTGGTTGAAAGCCCAGAGCACTACCTCTGAGCTAGGCCCCTGCGCACAGAGGAAGAGCAATAGAGTATGAAGAAAAAGTTGTAATGGTGACAGTTAGTTGGAACCAGGGAAGATAGAAAGAATGGGGTAGGTTACAGCACGATCGAGGCCCAATGGCGGCATGCATCAATGCACAAAATCCGGCTTACTCACTTTTATAAATAGATAATAGTGATAATGTAGCAAAGTTCATTCGCCGTCATGTTCGGTTTTGTAGCGTTCATTTTGCTCACCTCCAAGTTATCATGAAAGTTGTCTCAAAATGTATAAGGACAATACTCCATCAAATGATACCAAATTGAATGAGGTTTTGTTGACTTGTGTCATAAAGCTATCATACATGTGAATGTTTTTGTTATCACATAAAGTGTATTCCTAGGGTAGAGCTTTGAATTCATTGCAGACACCATTGCTTGTTAAATATTAGAATTATTGAAAAATAACACAGCTGCTCACTATCAGTGACTTCTGATAAGTGAAGAACTGTAGATACAAAATTTGGCAGAGGGGCTGAAATGTCAACTTGGGTGCTCTCATAGCTGTCTTGTATGATATTCCACAAAGTCAAAGTTCCCAGCCATAATAAATTCAGGGCTGTAGGCAGGGGGTTTTTTTGGGTGTCTGGAACCCCCCCCCCCCCCCCCTTCTCCAAGACTAAGGCATCATTTTGCAAAACTTAACACAACAAAGTCATTTTTAGAAACTCTCATCTTGGAACCCCGCAGCATGAACCTCTCCCTACAGCCCTGGGCCCATGGCTAACTTTGATGAGTGTGGTCCCAGTCACCCAGCATCAATCCCACTTTCTGTCCAGACTTCCAAAAGGCCAATACATATGTACTTGGTTTGCTGACCAATGACCTTTGATCATGTTGATTAAGAAGTTCATTGAAATATGCAAACCTTCAAGCCTTACAATGATCGTCTCTTGATATTCTTCAGTAGCCAATTTGTGCTCCCATCAGTTTGTAAACAAGTGCCTGTTCAAAAGGGCTTGTCTGTCCTAACTGTTCAGACCCATGCATGCATCGTTGGACTATATGGTGTTCAAAGTATCCCACTCATGTGCACTGTGCAGGTGTCTGTTAAAGGCATATAGCCAACAGTAGTTAGTGGGTAATTGATGGAGCTTTAACATGAGGGCTAGCAGGAGTAATGCAGTTAGTTTAATGGCCTGTCAAATTGAACCTAGACAAAGCTAGACAACTTCTGCTATACGATACTACCTCCTACAAAACATAACTGTCTGGCTGTAGCTGGTTACTCCATCATTTGTGGATGTTGCATTGAAGCATTGTGGGGATGTACTTTCCAAATATTGGCATACAGGCTTTAGTGTTACTGAAAATGGTGTTATCTCCAGCATTCCATATAGCCTATATAAATAATTATGTACAGTTAGTTTCTTTAAAAATGGCCTGTCAAATTGCCATTTGTGTCCATATTTCCAAGATTTTAGTAAGATCTGTTTTGATGACACTATGCAGCGATGGACTGGTGAATCCATACAAATGACCATTGTAAAAGTAATTTGAGAAAAAAAAAAGATTCCTAAACATGTATGAAACACAAAACTAGATCATAACATCAAAAATGTAGATTGGACTCTTGAGAAAAAGTATAAATTCTCTTATCAAAAGTGACGTTAAATTGGTCATCATGGTTACAGAAGATAGTGCATATTGCATACATTGGTGGCCATTTCGTTTTGTCATTTTAAGTGCATGCTTAAATGGCAAAATTTGCTTGTTACCAAACAAACAAAATTCAGATTCAGGACCCTCAAATTAGGAAAAGTGGCTTTGTACCAACTTTTAACAAAGATGCCTGGTATAATTTTTCCAGAGGCTTTTTTTGAGAATTCTGTCTAGTCTAACCAGCACTTATTGCTTTTTAAATATTCTTTCAGGCCTAGGGCCATGGTAGCACGCTGGGCCTCCAACTACTGGGTCCCGGGTTCAATTCTAGGTCGAGCCTAGGTCGGATAGCTGTTCGTCCTTCATCTCATTGTATGTATGTATCATTTATTTACAGTCGTTTTCAATCCGAATACAATATAAAATATAAAGTAATCTTAAGTGTTATCACTTCTGTACGACCCTTTCACAAAATAAAAGAAATAATAAATATGAAATCGAAAATACAAAAGAAAAGAAAATAATAATAATTAAAAAATAGGAATAGAATGTCTATTTAAGCGGTTCAAAATGTCCATGCAATGTCCAAGTTAAAGTCAGTTATGTAATGTCCATGTCATTTTATATGTCCACTCTTCATTTGTATTTGTTGACTGTCTGTCAGTTCGTATTTGACTCTGAAACGAACAAGACATCGAGGTTAGTCAAATTACATAATGTGGTCCATGTCACATGTCAATAGCCATTGTGTAATCGCTGTTTTGAAAGTATTAAGTGAAATACTTCTTTTAATTTCAACAGGAATATTATTCCAGAGTTTCGCACCCCAGTACATAAAACTATTCTTCCCATACTTCACAGTGTTAAAAGATGGAAGTGAAAGTCTGTCATTGTCCCTCATTTCATATTGTGAGTTCTGAGTCTCAAGTAACTCATTCAGATATTTTGGTGCAATGTCCTTCCTGACTTTATAAAGCAGTATAGCCGCATTCTTTACACACCGTTTAAACACACTGAGTTGCTTTTCCTGTTTGCAAAGCTCTTCATAAGTTAGGTAACCCTTATCTGTGGCAAATCTAAGCGCCCTTTTATTGGTATTTTCCAATTTTTCTAATTGTGTTTTGTTTGCAAACATCAAACAATTGAGCAATAATTGAAATTACTGCTTATGTAACTATTATAAATTGTGTTTTTAGCATCTTTGTCTAAATTATGCCTGATTCTTTTGAGGGCATTTATCTGCTTTCCCGTTTGATTACATATCTCATCAATTTGCATATTCAATTTCAAATGCTGATCCAATTCAACCCCTAGAATGTTAATGCTATCAGACGCTTTGATTTCAGTGCCCTCTATCATAATTGAGCAGCTGTCTAATACAGTATTCCTACTTAGAAACATTAATTGAAATTTATTGGCATTTGCTTTCATGTTATTATATTCAAACCAGTTCATGGCAGTTATACAATCATTTTGTAATCTTTCCTTTAGATCTGACAGATCGTTCCCAATACTGAGGAGTGTATTATCATCTGCATAATTGTATATTTTGCTATTAAATTTGAAAAATAAGAAATCATTGATGAATATATTGAACAAAAGAGGACCTAATATTGATCCCTGGGGGACCCCTTTGATGTTGTGAATCCAGTCTGAGAATGTCTCACCTATCTTAACTCTTTGTTGTCTCTGCATTATGTAAGACTGCATAAGTTGACAGGAGTCCATGTCAAACCCATAGGTTGATAATTTGGCAATCAATAAACCATGAGGCATGCAGTCGAAAGCCTTTGATAGGTCAATTGCAATTAAACCTAAAGTGCTTCCCTTATCAATATGTTGTCTGATATCTTCAGTCATTCTGACAAGTATGTCTTGACAACTATGAGCTTTCCGAAATCCTGATAAGTACTTATGAAACCTTGAGTTCATATATTCATATATTTGATCATATAAGGCCCTTTCCATTATTTTTGATAATATGGGAAGTAGATTCCCAGATTTACATTTTTCTTGGAAATATTTGCCTATTTCTTTTCGCTTCAATTAGTTGACATGATTTTTTTTAACTTAATACATTGCTAGATAGTGGTTTGATCTAAATTTATAGTATTTGTTCCTTAATCTATTCCTATATAGCATGGCTTTTCTCAATTCTTTTGACATACAGTGAAAATCGTTTCTCTTAATAATCTTTATTATCTTGGGTGCATGTCTATTAAGTAAGTTGCATAATGTCTCTTGCAATGTGTCATATGCTGAGTCAGCATCTGTGCTGCTCATTACCGCTTGTGACAGATCTGTTTCAGACAGATCACATATAACCTGTTCATATTTGATCTTTGATAGCTTTCTAACAAATACTTTTTTAGTTTTTGGCACCGGCTTTTGAAGCCGGAGAATACCTCCTATCAAATTGTGAAAATCATTAATTCCTGTATTTTCAGAAAAACTGCACAGGAATTTTTTCCTTTATGTTACTAACATAACATCTATGAGTGTTGGCTGACTTGACTTGAAGCATGTGGCTTCTGTAATTATATTTGTTAGACTATATACCGGGATTATGTTTGATAGAGTGTTCTCACTCATCATATTAAAATTTAAATCCCCCATGATAATAACATTTTCGTAAGAATTACACACCTTTTCATATGTTTCTTCAAAGAATCGTTTAAATAGGACAGCATCTGTTTTCGGGTTTTTGTACATACCCAACAACATGATCTTTTCATGTGCAATGTTTAGCTCAATTGACATACATTCGAGCTCATCATTACAGATACTAATGCTACCCTCTGAGAATGGGATATCCTTTGATATGTAAGTCAATAGTCCCCCACTGTTTGCTCTTTTGTCTTTTCGAATGCAACAGTATCCCTCAATGTCAAGAGTTTCTTGCTTAAATGAGCTATCGAGCTTTGTCTCACTTAATACTAACACATCAAATTTACACCTATTTTGAAGTTCCTTGATCTCCGTGATCTTGGATCCCAGACTATTGATGTTTAAGTGACTAATTATAACCTGCTTTGAGTACTTTTCTCTCAAATGTTTTAGTTTCGGGTGCATCTCAGATTCACTCTCTTGACTATTTGAATCATGCTTTTCTAAACAATAATTTCTTTCTGGCCTATTATCTACACCTTGGTTTTGTTCATCATAGATTGTTTCGAGTCTATGTGGAGACAAATTCTCCAAAAAACAATCACTTCTACTCAAGTAAGAATATTGGGAGAAATTTGTACTTATCTTTTCTTGTTGTTTTGTCTTTGCGGCCCTCAGGTCATGGCCAGGTTCCTAGTAGTCATAATAGTCATTGTAGTCATTGTAACCACTGTAGTCGTCGTAGTGGCTATTGTAGGTCCTTGGTTGGCGGGAGAAGTAGCTGCAGTCTTTCCTCTTGTGTCCTGTCAGACCACACGCCCAACAGGAGATACAGTCCGTTTTGCGACACTGCCTTACTCCATGCCCAGCCGCACCACATTGGTAGCACCTTGGTTGCTGGTCCCTTGTTGCCCATGTTCGCGACACTGCCTTATTTTGGGGTCTGTTATTGCGATGTCTTTGTTGTCCTGGCCGATACTTTTGATCTCTGTTTGGGAAGTTTGGATCCTTTTGTAGTTTCCTTCGCATCTCCATCCATAATTTACCCAAAGTGTTAAGTCCTTGTCCAGTCTTGCCTCGTCCCCAGAACTCATGTGACGTATCTTCAATGATTTCTTTTGATCCTGAGTCCTTCAGCAGGTTTCTGGCACTGTCAGACACTCTTAGTTTTTCTGTGATGATCGACTCCATCACCTTGACCTTTTTCTGCTTCCATTCTTCATTTGTTGTGATCTTTTCTGCAATCCGCATTGCATGAAGTCCTGTCTTGGCATCCATGATCTTTGCAGCTGCATTGAAATCACCCATTGTCTCAGCCTTCATGTACTGATAGGCTGCTTCACTTGATTTAAAGTTCTTGCCTTTTACATTCATGTTGACTTCAAAGAAGTTGGACAGAGGGTGTTTGTGCCCTCTGAACAGCAGGGTGTCGGGCTTCTCTGTCTTGGGGTATCTTGCTGGGGTGAAAGCAGATCCCTCTTTGATCACGTCACAGGTGTGTAGCAGGCTATCAACACCCCGTTTAGTCAGATGAAGTCCGTCATTTACAAGCAAAGCATCATTTGCATTGCCGTTCAGTAAATGAAAATTTGGATCATTGTCCACAAAATTAAATCCATCCTTAAGACACATGGATTTGAGTTCATCATTCAATAGCTTGGTTTTCTCTTTCAGATCTTTGTCTGTTCTGGGCAGAACGCTTGACACTTTGATTGTGTCAGACTTAGTAGCTGCAGAAACTGTAAGAGCACGGTAATCAGTGATGATTTCATTAACTTCTTTGCTCTCCAGATCGATTGATCCTCCAATAATGATCATTTCACTGTAATGCTTGGCTTCATCCAGTTTGTTCATTTCATTGTGTAGCTCATCAATAGATGCACCCCCCTTCGCTATCACTTCCCAGTTGTTGAGTTTAGCAGGGTTAACATTGCGCAATAAGCTGGTGCCTAGCAACAGCTTAGGTAGGGGGGGAGCACTTGGGGTCACATGGGAGGATCCTGAGGGAGTGTGCTGATTGCCATGTACATTCGTGCATGACCTCTCACTGGCCAGTTTCTGAGACAGCTCAGTCTTCTGGGCAGTCAATTGTTGGGAGAGTTCAGTCAACTGTGACCTAATCCCCGCTAACTCATCCTCTGCCTTTGTCCTCAGTTTAGTTTCGTCTTCAAAATGTTTGGTTATCTTGGACAACATTTCTGCCATTTGTTTGTGATTGTCCCTCAACACTGCAATCTGTTTGTAGAGACTTCACAAGAGGCAATAAATTTCGGCATGCATAACAAGTCCATATCTGATTCATTTCCTTTTTCTTCACAGAGACACATTCAATGTGATGCCATGTGACACAAATGCTGCATCTGACTTGGTCTCTGCCATCCTTGTCATCTTGGTAGAGGCACTCTGCCCCCCTGCAGTGTCTCTGAACTGTGTCCGTTTGACTCATTGTTTCTTCTGTGTGTGTTATCTGCATCAATTGTCCTTTGAGGTGCCAGATGTTTTGACTTCCACTGGTCAGTTATTTGCAATTTTAACTAAAAAATGCTTAGTAAGTCCGTTTTTTGCAATGGTATATCCAAGAAATTTAGTCCATAATGGTTCTTAGAACATAATCCATCTTTCTGCAACTTTTCATCTTGCTCAGTCCAAATAATCCTTGTGAAGACAGCAAAAAAACACGGAGCTCTGTAACACACGTCTTTACCCTCTCATGCACCTCACAATTTATTGATATGGTTCCTGCCTGTCAGGAGCAGAACCACAAGACAATAAAGCCCTGATCCACCCATCACCACCATTGTAGCATTTTGTCTATTTTCCTACCATATAAATGGATTCCTGGTTATATGGGATAGTGAGGTGCTCAATGAACTGAATAATGATTTTTCTATTGTCAAGAACGGTCTGGAGGCTTTGAGGCTAACAAGGACCTTGAAAACAGCGTGTGGCCTTGAAAATTACCTCGAAAGTCAAATGACTTCAGTATTGGATTCTCAAAGCATAAGATCAATTGGACCTAAAATAATGACATGTTCTTTTTCTGGTGGCGGCACTGACCACCGCATGTTGTCTCAAAGTGCACAATTATTTCAAGTTCCCTCCATGCTGTTAAGCAACGTTCAGTGAGTGAAGCAAATATTAGAGTTTAAAAAATGTACTGTCAGCTTGCTAAAAGCCCTCATTTGACATTGAATGAGAGTCACATGCTGTGTTTAGCAACATTTTCAGGTCTGGTAATATGGGCAAGAGATATGCACCCTCTGGTTAGCTTTGTCGATTAGTGCCGAATATATAAATGTGATCAAGGGTTTTGTATGTAGCACGGAAGATTCCACAAAGGGGGACCCTCTACATTTGTCGGAGAATAGGAAGAGGGAGAACATTAATTTTGGGCGTCAGAATGCACTCCTTACGCCAATTGGCCCAAAAGATTTGTACAAATTAAAATATATACCAGTATATATCAAGGGCATGACTGAACTGACAGTATATAAAATGTAAAATTGTCAAATTGTCTAGTGACCAACTTCCCTCAGTGTCTTAACGTCTCATCCGAATGACATCCAGCTGGGATGTTGCCCGGACCCAGGATTGAACCTGGGTCCTTCAGAGGAGCAGGAGATTGTCTTACCACTAGAACACCCAGCTGTACGTAACGGCAAGTTACAGGGCTAATGTGAAGTTCCAACAATGTAAAGTTTCAAGAACCTAGAATGACACAGGCTAAGATACAGATAAGAATCAGTTTAAATATTTTATCTGCAACTGTTGTATCATGATCATTAATAACATACTTCATGAGAAATAAGCTCCTTCAGTCATCATGATAAATCTAGCATAAAATGGAAATTGTTAATAAAATTTACATTATATGTTTCAAGAATGACTTTAGCTCAACATGCTCTAAAAATACGAGGCAAAATTGTCATCACAGATATTGTAATACACACATAGCAGCTGTATGCAGATCTATATATCATGTACATGGAATGTAAAACAATTGTTATTGAAAACACTTTTTAGTTACAGAGTCAGATATGCTGACAGCAAATTGTCTAGTGACCAATACAAATTCCGCTGACATATGAGTTACAAATTAGGGAATTACATTTTCATACAAATGGATGATTAGCAATATTACTCGACACCAGACACCTATAAAAATATATATTAGAGTATATTTTGCAAAATACTATATTAATTGCACACTTCATAATGGTTTTAATAACCTCTCAGCATATACAGTAAAAGCTGCACAACCCAGTGACTCAAAGTATATTAAGCACTGATAACATACCTCAGGCGTTATTGTCTTGTCACAATCACAGACCCGCCTTCGTAATATTAGGCATTCCATTAACCAATATCCACAATGATGACAAAAAAAATCACTAAAATATGCATAATATCGTCATATTACATGGTCAAAAACAATATTTACTGAGAAGAAATATATCTATCACAAGAGATGCATAAATTTAAGTCTCAGAGTTGGAATGTGAATGGTAGGAATAGACACATGGGTATGATAATGGACCTTTGATTGCAGGATCATGAGACAAATATCACATCATTCACCATGATTCATGAGTTGCTTCTGGAGCACCAGGGCTTTTTAAATACTTCCTCTGTCTCTTCGAGTGTTTTTCCTTTTGTTTCTGGCAAAATTAAGCCCAAAATTACAAGACCCACCAACGCAAATCCTGCATACAGCCAGAACGCACCTGCAAGAGAAAATCAATACTCCCATGAGCATTATTTATGCTGGTAATTTGTAATTATTCCGATGAATAATCAAAACCTATGATAATTAGGGTCCATCAAGCAATTGTACATACTTAAATCTTCCTTATTTAATTTTTTTGGAGAAAAAAAAGTTAATACATGTTTATAAAATAAAATAACAATTTTTTGGTAGGGAGTCACTCAGGGAGTAATTATAAGAAAATGTATATTTTATAATAAAGTCTTCTCATTATGCTGCATCTTTTATTGTGTTGGTAAGTATTCAGTATTTCCAGCAACTAGTAAAAAAATATTTTTTCTTTCATTTTAAAAAAGATTTTAAACAAAAATGGGCTTTTGTAACAGTAATAGTACAACCACGTTGATGCATAAAAATTTTAATTGGTAAAGCGATTGCACATTACAACTGTTCATATCCTACAGATTGCAATCATTATACAACTAACAACATAGGCTGCATATAGGCCATTTTACTTTATTTGAGCCAAACTGCTATCAGGGCTGTTCCATTTAAAAAAGAAGGGTGGGAGGGGAGGGGGGGACCTAAATATTTTTTAGTTTTCCCCAGACCAATATCTGAAAAATCTTCATGATTTTTCTTACTATAAACCATATTTATATCTAAACTATAAATATCTAAAATTAACTCATTAAAACCATAATGTATATACGGATGAAAGACTGGGTAAAAGTGTACCAACCATATCTGTTCAGTGCCTGTGTGAGGCTGAGGAATGTCATAGAAATGAGTAGATTGAAGACCCAATTGGTCGTCGTCGCAATGGAATTACCAGTGCTCCTTGCCCATAGTGGGTAAATCTCTGAATTAACAGTCCATGGCATAGGTCCCATGCCTAAAAAAAAAAAATAATAATAATAAATAAAATATAAAAAAATAAAGAAGAAGAGAGAGAATGCTAATTTGAAACATATTTGTTGATTCCACAAATCTACATATCAAAACAATGCCATTTTGTGATATCTGTAATACATCATGTAATTTTCATTTAATCATACACAAGCAAATGTGATAAAAATGCACTAAGTTTCGTAAAGTTCAATTAATAAGAGAAATAGTATTGAATCATTAGGTCTGACAAACTAACCTGGTGCAAAGAATGCCAGATACAAGATCAACCCAAACACAGACATCCAAGCAAAGCGAGTCGGACAAAAGCGGTACGCCCATTCAGCTTCCTTGGGCTCAGCGCAGCGGCCATATTGTGCAAAATCAGGATCCAGCGTTCCATCAGGTTTTTTTTTCACCGGGACACAGGTACTGTTGAAAGACTGTCCAGAAGATGAGTCGTAACAGAATCCACACTTGTCATCATACATACACTGGTCGCAGGTGCTAAAATAATTACAGATGAGTAAACCAAAATTAGCACAGATCATACAAGGTAGATCAAAACTGGCATAATAAGCTCATTCATAGCATAGCTGAACACTTCGGTAACTGCACTTAAGTGCTTGTAATCTTAATCAACGTATACAGACGCGACAAGTGAAATAAGTCATAAACTAATTTGTTGACATACACTTGAACAGAATTCAAATTTATTTGGCATCAACAAATTAACAGATCTATAGTTGTTAGTAAAACGCACTGAATCTGTCATTATACAGATAATTTCATTTTTATTCAAATATATTATTAAAAACATTTATTTAACCTAAAAAATATCTTTGGTCAATATAATTTATATTTTTGAATCAATGAAGGACTTTTGGGTAAATATTGAACCAGTGATGGGTCAAAATGCTTCAGGAACAAATGCTTCAAAATTAAGTCGATATTCAGAAAAGTATTATCAACCACCCAAATACTCTGAAAATTCCCTCCTATCCCCCACTGTTTTTTTTTGTGCGTTTTTTTTTTAATGTTATGTTGTTATGATTTGTCTTTTGAGTGCCTTTTTGTATTACTAGTGTGAATTGTAAACCCAAAAGGGCTAGGCCACGAGTGCAATGAGCCCATTTCACTATAATAAAGAATCTTCTCTCATTTGACCTCATGTACAAGATTATAGAAATTAATTTCAAACAACCTGTAAGTGAAACATGATGACTCATTGTAGATTGGAGGAGTTGGATGTTGATCAATGGGAGGAGAATTCATTGCGGCCAGCTGAAAACCCACTGCCAGAACAGCCAAGCTTAGCATTGTACCTGTCAAAATTGAATCATGCTATGATTAATGTCATAACTATTCATCAATTGATTCCGTTCAAGTAAATCGCTAATAGTGGATTTTCACGGAAAGGTTGCTATATTTCCACCAGGTGGCTAAGACAGAATAAAGCAAATTCTATTGGCTGAAAAATATTCCCACTCTTGATTGTGATTGGCTGAAGCAAAGTGCATCCTAGCAGCAGTAGTTTTAGTGCATTTTAATGTATATTTGACATCTTATCATTCGATTGATTTCCACTTTTTCCCTTAGAAAATTATTTTCATGGAATATGATCTACTATGTCTCAAAATGTCTGAAAAGCAAAACGAGTAATAAGAAGAGATGAAAGACTTATGTCCTTCTGAATTCAGGGCTGCTCAGTGAAAAGACTTTACACACATGCTTAAAAGCTACTTAATGCGAAAAATGTTATACATCAAACTGTATATTTCAAAACATCAAACAAAACATGATGCAACTCACCTGCTAAACTAGAAAGAGTCAATTTCCTCCTTCCTATTTTTTCGACCAAATAGAGGCCAAGTAGGGTGAAGACAAAGTTTGTTCCAGCGGTAATACAGGACAACCAAATAGCGGCACTATTGCTTCTCACACCTGACATTTTGATTATTGTGGCACTGTAGTACCTGCAATATATAACGGATTCTTCTTAAGATTATATTGTATATTCATGCCACTAAGAGAAAATATATCACTTACAACAGTCATATTAACAGTACATTTGTCCCGATAAATAACTTGCTTAAACAAATCCACTCATAAAGTGAGTTCAATTCTATTAGATCAACTATCTTGCATAATCTGTCAGCAGAATAATGTATGATCATTGTGTAGTTCAGTCATAATCTCATTCTAATCATCTGTATGTATATCTTCATTCTTTGTTATTGTTATTTTTACCAGTCGGCTAAAAGCTTTATAGCTTGTTTTATTGTTTTGTCTTACACCTCCGACTTTAAATAAAGTTTCATCTATCTTATCTTAACTGTCGTAGACAAGAACTTCAGTTTACTTACATGACAGTATTGATGCCTGTTATTTGTTGAAACATCTGCAGAAGACATCCAACTAACAATGCTTTACGAATGTGTTTGATCTTCAACATTTGCCATATTGTAGACATAGAACCACCTGAAAATTGAATAAATATAAGCTAATTTATTGTATAACATAAAATCTAAATTATAGAAGAAAACACTATAAATGTCATTCAAATTTCCTAAGAATTTCAACTGCACAAGGCTTTAACTTTGGGGGGGCTTGTACTTGGTGTCATTGCAGAGTTAAATAAAAGACCCTACCCATGGCGTAAATGTGTAACATGGGGTGGACTATACCTTAATTATCACTTCATCATTACGTCAGCCTCTAGCAGCTGGTCATATAAGCTGACTCAGCTTGAGATCCAGCAGCACATCAAAATATTTTTGCTAAGATTCATATGTTATGCTTAAAAACATATATCAAATCAGAGTCATACAAGGCAACATGAACGTGTGAACTACATATAATTTTCTTCAGAAATCATAAAATCATTAGGCACCTCTTTGATTAGCTGCATCTTCACTGCAGGACTGTCTAATTTCATTCAGCTCATCTGTCACCTCTGGAGTTCCTCTAATGTTCATTAAAACACTTTGGGCCTCCTCCAGTTTCCCTTGACTTACCAACCACCGAGGACTCTCAGGTAAAAACATAAATCCTATAAATTGGATTACGGATGGAACCCCTGCCAAGCCAAGCATATATCTGAAAAAGAGAAGCCTCCTATACGAATTTGACTTATGAAAAGCCAGGGAAATTACAATTTTAGAAGCACAGGCCTGAGCATAAGCAAAAAGATGGTAACCTACAAATCGTTCTCCTGAAAATGTGACTTGGTAACTACAAAAAACGCCAGGTGGCAGTGCGAAGGGTTGCAACTAGGGCAAGGCGAACGAAATTGCGTTCGCGGCATTTCAGTTAAGGTAACCTCCAGGAGAACGAAACGATCGTTCGCCTGTTAAGCTCAGGCCTGGAAGCATACATTTAGCTTCATCCCAAAATTCCCATGAAATTAATACACAAGTTACTCGCTTACAGATTCAGACACATGTGACACAAATATCATTTAGGATTGGCCTCTTTCGTATTCCTTGACCTTGAAGAATGAATTCTTCTATCATATATTTTTTTTACTAAAACCTTTGTAATTACCTCCAACCATTAGTCTTGTCATAACTAAAAACTCCATCAACAATACTGGCAATAAATTGTCCACCCGTGATGAAAACATTGTTCAAAGTCACCAAACGACCTCGAAGATGTGGTGGCGCACTTTCAGCGATGTACATGGGTACAGTCATTGATGCAAAACCTGAAAGTAATGAAACAAAATGTTCAATAATAAATATCCTGTATGAATCATGAAAATAACTCATTTCATATAAATTGATTTATGGTGGAATTTACTTTTTAACAATATTGCACTTGTAAAGCATTACCTATTCCCATGCCAACTATAACTCGTCCAGTCAACAACATTTCTTTGGTTATTGCGGCACCCATTAAAATTGCACCGATCGTAAAAATAACACTAGCTACGAGGATCATAGGTCGTCGTCCAAGCAAGTCATTTAGGTATCCCCCAATTAGTGCAAAGATTGCTGCAGCTCCAACAGTCACACTGACAATTAATTCCTGATACACAGTGGAGAGTTTGAAATTTTCTTGAAGCAACAACATTGCTCCTGAGATAACACCAGTGTCATAACCAAACAGAAACCCTCCTATTGCAGAGAAACATGACAGTAAGTACAAGAAGGTGGTTGTTTTATGCTGAGGGTCATCAGAATTATTCTTAGGTGACTGCCCTGTGTCTGTGTTAATACTATATTGATCATCAGGGCTTGTACTAGGTTGAGGGTTTGATTGAGCATGTTGAGGTTCGTTGTCATCACTGCCAAATGTGGCGCCGTATAAATTGCTGCCTGGATCACTTTCTCGCGATGCCAGCTCCGCCTCGTGGTCCAGTAGTGGAGCTTTAGCCATGGTTTCTTCGTCCGAACCCTCTATATCGTTATATTCCGGGTTTAGAGATGATAAAACTTCGACTTTGCGCCTTGACATCGCTCCATCTTTGCTTGATCATCTGGTTTTGTTGTGGGATGTTACCGGCAATGCAGCCCACCACAGATCGCCAGCTGCGCCCACACGAGGGCGCTGACTGTTCAGTTTCAGAAATATAAGAGTGCTGGAGCTGAGGAGGTCTTCAAGAAGTTCAAGAGGTCCTCATTTGTGAAAGGTTCAGGCTAACTGATATAGAATTATGCTGGCTAACCCACCCAGTACAACAATGGACTTCTAAATTTAAAATGGTTGGACGACTTATGTCTCCTGCTGAGTTTTCTGCTCTCTTCACTTGTACCATACAACAGTTTTAGAGCGAGCATGGACAGTTCAGTGGTGAAAGAGACGGCTAGGGCGATATGAACGACGTCGTGTATGCAAGCGCTTATATACACGACGTCGTGCATATTGTAGCCAATATACACGACCTCGTGCAATGTGCACGACGACGCCGTGCGTATAACTGCTAGTGTGCACGACGACGCCGTGTCGTGCGTAACTGCTAGTGTGCACGATAGATTAGCTACCTCATAGCATTATTAGCAGTGTAGGCTTGGAATGTTACTTTGAGATTGCGTAATATCGAATGTAACCTTATATATATATAGGAGTTAAGAAGTGGAGGTTAGGAATTTTTTTTTTTTTTTGTTAAATTCCATGTAGGCTTATATTTCTCAAAACCTTGAACATGCTAAAAATATAAAAATAATAAATAAAATAATAATATATTCTAACCTGAAAGGTACGGAAGCCATTTTAGGACATGAGGAAAAAAAAAAATTTTAATTGTAAAAACGATATAGTAAATTGTATATACGAAGTAGTATATTGTATATATGAAGTAGTATATTGTATATATATACGAAATACTAAATTGTATATACAACTAAATTGTATATTCAAAAATACTTAGTTGTATAAATGAAATAGTAAATTGAAAAAACGAAATAGTAAATAAAAAAATTAAATCTAAATTGTGTACAAACGATATAGTAATAGAAAGTAATCTGGTCAAGTATTTTGTATATAGATACGATTTATTATTTCGTATATATACGATTTATTATTCCGTATATACAATTTAGTATTTCGTCTATACGATTTGGTATTTCGTACATTCAATTTAGTATTTCGTATATACAATTTACTACATCGTTTATACAATTTAATTTTTTTTCTTCTCATGTCCTTAAATGGCTTCCGTAGAAAGGCATTAAATAATGAGAAAAACAATACTAACAATGGAAAACTGTTGAGATGTACCTAATGCACACATTGAGGTGTTCTTTTATTTTTATGTCCATCTAGTGGATGGGAGGTATCACATATAGGTAATAACATAGTCGAGAAAATAAAATTTAGGATTCAAAGATAAAACACGTTTTCAATTAACCATTTGTCTCACAAAAAATCCCAGTTGTAGATAGTTTAGCCACATATTGACCAAAAAAATTTTCATATCCATTCTTGAGCAAGTTAAAGGAATTACCGATTCTGTTTCTTCATGAAGAGGCCTCATGAAAGGATACACCCCCACATCATATCTTTTAATATCGGAAATATCAAATACCATCAGGATAACCCTATATATTCCCCCCCAATTAACCTTGGATATCCCCGAATTGCCCTAAAAATACCTGATATCATATAATTACATAAAATTGTATCTTATGAAAATACTGTTTACACATATAAAAATGTCTATATGTTCAGTGTCAGCAAAAATTGAGTTGCAGATATGCCGGGTATTCAAATCTACAAAGACTTTAAGACTCTCCAATGATTTGAACACCCATAATATCTGCAACTAAATTTTTGCTGACACTGAACATAGCCATTTTCAAAAAGTTAAATCCCAACTTTCTAGCTGGGAAATTACTTAGCTGGGCATAATATTACTTTGAAATATGCAACATTCTTCCTTGTAATTTCTGCTGCTTCTTTTGACCACAACAAATGGCTATATATATATAATGATGAAAATATGGCAAAAAAGAATCATTGCAGAGATAGGAAACTATAAAAGTTAATTTGTACAGAGGGGTTTTTCTGGGTAAGAGAGATGGGCTATGACCAAAAAACATGTAGATATTTATTTTGGTTGTAATAAGTCAAACTGTGACATGTATGTCCCAAGTGTTAGATTTTGCGTTTCTTTTTAGTTAATGCTTCATACAAACTCAAAACCTTCAAAAAGTGAATTTTCTTTATTAGCATCATTGTAATTATTATTCCTTACATCTGCTACAAGACAGTGCTCAGGAATATCTGTATTTGATTAAAATTAACACTATTTGACACTAATTGAATGTCTCACTTCTAGACACCTGGAATTATTAACATTATTTTACTGTTTTGGCTATTAACATGACACAGGCACAAAATTGGTCCATTATTTAATATCATTAAGTTGTGAAATTACTATTTAGTTTGCAGGCTGGGCCATAGTATTTTTTAGCATTACATACTTCAGTGAGAAACACTTTTTGCCTTGGCCTAAACCTTTGGCCTTGGCTTATATTCAGAAAATTTTCACTTTTTGCCTTGGCCTTCTCACCTGACTTTCTTTAACTAAAGACATTCATCTTTAACTCACCTGAAGATGTTGGAGGAGTGCAAAACTTCAACTGGCAATTACTTGGCTTCTATACATGATAGAACAATGCGGTTTTTTGCTAATTAGTTCATTTGCAACTATCTTATCATCTATATATTTAAAACACTGATAAAATACACTAATACCTATAATTTATATATAGAGAAAAAATAATACTGCTGACAATCCTGAGGTTTACGTCACTGAATCTACAATTTGCAAGTGATGTTAAAGGTACATGAATAAAAACCAATGACTGTCGGACTGCCTAAATGACTGACTATTTGTCAGCTGTCGTGTTCTGTTGTGCTGACTGATAGACAGACTGACATGACTGAACTGACTGATTGAACTGATGAGCTGAACTGACAGACAGAATTGATTGAGTCAACTGATATCACTGACTGAATATATGACTGTGTACTGACTGATTTGGCTGAACTGACTAATTTGGCTGAACTGACTGACTACTGTAGAAGCAGGGTATAAAATAAGCGTGTAACGATCCCAAAATATGCAGTGATCAAATCGTCTCTAGTTATGTTTCCCTCATACTTAACATATATGTGAACTGGTATATTGATATTTTTGCGCAGATATTTCGTGAAATGTGCAGTGATCACTTTTTTTTATTTTATACCCTGTGTAGAAGTAGTTATATGTAAGAAGAAAAAAAGAAAAGAACGAAAAAAAAAAATTTAGGAGTCAATTTTCTTGAACTTTCAAATTTCAGCAATTCTGAGGAACTTATAAGTCATGACTATAGAAAAATAGCATACAAATATATATAAAAATATTATTCCTCATCAACTACCTTATCTATGAAAAAAACAATTGGCATAATTTATGTGTCTATTCGACTTTTTTTGTGACCCCAATTTGCTATTTGATCATAAAGGTTAATGTTGAAATTATTGTATTGTTAAACACACTTTATTGTACTTTTTATTTATTATAAATTGTCATGTTGTAGCCCATGTAGGCCTATTACCGTACCAGTTCAGTAGATATAGGCCTATATTCGTTTGAGCAATGTTACTGTACACGAGTTAAACACAGATGAATATATACTACAATACATACTTAAGCCCCTTTCACACTTAGACGGTTTTGCCGTAGTGAACCCGTAGTATTACATAACGGTTATGCAACAGCTGACGCTTGAGGGAGCACCAGTGTTTGCCGCCTACCTGCCTTCTCAGACGAATATTTGGCTTAATATTTGGTCTATTTTCGATCCGAAAACATTTATGGAATCAGTATGAACTATACTACAATACTACAATTCAGTCTTTATTTGACGAAAATCGGACTAGTATTAGAGGTGCAGCAACCTTTTAAAGTATATACTACCCCCCCCCCTCCCTGCCTACGCTGATAGCAGTCGGCGAGTCACCCGTAGGACCTGGCGGGTTACCCGTAGAATCCGGCGAGTCACCCCTAGAACCCCTAAACAAGCCGCCGGGTTTACTACAGGTAAAATTAGGGACGGATAACTCGCCGGGTTCTCGCCGGCTTCCACGGGTAATCTGCCGACTTTTCGGGCCCTTTTGACACCCGTGAGTTTGCCACGGGTGAGCCAAGCTTGGCCACGGGTCCCAGGAGTCACCCGGCGGGTATCCACGGGTAGCCGTCGGGTTGGAGCCAGGAAGCGCGTTACGTCACAGTTATGTAATACTACGGGTTCACTACAGCAAAACCGGCAAATTGTGAAAGGGGCTTTAATTACTCAACAAAGATTGACTTAAGCCACTATCTCACATAGCCGAGTGACGATGCAGAGTGATGCCGAACGCTGGCAAGCAAGTCAATCGGCTTCACTCCTGGTTACTCTTGGTCATTTTATGCCTAGAAAACGAATTATCGCCGATTGCTTGCGATTACACGCCGACTGCTCACCGATTAATTCAAGTGTAGACCCAGTGTTGTGGCCGTGTGAATAGGATTGAAGGAGAGTGAACACGAGTACTCTGCAAATACACCCCAACCACTCGCCGAGCAAGCACTCCTCTATAGTCCCGAGTGTCTTACCAATAAACTCTTCGTTACACGCCGACCACTCGCCGACCACTCGCCGACCAATCACTCACTCATCGACCGCTTAATTGGGGGGGGGGGGTTTATAAATCCTATATAAAGGCCTGAATGTGTATTCTGAGCACATTCAGCAGTAGTCTTCACAGGAGTGAATACATTGACCATGGAGAGGGAGAAGGACTTTATGCTATTTACTATGGTAAATACCAATTTAGCAGTGGCATTGCTGCTTCACAAAATGTTGAAGAGGAAGGAAAGAAAGGCAAAGAAGAAAAGTTATTGGACAAGACCTTGGCTTCTGAGAAGACCAATGTATGGCCAGTATGAGAAGTTAATGAAGGAATTGGAGAATGAAGATGTGGCATCCTTCAAGAACTTCATGAGAGTTGATCCAGCCTTGTTCAGTGAGTTGCTTGAAAAAGTTGGACCCCTCATAGAAAAGGAAGATACTTTCTGGGGGAAAGCTTTAGAACCTGGTCTAAAGCTTGCCATCACCTTGAGGTACATAGCAACAGGGAACAGCTACATGTCACTGCAGTATGGCTTCAGAGTGGCTGGAAATACCATTTGTAATTTTGTCCCTGCAGTTTGTGAGGCCATCATCCAAGTTTACAGTGATGAACTTCTCTCCTGTCCCATTACTCCAGAAGATTGGAAGGAAGTTGCCGACCTCTTTGCATTGACACGGGGTTAACTCGCCGAGTGCACGGCGAGTTGACCCCGTGTAAATCCCAAGCAATTTCAGAGCAAATTTGCTCGGCGACAATACTAGAAAGTTTTAAACATGTTTAAAACTTTACGATCAGTCCACGAGTGTTGCAGAGTATTGCCGAGCTTTTCGGCGTGCGCTCAGCATGCAAAGCCGTGTATTCCCGACTGCCCGATTTTTTAGGCACTCAGCATCACTCGGCATTGTCACTCGGCTATGTGAGATAGAGCCTTAAGGTTGCTAAACACAGAAATTTGCCAGTGTATTTCACAATTACATTTTACAATAATTATTTAAATTTTCCTGCATTATTTTTAAAATGTGTAAATTTATGCATGTCAATGTATATGGGGCCACCTGAAAATATATTTTGATACAGGCCTATTTTTTTTTTAGTCCAATCTAAGGGGGTGGGACATGGCTGGTAACTTGTAGTAGTCAGTCACGTTCCTACTAAATTGTACAGTGGCCGACGTCGAAGTTGTGGCCGACACCGGATCTGTGGACTTCAATAGTGACGTCCAGGGGCGGATTCAGAACATTTTGACAGAGAAAGATTTAGAATAATAGCGATATCTATCACCCTGTTCATTCAGAATGTTTGGATCGCCCCCAGGGACATCACTATTGAAGTCCACAAATCCGGTGTCGGCCACTGTAATGTAAATTTTTACTCCTAGTTTTTCTTCTAGAGTTTTGCCCATGAAAATGCCCCCTCCCCCCCCCATGTCAAAAATTCATTTATTAATTAGCTCTTACCATGATTGAGTTAATTTTGTTTCCAAAAGTGTTTATGAGTAGTTTCTTTGGTAGGTACCTATTAGTCTAGGAGATAACAGAAAAATCGTGCAAAGGATGATACAAGCATCAAACTTGGCACACTTGTTCTCCAAGTAATACTAATCAAATCTGCCCGATTGGCCAATTGAAAATCCAACATGGTGGCCATTTTTCAAGATGGCCACCAAATTAGCCGCCTGAAGTTCACATTTTGCTTAAAAGTATTTGTAGTTGCCCGATTTGCATGATCTAGGTGTGAATTCCTATGTTTTCAAGCCTGCTGAAGTTGATTTTCCTGTTTATAAAGCACGCCAACACATATTTTTCTCACTTTGCACATTTGTTTAGGATTTTCATACGTTTGCATGACTATGGGGTGTAGGGGTGTAGTGTTAGAGGTAGTACCTTTGTTTCAGCAGTCAGCCACATCCATTGGATGGACTACTGGCACTGGTCCTCACCACTGGCCCAACTCTCATCTATGGCTCCAAGAAGATGCTAGTGCACGGCATCAGCCACACCCTGGTAAACCGCACCTGAATGGACAGGACGTGCCAGCGCGGGAGAGCCGAGCCAAGGATAAAGGGGTTTTAGTTATCTGGATGGTGTACAGATCGCACGGGACTTATGACACTGGATGAACGATCGGACTAGGTGTAGGGCACGGTGCAAGAACCTAGTTGTATCCCATACAGGAAAGTGTCTATTAAACATGCACAGGGTGGTAAAAGGATAAACCCTCGACCCTAAACGTCATACTAACCATGGACGCGAGTTCTACTGGAAAATCGTGGAACACTGACTGGACCAAGTGTTGCCTATGTCAAGAGGTTAAGAAAGATGATCTGAAGTCTCCCCAGGCCAATCCTGCCAGAAGAGGCGATGATGGATATATGAACTTGGCCAAGAATATTCCTCTGTTTCACTCACTCAATGCACTACCGATCAAGCTAGACCCTGCAAGACTTGACGAAGGTGGTGGGATAGATGAAACCTTGAGACAAAAGAAGGCACAATATCATGAGAGTTGTAGGCTTCTATTTAACAACACAAAGTTACAGAGAGCTGAAAAAAGATCAACCCCTGCAGGTACTAGTGATGAGGGCGGTAAAAGTAAGATCCCACAAAAGGTCCAAGAAGCTAAAATACAAGAATGTTTCTTTTGCGAAAAAGGAGAGGAGCTTAGAGAAGCAATGACAATGCAAGTGAATAACAGAATAAACGAATATGCAAAAACACTCAGTGATGGAAAACTTCTTGCCAAACTAAGTGTAGGAGATGTCATAGCACAAGAAGTGAAATATCACCCTGCTTGCTTGGTGGCATTGTATAACCGAGAACGAGCCTAACTAAAGGTGCAGGAGCAAGAAAAAGCACAGGAGCACTGGAAGGAAGCATATCCAATTGCTTTCTCCGAACTAGTCACCTACATTACTGAGATGAAAAATGCCAGTGATAGTAGAGATCCACACATTTTCAAGCTTGCTTATTTGACCGCTTGGTGTTGAATCACCTGATGTTCATCCTACTCGACTCAAGGACCAGTTGCTTTTTTACATTCCCAAGCTGCAAGCTCATCACCAAGGACGAGATGTTCTGCTGGCTTTTGAGAATGATGTAGGCTCAATCCTCTCACAAGCATCCAAATACGGTGAAGCGATCCATCTAGCGAAAGCTGCTGGAATAATAAGACGAGACATGCTCAATCAAAAGTCAAATTTCAGCAGCACCTTTAACGACACAGACCTAGAACAGGCTGTACCACCATCACTGCTGCAATGTGTATGCATGATCGAACATGGTGCAGACATCAAATCCCAATTCCAGCATGGAGCATCGAAATCTGACCTTTCTATATCACAACTCTTACAGTACAACTGCTTTGCCAAACACAAGAAAGGAACGAATGTCCACAGGCATTCCAAGGACCGTGAGCCGCCTTTTGCAGTCTACTTGGGCATGTATGTGTTTGCCAAGACAAGGAAGAGACAAATCATTGAAATGGTCCATGAGAATGGGCTCAGCATATCATACGACAGAGTCCTACAAATCTCAGCACAGATAGGAGAAGCAGTTGTTGTACAGTATGTGCAAGATGGAGTAATATGTCCCCCAGTCTTGAGAAAGCAGTTGTTCACAACTGCAGCAGTGGACAACATAGATCATAATCCGACTGCGACCACAGCTCAAACATCATTCCATGGTACAAGTGTGTCCATTTTCCAACATCCAAGCACTGAAAATGCTGGCGATGAACGTGAGCTACTCAAACTAGAGTCAGAAATAAAGGTTAAGAAAGTCCCAGAGCTTCCAGAAGCATACACCAATATTCGACCAGCATACATCACAAAAAAAACCCAATCCTCCTCCAGTAGCAAGCCAATCTTTACCAGCACCCGAGTCGATCTGCTCACACTTGAAAGAAGAATATTCTTGGTTGGAGGAAGTCTTCCTCACTGAGAATGTGGCTGATGCAGTCAGCATCACATGGTCAGCCCACCATGCAATGCAGAAAAGGAGCTCTCCATTTGAAGTGAGCATTTCAGCGATGATGCCTCTGTGGCGAGATCAGGCTCATTCTGTTGCAACGATCAAGCATGCCATGGCGAAGGTCCGTGATACAGTGGCTTTCCTGAACCCAAGGCAGACACCTGTTATTGCTGCTGACCAACCATTGTATGCTCTGGGAAAACAAATACAATGGCAGTGGCCCGAATATGGAGAGGACAAGTTCGTGATCAAGTTCGGTGGACTTCATGTAGAAATGCTCTGAGATCAATAGGAACATTACTACGGGAAAGTGGCTGGACCAGTGCCATTGTGGAAGCAGAGGTGGCCTCATCTGGCACAGCAGAGTCTTACCTGTCTGCATCCAGTGTCACCAGGACAAGACAAGCACACCAGATCACTGCATGCAGCTTGTACAAACTGATGAAGAAGGCATACCATGATTACTGCTCTGAAGAGTCTAGCATATCAGATATAACCATTGAGGATTGGTGTAAACAACGGAAAAAAGAGAGTCCACATTTCCAGTTCTGGAGTCTGGGGCTGGACATGGAGCTCACCATATTCACCCTGATCTGCTCATTCAGAGAAGGAGACTTCAACTTGTACCGTGAAGCACTTTCAGAACTGGTGCCTTACTTCTTTGCGAATAACAATGTCAACTATGCGCGATGGATCCCAATTCACTTCCGAGATATGATGTCACTTGAGCAACAACATCCAGATGTGGCCAGGGAGTTTCACAAAGGGAACTTCGTCATATTCTGCCCTGGCGATCGACCAAGCACACGAGCAGAATAATGCAGTGATCAAAGGTGACGGAGGAGCAATTGGGTTGACAGAAGACCCGTCAGCACTTCGTAGGTGGTTGGTCGCTGGACCTGAAGTTAGTCTTCTAGTAGCTGGATACGAGGCCATGTCTGGTATGAAAGATGCCACCTACAACAGCAGACATCACGAGCAGACACTGAGTGCCCAGAAATCTTTCTTTGAAAATGTGAAATTACCCTCTGCCGTGATGCAGGAGATGGGCAATCCATTCCAAGAAGAATCAGCCGACCTGCTGGTGCTAGACACGAAGAACATTGCAGACCCATCTCGAGCTGAAATGGTAGCAACACATCACCGGCGGGGCAAAGAGCAGTTCCAATCATTCATGGACGGGCTAGAGAATGAAGGTGAAAGTCTTTTCTATAATCCACTCAAGAAAAACCTTGTTTCTTTCTTCAAACAAGAGCAGGCTAAGGGAATTTCTAAGGAAAAAGTCCTGAAAGACGACTGTCAGTTATTCTCGGGACTGTTCATCTCAGTCACACCCTGCATCTCTCAGTGACACCGGCAAGCTTCATACGTGTCAGAAGTCACAGCTGGTTGAAATTCTTGAAGCGCAAGTGAACATCTCAGACAGAGAACCAAAGGGAGATGCAATCATCATTGATGGATCAGCACTTATCAAATCCTTACCTCCACGGAGTTCAAAGACTTTTGATGACTATGCTAAAGAAGAAATCATCCCAAAGGTAGAATCCTATGGTGCCAGGTACGAGCGGGTGGACGTAGTCTTTGATGTGTACAAGAAGTCAAATCTGAAATCTGAGACGAGGTCGAAAAGGGGGCAAGGAATCAGAAGAAGGGTGACAGGAACTAGTAAGACACCAGGTAACTGGCAAAGCTTCCTTCGTGACGCCAGCAACAAAACTGAGCTGTTTCACTTCCTTGCAGAATGTGTGAAGCAGAGACGATGAGCACAGTCATCGTCACAAAAGGAGAAGATGCCATTAGCAACACAAGGAAGTCTCTGGATGCTGTGTCCCCATGTTCTCATAAAGAAGCTGACAGTCGGATATTTGTACACGCCAGAGATGCAACGACTGATAAGGAGCAAGTCTATTATCATTAAAGCTAATGACACAGACGTGCTAGTCATAGCAATATCTGTACTGCCGTCCTTACAGGATCTAGGTCTTGAGAAAATGTGGATTGCCTTTGGCCAAGGAGCCAAGATGCGATGGATTCCACTCCATGTGGTGGTTTCTGCAATAGGACTTAAGTAAACTAGAGGGATCTCATACTTCCATGCGTTCACTGGCTGTGACGTCGTGTCTGCCTTCCGTGGGAAAGCGAAAAAATCTGCATGGCAGACTTGAAACGTATTTTATGATGTTTCTGAATGGGGGTGGACACAGAAAGGAGAGACATGGCAGATATGTTGGACAACACTACCCCCTATTGCAGCGAGCTGTCGGGAACTGACGAAGTGTTCCTGTAGTAAAGGTTGCAAAGGAACATGCAAGTGCTTTCAGTCAGAGCTCCCCTGCACATCACTCTGCAGCTGCATACATCACTCTGCAGCTGCATATGTGAACAGTAGCAGCTGGAGGACCAGTGGCATGGTACCTATGAATAACCTTGAACACTTAGATCATGCAAATCGAACAACTACAAATACTTCTAAGCAAAACATGAACTTCAGGCGGCTAATTTGGTGGCCATCTTGAAAAATGGCCGCCATCTTGAATTTTCAATTGGCCAATCGGGCAGATTTGATTAGTATCACTTGGAGAACAAGTGTGCCAAGTTTGTTGCTTGTATCATCATTTGCACGATTCCTCTAACAAAATGATGTTATCTGCCCCACTTTATAGTACCTACATATACTTACATTGCAATATTTTAAACACTCTAATATGGATGAACCTCCCATACTGATATTTTCTCCCACTAGAGGCGCATGGTTTGTCAGGCAGACTAGCACGCCATCTGGTATGAAAATCTGAGTCGTGCATATAACCAATCAATGCGCACGACACATTTGGGCGCTGTCGTGCATATAACCAATGAACGTGCACGACCCGTCGTGTATATAGCCATTCCGGAAAGAGACAGTTCAGAAAGATTGTAAAGTAATTCACCAACTTTTCCAGCCCATTCCTAATTTCCTTGTCATAAAATACTTGTCTGTGCTATACAAACCATTGGAGAAGATACAGAAATAGCATTACAACTGTACAGAAAAGGGGTAAACTTTGGTCAAAACATTTATTGCCCAGATGTTGGGGTGTTCTTAGATTTTGATGATTATATCATTCTTACAGCAGTTTTAGAGCAAGCATGGACAGTTCAGGGGTGCAAGAGACAAGTCAGAAAGATTGTAAAGTAATTGACCAACTTTTCCAGCCCATTCCTAATTTCCTTGTCATCAAATACTTGTCTGTGCTAAACAAGTCATTAGAGGAGAAAATACAGAAATACAACTGTACAGAAAAGGGGTAAACTTTGGTCAAAAGAGGTGAAAACAAGTTTATTGCCCAGATGTTGGGGGTGATTATTTCATTCTTATCAATGTTTCAATCAGTCTGAATAGTCGTTCTGAGGATGTCCATGCTCGCTCTAAAACTGCTGTATCAAATGTTTCAATCTGTCTGAAAAGTTGTTCTGTGTATGCAGCTGTCCATGCTCGCTCTAAAACTGCTGTATTTACTTCTGGTTCACAAGTAATTCATGGCTTTATTCAAATGAAGTGAAGGTCATACTGTTATTTGCTGCACGATCAACTGAGGAAATTGTACATCCCTGAGAAGGATTTGTTCCTGCCACTAGATGGGGTTCCAAAAGACTGCAAACATGAACCCATGTCTGCTCTAATTAAAAATGAAGTTCTTTTGAACATTTATGTCACTGTTTAATTTATGATAAAATTCACATCATCTGGAAAACATTCGTAAAAGGCCTTATAGTGAGATGTAATTATCTTCAGCACTGTAAAATTCCTGTATACATGTCTTACGTCTGTTTGTCCATGGTAATCTTTGGTTTGTCTAATGGATCGATGAGGTATTGTGACTATTGTCACCACTTGATCAGTGTTGTCGACGTTAATTGTTGGGTGTTGCACCTTCTCACTGTGTGTCGTCATGTCACAGCCCAGTGACTTAATTATAACTTTTTTCTCATTTATTCATCTGAAGTAAATTAATCAATTTCTCTTATAGTCTATAGGCTGGCTTATGGTATTAAAGGTCTAACAATGAAATTACGGAATAATTAGATGTTCATGTGCTGAGTTTACGCAATTCTTGTTCTGACAAGTAAGAAATTCAGAAAATTGCCTAAACTCAAAAAATATGAATCCCTTTCTCTTGTATTTTTAAGAGAAGATTTCTTAAGTCTATACTCAGCCTATCGACTACATAGTTTACCCAATCATTTTGTGTTTAACAGGTAAACTAGCAAAGAATGTCCATAATTAGGTCGCTGGGCTGTGAGGTGACTACACACAGTGTTCTTGTTAAGTTTCAATATAGATACAGTTGTAGTTGGCGAACTTCACATGGTCTGCAACTGCGTGATTGTTTTGACAGCCAATGCACAGTGCTCTTGATTCTGTAGCCGCCCTTGCCAAGACTAATATGTGGAAAAAAAAAGTTTAGGAAAGTCTTGGTCATATTTTGATGATTGTCAAATATATTAAAATATCAGTTGCTTAATATTTCGATCAAGAAGCTGCTGACTGCGCAAAATTCACTGACCATATTGTTTATGGTTGTCTTGGGGTAATTACCCTTGATGGTATCTCTTAATGTGATTTCTATACTCTAAAGGGCTTTACCATATAATGTTCTCACACTTCATTGTTGCCTTGGAGTAATAGTGGATTTTCATGGAAGGTTCGCTATATTTCCACCATGTGGCTATGACAGAATACTGCAATTCTATTGGCTGAAGAAGTTCCCGCTCTTGATTGTGATTGGCTGAAGCAAAGTGCATCCTAGCTGCAGTATTTTTAGTGCATTTTAATGTATATTTGACATCTTATCATTCAATTGATTTCCGCTTTTTCCCTGAGAAAAATATATTAACAGAATCAGTTATTTATGATCTACGATGTCTGAAAAACAAAACAAGTAATAAGAAGAGATGAAAGACTTATGTCCTTCTGAATTCAGGGCTGCTCAGTGAAAAGACTCTATTACATCATGATTTGGTAAAACACTATAACTTCTATTTGGGTAATCGGATCTTCGAATTGATTCACATGTACTTTATACAATCATTTCTATGTCAGACACATCTACCAAAAATTCGGGTCGGGGCCTAACCCACCCACTACCAAAAATTCATCATTTGGCCTGTGCTATATATATATAGATTTCATGAGAAAATGCTCTTTTATAGATAGCATGTTAATTTCATCCTAATTCATTGGTAGATATTTGCATTACTTGACAGGTATAAATTAGTGGTGTCTTTGACTCGTATCTCACAAAAATTCTGCAATGAAAAAAATGCTTCGTTATAAATAGCATGTGAATTTCATCATACTTAATCGGTATTATATAAATATTGGTATCAACTGACAGCAGTTGACAACTATCAAAAAATTCCCTCAAAACAGCATTTACATTTTTTTATATTTGGTTTTTCATGAGAAAATGCTCAGTTATAAATAGCATGTGAATTTCATCAAACTTCAATAACAAGTATTTGTGTCAACTGAGGTGTGAATTGATGAATTGTTGACTGTCATGTCTTCCCAAAAGTCTGCAAAAAGGCATTTCAGTTATACTATACCAATAATTCTGTTGGTAGATCATTTAAGTCAAGCTATATTTTCGGTTTCCATGACAAAATGCGAAGATATTTGTACCATCTAAGGTGCGAATAGTGGATTGTCCATAAAGCTTCTGCATATTTCTGCTAGGTGGCTTCGGGCAAAATGCTTCAATCCTATTGGTTGCACAGCTTCCCACCCAAAATTCTGATTGGTTGAAGCAAGGGGACCCCCAGCAGCAATATTTCTAGTACATTATAGTAATTTATGGATAATGCTAGAAATTAGGTAATGCACATATTAATACAATGATAATAATGCATAATAAGTAGAAGACTTAAAGCTCTCCAATTCCCCAAGGTAGGGGTAGAGAGGTGAAATTATTTAGGGAGTTGTGGAGAGAAGTCACACACAGTATATGCCATATAAGCATTGCTCTTCCAGTCAACAAGTTGGCGGATGGTGTCAATGGGCACCCCTGAATTGTAGCCCCAGCAGGCCCCAACACATCTAAAAATGTGACCAGCAATCTGTGTAGTGTCACAGTGGCCCTGTAGGTGATTGACTACCTGCACAAACCAACCGAGCCACAGTAGTTCGTATGAATATTGGCCCATCAGGGATGATGAATGCAGAGCCATCTAGGGGGGCCTCTGGGGTCAGTGGCATAGCTTTATGGTAGGTCATCCACACGAACTAAGAGGGTGATTAGGGTCACATGCAGATTGGAGGGCTTCAGTTTCACCCCCGGTAAGTGCTCCATTTGGAAAATATTGTGTTGCAAGATAAGCAGCTTGAGTTGGGCAAAGCGGGTGACGGTTAATCCTGCCGTGTGGTAAAATGAGTTCCTTACTGCGAAATTGGAGAGTTTTGGACCATCGAATGGTTAGCTAGACCAGATGGGGGAACTGCAGGTCCCATCAACAGAGGTGCAGAGTGGGGTTAAAGGTCACTGTGGATGCGGGACATTTGAACTGCGTAGGAGACCAAAAAACAAGCAGTCCCGCAGCCCATCTGTTGGTGCCCTCTGGTGTAGACATGTCCAGCCGAGCAAGGAGGGCCAACAGAAGCTGGGGGGTGATAGGTAGCTTACAAATCATACGGTCACCTAAATGTCGTTGGATCCCCCATAAGGTAGAGTGAAGCTGCAAATTGCTAACGAGGGAGTTAGGTAATTGCCACTACAAATGCAGGATTCTGATGATGTTCAAATATTGTTTGATTGAGTTATATTTCAAATGTCTTGCCAAATAAGCTGCATATAGACAAAGTTGTTCTGATGATGCTGGGACCGGCTGTAAGCCCAGCCTATTGCAAACAAAGTAGGCATGATGATGCACAGCAAAAGCCTGCTTGGTGTTTGGGGCCAAGCAGAGCGACCGGTAAAATCCCAGGTTATGCAGGAGGTCATCACTCCAGGAAGGTGTGCATGATGGCATTATGTTATGTCTCTAATGCCCGGGGTTAATGGATCCTACTGGCTGCGTCTGCAAGAATGTTCCTATTGCCTGGGTAGTATAGTGCATACATATAGTAATTTAAAGTTCTATGTTACAGAGAGCCAAAACATTTGCATCAATGAGTCCATAACAAAAGAGTCTCTAGCAGTGCTTCTCTTAATAATATGATATGCTGCTGGCTCACGGGCAAGTTCGTTGATATGTTACTGTCTGCAGGCATCAATGCATACTGGGGAGACAGGTCTGGGGTCTGTCATTGAAGTGCCGTGGAAGTGGGTGGCAAAGTGTATCCACCATGACAGGTCCTTTCGCATGTCCCCAGTAATCCGAGTCCTGTGGGATGGTCCTTTTAATGTATTAATCCGATCTAATAATCTACGCAATTGAGGCCTCCCCTCATGCACATCCTGGCTGGCCCAGGATAACTTGCCGGCTAATGACTGAAGTTCCCTCTTGGAGGCTGACTTTTGTAGGCTGAGGTGATTAATGTCAGACATTATTTTGGACATCTCGTCACTTAGTAAATGGAGGACACCCTCTCTTGGGTGGGGGCTTAGCTCAGTGGTAGCGCGCTGGGCTTCCAACCACTGGGTCCTGGGTTCAATTCCTGGTCGAGCCTATGTTGGAATGGCTGTTTCATCCTTCGTCTCAATGCCCTGGTCCCTGCCTGTCCTAATTAGCCCATCAGGTGCAGAAATACAGGATGTAAAGCCCTAATCCACCACCACCACTGTGGTGTCAATCTCAACCCCAAGAAATTCCAAACATTGGGCAGGTCCAACGACCTTGTAGTTGATGGCAAACCCCAGATGGCGGAGCAGGGTTATCAATTCAAATGTCCACTTGATGCATTCTGCCTTGGAGTTTCCCATAATTAAAAAGACATGCAAATAGCAGACCATCGTAGTGAGTCCCCTGTGGGATATAATACGTCTAACTGTCTGCGATAATTCATTAATATCTCTGGGGCTCGACGTGCACCAAACATAAAACAAGTATCAGAGAGAAGCGTTGGTTGATTATCTCTTAGAAATGTTTGTCCTAGGTTCAGGTAGTCCGAAGTGAACCCAGAATCAGGTGAAGTGTCCTTAGATAAATTGAGCTATCGATACTGTATGTACAATAGCAAAAACAGTTTGGCTACTGGCATAATATTGAACATGCTGCATGTGGCTAAAAACTATATTGGCTATGACACTGTGGATGAAAAAGCACCAACTGCTGAAGGGACCATCATAAATTTGACAGAGGGGGAGGGTAGCTTGACCAGGGCCAACCTTTCATGGTACCGAACTTGTCCATAAAAGGTGCCTGCTAACCTTCCAGGGTTGGAGCCATATGTCCAGGTGAATTGCCTGCCAAGCCATGGCCCTGCCACCAAATGATGGCCTTTCACCAGAGTTTGCCTTCATCATTAATTTTTTATGCAGTGCCGATATCCAAAACTGTAGGTCTATGAGTTTCAGAATGCCCTAATCCAATTGGACTGAAGGGTGCAATATTCTTTAAATATTGTTTAGTCAAACACAAAAATATAGAGTAAGTTTATCATACCAGAGAATAAATTAAAGATATCTCAAATTCATGTTATTGAATATTTGAATAAATATATAATTTTCAAGTTACTCATAATTTTAACTTTTGCGCAAAGCTGATGCTGCGTGGCCGGCCACTTGGGTACGTGCCCTCGAAGGTCCTGGGCCTCCACGCGGCGAGGTTGGAAACACTTGGGGGTGAAGTCCTCTATCCCCAGTGGCTAAAACAGGACAGTGCGCATTGCACAAGCTGCTCCAGCTATCCAACGCAGACAATTATTGATTTTTTACATGCTTCTGGTTTCTACTACCAAATATAGATAATCAATCTTACTCTAGAGAGCCTCTACATAGCCCACTCAGGTGCTGATGAGGCATTAAACAATAACACACACACACACACACGCCACTGGGGTACGAGTTCCCCCGACCAAAAATTCCCACTTCTATCACTGATGCATATCATTTATACTGCATAAGTCAAGAACATGAAACTAATCACAATGATAGACCTATGGAAGGGAAAAATTTTGATATATTGCAGCATTTGATATCTTGTATTGACTGGCAGCCATTGGAATAATAATCCCTTTGACGATTCTGACAGACAAATATTGCGAGCTCACAAGTTCAGCTAATTGGGTGAATTTTGTGATAAAGGCATCAAATAATGAGACAGTTTAAAATAACAGGTGTTGGTAATTAACAGCCATGTGAATTTGGGTTCTGTTTTAGGGAATGGTTTCATCATCTCAGAGTAAGACGACATTTACATGGCAATATATATCAGGGCTTCCTTCATGCCATGTTGTCAGATTCATTGAATAAAGAGGGAATCCTTTTCAATGTAAGAGTGTTTCCAGTGGTCAATCTTTGACCTCAGCCTGGTCTCCAACTGAGGGATGTACGTGCACCTCGTTTACCTGGGCGACATGTGATCCAGTTTGATGCCATTCTTACGAGACAAAAGATTATGGTAATTCCCCTCTAAGATAGGGGACACACCCTCCTGTGAAGCTGGAGCGGCATGTGCAATGCACACTGCCCTGTGTTGGCCACTGGGGATACAGGTCTTCACCCAAAGTGTTACCACCCTTGCCACGAGGAGACCCAGGACCTTCGAGGGCCAACTAAAGGGGTATAAAATATTTCTTTAAAAAAATCTACGCATGATAACAAGTGGTGACAAGGCGCTGTCCTTCCGTTGGCTCATTTCATTCTGATACCATAAGCAGTGCAGATTATCAGTTTTGTTATTTTGTCACGGTTTTTGTTTTTTTGGGCCACAGAAACAGCTGGATATTTTCCCCCATGTGGCAAGTTACTGCTATTAAATCTGGGCTATCAGTAATTTTATTACATTTGTTAAGCTATATAACACCTCATTAGGTAATTATAACAGCAACTACTAACATTTGAATTTTCTTTGCTGTTTCATATTTAATTCTGGTCCTTTACATTTCTCGTTTTTCTTTTGTTTTTCTCCCTCTTTACTGTTATTCTTCTTTTTTTCCTTTTCCCCTCCGCTTCTTTTCTTCCTTGTACTTATTTGCTTTACTTCATTTATGGTGTACACTACCAACAAGCTTTGCTTTAGTTTATTCCTGTAGGTTTTGATCTTAAGTTGACTTTTGGATTTATTTGTGAATATATTTTTGATATTATATGGCTGGCAGAAATCCTGACTTCTGATTGACTAAAGAGCTGTGCAATATTTTCCTATATTGCATGGCTATATTGCACGATAAATTATTCGTGGCGAAATTACTTTCCAAGTATAAACATATCATTATACCTTCCTTAAATGAAAGAAGGTCAATTACACTGTAACAATAACATTTATTTTATTTGCCGCATTTTGTGAAACAGGTAAAATGCGTTTGCGTATCTAAGATGTAAACAACCTCTTTCACTAATACAATGTACTCTTTTTCAGGCTCAAAACAGTTTTGGGTTGCCAATATATCTATAAACATGTGTAAATAATGATTAAAAATTATGAAAATCATAGAGTAAAATAGGCCCCTAATTTTTCTGCCAAATTAATATCTATTGCACCAGACACAGTCCTTTTTATTTGTGTAATATAACAATTACTGCACAGTATCTCGAGCAATATCTGTTTTATGGAACCTCGACAATGATATTGCACTCAGCTTCAGCATGTGCAATATCAGTTGTCTCGGTTGCATAAAAACATATTGCACTGGCCACTGTGCAAAATTTGTATAATATGTTTGAAATGTCTGTTTACTCACCTACAAAATAAATCAATTCAATATTTCTAAATGAATTGAATTGAATCATAAAAAACAATTATAATAAGAATGGTTTAATTGAAATTAAAAAGTTGCTGATGAACAGTTGGATAATTCTTATGCAGTGTTGGAATTAAGCTATTCCAGGATGTTTGTCAATTTCACTGGGTTGTTGGGATATACAGTTCACCTTGATTCCACCTGATGTTGTTATTCAATTTTCACTGGGTTGTAGGGATATACAGTTCACATTGATTCCACCTGATGTTGTTTTTCAATTTTCACTGGGTTGTTGGGATATACAGTTCACCTTGATTCCACCTGATGTTGTTTTGTTGCCCCCTTGAATGATTCAGCTCGTATGATGACATAGCATTGACATCGTGATCAACTGATGTTGGTGAGTATTGTTCACATTGTATCCATGTGATGGCAGTAGCCTCATGATTATGAATTGATGCTGCTGTGATAGGGTCATCAGGTCCTTGGTTGTTTGGCTGACCGACTGGTTGGTAAATTGCATCATTTGCAGCCGTTGTGTAATAAGGAGTAATTACACTTGCTTGCCTGAAAGGGAACAACGAGCAAGTACATGTTTGTAATATCTTGGCCCAGTTATTGGGATGCAAATTTTTGCTATCATAATTAAGTCCTCCACTCTTTTAGTGGTAAAATTAGTAATTTTTCAAAGAGCAAATAAACAGTATTGAGTACAAATTCATTGTCGTTTACTGATTGAAATTATAAGGAAACTAATGTAGGTCTCTATCTCTCTTTTATACGTCCTTATAATGGATTAAATGCATTAAAATGCATCAAGTGCATTAGAATGCATTAAGTGCATTAAAATGGATTTTATTCCGATAATGTTCTATAAATATGTAATGAAATAATAATAATAATATACTCTTTAGGTAGAATATACCTTCTTTTTATCAGGATAAAAGACAAAATATTGATGAATATAATCAACAGGAACACAGGAACAGCTGAAATAAAAAATATACAAAATTATATTTATTATCATCTCCTGTACATGGCCAAATGTGCCACGTGCGTTTTCCATGAGAAGGATAAACGGATGGAAAATGCATGGGTTTTAGGTAATTATAATGAGGCAAAAACCATGCGGCACAATTGGCCAGGGGTTAAAGCTTAGCTATATACAAGAAGAGCATGGTAACTTGGCAGACCATAAGGGCGGGGGCCTAGCTCAGAGGTAGCGCTCTGGGCTTACAACCGCTGGGTCCCGGGTTCGATTCCCGGTCGAGCCTATGTTGGATGGCTGTTTCATCCTTCATCTCATTGCCATGGTCTCTGCCTGTCCTAATTAGCCCAACTGGTGCAGAAATACAGGACGTAAAGCCCTAATCCACCACCACCACCACTTGGCAGACCATAGGGAAACTCTGTATATTAAATTATGACAACAATGGGATATGATAGACATCTCTTGCTTAAAAGCATCTTACAGCTGTCAGGATGACCATCTGAGTTTGCCCTGTGTTCTTCCTATTGACATGGAATTTGTTAGTGTTATCACATTTTGTTTCGTTTAACTCGGAAGAACATATTTATTTCATATAACGTATATCAATCTTTGATACAAAGTTACATATAAGAAACATAAGAATGAAGTAAAAGATGATTAAGCGAAACATTGAAGAATAACATACCAAAGATTGTGTTACAGAGGTTTTCTCTTTGGAACAACCATTACAATGCTCTTAACTTTTTATTAAAATCCAACAAATTATTAATAAAATGATTCATAAATAATTGTTAATAATTAACTTATTTTTCTTAATTTTTTCTTAGGTTTCATTTCACTTACCTGAGTATATGATAATGAGCTTCTCATCTATTTCCTCCTTTGTAATCTTAATGTTGGTCCAAGATGCTATTATCATTGCCATTGAAAATAGAATGAAATTAATTAAAATCGACAAATGATTAGTTTAAAGCATGGGCGTATCACCACGTTCACGTAAGGAATTAAATAAATTCACTAAAATAAATAAATCGAAATCTATGAAAATTACCCTGTCGAGAACTGCATTCAAGCTCATGGGGTTGATTTGCTGTAAAGACCATTAATAAATTAATTGATAAATTTCACATTTCAATTTCATTGGACACACTAGTTAGTGACTCCATGATTTTATTTGCTACCAAGCTACTGTAATTCCATTGGTGGAATTTATAGCATTAAAGTGTATCTACAATCATGGCACAATTCTAGACCCAGCTAACATGATGTTTTATTCTCAATTGCAGCTATTTCACTTGAAATATCAGATGATATGTCCCAGTTGATCTGCTTTTCATATCACTCGGAATGACGTTTATGCATGCCCATAAAAGGAAGCCCGGGATGTTGCTATGTCCAAATAAGGACGATATGCATACGGCCGAGAAAGGAAAAAAAACTAATGGTACTACAGTTGATGTCACAGATTGATACCAGCCTTATATTCTATCAGTAAATGGATTTAGCTACATAGTAAAATTTAAATTGTGAAAATCCTACAAAAATTGACGGAGTTATGGCTTCAAATAATCGCGAGTCGAAGGCGTTCATGACGCTGGTGACGCTACATTCAGTCTGTTCCCATTCGAAATATAGACTCGTTTCATGTACATTTTATTTAATAACTTCGCTATTTTCATCTCAATTTCAAATTTAAAGTTCATCATGGCTGGAATTAATGGGAATGAAAGGAAAACCAAACTCGTCCCAGATCTGTTTGGACAGATCAGGGACTTGAGATGAGGACATGCTTGCTTGGCTAGGACTTTTATAATCTCCAGGGAGTTGAGAAAGGCTAAAGTTTTAACAGGTCTGCCATGCAGAGATGTTAATGTAATATCCCTGTAAAGGATAGCAAATATATGATAAACACGTAATTAGGTTATTTGATAAAATTTAAAAAAATCAATGTTTCTAGTAGACCTATTGTTTCTTTTGTAGGTATGGAGGTAGGTATTGCAAATATACATGATGAAAGTGATTTTTACCTCTTATCTTGATCCAAAACTTAATCTTAGGCACTGAAGTTGCTGCAGTGAGATAAAAATGCCATCCAGTCTTATTGTCATCTTGCTGGTCGATAAACGTGAACTCATGTTCAAGTGTTTTTGATCCTGAGCAAAGTTTTTGTTTAGAATCTTCAGCTATTGGCTCTGTTTGAAAACAATATTCTGTGGATTTTATGAAAGGTGCGAGCTCCTGAATATCAAGGTACACAATGAAACGTTCGATATCGTTCGAGAGTTTCACCTTGCAGATGATATTTTGAGCTTCCTGGTATTCCCCCAAAGAGTATCCCTCACTTGTCAGATGCAGCCAAGTGGTTGATTTTACATTGAACTTGGTGACCGAAGACTTGTGGATATCCTGGATGATTCCATCTGAAATGTATTGGTTAATACGATTCATAATCTTATAGGATGGATGGTTGGTTCTTGGATGAACTAGAGAAGGATTGGACACTTCGATACTTCAAAGATTCACACTGCGTTTCGCTACCGTCCTAATGACCAATTTATGATGCTCTATTAGACCCACGTTTTATAACTCCCCCTCACTGATTCCACTGGGAAACAATAGAAAGGGGTGCTAAATATGTATTCATATAGGCTGACATGCATATCTTTCCTCTGCACACAGTATAAACTTGACATTTTTTTCCTTCTTTGTTTTTTCAGACTTAAAGTTTATTTCTGTTGGCAACACAATTTTGAAAATATATAAATAGGCAGGTTTTTATCAAAATTTTGCTGAAAATTAGGCATTTTTGAAGGTCTGTATCTCCGTTCGACAACTTTCAACGATAAAGGCATAATAACCGGCATGAAGACAAGGTTTTCAGCTTTTCAATGAATATGGTCTGATCTTTGGCTCTTTACGGCTTCTTGAGTTATCACATGATTAAGATAACATGTTTCACAAAATATTAGTTCCAATCTGGTTAATTTTAGTCCATAACTTTCTTAATATTAGGGCTAGAAATTTGGTGAAAACACTTTTAGAATCCTTGGATTATGCCGCATTCACTGGCAGTGATGTCAAGAATATACAATAAAAAATGAAGAATTTCGACTTAGAATTTTAAGGAGGTAATTGCTGCGGATGCAGGGCATCACTGAAGAGGGGTGTGCTCACTGAAGCGCAGTGTGAACATCAAAGAATTTATGTATTTAGGGAAGCAGCAGGGCTCCTTGGGCCAGCTCTGGGCGAATTTGACTCTTCTTAAATCACCTAATAATGAATATTGTTTTCTTACTTTCCGAAGTGTCCAATCCTTCTCTAGTTCATCCAAGTTCATCCAAGGTTGGTTTAACCATTTCTCCATTTCTGAATCAATGTCCAGTGTTTTTTTTTTTTTTTTTACATAGTGACAGTTTGTTGTTTTCTTGTCGCCAGTGTTATTTTTTATGCCAAAGACCGAAATTACCATGAGGGGAATTTGAATGTTGGGCTGAAGATTCCTTTTTATATCGCTATAATGTATTCCGTGGAATGGTCATATGTATTCCTAGGAATACAAAATATCATGGCGCTATTTTTTATTCCTAGGAATACATATGACACATGAGAAGTATTCCACAGTCCAATTCTATATTGACTTGAGAATTCTATATTTATTTGAGACCTTGTTTTAAGTGGATGTTTGTGCAACTTACCCATCAGACACTTGTATTCAACTTTAATACAATCATTGTTGTTGTTGTTGTTCGTCACTTGACATTCCTTTTTTGTGTTACATTCGTCCACAATTTGTTCCAGGGTGTTTGACGGTGTTGCATTCACAATTGAGATCAGCATCTCATTGCACTGGATCTTCATTGGGCTCTGGCAGAGTGAGATTACATTAGGTGCAAGCCCTAAACCTGGAATTTATCGAGGAGATAATATCTAGAAACTTAAACAATAATAATGATTTCATCCTTTACTGATTTGTTAAAAAGGGGTAATAACGTGTCTGTATCAGTGTGTACCTTAAATAAGTACTTTGTACTGAAGTTTATAAATGTGTGAATAGAATGGAACCTGATTATCTATGTTCAATTTTTCACAACCATATAATGTGGGAGACACTTGTAAAGTCCTGCAGGATAGTGTTACGTATGGGTTAAATTCATTATCCTACTATGGTGCAAAGTTATTGAATGAGCTACCACTTCGTGTCAAATGCAGCCAATCTCTTAATGCTTTAAAGAATAGTTTAAAAGTAAGTATCTTTAACGAAAGTGAGCAAGTTCATGTCATTAAGTGCATTTCATTAGTCTCTGTACATAATCATCCTTGTTATGCATCCTTGTCTTGTTTCTGAAATCATGACGTTAAAAAATAAATCTTATTCTTTATTCTTATACTCACCCTCGTGTATGATTTGTGTTATCAGCAAAGCTGTAATCTTCGATAAACAGTATTTCAGCAACATAATGTATTTCTGCAAAATATAATAATTCATAGAGACGTTTGAATCGTAGCAATTGGATGTTGTTGGACTGAAGCATGCTCGTCTCAACCGTGGTCACTTCATAAAGATCGCTTTTAGACTGATGCTTCCTTGTGGTGGTGGTAGATAACAATGACAGTGTGCACATTAAAAAAATTATTAAATGGTAAGATACACTTCTAAGTACAATTTTCATATATTTGATATATATACATGACAAGAGCAATGTTAACAAGCAATGTTAACAAGTAATGTTAACAAGCAATGTTAACAAGCAATATACCTGTCCAGATAACACTTTAAGATATATTTTATTTATCAGTAATTTATTGACCTGTACATGGCCAAATGTGCCACGTGCATTTTCCATGCATTTGGATAAACGCATGGAAAACGCATGGTTTTCACCTCATTATAATTAGGCAAAAACCATGCGTTTTCCATGCATTTATCCATCTCATGGAAAACGCACGTGGCACATTTGGCCATGTAGTATAAACAATATTTACATGTACATAGATGAATATAATCGAAAGACCACCACCCAGTGTACAAAAGACTTGTATTAAGTATATTACAAGTACAGGCACTTGTTTCATAACAGCTATATTGAGACTGTACAGTTGGTTTCATAAACAACAGTTGACTCTAGATGGCTGTAGCTACCTTACATTTATCACCAGAAAAGTTTAAACATTGGCAAATGTAAGAAATTATTCTAATATATTATAAATGTGTACTTTTAGATCCGATTTTGAGTAGCCAGCTATGACAGCTTTGGCTAGGTTCAATTTGACGGGCCATTTTTAATTAAACATGTACAGTTAGTTTAATTAAAAACAGCCTGTCAGATTAAACCTAGACAAAACTAGACAACTTCTGCTATACCATGCTACCTGCCACTAACCAGACCTGTCTGGCCACAGCTGGCTACTCAAAGCCGCAGCACCATATCAGATAAATTTCATACATTTACCAAGGTTTTTATTTTTTCATGTAAGCCGACTGTTAGGTAGGAGTAGACAGAAGCAGCTGGCTTAAGCCAGTTATAGCTGCATCCAGGAATAGGTCACTACGGCTGTCTAGATTCAACCATATTTTATTAATTAACCGTACATGGTCATTCACAGGACATTGGCAGAGAGTTCTAAATTGTGCGCATTTCTCCTTTAAAAAAAGAGCAGAAAACCACTCAAAAGCAAACCAAAAAGTCGAAATACTTACAATGATATATGCAATGATTCAACAGTGTGTCTTTGGACTTCTGCAGTAATTAAGCTTCGTCTTTGAATGAATATCCCACAACCCTTCCTGATTGTTTTACAGAAGAGGACAGAGAGTAGTATTAATTTTAAGCAATCAGGAAGCATGAAAGACGTCACCTCAACAGCAACGACAAAATAAGTTGGTTAATATAGCTAGGAAAAGCCCCAGTTAATATTGTAAATATATTTCTATAAAAAGGACAGCCATAAAAAAGAAAGAAGTCTATCCATGTTTTTTTTTTTTTTAATATTACCAATATATATCAAACTTGATGAGGCTCCAGTAAATATCTGACAATGAAAAATTTTCATTCTTATGCATAACATTAACAAGTGAATAAATCCTCGTTTTTTTTTCTATTCCAATTAACTTCATTAGGAAATGATTCCCTTTGATGAATGAAACTTTGTCAAGGAACCAGAGCCACTTTAATTTTTCGTAACATGCATGTGAATAAATGCACGTTTTTCTATTCCTAAAATTGGGCCAAGTCGTTCACTTTCCATATTTGGAATAATCATATTGGTGACCTTGACCTTTGACCCACAGGGTCTTACCAAATTTGCATTCCTATACCCTTTGCTATTAATTCTATAGCATTACTAAGCGATTTCAATATTCCAAAAAAAAGCTTCATCTAATGATTATTTCACATTTCTGTGTAAGGTTGAGATAAAAATTGTTTCCATGGCAACCGTGCTCCGTAACAGGAAGTTATTGACCCCCTCTATCACTGTGCAAAGTTTCAGAACTGTACTACAAGGGGTCTCACGCGGCTGCTTGGCAGGATGCTGAGACACCTGGTGGATGATTCATGAATGAGATTTCGTCAAGAAGGAACTCTGAGCCACTTTTGACTTTCCCACCTTGGAACATGCAGACAACCTTACTTTTCTTATAGTTTAACTGATATTTTTTTTAAAGTCCTTAAAGTATAATTTGGTAAGAGTGGAAATCGTTCAAATGCTGTCTTTAAAAATGGTCAGGTGGCTCATGGTGCCCTTCATGTCTGAGGGGCACTTTGAGCCAGACTTGGGGCAACTTGAGCCAAAATAAGGAACGCCGAGAGTTTGCTAAAAGGTGTTTAGTTTGCTTCAATTATGGTATACCTTGCATTACCTAGTGACCTAGTGCAATTAATTATGAATCCTTAAAAAGCCCACTAAGGGAAAATTATGTCAAAATAACCACATATATATGTATGCATGTATGTATGTAAAGTTTATTTTGAGTCGTATTCAATCATACAAGTTGTGAAACTTCTGCACGACTATTAAAAAATATAAAAATAAAATTCAAAATGCAAATATTCATTTGTTTCAACAATCAAAATGTCTTGGACTGCTTTGCCGATGGATGTTGATGATATTGTGTAGTCAAGATCAGTTGTTATCTGAAAATAATCAGGAAATATGGGTGTAGCCGCAAATGTTTTTATTAATTATATATTCATGTCATTATGATGAATACAAGTGAAGTCCAAATAAAATCTACACGAAAGCAGGGTCAACCCATAGTGCTTGTCTGACTGTCCAGTGCAATAATTTGTGTCGTGGGTAATTTATAATCGGAGGAAAAAACACACTTATGAAATTACCAGGCCAGTTTTTTGGGCAAGGGAATAAAAAAACTTAATGCCATGCCCTCAAATGTACATTTTATGCCTGCATTCGGTGTGTTGAAAGTATTTATATTAAGGATAATTAAATGTTAATATGCTTTTAACTAGATATTGTTTCATAGCTAGGCTCAATGTTCCCGGGGGCCACATAAACTTAGTTTCTGCTCAACATGTAAATTCTGCTATGAGGTCAATCTATGGCATGCATTGTCTATTTCACGCTGACATATTGCTTACTGGATTATACAAGTAATGAAGACATTAGAAGATAAAACAATCTTACCTTGGAGGAATGTAATATAAATACTTTTATTTATTTTTCATATATATATTTCCTGCTCTTTGATTTATTATCTCATCAGTTTGAGAACTGAATTATTTCAAACCCTATATCACTATCCCACTTATCTTACTAAATTTGTTTTTTAATAGAAATCGAGTGACCAGCAACTACATGGACTATCATGAAGCAAATAATTTAATTTTGCTTAGTGTCAATCTCAAACGATGGCACCTGGTTATAGCACAAGAGAGATTCCAGGTTTCAAAGAAGTGTCAGTTTACGTGCTGCCCCAACTGAAGTTTACCTTAGCAGTGCTAGTGGCAGTGTCAAATTTAAATTCTGAGTTATCCAACTACATTGTACAAGTTTTAAAAAGCTATGATTTATACCACAGGAATCAGGATAGTGCAGCTCTTAGACAAACATTTATTTATTTATTCAAATATATTTAAAAACAGGATAACATTCAGACAAAGCTGTTTTTTAAGTTGGTCCTATTACAAAAAGCCAAAAAAAAATCATAAAAAAATATAAATATATATAAATATGTACATAAAAGAAGTAGAAAATAAGAGCAAGTTATAAAATCATAGAGCACCACTTAGGATAAATTTTTTAAGTTTGAATTTAAACATATTTAAATTATCACATTTAAATCTGCAGGCAAAACATTCCATAATCTACCAGCTGTGGATACAAAGTTTTTAGATTTTCAAGTGGTATAAATACATTCATACTGTCAAAAGATCTTGTATTACGTTAAGCAATTTCACACTCCATTGTAATTTTATTACAAAGGTATTGAGGAGCAAGTCCATGTATACATTTAAAAATGAGAAGTACAGTAAGTACTGTATGTTAAAATACTGTATGTTAAAATACTGTATGTTAAAATACTGTATGTTAAAATACTGTAGGTTAAAATACTGTAGGTTAAAATACTGTAGGTTAAAATACTGTATGTTAAAATATTGAAACATGAGAGGTGATTTGTGATTTGTATACGAAATGAATCAGAAACACCATTTACCTAGTTCAGTAGTTCCCCTTAAGGAGTTGCCTATGGTCAATTGGAGATTAAACCTAGCACCTTAACAACCTAACCAGCCAATCACCTTGTTCCAAGGGCCTCACAGATTCACAAGACTTACAATAAGGTCCTTTACCCACTGTAACTAAAAAAGTATCCTCTCGTCAAAAACTAAAATTGAATGGAAGGAATGGCATTAAAATTTTTTTTTTATTTGCTTGATGATAGTCCATGTAGTTGCTGGTCACTCAATTTCTATTAATGGAATGGCTGTTTGATGATGGCAAGTTTCTATTTAGTCCTACTTATCATTCTTTCTTACAGATTGTTATATGCTGCTATCCATATATAGATATAATTGCACCAGTATATATTCACGTTTGCAGAACAAAATGCAGAAGTACAGACAGAAAGGACCCAAGAAAGAGCCAGCCCTGGACACCTGTTAGTTGCTATCATCTGGGGAGGTTTGTATCAACTACAGTGTCACTTTGAAGCATGACTTGGGGCTGTTGTGAAAAATAGGTGAAGCCAGTAGAGCCATCTTTTCAAATATTATTTTCGGTGTTATTGGTGAATATAAGGAGCATGTCACATATGACAGTCATCTGATGGGTACTCAGCAAATGTGGAGTCTGTTGAGAGGATGTTGCCCCATCGTGTTGCCATTGACGACGCCCTGCTTCAGCTGCACAAGATGCTTTGCATCCTGTTTTGTTGCAAGCGATGGCTCCCACATGACCATCACAATTATATGCTCTGGTCTACAAATTTTCCGAAGAACTCTGTTTCTGGACTGAAATTAGTCCATTCGTTGGGATTTCAGGCTACTTAATATACAAATATGACATTTATAACTGCTGATTGCCTCCTTTTGTCAATATTATCTTTTAACTCTTGTCTTACAGATTCAGATTCTTTTTATTTTGCCAAAAAATATTTACAATTTATATTTTCATATTTTCATTTATAAACATTTGTTTCGCAAGATCCATTGATATTACATAGTGAACATTAAATCAAACACAATATGGAAATTACCCTCAGTAGTAGTTTCATCTTCGTTACTCATCTCAAGTTAAAGAATATATTGTTGAAAAATATTATGAAGAAGCAGTAGGATGAACATTTATACAAATATAGCAATTTTCAATACTGCAGTCAGCGGTAAGATGCTATTTTTCACTTACCATTGCTTACATAGAATGTACAGTGTGCACACTGCCAAATAGTGGTAATGTTATTCTAGTTCTCTGATTCAAATCATTAAGATGCCACAATTCCAGGTTCTGTGATGGTGTTAAATTGAGAACTAAAAATTACTTAATAATAAAAAAAAATACTTATAAATTATTTACCATGAAATAACGAAAAGAATGTATGGAAATTACTTATTGTGACAATGAATTTACTTTATTAGGGATAATTACTTAGACAAACTTTTTACTGAATGCTGTGCTATTTACTTTGACAAATTCGTTTTGAATGTGAAATTAGCACTTCCTTTTAAAGGTGTTCGTTTGCAACTGCGTGTTGTGTGAGTTTTTCACCTGACGCCCCTCCCCCCCCCCTAGACTTTTTCCCAGGCTACGGTCCTGTTAGTCTTTTGCGGTTAGGCGATTATTAGCATACATGTCAAACTTGGTAGTCCTCTTTGCTATGGTTAGGTTCTGGGACCAGTCAAAATGTCCAAGATGTTTATTTACACACATGCATAGTGAGATGGTGAGATACAATTCATGGTGTAGCTCTACATCAGCATATCTTTTATATAAGCACCTTTTGGTCTGACAAATATTGTCATTTAACAGTTGCGCAATACTGCATCCAATACCTTTTGAGATCAGTGTCAAATTTGAATAAATTATACTGTTTACATCTAACAGTGCTTTTTCATAAATAAATTTAACTTCATCACATTGCAGATTTTAACATACAGGGTGCACCATAAAAACTTGCACAAGGCATCTCTACTTTCGGGATAGCTCTAGGTTACTCAAATGCTTATGAAGTCTTTTAAAGTTTTGCCACATTTAGTTAGGGGTATAAGCAATTGGTCATTGTGATATTTTTGATCTTATAATGTTAGACAATATCAGTATCTGAATTATTGAGAGGGTGTATGCTGCAGGGCTTGTTCTGAGTGATACACATCACAGAAGTCAAATTTCTGTTTGCTTGCATGGTGTCTCTAGTTGCAGAAAGTTTACAAATTAGATATTTCCTAGTTACTACACCTCTGAAGCCATAGAAAATATCATATTTGCACAGAATCCTCCTTCAATGTTTTTTATATGTGCATATATATATCAAGGTATTAGATGATAAGAAGGTTGGTTCCAGTTTTGATTCAGCAAGGTCATAAAATTATAACAGAGAAATGTAATGGCATTCCAGAGGTACTTTTTGAATTTACAACTAATCTCGAAATAATCACATGATTTTCAGGAGGATTGGCCAGTTAATTAGACAGAAAAGACATAAAATTGACCAAAATCCAAAATGGCACTTTCCGCCTCAAAAGTGTCAATGCTCTACCTTCTTATTAAAAATTAATCTATTTGCCCTATTTTTGGCGGCAAAGGTCAAGAAAGGTGTCTGTAACACATCTGTATGATCAGTGACATAATCTAATGCTTATATTGCAAAAGCCGACTCCGAGTCGGAGGTGAAAATCACCCGAAGGTGTGATAAGTGTGCATGTGCTATATTTAGATCCATATTATCTATAATTCTTGAGGAAAAACGAAAATATATTTATAAACATAATTTAGGACTATTATTAATTGTGTGTGTATGATTGCAGCTGCATGCGATTACAGTCAATTGAGGTAATAACAAAAGAGGTAGCAGTAGCTGCTTGTGCAAGTTTTTATGGCGCACCCTGTAGTTTGTACCATTTTAAGTAAATTTGCTATGAGGCACTTAGTCTTGCTGAAGCCGAGAGAGGGAGCCAGCAGCTGAGTGCATGCCATTGTAGTAATTAATGAATGTAGGAGGACTTCCTTTACATTTTCATCCATTTACCCACCAATACATAGGAGTGGACCTAAGGGAGCACTTCGGTCCCTTACTAATTCATCTCTATGACTGGGATTTCCCCAGCTCCTTTCAAGAAGTTTATGCATGCAGTGGGGTGATGAGACAGCACAACAGTTGCCCAAGGTTGATGGCCATTTGCTGTTACAGATTACCCTGACATTCTTTAACCAAAATTGTTATATTATGCATGTATGCATTGAAGGGAGTGGTCAAAGTGACTATTGACGTCATTTATGGCATTCTTGGATATAAAAAAAAGTGTTTGTAGTTAAAATGAATTTGTCTGTGGCCCAATGTTGCAGTGTTGGCCCACTGCTGGCTTAATATTGCAGCTAGCCTAATGTGTAGTTGGACCATTATTCTCCAAAGTATTGGTGCATTGGCTGACTCGTCAAAGGGCAGATAGGTGCTGGCTCCATTGGGTCTTATAATTGGTTGAGGCTCTTTTCGAGCCTTCTACGTTTTTTTATTTTTCATTTTTTCATGCATTCAATATGCAGTTAGTTTCATTAAAAACGGCCTGTAAAATTAAACCTACACAAAGCTGGACAACTTCTGCTGTACGATGCTACCTGCCACTAAACGGAACTGTCAGGATATATAGCTGGCTACTCAAAGCCAGATCTAAAAGTATATACAGCACCATATTTTAACTAGTAAATTTTTTTTTGTTTTTGGTAGTAGTAGGTGTAAGTTGACTATAGCAGCTGGCATTAGATAGTTATAGCAGAACAAAAAAAGAATTAGTCACTACAGCTGTCTAGAGTCGAACATATTATGATATAACTGTATGATAATGCATATTATAATCTAGTGTTTTGTTTTTCTTTGATGCTATGTTTGCTGTGGTCAGTTGGATGGCAGTGTCAACATTGTTTGATGCCAGTCAAGCGGTGTGCCTCTTGAAGCATAACACTATGACTGGCCAACAGAAAACTAAACTCTGATTCCACGTTGTTATTATTGCGAGGATAGTAGCATAACCATATCACATTGTTCTTGGATTCATAGTATTACATACCGAGTAAATATAGTTTGAGTCTGACTCGTGAGTTTTTCTAAGTTGTAAGCTTATTCCAAAAGATCTGCCAAATTTTCTGTGACACGTTGGGTATGTTTACCTTTAGATAGATAGATAGATAGATAGATAGATAGATATGGAAATGTCAGGCCTCTAAAGCATTTCTTGCCGCTATCGAGGGTTGATTGAAGAGGTGAGAGAGAGAGAGGAGGAATCCACCTTTGTTACACATTTACCTCATTGGTGGGATCTTTTACTGGCCTCAGAATAGACACGGAGTACCAGGGGATAGGAACTGAGGCCGAGGGACTACCTAATTCGTACTAACACCTCAACTGATAAACTGTCCAGTATGCAGTTATTTCAAATGATAGTAATACATTTCAGTTAATTTAACAAATGTTACATGGTGATCCCAAACTAGTAAGGTGCCCCATCTTGTTCTCTGCCTCGCATGTCTTTAGTCTTTTGACACATGTCCTTCAAACTGAACATATGTATATATCCATCATTTTCTGCAAAATAAAAAAAAAAGAACCAAATACAGAAATCATTTGTTGACACAGCTGATTCATCTGCACTCGTAATATTTAGAAATAATTTTCGAGTGCAAACACCATTATGTCAAAGATTTCGCTGTCATTCTAAAGATTTCCAAAAATTGTTCGTTTTAAGAAATGAAAACCAAGGGATTATAAATATTGTGCCAAAATTTACTTAGTGTGATTTAAGCATTTCTTCATGAACAGGTGGATTGTGTTGACAAGTGAATGTGCCAAAGACAAACTTTATTTTTTCCTGTTTCTCTCTACTTTAATTTAATTATCCCTTCTAGTAGATTCTTCAGGTCATTCTATCCATTTATTTCTTCCTTATTATCCTTGTTATCTGTTGGATTGTTTATACCTATTCCTTTTAAGATTTGTTTAAATTCTTTTGTGCTCTTTAAATGGTTTATCTACTTTCTCATGAAACTTGGAATATGTGACAGCAAAATAGAGATTTGAATAGGATTTAGCAGACAAGACTTGCAGTGATGTCATGTTCTGAATCTGTGCAAAATTACAATCAGAATTCCTCGTAATTATTACTGGGATAATAATTTCTTGTTTCCATCGTTGTGTGTTTCTCGTGCTTTCTTTGCTTCATTTCAACATCCAAGTCATTCCTCAAGTGACAAATTGAGAAGTGCATATGAGCAAGCATCAATCATGTTGTGTGGTGACTTCAATGCACGATGCTCCAAGTTGTTCATTGATGTCTTTGGTGAGTCAGACTGAAAGGTTGCCGACTCATGCCAGAGCATTGCACCATCAGCATCAGCAGCAGCAGCATCAGCAGCAGCAGCCTTTGTCCTGCGTTGATCAGTGGCATAACTTTTGTTCCCTCCTCCTCGGATGTCATCCAAGAGGCAAAGAGCTGACAGAGCCATTATTCTTCATCAATTGCAATGACAAAGCAACCCTGCTGCTGCTGCTGCTGCTGCTACTGCTGCTGCTGCTCGGAGATCGTCATCACTCCACAGCAGATCAGTGATGAGGTGGTGCCCCGTCACAGGAAAATGCCATTGATCTTTGCAGGACCCTGATGAGTGATCCTTCATCAACACCTCGGTGACTCATCCACCATTAAAAAGAGCCAACTTATCTCACAGCATTTCATAGTGCTTTATTTCATAAATATGCCTGTACTATTTTTCGTGACTTTTTTTCCTCCGACTTGGTCCCCCCCCCCCCCCCCACATTCCTCTCTTTACATATCACTCCCCTTGTGTAATTGAAAACACACCTTTTCAACTCTCAATTTGCTAACCATATATTTACACGTCTTCGTGCAGTTCTACAAGTTCGAAATTGAGGAAATTTGACAATCTTTCAACGGCTGTACACCATTCATCTGACATGTTTGAATTGCATGGCTGAAAAAGTAGAATAAACTTTCATTTCTATAGCAAGATAACATTAATTTCTGGCGAATTGTATTTATAACTGAAAGGCTTTGTGCGATTTGTTTATTTAAATAGATTACTCTGTGAAATGGACGTCGCTAATGTAAGAATGTCTTTTTCTTTTCTGTTGGTCTTCTTTGATAATTCAAATAAAATTTCGTGGTCTCGAAGTCTTTCATCCATATGAGCGAGTAATTGAGAGATTTATTTGGCACCTTTGTGGCCCCCTTGGCTTTTTATTCCCAGGTAGAGGGGCACCAGCAAAATCCCCTTGTGTTTGCATTGCCTGGTTGATATAAGAAAAAACATGAAGTGTGTTGGACAAGGGAAATTTGGAGAGAGAGAAATTTATACACGTCCATTATGTCCGTGTTTTCCTCAGCTTTTCCACATCAGGAATTTTTTCTTTCTTCATTGAGCCACCTGCATTTTTTTACATTTCTTCATATATTTATTTGCGTTTGGCACTTTGCAATTGCAAATAACCTCCTACTTTTTCAAATACTTTTGTCATGTGCATTTATTCAATTCTACTGAAACTCAATTCTCAAATGCCCAAATCCTGCCACCATTGCAGGACTGATATAACATCGAAGGTATTGAACATTGAACATTCTTAAAAGTTATATCGCAGTTATGCCATTTCTGTCAATACAATGCAAGTATATATAGACCTAGACAGAAGACACTAGACACGCTAATGACATTGGTTTGTCATTGTTTATATTTTCTGAAGGTCAACTAACATAATGATGAGGTCATGACTCCACATGTTACATATTTCCCACAGGTGGGGTCTTTAGACAGTACAAGACAAGTTTAATATTCAACTTAGATATAGATGAATAAGACTGCAATGAAATTTGAACCCATGACCTTCAAAGGAGCCCACTAATAATGCTTTACCAACTACCCACAAGAACTCAACTACCAGTGGCAAAAATTACAAGAAAATATCGAATGAGTTTGTTTGACTCTTGTGTAGAAGTTAACGTGAAACAAATGTAGTAAAAGATTAGAGTTTCGAAGGACTGTTAGCATTCTCCACCGTTTGAAAAAGATCCACAGCAAATTGTTATTTATGACTAAGACAAACAGCCGCAACGGACCTCTGCATGCAAGATGCTGTTTTGAACAAACAAGGAGCCATCAAAGTGACAGAGTAGTTACATGGCACTAATTTCTAACAAGTAGGCATACTACAGCCGAAGAGTAGAACTAGTACTATTAGTGCTACAGCTAGGTAGGGTAGGGTAGACTGCAGGCAGTTTAATTTTAACGTTAAACTCAACCCACCTACTTACCTAATAGTGGTCAGCCATTACTTGTTAGAAATTAATGATATAATTATAACTAGTGGAATTTATCAGTATTTATTTGTTATTTATTTAATTTATTTAAACATAAAACAGGATTACAATATTCAGCCAAAGCTGTTTTTCGAATTGGTCCTCTTGACATTACAAGAAACGATCGTATGAAAATATGTACACAAAAAGGTGATGAAAACACAAACAAGTTGTGAAAGTTTTAAAGCATCATTTAGAATGTAGTCTCGAGAGTGTAGTCTCACATGAGACCATATATCCATGTTATCCCCAGTGTCCATGTAATGTCCATGTGCCCATGCTCCTGTGTCCCTGTTATGCCCTTATGTCCCATTTCCATTACAGCCCTTCTTCCCATTCATGGTGTTATGGCCTGTCAGGACAGAACCTAAGTAGTTTTATGTGACCAGTTCTGTCTCAGCTACATTCACCTTTCCTACTCACTTCCTCAGTGTTTTTGTGTGAGACATCCCAAAGAAAATTGTTTATTACCGACTACGTGCTTGTTACTTTGGCTGGATCATAATAGTCCCTGTAGAAGTTTATTGAACAAAGACCACGGACGAAAGACCATTATACTTGGAGTATAAACATGAATGTGTGACTTCCATGGGACAATGCAAATTGAGCTTGACATCTTCTTTAGAGCTACATATAAATATAGAATTGTATTGACCGCAGAGCATCAAAAAGATCATGTGTCATAAAAAAAATCAAATACAAGGATAAAAAATATTCATATATATAATGATAAAGTAAAATAAAAGAACAATCTACATGAACATATTTTACTAAAAACATTATGTACAACTATAAGCATAATTATGAATAAAACATGCATTGAATAGGGGCTACATCCCAGCTCGATGTCGATTTGTCAATCACAGACGTTAAATCGGAGGTGCCTTGTACTCGGTGTCTATGCTGAGGCAAGTAAAAGACCCCACCCGTGGGGGTAAATATGTAACATGGTATGGACTCCATGCCTTTTCATCTCATCATAGCGTATGCCTCTGGCAGCTGGTCGTACGTTCAGCAGATGTAGCCTCAGACCCATTGGCATTGAAACCTAGACATCAGTACTGCTCAACTCAAAGGACAATAGTGAAAATATTGAAACAGCTTTAAAGACCAGTGGCACGCAAGGCCTTAATATATAGAAATAGAAGTGGTCTGGAGTGGGAATTGTACTTGTTTTGACCTTGACATAAAAACACTTAAGTGACCATGCAGGTCTCATTTATACTTTGCTTAGAGTCTGCCATTATAGTGACTTTGCTGACTTAACAACTACAGCCTTGGTAGGCCTTGAACAGGGGGTTAACTTAAGAGCTCACACCAGCACTTTGGTTGTCTGCCCAACTCCTCGAACCATATCATGTTGAGGATTTTGAACCTGCTACCTCTGTCTCTGAGGTGGCAGTTGAATGCCTCACCACTATAATATATGATATCCACACTCCACAGCATCTGTCCTAACTTTGGTTTATGGAGCCAGATTTGTTATTGAAGTGTGTGCATACAAATCTTCAGAGTGGTGTTTGATCAAGATGACCTTGACTAAATCTTGACTAAACAGTTTCAAACTAAACTTGACAAAAGGAGATGAGGTAACATTTTGAAAGAGTCATAAATTGTGGAAGTATTTCCTAAGATCTGAAGGAGTACCTCAAGGCATGCGTCTTAGACCATTGCTTTTAGAGGGTTACCATGGACACTAAAGGACAATGTAGGGGGTTGCCAAGGTCTTTGAAGTTGGTATTCAGGAGGGCCAGCATCATTCATTCAAAAGCCCTCAGCTAGGTAAGATGAATTGTCGGTGGGACCTTGTGAACAGGGCATCTCATCGGCGTATTCATAAAAGCTACTTGGGCCTCTGAAATATTCACCAGCCTCGCCCCTGGGATAATGCATTGCTGATCTCTCATAGGGCCTGCCTGCGATTGCTCTGGTCAAGATTGATGGCCACGAATATGAGCCTGTCCTGCATGGCACTTGCTGTCCTAGCTTCAGTGCAAGGCTCGCCAGGAAGAGCAAAAGATTTGAGGATTATGAAGTACATTGGAGGGATATCTCAGGTCAATTAAAAAGGAAGAGGTGAAATTCTGAGTGCCATAATTGCACATTGAAAAGCTGGGATTGAAAATTTAGGAATGCTAGTTTCTTGGATGGAAACACTCTGATTTCAAGATCTTAATCTTTACTTTAAAATGTGTTCCCATTATGTGATCTCATCTGGAAGACTAAAGATAGATGGGCTGTGAATGATATTTTTATTTAGGAATCTAGTCACCAACACGGACTGCCCAAAATGAATTCCACATTAAAAGAAATCTCCATAAATTTGTGTTTGGTTGATTGACCAATATATGGTTCCCTTTACCAAAGTATTTCTTTTCCACACCAATTGCATACATGCTATGTCATGTTTCAAATATTGCCTAAAGTTTTGGCAATATTGTAATTAATCTATATATTTGGCAATATTGTAATTAATCTAAATATTTGGCAATATTGTAATGGAATTGTGCTCTGCAGAAATGTATTTAGGACCAGCTGATTCAGGGAAAATTAAGTGCTTCTTAATTATCATGTAAAAAATAAACTATTGAATAGTATGCATGTCGTACATGTGGCAGTTGGAGGTTGTTCTAGAACTATATTAAAATCTTAAACTGCCTGGGTGGACTCGCAAGTCTTATCATCTCATCATTATGTCTGCCTCTTGCAGCTGGTCATATAGCTGACCATGGACGTATTATACGTCCATGAGCTGACTAAGCTTCAGACCCAATGAGAAATTGACATTGAGCAGCAAACATGCAATTATAGTTGCTAAGGATGTTTATGGTCCCTTGATCAGTCATAATTGCGTCAAAAAATCTAATCTTAATTATGTTGTCAAAAGACAAACTATATTCAACAAATTGCGTAAGTTAATAACTGGAATATTATAATGAAAAATAATTCGTCATATGATTATTGGTGTAAGTGTTGAGCCATTCGAGAAGAAAAATAGAAAAAAAGAAAAGAAAAAGAAGAATGATTGAAATGGTGGACAGTCTGTCTCATTTAGCCATGGGTGTGCCAACAACTTAATATGATCATTTGCCTTTTAACAAATTTCTTAATTATTTAGAAAAGCTACCCGGAGATGTGAGGCTTTATTCACCTGTGTAATTGCTCAACAGACCTTTTGTAATGCTCTTGTAGTGGATTTTAAAATTTGCATATTGACTACGCCTGTGTGGGTGCCATTTCTAAAGACATCTGTTGAAAAAGACCTAAAAAAGCCACACATAAATTAAGAGGAGAAAACATCAGGTGTGTGAGAAGGATCTGATTCAGTTTACAAAGAAAAGAACACAAGATGTATTGGGATTTAATGGCAATGCTTCCAAATGTGCGTGAGAAATGAGATGAAGGATGAATGGAAAATTTTGACTTGGTTGAGTTTTAAAGTTAAACCTCACAATGTGCTTCCAAAATATTTCCATGACCATCGAAAGCAATTCAGTCTGATCAAGGTAGATTTTTAGGAGCATAGTGAACTTAGCATGATACGAATTCTAAGAACCTACTATATATCTATGGACTTTATAGATATCAAATTTTTAGACATTAGAAAGCCAAATGTCGAAAATACTCACGACTTTGTTTACTGGGACTAGTGCTAATTTCAATACGCATAAATCATGAAGAGATTTTTATTTATTTTTTTCTGTATTGAACAAAATTAATGTTTATATGGCCATTGAAACTTTCAGAATTTAGTGTATAGACAGCAAGCCACATGCCATAGACTAAGGTATAGTAGTCCCTTTTTATTGGGAGACGTGAGTTTTTTTTGGAAGGTGTTTGGCATGGGGGTCGTTGCTAAGGATGTTTATGGTCCCTTGGAAGGCGACAACTCCCATGCTCATTACCAGGGCCCCCATAACAGCCCCCAAAATGGCCCCACATTTCACCAGCTTCCAAAGCGTTACCATGGTGACGCCACCTAGCAATGGACGTTTGATGAGAATTTATCACGGTCGTTGGTTTGCATGCCAGAATGAAAAGATGAATACCTCTGCCCAAACTACCTACCCCACCTGACCTTCCTAAGGTTCCATGTTCTGGCTCATATATATAGGCCTATACCCCTGACCAATTATTTAGCCTTTGTGACATTATTGCTCTTTTTATTGTTACATTTTGGCTCCCTCTTCCAATGACATTGCTCATCAAAAAAAGATTTTCAAGTCTCAGTGATTGAATGAAATGTACCAGGTGGCCCTTGATATATGTGATGGATGCGAAGAAAATTATGTAAAGAGATATGATTAATCTATACAAAAGAAAAATTTGCAAAATTGTGAAAAGTATATACGAAATTGATTGAATACATGCGAAATGACAGTAGCTAGGTGGTGAATATTTGATGAAAATATGCCTTTTATTTTGTACACACTGTAAGCTACCAAAGTGTGTGTGCTTGTGCAGGGGCGGATTTAGCTGACAAAAAAGGTAAAATCTGTGGTAATGCAACATTTTGTCACCTACAAACCACGTCAGAATGTCTTTGCCCCTTTCTGGATTTTGACGTTTATCGCTGTTACAGATTGCAGGAAAAGGAGAAGGCACCTAATAGTATTTTATCAGTTGGAGTTTTTAAAGTAAGATAATTTTAATCATCTGAGGTCTTGGTCAAAATTTGTAATAATTACTTTAATGAAAGCATACATTTGTGCCGCCTGTCCGAAATTGTGTGCACTTGTCATGCATAAACCTGACTAACGTTTATCAATCAAAGTGGTCTTAAACCAGGTCTGTGCATGAAGTAATAGGGAAGAATGTGGTACCATCAAGTAACACCATATCTTCCATGTGCCGAAGATTCATTGCCCATTTTTACTTCTAATTTTAAAGGCCTGACTTATTTTCAAGTAGTGTGGGCAGAAATTTCATTCATATGGAACTGTCTCAAACAAATATGAACTCTTTTGTTACCTTAAAGGTGTTTTACTCTTGGCTAGTCCTGAGTGCCACCTGCAATTCCATACACATCCATAATTTACCAATTTAACAAAATGTTTAAACTTGCTGTTCCTCCCTTAGTTTTCTGCAATGTTTGAATATATATATATGCTTGCTTGGACAGCATGTGAATTTCATCGTTTTCTTAGCTCAGTGTTCCAAGCAATTATATGTAACTAAACATTCCTATTTTTGCAACGTCAGATTAGCCTTATAAAATACAGCTTTTTGTACCATTCATAGAAACAATTTTGCCGGTGGTGCATACCCCCCCCCCCCCCCCCCCTAGCAGGACATCGCACCTTCGTAGAAGTCATATGCCTGACCCCCCCCCCCTTTCCAAAAATCCTAGATCCGCCCCTGGCTGGTGTGTGTGAAAATTACGATGAGGATTCAAAAATTGGCCAAAGGGTTGCCTTCAACCACTTCTATCCTTCCTGACTAACAGGGGCGTATATATACAAGGGGGGTGCGCCCTGAAAGGCAAAGGCTCCCCTCCCCCAGTCCCTGAAAATCCTGCCATCTTTCAAGAACATGTCTAATTATAATGTTTTTCGACTAGTAAGGAAAAACGTCTTTACCTCTTCAATAACAATTTTGCCTAGTCAACACCAAGACCCCCCCCCCCCCCCCCCACCATTTATGTACACCATAGCTACGCCCAATTCCACTGATCAGGAAATTTTGCTACTGAAACCATTTTTCTTGAAATTGAATCGTGGATAGGAGAAACTTTAAGTTCTGTAGCTCCCTTATACTAATAAATACAGTGCGCGTAATAGTTCTGTTGAGCATTCTGAGAGGAAACCCTTTGCTGATCAATGTTTGATCAATGAGGGATCAGGGGGGTGTTTAGTGCATGGAATATTCACATAATCACCTAAAGACTAAATTATAGGGGGGGCTTTGGTGGGGCTTAACACCCCAGGGAGGGGAAGGCCAGCAATTGGCACCCTGTGACAAATGTTTTTATTCTAGGCTCCAGTGAGCAGGATTCTGCAGTCACTGATATGGATGGCCAAAGTCCCCCTGGGAGTCCGGTGAATCATCCGGGCTGAATGTCTTTGCCAACAGCAGGACTCCCGGGACAGGTGCCCCTTGGCTACCCATCCGCAGTGTTGCCCCATCATGAATGTCATTAACTCTCATCTTATTCACACCCAATCTATGAAAAGTTTAATGTTTGCCTATTCTTTTGCTAAAATTACAGAAAATAAATGCCAAGAAAAAATAAATATATATATAGACCTGATAACACAGGCCAACAGAAAATATAATAAATGAAAAGAAATAAATAATTTATTTTAATTCTGCTATCAATACAGGGGAAGGATCCATTTTCGGGGGGGGGGGGGTGACGAATTAAAATATATTGCAGGGACCACTGATTTTAATTAAAATGTACTAGGCGGCCCGGGGGATGGGGGGTTATAAACTCCTTAACCCCCCCCCCTCTGGATCCGCTTCTGTAGACCTAGGCTTTTAAATTAACAGGCCCCGTAGATAACAACTTATGCTTTTTCTATCTATAGACGTCTACTGTATTACGAAAATGCATTATGTTTAAATAGGCCCTGTCTATAAATGAGCAAGGGACACACATATATATGTGATGGGGGCAGGGCCTAGGACAGGATAGGTGTACACAGATCTATCCCTGGGATTTAAATTTTCTGGACATCCTGCCAGTAGAAAATTTTGGAAAACATTTTACTGGAAGTGCATTGGATAATACTGAAAAACTATAAATATAATTAAATATATAATTTCTATCATTGTAATGATTTTACAAATAAGTCTTTGATCACTGTCCAACCAAAGTTTGTTTCTTGAGCGCCTTTCAGCCCGAGGTGTTAATTTATGGGGCACGTGACTTGTTCTGGCCAATGAGCGTCGAGCATGCTCATTTGAGGAATGTCTTCCCAATGAAAACGTGGGAGTCAGTGATCGTGTTTCAGTGTGCGAAGAGCGCTCCAGTTTGATCGCGAATTTTGCAACCTCTGTAATGGATAGCATACCGTAGACAGTGTCAACAGTTATGGAATGACTTGATTGCAATTCGACATGCATCTTGGAGGAATTATTCAGCGGTGATTGCTCCAAATCGGCCGTGTTTTGAGCCGACTACCGAAGGAGCCCCAAACAAAATGGCGGCAGTGTTGTATACGCTGTGTGGGGCTTTTGTTGCCATCACCCTCTGCCTGCCAAATTGTGTTTGTACTGAACGATATGCATGTCCACAAGTGTGCACATGCTTAGGAAGGATGGTAGACTGTAGCAAACGAGGCTTGATCGAGATACCGACGAACCTACCGTTCTGGGTGGAAATACTGTGAGTAGAACTTGACTCCTTTTTGACATTTATAACACCCTCCTTTGCATAGGGTATCTGACAACTGGCGCTGAGATTGAACTGTTCACAACACCTGTGGCTTAAACAACACCTCAGATCAATAGATGAATGTTATGGGAGTGTGCCATTATGCATTTTATCAAGTTTCATCGTCTTGTAATTGTGTAAACACTAGTCAATTTGAAGTCTATCTCAGGCATAAATAATGTTGTGTTCGCTTGAGTGCCCCCCGTGCTATGCTAGTATACACACTATCAGTCTCATTGCGAATCTAAAGACCTCTCTATAGCAACCTCTGAGGGGCAAGACTAGCATTTAACAGACTAATGATGCTGCCTCGCCCCAGGTGAAGTTGAAAAAGAGAAAAACGAATGATGTTGTTTGGAGGGCCATTTGGCAGAGATCAAGATGTAGGTGTGAAGGTGCTGGCCCTGTTATGATCACATTGAAAACTTGCCAAGAAATCATGGCAAAATGAGCTGCAACACACTTACGCTGCTCTTTCATCTTTTGGTTGTTTGTGAATCTATGTGATGTTTGTAATGTTACTCAGAATTGACAGTACTTAGTGTCAAGTTAGGAACATACAAATCAGTAAACAAAATGAAATCTCTCTGGAGCAGTGTTCAATACACAACTGCTGGTATTTTACGTTCGTATATATTTATACTTCATATTTGTTATTAAAGTTTTGTTGGCATCTTCATATTTATCATGTCTAGCAATGGCAGTAGAACGATCTATGAAATTTATTTAATGTAAGACTTCTTTGCCTAGTTGCAGTGTTATGGCTATGGCTGTGAACAAATTAGATCAGTCGAATTCTTTAGAAAATAGTTTTCCAGGTATTTCCTTAACTGTGTGATTTTAGCTGACCAAACAAGTGATTTTGATCTCTTGACAACTTGACATTCGAGTTTGTTATTGTTTGGGTTATTCTCTCATGAGACATGGGAGTTAATTAGGTCTACCTGTCGCCCGGGGACAGGTAGATCACCTGTTTGGCTTCAGCTAATTGCAATTAGGCCCAATTAACTAGATTCCTGTAGATCAATTAGCCCAAGGTGTGCGTTCAATACGCCACTATCATTAGCTGCTCATTATGCACCTGCCGGGCTAATTGTGGCTATTGTAAACAAGCATTGCGTAACGACGTTACTGTTTGTGTCGGGGTGTCATATTCTCTGATTGTTTGAACAGGTAAACAGATTAAAAATTACGTGATATGGCATTCTGGGGGCTTCATTGTGAACGAGGAATCGCGGAATATCCCGTTGTGGTGTTTTGTTTTCTGGAAATTCTGGTCAGTTTGACTGTTGTGACTGGATGCTTTCAGATCACATATCGCAGAATATATTAAATAGTTATGCTGATTCAGCATTGAACCCCATAATTAATATGGTAATCATGAATATAGATGGAAAAGTGTCAATTAAAAGAAGGAAGCGGCAGTTTGTGGGTGATCAATATCTTGTTTTTAGAAGTGTTAATTTGAAATTATGAGGTCCCTTCATGTTATTGTTCAGTTCAGTGTCACTTCGTATTTGGTTGAACTGTAATTGAAAAAGGCAAAAAAGGAATAGGATCGGTGCTGCTTGTGTATTTGTGTAGGGTTCTGTAGAGGACTCTTGACCCTGCCAAGTGATGACAGAGTGGCTGCAGTGTCCTTGTTTTCCTGCACCAGGGGTTGACCAGCATCACTAGGGTACTGTGCAAAAACAGTGCAATAGATGTGGATGAGGACCATGCTGGACCAAAGATGTTGATGACTAGCACATCTCCCCCAGGAGGCATCTCTAACAGGCTCTTTGATATTGCACACATGTTGTGGCCAGTATTTTCCTAAGGCAGCCTTGTTGTGCCAGGCTTTTCAAAAGCTACAGACAGAGGGTGAAGCTATGATTTTAAGGGGTGCATTTCCTGAGGCCAGGACACAGATCGGTGGGGGTTGGTGTTTTCCCTCACAGCCCCAACGATTTCCAGAGCCGGGTGGGGAAGTCTAAGAAAACACAGGTTGAGCGCCATGCTAGGGGTAAGGTATGGCGGGGCCTGGGGGAGCCACAGGCAGGCCAGCTGAGCCCACACAAACCTGGCCCAGAAATGTTTATTTTTCTGCCTTACATTTGCGGCAGTTGTGTGAAGATGCATTGGCCGGCCAGCACCTCTATGGCTGCTGAACACAACTGAACAACGTGTCATGTGCACTGCTCCTTACAAAAGACCCCTCTGCAATATCTACACAGGGCACTGAGTCTCTCTAGAACACCCCCCCCCCTTCTCTCCCCCAATGCTTCTTTATTAACCCTGCTTTAATTTTTTTGTGAACTTTTTCAACACCCCGGACCTGCTTCAATTGGCACACTGCTTAGGTAAATGTTTGAGCAGTTGCTATTGAAAAGTCTTCTCCACTTGGCAGTGTGAAATTTGCCCACCTTAAGCACGTCCTTCTCTCCTCTGCCAGTTTCTTACATTTCATATGTTTGGAAGTCCCATTTACCAAAGTGTGAAATTTGAAATACAGCCCCTGCTGATGCTATAGCTTTTTCCATATGTTTTGCACATGTTTCTTAAAGTTTGCACAGTTAATGGATTTCTCAGCATAAAAAGTGATTAGTTTTTACCAAAGCCTGTAGTATTGATAAACTTTGCGCATGTATACAAATGCTGTGTTTCGAAGCACCATATGTATGAAAAGCGCTTTTGTTGGGCTCTTTATGCGCTTGGTTTGATGATCCAAGTCCTGTTCTTTTTGCATTTATCTTTTTGAATTAGTGCAGATCTTTCTCAAAAGTAATTTACTGAGGGCTGTTAGAGGTAATTAGTCTGTAATGATCAGCACATTTCCATTTAAGGGATTATTATGCGACAGCCAATCATGTGCATTCCTTGAACATTTTGATGCCATTATCTGGCGTTGAGGAGTGTTGCATAATGTATGGCCTCACCTGTTGGTGGTCTCCTTTTACATCAAATAGTTTTTGATGGTATTTTCTTAAACTATTTTCGGTGGTACAAGCAAGTATAGACACAGTAATTGAGTTAGGCGGCGTCTGAAATTATCCATTTATGAAAATAATACGCTCATGTGTATGTAATTTCTCGCAAGAGTTAACCCAGTGAGAAAAGTGTGGGTAGTAGGAATTCTAGATTGAGACGCAAATAGTTGAGTTGATTAGTTTTGCAATTAAATGCTTAATGGTTCTTACTTTTTTCTTTCCATCTTTTCCAGATCGTTGCAATCCAACAAGATTCGAGAGCTGCCGGAGTCAGTCTTCCGAGGTCTTGGGAATGTGACTGAATTGTAAGTAACGTTTGAGAATATGGAATGTTTTTGTAAATTTATGAAGGAAATTGTCAATTTGGAGCTCGTGGGCGTTAATGGTATACAGTACTTGCACTAAATGGTTTTCATGAAGAAAGAGTAATGGTTTTCATGAAGAAAGAGTAGTATGTTTAAAAGAAAAATGTGCAAAATATTACTAATTGTAGCCATGATTTATGTATGTTTATACACAGTATTATTACCATATAACAATCCTGTTCAATCATCATGTCACAGGTAACTGTCCCTTTAATTTCTTAGACATAGTCCGTAATCATGGTATGAATGTGTTCACTGTACAGGCAATTTATTTCAAAGGAAAAACAAAAAAGGCAAAATGGTGCCTATTGGAAATGTATAGTTAAGTAAGCTGACGTCAGAGAACTATCAGAAAGGTATTCATTTGTAAACACAATACTGTGCAGATCTGATTGTCATTTGGTGATGATGGTGACCAGGTGTCATGATAATGATAAATAAAGTTGTTGCCTGTAGCCCAAGAATTGAATCCTGTCCAATAAACAGCACTCCAGTACCTTTCCTGGGTGATGGACAGTAATTGATCAACAACAAGTGTTGTGCTATTGACTGTTTACCTGCATTTAACACTTGAAAAGTGTGAAACTTGAAGGAAGTTGCACTTGGCTGGTGTTGCTGGCTCAAGTCTTATGATAGAGCAGTGTAAACATAGGGCTGGCTGCATGCAACAAACAGCCAGTAGGTAGGTAGGCAGCCAGCCATGCTAGGCAGGGCAGCAGCTCCAGTGCAATGAGTGATCACCTCTCTACCCCTGCTTTGAAATGCTGAGGTGTTGGCTGGCCTAGTGTGAGTGACAGGCTGGAATTAGTTAGCACCATGGACTACACGTGCATAGCAGGACATGGCAGGCATATGTTTCTAGGCCTGCAGCTGCCTCAGCAAGCAGGGCACAGGGTTGAAAAGGAGGAGGAAGAGGGGGTGAGAAAAGGGGTAACTAGAAGGGAGAAAGAAGTCCTTCCTGCTGCAGGCTAGACCTCTTGTCTCTGCTCAATGTTTTGAAATGCTTCAAATCAAAACAATGCAACTTCCAAAACCTCTCCTGTGATTAATTATGACATATTGTGTGCACACTGCCACCACAATGACTTTTACAACATGCAAGTGTTACATCTATAAAAGTATGACAGAAAATTGAATCTCATTTTGGTATAAACATAAGAAAAGGGGACAAGTTTCAAATTCAGGCTCAATATTGTGGAGGTCGTCCAATGACATTTCTAAACAAAATTGTTACGGAATATTCAGTAACATTTCCCAATTTACCTGCAAGTTCCAAGTCATGCTTATGCATCTGTAGATGAGGTGAGAGATGGAGGTGATGTGAGATGTAAAGGCCAGCTGCTGCTGCTACTGCTGCTGATGTAAGTAAGGATGCAGATGGCCAACTCATTTACAGGGGAGCAGTGTTATAGTTCAAAGAGATGCAGTTGGAATTCTTCTTTTTAAGTATGCCTTTTGCAATTTGTCACATTGAGTTGAGCTCCTGCAGCTAACTGCATGAAAACAGCCCTTGCCTGCAGCACTTAGAGCTCACCGCTGATCTTCTCTTGCTGATTAGAGGACTCGAGATGCCACGAGGCATTGAAATACTTATGATGTATGAGCCTCGTCACGCTTGTTTAATCCGCGTTTGTCTTTTCACCCCATCCCTTCGTCGAATAATTAGCGTTTCGCAAGAAAGTTAACGATCATATTTTTCCTCATCTGACTCTTTCATTGCTTGTTTTTATGTTGTTGTGTATTTCAATGGTTTGTGTGTCATCTGATACTGTCTTGAAACACAGTCTGAAAGAAATTTTAAGTCTCATGTTTATTGAGCAATTTTGATCTTATACTTGGGTTATATTTGGAATGTTCATTGCCCTCTGATCACAGCAATTATCTTAGTATAGGTGAAGTCGAGTGTGCTAATGAGGTATTTATTGGTGATCTGTCTGTGTACTTCAAGAAAGGTCTGATTTGTAAGACTAACAGTGTGAAAACTATAATACACTGTATTATAGTTTTGTATTAAATACAGTGTAAGCCCTTTAACATCTAGCATCAGATCTATTGGGTGTTCAGTTTACACATGTAGCAATTGGTGCGTGCAATTATTAGGTATCATCCATTTTGGGAACAGTGGCACTATAAAACCTTGAACAGTATCAAATGTACAAGTTGTAGGCCAGGTTGTTGGGTGACACCTGAGCTGCATGCTTGGGTATAGAGGCCATGGGATGACATACTGAGAGCTCCCTGGCAATCTCTGGCTGCTAAAAAGCATGGTGCACTGGCTAGCCATAGAATCACTGAATCACTGAATCACTGATAGACCTGGGGGTCAGGCTAGAAGCTGCTTGGGGGGTGTGGGGTTCCTCACAAAAGACTGTCACTGCCTCCTGCTGTGTCTCTATGCTGCTCTGCAACTGTTGCTATTGAGCCAACCAACTGTCTTTTTTTGTGTGGCTCAATTGCCTGTTTTAGAGGGTGAAGTTTGGTGCAGACCCCCAGGCTGAAATGTAAAGTTTGCCATTGATATTAGATGTATTCGACTGCTAGATGACCATCTCACTAAGACTCTGGTATTATATAGTCTAGTATTAGATAGATTGAATGTAATTAGGAAGTTTTATTATTACCATGCATAAGTAACACTAACAGTCTTGAATTTGTAAGACATTTATATTTTATAACTAAAGCAGGTTGGTATTATTTAGTAACATGCACTGAGTGCACTTAGTTACACACAAAGCCATGTTTATGCTCCATAATCACCGAGATAGCAAAAGGCAATAGTAATCACTCATAATGTCACTTGTGTTACATTTTACTTGACATTTGAATGCATACATGTATGTACTGAGCAATTTAATTACTACTTAGTAATTGCATATTTGGAGCATTTGTATTATGAAAAAATTAAACATGATAATTTCTTAACTACTGTTAACATCTCAAGGTTAAGCATAATAACTTAATAAGCAATGTGTCGCTGAACTAATTAGGTTGTAAAATGTTATGAAAGTAATCGTGGGTACAGATACTCCTAGATGAGTCTAAAAATGTGGCTTTGGTAATAAATGTTATTTGAGTAATTAGTGCTCGTTGGGTTCTGGGAAATAACATTAATAATATTAGTTATCAGCAAAATGAGGGTGGATTTTGTGTAGTTGAAATAGAAGTCTTTCTCTGCTGAGTTAGATCCATTCTAGACTGTTGTGTGAATCCCTGGGGGAGCTGTAATTTGCTCCTGGCCATGGCTCAATGCAGCTAGATGAATTAAACGTTTAGGAGTGTCTTTGTGGCTTTGTCATCTCCATGATGAATTGTAGTGCTGGCAATATCCAAGGCCCGCCCCTTCTGGTCATTCATTTCCTGACATTAGTCATTCCCACTCTTTTCTCCCCGACATTGTTTGCTTCCTTCGACATTGTTCAAAACGACGCTGGTCGAAATGGCTCATCGCTTGCTTTGTTGCTTGCTCGTTTGTGGTCTTGTCTTGCTTTAATTTGCTTATTGATCTTATTGAGAAAAAATGATAAAGATTGTTGGTGGTTTAAAACAAAAAATTCTGCCATTTTGCCCCTGGACACTTTATCAAATGCCAGACGTAATTAAAGATGGTACTCCCTTATTGATCAAAGTTCAGAGGCAAGTAAACTGCCCTTGAGGAAAAACAGTACTAGGATTTTCTTTGCACTCTTTAATACTAAGTAACGATTACCTCATTACGTCTGCCCCTGTAACAGCTTTTTACCAGATTCATTTCTACCAAGAATCTAGACCTTTTTGGCTGTTGTAGGTACATATTGAAGATTCAAGAGTAGGATCATTTGAAAATGTGGGAATGGATACCATTGGCAAGTAAATTAATCAATTTAAAAGTCTGTTGTTATGGGGAATCTGTACAGTCGATCCTGGTTATTATGAGTGGACGAGCAAGTTTCTGGTTTCTGAAGGTGAAAGGTTGCCATGGACAACACAGCATGGGGGGGGGGGGGGAGGTATCGTTTCGCGTGACTGCACAACTGGTGTATTGTGCTCTCACAAATTTAGCATTGGGGGTAATTTGGTAAGGGAGAGCTAGACAGGCTTGCACTATGTTTTTTTTCCCCCCTTCTATTTCCCCTCTCAACAAAAGAGAGGGGTAAAATATTTTCTAATTTTACTTTTTTTTGGGCAATTTCCTGAAATTTTCCTCTTTTTTTTTTTTTTTAATAATGAAAATTGCTTGAGGTTCGTTGCCCTGCTGCTGCTGCTGCTGCTATTGCTGTTGCTGCTGCAGTTGCTGCTTTGGGATTGTGGGATTGTTGGTTGTCATAGCAACGGGGTGTGACACTGCAGCCATGATTGATAGGTTCCTAACATGTCAAAAAGTGCTCCACAACCATTGCTCCCACATTTGATGTCAGCAGACTCTGTAACCTCAGATGACTTCGGATTCATTAAACCTTTACATCTCCCAAGATTTAGTGGCTGTCAACCTTTGACATGACCTGGCAGTTGAACTGTATGAGATTCTTGGAGATATTTTGATGATTTATGCATTTGACCTTCTGTGGAATCCCACAGCATGATTGAGTTAGTTAATGGGTCCTAAAAATGCATGGAAGTTATTGTCATCCCTTGATAAATGTTTTGTAATAGAAGAAGAATATAGACCATCATTGATTCAATATGCACTTTATATTAGCATTGTTAGCAGATTATGATGGACAACATGAGTTCCATCTCTTTCCTCGGTCCCAGGGAAGTTCCTACGAGATGGTGCAAGCATCGAGTTAAATGTGTGCTTAAATTTGAAAATTATTTCAAAGCGCATGCAACTGCTGCTTTCGTAAATTATTTGAGAAATAACTCTTAACAGCGTCGATGAAAGTGAAATCTGTAAATGGTATGTTTGACAGTTGTTTGTGTGTGTGTGCCATGCTCTTATGCTGATCTTTAATTCCAACAACACATTTTGAAGGGATGTATTGTTTGGTGTATGTCAGTATGTGTGTTCGGTGAAGGAGGTGGGGCTCTCATTGTTGTAGTTTGTTGATCTTGCAGCTTATGAAGGGAGCCTGAGTGCTTTCCTTAGTTTGCTTGTAGTTCTTGGCCCATTCTGGATGTATTTTCTCTTAATGGGTGCATTATATGAGCCATTAGATGTGTCAGGAGGGTTTGTATGCCCGGGAGAGGTCTTTACTTTTTATCTGGTGGTATTTTGTTATTGGCATGTTCTTGACATGTTCTTGACATGTTCTTGACCTGGTCACTTGTTCATGTTGTTGGCATGGTTATTGATGCAGGATTTATGTGTGAAATTCATAAGTGCAAGTATCCTAGTTGTGACACTGAAATGACCTTTCTGAGGATTCATTGCCAGAGGAATTATAGCACTTTTCATGCCATCTTTTTTACTGTTTTTGGCAAAGTTTTTTTTCTTGACTTGGTCCAAAATGAGTAACATGAGAATTTGTGCATGTCCCCTTGATGAGAGTCCTTTGTCAGGTCAGTTTGACCACTGATTGGACCTTGTCACAGAACTGTGTCATCTGTGAGGACCTTAATGATGTAACACGAACCCTCTCCATTGGTCAGTGAGGGTCAAGTAACTTGTCATCAGTGACTCACTGATGGTCAGGTCATTAGTTTTATTCGTCACCTTCTAATGCTAGGCTAATGGATATGTTAGTATCTGCAGATTGACACTGTTTAGATTTTGGATCCTGTTACTGTTATTGATTGGCAATTAGTCACTTGAATCGCATTTCAAGGAATACTTCGACTTCTTGGATCACACCTTATAAGGATTATATATTCAATAACAACTATAATCATATTTACCTATGAGATTATTAGTTCATATCACACTTCAGTGTGATTAATAATGTTAATATCTCCTTAATTCTCGTACTTTCCATACATGAAACTTGTCTGGACTATAAGATTTAGTACTTCACAATTAGCACCAAAGTAATATAGCAATGTCACAGTGATTCATTGCTTATTGAACGTGCCTTCGGAGAGATATATATCCTTATATTAGGAATGGATAAATTCAATAGTGAATGTAAGCAGGGGGGCCATGATTTGATTGTGATTGAGGGGTTGGGAATGTGGAGGGGTTTTATAGGGGGCACACCTGCAACCCTCTTGTCTGCTCAAGTGCCCTCTCCCACTGCTCCAAATCTACCCTTTGAAAAACCCTGCCATTCCCAGATTCAACCCTCCAGAAATTTAATCAGAGGACTCCTGTGATATTTGGCATTTGCTCAATTTCTCAAAATCCTGTTGAAATGATCTAAGCAGTTCAATTCTGCAGGGGATAGAATTGTGTAGATGGTGGTAAAAATTTATGTTTAGTGTTAGATGGGTAGTTGGTGAGCTGGTGTACTTAAATAGATCTGATCACAATAATTTATCAAGAAAGAAATCAGTTTTTTTTTGCCATCTTATAATGCATATTCCTACAATACACAATTACACATTTAATGTGAAATAATTGCTTGTATCACCAAAACGTTGATTATTTGTTGTAAAGAAATCTATAAATTATGAAAGAAAAATATAGGAAAGGAATGTGTATTTTAGTTAAATTGGTTATCAAGAACACAGCTTGCCTTATATCAGATTACATGTTATAATGCCAATTATCTTAATAAGTGTCAACTTGTGCCAGTTTTCTGCTACTTTAATTGCTTGATATGAAGCCATTTGTTTAGTGATTGTAATATAAGAAGCTACTTCTTTTAAATAGTTTCTGGTTTGCACTGAAAAGCATGCACTTACTTTGATTAGAAACTGAGAGTCACAATCTGAGTCATGCTACAACAGCAGCATATTGGCAAAGTGCATATCAACCTTATCGACAATTTGTCAAGGTTAATTTTGACAATTTGCTCCACTGCTTTACTCCCCAGCCCTCCTGCATTATGCTAATTACAACCAATTACCATAACGTTATGAGCCTTTTTTGTGCAGCTATTTAAATATGCAAAACACCAGTTAAGGATGGAACGTTTTGAAGTTGAAAGTGGTTAACTGAAGTTATCAGTTACTGTAATTTGCTTGATGTGTTTTGTTATTTGATGGTGCCTTGTTTACATGTGGTGTTTTCTGGCTCACTGTGTGCTGTTAAAAAGTGGTTCTGATGGAAACAAGACTGAGAAAATGTAGGTGAAAAGTGTAGTGTCATGTCATGGAGTAATTTCCGAGGTAGGATGTATCCATGGATGTATCCATAGGTCCCTGTTGTTGTGGCAAATAATTGTTATTTTATGAGACTGATATGGTTGTGGATGCTGTTGTTCAAGGTGTGTCTGTCACATTACTGATCCAGAGAGATTATTCTGTAGTGTTGTGGTGAATGTTGTTGCCTTTTGTGTTGGTTGGCACTTAACGTTTGATTTTTGGTATGGAAATGTTCAAGAATATTGTGAAAAGTAAAATCCAAGTTGTTGAAACCTTAATGAAGATATCGGTGCTTCTTCTTGGCCCACTCTAGTATTTTAAGGTTTGGGTCTACGAAGTCGTGTGATTCGAATTTGAAGTTCAGTTTGGTCATTCGTATTCTGAACCAATGTTGAATAAATTCTCTCTCTCTCTCTTATTCTTCTTTTCTTCTTCTTCTCCTTCTGTTTCCTCCCCCCTTATTTATTTGTTGCTGATTATTATATGCAGCCTATTTACCCAAGATGCAGCTGAATGTTGGTCATCAGGTGAGGTGTATACCTGATCTTTTTTCTAACTATTGGATTGTCAGATTTGCCCATTAGTGCACTGTAGTGCAGTATACACAGTATACACTTGATTGAGTTCATTGTTAGTGCATTCCTTCATATCCAGCCCCCTGCTAGGATTCTGTGATTGATCGAGCTGCTTTGAGTCTCCTGTCTACCCCCTCCCCCCTGCCACTTTGATTGGGGCTGGCTGACCACTCAGGTGTGTTTTCTGTTTGATGTCACCTGAGTGGGCTGCTGCTGCTTTTATAGGCAGGTGAGAGAATGAGTGTTCCCGTGTTCCTTCCCCATAAAAGTGCCCTGCTTCCACTCCAATAAATGTTTTCACCTGAGGAGTCTGCCATTGGTGTCCATTGGGACTCGTGAGTTATGACCTTGTGGGTCAATGGAATCCCTGACTTGACTCGGAAGTTAAGTGCCACTAGCTTGGTGTAAGTCTTGCGTGGCATTGTTCAGAGTTTGTGCAGCAGCACAGGAAACACCTGTATAGGCTGTGTTGCTTGTTGTATTGGCAGAGTCTAATATTCTGTTGCAATGTTAGATAAAATTGTCCACAATATTTACTGTCCACACTATCTGCTTGCTTCAAGAATAGTATGTTGAGGTTTGGGTCTACGAAGTCGTGTGATTCGAATTTGGAAGTTCAATTTGGTCATTCGTATTCTGCACCAATGTCTGGAAGCTTTTCTGCGATGAAATGGGTGCGATTTAATTTAAAAGAATTGATAGTATATATAAATTGGTTGTGTAAATGGTGCAATGTTGAATTTGTCAATCTTTGAGGCTGATTTTGCAAGTTTGAAGACGATACAAAATCTTGTGGAATGTATCTCTGGCAGCTTCTGGCATCTGATTGTGTTTGTACTGTCATTCCTTGGACTAAGGTCATTCCAAGGTCATTCCATCACGCTGAGACAGAAGGGTAATAATGACTCAATTCATGACATGCACCAAATGGTGACAGCATTTTGGTCATTGAGATCACATGACTCTGGAATGATATATATAGGGTTGGCAAAGGATTGTGGGAAGATGGAGGAAGGGGATGGCACGTGTTGTTGCAGGGACATTTGGGAATCCTCTACTGCTATTTTGCTGCATATGATAGAACAGCATGAGCACTGGTTTCTCTGGACACCGTTTGTTTTTCCTTGTGCCCTAGCAGCTGAAATTCTCATCAGCACCAGGATGCCCTGGCAAAACACCCTGGCCCGCTTCTCGCCTTTCACGTTTTGATGCCGTTGCCCTTAGCAACCGTTGCCATGATGGGCCCAATCTCTGCCACATGTTCACGACTCGAGTCTTGACTCCCTCCCTCCACCCTCAGTGGTGTGGTGTTGTGTTAGCTGTACCTAAAAACTTCACTAGATTAAGTCATTTAATAAAGCTAGATTTTGTTGTAATTGGCTGTGGTAGAGTGATAGAATTTTCTGTCTGGTTGTGATTACTATTTTATGGCTCAGCTGAGGTATGGTTATCATAACAACAGCAGCGTATTATCTGAGCAACTTTGAGGTTCTTGAATCTCCGAAAAATGCAGAATTCGTACTTAGTACTGAGCAATTATGCCAGTTGGGCCAAGGGATGAGATGAGGCCAAGTTTCATTTTGTGTCAGGATACTTTGATTATACCATGGAGTCACTATTGACTCCATGATTATACAAATGCATATGAATTGTCTCATTCACTGCAGTGATGCATAGAAATCACCTGATATCTCTGTGATGAAAAGATATGAAACCCATCTATTCTCTTACAGATACTGATAGAGAATAGTTGATTAATTCTTGTGATTTTACAAACATTATCTAAGAGAGAAAAAGAAAGATACATTGTGGGATTGTATGAAATTGAATTAGCAATATTCAACATATTTTGGTTGGTCTAGGACATGTAGATTGCGTATCTATTGCAGTGCAAAATTGCACTTTAGCTACAGTAATATGATTGTATTTTGATTTGAGTGAATCATATCTGTGGATTGATCTAGTTTGAATTGAATTGCTGTGTGTAAGAGATATGATAAAGAGTCCATTTTCTGTCCGGTCCTTGTAAAACAGTGTTTGGTCGTGTTTTAGAAGGGAATTTTTTTGTGGGCTTTAATTTTTTTCCACCCTAGCTCCTTTATGGGGTTGTTCAATCGTGTTAAACTTTTTTGCCCCCTTCTTGCTGTAATAATACTCGACTGGCAGGGCTTTGTGAATGAGCAGGCCCCTCTTCACCCTCCAGTGCTTCTGGCCCCCAACAACCCCACTCAGGGCTACAAGAGTTCACCAAAAAGTTTTAATAAACACTATCTCCTTTGATATTCGTCTCATAGCTTGCAATTCTATGTTATACTCCGCGGTGGTGTTATGAGCAAAAAGTGCATTTTTTTTTCTCTCCCAATTTCGCTCTTACAGCCGATTGCAGCAAGGAGAGGTGTCGGTAAAAGAGACAATTTCATCGCTATGCGCCATGCAGACTTCATAAAGAGATGAACCTATTCATAGCAAAATTTAAAAAAAATTAAAAATTCTTTTAAAAAACTAAAATGTTTAATAATACGCGCTTTATTACGGTGGTGTCTCGAAGGTTCAAGCAATTCGACTGCGATGGCATATTCAACTGGTAGACAAATAAAAAATAGTCTAAATAGCCGATACTTATAATTAGATTTGATACGATACAGTAAAGTAGCAGCCTAGCAGGATACAATATTGCTTACTATACCATAATAATTGATACCTTATCTGATAAGTCATTTCTTTGCATACAACATGCCCATAGTCGTCATACACTCACTATACAGTTAGCGACAAAGATTTATCGTAGGCTTGTAGATTTGTCATACTGTAGCCCATTGAATGTAGCATTTAGTGACACTAATTTGACTGCATTGACTTGTATTCCTGTTGCCTTTACCTGCCTTTTGTACACCCCTCATGCCTTTTTTTTCTTGCTCTGAGATGTCAAGGGAACATGCGATCAAATGTGTCCATTAACCGCATAGTCACTGATGAACACAGTGATAAGGCATACTACTTAGTTGTGTTCAACTGCCAGGACAATTTCATTATCATATTGGCATTGCTGACACCTCTGTTCTCACTTCACCCCAACAATTTATGGGCTGCTCTTATCTCTAGATCTAGCTGAGTACTATAGAACCGTCAAAGAATATATTTACATGGTCCTACATGATCTCTCCTGTTTATGAATTCATAAAAATAAAAAAAGATTCTTTGAAAGTTTTGGAAGCATTTACTACGCAATGCCATTTAGTGCGATAAATTCAGTGTGTAGGGTCAGGCTAACTACTGTTTATTGATATCTATTGAGTAAGAGTTTTCATTATCGTATAAGCCCCAATTTATGTGTCATTTAAATCAATAGTGTACTAAATAACTAGTTTATGGAAACTTCTAATTTTCTTGACTTTTTTTTTATCTTATCATATTTTATAAGAACTATGAACAGTATACATGTTTATAAAACATTTGAATGCTGAAATACATGCCTGTCATTCATACCATGTCATTAAAAAGCAATTGATATATGAACATCATTGTATGATTGCGTGTGATATTCACTGGATCCAGCAGCCTTCAGGGTCTTATGTATTTACTGGATATATAGGGAGCAAATTGATGTTGGGGGGCCTAGGGTGGGTAGCCCCTCCTTCTCCCCAAGCCCCTGATAACTCAGATGCAAATGACATGGGCCAAGAATTAAGGGGCTAATAATTCAACTTCACATGTCATATAATATGTATTCCCTGTTGCTAGGTCTGCACTGTCTGCTCCAAGGTCTTTATAGAGAGGTGTTTGTGTCATTGCATTCGCATGTATGCGAGTTAGGTCCCTGGTTCGAGAGAAGAAAAAAACCGCATGAAAAAATCCTATAAAAAGTGACATGATGATCTTTAATTTTGAATGTCATAAAAATGGAAATCGCTGTGCGTAAGAAATGATTAATGTTTGCAATGTTTCTGCTTGCAGGGATGTCAATAACAACCTCATAGTGGATGTCAATTCATCCATCTTTGGCTACATGCCTGCTCTGAAGGAACTGTAAGTATTGCATACTAAATATGTTCTTATAACCTGTCTCTTGTTCTCGACAAAAGCCGACAGCGTCAGATTTACAGTCGGAATTAAAATTTTAAAAGAACTCCGTCTGATTTATTGCTGCCGAATCAGTCATGCCTTGGCGCTTTCCATTATAACGTATTTTTATGACACTTTGATGGCAAATTTCTCGATGTTCTCTTCTCTTCTATGGTGTTATTGTGCCTTTGTAAACTTTTCAATTTCTTTTTGCAGAAAACTCTCCTACAACCGACTGACAGCTATGCCCGATATTGGACGCAATGGAAATTTGACTCATTTAATGCTGTAAGTGTGGTCCAATATCCCCTTGTATGCCATGAAATGAAAATAGTCCGATATAATAGATTCAAAGTAATTTATTGTTTTCCCTTGTGAATTTCCTCACTTACAGGGCTAGATAGTTAGTTGCACAGTTCAGTTTTTGATTTATCTAAATTTACTATTGATCCACTGGGCATGCATTCAAGCTTGTAATAGAATATCACTGACCATCCTAGCGATATCTTGAGTTGTTAACTTGGCAGGCAGTCTAGACTGTAGATGATGGCAACTTTTTTTTTAGTGTATCTACACACCACACTGCATCATAATGGGATCCCAGCAGGTAGCATATAAACGCTGCATAGTCTGAGTTAGTGTCATTTCGATGGTACAATAGTGAGATATGAGAGTTCCAGCTGCCGTTAAATAATTGGTATTAGATATTATTACTTTAGCTGTGCAATATGTACATCTATAGAAGGGGGTTGTCTGTGAGGTTGTCTGTTGGACTGTTGGTTGGGGTACAGCGCCTCTGCATATGGGGGAAGTTGGTTCATGCAGGGACAAGGCATTTATAGGACAGGGTGTTTGTAAAAGGGGGAGAAAGAGCAGCAAGGAATGGGCGCTGGGTGCTGAATTGCAAGCCTTTAGTTTGTACAGGTGCTTAAGTCAATAGACAGGCAGCCTCGACCCACATAGGTGGCAATCAGGCCATCAGAAACTTTGCTTCCAACTCCTCTAACGCTCTACCATTCTCCTTGCCATATCTTATACACCCTTGCACTGTTTTGAATCCGCTGCAAAAAAGCAACGGAAAATGTCATCAGACACACAGATCTCTGCCCTGTGCTGATAACTTATTAGCAAAGGATGTGGGATAAGAAATACAAGAGATAGAATAAACTGCACCCGAAACAAAAAAAAAAAGAAAAAGACAAAGATCATGTTGAAACTGCTTATTTATTTAGTTAAGGATGTTAGTGCTGAATTACTTGCATGCAATTTAATTAAATGTCATTAGTAAGAGTTGGATGAAATATACTGATGTTTTGCCATTAATTTGAAAAGGATAGTGATATTGCATGTTCGCTTCAGGCCCCATTTCAGATTATTTACTTCATTAAATTCTTTCGAAACTCAGCTTTTGGCATAGTACATCGAATGCACTAGAGGTTTACACATAAAAATGAAATCTAATGATGATCTGTAGCCATTTATACAAGTGTACCATTGATTTTGTTGTGTTGCTAGACCTTTTTCCCATCGGTGAAAACATCAAGTTTTTGACTGCTAGTTTTTCAGCATTTGGTACACATAATTAGGCTGATTTATAACCTGATTATCCGCAAGATTTACGCGAATTATCTGTAGTTTATTGTGAGGCGAGAAGAGGCATACGTTTTGCACGTATGGATGTTTTCTGTGTGGCTCTTTTTATTTTGCCAATTTATGTAAGTAGTAAGGAGCCTTCAGCACCTGTCTGTAGGTATCAAAGCAGGGGCAAATGACACTCAAGTAACTACCTGGGGCAGCAGAAATCTTTTTTTTTGTTTTGCCAAAAGAACTCCTCTGGCCAGATGCAGTATCCAGATGCAGTATCCTAGCAGCGAATCCTTGATCACCGAATCTAGTGGAGTCTGGCATGCCAATATCCAATCAACATACTAATTCAGGCAGCCAGACAGACTCATTAAAATGCTACCACTGAGATTTCCAGGCCTTGTCTAAGTTGCACTAATTAGGCCACTGCTTTAAATGAATCATTAATGTGTTTTAGGTTGGTAGTAAATGACTGTGGACTTTTCAAAATACAACAATAACACTTCTGCGATTCAGCTTGGCTGTCTTTGTATTGTCTTTGTATTGCTTGTCTCACTCATTAAATACAAATGCATTGCAGCTGAGGTTAGAGTGCTATAGTGAATGACATGAAGTTTTATTCCTTTGTTCTCTTTAAATAAAAGAAATAAACGAGATAGCTTTAGATGCCATGGGGTTCATATTGTACACAGGGACAGTAGTCATCACCATGATTGTGTACTAATGGACTATTGTTACAAAACTGATGTTAAGTGCTATTCGTTGTGAATAGTTGTTTGGCTGTGATATTAATGAAGGTTTATGAAGTTGTATTATACACAATACCTGTCACTAAGTTTTGTATCTTGTGGTTGCTAAGCAGCGTTTTGTCAAAATAAGTAGCCTATTGTTAGAAAGATAAAGGTTAGCGTTAGAATGCAATGGTACATTGTTAGAAGGTGCCAAGTTTATCAGTCGTCTGAGGGTCCAGTGTTTGATATTTGGATAATGATAGCAGGGCAGTTAAGGGATTGTGTTGCACTCCAGCCTGACAAGTTTACTGTGGTGTTGACACAACTTCTTGTTTTGGGAGGCATTCCTACACGCTGCCTTGCTATGCATAGCTATTCTGCTAAACAAGACCCTCTGTATACTATACCTGCTTACTAGCATATTTGCAAATAGGGCACAAAACTACCCCCCCCCCCCCCCTCTCTTCTCATTTGGGTCATATGTTGTGCAGGAGATTGTCACATTATTACTGGTCAGGTATATTTTGTTAGTGCCCCAAGGAAAGCACTGTGATGGTTTAAGTAGTAGGGACAATACTATGTGTACTCATATTATAAAAATGATAAAAATATGTTGTCCAGTGTTCAGATTAGACAGGTCTATGTATATGAAGAAGTCCCTACTGGTCAGTGCAGAGTTGAGAAGTAGATATAATGCAGTGGTAACATAGGATATTTCATTGGTATCAAAAGCCATGGGAACATGATAGTGTAGATTATTTAACCTTTTTATGTCCATGATTTAAACTATGTTTTTGAATGAGCTTAGAATCTATCTATTCAGGGTGTAAGAGAATATAAGATCAAGTTCTTAGCCTTTATGTGGTAAATTCATCCTCTATTGTTTTGAAAATGTTGTGTGTCATTAAATTGTCATTAGTTGAGTTTATTGTAAATGTTATACTCATGTCTTTGCAGAGCGCACAATAAAATTGAAAAAATTGAAAAAGATGTCATTGACCAACTGCCAAAACTTCGAGTATTAGACATCAACTTCAACAGAATCTCCGAATTGAGAAAAACAACTTTTCCATCTCATCCCAGTTTGCATCATATGTAAGTATATTTCAATGGATTCGTCAAATTTTGATGGTTCAATGACTATAGCGACTAATTTATTAGCCTGCAGATTAAATGTAGGCTGTATTATATCATCAGCTTTATCCAAAGTTCTCCAGGCATGGCCAGTTATCAATGATACCAAAAACTTCCTTTTCTGAGGGTCAAGTGATTTGAAAGTTTCCATTTTACAAGCGATCTGGCCTTTTATGAATGTTCTATAAGACATTCGATTTAAGCTTTGCTTCTAGTGTTTGGAGCCGTTATCATTATTCATAGGGCTCCTGATCCATTCGGTTTCTTTCTGTGTAGCCGAAAAGGAGGTAATTAGGTGGAGTATGAGGCTCTATGAGGTGCTTTAGAGATATGGGGAATGAAAAGGCCTTAATATGATATCTAGGGCTGTGTACTGAGGCATGGGAGTTGGAATAACTGCACCCAGTGATGTGTGAACCTGCGTGTCTGCAGTCTGCTGATAATTCTTAGTCACATTACAGCAGCAGCAGCAGCAGCAGCATCACTCAGAGGTTGATGATGAAACAGAACAACTCACAAGTAATGTCAGAGCAACATGGATGTAACTCAAGTGTTGGCTGGAAGTGATGCGTCCTTTGTGGGACCATTTAACATGGTTAATTAAAGTGGAATGATGAAAATGCATGTGTATGTACTATAATTAAGTACTAATGTTAAATCATCCATGATTGTTTTGATCATTATGAATGTTCCTTCCTGAAAAAGATTTCAAAATACTCCATGCAGAAGGTTTATTCACATCTTTATGATATCCATTAGTCATCTATATAGACCTCTCTTTGGGAAGTATAATTAAGTCTATATACAGGAGTAATAAGATTTGACTCTGCTATTTATTGTAATCTGCCACAAAACTAGAGAGCAATACAGAAAATAACCGTCAAAGTTGTGTTATTGCCCTGGGCCAGCGAGCGACCTGCCATGGGTCATAACTTGTGATTGATGTATGGCTTTTCCAGCCTCTGCATATACATCCAGCTATCTCCCCATGTACCTTTCATCTCTGTCTTTTATCCCCATCTCGTGGTACTTCTGCTCTCAGCATATTTCCACATGATGTATCGCGTTCTAAGTGGATGTCGTGTTGTGTTGCATTTGCCTCTTTTCGGATGCTTTCTGAATCTTCTCAATGCTTCAAATTGTTTTTGGGAGAAGTCGGATATGCTAAGGTTAAACTAGAGCCGCCTTCAATCCTATGTATATTGCCTTTTTCTATCTAGGATTGTTTCAATTCCTGTGGAAAGATTTTAGGAGAAAATAGTTTATCCTGTTCATATATTGCCTCAGTTGCTTGAAATCTTAAAATAATCTTCTACCAAGTTGGGAAAAGGAGTATGTTCTGCATTTTGAATAGAATAAATCTGTATAATTCTCAAAGTGCATAATTTCACTGAAACAAAAGATGTTGCACTGCGTTGTTGGGCGTGGCGTCTGCCTGCAGTTTTCTGTCTGCAACCTTCGAGGTGCTTTTTGATGTGTGATAACATCTTACAGAAATGCAGGTGTTCAGGTCAGGAACAAACACCAGGGAAGGGAATTGGGTGCACAGCTTGTAGGTCACTCAGTTGTAGGAGCTGCTGTGGAGTGTGATTGTTTAATGAAATCTGTAGTATGGAGCAAGCAGCCTGGGTGCAGTATGGAGTCTTTTCATGACTGTAGGGTCACTGAGTGGTGCCAGCTTGTTGATCATATCGTTTTGGGGCAAGGCACAGACTTGGAAGTGTTGAGTGGGCCCTGTGTACAGTGTGAGTTATCAGGGTAAGCCATAGAAATGTTAATTTGCAGCTTGTAATGCTCTAGAGGAACAAGCAGCCCCACTTGACCCAGGCCAGTCTAGAGGTGTCGAGCCAAACACTGGTGCACTCCTTGCCTGTCATAACACTGCACCTGTGCCAGTGATCTCAACATCCTTTCTGCTACTGCTGCTACTGCTGCTGCACCCCATCTCCTCCTCACCCCGCATCCTTCTGCACCATCACATCTTGACCTTGTGTTTTAGCTGCTGCTGCCGCTGTGGTTGTATCACGGCTAGAACTTCATATATTGAAAACCCTAAAGTGTAAATGTGATATTTTTTGCCGCTTGGTTTTCTCATAGGTGTTTCACATTTGTGTGTTAACATTACATTAGTTTGGCAAGCAGGTTTGATAGGCCAACATTGAGAAGAGTCACAAGGAAGCGGAGAATTCTTGGGGGTTATATTATGTATTACAGTGATGAGAGTTGTACACTTTAAAGACATACTCTAATAATACATACAGGAACTTGCGTGTAGTAAGAAATAGAAGTGAAGAGAAGTGAGAAAGTGAGAAGTGCTGGCCAACAGATGCTGCCTGTCATTCCACACACAGGGGCTGCCCAGCTCTCCTGCTAAATAGTCTGCCAAAATCTGATTTAGGGGACCAGTCTAGCCCCCACACCCCCTCCTCTTCCTGCCTCTTTTACACCCTCTAAGCTTCTGTTTCAACCGACAAATTGTGTTAGAAAATATCACTGGGTTTTGCATTGCTCTGTCAAAATAACACACAATACTTCGTAGATAACGTTTTCACTGATCAGCACATATAGTATGATACTGTGCAGCAGCATTTAACCGGTGAGTGTGGTAGTGGGATAAACTTCGACCTAAACTGGAATATCATTTTATAAAGGATGTAGATTCATTAGACTTTCAGAGATCACTAATGTGAATCCCATATGTTGCAATGGCAATTTTCCTGAAGATAGGTTGATCGAGGGGTATTATAAACAGTTGGCAAGATGTGTGAAGGTGGGGAACACATGTGTCCAAAAGTTTATAGCTAATGCCATGTTGATAAGAAATAAAGCAGGGCATTAGGAGGATATTTTGGGCAGGGCGGAGAGAAACTTAGCAGCCCATGAGATGACTGTGGTGCCTTGGGAAATATGGCAAAGTCATCAGGGGAAATGCTCTGGCAAGGGATGATTTAAGCGTTGCTAGCACACTCGCTGCTACTCCATCAAAAAAGTGACTCGCATTGGCCTTCTACACTAACCCATTTATTATTTTCTCTCCTTTTTTTTGCAGATTTCTGAACAACAACAAAATCAGCGTCATAGAAAAAGGCAGCTTAGACAATTTAACTTCTTTGGAATGGCTGAAACTGAACAAAAATCGACTGAGTGGCTTGCCCAAGGAACTCTTCTCCAAGCTGAACCGCCTGCGTTTCTTGTAAGTGTACACAGTTCACCTGGCAGTGCCGCATAGCAAGCATGCTAGTATGCTGTCCTACAGTGACACAATGGGGCTAGAATGCAGAGACATTAGAACAGGTTCTGATGATACATGATGCTATTGGGTGGGCAGGAATAAGGGGTCTAAATTGCATTCATCGGAAACGGTGCAAACTACCGAGGGCTTGGGATGGTGTACGAGCTGTACTAAGTGCACTGTTTAGCTTTCTGTAACACTGCATGAACTGTGTACACGTGTTTAACATGCGTATTGTAATTATTCTGACATCACTGTGCACCAGCGCTGCAGTCCTGCATGTGGCTATTCTGTGGATTGGACCATAATGTGGAGCTGGGCCATTCTCTGTAACAATGTATAATATAGCGAGGAAATTGTCACTGTTATGACTTGTCATAAAGGACACATGAACTGGCCTGGCCCTGCCAGCATTTATTCATTATTCCAGTCAATTACAGCGGTGATTTATATCACCAAATGAGCATGTCAGGGCCCCCAAATGCGACAAATAGAGCCAGGATACAGATCATTGCTGACAGTTTCTGATTGATTAGTCAATGTGACTAAGTGTCAAAATGCTGGAAAAGTGGTTTATCACATTAGCTCCTTTCAAATTGTCACATTTTATGACTATCAAAGCATAGGAAGACAACTACTTAGAATTTAAAATTCATGAGCATACCTCATAATAGCCTGAATGATCAGAAAATCCTTGCATGTGGGTATGTTACAGTTCCTGAAATAGATGCATTTTGGGGTAGATCTCAGCCATTTTTGTGTCGCTTTAAATTATAATTGTGTTTATCATGAAGAAGTGTCAGCAATTGATGAAAATTTTCATAGAGCATCATTAAATTAACGTAATCTAGTCATAATAGACTCATAAATAGACAACTGACCGTTTCATTGCTATTGTGCCAAATCCAGTACTGCCAGCTTTTAAGAATGGTAGATTTGAGGTTTTGATATCAACATTGGCAGTTTGTTTATTGGTGTACTATTTATTTTTTCAACCTCAGATTGGGTTTTGATGGGCCAGTTGACCAATTTATTTCGCTGCTATTGCCTCATGTTTATGTCAGTACTGGTGGATTGGAAATACTGATTTCTTCTTGTATTGACTTTGTTTGGTCTTTTTGCAGGGAGCTGAATCGAAACAGACTCAAGACTATTGATGGATTGATGTTTAATGGACTCGAGAATTTGGTTTCTCTGAAGCTTAAGAGGAACGGAGTGACAGAGCTGATGGATGGAGCCTTTTGGGGCTTGTCCAGCATCCAGAATTTGTAAGTTTCCGTCGCTAATTTGGCTTCCCTTTTATATCAACCCTTTATTTCTTTAAATTGATGAATGCTTGGTCAGTGCAGGAATGTTATTAAATTATTTATGTTGTTGATTTACAGGGAGTTGGACCACAATAATATCACATCGTTAAGAAAGGGCTGGTTGTATGGATTGGCATCCTTGCAGCAATTGTAAGTACCAACATCATTTCTGTTTCTTCCTCCGGCATTTTTACAATGACGATGTACTTCTTACCTTCTTTTTACGACAAACAGGCTTTGTTATGAAATGATGAGAATTATGATTGAGCCAGTTGATTATCCGGAGTGAATTAATTGAATGACTTACTGGATATTTTACTTCCAATATGACACTTTCATTAACAATTGCACTGTAAATTCATTCATAATTTAACTCCTTAGGCTTTGTTAGATGTAGTCTAGGAGTAATAGCTGCTGTATTGCATAATGATGATTGTAATATATGCCACAACACTTCAATGAAAAATTCAGTCTCTTGTGCAGATCCGTGACTAGTAAATTAGTTCATTAATAACCCATTGTCATTAAAAGGATAGGCAACTTTATGGTTGACACAAAGCCCTGGTTATGTTCTGTATGCAGCCTATAGGTGGACACCGGTGTGGTCATCTGTTTGTAGAAAAAATTCGGAGTAAATGACTTGTCCTGATCTGTGCTATACAAGATTTTTATGCAACTGAACATCAACTCAATTAAAGGGCCACCTGTTGCTTGAAGTCTTGACTTTTCAATCTGGCAGTTTAGGTGATGTTCAGCTTTTAAATAGTGATTGAATGATCATGCTTATTTGCACAAATAGAAGACGGGAGAAGAGTGCATTATTCATTTTTAGCGCCCGCATGACATCTGAATGGGCAGGACTGCTTGTGAGGTAGAAAGCAACTCGGTGTGGTGTCCGAACAAGCGAACGTTTGATGGCAATGTGGCTGAAAGTGACAGTAGCAAGAAAGGGTGAATAAAGAGGGCAAATAAGAGCGTTGGGGTGTGAGGGAGGGTTTGTGTGAGGTCAGGTGAGGTGTGATGGCCAGTACGCAATGCTGTGACACACACAATGATGGCATGTTGCAGGCTTGATAGACAGGGGAAGCCACCAGCAGTTGTTGTCAATGTTTGCCGAGCATCTGCACCCCTCCTATCTCAGATATGTTTGCTCTCCCTTTTCAACAGGCACCCCTACCCTCTATTCGCCCTAGAAGGCTTCCTTGCCCAAATAAAGCTAGACAGCTTTCTGGCGCCTCAGAGATCAGGCTGTTCACACGTTCGTGTAGCACACAAGGCCGCTGTCATTTACTCATACATTTCCAGTGTTTATTCAACCTGTGCCCATTGAATCTGTCTCAATACTCTCCAAATGATGACCATTAAAACGTGCAGGCGTGAGGCTCCTCTCTCGAACACTTACCTGTCAACAGCCTCTCAAATCCAAGCCACAAAGTAAAAACTCTACTGTTGCGCGCTTTTCAAAGCGCTCGAAATATGTGCAATATTGCTGGCTGATGTTTATTTTTCCAATTCAGCCATGGCAAAAATTCTCCTGTTTACATATGGCAGTTTGATGCTTACTTTGGGTTTTTGAATTGTGAAAGAGGAATGCTCTCTGGGGACTAATGAACATGTCCATGTTATAGCTTATATTTGGTGAGGTGACAAGCTCGATTTGAAGAGAAAAATTAGTTCATCATATCCTGGTTTATTCCTTTGTCCATTTGAGGTTAAAGCTAACAAAGGCACCTGCACATTCAGCGACATGAGTATATAGTCCGTGCAAAATGAAAAGATAACAGACAAAGCGTAATATAAACATCATCGATGTTTGCTTAAGACTCCTGCGTTCACTCTCGTACATGCTATTGTAAATAGGGAGCAACTTCAGTAGTTCTCTTCATAGGAATGAGTTGGTAAATCATAACATGATAGCCATGATAGCTGGGCTAAGACGCACTTGACCTCTATTTGACCTTAACCAGTTATTGAAGTACTGTATTTGTATTAGTATAACTCTGGATTTAATAAAGGATTTGATTGTATGGCACCTTTTGAGAGGTGGACACCTGCACACACATATCGAGTGAATTGGCATTGTGCGAGGATGATCACATATTCAAGAAGATGAGATGAGTTTTGGATTCATGGTCCTGTTCTATAGTGGTCATAGTGATATTAACCTGTGACAGATTTGAGACAGGTTTTTGCAAAAATGTTTAATGTAATGAATATGAGTGCAGAGGTGAAGGTTTTATATTGGTTCTTTATATCACCAGGCCTGATATCACCAGGAACTCTGCAGTCACAAAATATTATGGACTTACTGGTTGTGAAGTAAACTGGGTACTACCTAATTTTCGCCTGTGTTAAATAGGAATAGTTACGGAAAATGTTAATCTTACAGCCCCAAAAAAATAAAAAAAGTGAAGTTTTGCCTGGGAGGTGGACTGAAACTAAATCCAAATTTCTCGTTTTAATTTCAGGGAACTTTCAACAAACCAGATCCAGGATATTGAAGCAGACAGTTGGGAGTGCTGTGGTCTTCTGTCACAACTGGATCTGACCCATAACAACATGGTCAGCATAACGGATGAAACTTTTGCCAATTTGCACTCTCTGAGAGATCTCCGTCTCAACTTCAACAAAGTATCGTTCATAGGAGATGATGCCTTCACGGAATTGTCTGCTTTGGAGAGTCTGTAAGTGTTTTTAAAATAGAATACTGTATATATGAAGTCACACGGTGATTTAATGGCCACGCTAAAAATGCCTTGTCATTAGTTATGTCTTTTACAGTTGTAATAGCCTAATAAGTTGTCATGACTGGAAACATATTTGTCTTTGAAACTTGGGTGAATATGTTTCTGATATGATGAACTGAAGTTAGTAAAGTTGTTTTAGGGAAAAGTTTATAACTGTTCTGTGAATGACACAATCTTTTGTCCTTTTTTCCAGTGATTTGAGTAATAATGACATCTCCTGGACGATAGAGGACATGGATGGGGCCTTCACTGGTCTTGTCAAATTGAAGCGTCTGGGTCTTAACAGCAACCGGATCAAGTCCATTTCTAAACGAGCCTTTTCTGGACTCGGTCAGTTGCACAAGTTGCATCTGGATGACAACAACATCAGCTCAATCCAGAGCAACGCCTTCTCCCCTCTGACGGATCTTGTCGAGCTGACCGTCAACTCTTCTAACCTTCTGTGCGATTGCCAGCTGTCATGGCTACCAGGCTGGCTACGAGAATCAGGGTTCCAGAATTCAGTGTCGCTGATTTGCTCTCATCCTGATTCTCTGAAGGGCAAGACTGTCTTTGAAGTCGAACCCCAGGACTTTGTTTGCAGTAAGTACAATAAGATTTTAAACTAGTTATTGATCACATTGACTTTTGACCTCTCTGGTTATCTGAAGATCAAATTAATCAATGATAACTGAAAGTGCCACGCTTCAGTTGTGTCTTTTACAGTCTCTTTATTGCCATTAAACTCCTTGTGAGTAGAAGATAAAAATATTACAGGCACACCTGTACTGATAAGATGCACTACCACTCATCCCTTATTGTGATTAACTAACTTCGGTGCCTGGATGCTTTGTTGAAGGTACTCTCGTTGTCAGTTTTATCTTGCGAACCGCAATTTTATCTCGAAAACCTCTTCATGTATCTCTTGCCGTGACCTGTTGTGTTGCATTTTGATAACTTAATTTAGAAGCGGCCTGTTTATTACTTGATACAAAAACATGCTTTCACAATGAAATTTGGTCATTTAAAGTATCATGATAAAATGGTACTCGAGGTTTGAATGAGATTTGAACCTGTCACAGTTAGGTTATCAGCAGTGTACACCTGTGTTGAATATGCGTCTTTTAACATGTTTCTCATGTGAACATGAAATTTTGGTCATGTCGATGGATACATGACGGTATGGTATGAGACATGACTTTAAACATGTGTTTGAGTGGACAGTTTTGAAGTGATTGGATCCCTGCCCTACAAAGTAATACAAATCAGCAGCAAATACTAGGTATATCCTTGGTGCTGATTATTCTAAGATGACAAATCTAATAGTAAATATCAGCCTATTTTTCTTAGGATAGTAAGTGATGAGCTATGCAGAATTCTTATTCACACAGAACGCTGCATATTTTTATGTTGGAAGTATCAGGATATTTGGTTATATTATGATATTATCTTTCAGGTGACTTCCCCAAGCCTGTGATTATCAGCGAACCTGAATCACAGATGGCGCTCAAGGACAGCAACGTCACTTTGGAATGTACGGCGGCGAGTAGCGGCGAATCCCTGGTGGAGTTCGCTTGGAAGAAAAACAACAAGGTATGATTAAAAAAAATTTTGTTGTTAAACTCTTGATTGCAAATGCGTAATGTCCTATTTTGTGATTGATTATGGAGCAATGATGGATTAATATAATTTTTTTTGTCTGATAACAGCTGATGTTGGATGCTGAGGTGGCAAACACAGCAAGTACAAACACAGGAGAGGTCACCAAGTACACAACAAGATTACACATCACAAATATTCAGAATGATGCTGAAGGTCGCTACCAGTGCATCATTTCCAACAAACTGGGTGCCACTTACTCCCACAAGGCTCAAATTACTGTCCTAGGTATGCTACTTTATTTTGATGTGGTGTCTGTGCTCTGCTTATTGCATTCCGTGCACCTTCTGATCGTTGATTGAAATATTTCTTAAGATAACAAGCAAATGATATTTTGATATTACGTCACAATAACTGAACACTAGATAAATATCCTTCATGATGTAACTGTATGTAACGTTCCAAAGTCATAATCGCACTACGTTTTAGTCTACTTTCTCAGTTTGTGATCAATTAAACTGTTTTAAATTCGTGTAAGATGAAGAAGTGGCAAATCTTGAAATAGGGTCTAACATTGTCACATCATTGCATTTGCAGTTTACCCCACCTTCACGAAGACACCGGATGATGTCACTGTCCGTGCTGGGACAACAGCTCGCTTAGAATGCGCGGCCATGGGTCACCCACAGCCTGTCATTGCATGGCAAAAGAACGGAGGCGATGACTTCCCAGCTGCGAGAGAGCGTCGTATGCACGTCATGCCAGAAGATGACGTCTTCTTTATTGTCAACGTGAAGAGCACTGATCAAGGCATCTACAGCTGTACAGCTACAAATGATGCTGGAACTATAGTTGCCAATGCCACTGTCAATGTATTAGGTAAGATTGGCTGACCTGAGGTTTCGATGCTTTATACATATACTATATGTTGTTGTGAACAGTTATTAATACCTAATTATAAATTTTGACCTGATTTACTTTCTTATATTGTCAGCAACTTTTGGTTTGTAATAATGTGGGTCATCACAGAATGGTCATTCTGATTACATGAAGAAGTTAACAGTCCTAAAATGTATAGCACTCTATCAAACATTTCGTCAAGATACATGAAGTGGAACATTACATTATTTTGAAAGTTATTCAATGCCTGGGGTTTGTTATAATATGAGGTAATTTATTTTTCAGAAACTCCTGCATTTGTGAAGAAAATGGAGGACAAAAAATCAGTGGAGGGGAAGACGACAGTTTTGGAGTGCATGGCGTCTGGAAGTCCAAAGCCAAAACTGGAGTGGCATAAAGACGGTAAACCTCTGCAAGTGACAGAGAGACATTTCTTCACTGCAGAGAATCAGTTGTTGATAATCGTGCAGACGAAACCAAGTGATGGTGGAACGTACACTTGCGTCATGTCAAATACCCTCGGAACGGAAAGAGGGACATCTCTGCTCAGCGTCATATCCTTAGGTCACGGTGACGAGGATGGGAGCGGAGGGCTGAACGATGACTCTACTACGACTGGGATCATCATCATCGCAGTGGTGTGTTGCGTTGTAGGGACATCTCTCATATGGGTGATCATCATTTATCAAACGAGAAAGAAAAGTGAAGAATATAGTCCCACACCCACGGATGAGACGACCCTACCAGGCGAAGTTCCTACTCCATATCATACAGACAAAGAGGGAAGTTCATCTCCTGGTCCTAGGGCTCCTCCTTATTCTACCTCATTTCCAAGTGAGTATACGTTAAGACTACTTCATGTTGTTTTTCTTTAAACCTCTCCTTTCAGTTATTTTATCAGTTAATTTCTGTCCTACTTACATATGCTTACTGTTTAACACAGCAAAACACCAAGTCACAGACACTAATTTCTCAACACAACAATTATAACTTTCTTTAATATATCCTTGTTGTTTAGTTCTGTAGTGTAGTGTTAACACGTAGAACTGGATCACACTCGCTTCATGTAAGTAACACTGGTGCCGGTTTTCAGGGTTTGGGTCCCATGGCCGAGAGACTTATTTTAACCTCCCTCCTGGCAAAGCCCACCTTGCTGCCCTCTTTCTCGAATGTGGTGATGCTGACCATACTCTTGCCCTTCATGATGACCATTTCGCAGGCACTGCTCAAGGTATGCTTTCCTCTCGTAACCCGGGTGTAGATGACTGTTTGCTCTGCTTGCACATGCTCTTTTAACATATATAACACTCTCTGGTGTGTCACAAGTTCGTAATGTTCATTGTGCAACCCTTGTTAAATGTCATTGTACTTTCATAATGCTTTGTAACAGATATAATAGATTTGATTTTAACATCATGGAAAGGTCATGTTTTCATGTTAAGTACTTTCCTGATTTGGTTCAGTTTCTCATATGATAACTGATGTCTGTAACTAAAGTGGGATTAACTAGGGCCTTTCATTTCTCTCCGGTTCTTGTCTGACGGTTTGCTTGCTCATTGTCATTACAGATAGCAGTATTAGTGGGTTGCATCGTCTGCAGGCGAGTGACTCCGATACCATCCACAGTTCCTCACCCAGTACTCACAGCACGCGGAGTACGCACAGCACAGGAGTGCTGCAGACATTCCAGCCCACTCCCAGTCACACCCCAACTTCTGCGCCCCATCCTCCGCCACGCCAAGACGCCACCATGGCCGTCGTCCATCCCGGCCCACACGGAGGCGCCCAGCCACATTTTGTTCATATTGTCGATGATGGGATGGACCCACATTATGGCTCCAGGCCTCCAGAAAAAGGTAAATACAAGTCAGATTCATAAGGAAACTTGAAGCCTCAATAATTTCTTCATCCACTTGATTTAACTGAATTGATGAAGTATTAATTCATTGCAACCAATTCAACATTGCAGGTGGAGAAGGCGTTTACGAAAACATGACATTCCCAGCTGTTACCTCTAATCCTCAATTATCTTCATCATCTCAACCTCAGCATCCCAGTTACACGCACAGCTTACCCAAAGGTATTCATTTTATTTCCATCTTCAATTGTTCTGAAAATTTTACTCTTTTTTTTTTTGTTGTGACATTGCTTAAATTTGGGATTGTAATTGTATTTGTCTAGTTCTGTTTGATAAACAAGTTTGTGTGTTTCCAGATTCTCATGGCAATAGTATTAAAGATCGCTTCACGTGGCATCCCTCATCACCTTCCTCATCATCGGGCTCCTACGACCCTGCGGAGACCGCCGCACTGCTGGGCAGTCAAGTCCAACGTCGCCCTTCATCCTCCTCATCCTTGCCACCTCAAATGTCGTCATCAGACGTGGCTGACTCACAAAGACATTTGCTGCGGATTCATGACAATCCGCTGGCCACCACAGACTGTTCAGAGCAGCCCCCGTCTTACTCATCAGTGCAAAGGGCATCTGCTGCTGATGCTCAATCACAAGTCATTCCAGAACTAGGGCGCGTCCCTTCTGTAAGTACGAGTAGTACCGCTAATCATTCATCAAAACAGCCACAGCATTTACCGCACAGAACTGTGTCCCCTTCGCCAAAGGTATAGCTGCGGCAGCGGGCAGACTTGTGATTGCGTCAGGTGGTAAAGATGACGGGTATGTGATAGCAAATGCCGAGTAATACTGCTCTGTTCAAAAGGGCGTCTTCTGTGTGATATTATGACTTGTATTTGGACCATGTACCAAGCGTGCTTCAAGAAATTCATCAATGTTTCATCCGCATACATCAGTCTGTAGATAACCATCTCGTTTCATACTTTGTAGATAGAAAAACTATTCATCATCATCCCCTCATTTGTCATGGTTCATCACTACGCCAAAATGTTCATAATAAATTAATCATATCACTGGCAACAGTAGATGAAATGTAATATATGAATATACTCAAAAGTGTAGATATTGTATAAATTGTACAAATAATTTACATCCTTTGTGGCACAGTTTTTCAGGGTTATATCATGGATGATATGATCATTGTCATTATTTGAATGATTATATTTTCCAGCCGTTTGTTTATTGTAATGCAATCCACTATCTTGTATTTGCTTTGTCAAAGTTCATACCGAAATTAAAGAAGGCAAATACGAAATAATTTATGTCTGTGTTTAAATTGTTTAGGTTACGTACTGAATTAATGTTCTCAGACTAAATTTCCGTACTGTTATTTGGTATATTATAAGATGCACCAGCCCAGCTGTAATGTTTTAAATACAGTGTATGCAGTCTAGTGGAAGTCTGTAATCATGTGGGTATCCAAAGATGTTTTACTTGAATTTGAGTTATTAATGTAACTTTGAGTTAGTAAATGTTGGTGCAGTCTGTTTCTATGTACGTCGAAATGACAAATCATGGACAAAATTGTTGTGGCATTAAATCTCTATTGGTATGAATAACAATATTTCTTATTAATACTACCTCTTACCTCACTTGCTATGGTTTTGACCAAATACCAACATATTGAGATCTTCCATACCATTGCTATATTGAAATTTTATAATGTACCATGTATTGTGTGAAATTAACGTGGGATCATGTGGAGGTCATGCCTTGTGCTATAATTCAAAAGTTTGGAGCTGTTATTAAGTATAGCAACTGCTACAAGTCGCCTGCTATAAAATTTTTTGAAAGTGGCAGCATTTAAAGTTTAGAAATGACTGTTTTTCTCCGGAATTGTATTATTTTGTTGTGCCAATACACTTGTTAACTTGAAATTGCACCCCTACAAAATTAATTGTAAAAGAATTATTGTTACAAAGCTAGAGATCAAATTGTGAGCAATGAATGCAATTATTATAATAGAAGGATTATGAACAATGTACAATAAAGGAAGACTATATACTTACATAGCATAAACTGTGGATGTCAGAAGTAATGAGTATTTTCTGTGAAAATACCAGGACTTTGTGATCACTGTTGTTGTGAAATCATGAACAGGTTGTACTTTAGTCATTGATTGAAAATGCATTATGATATGAATTATGTATTTCTTGAGGAAAGTGGCTCAAGTATTGAAATAAAATTCTATAATTATATATTAAGCCATGTTTTGTTTTTTATGCCAATTGTGAAAGCATAAATAGAATAAAAAAAAAATTAGAAAATTCATATTTTGCAATATGTATGCCATGTTTGGTCAAAATAGTGTATGTAACTTTCATGCATTAAATGAATTACCTTGAAAATGAAATTGGCACAATATTGAGTATGGCATCACACAGAACTTATGGGCAGTTCATGGGGGAAACTGCAGGTGGCAGTACCAAGCACCAGCCTCCTGGTGTTAATGTTAAATACCAGGAGCCCACAGTAAAAGTTGGTACCCACCAAAACGGGCTTGCCAACTGAAAAAAAATCAAAAACCACCAATTGACCTAAATGAAATACCTTTGGGTGATGCTTCTGGAGCCACTTGATCAGCATAAACAATACGAGGAAGTCAATTTATCCAATCAATCAATCAGCATTTTTATTTTTATTTTTTTACCACGAAAATTTTCCCAGTTTTGTAATTATGGCTTGTGTGTCGGTATTCCCGGTTCAAGCAATAATCACCTTTAATTTACAAGTCATGGTTCTTCATTCTTGCATCATCCCGATACAGCGACTTGGCTTTCATTACCACTGTAAGGAATTAAGAAAAAGAAAAAGCAACAAACCAGGCTATCATCACAAAATCTTTTGTTCTAGTTTACTAATTGCACTTCACACCTAACGAGGTATGCCAAAATAATGCCCCATTTTCCATTAAAACAAAGTGTCTGAACATTTTCCTGTCCACCCCCACCCCAAACTTTTGAGAACAAATACACAAACCCAAGTTAGACTTCGAAGTTTATTGAAAAATACCATGGAAAAGCAACAAACTTTTCTAATGAGGGATTAACACCAGCTGACCAAGTCCAGCAATGACCTGCATAATGTACTACTGTTGTCAACCCACAAAATCGCTGAATCTCGACCAAAGAAAAGTTTACTCCCCTGATAAACAGATGCATAATCCAATAAACGAAGATGATGCTTTAAGTAAAGCTTTACAACTAAACACCACAAGGCATCAAAACATCATGTTTATATAGAAATACTAAATATACACCTTGATAACAACACAGCTAATTAAGATAACAAAACTTGCAGATCAAAATAAGTTATAGCACACACATACAAATACATACAACACAAAGATACAAAAGGTTTTTGATGGATTCACGAGTTGCTGACTGGCATCACAAACAGCAAATTCTGCAAATTTGGTCAGCTATCCATTAACGTTCTCATTCATGACGGAATAAGCATATACAGCTACATGAAAGGTTCATCCTCTAACATTCACACAACATGAATCCAACATTCGGAAAGTATGTACATCTTTTTTTTTTCTGTAGTTAAATAGAAGTGATACATTTCTGCCTGAAAGATAGAACTCTCCCAAATTACTTTAGTCACAATAGACTTATATTTCCAGCTGTCCAACAGCTGTTGTTTAATGAACATTTATTGCCATGTACATTGAATCATACCATATAATTGTGCACTCCAGTGTAGCTGTACTTGCGCACTGACAAACACAGTATTTACAAGTAATTTAAAACACAAGAAGTAGCCAACAATTGGTTTGATGTTAGTGATTTCTTATTGAGCTATAATATAGGTCCAGTCCTTTCAGGAGGTATCATTTTCAGGGATCACCTTCACAGGCAGAAAACCCAACCCTTGTACAGTGGTGCCACCTAACACATTTATTTATAACACCAGCTTCAAGTGCCCTCTGGTGTCGAACAGACAACTTAAGTTACTTCAATGACTGGCGCAGCTGGTTGCACTGCTGATGATGCCTCAACAGGGACCTCGTTAGCAGCATCGACTGGTTCCTCAACAGGTGCAGGAACCTCGCTGGGTTTGTCCAATGCGCTTTCTGCATCCATCGGTTCCTCCTTGGCAGCCACAGGTTCTTCTTGTACATGACCATTCGTGTATGGCTTATCTTGTGAAACACTGTCCTGTGAAGCTTCATCCTGTGACACATCCGTCAAACCACTGTTGATGACGAGTGGAGTGGAAATGCTGTCGTCATCCGTGCTAGCGATGACCAGATTGCTCTTCGCTTTTGTTCTACACTTGAAACACACATAATCCTCTTCATCGTTTACATCATCATCGCCCAAACCCATACACAGCAAATGGAACCAACCCTCACAAGAATCGCACTGCACCCATTTCACCTCATCACCTTCAATAAGAGAAAAAGAGCAAATCAGTATGAAAATGACGCTTAGTACACAATCAGAGAAAAGTTTTTTTTTGTAAACAATCGGAGAAATGTTATTAATACTTCAGTGTATACCATGCATAGCAATATGTATGCACTGAATGCATTTGTATTTGGATTCTAAGATTTATAAACTTTTGGCTTTGAATAGCCGACCAGAATTTAAACTGGAACTAAGATTTTAACTGATGAATAATTTCCAGTGAAATATCTTCATGTGATGCATTCTTTGTGTTATTTTTTAGTAGAGTGTGTGTAAACTACTTTTTAAAATGTCTATCATAATCAATGTACACTGGAAAATATTATTTCCCTACATATCTAAATTCCATTAATCAGGTCTTCAATTCAAGATTTATTTACGAAGAAATGACGCACCTGTTGGTTTGAGACATTTGGTGGCAGAGCAGTCATCCTCTTGTTCATCGTCATCATCCGTTGTTGTATTTTGTGGTTTTTTCTTTCTAAGTCTCTTTTCCTTTAAATCCTTATCACCTTTCTTCTTCAGTTTCTTTTTCTTCTTTTCATCTTTCTCACCTTTCTTGCCATCTTTCTTTTTAGCTGCTGAAAATAGAGTGACTGGTGAGATACAATTCATTTTTGATTACCTCAAACATCCCAGTTACAATACACTAAAAGTTATCATACTTTTATCTTTGGCATCCCTGACTTTTCCATCCTTCATTTTCAACTTCTTCTTCTTCGGCTTCTCCCCATTCTCGATGCCATCAGGACCTAGTTCTGCGTCCTTCCTCTTTCGTTTCTTTTTCTTTTCTTCATTCTTTTCTGATTTGTCCTTCAGAATATCCGAGTCCAGGTCCTGGAAAAATCAAAGCGACAAGCAATGACTTAAATGTGACCATGACACCATATCTTTATCGCAATTGAGTTATGTTTTGTAGATGACATTCATTGCTATCACTCGTTTATGGGCCAACCTAAAAAAAAATTAAAACTACTTCCAGGAACCCAACTGACTCTAATTATAATAACATGTTTGTGTGTTTTCACTGATGTTTTGACCTCCTTTCATGACAGAAAAAGCTTCAGTTCATTGTTAAATTTTAACACTTAAAAGTCAATATTTCTTGTCCAGCGGCAGTGTTGTGATTTCAAGATTTTTGTGAAATGTTACTGGAAACAAAAAAAATAATTAGTTTTGGCCTTACTGACAGTATAACAGCATATATAACCTATCTATTCCCTTACCTGAAACTCCATAATTCGTTCAGCATTGCCGGACTGGCAAGCCTGCAAAATGCGCCAGATATGTTGAGTTTCATCCAGGGACACCTCTAAGAGGTCTCCCTCCATCATGAGTTCCTCCAGTTGTCCTTTCGCTTCAACTGACAGCTCAAGCACGGCCGATTCCATTGTTCGTGGAACCAGGGGCGACTTCCTTTGTTGTCTTCTAGGCGACCCTGCAGTGATAATGGCAGAATTAGTTAATTTTTCTATTCCTTGCAATTTGTTCTGTTAACAGTAGATTCAATTTTACACTATATATTACACATGTAAACCACATTAAGTTTACATAGATAAGATAACATTATATCACTGCAAAACTAATCCAACGGCTTCCAAGCTGGCAGCATAATTGATACAATTTCATGCCATCAGTGCACTAAATGATGATGCTTTCACCTGTACATTTGTAAATTGCTTTAAACTCATTTTTATAAATATTGTTTATTTTGGACAATATTCTGCATTATATGTACCTGCCTGAAGTTAACATAATACAGTATCATAATGACAACATACCTGGATTTGGCCTTGAGGCAGTGGAGTAAGCGTGTTCAGAAGACATGGCAACAGGGGGCACAGACGACTCGGTGTCTGATTGGGTGTCATCCGATGTTGTTGAGGGTGAAGGGGGGTTTGGCAAGGACTGAGAGTTCTCAGAGTCCAATATAGAGGGCGCCAAAAGCAAGGGAGTCGTAGGGCTCATTGCGGAGGTGTTGGAAGTGCTAGATACCCCTCCAGCAAAAGCGCTTTGCGTCACACTTTGCAGAGTTCCTTGCAGTTCTGGATTGCTCGCCGCTTTCATTAGTTCTGCATTGATTATCTTCTCGGTTTTCTCCCGAGCTGCTTGTTCCACAATACGTTGACTCAACATGCTCAGCTTCTGGAGAGCTGCTGCCAGCTCCTCGGTGGCCAAAGCTTGTCTCGCTCTGTCCTGCCAGGCCATGGCTCGCTCTGTCAGACACTGCAATGCCTCCCCTTCCGCTAATCTCACGGGCAACTTCTGCAGTGACACCAGCAGTGACAGAATTGTTTCTAGCCGTGGACGTCGAGATCGCAAGCACAAAGGGCATAGGAATTTGAGGTTCTTACAAGCCTGCATGACAGCTGCTTGACAGTTTTTGTTTTTAATGTTGGCTGACTTTGGAAGAGGAACACAATTGCCTGCAAAAAGAATCAATCATTCAGTTTATAAGCAATTAATCAAATAAGAAAACATTCGCACAAAGTTCAACACAGCAAATATTGCAAGTCTTCCTGAGACAATATAGCCATGGCCAGATGCACACGGATATATTTCTAATTGAGCAGGAGTATCATTTACAAAATGGTGTTATGACAGAAGCTGGACTAACTACTTCAAAAGACTAACTACTACATATAACTCTCAACAAGACTTACTGTGGTACCAGTCCTTGCAAAGCTCACACTGAAGCATAAATCCTGAAGGACCTTTCCGACAAACACAATACTTTGCGTCATTCTCCTGACGAGTGTGCTTCTCATTGTTTCCTAGGCGCTGATCTCTCATGGCATCAATTTCTCGCTGCTCAGCAAGTTTAAATGCTGCCACCTGTAAAATTGAAAACAAACATAGCCTCAATACAAAATAATTGTACTTTTTGACTTTTCATATTCCTCTATATTAACTTCCACTTAAAGAGTGCATCAATCTTTTCATCTTTTCTTGATGTTTGTGTCTATTTGAAATGTATTTCCTCATATCTTAGATTAATCATTATATCCATAATTATGTATTATTAAGCATAACAGTATAAACAACTGCAGTTGTCTGCCTACCATACTGTAAAATAAACATTAAATTTCATGTTAAAAATATAATCAATAAACTTAATATTAGAAGACACATTAGCCCAAAAACTTTACGAAAGAACCTTCTTCATTCCCTTTCAGCACACTCCATGCTTCAAACATAAACTTTTGCTGGTATAAACAATAACTTGCCATTGCTGCAGGGTCCATGTTTTCATCTGGTTTTAAATCACTGATATTGACATCTCTCTCAGGAGGTTTCTCATTCAACTCCTTTAACTTCTTTTTCCTTCCTTTGGCACTGGCATACAGACCAATGTCACCTCTTGGTGACAAAACCTACGAAGAAAATGACATCCTTACAACACATGCATACAGACAGTAGTCACATTTTCTTGAAAATAATACTTTACACATTTATGGAATAAGACCATCAGCTCAAGATTTGCATTTATCTTTTTCCTGGTCAGTCTACAACTGCTCTTTAGCATACTGAACCTTCTCTGGTCAGATATTTGATGCCATATCGAATTTAAGTTTCAAAAGGTCCAGAAAGACCCGACTTAATCAAGAAAATTATATTCAATTTCGGCTGAAAATGAAAAGGTACACACCTCTACCAGAGAGTAAACAGAATTCTTCTTGAGGAAAGTACGAGCAGTGCGTTCTCTCCATGACTTTGCAGATGCGACTTGACTTTCAAGCTGAGGCAATTGATCCAGCCTCGCAGGAATTGGACGACCTTTTGTCACTAAGTTTTCCAAGACGTCGACATACGGATAATGCTCTCCATTCTGAAATAACAAAAGGCATCAGATACAGGGGTATTTCATGTGCATAAGAATTCATTTAGCAGCCACTTTAAGTTTTTGCTCAGCAAGTATGCTTCAGAGATATGCACTAAGAATAATTAAACAGAAATATCTACACCATTCAACCAATCACCTCTTTCTTTTACATAATTTTGAACTTTAGAGCCAACAGGGGGAGCCGCGTGCCAGTCTTTACAGCCTTTGTTTGATGATGTAATCATAAAATCAGGTCACTGAGTGCATTGATGATGTCACAAGGTTGTGCAGCTCCTCTGTTGACCTAACAAGTCCCCCATTATTCCTCAAGAAATGGTCAAGGTTTTTACCTGGACACTGTCCACTTTAAAAACCCAGTCCTTGGCCTTCTTCACAGCTTCTTGGAGAGCAGAGGTGTTAGGCAAGTAAGCCGGAATGCCTTGAGCTTCCTTGATGATATCTTCCAAAGTTGACAAGATGTGTCTAGGTCTCGCTTGAAGACAAACTCTGGCTTTCTCTTCCCATCTTTCACTGATTGTCAAAAGATCTTGCAACTCTGCCATGGTTTTCTCACAAGCTGGATGAGGAGCGAGCCCGACTCCTGACTCAATAAGCTTTCGCATGTCATCCAGAGTGACCTTGCTCGTGTCTGACAACGTTTCTCGGACTTCATCAAGCCATTTCGCTTGTTGCAGCACCTGTTAAAAGACAAAATGAAGTTTAAGGTTAACAACCAGAACATTCTGTGCAAATTCACTCAATACGCTAATCCCCTACCAAGCATATTTATCATTCTGTGTGTTACATCTGACTCCACATTCAGTACTTACTCATCTTAAAATGTAGTATTATAGAAATTATGTCTTGAATTTCCACCCAAAATACTTCTGAAATGCAGTGTCCACTATTTACCTGCTTTAGACGAGGTATTTCAGGCAAATCAACATCGAGTGAGATGCTGAACTCCATGAGCTTTTCAAGCTTTTCAGAATTGGGAGTTTCTTCCTCCAAAGCTTCCTGGGCATCTTCCTGGAATGTGTGGACTTTCTTCAGCAGCTCCTCAATAAGTGCCGCCTCTCTGATGTTACATGGCAAATTGGACACCTGGTCACTGAAACACTGTAGTTCCTCGAGGCTCAGTTTAGCTTGGTACTTGGAGTCTCCTGATTGTCTATGCCTGAGATAATGAATTGGTGGTAAATTAAATTGTAGTCAGGAAATATAGTTCCAAGTAAAAGACAGTAATAAACTAGAATGCACATGGGATGTGCGGAGCTCTGCCCATAGATGCAGAACACTTAGATCCCGAATGGGATCGAAACCACAACATTTCCCGCCACTTTCGTCGAGTAATTCTGTTGACGCCCACCAGGGGCGCTGCAATAGCTCCACCAGCGGGCTGCATTGTGGGCTACGTCCTTGATTCGCGCAGGGTTCCCCTAATGGGAAATGGAGTGTATGGGACCAAACTAAGTTGGAACAGAGATAAAGCCTATCTCTTGTTGGAATGAGTGAATAACACAAATGTAGCGCAAGATTGAAGTGGTCAATAAGGCAGCGTGTGGAAAAACGGCAACCTTGCTGACTGGGGGCTTCCCCCGTTGCGGGGATTCCCTTGATGACGTCTTACGGACGTCTCGGGCAATGGCGAGAGCTGGGACAAAGTGGAGGGCAAAATGGGTGTAGAAAGTGGCTGTGCGTAGAATAATGGAGCCACGAAACACGCTCAACAGATAAAGGAACCTGTAAAAGGGGAATATGTAGCGTTAAACCACGGGATGTAGCGGAAGACGCCATGTAAGTTGTGTTATCACCGATCGTACAGCTTTCCCCAAAGGCGACGTCATCTCGCGAGATCGATGTAATAACAAAACCTCTGCCCCTACGGGGCAGAGCTAAATAGTAGTGATAGAAAACTTCTTGAAATAAACAGAATAATCAAAAAGATATGTTTTGTAAGAGCTTGGAGATCTGTGGAGTTTGTGGGATTACTGCCTCAATAACGACGTTGTCATATCATTAAATGTTGCTCATTATGTTATGTTTATAATGTACTGTGCAGCAATACAAAGCAAAGCAATAACCATGGTTACAGATATACACACCTTGTGCGCACTTTCTTTGTCACAAGCTGATTAGCTACACTGGCGCATTTTTCAGCTTCATTCACAGCCGAAATGAGTGTCTGCAACAGAGTGCTATCAGGGAATTTTTTGTCCTCTGCTTCTGCAACCATGTCCTTCAACTCCTGAAGGTCGACCTTCTGGTCATCTGTTGCTTCCAGTGCTTGTTTCACTTTGTAAGCCCAGTTGTCATAAGCCTCTGCTCGTTGCTTAAGGCGATGCAACATGGCTGGAAGCTCATCTAGGGTGTAGCGATAACGCAAGCAATGGTTGCTTGGAGTGCACTCGCAAAGGTCCTCTGCATGGTAGATACACACCACTTTATCTGTAATTAAGATGAAAGTCATTAGTTGCAATTAGACGAAAGACATCAGTTTCATAAATCAATATCAAAACTAATACTTATTACACATAGAGCCTTTAAAAATCAATTTCTATTCATCACTTACTTCCACTGCAGGTGCATGTGACAGCTGATAAGAAGCATGTGGTCTTGCACGCTTTACATTGCCGTTCATCATCAGGTAGTAGTTCAAACGCCTCTCTTTCTGCATCAGTTGTTCCCTATTGATGCAAAAAAATACATGAAACACTAACATAAACCCCTTTTAGTAGTAATTTCTACCAATAAGAAAATCATGAATCATCCACTATCTAATAGATAGTATCTACAGTTCTCATACGCTGCCACATAAAGGATTAAATGAACTTACTCTGTCCAGCAGAGCCTTGCGAAGCCTCTTCTCCTCATCCACCATAACAAGCATGTCTTGGTGTGTTGCTGCTGCTAATTCTACATCCAGATGATCTGGGTCTGCTGCCATCTTACAAATAAGTTCTTCATGAGAGAAAACGCACTGCCGATTTAGGGCTCTGTAGTGAGAGATACACTCTCTGCCAACTGGTAGCTACAAGCAAAAAACCAAAACTATCATTCATGCACATAGTGGTAATACTCTATCTCTGATCGAGACCCTCGAGTCATTGTGAACAACGCACTAGAGATCGCGCACAACTAACCCAGGCACTATTTACCTATGGTTATCGATTCAAACTTGCTCAATATCATTTAAGCATGTCAAAAACGCCAAAATTTGGATATAATATGCACTTAGCAAAGCTATCTACAGCAGTGAACTTCAACCTATTTTTTGCAGTTTGCAATGCCTTGCATGGACGTAGCCATACATAAGTATAGACCACTTGAGTCTTGGTAGACTGCGATCAGTCGTTCGCAAAATGATTAAGCAGACTACTTGTAGACAGGGTAATACTGGTAATGCTCAGAATGCATGCCTTTTTCGAGACTAATATACATAAGAAAGTAATCATGCATACCCAGTCAGATGGACAGAAGTTGACAGCCTCAGCAAAGTTATAGCCTTGATTGAATCCCGCATGGTAAGCTCTTGGGAAGGTGACGATGAACTCGCCAGCATGTTGGTCAGTTCGGACAACCTGAAATATCAACAGTTAAACTCACTACAAAGCCACTAGGGAGACAGCGAAAACTTGTTTACAATTATGGTAGTTAGAATTCAAGGTCTCTGTTGGATACATTCATCAATTTGTCAAAATTAGTTAATGTAAATAGTTGTATGTATTTTTCAAGCAACTAGCGTTATAACTTATAAACATAAAATGCTTACTGGAACGCCATATGCCATCAGAACATTGGGATTCATGATTGTTGTCAACTGATGGAGCAAGTCAGGGTGGTTTTCAAATAACTCAGGAGCATTCTTCTTCATCACAGCTTCAAGAAGTTCAGCTTTGGGCCCAGGGACTCCATACCAAGTTTTAGGCTCTCCCCTGAAATTGATCAATTTCAGAACATTGAATACTTGTAGGCACTCTGGACCACATAATAACAAGCCAACGATTGACTAACAGCAAATACACAAGGTGGCAGCACAAGCTTTTTACATTGGCTGATGGCGCCACCTAGCTTACTGTCATTCACTAGGAACAACAACAATCAACATTATATGAAATTATACAAAGTAGTTTGGGGTTTTGACTAAGTGGTTGCAACCAGTGTCAGTACTAATCAGGTTCAATATTTATATTAGCAGATTCTTAGGACTTATTGCTGATGGTTGAAGAAATCACCAGCTTTTGAGAAATTATATATCAAACACCATTCCACTTAAAACCATAGCTCTTGTCCTTGTGCTGTGAAACTTGAGAGAGACTTACCAGTGCATGTAGTTGATGGAGTAGCTCCAATGATCCTCATTATGCCAGCAGAAACTTGAGAAGCACATGCCGACATAGCACCAGGGTATCTGGAAAAAAAGTTTACCAATTTGATCAAGGACAGCTGCAACTGAATGGTGTGGGTGGTAAGTCAGAAAAGTGACAGAAGAAATAGTGGACGACTTCAGATCATCACTGGAATCATGGATGGTATCTTTGAATTTGCAAGTGAATTGATAATCACAGAAATAAAGAAATAACATTTGTGAAAATGAAACTACCTCAGTCTCAAAAGACGTGCAGCACAAAACCATGTAATTACCTTCATCCCAGAAATATCAGCATTTATATGACGCAAAACGGATGCATCTAAGACAGGCAGGTTGTTGAGATTCCACCCTGAATTAATGTAGTCTTCATCTTCAGCGAATTGCTCCCGGGTTTCATTGGTTGGGAAGCCACTGCCAAAATCCATAGCATGAATATCAGCCCCATACTCTACATGGACATCCTCCTCGATGCAGTTGACAAGACGCCAGAACTCTTTCTCAACCGTTGAGCATGGTACCATCTGAATTAAAAACAAAAGTCAAAGGTCAATGTTATCAGTTTACAGCTTTCTTGGCAACACATTCGGCAAGATCATGAAAGCAACGATACAGTGTCAAATGCAAATAGCATAAATAGTCATACTAGAATCCAGCCTATATAACCACTGTTAGATATCTCGAGCAGTAACACCTAGCTGACTCAGAATTACATTGTTTCTAAGATGCATTTTTGCCTTCATATTCCGGATGCAAACGCAAACCATCAAATCAAGCCAACAGTAAATTTATCAGATGTGAAGTGCAGTGTATTAAAAGAGATACCAAACTTACATGGACAGGCATACTGAAGTAATCCAACTTGAACTGGTCAGCCATTTCACCAAAGGTCTGCAGGTTGTATTCTCGTTTTGCTTGCTCAAAACCATATGCTTCCTGTGGCTTGCTGCATTCCTACAAGACGAAAACGTTGAACAATTGATACCCAAGTGAAATGTCAATTACCTGTTTACAATTCCAAGAAGTTAGACAACTGATATAAGTCCGATTTACAGTTTAATTCAAACCAACTGGTCAACAAATTCTAAATGGGTCTGATTGAAACTCAAAATGTATCAGAATATGTTGTTTCCAACGATACAACGCTGATAACTTTTCAAAGTTATTCAAACTTAAAACTTTAGTGGTGGCCAATGTTACAAGTCTGAGGTTTACTCAGTTAAATAGAAAAAAAAATCGCCACTCAAAAGGCAGACATATTAATGAGATGAGTCAACACAATGCAACACCTTTACGCCAATACTTTTTTGTATGAGGTCATTTTCTCGCAGCATAGCTACTAAGTTCAAGCAAAAGCCAACTGAATGTCTCTTGTAACAGTACTCTGGTGACAGCATTTACCTTTGCAACACATTTCGGACAGCGCCAGTCTCCTTTCGGGATGTCCTGCAAGGGCGGGATGAGACAGAAAGTATGGAAGGCGTCATCGCAACCGTCACAAAGAAGCATGCAATCCTCGCTGTCCCCTCGTTGGCAAGTGTGGCAAACATAGGTGTCCACCTGTTGACCAACAGAAAATAACATTAAACTGCGGTCAAGTACAGACAGAAACAGAAATGACAATGGGATACTTTTGAGCCAAACAGAGGGAGCTTCATGCCTGTCCTTACTATCTTTGTGACATCATCAATGTCCTCAATGACCAGATTGTCTGATTACATCATCAAACAAAGAGTGAAGGACCAGTATGGAGCTCCACCTATCTGCTCTGAAGTCTCCCATTTGAATGATTTCATAAATAGTGTATCTAACAAAAATGAGTACATTGCTGATTATCGAGGCTCAATGCAGTATAATTAATGTATATATTTTCTGTGAATGGCTTATGTAAATTCAATCAATTGTCCTGATCAATATAAACAATATTTCTGGCAAACCACAATAACATCGTTCAGGTTCATCCATTAGGTGGGATGACTTTCGCATTACATGTGTAGGACCAATAATTTCACAACCTCATTTTACTCGATTTCAGCTGGCCAAAAGCATTTACTACTCTATTTATCCTCCATCTTCATCTAAACGTACTCACGTTTTTTAGGACACAACAGTTTATAAAACACAGAATAACACTTACATATGATACAGATTTCTTTTCCCTTGTCTTCATGCGCTTGCCATCCTTCCCTATCTCAGGTTTCTCTTCACCTAAAATTTTCACCAAAATCATTTCACATCATCTACATTTTAACTACGCGAAAAAAAGAATAATATTTTTCCAACCACCACCATGAATGAAAATATCATAAACACAAACCTTCCATCTCTGGAATGGCCATTTTCGGTCCAGCGCCAAAGAACTGAAGTTTTTTCAATTCAGGATTAGCATTGTAATCAACAGACGGGTCCTGCATACAAGGACAGAAAGGTAGAGTTGCAATTTTACGCTTTTTTATTTTACATGTTCATCTAACAATATTACATTTACTGACTATTTAGCTACAGCTAGTAAACTAACTAAACGACACTAGTTATACTCCACTCCTAAATTTATGTCTGACTAAATTCAAGTCTTGAGACTTTTGACAGTACTAGTTTGTATGCTTTCTTTGTCAAACCAATCTTATCAATTTCATTTCTGGTCATTCTGAGTAAAAATCAAGCAGTTTTGTAGAACACTGCACAATGCGTTTTAGGCATGAACAAATATTCTATGCAGCGTCAAGTATGAATTATAATTTTTGAATGACTGGTGAGAAATGGCAATTAAAGTTAATTTGTGCCTCGTTCAAAATGACCCACAATGAAATAAAAGAGGATTGGTATAACAAGGATTATGTATAACATGAGACAAAATGAAAACCTACGTCTCTCATGATGCGCTTGGACCGCCGAGCATAACCTCCGTGCGCCTCTCTGTCCTCGATGCCATGGGGTCGGTAATCCCTGTCAGTCTTGTCCGGGGGTGGGGCCAGTTCTTCTTTCTTGATCTCCTGCAAGGCCATAGCCAGCTAAATGGCAGGCACAGAGATATAAACGAGACAATTCAGACACCACAAACACAAAGGTAGCAATTACAGCACATGGCATGCATAGAGAATAGTCAATACAAGCACAGGACTTAAGTAAAACATTTGCTTATTAAAATATAAAGCAAAAACAAACAGCTCATCATCAAATGTATAACAGGGACTCCATCTCTCAAGCTGTAGCATCACTTACCCTCACCTCCTTAATTAAATCAGACCCATTCCCCTCACAACTCACAACTTTATCATGTAAGTAATAATTTGATGATGTGCAAGTAAAATTAGAAAACGTTAACAGGGAAAGAATGAATAAAATATTTAACATGTGTCTGCTAAGTGCGGAGTTTGAAGACTTGTTCCAACATCGGACAGAACAATTACAATAAGCATAGGCAGTGCAGGAATACAATTATTAACTAAACCCATGAGGTTATGTAGCAATTTATCTAAGAAAAATTACTTAATTTTGCTGATGTTGTGGTGTTTTAATGAATTCCATGCGAATTCCAAGACCAAATAGTCCCCAAAAACGGTGTAGAAATATCAAAAACTTTGTGTAGTCTTCCCATGCATTTAACTTTAAAAACCTTAACTTTTTCCAGACTTATCAACTAGATTTGTATGCACAATTACAATTTAGCATTTGTAATTATTAACTCATGCATAGTGAAACCCTTTATCCAAATGACTGTTAATTCGTTATTACAATCAGTCCTGACCTTACTATCATTGGTCTTTCTAGCAATACTGTGTTTCCAAAAACCCTAAAAATCAATTATGACTGAATCACACATGCAGAACATTTGACAATACTTTTCAGATCGGCACAATGATGAACATTTGGGCAAGGATTCGGAAACATGATACGTAATGAAATATTTTCCTTCTGACATACCTCGGCTCTTAATTTGTATTTCTGGAGCAAGACAGAAAGCGTTCCTCAAATTTCAAACATTTTTGAGATCAGAGAAATAAATCTATGACCTAGTTATTATGCTGATCTATATAATCACAATGTTTTATTATTATTTAAAAAGGAAAGAAAAAAGGAAATTCCAGGATTAATCACTAAATATTGAAACACCAATTAGTTAGGAATTTGATTAGGTACAGCGTCAATCACATCAATACAATAGGTACGTGCTCAAAATGTGCAAGTCACTCAGCAAAACGGTAATCACCAATATTTATTTGGCATCCAAAAAAAAATTGTACAGCCTCAACGTGTACTCAAATATTTAGCATCATAATAGCGAAATCAGGAATATTCCTGTTAACAACATTGCAACAGGGACTATTTTCTCAACTACATTTAATTAATGCCAATAATAATATATTCTACAAGGGCACCTAAGCAGGAACACTTCGTGTCACGGATTACACAGAGCGAACTTACCTCCGGATCAAGAGTAGCACCTGACTTGAAAACATCGTACGGATATATGATCCTTTCGTAATGAGACTTCAGTATGGACCCAACTCCTTTACCAGGTGGATATGCCAGACGACTTGCTACCTTTGACCATTTGCGCTCCTTGCAAACCATTTCGAACCCTCCTTCTTCCATGACAATCTATAAACATAGAAGCATGAAATAACAAACTTGAGATACGAAAAGAGAATGGTAATAATTTGCATTAGCACCGGACATGTACAAGGCTGTGTTATGGAGCATTCAATCAAACGGACTACATTTCATGCACAAGTTTTATGGAAGTGTTGATCTGTTATAAGAAGCTCTGGCCAATCCCCAAGTTTGTTGATTGCCCAAACAGTTGTTGATTCCAGGGTTGATCTTAAAGATTAAATGGGGGCCAGAAGGTTTTGCAGTAAGTTCCATATATTTCAATTTAGTGGCACACTTCTCATCCACTAGTTCACTGCTACTTTGAGCCCACACTTGCATACGTCACATGGCCAGTTGTTGTGCGTTGCTTGGACTCAGTGTAGTCAGTTTGATTGAACAAGCAGTAACTTGATTCCCATTACTGGCAAATTATAATTTATATAACTGGTGTCCAGTTCTTATATTTTAAAGTCAGCAATCTTACTGAGTGATTGACTGGATTCGAACCAACAAATAAATTTCATAAATTCAAGAAAAAATGTCAATGAAACACAGCAAACACTTACACGCCACAATGAGTACAGGTCAAGAAGCTTCCTTTCCACATTTGGTATTCGAAGGGAGTTACCCTGGAAACACAATAATAAGGCATGAAGTCACAGCAACAAATGCAGTAACTGGTAACATTTTGCATTGTTTTGTATCTTTATCGCAAAAGCTCAATCCGATGACACTTACCTGTAGTTCACAAAATTTGGCTAATTTATCAAGGAAATTGAGCTTGATCCTGGTTTTGGCCTGGAATATACAAGAATGAATTTAATCATGATGATCTATTCCTGGTCATTCATGCAAATACTAATAGCCCAACCAGTATCTACATAGACAAAGACATAGACCCCTCACAGTCGCCTACAGATAATCAAGGTGGGACTAATTCATTAACTCTTTATAATCCTAATTTCAAAAAGAAAAGTCAAAATGTGGATGAATGACAGTGAATATGTATCACAGATTAAGAGATCATGACTAATTGGCTAAAGTAATATTACATATTAGCCAGTCGTTCAATGCACAAAACTAATGCTACAACAAGGAAAAACTAAAAATGATCAGTGCTTATCATTTACAAATGGATATCAACAAGGATCAATGCATATGAAATACATTTTAAAACTATGCCATTAAACAGAGACCACTACTAAATGTATTTGACTGAGGCATCCTGAAGTGAGACAGAACTTTCAAGGTCACAGATTCAGTCATACTTTGAGCCACCCACCAATATCAATGCATTCCTGTAATTACGAGATTACAAAATTGCAAGTGATTACATGGTGTTAACAGGCTTCAAGTTTAATAAAGCATCGTAAGCCATCTTACCTCAAGTTCATTAAGACGCTGAATCCTTGGGGTAAATTTGAAAGTATCCACATCCACAGCAAACGGAGGTTGCCATTCCTGCGATTAAAAATCCAGAAATCCATATAAGGCACCAGGAAATAACAAACTTTCATTAATAAGGCAGAGTAACCCCTCCCCCTTAACCAATAAACACGCCCCTCCCAGGTATAACCACCAAATAAGAAAATTGCTTCAGCAACATTAATAGGCAACTAAAGCTGAAGAATACAAAGATTTTTGCAAAATCAGCAGCATTGTTAGTTATATTTATCATTACAGACAATAACATCCAGGAAAATGTGGTATAAATTGGGACTAACCCCCTCCCATCCTGCAATACACAAACCAACTTCAGATTAATCTATCAGTAATCAGAGAACTTTTGATGCATTACAGACATAAATAAATGTTGAACATCACCCTTATTTTTTCCTGATTGAAAAGTTAAAAAAAATATGATTTATTGCAGTTGGAAACTTGTTATGAAAAGGAGAACCAATATGGCTGCCCTTGCCAACTGTTCATGAAACACAGGCAGACAGACTCACATGCTTAGCAAATGCAGAGCATTAATAATAATAGCACCCAAAGTCTATCTACAAAACATTACTAAAAATATATGAATGAGCTAAATAATAAAATTCAATACTAAATAATTAATATTCATGGAGAATAAGTCACTTAAAAAAATAATAATCCAATTTATGCTAATTAGGGATAACTGCTTTCAGATAATTTTAGGCAAAACCATGAAATTGTTGAAGTTTTAATAAAACCAAGTGAATCTGCATGACATTACCAAAAGAGAAACTATGAGACAGTCAGAGATCAAAATTATTCAAGGAAGTCATAATTGAGGCCAGATGGGAGGAGAGCCCTTCCCATACAGATTCACATATTTCCAAAAAATGAGACAGAAATTCCATCAAAGGTACTAATATTGGCTGATTTCAGGAAATAAACAAATTAAAGCACCCCAACATTTACTTTACAGGGATCTTGAAGGTCATTAGATGAGTTATTGAGGCTAATTGCACAAATGGGGAATCTTCAGATTTATTAGCTTCTCTTAACATTTTTCCACTTTAAAAATGTGAAATCGTGCAGACCTAGCCAAAACTGAGCAAGATGGTATCCAATATTTTAGTTTTTGCTTGTTATTTCATAAAGATAACAAGAAGTGGCCACTGCATACGTAATTATGTCTGCCAAAATAGTGGACTGCTTCCCAGTGAAAATGCGTTTGCTAGGACCTTCTTTCACTTATTTTCCTAAATATTCAAAACCAGCCTTCAAAGTCCGAATTTCTTTGACCAATCGGCAAGTAAACTATTGTGCGAAAACGATGGGCATGTTTTTGGAATGCTATCGCAAGTAATTTAAGTAAATTAGCGAAACCAACATTAGGCGAAAACTCTGCGTCAAACAAAAGGTTCGCCATGTTCGGAGAGAGGTAGGGTCGTTCAGTTTGTCACGGAGACCGAGTTGGCAGCCGGTGACAGCCACCTCACAGCCCTGGAAACCACGTGTAAGACCCAAACTAAGTCGAACTGGCCAAGAAAAACATATCTAAAGATTTTCCACACTAATACCAACCGCTGGCGGCTTTATTTTGCAGATTCCAGCCTTTTCTGCAATAGGTCTGATCTTTCTAATGTAGGCCAATGGATCTTGAAACTCCTCCCAACTCGGCTCAAAAACAGGTGCCTCTGGAGGAGGCACAAACTCCCCGTCCATGTCATACATCGTAACTATCCTGTTTTATGTATATCCACAAGAATTCGGGGTAATTATCACCATGGACATCTGTAATACACAACTTCACATGGTTCACAACAGCACTCGGCTAACGAAGCCAAACTCTGTTGATCCGCCACTGCACACATTTCACTAACCGCTGAAACAAAAAGTAGGTCAACACATGCAGCATGATTAAATAACCATACTCGTTTGGCAATACATAAAATGGTGCTAGAACATTATGGTATTGGTATCTTAAGACATATTGCGGCTTTTTTTAGACATATCATTTATTTAATTTAGTTTGATGATTAACGCGCAGGAATACATTGTATGTCATGGTAGTTTGGTCGGCAGGTGTCAGAACAGTCGATTTTTAGGGAAAAGAAATAGAAGTGCAGAAAATCACTTTAATTGGCGCGGTTTACATGTAATTTTAACAAAAGGTTAGAATTACAAATTTAGGATTCTTGATACAACATTTAAAAAAAAGTATTAAATGAAAAATTAGCCGACCAATGATCTTACAGCTGGCCATTTAATGGCAATGTTTGACTTGTGCTATAACAAAACCCAAATACACGTGAATGTGCATGTAATCAGTGGCCCAGTCAATGTTGATATTGACAGCGCTGAAGTTTGAAAGTGGCTGAAGTTTTTAGTCAGCTAAAATATACGTTTTTAACAAAATCGGCTCATGGCTGGGCTAATTTCTCATCGCACAACATAGATGTCATAATGTTGTCACTGCCAGAGTGATGAAATAATTGATAGGCTGCTGGTTGAATACATTTTGGGAGGAGAAGCTGCGCTTCGCGAACAAACCTAGAACCCAATCAACAAGTTTACACAAGTTGGCGTTGTTGATTCAGAAGCTAAACATGGCCCACTCTCTTAATAATACTGTGACTTCTCAGAAGTCCCTACACAATGAAACGCTGTTGGAGGAAGACAATCAGAAAGGAAAGGATGATCTCCCTTCCATAAATGAAAGGCTTGGTAAGTTGTTTTTTTTAATTATTATTAACAGTTCAAAATCTTAAATTATGTGACCATTGGAGAATTATAATATAGGCGAAATACAATTTTGTCTTCATGTTATTTTATAATATTTTATCAATATGTAATATTTCACAACATATCTATATATTTTATCATTGATGAAATAGAAGAGATATAAATAATATGTATTTCTAGTTCTACATACAGATTTAAAAGATAACATCATAATATAAGCATACAAATATATACACTTTAAACGATTTTTGTTTTAAAATATTAAGACTAGAGGGAGATTTTACATGAGTAACAGTGGATTACACCTTAATTGTCCTTCTGGTTAAATTTCAATTTTATGTTGTTGATGGATTAACTCAAAATCCTCATTCCATTTCAGGTCACCTTCGTCCATCTCGTCAGCTGCTTGAATACTACAGAAGGAAAATTGCAGAATATGATGATGAACATGATGCCATGATGCGGAAGCTGGATAAATACAAGATGACTTATGAAGAGCAGGTATGGAAAGAAGCTTTCAAACTATTTCCAGTTCACTTTGCAATTAATAACAACATCCCAAGTTTTTTAATTGATGAACCTTTGAATTGCAATTCCAGCATAAGATTCAATGGGACTTGCGTCAAAGAGAAGAGGAAATTATGGAACTTCAAAAGGCATTGAGCGACATGCAAGTGTATTTGTTCCAAGAGAGAGAACATGTATTGCGCTTATATGCAGAAAATGACCGTCTTAAGGTAAAGCTTTGTATTTAAGGATTTCCTTTAATTGGTTTTTATTGATGCATTAAGTTGTATGGTGATGTTCTGTCTGGGGTGACATGGAGAGTCTCCAAATTGTTGTAATTAGGGCCCCTCTAAAGCAACCATTTTTTTGTCAAGTTGGGGCCTATCACCATGCTACCTCCCTCCCGTTTTTGTTTTTCTCTTGATGATAATTATAATGATATGTTAAATTTTATAATGATGGAGATGAATAAAGTTCTGAAGTCCTGTATGGTTCATATGGTGATGGCATGCCTTGTGAGTCAGTTGTGATTAATATGGTATTTTTTATTTTTTATTGTAGATCAGGGAGCTAGAAGATAGGAAAAAAATTCAAACTCTTTTGACACTAAGTGGACTGACAGAAAGAGAAGTCTCTTATTTCATGAAAGAACCTCCAGCAAAAGTCGTCATTCCACAGAAACTCCCTCCTAAATTGCAGGCAGAACTTGCCAGAGATAAATTGCAAGCAGGTATTTCATAATAATAACACAAACCTATTAATTTACCTCATGCAACAAAACAATTTTTCTTAACATTTACATTGTATTATTTTAGGGATGAAAAATAATCTGAAGAAGAAATCAGGCAGCAAAGGGCAGGCTAACAAGGTTTCACTTACAGAAGAGGAGGAAAAATATTACAAAGATAATCAAACTCTCACATTGCAGGTTGATGCACTGCAGGTATGTGATATTAGAAAATGACTCTATATTAATTTTACAATAATTATATCGCTGTTAAATTTTGCTAATATATATTTAAAATTGAAATAAACATGGTATTTATATCTATATATCAATGACCAAAAAATTATCAGGAACTTCGCAGGGATTTTGAAGGAAAATATTGGGCATGGGACATGGTCCCCTTGTTACTGAAAACCAATGTGACATTGGGGATCCTAATGGGACACACTTTGACTTTTATTGGTATATATTAATTATCATCGGTTCAGTGAAAGAAAAAGTGTACTGAACTACTGTCCCTTGATTCTGATTTTAAAGCATAATCTGCTGTTAATGATACTTACAAGTATAATAGTATTGGCTTAACATCTGGAATAGATTTTGCACCCCTAAAGCATACCTCTCAAAATCATGAACAAATGATAAACCTGGAACATTTCATTTAAAAATAAACATCAAAATTAACGAAAGTTATTTGAGTATTGCAATTTGAAACAAGCCATGTGAGCGACTAGTCGCTCATGCAAAATTATTAAACCATCAAAAGATATCTTTGCAAAGAATGCATTACTAAACATTTGAATATATCTACTTCACACTTTTAAGGTCTCACTTCTTTAAATTGCAATTAACTCAATGTCACCAAAACAAAGGATATTGGCCTACCTTCGTTAATTGCTATTAACAACAGTAAGGCCGAGTTTTGAATAACCAATGTTTCAAATGCAATCAAAGTGTAGCTTTATCCCCCTTAAAGCTACACTTTGATTGCATTTGCAGATTGCAACTCAGCTGGGAGAACACTAATAAGTCTTGTGATCTCCTGTGTGCCATTTGTCCCCTTAATTGCTTGGTTGATGTAATGCGTCAATTTTTGGCAGAATGTGACTATGGTGCATGGCGCAGCCCCTTCAAAATCCCTGGGAAGTTATATTATCGTTATGTGTCACTAATGTGATGAATACTTATTTTTACTTAGGTGCATTTCTTTTTAATTATTGCTATATTCCATCAGAACAGAAAATAAAAACAGTTTTTTGTATAAATATGTAATGGCTGAGAAGTATCCTTTTATGAATTTCAGGCACAACTTCATGAACAAACAAAACTTGCCAAAGAACAAATGGAAGCAATGTTATCTGATCGAAGTGTCAAAGAGGAAGAAATGAATGCTCGCATAGAACGTGATGCTGAAAGAATCAGTGCACTCACTGAAAAGTTAGTTTAAGGAATTTTATATGTAAATGTAATGTAATTGTAATGTAAACGTAATGTAATTGTAATGTAAATGTAATTGGGTTTTGTGTCTGCTATACTTGATGAGCACAGACAATTTACACCCTTGGCAGGCCTGTTCTAGCTTGAGCCTTTCTCAACTACCTGGGGAGTATATACCCAGTGTGCTGCCATTACAGCACTCCCTTGGTCAAACACTCTACAATTGCCATCATTGCCTATTGCCAAGTACCCATTTACACCTGGGTGGAGTGAAGCAGTGGTTCAAAGAGAATCTGCTTAATTTCTCCATGCTGTAGCTGGGTTTGAACCCACAACCATGCGAGTCCAACACCTTATCCACTAGACTGCAGAATTTTTATATAAATGTAATTGGACAATTGGCTAATACAGCAGTAGGCATCTGCCAGACGTTGCCTTGTAACAATATTTTTTGCATTTTCTTTGTTATAATTTTGATCCAGATAAAAATTGAATTAATAAGTATTAATTCATTGCCATTAATGATTGAGAATTTGTAACTAAAATGTTGATATGGTGACATTTTTCAGACTGCACAAAACTCAGGATCTCCTTTATGATAGCACAAAAGATTCCCTTCAGCTTCGATACGAAGGGCGAGAGCATGAGAGAAAATGGATGGCAGAGAAGGATAAGCTTTTGCGAGATCTTGACAAATGCAAACAGCAGCTGAATGTGACAAAAGACAATGTTCTGAATGTGTCAGATATTACTGTTGCCTCTAGAAATAAATCCAAAGAGGAAATTGAGGCAAGTGTTATTACTGCATGTCCGAGTAGTATTTTGCATAATTTTTCATCAGTACTTTTGAAGAGTTTTAAATGATATGCCATTTGGCATTTTTTAGGTTCTACAGTATCAAAATGACCAAGCTCAAAAGCTAGCATCGATGTACAGGGAACAAGTCATTCAACTGGAAGATGAACTTGCTCGACTACGTGAAGAAGACCATGTGGGCAGACAGATGTTTAAGGTGTGTATATATAGTTTTTCTGAATTAAAAAATGTAGAAAAAGAAGAAGAATGTATCAAATTGCTTAATATTCAGGAGACACAATTTGAAATCACAAACAGCAAATAATTGATGATTTTGTAAACATATTGTAGGACCGATCAGAGAAAATGGCTAAACGCTTGGAGCTTATGAATACTCGATACCAAGACCTTGAGCGCAGACGAAATTTGGAAGTGGAAGGCTTCAAAACAGACATTCGTAATCTAAGGACCCGTTTGAAAGACTTGGAGAAACAACTTTACAAGGTGGGTAAATTGCGAACACAAATTGGGCCCTTTAAATTTTTAGTCTCTCGTAATACATGTACATATGATGTACACAAGTACTGAAATGTAGAGAATGCTGAACAGTTTTATGTCTTTTTTGCCAGGTTACTGTGGGTCTTGCATTAGAAGATATGGATGAATTGAGGCCAGATGACTTGGACATGCAAATATTACGTAATGTACGAAGGACTGCAGGTCGTTCCAAAGAAATTATGGATGAACTGAAGACATTGAAATCCAAAGTTTATGGGATGGAATCAGACCTCCGCCACTTATGATTGTTTGAGTTTGATGTACGTTTTTATTACTTTATACAATAAACACTTTTTATCTTATAAGTCCTTTTCTTGTGGCTATTTCTGAGCTAGGCAAGGCAGGTCTACATTTAGTTTAGCATAACTGGGCATTGACACTCGAGACCAATAGCCCCCTAAATTATTGCCAGGTGGCGTAGTGATGGTGGTGACATCATAGTCATATATCTTGTGTGTTTATTTGTTGCGTCATATCAAATTGCACAGAAATATCTAATAACTGCTATTTACTACAATGACGATATAAAATAAAGTAGGAGATAAGCAGCAGAATGGTGGCGCTAGAGCTGAGTAATCGCAGAAAACCGTAATGTCAATTTTGGACTGGACATATTTGCCACCTTTCCTGTAAAGCTACATGTATAGTGCAAGAAAATGGAAATCACAATATTAACACAGGCAGACCGTCAACCATTGTTTGATGACATAATCTAAATGTGATGTCATCAACTGCACCCAATGTATGATTACGTCACAATTAATGCTATAGATCTTTCCGTTTTGATAGTCCTGAACTACTGTTTTGACCATCTTGCTGCTGGCTCCCTCTGTTAGTGATGTCTCCCATTAAGTTTCACCCAATTTGTATCAGTCAATAAAACCATCTGTTTGCTGTTGGGATCCAAGTCCAACTTGCTTCTCCCTATATAACTTTACAGTGATGGTTGATGCTTTGTTAACTCGGAAATTCATCACAAGATATTCTAAGGGCTGTTTCATTTGAAAGTGTGGGGGTGGACCTTAAGAATTTCAGACAACCCCTCCTCAATCCCTGCTGCTTGTTTTTTGAAGACCCTCCTCCCACCCCTTTTTATGCTTCCATTACCAGTCGGTTTAGCTCATTGATATTTCTGTATTTTGTAACATTAAGTTGTAAAATTGTATACAATTTATTACACAGCCTGGTAGGGATGGGAGCTTCATGAGGGGGAGTTTTATTGCCATGTTAATAACTGGTGTCAGATTAATATCGTTAAGGATGTTGCGAGACACAGAGTGTACTTTTGAAGTTACTAGTTTCCATTCCTTCTCTAAATATTCCTAGGGTCAACCAACCAACCCCTCCCCCCGCTTTTTCTTCATCCAGTCACATTTCACCCTTTAGGTGAGGTGGGTTTCACGACAAAATATGTAGACCAAGCTGTTTTATGGCAGGGTTTATTGATTACAACTTACATTCCATAACTGATCACATATTATCAGGAATAAGAAGCAACAACATATTCAAACCAAATTACTGGTCTTGTTTTAAAACAATCGCCATTTCACTTTTTGATAATACATACATTCTAAACAGCACAGCTTTGCTGCAAATACTTAACATCATCATCATGAAAAAAAATGAAAAAAAAGAAGACCATGTAGAGGCAACAATAAATCTGCGCAACAACAATTTAGCTCAAAATGCTACAAGGCTATAAAATGTACAGCCCAACATTCATTGAGAAATACTAATTACACTGTTGTAATATATACAAAATCCTACAAGACTGGACCATTACAGTAATGTTTTGAAAATAATTTTCAAAATTTGCATTGTATAGCTAAAACGCAATCAGCAGAGGCTTTTCTTTATAATTTTTATTATCATTTCAAAGATACTAATTTGATATTGTATTTTTCCAGACAAGTTGTATAAGTAGCTTTAATTGTTGTGTTACAGTAGAAAACACCATACAAAACTGCCACTGTATCAGTATGCACATACACTGGACTAGTTTCACTAGAAATGCTTAGATTGAGGGACATCAATTGGCATCCACTGTAAAACGGTGACGATAAAAAAAGCTCTGCAAGACATTAAGCATGCATTGATGTAAAATGTAAAGGCTATCTTCATAACATTCATATACATATAAATCTAAACAGCACCATGCCTCCAGTTTAAATTAATTTACTTAGTTAAAAGTTTTAACAAGATTTTTATGACAGCTCATGTCATTGAGATTTTAAATCAGTCACATAAAAAATTATCTCTTGTATTATAATATCGCACAATTTGCAAATTAAAACCTGATCCAATGCAAGAAGGAAATCCCACCAAAATTAAATCACTGCTAAAATTTTCAATGAAATGTCCATATTGCACACATGTATTTAAGTGATTACACAATGAACTGATGCTACATAAAAATACATTTTAAGACGAACAATGCCACTCAAAATATACAACAAATATCAGATATATCTGCAGTATAAAACTTACTATAAAATCTGGATAACTATTCAATGCGTCTTAGTATTTGGACTGAAGTATACTAGCCTGAAATTTGTACTTGATATCAAATTTCTCACTTTTGTCTTTGAGGCTGAGTCATAAATTGTGCATACATATGAAGCAACTTCAAATTCATCAAACATTATTAATACAGTACCAGTACCTGTTCAAATAACACTAAATATGTACAATGAAATGGCAAAATTTACATGATTACGAGTTAAAATAAATATACCTGGTACATGACTAATAAACCCGGTTCACCAAAAAAATCATTTCATATTTTGTCGGACCAGACTTTATTTTTGTGCAATGACTATGCATCTGCATTTATAAAATAAAACTAACAACAAAAATTCAAAGTCAGCACTTATACAGCTATTTAACAAGACATGTACATTCTTCACCTGTAAAAAATATTCTGATGTTATTCTTTATCCTCTGTATTGGCCAATACATTCCGTGGATGTCCCTTTTTAGTCTTATGGTCTTTGCAATGTGCTATGTTTAGCAAGGTTCTGGGACAATTTAGTTGTCAGAGAAGCACATGAGAAATCCTCTTGCAAATTTTTGTGGATGCATGCAGTGGCCTAGCTGAGGAGTATAATAGCTTATAATGTCATTTAATACCCGATGTTGTAAAATGTAAATCTTTATAACTTTTTTTACCATAATAGGCAGCTATTAATTCATATCAACTGTCCATGTTACACTTTAATTATTCACCATTTATAAAGAAAATAGTAGGGAATTAAAAGCATCAAATGGAATTTCTGGATTATCTGGTTCGTATTTAACACTTGTTTAAACTTCACTTAAGTAATCGTTTGCCAAAATTGTCTGAAATGAATTACTTCCCGTATTAAATACCTCAAGCAAATAAAACACATCATCTTCTTTCTGACTCATAAAACTGGACAATTTGACAATAGTTTGTAAGCCTTGCAGTAAAATCTCAATGTAAGTACAACATTCATCTCATTATCACACATCAAATTATAGGAACTATATACAACCTAGCTTGACGATTAAAAGCAAGCCACAGAAAGCATTCTATTTACAATTGACACTGAAGAGACATCAATCCCATTAATTTACACAATAATCACATGGAAACACTCTAAATTCGGTGACATATATATGGCTGATCAGACAATGGCATTTCAATCTAGCGATGTTTACAGAACAACTTTGCCGTCAAATAATCATAAAAAATATTCCAAAACATTTGCTGCCAGAGTGAATTAAACGCTGTTTCAAAATTTTGCATCCACCAAGATACACATTGTTATAAAATCTCTGAGGTATTGTTTCAGTTAATTAAAAATTTCACTGAGAAGAAATGCATAACTTAATTGGAATAAAGCAGACATGAACAGCGAATATATCACTCAACAGAACAATTGTTTCCATAGCAATACCACATGATATCAACAAAGACAATTGTAGGCATATATACACACAATTTCCATACAGTCTGTATCAATACAGATTAATTACATAAAATTCTGATATTTAAATAAATACAATTGAATGACCCACATTTCATAGGCTGAAAAGTTCAATATGGATTTCGGCAATGGGCATTTTCAATCCACTATATGAATTTTTCCATTTAAAAACAGAAGTATGGATAAAATAGTCACATTTCATAGTGATATAGCATAATTCATAAATAAATACTCGAGTTTGCTACCACTGAAGGAATTTCAAAGGTTGACTATTATATTTCAGTCTGGTGCAAGGAAAAGCTTCGCTTGGGGATGGGAGGTGGTGTGCCGATTTGGGGTTCACCGGAGTCACTGCCGGCTTGCACGACTGCCGGTGAACTGGACCTACAGGGAGAGTCTGGCGTAGGGGTGGTTCGGTCATTTATTTTGTCCATGGGAGACAAGATTCCGGGGGAGGGTGGGACTGACTCGGGTGAAGTGACTGTTGGGGTAGATTGTCCAGAACTGCTTGAGTAGCCACCTCCACTTGAACGGACCATTTTGGGAGGCAGGCTCGGAGGGGCATCTCCCCCTTGGTGTTCAAGAGATGAGGATGAGGAAGATTGTCTTAAGAGAGAAGAGAAACCATCTCCCACCTGTCGATGGGGTGGCATGGGTGGCACCTTTTGCGTTAACAGGTGCGCATCTTCTTCCATAATGGCAGGCCCTGGCGAAGAAAATCGTTCCACGCCTGGCAAGACTGGTGCTGACACCTGCTGCAAGATGGAAACATTAAGACCACATCAACACATGAATGCCCCGCCGTGTGGCAAGGGCATGTAGCACAGTATGATTTATCCTTTTCATTTCTTTGCTTCCATTGAATATTGCTGATTGTTTTAATTTGTATTTATTCATTTTTTTAAAAAGGGTTCATGTCATTCACACTTTTGCATTAATTGTATTCGAGAGGTGGAAAGATACCCGACAGATTTTCAAGAAAGGTGTGTGAGAAATTTTAGTTTAAAATTTTTATTTCTGTGCCCAGTGGGTTTATGAGTCACCCTTGGATATATGAATTGAATGTGCACAAGAAATATAGTCTCTGCATGAGAATACCAGGGCGTGCACTTTGGAGAGTTGACGAGAAAGTGCCAGTGGTAATTTGAACTGGTCTTCAAGGTTAAAGGTTAAATGTACTGTGCTGCATGCCAAAATGAAATTCCTGAAAGATAGTACAGTTGTGTCGTAAACATAATGCATCACTGTTAGATATCAGTAATTGTGCAAATGGTAGCTTTGCATAAATTAGAAAGACTCTACACACCCTCCGTGTTGTGGGAAATTTATTTACTCGCTCAGGTAATGGAGGAGCTCGACCATCTTCGGTTGATAATGACCTTTGCGGAGAAGCAGGACAGACTCTGTCTGATTCTGAAATACACAAAAAATTCATCCAGTCTTTGTTTGAAATATTTATATCACCAAGTAGTTACAAAACTAACAAGAAATGTATATCAAAAATGCATATTACCATTCGTTATATGTTTGAAATATTTATATCACCAAGTAGTTACAAAACTCGCCAGAAATGTATACCAAAAATGCATATTACCATTCATTATATAATGGGTCTCCATACAAAAATACTATTTCATTCATGTGTTCAGTCTCTTACATCGATCTAGAGTAATGTAAACTTGATCTTCTGCAATCCTCATTTACCTAATCATGTCACTACATTGCCATTTAGTGGACACCATAAGCAATTTCAACACACGTTTTTTCAAGTAGGCAAATATTCTTAATTCTTGCCAGAATTGGCTACATTTATGAGTGTTATTTTTTACATCGGATCTAATGGGTGCATTACTTTTAGAGCTTGAGATCTTGAGATCAACTTGCACTGAACTTGCCCATTGCAGTGGTCATCATGTCTTACCTGACACGGAATGTTTTCTTGGGGGTAATTTGGGAGGCAGGGCGGTAGGATCCCCGCCATTTTGCTTTGGTGCTGAAGGACTACACGTCCTTGGTCTTTTTTGCATTGTTGACCTTTGGTTTTGACCAAGACCACTGTCCAGGCTCAGACTAGAAGGAGCTGAGATCAGCTCTGTTAGAAAAAGAAAAGAAAAAGGAAACTCCTTCTAATTATTGGAACTCAAAAAATCATTAAAAAAGTACAGAGAAAATGAATCAGTACATTATTCTTATAATGTTTTTGCAATTTAACAATAAATAAAATGATCCAAAATAAAACCTATAAATATAATGATACTAAGTTCAGGTTAGTGTTACTAACCTGCATATGGTAAAAATCCTTTGGCACCCAGGCTAGGGTCACTAGGAGTCTTGCATTCACTCAGGCCACATCTAGCATTCAGCTGAAAAAAGAACAAAAAATGCACTTAAGACATGACACTTCTGTACATCATGTTAAAACCAACTAAAAATTCAAAATTTTGTTTGTGGGTTCTTCATAAAAGAATCTGTAAAATACACACAGGGAAGAAAAAGAAGATAAACACAGTGTTGTTAATAAAACTAAGTGAGAACTAACATGATATTAACAAACACAAAAAATAAATAAATATATAACCTCAGTTATAATTACATGATACATCATGCAAATTACATGTACTATCAAAACTATAATTGTCCTTTTTCGATACTTCAACCACAAAGTTGTGTAAACTTTAATGGTTAAATATTTCACAAACTCTGATGTCAAATACAGCTGTACATCCAACATGAAGTCCAGCTATATTTTCCATTACAATAGGTCAAATGTTTCTATACTCAAGCACCATGCACATGTTCTTCGAATATGAATATCAGCGGATAAAAATGTTTTGATATTAGTCATGAATAAAAATACAAGAAGAAGAAGGCACTGTAACAGATTCACGAAACCAGACCCAATAGAAATGAGCCGAGTCACTTATCTGCCCCCTTGCGGATGCGGGGAGCAATATGTAAACAAGTAGATGACGTCACACCACAACATCAATTGTGACATCCCAGGTAATTGTTCCCTGCAACCGCTAGGTGCGCAAAAAGCTTAAGTGCCGGGTCTCCTTAAACGTCCATGATGAAACGCAACCGATGATAACCTTAACAATAACTTACTATCCCTGTCTACATACATTTCTTACTCATATACAATTGCGTGATATATATATATTTAGCTATCTTTGTTAAAAATAGTGTGTAAACAATGAGTGTTGAGACGAAACTAAATATCAGTTCAAAGAAAACAAACTACTGCACACTAAAATTAAAGTGTAATGGTGACTAAATAAACTAAGATATGACAAGATGCAAATTGATTGATGATAATGCAAATGCTTCCATCTTGTAAATTGTGATATATATTGAACACCTGAAAGATGGATTACCCATGCTGTGTCGCAAATACATTCAAATCTGTGTGACTTTCATGCAGATATTTTTTGGTGTCAAACATATAGTGGAAGACTAATGATCTACACAAAGGGTGAACTCACATTTATTCATCTTAGCCATTTCCGCAGGGAGTAAAACTTTATGAGATAGTTTATCTAGAGTAATTAAGATTGTAAATTCTAACATAATTCCTAAGCCTTATTTGAAGCATCTGATTATCTATACTAGAGATTACTTTGTTAACAGAATATTTATAAATAAAAGTTTTGGATGGATTTGGATTAAATTGTGCAGATATTTAGATGATGTCCCATTTGGGAAATGATTAGCTCTTGAGGTGATCAGATCAAAACATATTCTAGTAGTTTGATACAAAGAACTTGTAAAGCATTCAATGCCGGCCATAGAAGAGGTTTGCCTAATCAGAGCGTCCTATTCTTGCTGTATGAACTACTGATGACTTTAATCAGCTTAATGCAGTGCTGCCTATATCTACTAACATCAAGTGTTATTTCATGGAATTTGCATTAAATTCTTAACAGAAGAAAACGTTAGATATAATATGAACTGTAGTCATCTATTGAGACATGTTAATCAAGTCGTACTATGTGGTCTTACATTTATGATAACCTAGCCTTAGAAGTTTTTTAACCACGTAAAGCATTTTGCTCCCTGCATATCTGGCTAGTGGACTCGTTTGACACAATCACATTCACACTGAAAGGAGAACATGCATTCGCAACACACCTGCAGCGTACTAGAGTGACTGGACTTGGAGATTAGGGCAGAAACGGGGCGCTGTTGCTGACCCCCTGACAAGCGGGCAAACCCCAATGGAGAACTGAAACGACGCTTAGCCAGCTGGGCTAGATTGATGACACTGCCCCCTACAGTCTGACGGAGACATTACCAAACATTCGATTTAGACACACATCACAAAGGGTCACAAATAAAACAAGAGCTTTATAACAAACACTGTACTCAACAGCACAGGCTATAACTCAAAATAGTGAAAACTGGTAAAAATTAGTTGCTGTCAAAGAATAATACTACTAAAGGTCATCCAAGTAATGTGCTTAAGAGATTTCAAATCATGAAACTGAATACAAATGCATCTAAAGCATCTGCAAATTGCTACATACAGTGAGAAACAAATATAAACGTATGTATGTTTCGATGTGCGAAGTCTTCTAAATCTGTGATAGCCTACAAAACTCAAATTTATTACAAGTCATTCTGTTACCAAAAAAAAGGTTTCGCTAAAACAAAGTTGATATCATCAATGACAATAGTACCTCAATATTTAAAGAATTTTCAGACTCAGAGTCGGCCATTTCTGTCTGTGTATCTGTGAAAATTCCCGATGAACGATTGCTATTGGGAGGTGTGGGGTTCGGTGATCTGAAACAAATACAACAAAAAAAACAAGTACATATCACCATTCATTATATGATGGTTTTCAATACAAAATACAATTTCATTCATCAGAACAGTCTCTTACATTGATCTAGAGGACTGTAAACTTGATCTTCTGCTATCAACATCTTCGATTTTCAAAGTTTGCAGTAATCGTGACATGTTAGGCGAACCCTGAAAGAAGAAAGGGCACTCTTCACTTCACGCATGTGCAGAAATATACAGTGGGTGCCATGGTCCAACGAATACAGTGTTGTACTCTTACTCCCATGGTTGTGGGTTTTAGTCAAGGGTCTAACTGTAGAGTCAGTTGAGACTCTGTCGATAATAACAAACTAAACAGACAAAACCTTGATTTAGAAAGGACTATTATTATTACTCTTACCATGTCTTTGACCTCCTTTTTCATGGAAGCAAAGAGTTCCACCAGTCGCTTATGCAAGGGTTGTAAGTCTTTCGTGGCCTTCTGTTCATGAATAGCAAGACCTTCATCTAAAATGGGAATCTGGAAATATGAACGCTTAAGAATTAGTACCAGCGCAGATTATTGAGACAAGTGATACAATAATGAAGTATATAAAGTGAATTTCTTATCAAGTACCTGTTCCATGTACAGCGCTTTTAATCTTGTAATCAGTCCTGAATGTTCCGGATTGCTGACAGCATATTCAGCACTAAAGAATGCCTGAAATTCAACAAACACATTATGGGGATGATTACGATAATGATTATGATAATGATAATCATGAAATTTTGCAAAGATCTGTATATATGCACCCCTTCATATATGGATAAAATTTACTGACTTGATTAAATTCACGGGGAAGAAATTTTAAATTGTGACTACCACCGCAGTTCTGATGCTCATGAGGTCTGGACAGTGGACCTGTTCATTATTTTCTAGTGGAGCATTCAGAAATTTCTCTTGTATTGTGCAGTAAAAATAATAATAAAGTTTTGGTAATTTTCTTTTTGAAGATTAAATTGTTTTGGTTTCATCAACCTACCTCTTGATACTTAGCAAAACCTCCCATGACAGCTGCATCCAGGATGCCATTTAATCTCATGGTCAAGGGATTGACATCTTGGTCAGAGTCAGTTTTGTACTTAGACACCAGGGTGCGCAGTGTGCAGTTCATGTTTTCCATTGTGTCTATGGCGCCCTCTATTGGAGTTAACTGCGCAGTCTCTGATTCCACTACTTCAAACCATCGCAATATTCCTGGGAATTTTGAGGCTGTTCGTAGCGTTGTTCTTTCAATATGTAAGGTCTGTGTAAAATAGGAGAAAGTTAGTGAATTTGTATCTTTCATTGTTAAAAAGTAAATAGACAATTCAGTAATCAAATTTTACTTCACCTTAAATTCATTTCTCTCATCCTTTTGGCCTCGGTGGAATGGTCGATCAAACTGGAAGCGATCAACTTCATTGTATTTGTAGAAGCTGAGAACTTCTTGGGGAACTGAAGCAGGGAGACCTAATGCTGAGAGGTCTGGGGCAGGTCGGACACTGCAGATCTGAATGCCTTCACAGGGTTAAGGAAGTTATTTACCAGTATCATTATCATATGTTCCAAATGCATTTTAAAATTGCACTTTAACAAACAGGTTTTAACCCAATGTTTATAAAATTCCTGCCCGTTCTTTAGACAAAGAATTCTAGCTGATGGGCCAAGTTTAATCCACTAGAAGTATTTTTAGACAAGAATTATTAATGCATTATTAAAAATGGGTAGTTCAATCTAGAGTTGTGAAAATAAAACCCCCATCCCTTTGAACAAATGCTTAAAGGAAATTCTTGTTGAAAGATTCATGCTCTTAATTTAATACAATTGTTTAATGCATTGAAATACAATATCATTCAATCACAACATAGTATGAAGAGCAGTAAAGGATACATTGAGTGTCTGCCTGCTTGATGTTATCACTGACGTTGTTGCTGCTAAAGATGGTCGCCCCAGGAAATTCCGTTTGCAGTCGATGTTGGAAGTCTGGCAACTTTTCATAAACGCCCCCTCGATAGATGAATACCTTGTTCTGCAAACAAAACCATGAGTTGAACCTTGGTAAAATTGTAGTACACACACATGCATCATATATCCACAGATTATTTGCATTTTCTCGCACCTAAGTTATGTCTGGCTATTAGCACACAATGTTTTAGGAGCTGTTTGCAATTAAGCCAACAAACACAAGGGTGGTGTTTATATCACTGTCTACCTGGGTTTGGGTTCTGGTGATAAACCCCCTTTTTTTCTGTCTGCCTCGTGCAAATGGCAATGTTCCCCTCCCACAATATTCTGTAGCCCTGTGGCAAAAGCATTACACACTTTTCAGAGTAATGTATACACGTAACAGTGCTAATATCTCAACTGTCTGGTAACTGGTAATCGTAGGCTGTGTTCACTCGATCGTGGCGCCTTCGAGACTCTCAATCGAGTTGAAATATCTACCAGTTAACCTGTTCAAGCACGAGTCTTTCTCAACTTTTTATGGAGTGCAAATCTCATAATACAGAATCAACTGCAGGGCTGAGCACTCTACAATCGGCAACAACAGGACGCCTGCAAAACAGGTACTCCACAAAATATTAAACACCTGTGTCCCACATACCAGTTCCTCCTGGATAAAAATTACAATACAAAAATCAAATCAGTTTTGCAAGCACGTATTTCTGCAGGCGATATATAGAAACTTCAAGGGTATCTGTCAATATCTGGATCACCATACCACCCAGAAGTTAGAGGGAAAGGGGTTGTCATCACATTACAGCAAAGAAACTATCAATTACGTCCAAACACATGCAGCATTGTTCATATGTCATCCAAGCAACAAATTACATGTGGCCTTCAACTGCCACGTGCGCTTGTGTATTGTTGACACACTCTTTTGCAATGCATTCAAACAGAGAAAAAAAATATTGCTTAGAGTTCCTTTTCTTTTGTGACACAGGAAAAGTTTTTATACAGAAAACAAACCCATGATTTCATAGATTGTGTGATACGTGTGACAGGTGGTGAGCAATCCCAGGAGAATGTCCTCTCTTAAGCAGGTTGCCAGTACGTAAAATTTAATAAAAATTTGATTCTGTCACACTAAAATTATTAAGAGAAGATTAATTATCCTAATTTGATTCTAAGGAGATCATTGCATTGGTTGTATAAACTGTCAGCAGTAAGTTGTGTTATAATTTGTTTCAGTGTATCATTTATACTAGTATTATCAATTAAAATTTCACTAGAAAGTAAACCATTGACAAATAAACAACATCAATCTGTACTCACCCTGAGAAATAGTGGGAAATTCTGGCCGTAAAACCCAACACGAAAATATTCATGCTCATGCCGGTGCTCGCTGAGTATCTTGCGATAAAAATCGGCTAATATTTCCTGCAAATGACAAATCATGTTCTCATTTCTGCAAATAGCTGGAGTTATTTTCACTCAGAGATAATCATATGGCAGTAAATATCGTAGTGGCAGAAATACATTGCTCTTATGACTATAGCCCAAATATTTATTTCATAGGTTATTTTATGACCATTATTGAGTGATATATAAGATTTATGGAGGTGAATGGCCTCTCACCAAGCGCTCGCTGAGTTCTTTATACTTGTATTTGGATTCGTAGAGCTGCACTAATTCTTTACAAAGCGGAATGCCATGTTCCCAGCACTGAAACAAACAAAGCGGATAATTCAAAAAGTACTGCGTCAGAGATGATTACATGAAGACCATACATGCCGGAATTCCTCATACATCATTTATTGCTATCATGCAACATCATCATTATGGGAGATTCAAGCAAATACCATCAGGAAGGATGGACTTACTAGGCCTCACTGTATACATATACACTCCAAAGCATTCAATGAAATCTTAAAACTATTCTTTGCAGCCATAATTACAACCATTTATGCATCAAAAAATCATATAGAATTAAGCAATTATACATCAAGATTTACTATGCTACATATGGTTAATTATTAACCAAACGTAGACTTAATATTGATTGAAATATATGTCTTTATACAGTGGTTATTGATACTAGAATATCTGCATTCATTTAACAAACTCATCATAAGGTCTTGCATTTAATCCCCTAAGGAAAATTCACTCATATATTTACTCAAGATTATAAGATAACCAAATTCAGAGTATCAATCTGTTCTAATCAAAAGAAAATTTTATATAAGTGTGGTAATTATGGGATAGTAAAACTTTGAATTACCTCTCCTTTTGTGAAGTACTTGATGATTTCGAGGTAGAGCTGTTCCTTGCGTTGCCACTCCGCTTGAGAGGGATAGTCCAGTTCTTTCGGCAGGACATTGTCTTCCCAGCTCAGGAGTTGTGCATGCAAAGATAAGGTGAAAGCAGCTTCTACGTAATTCTTGCTTGCGATGTGAAGGTCATGCAGCTTGTAGATGTACCTGATGTACATCTCCTGGCGGTCAACTTCATTTTTGTAGAAATTCTGAAACATAAATAAACGTGACAATAAGTATCAATTGAATTGTGTAATAAAGTGTGATTCATCAAAAGTTTGCCACTGTAAGAAAATGGTTTGGATGAATGTTTGAAGACTTCACAAAGGCAAACTTTGTCCTTAGTAGACCTGTTCAAAGCAAAGCAACTGCCTTCTCAATTCTGAGGACTGACAAACCAGAGTTTATCCAAGGTCAAGACTTTAGACAAGGCATAAAAATAAAGATTTAAATTTGAAGTGATAACCATAATATCAACTGATCTATATAATAACTTCACAAAATGCATTACGGCTGCATGAACTGGTCTGAAACACCACTCACACAACCCATTGAACTGAGTGCAATTTTTGCCCCAGCATAATATCAAATCAAACATAATGAACAGAAAATCCTTTCAGGGGGTACTTCATTTCTTTCTCATTGACAAAATAATGGTCCCGAACACACATAAACAGCTGCGGACAAAAATCACAGCAATTTATGAATCCCTAGCTTTTCAAAACAATCACCATCATCCTGCATTGCTAAACTGTCTAAATCGAGGGTGAAAAAAAAACATATCCTACCCCCAGGACAGGAAAATTTATCTGGGATGGGCGTCTTTGGAAGCCAACGAGTTGTAAACAGATGCTCAGTAGCTCTAGCCTTTCTGTCACACTCCAGAGTTTAGCATTCACTGAAATCTTTCTTCAGAGTTTTCTCGTTTTTAATTGTTTTAAAAAGTTGGTACATGTCCACACATGGTTTTTACAAGACCGCAAAACGAGCGTGGTGACTATAAACATGGATGTATTATACATCCATGCTATAAACATATTCCGAAAACTTCTACAATATGATGTTGCTGCACATGACACTGAAGATCTGTTGAAATGGTTTGCTATGATAAGGATGGGCTGAGAGTAGAGAATATGAAAGAAGTTTACCATGTATATGATGTCAAGAGATATAAAGATCTATATGATATAATTCTTAATTTCATTGATATTTTGTCGTGTCAATAAATATCAGAGACAGTTCTTGTGAAACAAACAACCCAGTAGCTTTTATACCCCGTTTATTCAATATATTTGAGGATTTAGGCGACAAAGAATCATCAAAATCTGAGACAGGTCATGTTTCGGCTAAGTAGGGCCTCTGCATCGTTTTCTCATAGACAGCCAATTAACCATTCAAATGTCATTTTTTTCTAATGTGAGTAATGTTATGATTCGATGCCTTCCTGCATTTATAAATCCTGACATGCCAAAGAACATATAAATCAGACTCGATTGATCGTTCAATAACTGGGCCATGGCTCTGATGCCACTGCATATATATACAGAACTATGTAGATGTATGCTCACTCCATCAGTGTTGGCATAAGTACCAAGGCTAAAGATATTAACCTAATTCAGTAATGGCCACCCATCCTGTGACCCCCTTCTGGCCTAAACTGGGTCCGTCTATGGCCTGATCAATGTACCTCTTGCTAATGTGAATAAATGTGAATAAAATATGAATATATAAATATAAACTATACTTATAAAAATGATATCATTAATACTGTAGTGAATTTTTCAAGTATGTTATGTTGTATAAGGTCAAAGCATTCCTTTTTATTCAAATTAATCACTATTCGAGTCAAAGATATTACATATTGTATTAGAACTATGCAAGTGATGCGGACAACGTGTAATGTTATAAACAGTGGTATGATGTGATAAATCAAAATGGGTGGGATAAACTAATTTGTCATCCAATGACATTGGATTTACAAAATCATGTAATTCATGGGTTACTTTGAAAGGAATACTTCATCATTCAGAGATTTCACTATTATAACTTGTAATAATCTGCTCAATGCATCTGTGTGTGTGTCTAAAAATGTCTTTCGGCCTAATCTACAACTTTGTTCAGCTTCTCTGTGATATGACCATGGAGACAAGAGTACTTGTCTCCATGATATGACAGAGTTAGCAAAAACAGTGGAAATAGTGGTAATTGATTATAAATACTAGCTTACACCATACCACAATATCAAAGCCATAAATAAAATCATGTTTAAGAAATTTCTCCAGAATATTGTAATACACCAAAGATATCATAGACTGACCATGTCAGTGTACCTAATTATTGCCAAAAGAATTGGCGTTATTTAATACACAAAATATACTGCGAATATCGATGAAGACATTAGGTATGAGGCACCAATGGTCATATTATCACCAATCTGTACCATAATAATACCCTTTCAAAGTAAATAACTAACTGCCAAGCCTGAAGAAAAATAGAACAGAAAAAAGCCAGCATTACTATTGAAACCTAATGCTCTGATTCTATAACGAAGAATATGCTTACATGAATGAACTGCAGCACTCCAGTCTTAATCATTGTCCATGCAGGGAGCAAAGAAAGGATAGGAAGAGAGCACTTGACTGCCTGGTGTGTCCATGGGGCTAATATGAGCCACCATCATACAGTGCATTGTCACATGTGGGTCACCCTCAAAAACACAGGACACCAAAGAACATAATTGAAGCTACAATCCCAGTTGGGGCCCAGTTGTTTAGGCTGCTGACCCAATGTGAGAGCACACGTCAAATGGCCAGCATCACACATACATATATATGGTATTGTGTTTAAGCTAGATTTGCCATAGTTTCATGGCATTATATGAGGTATATACAATGTGTACAGTGCATACATTGTAAAAACACAGCTTGTATATTTTGGGGGAACTCTTGTTTGACATACTGTGAAAAGACTCGAGACTCTCTCTGATAAAATATACTGTGTGTGAAATATCGTAAGCTGTAGATATGCAAATTCTTCCAAAATCACCAGAGACAATTTTTTTTCATTGACATTTTGCACAGATACATTTTGTTGAACCGACAGTAATTAGCTAAACGGCTTCAGTGTCACATGTTAAAAGTGAAAGAAAATGCTTTTTAATTTGTCAGATTGCTTTTCTTTTGAATTTTAACTCTGACAATAGTCTTTACACCGAACAGCCCTGAGTTCAAGAAGACATAAGTCCTTCCTCTCCTCTTATTACTCATTTTGCTTTTAAGACATAAAAGATAATCACTGACTTATTCAATAAATATAACTTTCTCTGAAAAATAACAAATATCAACTGAATGATAAGGTGTCAAATATACATTAAAATGCACTAAAAAATACTGTCGCTAGGATGCACTTCGCTTTAGCCAATCACAGCCAAGGGCGGGAACTTTTTCATCCAATAAAATTGCAGTATTCTGTCATAGCCACCTGGTGGAAATATAGAGAACCTTCCGTGAAAATCCACTATTGGGCCTGGCTTACTCTGAAATCTAGAGTGGCCCCCAGCTTAATGAGCCTGCCGAACAGTGCAGCCTGGACCTGTGAGAGTGCGTCCCGGACCTGAGAGGGAGTGAATGACGTTTGCCATAAGAAAATAATACTGCGCTATTCAACACATGCATACCATGACACATTTTCATCGTCAGTGCGAAAAAGGACAGAAATTGGACTCAGGACAAGAGAAGCTGAGCAGAGTCCCAACCACTAAGCTATCAAGATTTTAAGTTAAAGCTACAGTTTGTGTGATCTTATTAATTTCTGAACTGACTGGATGCCATAATTGACAATGATTTAGAGAGCTGATAAAACCTAAATACAGCTTTCAAATTCAAATGTTGAAGTTATTGAATATTTCCAGTAACTTCATGGTTAAATTTACAAAGCGCTTCACATTAGACTTCGTGTCAAACACAAATCATGGATGATTTGCTTCAGGGTTTGCTTTGCAAGTCCAAAGGTCTGTCAGCTGTGCAATTGGAATCTCTGAAGCTCAGCAACATCCAAAAAGATTAAAGTGCCCAAATGACAACAATTTAAAGGTGGCTTCATAGTTAAGTTCATCTACCAGTAATAAAGTCATATTCAGAGGAGATTATTACAGTTAGTTTCATAAAATACGGTTGACTCCAGCTGTCTGTAGCGACCTGTACCTGGCTGTGGTCTAAACATGCTAAAGCCAGCTGCTTCTGTCTACTTCTATAGCTAATAATCAGATTACATCCATCACCAGATAAATGTAAACCTTGGTAAATGTAAGAAATTCATCTAATACATCATAAAATATGTACTTTTAGAACTGGTTTTAAAAGTAGCCAGCTATGACAGCTTTGTCTACGTTCAATTTGACGGGCGGTTTTAAATTAAACTAACTGTAGATAGGTAAATGTCCATGATTGGTCCCATCAACAATATATTCTGCAACCTATTTATGGTTGAACCATGAACAGAAGCTAACAGAGACATATGTTCCACACATTTCAGGGTATATAGCTGTATATATAGCTTTAGTATGGACTTACACTTATTGCACAATTTTCTAAATTCATAGCGCCCTTTAACATTGTTTAATGTGTTTACAGAGCACCTCCCCTAATTCATTCATTGCAAACAATTCAATATCCATCACTAAAAACAAAGTTTTTTTTCAGTAAATAGTTGTTTTAATGACACTTACTTTTTTGTGACATACCATTATCATGATCATTGACCTGTAATTACAATGACCTCATTTCCCTGGGTAGTAGGAAGGGGTGCTGACAGAACTGGGTCAAATAGGAGGATACTCTACCCCAATGTCACCCCTTATTTGTTTAAATTATCATCACGATAAATACCTATCTAATTTGCACTCCAAGTCACACAAATCGTGTAGATGAAGTTTTACCAGGGAGCATGATATCACAAACATAACATTAGTTACAGCAATGAAGTTGGCTTTTTTTTTAATTCTTTTTTGGCAGGGCATGAATTAACAAAGTTTAACCCTCAAGTATTTTCTTATTTCAGAAAAAAAAACTACCAAAACCCTGTTACAATTAAATCCTAACAGCTTAATAAAATTAATTCAATGAGTTTCATTGTTCAGGTGGATCCGTCTATCCTCAATCTATAAATTGCTTAATATATATATACCTATATTATATATGACTTAAATTAGGATGTATATATTACTAGAAATCAGCAATATGTACATGGCCAATTATGCCACGTCTTTTTCCATACGTTTGGATAAACACATGGAAAACGTATGGTTTTTGCCTCATTATAATTAGCTAAAAACCATGCGTTTTCCATGCGTTTATCCTGCTCAAAGAAAACGTACGTGGCATATTTGGCCATGTAGCAACAATGCTTTTGTAGAATGCCATTGTCAAAGGTTAAAACAACATTGGAAGTAAAATTACTAGCTGCATGAGCTGATGATTACTGAAACGAGCACCAATTGATTCAATCTGATTGCATATTGGTGAATATACAACGCTATACAAAGCACACTTTCAACCGAGGTCAATAATCCTGATTATCGGGAATCAGTACAAATTGGTCAGTTTTGTAGGAGTTACCAACAGACCATAATACATGTTACACATAAGCAGGTCAGAGCTAGTGGTCATGTTTTGGGAGCCCAGGGTGATTCTAGGGGCCACCCACTTGTCATGGGAGAGGGGTATTATGTATTCGACTCTGGGAAGTGGTCCAAGCAGGAAGCTGTAGGTGCCCCCTGTTGAGAGAGCCAGGCAACTTTAGTGACAACATCTGTCAGTGTGAGAATGAACTCGCACCCGTAGGAATTGATGGTACTTTTTTCACAGTGGATAAAAACAGTACCAAAATATTGAAGCATTTTAGATTGACACTGTAAGTTGGGGAATAGGACTTAAAAAAGAATAAGATATTACAATTAACCAAGCTTTAACTGTGTGATAAACAATGTACTGTAATTTACCTCACCAAAGAGACCACATTGCCAGTAAGGTCTACCTAGGACAATTTAAACCCAGGGTCTACTACATCAGTCTGTCTGGCTATAGCAACGTCTCTCTATGCATAGATCTGTCTTCTACAATGTCTGTCTACTAAATTCCATACTCCTAATGTCTCAGATATGTCTCAGATTATATCTGTCTGTCCGTGTCTGTCTTCCACTCTATCAAGACCAATTTGATGAGCCCTTGCTGTCAGTGAACCAGGCCAATCTCTGCAAGGAATCTGTCACTACTCGTGATAGGCAGCAGCAACCTGTGCAAAACACACACCACCCATTTTAACTTCCTTGACTCATGGACGTAAAAGCTTTACTGGAGTAAAACACTCACTGAGGTCATGGGTAATGCAATAAGAAGGAAATTACATGCTTAAATTTCTCAACACAACTGACATCTAATATATTGTAGTCAAAGAATGCACAACTAACGAAACAATTGAATGCACTAACTGTATACAACAAGTCATGAAACGTGTATAGAAACAAACAATTTTGCTAATAACATCACATGTGGAGAGGTGCAAAACCTTATTTTCAGTTCCATGACAAGTTTGAAATCTCACAAAGCAATTTGTTGAAGTTGTTGCAGCCTCTGTGTCTAAACAAAGGTGACTTCCATTGGAGAACTAGTTTGACCTTCCAGCGACTGCATGGTGGTTCATCGAATTTAATCAACCTTAGCATTACCATTTTTGGGATGAAATAAAGTTTACTCTTCTTGATTTTTCAAGGTTTGACCTATTAGTGGATTTTCACGGAAGGTTCTCTATATTTTCACCAGGTGGCTATGACAGAATACTGCAATTCTATTGGATGAAAAAGGTTCCAGCCCTTGGCTGTTATTGGCTGAAGCAAAGTGCATCTTAGCAGCAAGTCCAAAGGTCTGTCAGCTGTGCAATTGGAATCTCTGAAGCTCAGCAACATCCAAAAAGATTAAAGTGCCCAAATGACAACAATTTAAAGGTGGCTTCATAGTTAAGTTCATCTACCAGTAATCAAGTCATATTCAGAGGAGATTATTATATGCATCTACAGTTAGTTTCATAAAATACGGTCGACTCCAGCTGTCTGTAGCAACCTGTACCTGGCTGTGGTCTAAAAGCCAGCTGCTTCTGTCCACTTCTATAGCAAATAATTGGATTACATCCATCACCAGATAAATGTAAACCGTGGTAAATGTAAGAAATTCATCAGTATTTTTAGTGCATTTTAATGTATATTTGACACCTTATCATTCAGTTGATTTTTGTTATTTTTCTGAGAAAGGTATATTTATTGAATAAGTCAGTGATTATCTTCTATGTCTGAAAAGCAAAATGAGTAATAAGAGGAGAGGAAGGACTTATGTCTTGCTGAACTCAGGGCTGCTCAGTGAACTCTATTAACCTGCAACACACAAAATCACAAAGTCTGCCTTCAAGCATAGGCATAGTTTGTTTTGGCTGCCATTTTTTAATTGTCCTAGTTATATCTTTAGCAACCACTTTAGTTCTTGCCCTATTCTGATAGTGCCTTGCTATACCATGGCACGGCTTAGAACAACCTTGCTCAGCAGATAGGGCAAGGTCAAGCATGGGGGAGATAAGGTCCATGGTCATGACACCCTCAAAACATCATCATCATGATCACTTTGGCGTGGGACAAATCACCCCAATGGGGCACAAGTCTATCTCCAGAGAACCCCATTCACCCCAGATGACCATCATCATCTGCTTTCCCAATCATCTGTTTTGTTTCTCAATCATCTGTCATCGATTTGTTGTCTTTTGACTCTTTTCCACTGGAGTATTTAGAAGGTAAATATCCAGTAAACATTCTCCACAGACTAATACTAATATGAAATTCACACTGAAACACTTTGTACAAAATAAGAAACAAGTGCAGGCCAAATGTGGCACGTGTGTTTTCCATGAGATGGATAAACGCATGGAAAACGCATGGTTTTTAGCTAATTATAATGAGGCATGGAAAACGCATGTGGCACAATTGGCCATGTATAATGGAAGTTCCAACAATTATCAATTAAGTTTGAGCAGACCATACTTTCATATTCACCTGTGTACAGTGAGACTACCTGACTGTGTAATCTAAGAATACGACTTTTTTTTAAAGGCAAGTGACTTTTACTTAAAATATGTCTCAGGACACAACATAGGATGTAATTCTGACTGCTGACTGTTACCAAATCAATCGATCAATCAATCAATCGATCAATCGATCAATCAATCAATCAATCAATCAATCAATCAATCAATCACTCCATCAATCTATCTTTCTATCCGTCTATCTATCTATGTCTATCTGTCTATCTATCTACCTATCGATCTATCTACCTATCAACCTATCTATCTATCTACCTATCTATCAACCTATCTACCTATCTATCAATCTATCTATCTATCTATCTATTCTACCTATCTATCTATCTATTCTACCTATCTATCTATCTATCTAACGATCTATATATCTATCTATCTATCTATCTATCAATCTATCTATCCGAATTGTGACAATAAAAAAGAGTATTGACAATAAATCTTTTATTTTAGATTAGTGTGGACTCACTTCAAGCTTGGATAAACTTCAAGTCACTTGCTGTCAAAATGTTTTCAATAGAGCGAGTGTTTTACAGCCCCTATCAGGAGCATATCAGCTGATGTGAAGTGCTGGATTACACTTGAGGGCTACTACAGCTGCTTTCAATGTAAATTGACCAGCTTTTGTAGGACTGTTGAAAGAACCACATTCATGCTACCCCATGAACCAGGAAAACAATACCAAAATGTCAGGAACGTTGTTAAAATAGTGCTAAAAGATCTCAATGTTTTCATAAGAAAAGAGAAGAAATAAACAGCACTTTAATCAAGGATTCATCATATAATGACTCCTGTTTTAACTAAATTTGAGCAGTTTACCATGGGCACACTAACAACTAACTATTCACGAAATTTCCAAACTAAGACAGACATTGCATGTACTTTGAGTAAATGAGTAAATTGACTTTATGTTTTAACCTGATTACATCAACAAACACAAGGTGTAAATCTGACACTGCCTGACAGTAACGTCATATTCAATACAGGAGTTCAAGTGTTGGACCTTAAGGTGAACAAGGAGTTCAAGTGTTGGACCTAAGGTGAACAAGGAGTTCAAGTGTTGGACCTTAAGGTGAACAGAGTTTATGTCATCAGATAAATGGCTGCTACGGACACTCAATGGTAAGAGACATTCACCCAGCTAAACCTATTGAATTCTTAAAATCGTAGGACTAATTTTACTAATAAGTTGAATGACTACCTTGGTATGTCATATATGACTCATTTAGACTCTTAATAGTTCATACTTTAGAGTGTATATAACCATCTATTTTATCAGCACTCTTCCAATACTGACAATCAGGTAGCTGTCTAAAAACTGCATGGCCACTTGTTCATTCATTCCAGTACTACACTATGCCACACCTTGAAAAACGCAATACATAGCACTGGACCAGCTGACAGTGAATAATAACACGTTTTTCTGTGACAATAACAAAACACAACCTTACCTCACTGACTTTAAATGTAGTATTGCCCATGTTATGGAAATTATGACATTTAAAATCCTTTCAAATCATCTGAAAATGACCCCAGCCCATGCTAGGTGGTAGATATCCATGATGAACACACGAAAGGCTAAACTCAACTGCAGGGTGCCCCAGTTAGCCCAGCAGTTGCAGAGCCCAGCACCAGACCCCCTGCAGTTCACACTGCTCTGCTACTGTTAACACTGGAGGCGGGAGTAAAATGCAGTCCAGCAAATAACCAGCGGAACAACGTACTGCCATTAAGTGTAACATCAGATATTATATTATCAGATATAATTTTGATGATTACCAAGAATCAACGAAAAGAATAGTCAACATGATGACGGTTCTTCGCTTTTCACTATTATTTGTTTCTACCAAAACCGGCTTTACAAAGATTATTCAGTTAAAACTAATTAGGCCTACTAGAGAAAACACAATATTGAAGTGGGCAATATTCAGCCAATCTCAGAGATAATATAAATATATAGTTTATTGACAAACTTGATATCAGGAATTGATACATGTGTCATATAACATTACAAAAACAAACATACAAAACATACAACATTACATATAAAGGGTTCATGGTTTTGAATATAACATACTTTATATATGGTGCTGTTTGCATACATATATCTTTTTGTTGTGGCACACAATAAGAATACATTTTTCAAGAGTAGCAGGGGTTTGGGGGCAGCAGCCCCCGAGAAAAAGCAAAATTAACTATGATAAACTTGCGTTCTTGCCTCACAGTTCAGCTGTTTGTTTGTGACGTCACTCATTGAATTCAATTATGTTACGTCATAGGCCTGGCAACGAGGCTCGCTGAATATGGTCAATAATTTGGGTCCGCTATACTGCACTTTTTCCTATCTTTCTTTAAGTCCTCAAATTTATGTGACTTTTGGCCAGGCAGATCAGCTCTTATGACAACATACTTCATTCCGTTAAGCATACATGTTGTCCAATTATTTACATCTGCTTCTATTTGGCTACGTTATCAAGATTGTGTTGAGCTCCTAAATAAACCAACTTTCAGATTAAGACGGATTATATCCACCTAACGGGCTAACACAGCCCTATAGCACACAAGAGTAAATTCATCTGCAGAGGAACATTATAAACACTCCATCCAAGGATAGATTTAGTGGATTTACACACGAAAATAACTACTCATTATCAGATCTGACAACTTGTGCTCTTGTTCGTTTCACACAGCAACTTTATGATGCACTTATGGCAAATGCAGCCCTGGCCTTATAGCTTGAATTCATGACACATTTAATAGACCTGCGTGTGGGTTTCATCGATATTATGATGTTTGTGGAATGCTAAATTCTCTGCATGATTCACTTTCATGTCAGCGCATCACATGTTATGCTACATTAAACATTTTCCACTAAATAGACTCGGAACCACCTTGCAGCTGCTGATGGGACCAAGCAAGCAAAATTGTCTTTTTACTAAAATGAAACTTTGAAATGAGTCTGTATATCACAATAAATAAATAATAACTTTGTTTTCGTGGCTGTAATCTTTCTTGAACACAGACTGCTGTGGTTAGTCTATAAGCACCACTTGAAAATTGAAATGTAGGGTCATATTATAGCATTTGAGTGTGTTCATACAATGATTATAATGACCACTGCTATTTATTCTTACAACTGAGATTTTACTGTACATTGTCCACAAATAGTTTTTACAATGTGCTGGGCTGTATTGTCCATCAGGTCATTTACACAGTGGTCAGTCAATCAATAACTTGAACATTACCATCATAGGTAATATCATTAGAGCACGCGAGGTCTACCCTCCAGCATAAAAACAAGGCAATTAACACCCCCTGTGATCTCCACACCCCTTTCCTGATCAAAATAATCCGGGACAGATATCAACCCCTATCTCGTTTTGCAAACCAGGGATCATCAAGTTACACAATTTGCCTCTGCTTGGATCCTGTTTAGCACTCGCAGCAGAGGGGAAAAGTGGGGGAAAAAACAGACAGGAGTCACAGGACAAAGATCACATCCGTCAAAAAAACAATGTATAGTCATTTAACATGATTTTCCCCATTTCTATTTTCCCCCAGGTCAAATGGGGGGTTCAACAAAAATATAGGTCAAAGCGACTATTGCAATAGATTCAAATAACGCACGCCTACATTTCACCACGCATATATACACACAACTGGCAGAGTAATACCATTTTGGGTTGATACGATTATGGCTCCAAAATTACGAAAATTAAAAAAATAGAATTGGATAAATTTTAGTCAAAGCAGAACTACATTTGTACAAATATTTCAACTTGTTTTCATCAAAGACCTTGTGTCTCCTACTGTTAACCATTGGACAGAAGCTTTGAAGTTTCTACTGATTGTTCCATCACCAACAATGAAATGTTTATCGATCTTTCCTTTTCTTACAGCATCTTTCTAAGATTATTTTATTGTACCCGAATAAATGAAATGTAGTATTAGCTTAAACCTTCAGGTCCTTGATCAGACCCACCTCCTTCTTTCAAAAATAAATCTAAATTTATATAGTGAAAATTATTTTTAAAGCTCATGACGTCAGAGGGTCACACTGGAAATGTCTACTGTCACCTTTTTGGCCAATGGGTATAGCCAGACTTAAGTCTTATGACAAAGTTCTTGCACTTTGTTTCCTGTGTTATTCCACACTTCTAGTTCTAGCAGGGAGGACCTCAGGGAGGTGTCATGTCTCCCTGTAATACGCAACAGACATGCACCGGTGGCTTCATGCACACACAAAACAGTGTCATCCAAACACATGATCCCATTTTTATTGTTGACAGCTATTGAGCTTTGACATGCAGATTTGCCATGGAGCACCGAAAAAAGTATGCACAGCCAAAACATTTCATTTTATTTTTTCCCTATTTTTCCTAAATTTCCCCAATTTCAGTTAACCAGTTCACCCAGTTCAGGTCATTTTGCAGGGTGTAACACCATCCCTGCATGAATTGCAACTTATATAACATGCATATATACATCATGTGAAAAGTATCACAACAGCTGGGTGGTTAAAGCACCAGTCAATATCATCTCATCATTACGTTTGCCTCTGGCAACTGTTTTTAATATTATTCATAACCAGATCAGGCTTCAAATCAATGGAGTATATGGTGACACTGTAAGATAGAACAAAACAATGAGAAATCAATGCACGTTCAATACACAGGACTACCATTACTTCTGGAATGTCTATACACAAAACACACGACTGACATGACACTAATTTGATAGACTGATACAGCTGATGATGCACTCATGCTACGTGATCCAATGGAGTCTCTGGTGACTCCATGGTGATCCCAATGCAAGGGTAGTCCTACATTGTAATAAGGATCAAATGACGGAAAAATGGTTCCAGCAAAATTGGTTAAATAAAGGTGTTTCCTTATAATTAAAAAATATTATTTAATGATTTTATTATGCTTAATGTTATTGTGTTGTGAAGAATTTATTATCTTCATATTATTTATAAATTTTATTGAGGCACTTAATTACCTCATCCTAGATAATACATCAAAATGAAATTATTCTATCATATTCTCTTTACAAAATATAAGTAATCAAACTCCGTAGACTGAAATCATAACATTGTATTATAATTCCCACCAAGAAGACCATTTTTAAGAGCACCAAATACCACAGCGGATAAACATGATAAGGACGATCTGGCAGACATAATCTTTTATATATATTACACAATTTACAGATGTATTTCCATAAGTGTCTAGCTAAATTTCAAAAGCAACTTGTGAACTTTTCCGATTACTTTCTGGCTTTTCCCTAAGCAGCAGTGACAGCAGTGACAGTAATGACAGCAGTACAAGGGTAGTTCTCATAATGTCAAATCCATATTCCTGTTGTCCACACTTATTGCAATACCATAACAAAAACATAGTTGTGAAAAAAGGAAAGAATCCAATTTAATGTCAACATCGGTCTGACACATTTAACATTGAGTGTCAAACACGAACAATAATGTTCATACTGCACCAAGCAACAATATGTCCACCTTGACAATTGATTATGATTTATTGCCAGTAAAATGCCAAAAGTCTTAAAAAAGACTTCGAAATAAGGCAGAAGTTATTTCTGTGTAGGCGTAAAATGCACAGTTGTGTCAAATGCTGTTCAGGTCAAAGGAATTGAACTGTCGAGATGGTAAGAAGGCTGGACATCCTATCAAATTCAATTCGTTTAAGATTCACTTTCCCCTGTTAAGAATCTTTAAATGTCTGTAAATGTCAGGTGGAAGAAAGCAAATATATTTAAATTGACACATGGACGTGACACTTTTTGGCGGATTGAAAAAAGTAGTTTGGTTCCGATTTCCCTACCGACCCTATATATGTGTGAAACCCCCAACCCTAAACGTTTTATGGAATTTTCAAGCTTTTTTGGGCAGTTCCAAAATACATGGTATACCTTACCGATCGTAAATTTTGATGACTATGAAGTCGGAACCGAACAATTTTTTTTCATTTGGCCTAACTGGCAATCAAATCAAATTAGTCCAAAGGATGATTTATCCAGTAGCACACCTAATTGATAACCCTCAAAGACTATAGAGCAGTTTTTTTTAAATCTTGGTTTACTTATGCTAAGAATGCAGACATCCAGCCATTTTTGCTTTCCTCCACTTTCTTTCAACATTTCACTTAACCAGCAGTCTAAACATAAACATATTCTTAACTTCTGACTTCTCATCTCAGTTGGTGTCCATAGCTGAGACGCACCAAAAAAGTAGCACTACATTTGTGACTAACTGAAGTATTTATATGCACTAAAATGGAGCATGATGTGCTTAAAAAGCATAAGTGAGTGCTACTCCTCCTTAATTTCACGCCTTCTAAAGTTTCAACCATTTTTCACCCTTGTTTTGTTTCAGTTATTTTGGTTGTCTCCAGTGACATTCTAGACACATGGCAGTCCCAACAGGTGCTGTTGAAGCCCAGAGAATTCTGCGAAGTTCTGTCATATCCTTCACTATTCTTTTCCTCGTATGGGTGGAGGGCAAGTTTCTGGTTTTCGTACCAACTATAAAGTATTTCAAATTTTCCAAAATGTGCCATGAATAACTTCATGTACAATATCTATAGGGTATCTACCTACATAAAGAAATACACTTACAGCTACACAGCTTAGTATTTATTGTCCATATATACAATTAGTTTCATAAAATATGGTCGACTCTAGACAGCTGTAGCAACCTGTAGCTATAACTAGCTTAAGCCAACTGCTTCCGTCTACTCCTAGCTTATAGTCGTCTTACACCAAAAACAAATAGTAAACCTTGGTATATTTATGTAATTTATTTGATATGCTGCTGCAAATATAAATATAGATGATATTGACTGGTGCAATGCATGTACTTTTAGATCAAGCTTTGGGAAGCCAGCTATAGTCAGACAGTTCTGGTTAGTGGCAGGTAGCATTGTATAGCAGAAGTTGTCTAGCTTTGTCTAGGTTTAATTTGACAGGCCGTTTTTAATGAAACTAACTATATATTACAAATATCGCACAATCATTAAGAAGAAGACAATTTCAAGACTATATATATGGCACTCTCCCTGTCAGCACAGTGACATTATCAATGAGGTTATACTGATGAAGATGATATTGCTTTACACACCACTTTCACCCCACCGATGGGGTTATTACTTGCCTCAGCATAGACACCCCTAGATAAGGAACTACCATGCAAAACTCTCACACCAACGACTTCCATATGAGACTAACTCTTGAAGAATGCCAAACATGGATTTCGAACCCAGGACCTTCATCTGAGCTGGCCTATGTTAGATCCCTAGACCAGCCAGTTGCACAGATCATGGAGACAAGAGTAGACTCTCCACGTACTGATGCATTGGACTGGCAGCCAATTAACTTCTTGTTCCACCCACTGACCAAAGATTAGGTGACAAAACAACATAGTCGTGGGGGGTAAAAAGTAATAAATCATGCAATTTGTCAAAGAAGTGAGCATTCTGGTGCTAACTCCAAATGAATTCCTCACAGTCTCAAGGGTGTCTGTATCTTCAGGATGTGGGGGAGGCTATCTAATCTAACACTTTAAGGAAAACAATTTTTAATGGAGTTTAATATCAAGCAAACATGAGCTGTGCCTAACACCAAGGAGGTTTATCACAATATTAAATTTATTCGGCAATAGTCAAGGCTAGTCGAAAAGGACCATAAAAAAAAGTGATACAGAATCCATTAAAACACTCGAATTAATAGCTGCTTGCAAGTGTGCCCCATGGCCCTATAGTAAATCAGTAGCCATTTGTAATAAAACACTAAAAGAGGCCCTACAGACCATTTTTACACTTTGAAATAGCCATTTTTGCTCCAATTAAAAGAACTGTTTTTGACTATTGATTAAATCAACTAATTCTGCAGATAATCAACAAACTCACACAACATCAGCCATATATTCCCATATCACGCATGAAACGCACAATTTTAGCTCTTCTCTACTTTTACGGTGCGAAGGCTGCAATCAAGCCAATATTGAGCATACTTGTATCATTGCCAGTCTGAGTTCACTTATGCATTCCACGTGAAGCATAATACAGATGATGGACTTCCGCAAGTGCCAAACATTTTGGAAACATACATTCAAGTACAGACATTGTACATGTACTGGACCAGTCATTGTGATGCTGATATTGCATCATGCAAAGAGAAAACTTTTGAAAACTTTTGGGTACTGTAAAACTGAGAATTGCATAACATATATAATACTACGTTTATGTCAGAAATGTTATCGGCAATCCACACATGGATAAATTTATTTAAAGACACACTCAACTTTCAGTAGTGTTTAGAAATACAGTATTGTACTCCCAAAAGTAAATACTAGTAATGTAAATTATTATATCACCGAAGAAATTGCGATTATACATGGCTAAATGTGCCAGGTGCGTTTTCCATGAGAAGGATAAACGCATGGAAAACGCATGGTTTTTAGCTAATTATCCTGTGTTTTCCATGTGTTTATCCTTCTCATGGAAAACGCATGTGGCACATTTGGCTGTGTACATCTCACATGATCATGATGATACCTTTCCACTAATTTTTACAACACAAACCAAACTTCCTTTCTGCCTATAATATCCAATAGAACAATAAACTATATCAATATATTCACATAATCAATTTGGTATTAATATATGCACAGGATATCATGACGTTGATGACCATTTTCTGTGCATTTGTGTGCAATAACCAGTAAACATTTTTTAGCGTAGTTTTGTTGCACATCCCACATAGTCTTCTGTTGAGATATATTGACTTTGTGAGCAACAGTTGTCATTATGGCCACCTTGTGGATTTCTCCTGCACTACACATTATACAGTTACGATGCTTTCATTGAAGTATGTATCAATCAATTCAGATTACAAGAAAATAAAACTAAACTCACCAAAAGATTAACCGTGCAGGTCATTTTCTTGTCCCTGTTGTCATCTCCTTCCATGACGTGTCTACAATATAATCACACAAAAATAACTATTGTATCCATCAATTTTACAAAACGAAAAAACACAAGACATAAAACGACCATATTCAGTCAAAAATGTATGGTTATTGGCCTCGAAACTTTACCTGTAGTCCAGTAATCGTTCCAGAAGACAAGTGACTGATTGAATGAAAGCCATCCCACTCTCATGCCAACTAGGGTCTTGTTGAACTTTATTCATAAGTCTGAAATTAGCAAATTCATCAAATATATCTTCACTGCATTTTTAAATACAAAGCATCAATGCATCATTATCGCCTAAATTCATCATCACAGATTTGTTGATTACAAGAATGATGTAGCGACATAATTGCTGCCGTCTTTTACAGAAGTTTTACATTTTTATTTAGTACTTCAGATTTATACAGTGATACACTATGCGGGACTCAGTAATTGCCTAGATTTTTCCACAACCTTTATTTTTCAATTTATATATCAACAGGAGAGGAAATTAGGAGAAACGGTGTTGCATTTTCATTAATTTGTTGAAAAAAAATAACATTCAAGGGAATGGGTAAAAAGTACAACATCATAATCTATATTTATATCAGTTATAACAGAGAAATCATAGCAATGAAAATTATATCGAAAGAAGCCTACTATTTCATACTAGTGTAAATATGAAAGTATTTCGGATAATATACAAATATTAACGGTGAGTACGAAAAAAGGTCTATACATACTATGTACTATAATTGGTGCATATGAAGTATAATATATTTCATATAAAATCCGACAAAAAACTGCCAAAAAGCACTATACAAATAGGAATATATTATTTTACGAAAATATGATAATATGAAATTAGTTATCTACAACAAAAGTATGGGTGTAAGTGATGGGAAATCAGAATGGTGAAAATTCACATATTATGTGCAAACAACAATTTTCTTCAAATGAATCATCTAAAAGATTAAAATTTGACAACAAAGTAACACTAAACACTAAAGGACAGTTTCAACTGACTTACTCGTTACTTAAATACTCCCTTGATTAGCAAAGTTATCAAATAAATAAACTGTGATTAGACAATGTGAATAATACAAACCTACCAGTGTATAGATTACTTTTACTACTTCCTTTTCGTGATATCTGGTGACAGACAGTACTTCAGGTAATACAAATTTCATAAATAAACAGTGATTTTATTGCTATCATTCATTTGACTTACATGGTATTGAAAAGCTGTTTATATTCATCATCTCCCTTGTTCTCGCTGATTAGAATGTCCAAGTTGTTTATCAGCTCTGACTCCACCTGGTGTTAAAGAGATGAAACATTGCAGTCTTTACCGATGATACCGTAGCAAAAACAAAGAACAAAGCAAAGCTATTTTCTTGTCAATATTATTTCTATGTCAGCTTATAAGACCAGGTACCAGAGGCAGACAAAATCTATTTTTTTTTTCAGAACAGCAATCAACTTTTTGGAACAAGGCACTCTTCATCTGCTGGTAGTTTAGATACACATATTTTAAGACTTTTTAATTTTAACACTTTCTCAGCCCAACTAAAATTACCCCATTAACATACCTGTTTGAAGTTGCCCCTATTCTTCTGTTCACACTCCATCATATCAATGAATATTGGAAGCGTGGCTTTCCGCAATTCATTTTCAGGAACCAAAGTCATCTCCAAGAAATGCTTCACCATTCCCGGTACAAAGTGCACTTTGTGTTCATCTAAAGTGAAAATGATAAAATCCTATATAAAATATATGCGCAATGAATAGAATAAATGAACAAAATAAATAAAATTTAACATTGGTTACATATTTACCTAGATTTTGCCACATGGACAGAATTTCATAACCCATCTGAACGCGCATATCTCCGTATCTGAAAATTAACATGTCAGCGTTTTTTTAGCAATTCAATACAAGATACTGAAACATTCAAACATTCTATGGATATTTACATTGCAAATTGATTCATCACACATTGCAACTCACCTTTCCAAGATTTTCCCTCGTTTTGCCTCAGAGAAATTTTCCACTTGTAAGCATGGCTGAGTGAGGAATGACACCGCAATGGTAAAATATGATGCCCACAGCTGCATAATAGAAACAGAAAATTAATCAACAGTAGTGACAGCATTATTTTTTATGCAAAAATAGCAAGATGATGCAGACAGTTAACTCATTCTATTTGGAACTTACCATAGAATCGAAGTCTAGCTTCTGAAGGAAGTTTGCACTGAGACATTGAGCAAGATATTGGGTGGCAAGCAAAACGGCACTGCAAAAACATGGTTTTATTGTAATGTTGCATTGGTCAGACTGTATTTCATTCATTATTGTGTGACTTTCTCATTAATGTATCATCATTTTCCATACATAAAAAAGGTTTTACTTACTTGTTGGTAACCATGCGCATAACCATCCAGTCTTTCGGATAGATGTCTTGTTTCACAAGCACCCTGAAGACTGTCAACATTCGGAACACCAAATCCTGCAGTATGAGATAAACAGGTGTATGAGATAATAAAGAGACTATTTGATCAATGAATGCCACTTATATAATAAATGTCAAGTAATTATCTATCCAGCTGTCTACAAACTGGGATAAATTAATAAAAACCTAAAAGATTTTCACCCATCTGTAGGGTTGTCATCGATATGCTGTTTATCCATGATAGAGAAAATATTGAAAAATCAACATATATCCGATATTTGTTTATCCTCTATGATTGTACATGTGTGCTATGATGAGCACTTGGTTACACAGCCCCCATCATAAATTTGAAACCAATTGCTCAACAAATTGGCTTATATTAGTAGTTATCACATTAATGGTAAATGGTCTCACAATGACTTGGCAGTTATACGCCTGTGACTAGTGGTTCCATTTCTAACTGGGAATGCTGGTAATACAAAATTTGCAGGATTTTTCGATATTGCAATATTGAAAGTTGAATACTGATATTGATAGAAAAATTTATATCAATGACAACCCTATGGACTATATTGTTTCAATATAACATTAGTACAAGCCATGTGTGCGCCTGGATTGGGCTAGATACATTCATTAAGACCTGAATCCTTACACATATGCAGAAATAATCAACTGTTGCTACGACATTTAACATTGCAGTAGACAAGCTTACCCTTAAGGATTTTCTTTCAGGAAAACTTGAGAGCAGCAATTTGTAATGTTTTTCCAGCATCTGTCGAAGCAGAGTTACTAAGCAGGAAACTAGCTGACCCTAAAACCACAAGAAATATCAATATGAGTCGATACGCATAATTTCCTGCACATGTAAATAGAATTAATTTTTGCATGACTTACCGACACTGGACTCCGATGGTCCAAAGTCAAAAGAGTTTGAAGAACTGTCTCTAACACGGTCATCACAATGACCTCTAAGTCAGAGCTGATGTCCAACCCCTAAACAAAAACAAGTGTAACACTAAGCTGTTCAACTAAAACATACTGCATGTAGTTGTATATGCTGAAGTGTTACGAGGATTAGTTTGTTAACAATTACAGAACAACTCACTACAATGTGTTCGTTTCATTATAAAGCTATTTCAAATCTTAATTACAATCTAATGACTAGAAAAAAAGCATTTCAACTCACCTGTAAACGTTCCCTGAACAACACATTTAGAACATTGGACAAGATGTTTGTGCAAAGTTTGCGTTCTAAGCGCGCATTGAAGTACACCTTCAGTGTTGATACAAACATTGGCAGTAGATACTTTCTCGACTCTGTAACCAAAACAAAGAAAAAGATGTATCCAAGATGAGTCTCACCTTCAACTTTCACCTTGATGGCCATTATTTTATCAGCAGTCGGCGAGGGTTATTATCAGTCTCTGTCATACAACAACAATGCATTAGTTAACTCCCGACTATGAGGGATATAACTAACTTGTACTCCATGAGGCATATTTATTTATTTTTTTTATAACTAACATTTTCATTGGTTATATCCCACGAAAGAACAATAGAAAAGGTCACGTGGTAGAGTATAACGTGTATTACCCTGGGTCTATTGGCAATATGTCTGTCTTGAATTTTTCGATATGAACTCAGGCTACTGATTAGTCATCCATGATGAAACCGATTTCAGATTTCTCTTACCTGGAACGGTGAACAGTTGGCACTCGACGAGGTCGCAGATTGACTTCAATTTCACGGCATGTAGTTGTTGGCTGTGTTCTTCTGGCAATGCAGCGAATGCGGCGCACACCAAAGACCCTAGATCTTCTGGGGGGAACACTTTTAGGAGATGATCGCAGATCTTTGGCAATTGTTGGAGTATAAAGCACTAAAAGAAAGCAAAAACTGCAAATCAAGATACTGTTAAAAAGTGGCATTTTTACTTATGGAATCATTGCAAATACACCAACACGAGTGAAACCGCAGATTGGTACATCAAGTTTTTTGCCAATCGTGTACATTGACTTTTCAACGAAATTTTGTCATACAACCCATAAATTATGATTTTCTGATGTAATGAAAGAAATTCCTTTGAACTCTAGATTTTCTAGTTCTTTCATTGTTTCCATAACAATTTTACATGACACAAAAATACATTTTAAAAATGAGTTTGATTGTAAATTGGAGTTAGTAAGCTAGCATAAACTTTGCGGAATCACAAACCTGAATTTCCAGCAGATTTTCATTGTTCGGTTTCAGGACAGAACACAGGTGGTCCAACGTGGAATGTACGAGGCCTTTGAATTCTTCCTGTTGGTCACCTCCAGTTGCTCTGAAAATAGCATTACTCAAATTCCAATTGTTGCAAGATATTACATGTTAAAATTAGCATCTTACATGACTACGACACAAGTGGATTTCAAATTACCGCATAGATAATCATTAATACAGACACCATCACATCAAATTTTTACCTGGCATAGAGAAGTCTTGACTGGACCACATATTTGATGACATATTCCAGCACCTGAAATAAAATAGCATAAGACTTTTAATTAAGTTCCATCACACTTATAACCATCAACAATTTCGACTGGAAGATAGGTTACATCTTCGCAACCAGCTTAGTCTTATCTGACAGAAAAATATCTGATCATGTTTTGTTCATTTTTTATCATTTTTTTCTTTTTATCAACATAATGAAGACATGAGTTAAAGATTACCTTGAAACAACTACTACTACTTTTGGACTTCTTGTTCCCGGCCGCAAGAACAGCTTGGACTTTTGTCATTAGACATTTTAATAAGTCTTTGTACACGAGGGCAGCAGCAAAATGACTAGCAATGTAAGTGTCCATGACAGGTTTGAAATGCTCAAACTTGGAGTGTTCTAATCGTTGGAATATATGCACCTGCAATGCAAAAAATTAAATAAACATCATAAACAATAAAATTAGCTTACATTCAAAAGCTCGTAGTATCACAATACAACAGTTTCTCCACCTTGGTGGTATTATACGTACCAGCGCATTAAAAACATTCATTGGATCAGGTAAAGTAACCCCATTTTCAGCAGAAAACATTCCAAATAAAGCATCTAGGATGTCTTGCAGATACTGAAAAATGGAAAGATTTCAATATATCACACTTTGATCAACACCTTATGCATTCGTTCAGAGATGCACAAAAAAAGTGCAGTTATTTTATGAATTCTAAGTGACCACACATATGGAAGTACCTTGACAATTTCTTCCCCATCTAGCTTCATAAGTTTGTTCAAGTGTTCGTTGGCTTTTTCTGGGTGAGATTTCCAAACCAGCAGTCCAAGTAAATCAGCTGAAACACCACAAATAGGACATTAGTATCTATAAATTATTAACTATAAATATATATATATCAAACCTGAATCAGTGAAAAGCAGAGCATTTACAGATCACACAGAAAAGTGACACACCATAAGCAGTAACACGTTACAAGTTAGAATCCCATAGTGACCCGACAACACCATCTCCCTTTCTTAAGTTATGAGCTTGTGATCCAAGGTTTTGCAAAAAAATAAAAATTTCAAAAATACGTACCATTCTGTGTTAGCTTGGTTGAGCAGAGAAGAGTTTCGATAATCATGAATTCACGTTCGCTTCTTCGGAACATAATGTTACCCTGTGTTGTGCCAATGTCTGGGTCAACTTCTTCAGTCGAACTTGGCAGGTTAAGATAGACATCGGCATTTTTGAATCGCCCCAGATCTTCACACTGAATTTAATTTGTTAATTATCATAAACAGTCTTCACATTACATTACGCTCATAGGTAAACCATTACATTTCGGTGAATGGTCGACAAGCAGCTTCAAATTAATAATCCAGTAATAACACATTTTTCTTAAATTTACACAACGATATTCTACACAGACCATAACAAGACACAGGCGCGTTACCCTGGTTTGCCAACTTTCTCAGTTATTAATTGTTTAACCATAATATTTCAAGGTGCAAATATTGTTGATTTTATGCATGCAGTCCAATTATAATGCACATGTAATATATATTCATGTCATGTCGCAAAAATGTGTACCTAGAGCTAGAGTAAGATTCTAATGCGTACCAAAGAACAAAGTGCAAGGGGAAAAAGCATTCAAAAAATTCGACAAATATAATGCAATACACGGTAACTGAAAAGTAAACAAATGCATCAAGAAACACAACATATATTCATCGGTCAGAGAAAATGTTTAGTCCCAAAAACAAAGTTACAAAGACACCAAGCAACTCCTTGTAAGATGCAAAGAACCTACATCCTGGTCCAAAACCACATTAGGTCTGATCCTAAACACTTAATATGCAGCAGGACCTTATAAACAACATTCTTAGATGTTACTTATAACGATATGCAACATAATTTTGCTTAACTTCTACAAGTCAATACAACTTAATAGTTAATCAAAGCTACATATCAACAAAATGAGACTAGCATAAATTATTGGGGGTTACACAATCATTGATTCTAATACAAAAATGTATTCCTACACGTACATAATGTTAATTATCTCTTCAGTTATTGCAGCGTATTAACATGCTTAGTCTAAAGCAATTTGGACCAGGCAACCCACAGGAAACAATTATTAGAGTGGTCTTATACTAACCGAAACAGATCTTGTATAAAAAGACGACCTTTGGCCTTCATTTCCTGCCTAACAAATACAAAGTCCATGAGGTAAGAACAGACCTTAACTAAACATTTTGTTAATTCATGCAATTCCTAAGTGACAAATACAGATAATATAACAGTGCTGAGTGAGGTTGAGAAAACATACCATAACAAGCCGTCATTTCAACATCGCAGTGAAAATAACAAAACTCGGAAAATAATATCTTGTCATGCAAAAGTCTACTGCAGCTACTATTTATCCAATGATTAACAAAGGTAAAAGAAATTGACATGAAAATTTTATTTCTAAAAGTAAATAACTGTTTTACTCTGCGGTTATATCTTCTATAATGTGAATGTCATGCCAAAATACATAACTCCAGAAAAGAATTTATATTTTCTACTGAAAATTGAAATATAGTTTTTCAGATTATCTTTTCTGAGAAATTAGTCTCTGAATGCAAAAACCCTTTTTAATATTTAAAATTTGCATGACAAAATGTAGTTTTAATCAAATACATCTTAACAATCGAAAAATAATTTTGTGAATCATGAGATACGAACAGAGTCCTACACTCATTAGACTCAAAGATGATATTTTAACGGTGAACTTAATAATAGTTATCCACTCATTTGATATATATATTTCTGTGCAACTTATATTGTCTGAAGTGTATGTTAGTGATGTTCATGCATACTGCTTAAAATATAATTAAGTCTTACTTTGTAGACAAAAAGGTCATGAGATCCATCGCTGAGTGTTGTACCATTATCTGCTACAAGCTTAACAAATGCAAAGCCCACCAATTTCTTTTCCGTCCGGTCCCGCGCTGAAAGTTGGAAAGGACAACAATTTTAATGACGCTATTAAAGTACAGATATTTATTACTTTTATTTACATGGTTATATAAAACAGATTCACACATCATTCTTGAATTTTTCATTTCCATGTAATTAACTTCGCAACAATTTTATGACAAATATAAATTGCAAATAAAGTGGAGAGCAGATGCGAAAAGGCATAATGGCTTTCATATTAATTTTACTTCACATCTATTTTATGGCATATACCATATCACAAAGGATCCGATGGGTAACATTACAATAAGATACCATTATTTTGTTGCAATTGACCAGTCCAACATAAAAATCACACATTCTACTCTCTTGTCACTTTATTACATAATAACATATAACAGGAATCTTATTGCACCATTAAAAATACTGTAAACTACTTACTTGAACAGTGTCTAAATTCCAAGCGAATATGTGAAGCATAAAATTTTTCTATCGGAATTGCTAACTGTAAAGACACACAAAATGAACATTTATCAAGCATGAAATCAGTGCATCACACTGTATGACAGATACTAGGCAGGTAATTACTTGTACCTCAAGTTAATCACAATGCAATTAAAGCAATTACAGCACACATACCTTGATGGTTTCATTCCACTTGGGGTTATTATTATGGTAAAATATCACAGCATTATATTCAGTGAGTTGAAGCTCCCCCGCTCCTGCACTGATGGAATCCTGAAAATCAAAATGACCATTTTTTTCTTTTACATCATCTACAAAGGTGATCACTAAATTCATCCGGAGTACAAGGGGATTTATTCTCCAACCATCAAGCGCCCTATCAAACTACCAGGAAGCCCTGACTAGGGGTCTACATGGATACAAAAATAGGAAGCATAACTAAAGAAATAATAATTAAGAATATAAAAACTGTCGTCTTGTCACTTTTTAAGGAGGTATTCCTCTGATGTCTGTCATTATCTATTATCCCCGTAATAATTACGAAGAATGGGAGTTATTTTTTTTGCTCTCAGATGGCAGCTGACATCATTCATTTCAAAGTATGTGATTGGACAGTCTCAATTGTTTTAATTTAAAGAACTGAACACAAACCAAAATAGAGTCTAGCAAATCATTGGCTTTTTTAAGTTGTTTTATTGTATATAGTTGTTATCTGTTTGATTGTCTATAGTTATTCCTTTGAGATAAGTTTTACTTCTTTTCTACTCGGTTGACATGGAATCGTTTCTCATGAGAGAGAAAAACTAGGGATTAAAATAGGATTTAGCAGACAGACCTAAAGTGATGTCAATGTCATGTTCTGACTCCGTGCCAAATTCAATTGGTAATCGTAATTATTACTGGGATAATAAGAGCTTTAGCGCCTTGTCCCTGGTTAAGAAGGGCGATGTCACACTGTCAAATTTGTTGATTTTTACTCAGGTAAACCCACCTGAGTGTATCAATTTGTCTAAAAGTTAGAGGTGTGCCACGTGAGGGGACCCCGTAACAGCTACCATTACACATTTAATTGCATTACACCCTGGAAAGGTAGGTACAGGTATTTTGAAGGGTTCAGTTTTGTCAAGGTCTACACATATTTACAAACCAATGCTCTATCAATATCTAAATAGCATAAAAGACACATACAGGTATCACAGTCCCTTCAGAGTCCACCACCAGAACACGGACTTCCACATTTTTCCCAGCAGTCTTGGACCCTTTCTCAAATTCCCCTCTCACCAAGGTTAAATAGAGGTCATTCCTCACATCACCTGCAATAACATTACACCAGCATTTCATTCTCTTGCATTAGTACCAAGGATAAGGATATATATTACATATTCCAACATCACCATAGTTTTTCTACTCACCAGGCAATATAACATCCGAGAATCCGAGCTTGTGAGCGATCGCTATGCCTCGTGTTAAGCATGGTTCCTCCTTTTTCACTTGCTCAAGTTCTCCATGAAACATTCTCAATGAGATTGTCAAAACTGGAATAGATGAAAGCTACTATATAATATGCGGGAAAAAACCTTGTCACGACTACGGATGCAATGGTTTCCAATAAAGATGCCCCCATAACAAAATAAATTGTGGTACAATAATGTAGCGTTTATACCTGATGTTTAAATTTCAGCAAGTGCAACATTTGTTGTTACTTTGAAATTCACTACTGTCAATAAATCAAGTTTAATTCAAGACCAACGCAGCAAAAAATATTTCTGCCCTGTAATTTAATATCCGATCTATGTGTAATTAGCCATACCCTTATCATGTTCCTGAAGTTACTCATCTAAAAACAAACATTATCATCTAATCTCAACTGCATGTCAATCGCAAGAGACATTAAATCGGAGGCGTCTTGTACTCCATGTCTATGCTGAGGCAAAAGACCCCACCCATGGGGTAAATGTGTAACATGGTGTGGACTCCAATCTCATGATGATAGCTGGTCATATAAGCTGACTAAATTTCAGACCCAGTAGCACTGAGACATTAAAGACTGAACATAGAGGATAGGTTCATTAATGTCATAAAAGTGTATACCATTACTGCTCTGGCCTGACAGTAAGTTGAACTTGGCATTCTGTTTCCTGATGATATTCTCATGCAGAGATGGGAAGTCGTTTTCATTACAGCTGAAAAAGAAAATTCACAGTTCGATCAATTTATGGGAATTTAAACAATAAAAGCAGTACATATGAAGAAAGTCTGTATCTACATATCAGAGTTCGCATAGCACAATGACATTTTACCAAGTGAATCTTTATTACATAAAGTGCTGTCACACTCACATTAGTTTAAATTTTCTTAAGGTCAAGTTTTGCATGTTCTATTATTACTGTCCACATATGGCAATTATTAATTTATTTTCTTTTATCTTCGCTTTAATTTAAAATATGGTTGGAGATATGTATGTATTTTTGGGTGATTAATTTTCTCTTTTCTATCTATTCTTAGTATCTTGTAAACACAATTGGTAAAGGCATATTATGTTTTGACTACCTATATCTACATTAACTTTTTTCAGCTTTTGTTTTCCCAATACTATCTAATCCACCTGACAATTTGTTACCTTTTTTCTTAAACTGTCTATAGTATATACTATACTCTATTATATGCATCTTTGAGATGTGGCCAAAACTTGAACTCACCTGTATATCTTCATCTCAATTTCTTTCTCGTCTGTGTCTTCAAACCTTCCCATAAGAATATCTCGTACACCGTGGACTGCGAACACAAAGTAAGCTTTAACTTAAAACCTGTATGCCATCATGTAATTTCGAAATCACACATTAATACATGCTGAGGACAGAATAAGATCAACAAAAAACTTACAAAAGAGAGTGACCATTTACTTACCAGCACAGCCATACGGCCGCTTGTACGTTTTCGTTGGGGTCTTCTTGGAATCATTTTCCTTTAGAGCACCTGAAATAATTGCACAATAATGTGATTAATTACATATAACACCTGAAAGCATACCTTATCCTCGTCACATAAGAAAATTCTTGGAAATATTCGCACTAGTTTAACTCCCAAGAAAGCTGCTACAGATACAGATTTGACGTAAACTTCATTACATTAAAATTTCCTTAGTATCTGATTCAAACATTCTCTTCATTATCATAACAAAATATTAGGTCGTTTCAGCTGAACAATGACTCACCAATTCGATATATCTGGACTACAAGATAGGCATCTCTAACCAAATCAGTATTGCCCAGATCCTAAAAAAAACAAAAAACACACAGCTTTAGGCAATTGTCAAACAATAAAAAATAAAAAATAAAAATTTATTGGAAAAATATAAAAAGTAAAAAAAATACTCACGGTAAACAATACGCTGTAATTGCTGTTGATGGGCTGACCATTTTTTGAATGTCTGGCAAGGTATCTCTCACTGAAATTAATAATAAATGAAATTAGACAAATGGAATTTTATGTCTGGTTTGTGATACCAATCAATAAACCCCAAGGCAAAATTAAATCTAAATCATTACAATTCATTTGAACTTCAAGGATTTACGACCATGGGGAGATAAATTAAATTTATGCATGGGTGCAACCTTTGCTGTTACTTTGAAGGCAACAATTTCAAGAAATCAAATATAATTCAAGATCAACAGAGCCAAAATAGATACAGCTGTGCAATTTAATATGCCATTTGCGTCTGTAATTAGCCACACCCTAATAAAATCTATTCAGAAAAAAATAAATCACAATATCATTGCACCACTTGTTGTCATTGCCTGTTGAGTAACTTTCATGTTCAGATTAGTACAGTCCATTGCACCTGATGTCATTGTCAGTTGAACGATAAGAAACTGTTATTTCTGAACGATCTGCAACACAATTTTTTCAAAGTGTCCTATTCTGATATTACAGTCACAAGCCATTATGATAAAATCAATTTCTTTGGTCTGGGTGTTTTCATTTTCTATTAAGCATGGCAGGTCATCCAGCAAATAGCATTGCACTCAGCAGCCATGAGAGCATCATCTGAAGTGCACTTGGTGAACCTGTGATGATCACATTTTGACCTCGACGACCTTGGCCACTCATCGTTTTGTGCAGCAGCTTAGAGACAGTAATGGTCAATCAGAAAATGACCAGCAGGCCTTCGCGGTCCATCAATAAGTGATCGCTGAAGCTTGGATAACTTATTGTCATGACGCGGGCCGTTGTTCAGCTAATGGCTTTCTGCAGACGCATGCAGAAGCATGTTTTCTGCAAGGCAGGTTCACTGTTACGAATGATGAGAAACCGCAAATGACAAGGTTACATGCAGATTGAGTAGGCATTTGCTAGACTACGCAAGCTGCAGGCAATGCTGCTGTTACATGTTAAGATCTGTTACATGCTCACATTTGTTATTTCAGCTTATTTCATGGCCTGTTAATCAAAATTCCAGTTGGGTCACGAACAATAAGGAAAAAAATAAATAGAGCCAGAGCTGTACCCTTAAATATGAGAAAAAATACTTCTATACTTCAAATGTATACATGTACAGCTGTATATGCACATATCCTCAAGAGCCTTTGATGCTTCTGAGAACATTAGTTAATCAAACATGGATCATGCAATGCATGCTTCCTATCATGTGGGGTATTGGGAGTCTGATGTCAAGCAAAGAAGCCGCATCACAAGCAAGGACATTCTAGAGCAAATGTCAATCTAATAGACAGGTTGATATTCTCTATTGGCATGATTTGTATCGAACGCTGCAACTTCTGAACTAAAGATGCATAGACGATATTCCACAAAATTCACTAAAGGAAGCAACGTCTCTGCCTTTATTATTTTCTTTAGTGGATTGCTTTGAGAGAATATAAGGAATGTGGATCTCGAATGTGATTCCGCTTGGCTGCATGTTACGAGGAAATCCATTTCTCTCCCTTGCAACCGTCATAACCACTTCTGTTGCAGACAGAGCAGTTTCCCACGAATCGACAACAATGCAAATGTATGCGACTGCCATAACAAAAAAACAAGCCCCAAGCAAAGCAATGCCACACTTAGAATGCCCACATCCCAGGGACTGCGTCTAAGGTCACCCGCGACATTTTGTGGCCCACATTCCATCACACATGACCCAGTGAGGAGATGAGCAAGAAATATGGGCAGTCGTTAATTGGTCACACTGATGGATGGACATCAAAGTGGTGCAGGGAGGCGATGCTCAATCAGGCGAACGTATGCTGATGCATCATTGACTGCAGGGTGAGATGCGGTGGATGCTCAAGGGGTAGTGATGCTGCTGCAGGGGATGCTGCTGTTGCTGATGCTGCTGCAGACCATGAAAGATGGGTACACAGCCACACAGTCCCACAGACATGTAACAATGTAGAAGTGTAGCAATTCACAGTCATACTGGAATGACAAGTGAAAATGCAGTGATTTGCACTGTTTTGCAGACTTCAGTCCAAACTGCCCCGATACATGAAAATTGTCTTTATGGTGAGAAAAAGTCGTTAGAGTAACTTCCTGAGGCAAAACTATTTGTGGTACATTTGGGCAAGTATAGATCTTGGTTTGTAATACAACCATGGGTAAAATATACCCAGTAATTAATTCCAATGCAAAAATAGAAAATAAATAAATAAAGGTCTTCACAATCTGTTTTGAAATGGATCGTTGCACTTTTGAGTATTCTCAATTATATACAAATAATTAGGGGCTTCTTTCCACGTTTCTCACAAGCATCCAATGATGTTGAAGATACAGAGAATATTAAGGAATATATATTCACTTCAACAACAAATATAACATTCATTGCAACAAAGCTGCACGATTAAGGCCCTTGGGAAGGCTGAAGAGTGCAGAGGAACTTCCTAAAATGGCTAGCAAAGTGGAAAGTCCCCGAGGAGAGGCTCGCAGCAAATCTTATATCACATACTCGAGTGTTTGGAATGTCTGTAGAGGACTGAGGACAAAATATTAACATTTGCAATGGAAAAAAGACAGCTTATACACAATCTTCCATTAGAATATGTCATGTAGACATGAATGATAGCTGAAACATTTGACATTTTTAACAGAAAATCTTCAGCTTCCTATATCCTCATAACCTCAGTTAAGTCAGTTTTGCTTTGTGTCACTTTAGATTACTTCCCCATTCCTCCTTTTTTCAGTTTTTTCTTTCTTTCAACGGTTCACAAAGAATCAGCAGGAGCAACTCAACGCCTTCAGTTCCAGCAACGTTTTTTTTCCCCCCACTTTTCTTTAAGTTCATCATTCTTTTCACACATTTCACTCTTAGAAGCTCTCATAATGAATCAATGTCAGTGCAGTCCTCCAAGCGGATTCATCATTGGAGCATAAATGTGGATTTTGGATGTCCACTGTGTTTCTGTAATTCGATTAACATCAAACAGCGTGTGAAGCTACAATGCCAAAAGCAGTCGGGTCAATAGACTCCATGGCTGTGGGCAAAAGTGTTTCATCTCCAGGGACTGAACTTTAATAACCAACATGAGCCAGGGGAGAGAGAGGGATTAGGCTGGCTGTCATGTGGATAGCCATCAAAGAGGATCAGATGCTGTGTGCCCAGGGCTAACAGCATGGGACTGACCCACCACTGACCAATGGCTAGTGTAGACAATTTCGTGGCAGTAAGCCAACACAATATCGGACAAGCACAAATTGGAAAGGCAAAAATTGGTTAAAAGTAAAGAAGCAATGCTGCATGTAAATAGGAATTTGTCCCATGGCAATGAAGCTATAAAGTTGGTGGGCATCCACTAGCCATCAAAGTAACAACTGACTGCCTACTATGCCTGATATGTATATCTTAGTACAACACAATTCTGAGACCAATTTTAGTTATAAAATCCAACGGTTGTCTATGGAATGAGGAAATGTGGCATTAATGATCAATAACCAACTCTGAGTCGGCAAGATACGTCATAACAAATACTGTAGTTACACCCAGTAAATCTATTATTTTTCTCTTGTTTTCCACTTCTACTTCCACTGCAAGCTTGATTGATGACATAAATGTACTGTATCATATTGCTGTGTGAGCAGTTTGCCATAACACAATTAATCAATTTTTTTTTCTTGAAGGAAAAAAGAGCAGCTTGCAGCAACATCACAGTGTGTTAGCTGAACACTTAGTGAGATATTATTAAGAATGATGTGATAACACAGGCTTACACAGCAAAAATGGCTTGCTTAAAAAAGAACACACCGCAGAGACCTTTCTTCGCCTGTTACAGTTAATAACATTTTACATGATGTCATGCACAATCTGGAATTATGTAAAATCTGTGTGACATGCAACACCATGCCCAACAATTTATAATTGTGTAATCTAAGACAATCCACATACTTCTATTTTTGGATCTGTTAATATGATGTATTCAGAACATGCTGTTGCTTCTGTAACTTTGAATAAAACAATGCATGTCATTTACTAACATGTAGGAGTCCTGCAAGAACACCTATATTTTTTGTATTCTCAATTAAACACTAAACAACTACAGATACTTGGAAATGACAAAATACAAACAGGAGGTTTCTGTACTGTCCCCAAAGGACAGCATGTCATACAGGTCTCTTTTTATCATCATCATAACAAATCAAGGTCATAGTCATCTAAATATATGTATTCTATCATGCATCATCATCAGCATTATCATGTACATATGTATCATCATCATCACCACCATAATCACTCAATAATAGTTCGATTAAATGATGAATTGAGCTTGCATGGGTCTCTCTGTAACTCTTCCGGTGGCATCAAGCAAGCGACAAAATTTGTCTTTATGATGCCACCCCACTTATTGTAACTTTGTTTGGTTATAATAAGTAAATAAAACGTCTTGAGTTTTGAGTCTATCCTAAGCTAAGGAACCACATGAATCACAAATGGTGCTTCAATACCTCTCTGATGACCTGTGAATTAACCAGTGCCAATGCCTTACATTAGCAGTATTTCATAATAACAATATCCATACATCGTTTGCACCAACCATTTGTACTGAATGTATGAATAATAGCCCAGAATGACCATGCCAAGTTCAGTACACAGTGTGCACTATATAAACTGGGTGAATGGGACATGGTTTTTCCCTACTGCAGCTGTGTTATGATGGGATTGTCATTACTAACAACCAAATTGATTTGATTTGCCTAAATAAGGCTATTTACTTATCAATGCCTGATGTGTGTGAACAACACTCTTTTGTGAAAATCACAAAATCACAATGATCATGCATTTGGGAAAACCCAGGCAAGTACTAAAAAAGGAAATGATATACAACTCTTTTCACACCACAGTTCATGAATACGAAAGAAAATTCCACTTAGAGTGGGTCAAAATATCATTTGCACAGCTGCCACAGCTATACTAGTGGACTAAAATATCCTAAAGGTCAAATTTGACAACTTCTACGTTACAAGACCAGGCTGACCAGCTACCAGAGCAGAGGCATATGTAATGATGAGATGAGGCTTGGAGTCCTTACCACGTTACACATTTACACCATGGGCGGGGTCTTTTACTTGCCTCACAAAAGACACCCGAGTACAAGGCACCTCATGTGATCGACAGGCCATAGATCGAACCTGGGACCTTCAGCAGAGCTGGCCAATGTGACGACTGTTTCATCAGCAATACAACTCTTGATAAGTCACAAAAAGCTACTATCTCGATCTAATATACCACAGTATCCCTGCAATACACGTAGGCTGTTTCGCTTCAACTGGAAACTAGGCTCTTATTTCAGTAATTCAGGCCGCTTTGATAGTTATGCTTTGATTGGCCAGCTTGACTGGTTGTCATGGGAACGGGAGTATTGGAACCCTGTAACCAAGTAACCATTGCAGGTCTTTATCTGTCGTGAGCAGTGACCCAAAGGAAGAGAATCAGTGATTCAAGCCACCTGCAGTGAGCCAGGCCAATGCACAATCAACCCACCACCTAATTCTCTTTTATTTATTTCCTTGCTCCAGGCACTTTGTTCTGGCATTACTATGAGGGCAACAACACTGCAAATCCCAAACTAAAATGTTATATAACCAGGAATACTTCCTAAATCCAGTTTGTTTTAAATTTTAAATAAAAAAAGATTCATCATCCACAGTGTTAAGAATAAGGAACAGCTGACGGACAGACATTCTTTACAGTGTACATTTTGGTTATAATAGAACAGCAAAGCTTCAACCATTTCATGGACATGGCCCTCTGCTTGCTGTAACCTGTATAGAGTTCATGGCATTACATCAACCTTGGATAGACTAGAGCATCAACCAATGTACACTTTGGACAGGTCTGAGGTGTGTACTGTGTACTTCCAACTTCAAAGACTTCAACTTCACATTGAGCCTATATTGAGGCAGTTTCATCCGTAACATATGCCCAAGAATTCATAGTAAATTAGCATTACAGTGTGTAGAAACACCTACATGGAGCACACTCAATATGGACCCTTTGTCATCCATGTAATGCATTCATATCCACTGCAACAAAAATGCTTGCTCTTATGAAATAGCTCAACAGAAAAAGATCAATTCTACAGCTCTAACAAGCACCCTTCCAGCAGTTAGCAAGGCAAAGGCACATGAAATGGCACACTCAGGAGTCCTTTACAGTCAACCCTGGTTTCACAATGAAGCTAATAATAATCACAGACAGTATGCTTGGGGCTGGCATGTCCATGGGGCTGGTGACTGGGCCCAGTTCAAGCTGGGAGTCTATTGAAAGTGCATATTTATAGCCAGGTCAGTTATGGCCCCCAGGTCTTTCATAGTGCATTGGGCCAACCACAAACCACCATCCTACTGCAGATTTCATCAGCGGATTCCTCTTTGATCAACCACCGCAGACTGCAGAATGCGATTTATCTCATAAAGCACTCCGCGCAGCCAGAGAACCATTTTTCTATTTTTGAATATTGCAGAGCACTATGAATATCTCTCACTGGTTCCTGCATCACAGCAATCGAAAGCTCATATTTCATGCCCTATAGAAAAGCTCTGCCCAGTAATCATTCAACGTTTTTTGCCCATTTCATCATTGAGGACCGTATTTATATAATCAATTTCACCAAAATAGCAGTTTATTTTAGCACGGTTACATACAAAAAGAGCAAAGCCAAGCTTTGAAACATACAATTTATTTCCGTTTCGCTTCAATGAATCGCTGCATCCAAAACAAACTAACAGGACAGATACCAATGCATACACTATCCATATTTTACCGATAGTTCCACAGGCTCACAGTGGCACAATTTCAACCTTCAGCAACAACCTGTGTTGACTTAAATCTCTTCATCCTTTTAACAAAAGCACAACTACAGTATGTGCAAGTATACTGTATGTCATAGAGTTATAAAACACGACTGCCTCCTGAATTCAGCCAGCATCCACCTCACAAAGGAAAGGACATAAAAATGTCACAGTGGCAGCAACTCATCCAGAAGTCATCCTAGAGGGCCTGACGTTATTATTCTGACCTTGGATGTTGCCACTAGCCCTGTCAATCCCGTCTGCAATATTTGACTTACAGGCATAAGAGTCCCTCAGGGCCCGACCACTAATAATATGCTTGGTCCTTCTTGATACAAGGTGGTAGTCGTCGTCATGGAAACGAACAATCACAGGATGAATTCTCAATTATCATCCTAAGGGTCTATTACATATAAGGATGGTTATTCCATTGTACCACATACACGGAGAAAGTAAGTCGTACAAAATGGCAACATATACCGGAAATGCAATTCAACTTGTGACAGCATTGCAATGGCCACCACAAGGACATTTATATGGTGAGATAAGAGAATCTTTATGTGACCATCACTTCACAGATATTTCCGTTGGTTAGCTTCACACCGAGTAGCATTCACCTTTCGGCTCGATGTAGCATCATTCATCCGGCTTCGGTGAGCCCGTCTGCCCTCTGGCTTTCATCACGTCCACAATACAAGTGTCGATCAAGCATGAGAAAAATACTGAGCAGTATTCATTGCTCCAGAGAGCTCCAGAGATCAGCCAGACCAATGTGCCGCAGAGGAGACCGGGGTAAACTTGCTGCCGAATAAACACACCGACTAATCAACGGGCAAATAATCCATAAGTTTGTCTGCCTCATTTGAGGTCAAGGGGAAGTGGAACCAATATCTCTCTCTCTGGAGCCTCCTTGAACTTGAAGAGTGTCAATCACATCACCTTCAAATTCCTCCGTGCATAAAGAACAAGTACAAATATCTGAGTGCAGCTAAAAAGACTGAGCAGTTTGACAAACTCCGAACTCTGCCAACTCAACAGTCTTCAACCACTGATGTTTGCTACATAGCTTTACAGTTTGAGGCAATGACACACTAAAAGACTGAGGTCAACATCTTAATAGAAGGAAAAATACTTTTAAGACTTAATTAAGCTCCCAAAAGGCATCCTGAACATCATTAATTTACAGCACGCTGAGTGGCAACCGCAGCTGACAACAACTTTCAGGTCCTTTCATCATGGTAACTAAATGCTTACTCTGGAATTCTCTTAATCCCAATGGGAGGTTGTTTTTAAGGGCTCAGAGTCCTCCAAATATTCCACAACAACAACAATGGAAGAGGATTCAAATCTTGCTTAAACTCTATAGAATCCATTCTGCGCTATCCGAAATCTTCACATTCTCAAGTCAACCACTACAGAACTTTATCTGTAGAGAAAATCACCAAAACACAGACAATACACATTACTTAAAAAGGGCAACAGGGATCATCATATTCTATAACTGTTCACTCAGCAGCATGGAAATATAAACACTGATGTTTTGTACACTCTTCTAAGTAGAATTGACTACTAAATACATATGCAGATGTGTTGGACTACGAGGTGTCGAAATCATCTTTGGAGTATATCCCATCCATATTGTAGGTGCACCAAGAAGAAATTGCATATAACAACATGTAGAAGGGGTTGCATGACATTCAGTTAACTTCATTACTGCACTCATGGCAGGCCCACCTACTGGCATCCAGTCTTAGCCTGGTAGTATTTAGCTCAACCATAGCATTAACAAAAAACTCAGTACTACATTTGTGCTGATTACATTAACTTACTGTGGTGTAATCAGTTTACTCATTATCAGGTGCTGTTACGCCAGCATGGCAGGAAAATCAGCCAAATTTGTGCCTGTAACTATTGGGTTCTATTTATCATCGAGATGAAAACATAAATTGTTACATACCTGAAATATTTACTGGTTTTGTTGTCAAAGAGCGTCAAATAGATCTCAGTCTCTTCACCCACATAACAAGAAAACTTCCGGAGAGCGCAATAAAGATGATGAGTCAGCAACTTCTTTGGCGCCCGTTTCTTCCTCAGGGAACCATGAGCCTGTGATGGGAAAATTTAGAGTGACAGTCAGATGCGTTTCATGTTTAGACTAGCAGATTGAATCAAAACATTTCATTGCTGATAGTGGAGCTTTTGAATTTTGGTACCTGCCAAGGCACACACCAGACATTTTGTTTATCACACCTCAACAGTCGCAATGTTTAAATTCTATCAGTGCAGGCTCAGAAGGGAATTCAAGGAATCACAGATGAATAAGTCTGATCTGGTAGCTGAGAAATTACGGAAGTTTTATCTAATGCTTTATGAAAATGCCAAATCACATACAAATAGGCCTATAGAGCTATTATTTTTATCTTTGCACGTCAATAAGAGAAATTATTAACTATCTAATAAATGAGGGTGTACATCAATTTAAGATATACATCATTTTACAAATCAGTTTAAAAATCTCTCAATCACACACAGTCAGCTCCTTTATTTAAACTATGCATGCCGATGGTGGGGTGGATCAGGGCTTTATGTTCTGTATTTCTGCAACTGATTGCCTAATTAGGACAGGCAGGGACCATGGCAATATGATGAAGGATGAAACAGTCATCCAACTTGGGCTCGACCGGGAATTGAACCTGGGACTCAGTGGTTGGAAGCCCAGCGCACTACCACTGAGCTAGGCCCCCACCCCGTCAATGCATGAGGAAAAAAAACCCCTAATATTTGCACACATAAAACATTAGGTGCCTCATAATTATTCAACACATGAAACCTTTCGATTTATACAGCCAACAATATATAGTCTTTTTGATTGATTGCTACCAAGTTGATGTATTATATTCTCCACTTACTGAGACTTGCTGGCAGTTCGTCGTACTGGTTTCATGCAGACTATACAGTTCTACCGCACTTATCTGGTCACTGTCCACTTGTTCGTAATCAATTCGGGGGACTACGTCAAGTTCCAAAAACCTGAAAAAATACAAAGTGAATATTTAGTATATATATACATTTGATTTCAGTTAAGATTTCCCTTTAAACACCATTAATTTTAAATATCAATCTTTAAATGCTGGCCTTTTCTTACAAAAACAGAAGTCCCAGCTTGTTATAAAGAAAATATGGTTTGCACTGGGATGCATGTCATTGCTTAACCATGCAGCCAAGTGACCTTCTTCATCATATCTTGGTCTTGGCAAGGTCAAAAAGGTCAAACAAATGCACATAGAAAGAGGATGAGCAGTTTCAATGGAAATGCAATGTGTACCTGGATGATAAAAAGTGCTCACTTCATGAATTACTATTTGATGTTGTTCATGGATATAAAATCCATCATGTTTGCAACCCTAACCCTGCTTAAAATATACTTTAATATCAACACGTCAATATAATTACAATCTATATTGTGTTATAATATCAATGGGGGAAATGTGACCATTAATTGACCAAAATTATTGCAGTTCGTTAAGGTGGAACATGACATGAGACAATTATTACAGACTTCATCAGCCATTATTACCATGTTACATCCTTTTATTCATTAATTTCTTCTTATAGTTACTAAATAGTAAATAGAGAAACATTTGCTTCATTTTTTTTTAAATTCAGTTCAAGCTGTTATTTCAGACACAGCACAAGTCATGGATCACATAATAACATTACGTTGTTACATTATGACATTGAACTTTAAAATTGTGATGCAGTAATCCCGCAGGAAATTTGAGGGTATTCTGAGAAGGCCGCCATCATCATGGCCCTGTTGATTAATTGTATGTGGTTCAAGATTTAGGCAGGAGAGGGCAGTGCAAGGACATTCCATTAGCTGATGAATCCAAGAGTGTGCTAACCTGGGTCCCTGGGTACCGTAATCCGCCTAATTTATGGTTATGACCTAATAAATGCCACGTGCTCAGACACACACTGACACGAGTGCCTACTCCATGACTCCGAAAGCTTGAGCATTCGTAAATAAACATACTCACCACAGCAAATGACAAATGTTGTCATAAAAATAGTACCCCCAAATCCAGTTACCGTAAAGGATGGTATTATGGAACAGGGCGGGTATTATCGACACTCACATTAGAATGTTAACAATTTTTGTTAAACTAATTTAAGTGTCGATAATACCCGTCCTTTCAATAATATCCGCCCTGTCGATAATACCATCCTTTACGGTATGAACTTGCGTATGATGGTGTGACAAGCAAAGAAGCTAAACTGAAAAGCTCAGGGGACAAAGAGTAGCTGAAAGAGGCACAAAGAAAAAAAGACAAGATTTAGGATCCTCGTGAAAGCTTCAGGGCTACCCAAGGTAAACGGACTTGGTGATTGCATGGTGTCTTTTGACTAGGTAAGCAAAGGATGCCACCAAGACAAGATTATCGTCCATGTCAACCCACTAATCATGTTTCGTGATAACAAGCTACTACCAAGCAACCATGGCAAGGTTTTCCATGCAAGCAACTAAGTAAACAACACCTTGCACATCTCCACACATACTATACTGTAGTCTCGTACAATCATGGATGATGTACAATCATGGATGATGTACAATCTAGGCACTTCTACATCTAGGTTAACTCATGCAGTAGTGCCCAGTCCACATGCATTGTTTGAAGGAATGCTGAAATATGGAGCAATGACTAGTGCTCAGCATCACTTGCCAAGTGACACCTCTTGTCACCATCAATTATATTCAATAGTACACAGAAAACGGGCAAAATAGACCAATGTTTTGTATTTTCTTGCTGCTAACCGTCCGATGTTAAATCAATTGGCTTGCTAGCACACTGTAAATGAGGCAGATGTAATGACGAGATGATCATACTTGAAGCACGCAGCCACTTACCATATTACAAAATTTAAAAATAATGGACGCGATGTCTAACTATGTACCAATACCATATGAATGGAGTCCTTTACTTGCCTCAGCGCATACTTCTAATTTGTCCAGAATGACCTCCAATGGAGCTTTAGCTGCTCACAAGACGTGCCAGTGTCGTAAATCGAATCATGGACCCTCCGAGAAGCTGAGCAATGCATAAACCACTTGACCACTAGACCACCCAGCATCATACTCCACCAGAGTGACCTCTTAAACAAACACCACTTGGTATTTCTACACCACTATACAATTAATGTATGTATCTATCACCAGACAGGAATAACAAAATGTTTGGATGCCTTCCTCTGAAACCAATAAAACTGGGCAAAAACACTCTTAAGATGACAATGTACAGGCATCTGCAATAGTGACTTCATTGCATCTCCAATACCATGATTAGCACATCACTTGCCATGACTTCCAATTCTTTCTTTTCCCTCTTCCTTGTACATGTATATGAACATTTATACACGCAATTCATTCATTCATACTGTCACACTGACTGGCTTGTAAACAAACTATGTCCTTCCATTCATAATTTAATTGTTTTGACGTCTACCTTTAGCATTCTCTATTTTCTATTCACGAAAAGCCTCCATACAAACAAACATCTGAAACACACACAAGCCTTCTGTGAACTTGTTGATGGCCTCGCATCCCTAACTAAGTGATGCGGATTCTGAGGCTGACACATGATGTTGGAAGCATGCTCACGAAGCAGCAGGTGCAACAGAAATGTTCTCAACTTGATTAAAGGTCTTTGTTCTGTCAGAATACAGAATGACTTCTTCACATGTTCATTATTCCTAAAGTTGCCAGCTTTCCCTGCACCTGACGAGACAAGAATGTGCCATGCCATTAAGACTTGTAAAGCATTGGTGCAAATTTGCACTAATCTTGACAAGGGTAGGCATTGCTCAATAACTGCTCATTTTCCACTAGTTGTTTTGGTGGTCTAAACTGCAAAACGGTCAAGATTACCAGTGATTACTAGTGAGGAGGTCCTAACTTCTAAGAAGAGGTTCCATTTTGACTAGGTATGTATACTTGACATTACTTGTTAAATGTCATAAGCTAAAAGAATAATGATATTACATTAAAAGTTGTGATATATGTTCAATGCAATAAATGTATAGATTAATTGCAATAAACCTAAGCGTTGGAAGATCCTGCAGCACTATTTGATTCATATGTGTTTCATTAACAGGTGGTGGTTGTGGATTACGGCTTTACGTCCTGTATTTCTGCACCTGATGGGCTAATTAGGACAGGCAGGGACCTTGGCAATGAGATGATGAATGAAACAGCCTTCTAACTTATAGGCTTGACCGGGAATTGAACCCCGGACCCAGTGGTTAGAAGCCCAGCACGCTACCACTGAGCTAGGCCCCTGCCCCTGTTTCATTAACAGGACAGCAAATGAAGGAAAAAAATTGTCAAAACATAGAAATTATCACAAGCAATTGGCTGAACTATATTTTCCGCATGTACAGCAGTGTATGGACAGCAAAAGCATGAGGCATATTTGTGCTCTATGCCAGATTAGCTTGCTCCATTTATTGAATTAACCCGCACCGTCAAGTTGACATGGCCGTCCAAAAACAATAATGACATTCAATATCCTGGAGCCAGCAGCCTTATTACTGCGCTGTGCGAAGTAGTTCCATAATATTCATGCTCATAGTTCGGGCGCTATTTGCAGTACTCATTGCCCAATAATTGGACCAACCAGGCGAAAAGGCCTCATCACCAGGACAGATATGACATCATGCATTGCATTCACTTCCCATTGTGACTACGTGTGAATCCGATATGATATACCATGTAGTACACAAGTAAATATCCAGTCAGAATCTTATTTATTCATAATTACATCACCAAAATATAATAATAAGGTAAGTTCTTTCTGCCGAAAATTAAAGTAAATTAAGATGGAGGCTGGGATTGCGGGATAAAGCACCCTAAAAACAAATTTCATAGAATATTATATAGAAACTAAAGGCAAAGGCAATCAATCAGCCAATGGGAGTCCTGGATTCGAATTATGTCTTCTGGAGTTTAGTTTCCAAGTCAATGACATCTGCTGTAATACACAATGCTAATAGGATTCTTCAGCTGGACTGATACATTTATTGGAATCGAACTCGTGACCACATGATACTGGAGCTTACACCTTACCACTAGACCACTGAGCATCAGAATTAATGCAGCTAGCTGAATCATTTAGCATTGCTACCTACATAATTATCAATCAACTCTGTTCGTAATTGAACTACCCTCGATTCGCCACACTGCAATGGTTATAGTACCCTGCTCCAATTCCAATATCTTAGTAATCACCCTAGGCTGGTTTGTCTGTCTTGCTCATGCCTGTTAATATGGTCCTCAATAGATTTCATTTATCTGGAATCTGGAAGGGGTTTGGTCCCATTGTGTCTCAGTCTCTGTGATAAACCACTTCATTACAGATCTATAACCACACAGAGAGGCCTAGGAGATAGCAATGAAGCGCCAATGTTTCCACACTCAGAGATTGCTTAGAAATAGGACAGCTACAACCAAGATATGGCTATTTACTACTTGTCTAAAACTGAGATTGAACATTTTCGATACAATAGCAGATGTCATTGATACTATGACTTACGTCATCATGCAGCTGTCGAAGATGTAATGATGAGATGAAAAGGCAGCAAGTAACTACTATCTAGTATCAACAAATTATATTTAGCAAAACGTCAGCAAAGATAGATAGATAGATAGATAGCTAATACTTTATTTCCAGATATTGGAATTCGTTGTGCATTTCAAATAAAGAAAAAGGTCATACACACTGAGACCCATTCACACATACATCAATACATGTATCACAGACAAACATACATATCACAGACACAAAAGGCATAATCATGCAAACAATGATTATGCCGTTAGAAATTCCGCTTGGATATTTTTTTTTTTCCTCACATGGCTATATATTCAGAGCTGTTATTTAGGCATAAGATCAATTGTGTGCGAGTAGAAGCCAAACCAAGCCAGACAGCAACAATTTGCTGGCTAGGATCCCTTTTTGACCATTCCAAGTTAGGCCTATACGAGATATTCTACTAAAGAGTTAAAAAGACCTTTTCAAATCTGAAGAAATAACTCGGGACAACATCTCGCTTCACACTCAACTCAACTGCCATTTCTCAAAGAACTATACTTCATCAGCAACGTTGGTAACAAGATCTGCATTTTTAAATTTGCGCAGAGAATGAAACTGAAAATCCCATTAAAAATCTCACAAGCCTTGGGTCATGAAAATGTTTTTCTGCAGGATCAAACTAAGCTGTTCTTCACAATGGACAAAGATCAAAGGCAACAGGAACAGCGCCGCGAAGCTAATATTCTCCACCTTATTAGGTTTGGAAATGATGGCTGTCTATTTTTAAACCTAAGCTGTTGTAAATACAAAGACGCGCAGCTGATGCACTGCACTGCGATTGTTATGTTAAAAGCACTATGTTAAAGCACTATGTACAACATGCAAAGGTGCATGACTAACACAGTACCATTACATCTGAAATCTAGTTTATTCATAAGTCGAATGAAGTATGGTGCAAATCATATGGATTAAATCAGGCTGGCAGATGTACATTAACACACCAGTCCATACCATTATTAAAGTATTCAGATTTCAATGTTTCGGACTAGCTAGTAGTACCAAACCAAAGACATTTATATATCTGATGTACTCAATGTAATTTCGTCCACAAATACCCAGTTAAAATAGTTTCTGAAATATCACTTTGCCATCTACGCCATTTGTTAATCGATATCCAGCTTTTAACTTTTTGACCCAGAAATCAGGATTACTCTACGAGAAAGCTTTAATCATCTTCCAAATTGCAGCTACTCCCATGATAATACGATGACGCTTGGTTCAATTACTAGCCAAGTAGAAATCCAACCATTCAAAGACGGCACATCGTGTGTCTCACATTTGCCAAAAAAATATGGATGATTGCACAAAAATAAACATCCTACCAAGTTCCAACTCAGTTCGATAAACTGAATCACGACAATGTCAATATGGCAATTATGACTGTAATATGTCTGTCTACTGCTAACACCCTTCTTGACTGATCGTTTGCTTCTCCCTACTTTCATGAAGAATATTCGAGGTGCTACATTTATCACTAGCCTGTGACGAGGTTGACTGTAGTTTGTTGAGTGTTGGGCCCCTCCTACAGCTTGCAACAGTGCCACAAACTCTGCCTTTTTTCAAACATTGCATCTGAAGCTGTGGTTGAGCCAGATCTGTCAAACTCCTTGCCATGGTGGGAGTTCAAAACCACAACCCATTCTAAAATAGCAGCTGCATGAATGATCCAGAAGACCTTTAATTGGCAAGCGAATATAACCAACATCAAGCAACCTGCATTTTAGTAACGGCCATAAATAAAGTTTTGGTCATTCTTGAGCTTGGAGCAGCAGCACAACATGGACAGAAATGTAACCAATAAGTCGAGCCCAACTTTCTAGCTGAACTAGAGTTTTGCTAAGTTCTCCACAGTAGTAATTTCTGCTGCTTCTTTGTGACCATAACAAATGGCCATAATGATGACAAGGTTCAAGATTTTCAATGCAAAGGTATAGAAGTGGTACAGAAGGGTTTTTTGGGTTAGAAAGTTAGGGTTATGTCCATTTTGTGGTGCCCCAAGCTTATTATAGTGAACATTTATTATGGATCGTACTTCGTTTCTTCAGCCTTATATAAGAGCTTAGTTGTTTGGATTCAAGATCTAAGTTAGACAAGAAGTTGGTTGTTTTCTTATGTAACCTTATGTAAATTGTTTGTACTAGTACTTCGGTATCCTAGTTCATTCTATTGTCAATAATTGTTGATGGCTAGCCTAGTTCAAAGCCATGTAATATTACATAAGTGCTTTTGTTGAGACAATGGAGTACGACTGGGCCTTTGTGTAGACACTATGCACAAAACAATATATCGTTTGACGCCAATTAAAATTACAACAAATATAGTCTGTAGAATATATTTTTAAGAAATAAACTAGACTTGGTTGGAGATATTAAAATTAGGCATGACATCAACATATTGTTTCTTGCTGAGAATTTACAGTCCGTCACATGAGATTGCAGATTGCTGAAGACATCCTAGAAGATCCATAGTGTGACATTACACATTATGATCATTATTCATTAGAGTACACTACCGGAGAGTCAATTAGACTGTTATTTAACATCAGTCAAAGGACTGTAAAGGGATGTTGCAGGGACTGCTGGAACATCATCAAGATCCAGTTACATATTAAAATCAGAGAGCCACATGTACTTGTTCATTTTAGAGTCGATACTTGTTTTGTATAGACCTGTATTTTGTTGTTTAAGTGAACTGAATTGTTAAGTTGTGAATTTTTACTTCGTTGTCTATTACTGATTTTTAAGTGTATGGAATAATAACACAGCGAATCTACAGCTAGGAACTTGGTAGGAAGGCATAGCGTTGTAATGTAAAGTATCCTGAAAAACTGCGGCCCTCATTAAGCATTAGCCAACCAAATACACATTGCATTTTAATGAAGGGAGAGACCAAGTGTGTAACTGAAGTCAGCCCAAGGGACAACATGAAAGTCTCGCGGAATCTTCGTAAGTCTCGCGTTTCTCGGCATCGCACATCAATGGCGGGAAACCAGCCAATGAGAATCTGGACGGACAGACCGCAAATGTCAGAGTGAGAAATCAGAGCCCCAGGAAAAGGTCACCGGTCTGGTTTACTCTATGATCAACCCCTAAAGTCACTCCGATGGAGCCAGCTAACTTGGTGCCAAATCGACCTGCATCAGAAAGAAAAATCTGGACCGTAACATCTTGACCTTCTTAGACCAGACCAACGTTTCCTTTATAAAAAAAATAGCAAGATTCAAAGCTAATATACACACGCACACAGCAGTGTTTCAAATAAGCTCAATACGAAGAAAGATCATTGTGGAAATTCAAAATTGATAAATAAACAGAAACATATACAGCCAGATCTGATGGAATAAGTTGCACAAACTGTAGGCCTATTATATATAGTAGGTGAAGCTCTTACTGTGAAGGAAGATAGTGTCAGTTTGATCGTGACACCAGTTGCAACCTGTCACTTATACTGAACTGCAGCACGAAACCCATCAGCAGACTACATTTCAAGTAATTCTCATCATCTGCGGGAGCCTTTTTCACCGAATTACCTGAACGGGCTCGGCACTCCGCACCACTGTCTATGGCTAGCTCCCCATCTACAATTGCGAGTGCAAATACAGTTAGTTTCAAAATACGGTCGACTCTAACTGTCAGTGTCGACCTGTACCTGGCTGTGGTCTAAAAGATGCTAAAGCCAGCTGCTTCTGTCCATTTCTATGGCTAATAATCGGCTTACATCTATCACTAGATAAATATAAACCTTCGTAAATGTACTTTTAGATCTGGTTTTTAACAGGCAGCTGTGACAGCTATGTCTAAGTTCAATTTGATGGGCAATTTTTAATGAAACTAACTGCAAGTCCAGATGATCTGCCCAGTTCATGCTATGGCAAGGATTTGAACCTGCAACCTTCTAGTCTGCTGTGGCACAGCTCAATTACTAGTCCAAAGTGAACCTAGTGCTCAACTACATGCCTAAGATAAGGCATCAACATCTTTAAAATCCCAGACAACCTTCAGGGAAGCCAAATGTATCATAATAAACAAGTGAAATTAAAGTGATATGCTATCTCACCAGCGGTTATTCAACCCTGGAGATAAACAGTTTCCATGACATTATTCAAGATAACTGTTTCCTAATTTTTGGTAGATCACAGAAAAAACTCAGACACACTGGCACTGGCACGGATATTTTTCTTAATATTTTATAAAAACTTGGATGACTCTCAAAGCAGACTCTTATTCATCCATATAAACAACTTGGTCCGAGCAGAGATCTGCTTTGAAGTCTCTCTTGTGATTCATATTTCATACATATACGTCCAGCATTCCAAACAGAATATGGATCGTCAGACTACAGCAGTCGATACATATCCTTCTAAGCTGGCATAACAGCCTCTAGGAGCCAAGTGGGCCACTGACTTCAATAAAATTACAGCTTCAGTCTTGACAGGAGCCTTTTGGTTTAAGAGATGTGCCATTCTGAAGGGCAATGGCTTATGCGAAGAGAGAGGTTTTTATTCCTAAGTGCAACTGAAGCAGAATGGATTGTGTGTGTGTGTAACATGGAAATTCACATTGGTTTCCATTTTCAATATCATGTACTTTATTTGTTGGCTTGAGATTGATTTCCAATTCAATGTATATGAAAATTCCAGTAGCTTAAACAGAATGACAGAATATAATCCAAACAATCACTCCAAACCAAATGTAGTTTGTTATATTGACCATAGGTACGCATAAATAAGATGTAGTTGGACTCATAATCCAAGAGTGCCTGATCTATTGTTTTAAATCAAGATTTTCAGGATAATACCTGGAGCTCTTATCCAATCAATCAGTCAAATTATGTTAAACAGTATGTTCAGTACTAGCTGAATCCTGAATAGTAGGAAGTTAACTAACTTTTTATTGGTTATATCCCAACACCGAAGGCACTGGGATATAACCAACAAACATGTTAGTTAACTCCCGACTATGACGAATATAACTAACTTATATACTCCACTATACATATTTGCTAATTTGTTTGATAGTTTGATTTTTTTAACTGGTGTTATTAAGCAATTAAAGTATAGTTTGCACTCAGGAGGGAGTTAACATTTTCTTTGGTTATATCCCTCCTTAGAGAACAATAGAAAAGGTCACGTGGTGGAGTCTAAATAAAAGGTAAGATATACTGAAACAGCTATGACTAGACTATCGCAAATATTCTAACATTCCCTCACCCATCAAGCCATCGACAGACATTTAAAAGCCTAAAAAGCAGTAGAATCTGAGAAACGAGGAATAGAATTAATCAGGCATACCGTTACCATGGCAAACAAGTTGGGCGTCTGCCAAGTACTGAGCTACTAGTGTTACAGGAATGACACATGGGCTCCAATATGGCATGTTATGATGTGCAGTATAACAAGGCACATAATAAATAAGCAGGACTTTGCATACATAATGGGATCAACATATCATAAAGCATAATAATACATGTGTAGATCCGTTTATAATGTCAACATGCGCATGTATCTGTTTGCTGGCAGTATCATCACAAGAAGCTCAAAGATGGATGGACAACAATAAACTTATCGGAGCATAAAAACAAGACCGCACAATGAGCACATATCATTCCAGGCATAAATTAATGGCTGCCAACTTTTGACAGTTTTAAGCCTTTTAACCAACCCTTGTGACTACTCTCAACATTTGAATCTCTTGGGTTTTTTTTTTCGAAAAAAGAAGAAACTTCATGGTGACTAATAGATAACGCACTCATTTGTCTTGTGTAGTTTCTTGTCCTAATGTTAATGCATTCAAAACTGAGTTAAGCGGTCACCCAAGGGAATTACAGGTGGTTTGTTTAATCATGAAACTGTAGTACAGTTCCATGGTTTAATAGAGGGCTAAAACATACAATGAAAATTCAGACTGTGGGAATTGAATTTAAAGTGGCCGTTTACAGCAGGTAAGACTTGTACAGGTGGTTGTTAGGGCAGGTTTGACAGTATAATTTATCCAGGTGACCCTAGAAAATTGTCTTCCTGTCTACTCAGTTTCTGTCTACACTGTTTCTGTCTACTCGGTTTCTACTCTATTTCAGTTTACTCGGTTTCTGTCTACTCAGTTTCTGTCTACACTGTTTCTGTCTACTCGGTTTCTGTCTACTCGGTTTCTACTCTATTTCAGTTTACTCGGTTTCTGTCTACTCAGTTTCTGTCTACACTGTTTCTGTCTACTCGGTTTCTACTCTATTTCAGTTTACTCGGTTTCTGTCTACTCAGTTTCTGTCTACACTGTTTCTGTCTACTCGGTTTCTGTCTACTCGGTTTCTACTCTATTTCAGTTTACTCGGTTTCTGTCTACTCAGTTTCTGTCTACATTGTTTCTGTCTACACTGTTTCTGTCTACTCGGTTTCTACTCTATTTCAGTTTACTCGGTTTCTGTCTACTCAGTTTCTGTCTACACTGTTTCTGTCTACACTGTTTCTGTCTACTCGGTTTCTACTCTATTTCAGTTTACTCGGTTTCTGTCTACTCGGTTTACGTCTACTCTGTTTCTGTCTACTCGGTTTCTACTCTATTTCAGTTTACTCGGTTTCTGTCTACTCAGTTTCTGTCTACACTGTTTCTGTCTACTCGGTTTCTGTCTACTCGGTTTCTACTCTATTTCAGTTTACTCGGTTTCTGTCTACTCAGTTTCTGTCTACATTGTTTCTGTCTACACTGTTTCTGTCTACTCGGTTTCTACTCTATTTCAGTTTACTCGGTTTCTGTCTACTCAGTTTCTGTCTACACTGTTTCTGTCTACTCGGTTTCTGTCTACTCGGTTTCTACTCTATTTCAGTTTACTCGGTTTCTGTCTACTCAGTTTCTGTCTACATTGTTTCTGTCTACACTGTTTCTGTCTACTCGGTTTCTACTCTATTTCAGTTTACTCGGTTTCTGTCTACTCAGTTTCTGTCTACTCAGTTTCTGTCTACACTGTTTCTGTCTACACTGTTTCTGTCTACTCGGTTTCTACTCTATTTCAGTTTACTCGGTTTCTGTCTACTCAGTTTCTGTCTACATTGTTTCTGTCTACACTGTTTCTGTCTACTCGGTTTCTACTTTATTTCAGTTTACTCAGTTTCTGTCTACTCAGTTTCTGTCTACACTGTTTCTGTCTACACTGTTTCTGTCTACTCGGTTTCTACTCTATTTCAGTTTACTCGGTTTCTGTCTACTCGGTTTACGTCTACTCTGTTTCTGTCTACACTGTTTCTGTTTACTCGGTTTCTACTCTATTTCAGTTTACTCGGTTTCTGTCTACTCAGTTTCTGTCTACACTGTTTCTGTCTACTCGGTTTCTACTCTATTTCAGTTTACTCGGTTTCTGTCTACTCAGTTTCTGTCTACACTGTTTCTGTCTACACTGTTTCTGTCTACTCGGTTTCTACTCTATTTCAGTTTACTCGGTTTCTGTCTACTCAGTTTCTGTCTACACTGTTTCTGTCTACACTGTTTCTGTCTACACTGTTTCTGTCTACTCGGTTTCTACTCTATTTCAGTTTACTCGGTTTCTGTCTACTCAGTTTCTGTCTACATTGTTTCTGTCTACACTGTTTCTGTCTACTCGGTTTCTACTTTATTTCAGTTTACTCAGTTTCTGTCTACTCAGTTTCTGTCTACACTGTTTCTGTCTACACTGTTTCTGTCTACTCGGTTTCTACTCTATTTCAGTTTACTCGGTTTCTGTCTACTCGGTTTACGTCTACTCTGTTTCTGTCTACACTGTTTCTGTTTACTCGGTTTCTACTCTATTTCAGTTTACTCGGTTTCTGTCTACTCAGTTTCTGTCTACACTGTTTCTGTCTACTCGGTTTCTACTCTATTTCAGTTTACTCGGTTTCTGTCTACTCAGTTTCTGTCTACACTGTTTCTGTCTACACTGTTTCTGTCTACTCGGTTTCTACTCTATTTCAGTTTACTCGGTTTCTGTCTACTCAGTTTCTGTCTACACTGTTTCTGTCTACACTGTTTCTGTCTACTCGGTTTCAACTCTATTTCAGTTTACTCAGTTTCTGTCTACTCTGTTTCTGTCTACGCTGTTTCTGTCTATTCGGTTTACGTCTACTCTGTTTCTGTCTACTCTGTTTCTGTCTGTCTACTATTTTTCTGTCTCCTGTTTCTGTCTACTCTGTTTCCATTTCATGTAGGTACGGAATTTCGGAGACCCAATGTTGACCAACTAGAAATAATGAGAGATGTAAATGTAACACTTACCTATTTCCCCAGTCAATCTTCTGCGAGATCTTTGATTTCAATTCCAGCTTCTGGTCCTTCGTTAAAGTTCCTGATATGAATTTTTGCTGGTACGTTATTAAATCCAGCATAAGCTTCCGAACCATTTCGACTTTTTCCCTCACCCCCTCCTGCAAATATATCCATGGCAAGCATTATCATTTAATCTAAGAAGCATCTTGAGATATACAGAATAATGAAAATTCAATATCAGCCAACCAACAATTATCTTGCATCATAAAATAGAGATGCCTATTATAAAGGCATTATTACTATCAGGTATATAAGACACTCTACCATGAGTGTGTTCAACATCACCAATGACATTATGAAATAGCAGAAATTCTGATAAATATTGATATAATACTTTTCAAGTAAGCGTGATTTTATTTAAATGTGTACTTCGTGTATTACTTACCCTGTAAGCTTTGTGCCATAGATCGCCCCATTCTCTGAGAGAATAGTGCAGTTCCTTAATGACTGGGTCTTCGACTGGGGTCACTGTTTCATGGGGTCTGAAATTCAACAACTCATGGGTTATTGGTAGGATTGTCCACGTAGAGCTCGCAGAACTTCTAATGGCAAATATAATGGTAAACGCAAACATAATAATAAAAGTCATATAAATGTTTCTGAGCATGTCCATTTCATAGATAATTATTAAATGAATTGTAGAATACCTGCATGGTTACAACAAGCAATGTGAAAATTCTACAACTTTGTTGAAAGCAATGAGATTTATTTATTTTTATTTTTTGCGAAAATTTCGAAGACATTAATTGATATACATTCAATTTCTACCAAAATATGCTACTTATCATGACTTATAGTTTTAGGGAGGAAATGGTGAGGTATGTTAGTTCAAAAGTAGGAATGAATTATTTGCAGAAATAAATTGAACAAAAAACACCAGTGACATAATTTCAAATTATAAGAAAGATTTAAGCACAGATTTAGTCAATTATGTGGGTAAATTATCAATTCATTTACCCACAGAACAGCGTTAAGGTAGTTACAGTACTGTAATTGCAAAAACTGGAAAAGAATTATCCTCAAAATTTAATATTCAATAAGCAGTAGCAAAGATTCGAGGTTGCAAGTTTTTGCTGTGCAAAATGTGTTATGTAGACATATTAAGTTGATTACACATTTTAAAAATTAGATCCACGTTAAGGAATACTTCATTTAAATTAAATGCAAAAACACAAGAAGATAAATCTTACGAATCCATCTAATGCATGCACTACTACAGAGGATTCCTATATTCATTTTTAGTTCGTCTTATTAACACTCTCAGGTCATAAACATCCCTAACTACAGATTTGATCAACATTAAAATGAATGTAGAATCAACTAATTGTGTTAATGAAGCAACCGGACAAATTAGGTTTCCTAATTTCATTGTTTATGTTGGTAACATAAACAACAACTAATAAGGACTACAATTGTTATAAATCAAACATAAATTTCCTTACAGAGAGAATCCTTATATTTTAGTATCCCATGCAAATTCATGTACTTACAAATGCGCGTTATTATTAATCTTAAAATGTGCCCTAAAATTGTAATGTTTCAACTTAGCATTGGCAAAAACTACATAAATGGATTTTCAACTTGTCAAAGAAGCTGTGTATATCACACGGTGGTTCTAAAAACAAACTTAAAATTCATTTTTATTATATATATTTTTTTTTTTTCACGACTAATACAAACGCTTTAAATTATTATAAGTTGCTTAGGTTAGATGTAGCACCAAAACAAAATATTTGGACAAAAAACACAATGAAGTCTACATGTAACATGCATAACAATTCTCAAATAGAGAAAAATTAGTGAAATTAAGTAATTTTAAAGACCTACCCTTCTACGTCGACTTTGCAAGGCTTTAGGTGAATGTACGAAATCGGAAAAATCCCCTGAAAGTAAAAAGAAAATATTCATTACTCAAAGTGATTTCTGAATAACTTGAGACCTAACTATTTATTAGTAAAATACGAGCAGGCCTACGCCCAATCGTCATACAATTCAGTTATGCAAAATACAATACAAAAGAATAACATGGAACGGAATTCTTCTATTGTTTTGGCGTGCTCAATGGAGCGCAACGTTCGTCTGCTCAGTAGACGCGCGCGAAAGGTTACGTAATGAAAACAAACATTCAACAAATCACCCCAGTGGTTTGCAAGTTAAATGGGAATGCATTTAGCAAATCAGTCAATACTCCATACAAATGTTTTTTTCTTTTTTCAGCACACTCGATGAATCCAGGCACCTCATTAAATGTACCCTGGTAATAAATAAAAGCTACCTGGAACACTTGCATAACAACCATGCAGAGGCTTATGTCATAATACATTCAAGAAATCTTTGTAGGAGTCTGTCTCAACTGATATTTTTGCTTTTTTTGCTGTAAAAGGCAGCAAAAATGGCATGTCCCATGATTCATTTTATATCTCTCTACCCTACTCAATGAATGCAAGTTAAAAATAAGTTCTACTTTTCACATAGATATAATCGGGAGAAATTGAATTTTAAACTTTTGAAATATTCGCAGTTCTAGTGATATCATCCATTTGTTTAAGTTTGTCCACAGAATCAACGTCCCTCCTGTTACCACGGTAACTAAAATGCTGCTAGATAAAAGACAAATATTGTCAGGTCTCTGCACCTTCCTAAAGATGACAGTGCGGGTATGGGGGACTTCAGCATATCTGCTTATCTTACATATTGGAAAACAGGTTTTCATTATCTATAAAAATAGTTTTTATTGGCAGAGACTTTTGTGCGTCATTCCTGTTACCAAGCTTATGAGGAAGCCATTTATCACAGCAAATAGCATGAAAGCAAATCTGAAAGTACTCGTTTATTACAAAATGGAAAGGATTCTGATAATACCCGCATTTCCCTTTGAGATAATGTTTCCTTAAATGTCTATCCTGTTACTGTCCTTCCTGTTTCCATAATGGCTGACATAACAAGTCACATGACCAACCAATTTAAATATATTCAAAGGTAAAAGATGAAAACTCTTTTGTTGTCATGTTACAACACTGAAATGTATGGAAATTCCTAATTTTGATGGATTTTAGAAAGATTGACAATTTCAATTTTGTTTGTACCTGTAATGCCAAAATTGCATCGTTTTACCAAAAATATTACATGTCGTTGCTAATCAAAACAAAACGAGCTATTCGATGACATATAGAGAATAAATCTAAAATTGGCTGGTATCACAATTAGGTAATGTTGTCATTGACACGAATAAATACATACGAACAATACTATTGCACTTTATACTGCACTACAGGCCTACATAATGTAGAGTGTGACATTCAAGCTGTTAAGTTGTAGACAGACAGAGACACCTTAATAAGTCATCAGCAACAGGACTCCTTTAGAAGCTGACATCAGCCTGGCCAGAGCATTAGGGGATTTGCAAGTAAGGATGCTTTCAACTAGAGTATTAGAGTACGTATTCCTCTCAGCTACGGAGCTACCTTAGCCAATGGAAATATAGCATTACTAGCCCCTAATGACACTGCCCTAGATCAGGTGACTGGCTGATTGAGTATTGAAAAAATCTTTAGCTCTCATATACATTTCTGAATAACACTAATATAGGACATTAATTCACGTGCCCCTAACACCTTGAATATATTTAAATTGGTTGGTCATGTGACTAGTTATGTATACATCCGGTAAATGCAAACTTTAAATGAAATTACTGATCCTGAAGTTGGTATATCGAATTCCTAACACCGGTGTATTTTGTGGCTTTATATCTGTTGAAAGTGTGACAAACAATGTGTTACAAACTTGCATCAGCATTAGTGTTGTAAACAAACGCATGGCTGTTGTTGCAAACAATAATACTCAATTATATCAAGCAAATGGGATTGTAGGACTTTAGAACAATTAATAGAAATTCCACCTTAGTTCCAATCTTTATACGAAAAACCTTAAGCTTAAGTTCAGAGTTGAGAAGTCACCCGCTGAGTGAGCTTAATAGAAACATGGCTGCCACATAACCAACATGGCCGCCGCAGTAAGTCAGTTGGTCGGACCCAACCCTGAACCACAAGCCTGGTGTCAAAGCGGCTGTCAAAGCGGCTGATTGAACGATATATCATCCTATATGCTTCATACAGTTCCTTTTGCTATATATTATGATATACACCCAATATATATAGGACCTACACTGTATATATTACTACATAACATTCGGGTACTCTGAGATATAGTTCTAGGGTAACACAAATTGATATAGATGTTTCGTAGTACAGTTCTCCATATACCTTGACAAGGTAGTTCAAGATTGACTTCAGCAGCAGCAGCAGCAGCAGCAGTCATCACTAGCCCCACATTACAGACCAACAAGCTGCCCACTCCATCCTAGCATCTACCTGACTCCGTCCCTCATCTTAATTTGGGAAGGGAAGCAAGTACCAGCCACTGATATGTCAGCCATGATTGGCCCAACAAATAACTGTAATCAGCCTTTCCTCTATTGATCTCATACTCTCCATTTTAAGGGGCACTGAGGGCCGGGTCCTTATAGATGGGATCAACTGGACCGTGTACATAAACAGCTTAGACATTAACAAAAAATACATTGTATTCTATTACTTAAATTTTACCAAGTCCAAATGTTAACCTGTATGTCGGTTTTTTTTCTATTGTATTTTGACTTTTCCTTTACTTAATTCCATAACTTTTTCGATTTTCAGCCCCAATGGCTGGTTGTACTTCCGAGTACGAATAAACATAATAATAATAGTAATAATAATAAATAAAAAAACAGTGACATTATGGTCGTGTTTATTATAGACGACCTTCAATTTTCAATTTCATGTTATTCTTGAACCCTTTCATGTATTAACACCTTCCAAGCCATAAAGTTTGGGGTCCTACATATTCATCAGCAAATGTGCAGATAGCACAGAAAATCTATGGACAGGCACTGTCATCACTCATCATTACTAGATATTATGCACAGCAGCGTATTACTAATAGCATAAACAGCCAGACTCCACCTCAATAATAAGATCATCTCATTATTAAGGCCAGTAAATTAAATATAATAAAAAAATTAATAAGCAGCAATATCTCTGCACAAGCAACAGTTAATTTAATGCACAAATACTAGTCCACCTATCGTTCTCAAATTTACAGCATGTCCATTTGACATGCATACATTTCACTACCATCCTAAATGCAGATTAACACACGAGGCCGCTACAATATCACCATGGTTAATGGTCTGTGGTCACACAAGCAAAGCAACAATGGAGCAACATGTTGCAGTGCTATGATTCACACGGGCACAAATTAGAATTGGGTGCACGGGGTGCAATTATGTGTGCCCAGACTGATATTGATTACAAAAGCACATTATGATAACACTGCACAGGGCACACGAAGACAAAGTGTTATGAGAAGATAATCACTTGGAAGCTAATTAACAGGGGAGAAAAATAAGATATTGTTATTTATGAAGACATGGAATAAAATTATACAACACAATTAAGGGTGAGGGCAATAGTTGTTTCAAAATAGAATTCTCTAGCTTTATTAATTATTAAGACTTCCATATTAGAAATTAAAATGTCAAGGTGTGATAAGCTGACTCAGTATTTCCTGCCCCCCCCCCCTCCCGGAAGTGCACTAACAATCCATCTAATAGACAAATTTCGACTGGGGTACTGGTGATAACCTCTTTAAACATTCATTGCCTAATGAAAAAAAAACAGAAAAGAAAAAAAAAAGAAAACGAAAATAGAGCAAATATGATGATGCATCTTAATCAGCCTCACACTGCCCGTAAACAGCAGGTCACGTGATGGATCCCCTTAGCAACAGTACGCTGCTGACCTTGTAGTCCTTAACAACAGGATTTGCTACCATAGCAACAAAGAAGCCAAACGCATACAGAGCAGCCTCAATGTAGAGCAAGCGGTCTCCTATTGGGTTGGTCACAGAGGTTTGGGGAGTACAAAGCTTTGAGCTAACACAAAGGAAAAACAGCCTGTGGTACATGTGATTTCAGATGTGGCAACAGCAACCTAAATATACATCTAACAGTCTAGGCCTAGAACCTCAAATAGGCCGCGGAAGTAGATCAATCTCTACGCATGTTTAATTTAACTAATAAAATCGGTGAACGAAATAGTTCTTGAAATTTCGTCCAGTATGACGTCGTATCGCTTTGTATTCTTATGGTTAAAATGAACTGATCTACGCTGTCCAATTCCTTGCTCCCCCACTAGGATCCTTGCTCCCCCGAATTCAACAAGACCCTCTCCTGCGGAATGGTGTGATCGAGGGTCTCGCGTCAAGACAGTACATCTCAGGTTATAGATGCATAAGAGCACATGTAATCACCCAATAAGCTATAATGCCATGTATTCAGCGCTCAAGCTTCCACGGCATCAATACGTTTTCCAAGTCACGAAAACTATTACTTTCGCTCCTATACCAAACATTATGTGGTAATCACGAAAGAAATTGCAAATTCCAAAGACAGAACTTATCATTCATATGAAGTCTCTAAACAGCTGACTCGACATGCTTGATTTTTTTTCAGTTTTAATAGTAAAATGAGCTCTTGCTCTGACATATCCATCTTATATTTTATACGAGAGCCATACAGGTGAAGAAAACACAGAAGCACCTATAGGGCTTGCAACAAATAAACAGCTTGTGCCATTACAATAGCTATTCTGTCTAGCAGGGCACGCAGAGACCTTACAATTTGAATGCAGTGAGTGACACCCTTTAGAGTCACTTCCGCTGTAATTAGCTGAGGATAAATAGCCCTGCTTCTTTTGCAAGCAATTCACAGAGTGAAGCACAACACCTAGGCCTACTCCCATGGGACAGACCTCAGAATAGCAGAGCACTGAAGAAATCCTGTTTGAATAAATGTGCATCTCTACTTAAGACTACATTGTATTTTAGTGGCATACTGTCTCTCTTTGTCAAGGTCCTTGCATGACTTAAAAGTTTTGATCATATTGGTCTCCATTTCTGCCAAATGGATGCAGACGTAATGATGCGATGACAATGCCTTCAGGCAGACAATGACGAAACGAGAAAATTGCTCAAGCGGAACTATAACCAGCCAAATAGTAATTCACTAAAATATCATAATGTCCTCTGACTTGAACACATGAAAATTTTTTTTTCCTTACATAGTCTATACAGTGGTTGGACAAGCATAAAGCTCTGATCTTCCAGATGAGCAGAACTATATCTTAACCACTAAAACCAACGTGTACAATTTGAAACAAGGACTAATGCACCGTTGCGGACATGGCAATACACTATTCATCTATCTCTAGAATAGACCCTGAAAAACAGTAGAAAAGTTCTTTCTTTTATTTTTTTTCATCAACAAAACACACAGTAACCATGGCAAATAAATCACCGTGGTAACTGGTCACCCTTAAGGAACTGAAAGTATCTCTTCTTCTTCTTCTGCTGCTGATGCCTGCTGCTGCTGAAACAAGTCTTGGCACTACAAGATGCCCTGACACATACTACATCAATCTCGCCAGCTTGTAGCTTCTCTCCCAATAAACCCCTTCACAATTTCAGACTGGCTTCACGGAGCTTCACACTCACATGACTCTCCTATAAATAAAGGGAGCTGGAGGCTCTTTCCAGACATTTTAGAGCCCTGTTGCTTTTACCAGCTTTTAAGTTCAGAGGGAGGAAAGCCTCGCTCACAATGGGTTTGCTGAGTGAGATGAATATTGTCTGTCTAAACTAAAAGTCAAGCAGAGCAGGAGTGATACAAAAATGATTCTACAAAGAAAAAGAAGAAGAAATTGCTGCTATGATTTTTTATTAGGCTATAAATTACAACTGTTACAAGAGAAGTGACTTGTAAATTGAACGTCCTAAATCAAGAGCAAATTTGTTCTATTATGATAATTCATAAAACTCCTCAGATTACCTTCCAGGATACCACAGGTGTCATGCATACAGTGTCAAGAGTCAGTGGGTCTTTCAGTTATTTACGCTAAGAATACCAGACTATCCATTTAAATTGGTGCTAAAAAATCCAATGACATCCACTTTCCATATTTCCATCCACAGGGCCTTGAACCCAGGACCATCAAAATGAGAGTACCTTAACAACTAGGCCACCCAGGGACTGTTGGCCAAAGAGCTTGTGTGCAAACCATATTGAGCATGCACCATAAAAAGTATGCTTTGAAACCTGCTAGTTCCGGTGATTGACCTCTATGTACTGCATCAGTCAGCCAGCCAGACAGTCCTGTGAGTCTGAGGCATCAGACACAGCAGTGTAGCACAACAACTGCTAACGGCCACCAACAGCCTGAAACAAATGGATGCTGCGTCTTACGAGGGCAAAACACTGTACCCTTTCGGGGTTAACTGCTTTTTTTCTTGTGTCTGGTCTGCTGAAGGCCTTCCAAAACCCTCTGGGGTAACAAAAAGCTAGCCTCAGCTGCAGGAGAGGTCTGAGGTCTTTCAAAAGAAACCGTCATACTGTTCAGTAGGTATTTCGAAGGCTTCTCCCACACACAATGATGTCTAATTCTGCTCACACCCACCCACCATCTTTCTTTCAATTGAAACCTCTCAGTAAGTAATCAATGCCCTACAATGCCCCAAGGTCAACAGTCACCCATACAAATTCATGGGCAAGACATTCTGCTCAAGGTGATAACTCGCAAACTTCAGGCAATAGGAAGTAGCAGCTGAGTATAGTGAAAAGAGGTGGCTACAGGGCAGACCCTTGAAGAATACCTGAGGATGGGCGTGTGAGAGTAATATCGTGTCTTGGCGATAACTCGCTTTCTGAATCGCACTCGTCAGCCGGCAGACAGACGCTGTCATAAAACAAAAGGAAACACTCAAACTGACAGACTGATTGACAAACTGATATACAGACTGATGCATTATATGATTGGCCGTCACCGGCAGCAGTAATGATGAGATGACATATAATATACAAATAAAATTGAAAAAAAAAAAGGAAAAAAAAAAAAAGGGTTTATGAAATCGAGTGCATATTAATTAGGCAAATGTGTAAAATAATGTCTTTGATTCATCAAATGTTAGAATGTCTATTTGTTTCTTGCCACTAAGGCAGCATCTGAGTTTTTGTAGCACTCTCTCATGATGTTCAACCACAGCGTGCGACCCTGTTTGATTTTCTATATACTCACAGACAACATATGTTGTCTGTGATATACTCCAGGTTATTCCCCATGCACGAATTTTTGTCATTTGTGCATAGTTTCCTTATATATATATGTTAGGAGTCTGCACTATTTTATTTTATCTCATAAGTGGAGTATTTTACTGCCTTAGCAGCAGCACAGAGTAACACGATTCCTTTGATATACACATACTGTCTTCTGCGAACTGAGATTCAGCACATCAAGATTATTTAAATCAGGATTCTAATCCAAGACTTTCAGCAACTCCAAGTAGCACCACAACCACTGGGCCAACCAGACGCAATACATTACATTGTTTAAGTTACAAATCAATTTTTATCTAATACATTACTGTTGATGTATTGTGCAATATCTTATACTGGAAAAAAAGGGGGGAAGCCAGATTCTCCACTGATTGCAATCACAGCCAGTATGAGATTAGTTCTGAAAACACAGAACAGCTAAGTTGTAATTGCATTGGCAGTCACCAACTCAAGCTGGTTTGCTTTGGAGGAAAAAATGAGTGCACCGATTATCACTCGCTTTTTACTACACCCACGAGCAACAATTAATTCCAGCTAAGCATCCAATAAGGCATTTGTCCTCTGGGTCATTTATTTAACCTTTTCAAGGCTGGCGTCTCCACAAAGTCTCTCTATGCAAAGCAAATGCAATCATTCTCCAAGAGCAGACAACTTGGAGGTCAGTCCCACATTCGTAATAACATAACTTTGGGCTCTGCCATAGCTCAGCCTTGGACCATCATTTGGCAGGGATTAAGCTGGCTGGACATTGTGTCCTTGGGGATCACTCACATCATTAGCCCTTCATGACCAAAGGCTCTGGTCACCCTTGACCATTACTTCTACTATCACAGTTATAACACAAACTACCAACTCTGCTAGAAAATAGTAGGAATATATATATATATATAACACTGTATAAATACATTTTAATTGTTTCTTACTATCTATTCTACCTTACAATTAAGACGACCTAACCAATGACCATTGAGGTCAGTAAATTTTGCAAAAAGGATGGCCTATTTATATCATAGCAGTAAGGTTTACTATACTACAATTGTTAATTATCAAATCAAGAGTATTTTAGAGACTGACCTGGATACAATTGATATTTTAGTTTATAAATTAGTATTCAGTGTGCTATACACTGCCCTGTTACAGGGGAAAAAAAGCGTATCATTATTCTTCCCTGTTACAATAAAGGTATTCATGTAGTTCCATATATATCGAAGGACAGTCGGTGTTGCAAAATGACCTATTTAATCAATCGGAATGAATTCTGTACACAGCTATACATATATATTATCTACAGCATAGGCCAATTCGATGTCCAGGTAAAACAAAAGTAATTCTACAGTGTATATTATACAATATACACATCCATAATAATGCCTTAATATGAACATGATGAATGTATTGAAATTTCCTAGAGGAAGTGTAACATAAGTTCAGTCATTGCCTACTTAAATCTAACATGAAAAACTTACAAAACAAGCTAAAAAAACAGCTACATTTTATTTTTTATTTCTTTATTTACAGTCATTGCATTACACCAGCTAATTTTGGTGGGGGCCTACCTCAGTGGTAGCGTGCTGGGTTTCCAACCACTGGGTCCTGCGTTCAATTCCGGTCAAGCCTATGTTAGATGGCTGTTTCATCCATCATCTCATTACCATGGTACCTGCCTGTTCTAATTAGCCCATAGGTGCAGAAATACAGGACGTAAAGCCCTAATCCACCCACACCAGCTAATTCAACAATCTTCTGAGTTCTGACAATGTTGTGGCCCTGAGGTTTGCAGGAACGACATGAGCCAGATTAAACTTTTCCTTGCTTTTTCCACCTCTCTTCCTCCCTCCCTTCCTTCCTTAATCTTCTCCACACTTGAGCCACATACAAATGGCAGGACAATCCACCTTGATATTCCTCATTCAAGGGACTTAGTTTTTCTTTAGCCTTCCTGTGAGAGGCAAAGCAAAGGCAGACTGGGGTCGTGCTGATTGGCAGACCTATCAAATAGCCTTATTGATCTGCCCAGTCACCAATATCACAGTCCCCGGTATCACAGGGTTAGTTGGAGCTTCCTCAATTCCCTCCATCATTGCAATAACTGTGAGCCATTCAGGCTTCCTATAATAGGTCTTCAAAAATACAGTGCAGCCCAAATTTAAGATCTTTTCATGGCTAAGATGACAATTTATTGTAATGTATAACTCATAGTAATGAAATTTACTCCAGAATCAATTTGCAGAAACACCTTCTAACCATCTAGACCAGCACCTTCTGTATAATAAAGACCGGTCTTAAAGGCCAGGTTCTACAACATTTTTGGGGGTGCGGACCTAGCTCACTGAGCTTCCAACCACTGGGTTCCGGGTTCGATTCCTGGTCAAGCCTAAGTTGGATGGCTGCTTTATCCTTCATCTCATTGCCATGGTCCCTGCCTGTCCTAATTTCCCCTTCAGGTGCAGAAATACAGGATGTAAAGCCCTACTCCACCCACCACCCACTCTCTACAAAACGTTAACAAGTACTTCTTTCAGACAGGCAGGATAAGACAAAGGTGGCAAGCAATTAAAGCTACTGGTAAGACCTTCAAAAAGATATCACCATGACAGGTGGATTTTCATTGAAACTGTAACCGAGGTGGCATCTGAGACTGTCTCGTTGAACCATTGACTAAGTAGTCATTTCACTTCAAGGGCTCATGACACTTAGTGCTCAGCATTTCAATATGGCCTTCCAACACAGATAATTAACAATAAAAGATTACACCAGCAAAATCTAGCATTTCATTCACCATATGTACTATACACTATACAGGAGCTGAATTAATTATTGACAGAGATGATATGATATATGGTATGATATATGATATGATATGATATATGATATATGATACGAGAAATGATACGAGATATAATATGAGATATGATATGAGATATGATATATGATGATATGAAGCTATATGATATGATATATGATATGATAATAAGCATCCTTGCTATCTTTATCCTCATTGCCCTATGCAGGATGATAACAAAAGATAAGATGTACCAATATGAGATTTCCAGCGGTAAAATCCACATAGTTTGTGTGTAATTCAGCAAAATACTGATACAATAAAAGTTGTCATTAAAGTTGCAACATTAAAAGCTACATCAAATTTAAAAGCAATAAAAGAAGCCTATTTTGCACCAGACACTCTGGAGATATCAGACGACATTGAATTATTCTAATGTCAGCAGCGCCACAGGTCCTCCTTACCACCCCATTGGGAGGGCCACAAATCTAATTCCAGCAATAGGGAATTCCCTCCCAATCCCAGCCAGCCTCTGCCAGACAGCAAGGTGACGATTATGGAAGCGGAAATCACCCCCAAGGTCACGTGATCGAGGTGCTTGAACCTACCAAGGTCTCATGACTTCCGCAGAGTGCTCTACTTGGTCACGTGCTGCATCAGTCATGTGATCAGTCAACCTGGAAAGCCCCTTGCTTCCCCAGAATGTCGATTGTGTGTCGTTCTCTCCATATATTACTTCCCTCAGCTTCTTTTAAAAGTTGTTTTCTCGGTACGAAAGTTACAGTAAGCTGTACTACCAAACAAGAAACTTGTGTCGTTTGCTGTTTAGTCCATAAATGCTATCAGTGGCCCAAGATTTCAAAAAATGATACAATCATGATGGATCTGAACTGAAGTTTCTATAACACTCTTACTCGATTTCAAACTACTTTTCAAAATAAGGGCAGTTTGTCACAAGCAGCTAAATAGTACTTCCTACGCAGTTTTTACAACCTAAATGACCCAGACTATTATTGTCTCACAATGAAATCAGCCTCCAGTAATACGTGTATACAGCGCAATGAAAACTGGTGATTGTATGTACAAGTACAGCCTGAAGAGATGCACATGTTTATACCATTCAGGATGGTACTGATAGGTATAAACATTTGGTATACATAGGATGTCGTGTTTGTCAGAGTTTTGCATGTTTCTCTTATATGTATTGGATTCCTAGGTTGTTTTCTTTAGAACTTGGCAGCGCAGAGCCATTTTCACTCAGTGGGTGCCATTAAGCTCATTGTGGGGTGGTGTTGTTGTCTCATAGAAAGCACTGACAGGCTTATATATAGCACTGGGATATATCTATAAGACATATAAAAGCATATACATGTTTGCCACATTAATCTAAGTGTGCCAATAAACAAAAAAATGATAAAGCTTTGTATACAATGGACTAATAAGTAGTTCTGCCCAAATTAAACCCAACACAGCATTTAGGGGAAAGGTAACTGTGAACATACGGGGAAGTAAAGCAACTATATTTTGTCTGAGAAAAACTGACAACAATTTTGGTCAATGACATTTGATGATTTTCATGAATCACTGGGGAATTCAAAAGCGAGAAAAACCTGATGACAACATTAAAGCAGAAAAAAAAGAAGTATTTTTAAAGATAAATATAGCATCAATAATGCACGACGTGTTCTCGTTCAACAAATGTCTATTTTGCATGGTTGATGAAAAAAATTTGATTTTCTTTTGATGAAAAATTCAAATTTATTACTTCAAACAACAGTAGCAGCACATGTAAAACTAATCAGTCACAATGCTCAGACAGCAATGCATTGTATGAGATTTTACTTGCAACAAATGCTGTCTTACATATTGGATATGAAATAAACAGAGATTAGTTTTGAAAGGGACACAGCCAGGTTTTTTAATTAGGCAAGCAATTTAGTAACACAGACGTTATTTTTCATGAGAAGATCCAGTTATAACAACCCTTTCATGTAGAACGACCATTTTCTTGCCCTAGAGTTACCCAAAAGAGCTGCTTTGGAGAACCCATTATTAGGGCGCCTTAAAAGCAGGGCATGAGAGTCCTTGTCACCCTGGCTAGACGGGGCTGTCAATCGGGGGTTCCCCAGAGGGTAGCAATCGATAGACACCATATGCACCCCCTAGGGGGTTCAACTGAGGGATCAGTAGCCAACAGCTACAGACTGGCTGGGTCCTAGGCTAGCATTGGGGAGGAGAGTGAAATTGCTTTAAATGATGCTGCATCAAACATCCAAGCCAGCAGAGTTTTTGGTTGTACAAGTTAAACTGCTTCAACTGTTCAATGTATGTTTATAGCAATTCATCTAAAGGGAGCATATAAACAACAGTTGCTATAATTTATATTATCATATGGTGTGAACAAAGAGCTGACCAATGTTTTGATATGAAACCAAGTCATAAAGTTGGTGATATACAGATCACGAGAAATGCAGGCTTCCTTCGAAGATTTTCCTATGGATTCCCTAATATACATTAGGCGGCGCAATTTAGGCCTACAAGATTTATGCCCCAAACCACACACAGAAAAACAAGGGAAGCCATTCTGAACATCCCTTGTTTTCTCTTCAGATCAAGCATAAAATAGTGCAGCCTTCTATTGCAAGTATTTGCCACTCATGAGGGTCGATCGCACTTCAGAAGAAAGTATTTTACTTCCAAGATTGCTCTTATACAGGTCTACAAAACCATAACTGTACATTGTATCTGGGATTTATAGTTTCTATATCTAAGACTGTAAACACTCCTATGCTCTTCTGGCCTTCCAGCCTTCATTTTCAGCATGGACCATTACAAGCATGAGCTTTCTCAACATTTTGTTTAATGATAAATTTCAGACAATGCAATAGCAAGGTCTGCACATTTCAGTCTGTGTCTTTGAGAAGACAAGTCTATGGACCCAAGTATGGAGTAAAAGCCAACACGCTGTAACTTCATAAAGAGCAAATAGCACTAGGAGTCAAGAGCCACTAGAGCTCCCAGACTCCTTCAGCACATTTCGCATTATCAGCTGATGTGATGATGTCATAAATATCCCGATGGCCATTACTTCATATTTTCCAGGCCAGTTATCAGCACATCAGCAGCCGAGTAAAACGCCTCTTATCACTTTCTCCAGCAGTGATAACTTTTCCCAGCCACTTGTGATCATCCTCGATCGTTATCATGAGCACGTGCAGCCGCCATGATGTTTCCTTCCTCCCCTTGTGAAGAGCGCTAATTCTACTTCCGCTATGGCTCCCATTCAAATGCCATTTTGATGAGTTATGGACCAGCAAGATATTTCACAGCTTCTGCCGTCGCATTAAATCACTTGATCATAGTGCATATATCACTTTGCACTCCAGGATTTATGAGTTTTCTGACAGCAGCCACTCTACTGCAGATTTCATCTGGGATATTACTTTCGAAAATACCCCATGGACTTTATTGCAAACACAACATAGTTAAGAAACTAAAATCACCGGACGTTGTTTTAAAGTTCTTATATCACGTAATTCTTTGTTGACAATGAACTCGTCCGTTTATTAAATTACTGTGGAATAGACGGACAAGACTATTTTTCACACGGTGGTACTGCATCTGGACAGGATCTTTTACTTGCATCAGTATAGACGCAACATACAACTAAGACCTTATGGGCAAAAAAAATGTATGAAACATGGGAGAAAGGGAGAAATAACTTCTCGTTTTAATCTGCAACACCATACGCTTCACATGTATATAAACTCAAGAGAATAATAAAACAGTGATGAATGCTAGACCATCTCATACACGCATACATATCAAGGTTTTATTGGCACACATATATGGATGTGGCAAACATTTTTATGCTTTTATATCTTATAGATATATCCCAGTGCTGTATATAAGCATGTCAGTGCTTTCTATGAGACAACAGCACCACCCCACAATAAGCTTAAAGGCACCCGCTGAGCGAAAAATGGCTCTGCACTCCAAAGCTCTCCAGAAAACAACCTAGGAATCCAATACATATAAGAGCAACATGCAAAACTCTGACAAACACGACAGCCTATGTATACCAGCATTAGGCTAACAAGGGCCCAACACTCATACATACAAAAACAGGCATGGTCTGGACGAATCAAACCAGACCAGAGATTACTTTCCTTCAGAAGAAACGAAATAAAAACAAGGAGAAGTTTAAGGCAGCTCTTAAGACTAATGAAATTGAAGTCTTGCTTACATTCAACATCGTGAAGGAATGAGATATCAGTCAATTTTACATCTGCTATACGTTTTATTTTTTTTCCTCAAGGATTAGCTACAACAAATTACTCAGACATAAGGCAGCAATAATTTAGGAGCTAGTAATGAGTTAACCACCCATTAAAACGTCCAAAACATGGCTTCCAATTTCAAACCTAGGATGGCCACAGGAGCTGCTAAAGCTTATCTACTAGACCACATCACTGGAAACTCTATTCATTCAACCATTTGATCTAATTCAACGTGCACAAGGTCAAGTCAGGGGTACCACATTTGCAGAATAACCACGACTTTTATCTGCAACCCTTAGGGACGACTAAACTCACTCAATGTCCAATCCCAGAACATGACTCGCAACTGTAAGTTTCCCAAGCTCCCAACTCCACAATCAAAGCAAGTGGAAGCTCCTATCTGCCAACCTAGCATATACAGTTATACCCAACATTGAGAATTATTTGTAGAAATAAAACGTATACTTGACATACATTAGTTAATTTGATTAAGGCTGACTAAACTTGACTAACGTGTTAGTCAATAATGACTATTGGTGGATCGGGGGGGGGGGGGGGGGCAGTCAGAATATTAAAAATAAAAACCTCAAAAACTAATAAGTAATATTGTTGGTTAACATTCTACTTAAAGAGATTTTCAGTGTTGCAATTCCCACTCACCAATAAAGGACCAATTTGACCATGTCGTCATGCAAAAATCCATTACAGCAGTTTTAGAGCGAGCATGAACAGTTGCATCCTCAGAACGACTTTTCAGTCTGATTGAAACATTTGATAAGAATGATAGAATCATCCCAACATCTGGGCAATAAACTTGTTTTCACCTCTTCTGACCAAAGTTTACCCCTTTTCTGTACAGTTGTAATGCTATTTCTGTATTCTTCTAGACTAATGGTCAATGTAGAAACGAGAAGTATTTTATGATAAAGACATTAGGAATGGGTCAGAAAGTTGGTCAATTACTTTGCAATCTTTCTGATCTGTCTCTTTCACCCCTGAACTGTCCATGCTCGCTCTAAAACTGCTGTAATGCTTTACAAGCCATATACAACATGGAATACAAGAACAAAATTGCCCTCTTGATACATTTATGAAGTGACTGCTATAGCTACTAGCGATGTAAACTTCAACTGTTTGGTTGCAATATCACAAGAAACAATGTCTATACAACATGAAATGTAAAACAACTATTACTTCATCTCCAGCATCAGCAGCAAACCATGAGATTAAGACTAGGACCCACCACATACATGTGACTTATGAGCAAGGAAGATAACATCAGTGCAAGATGAGAGAGTAGCATGGCCCTTGTTTGCAACACACAGCACATATAGGAGCAGAGGAAGGGTGCCTGGAGCCTGTGTCTATTGATCTATCACCAAGAGATTTTTTTTTTGGTCCTTCTTTCCAATTTTTGTCCGTCCATCTCAAGTAGCTCAGTTCCATGTATCTTCATGAGATTAAAAAAACAAAAAACAAGTGGTCTTGTATGTTAGGTTGGTCTCATGTTTTGTCATATCACAGAGACCTCCAAAGAGTTTTATGTTTTTTAGTTGTTTTGTGGAAACAAAATGCACACACAACCCTTTTGAGTATATTACCATTAATAGAATATATCTTGTTGTGCTATAACTTATAAGCCTATCAACTTCTTCCACAAATAGACAAGAAACCCATTCACTAGACCACTAAATTGCTAAAATGCAAACATATATTTCCCTATAAAAAAGTGAAATATAAATGTTATCATTACACTCAGGATGGTTGTACTTAGATTGAAGGTTACATTCTTTAGACTTCCACAACTACATGACATTGCAATGCCATGTTTCCCTCAAATCAATCCCTACTGGCTTAGTTGCAGCTATAACCAAAGACATGAACATTTAAATACCTCTGGAACTCCTCAAACGACCACAAAAAACATGCTGCCTAGAGGCACAAATATCTTCTCAACAGGTTTTCTGACACGCAGCAAACATCTTTTTAGCGCTTTTTATGTTTAATCATAAAATTTTATCACCATCAAAGGGGAAGAAGAAGCCAAAATCACAAAGGGTTTTCTACTAAGAAGAGGTGATGATGTTTAACCCTCTGCAAAAAACAATATCTGCTAGAGGAAGCCAACATCGCGCAGGCAGCTGTCAGCTGCTGCTTGCCTCCTCTGACAGATGCTATTGAAGTGAACAATGTCATTGACTTGAGAGGCAATACAACGCTGGAGTAATTTATGGAGTCACTAAGGAGTCACAGAGGAGTCAGAACAGGATCAAGAGGGGTCAGGAGTGCCTAAGAACAGTTTGTGACTAGCTGTGGTTCTGTGAAGGCCCACATTCCGAAACAAAGATGTTTTCTTATGTTCACAGCAAACATTCTGTTATAGTCTTCACAACCAACATATTTCCATTGTTCACATTTAGAAAGTTCTGATCCCAAACCTAGGCATAATCATGAATGAGTAGTGATGACTGTAGTCACTGTATTATTACTCACATGAGATGTTAAATTCAAGGTGCTCATCATTTGTGTACATATGTGCCAAGGCAAGGAAAGAACTCGCTAATGTGCTGCGCTGTTCAGTGTCATCCTCAAAATACATTCGACGACAACAAAAAACAGTGCATGGCTTTCAATATGCACAACGTGGACATATACAGTTCATCCCCACTGCATAAGTCACCTCATCCTCTCATCATCACGTCTGCCATAAAAACTGACATCAGCAACCAAACTGATGAACCCCAGTCCAACACTGAATGAGTAGACGAATGCTTGAAGGGATATCCCTGCACAAGCATCATCATATCAAGGCAGACCACACTATGTTTTCTCGGTGTATATAACTCACTCCTATCAATATTTAACCATGTTGACAGCCACCAGGAAGCACATCTGCATTGACCTACATATCAAACAGACATAATAGTGCATTTAGGGAAAAGAGGTTTCTCCAAGCCAACATTTCTTGGAAGGATTCCAGGCCATTTGTACTGCTCCATTAGACCAGTAAAATGGAACGAATAGAACGAACAGAACTAATTGTCCACCTGTCAACCACTGATGTGCACCACATGAACTCATAAGGGATCTATGAATAATACATGTATATATACAATGTGTAATCCACAATAGAGATTTACGAATGCAAAAACTATGTCACCATATTTCTCTTTATATATTAATTATTGGTAATATTTCAATGTATGAACTTAACTTGCATTATCATTTTTCTGTTCATCGGCTCAGGTGGATTAATTTTAGAAAATCGGAGTTATGCAAAAATAAGTTTATTAGTATGACAATGACATAAACAAAATTCCAGTAATAACTAGGTTGGGGCTGGTAAAACTTAATGCGCATATCAAATATTAATCTAAGCTGATATAGATATATGTATCCATTCATCCAGCGGCGGTGACTAAGCCATTGACAACAAGCGCTATTCCACGACTTAATAACCAAAAACACTCCTAAAATATCTCTAAATGTCCAAGCTCATTCCTAGTTCGATCAACGATATGCTAAATCAAACTTAATCTTGTTCATTTGCATTTGAATAAATTTCATCAATAACCACTATCATCCGCAACCATCAACAAGAGCATCAGTTGGAGAATGATGTGAATGAAGATGTTACTTCTGATTTGCATTGACACCATTAAGCTCCTGATTATTGGAAAAGTGGCATGCTGTGGTCTGGTCGATATTGAAGGCATAAGAGGAGCAGCAATCTACTTTGCTTGAGCATGGCATGGTCCATTGGCATAGTGCTAATGCATTCTGATAACCATGATAACTGACCCAGTTGTGGCAGGAATGGCCAGTTATGTGCTACGGGTGAGGATAGAGTGGTCACTCACGGTACAAGTGCATCACTAGGAGGGAGTGGGGTCGCTATATATACAAGGTCACGTGTTGTCTTATTCCTGTAGCTTGTCTACTATGCTTACAAAACGGTAGCCATGGCAATGGTTTCAATATCATGTGAATATCATATTATCGTACATAAGCAGTAACTTAAAATCATAATTGGGTTCCGTGTTGTGACACAAAATCTAAAGGTCACTACACAATTTTAATTACGATATACCAATTAAATATCATGAAGCACATTAAATGAAACATGCTGTAATTTATATTTTGAGGAAATTTTTTCATATTTCAGTCAAGCAATGCACCGTTGTACAGGCCTATTGAACTTTGCCGCTATGATCAACTGTATTCAGTGATATCCTGTTGCCTCGAAGTTTCCTCATTGCTCAAACCATCCATGGAATGGCATTATTGAAGCTGCTGAGAGCATCCGTCTGCTGTTGCAGCAGCAGTTTTCACTCAACCATTGATTGCCATGACAACCAAATTGCATCTGACACTTTTTTCTACACTGGCAATTTGCTGTGGTGCCACCTTAATTCTCTAATTTTATATCTGGTTACCAGACCAACTCAAATTAACTTGTGTTCCTTGATTCCTAGAACAACAGAAATGTAAGGCTGGAATCTGATCCATTTTTTCATTACAACTTCTAAAAGGTTTCCAGCATTTCTCAGCAGAAGTAACTCAGACTCTCTGTGCATTACTTTTAAAAGTAACTTAACTTTAAAATAAGTGTTCAAAAAGGTCGCATGAGCATATAGGCATTAAATAAATTTTCCCTACATATTTCTGGGATTTTATCACTACAAATAAATATTCAATGTATTGCCAAGTTCACAAACAACCAACAGATGATTCAAATCATTCCACATCAAACACTACTACCTAATGCTTCAGCTCTTTTTACAGAATGAATCTTTTTGAAATTCTACCACCTAATTTTTAAATCGTGAGAAGTGCTGAGATATCAGAATTGGGATTAAAGGATTCCTAGAGACATACGACGTTGTGCGGATTATAAAAACAGTTTTTGTGGTCTAAATAATATATTATGTAACTTCTCTTCTTTCGGAGAGCTTAATAGTGGATTTTCACGGAAGGTTCGCTATATTTCCACCAGGTGGCTACAACATAATACCGCAATTTTATTGACTGAAAAAGTTCCCACCCTTGACTTGCATTGGCTGAAGCAAAGTGCATCCTAGCAGCAGTATTTTAAGTGCATTTTAATGTATATTTGACATTTTATCATTCAATTGATTTCTGCTTTTTCCCTGAGAAAAATATATTTATGGAATCAGTTAGTTATGATCTACTATGTCTGAAAAGCAAAACGAGTAAAAAGAAGATATGGAAGACTTATGTCCTTCTGAATTCAGGGCTGCTCAGTGAAAAGACTATTGCACTTATCAGCAATGTTTCATGTTTGATGCATGCTTCTTGTCATTACCACTCAGCATCACCCAACACTTCATGTCACACAAGAAGGCAGGTACAGCAGCAGTAGCAGAGATGCTGACAGTTACAGAGTGGTGGTGGTGGTGCTGCTGCTGCTAAGATGCTGCAGTCACCAGCCTCAGTGCATAACATCAGGACACAATATCCCAGAGGAACATAGGTTGCCCTCATTCTCCAGCAAGGCAGCCATGTGCTCGTTCCAGCCTCTTTGTGTGCTCAACTGGAATCAAGCAAATGATCTGGAGGTGCCAAAGATGCTGATACAGAGCAAGTGGCCAGAGCAATGCATCCATCGTCCATCCATCCATGCAGTATTGCCTCTTCTTCATGCTCTTTGCAGCTCTTCACAGGCTTTTAAGTTTTTCACACTTTCTCCTTTTGATCCATTTGCAGTATTCTGGTATCCAAGTGATGGACAAATGCAAACGAAACCCATATTTTTCTGCACACAAACAATATGGAAACAAAATAAGCTACGGAAACAGATTGTCTGAGATTTACCATGTTGGCAGGAATTGTGGTTGCATTCTGAGATCACAGTCCACTGAAACTATTTTTACACAGTAATGTACCTGATAACTCTTGTGGAACTGCACCTCACAAATCTTATTGTGTTGTACTTCATAAATCTTGAATACCTGGCAAGAAAACAATATGCAGTTGTAAACAAGGCATTTTCAGAGGGAATAAAAGAAAAATTTCACCAATGGGAAGCTAGCAGACCATATCCAGTATGTATTGCAGTATTGCATATAACAAAGCATTCTATACTATGATAAACTGCACTTAGATGCTGCTTGAAAAGACAGGAAAATTGCTTTGGCATGACTAAAATCAGAGGGCTTGTTAGTGCAGGCTTGGTCTAAACCGGTGCAGGAATCTCTGTTGCTTTACAGTAACTAGATTTGTACGTTCCAGGCAATCTTGCGAGATTCTTATAGGGTGCACGAGTACTATGAAGAGTAGATTAACAGCACCTGCAGAGTACTTATTTTTCTCCAACAACTGCAGTCTGCACGATACACAACATTAACTTGTGACTCCATGGTCTGGAGATCTGGCTATCTCCAATGAAGTCTCAGTTCAAGGTCGTACCCATCAACATGCACCTAAGATTTAGCTTATAAATAGTACTAAATAGTACCTTCAAGGCACTATTCATAAGCTTAAAGGCACAATTCATAATCTACAATTAATTTAGCTTATGAATAGTACCTGCATGATATGCTATTCATAAGCTAAAATCTTAAGACGCATATCGAATGGTGTGTCACACCAGCGTTGTATCACACCGGCATTGTATACGCTTTCTATGCTGAGGCAAATGAGGATCCCACACAAGGAGTAACCATAGTAACGTCTAAAAAAAACAGTGCGTCGGCTATCCCCCCTCCCACACCAGCACTCTCATCTCGTCAATCAGCCTTCGGGAGCAACAAGAACTTGCTTTAGAGAGCTGCACTATCGGAGAACATTGTACCAATTCACTACTTCCACACCAAAGGCATTTCGTAGTTTCTTCTGGTATCTTCTGGTAAAGGTCTAACACTAAGACTTGAGCTCGAAGGCAAGATCATTTTGTTACCATACGTAACAGGAACCAACAACAGAGAACCTCTAAGGCAGCTTCTAAGGCATGTAAAAGACATCTTCTAAGGCATCTGGGAGGGCATCAGAAGTCACATCTCACAAGACACGCCCTCCAACAAGGAATAGTGTTTTCTGGTGTCTCGCCGTCTGACTTTGTGAGGTCAGAGCTGGCCTTACGATGTGCCTGGAATGGTGATAAGGTTGGCTTCCACGGCCTCCACATACAAAATATATTCTACAGTACACAGCTGGTTTCATAAAATATGATCAACTCCAGACAGCCGTAGCCACCTATTCCTGGCTGTAGCTATAACTGGCTAAAGCCGGCTGCTTCTGTCTACTCCTAGCTTGTAGTCGGCTTGCACCAAAAAAATATAAACCTTGGTAAATACATGCATGAAATTTATCTTGAAGTTTTAGATCCAGCTTTGAGTAGCCAGCTATAGCCAGACATTTCTGGTTAGTGGCAGGCAGCATTATACAGCAGTAGTTGTCTAGTTTTGTCTAGATTCAATTTGACAGGCCGTTCTTAATGAAACTAACTGTATATACAGGAACTTGATGCACGAACTTCTTATCTGTGATATGATTAGAATATGATTCAAGTTCTATAAATAAAGAGAGTCTCCGTCATAACATATGCGAATCAGTCACATAAATGTAATTCCCTGTTTTTCAGTCGCAAAAGCGCAGAAGACACGTGGGCAATACCTGTGTATAGCCAACGAAATTTGTGAAGGGATTATGCAAATCCATATTACATACAAGGTATCACTTTCATTCATGAGTAAAGTGTCACACTGACTGGGGAACTTGGGACTAGGTACAGTGTAGGCGTAAGTAACACTCAAATTCTTTACAGCAAGTTTTAATCTGCTGAAATTTAAAAATTAACAACTGAGTTGGTGGCATGAACGCTACGTGTTGCTCAAGTTGAACATTCCGAAGAAAACCGTCACTTGAGTGACTTGACCCACGCAAAGAACCACTTAAAGTGTGCGTGTAAAATGAGCATGCAATCCAACACTATAGTTAGAAACGGTTAAAAAATGACAAAAGAATGCCACATGAAATTTCCCCGTTTATATTCCACAACAATGATGTCATAGTACAAATAAAGCTTTGTAAAGCGATGAATAAACCTGTATTACTGAAAGGTAAAGTCCGTCGCGCATTATATCTCTAGTCAGCCCTGACTGTCTATAAAACGGAGTAATCAATATTTTAGGATAATCTCTCTGTTGGTCAATAGCATTTGGACAGCTGTTTCACCGTTTTCAAACAAAACAAATAGATAGACAGATAGATAGAAAATAATTCATTTCCAGGTGTTGAAATTCGTTGTGCAAAGCAATGATCTATGTCACATGAGGACTTTCGGCAGAGTGGTGGTGGTGGATTAGGGCTTTACGTCCTGTATTTATGCACCTTATGGGCAAGTAAGGACAGGTAGGGACCATGGCAATGAGACGAAGGATGAAACAGCCATCCAACATAGGCTCGACCGGGAATTGAACCCGGGACCCAGTGGTTGGAGGACTTTTGGCAGAAGTTATTTTCAGTCTTGCCCAACTCACTTCGTCACCACTAATACGCTGGGCACTCTAATGCATGCTTATAAGCGACTGATGTTTGAACAGTCTGACTGAAAGGTCAATGACATTAATTAGAAGCATTGTTTTCAAACTGGCAGACAGAGGGCATTGGATAACCAATTAGAACACGCAAACATTGCAACAAAAACGGCTGAAGCACAACAGAAAGCATCAATGATGCAAAATATCTGGAAACAAACTGGGCATCAACGTAATATGTAACGTATATTGTTACTTCATCTTATTCTAGGTTTTCAATGCTAATTCCTGGGCAGAATTTGAGGCACGAAACTTTCCAGAATCAGGAAATTACGTGACAAAGCATAAAACGCGAAGTAACCACTAGGAGGCCTGGCAGTCTGCCAACATTTCCTATTTTGACGCGAGCATTTCCTATTTTGTCTTCTAGTTTCTAGACCCCATCATTGAGATAACAAAAGTATAACGAAGGCGACGAAGTGGAAAATCCCTATGTAATTTTTTGTTTCTCTCTTTTTAAAATTTTTTATGCACACTGAATGTTAATTCCTGGTGCTCAGTAAACCATTCATTGAACAGAAATACTAATATATATTATCTTGACTCCATTTAATTGCTACAATTATACATTTTCGAAGTTAACTTATCAGGTTACTTTTTAAAGTTTTATAATGTATACATTTCAGGGTTCTTCAGGGTAATACCCTCTCCTGAGTACTCAGTCTCAGAATATATCATATCTATTTTAATATTCATAGCAGCATCAATAACTATATCCAAAACGCGATAGAAAAATACATGGTTTCCTCAAAATGACAAAATGAATGGAAAAAAACATGATAGCCACCATGTAATTGTTACAACCAGGAAATTAATATCCAGCCCATGTAGCATGAAATTACAATGCTGGCAGAAGGTAGCTCATTATATGGAATTATCAAATACACAATACAAACACGTTGGTTTGTTTTGAAGCATGAGCGGAATGATAATACAACATGGAAGTAATTGACAGAACAAATAAGGGTTTAGTAATTCACACCAGTGTTTTGTAACACTAGTTTTTCATCAGCCTAAAGCATATCAGTGGAGACCTATGCAAGCTGCATCACAGATAAGAAATGTTCCAATTTAATTACGAAAGGATTCATATCAATATCAAAAGCCATCATCTGTCACCACCCAATAGGCTTGTCATTTGATTAGACAACAAAGCCAAACTATTTGTCTCCATGACAACCAGAAAAGCTCTAAGATACCAAAGGAAGCCTCTGCAAGAAGACCTCAGTAAAAGCCTTCACGATTCCATGTCATCCGGGCGCTTTCAAACAAGGACATCACGTGCCACCCACTAGCAAAGCCCCGGATGTTGACAGCTGATCCGTTTTCATCCCCCCTCAAGAGCTCTCCTGACATCAAATATAATGGAAAGATCACTGGAATAGTATCAAATAAAGCAATTTCTTTAATGAAAAAATAAATAGTAAGTAGGTTTTATACCAAAAAAACAGGTCTAAAGAAGTAGGTTTTCCAAAAATATTTTCCATTAAATTATCATTTCTTCCTCTTACTTATCTGCTCTGACAACTATATTACCAGGGTCCCATACTGACATAGGAGAACCGTGGTAAACAGTGTTTCATCTGTAGGTTACCTGCATGAGTTAAATATAATTTGTTTATAAATGCACACTTTCATACCGAAACTGAAAGTAGGTAAAACGTATCCCAAGCATTGCCCTCTTTTGCGTCCGAGTTGCAGAATGAGGGCCATGCTGCAGTCTTTATATTTTTTCATGGGACTATATGTGCACACAGTATTACAGTCTTCCTATCTACCTGAATATATTTTATACTGAAAAATAATGAGTGCACACACTATTACTAATCTTGACATGCTGTTATTTTTCCACAATCATCATTTCAGCTATCATTTTCGTGCAATTAATCGGCAATTTCACTTTTACTTCCTAAAAATTGTTAATGTTATCACTGAATGACTTATTCATCTCGGATAAAAACCTAATTACTGATTTTCAATGATATGAACTGATGATAGTTTGCACTGATCCGTGTATGCTTTCCAGACAATATTTATTCAACCTGTTGCAAAATACCATGAAAAAGGACAGGACTACTGCCAGGCTAGACGGCATTACTATGAGGTGCATGGAGACATGCATATCTCTGGAATGTATACCACACAATGCACTATACAATTGTTTTCCACGTTAAACAATGGGATGACTAGACAATGAAAACATCAGTCATAATTGCTATGCCGAACAAGTCATACAAATGTATCATGTGTATGCCTTGTATAATGATGTAGGATTTTTTTTTCCATCTAGGCACAGTATTTATTTATATATTAAAATATATTTGAAATGGGTCGCACTATCAGTAAGAATAGTTTTTCATGTGGGCCAATCAAATAATATTGCACAACCCCTGCATTTACCACAGGAAACCTCTAGCTGACAAATTATCTGTAGGAGTCAGTAGGATAATGAGTAATGTCAGGGTCAATCTGACTGTGGCACTAATGAAGTTCAAACCTCCATGATCAAAAGATGATACTAAATATTAGATGTAATAAGCTGGTAAAGCCATGGCAACGAATGCTCCAACCAGCCCCTCACTTCGTTCAACATGTTGAAGACACGTGGGGCCACGGTGACACCAAAGAACATATCTATTACAAAAGGGGTTGAACAGCTTAATTGAAACTGTTGAAAAGCATGAGAACATGAAGAAATGTAAGACAAATAAGACCAACTGGAAAATGCTTGCCAAAATGGGTGAAATCTACACTTACTCTTAAGTAAAGCCAGAAATATCCCCTAAGATTTGCCAGGTATGTTCATATATATTGCACAGCTTGAAACTTATAACTTAGCACTAGTCAGTTGCTAGAAGCAAATATATAAATAATGAAGAAATGATGAGTCTCACAATATAAGACAATCCCTAAGTTAAAGACACCTACACTATGAGACCCATAAGAATAGGATAGTGGTTAGAGGGGGGTGGGGAGTACCCACCACATTGCAGATACAACCCATGTGTATGAAGTTATGAACTTGCCTCAGCATAGACACCGTGTGTAAGGCACCACTAAGAGTTCCCGGGCTGGTATCGAACCCAAGACTTCTGGCAGAGCTGGGATATAGTAGTGTTAACCGCGTAGTGTGACCCAGCTGCACCGTAACACTGTAACACTGTAACACCGCAGTCTAGCTCAGGCTGAAAGTTGAACCCATGATAAACAGCAGACTGAGCCAGTGGTCTAACCACTCGCTCATACACTGAAAATAAATTTGGCGAATTAGGTTCGTCAAACGATGAGTTGATAATTTGACGAACCTTATTCGTCGAAAACTGTGTACAACAGCAGTTTGCCTAATGATTACCATCACTAATCATATGACCAACATGTTGGAGTTAGTCAAAATGACGAACTAGGTTCGTACTAATGTCGAAGCAAAGTTCATCAAATAAGACATCATCAAAATATTAACCTAATTCATCATTTTGACGAACCTAATTCGTCAAATTTATTTTCAGTGTAATTCGAATTTTCATCACGTGACTCCGTCTCCTACAGCAAACCTCTGTTTTCTTTGGCAAATATTTATTTCAGATCTAATGCATCAATTGGATTCATCTAATACACTGAACTGGGTTCTATCAGTTAAGAGCCCTCCTTATCTTTTGACAACTTTTTTCCACAGGCTCTCTGAAGAAGTTTGCTCCTCTGTCAAATTAAAATACCACAGAGTTTAATTTCAAATGCAGATTGCATGAAAGAGTTTGAGGAGATTCCAAACTGGTTACAAATAATTGGTTAATAGCATGGGTAGGAATTCCAGAAATTTCGTTAATATTACAAGATGGTGGGGTTTATTTCTTATTGTTTTCATGTATTACTTGTGAATGCAAAGACCGAAACATTGCTGTCATTCGCAAGCACACCGACAGACCGATAGACTTTCGTCACGCTCAAGGCAGTTCGTCGGACTACTGAATGCACATGTTTATGAAATGGGCAATTTTTAAATATATGTTACAGTTTAACTTCACAAATCAGCAAGCTTGAATAACAGCGTAAAGATAAATCCAAGAAAACATAATGCTTAAGACTGCAAGATCCTCCTCAGAATCAAGCCAACATAGGGACTCTGTATTACCATCAAGCACACATCCCTATTTTTCTAGAGTACTATGTCTCCTGTTACCTGCTTTTCACTTCCCAATTAGTAATAGTAATAGTAAAATTGTATTTAAAGTCGTTTTAAATCACGGTGTCACATTCAATGTACAATACAAAATATATGACCCAAGCCGAAGCTTCTGTACGACCTAAAGGGATTACTGGCCAAGTAACTCATAATAATACCACAGTAACAATTAAGTGCTTCCCACATAATGAGAGGGCACCATCCTTTTACCAGGTATTCCTTACTAATAACAAAGTCTCACAAAGGAGACTGCTCTTTTCCTTGGCCTCTTATGCCCATATCAGTACACTGCCATATCCACCTCCCTGCCTTTTCGTTAGGCTTGCTTTCATGACCTCCAAGCCACAAGGAGTCTAATGGCATAAAGATCATGACAAATCAAGGTCATAGGAGCACTGTGGGGCACTGTGGGGTACCATGGGGCACCAGTGGGGATCCAATGGGGACCTAGTAGGGCTAAAGGGGCCCCTGGGTGACCCCTTGGCTCAAAATTCCCTCCTACTGTCAGTTTGGTGACACAAAGGAATCTGAGATGGGATGAAACCCAAGCCCTCCTTCATCTTCCCATGCAGTTCCTGCTTCTTGGATTTCCTCATTTTCCTGTACAGGGCACATGTTCTAACATCCCTTTCTGCACAGAAATAGTGAAGGTTTACGTTGTATATCTGTGTTTCCTATTAGTTTTGCATTGTTTGCCAAGTGCATGTGTAAATTTATACCATCTCTCATTTTATGTCACGATGAACAAGGCACAGAATTAATTCACCACACAAGTATTAAACAATAAGTAGTATTGAGTACACTTCACACATACAGCGTATAACAATTTGTCTCCAAATATATAAATTGTCAAAAATAATGACACTTCAAAATAAGTACTTTGCGTCTGGCAAGAAATGAAGTCAAGGGCAACATGACCCGAAATGAGATATTGTATGACAGCAAAGATGTATCATATAATTAGCATTTACCTACGGGTAGACAACCCTTTATTATTTAAAAAAAACTTCCCAAAGCTGAACAGAATCTGCTTATAATCTACAAGGCTTCTCATGCCACCGAATGTAACCCTTTGCAATGCTATTCCCCAATGCACCCAAGAGCACCCTCACTACCCCCCCCCCCCCCCCCCAAAAAAAAAAAGGCGGAAGACAAACGACAAGGCCACGATGATAACTGATGTGGGGGGGAGGGGGGTTCCAGTTACATGACGTAATTTCAGCCAACCTCAGGGCAATTAATCTCAATGTTATTTAAGAAGGGGGGAGGGGGGCCCAACATGGCTGACAGGGTTAATCCATGCACGAACATCAAAGAGCCAAATGGCGTTCTATTTCGCCACCATTTCTTCCGCCAACCCCCACAATCCCTCTCGATCGCGATAATAATTCAAATAGAGGCCCAGCCATGCATACGGAGGCCCGTTTTTACTTCCGGAAACTAGGGGCCGTTTATGCCCGTGGCCCTTTTGGGCTCCGCTCATGTTTTGTCGCGTGCGCGGCACGTGTTCTAATGAAGCTCGCTCTCCAGCCACAAGAGGAAGAGAACAAAAGGCCAAAATATCAAAGTGAGGTCCCCATTGTATTTGAAATGCAATATCTTCGGGCTCGTCTGCAGGTAGGACTAATTGGCACCAAAAAATAAAAAACCTTGTCATGCTAATTCTTTAATTATCTAGATATAAGACAGTGCACGTTATAACTGTACTACATTGGGAAAACGTTTCCACACTTAGTTTATTAAGGTAAGAAGAAGGCCCCTATTTTCAGCACACAAGCTTTAGTACCAAATAGGACATTTCTGGACATTTCAACAGGAAGATGGCAACCACATACTTCATAAATTCCGGTCATGGACCACTACATTAATGCAATATGGGACAACATGATGATCAATGGAGTCCACAGACCTTACCATAGGCCTCTATCTCATGCCAGGAAGAACTGCAGAGAACATGTTTCTAGGGATACTAAACAAACTGTTGTATAATGAAGACCAGTCATATACTCATTCGTGTTGTTGATTATGGATGGAATCAAAGACGGCAAAACACCGATAGTCTTTTCACTGAGCAGCCCTGAATTCAGCAAGACATAAGTCTTTCTTCCCCTCTTATTACTCATTTTGCTTTTCAGACATAGTAGGTCATTACTAACTGATTCCATAAATATAATTTTCTCCGAGAAATAACAGAAATCAACTAAATAATAAGATGTCAAAAAGACATTAAAATGCACTAAAAATACTGCTGCTAGGATGCGCTTTGCTTCAGCCAATCAGAGTCAAGAACGAGAACTTATTCAGCCAACAGAATTGCAGTATTCTGTCATAGCCACCTGGTGGAAATACAAAGAACCTTCCGTGAAAATCCACTATTCCAAGACATAGCCCTATTCCAACTTGACCCTGCAGCTATTGCTAGTCAGCAAGCGAAGAAACAGTCTGAACACCCTGATTGTCAGAAAGTTTAGTAACTTCATCTCCTGAAGGAAATAGCTTTCAGATGCTCATGCTGCAATGAGAGGACTGGTAGAAAGTTCTCTTTCATTTCCCAAATACTATATGGCTGACAAAATTGTCAGTATTGTTTTGAGGCCTATATTTGGCAGTGTGATTTCCATGCCCAGATACATGTAGACTAATATCAAAAGAAGAGCTTGCAACAAGTCTCTCTTACACACATGCTTATGAGAGACACCACCACAATACCAATCAATAACATGGATTCCATGCTAAGCCATGTGCACAGAACTGCATAATATGAAGATAAATTGAGCGATAATAATATTCAGCATAAACATATAGCAGTATGGCACAAAAATAGTGCATGGCAGCATGAGCAACAAAGCTGTAATTTTGGCTTCTATGGATGTTGGGTGCTGGAACTTTGATGGCACAACTGCAAGGCATCAGAGACAATGCAGACAGCGTTCTGAAAAGCTCATTATGCGTTGCCATATAACTCTGCCAGACTCCTCATAAAATCCGGTGAAAAATGTGCACCCAGACCAAAGTTGCCCAAATGCATGAGCACATACTCCCAGAAATCAACATACACTGCGTACATTGCATGGGGATTTATTTGGGGTATGGGAATCTTCAGTATGAAATGATGACTATAAAAATGGATTCTCCTCTATTGGTGGATTGAAGTCCAGTCCTATTTTGGGAGTTCTTGTTAAAAATAACGATTGCCTAGATTGGTAATTTGTAAAAAGTCCCAAGAGACTCCTCAAAATTATACAATGATCCACCAACTGCTTCAGCATGAAAGAGAGTCATATAACTAGATTGATTTCTTGTACTCTGTGTCAATGTTGGGGCAAGAAAAGATCCCACCTATGGGGTAAATGTGTAACACAGATGGGACTCCCAAGTCTTATTAATTATAGTTTCATAAATTTGCATCAATACTTCCGCTAAAGCAGATATACTCATACCTTGACCTAATTTCTCCAAGGCCATATAAATTGAATTAAACTTCTGCAGACCAGCAGCACTGAGACAACCAGGATAGATGCATTGTTATTTTATTGTCTGTGCACTACTTGTCTGAAGCTTAGCTCATGTGGTCTTGCAGCAGAGAGGCAGACGTACTGATGACATGATACGACTTGGGAGTGTACATATGGGCGTTGCATTACAAGCCTCCAGTGGTCCTCCACATTAAAAAAAAGAGTCCAAGACGCCATCAATTTTGAGAGGAGTCGAACCCACCCTCGTTATAAGACACAAGAAGATTTATATCCACCAAAGAATGAATTCATAAAAGGACTTTAAAGTAACTAAACCTCTCTGAAATAAAATCAGACAGTAATAATTCATCAAATAGAGTAAGGGAAAAAGTCAATTTCAGTGAATCTCGAGGGATTAATTTTAAATTAATCCCTCGTGATTCACTGAAATTGTGTTTGTTTTGTTAATCAAACAAGGGACTAAGTCAGGGTGCAGAGGGGTGAAGAATGCTCAATTCAATAAAATGTGCAATTTTTCAAATGAACTCTATTACACTTAGCAGTCAGTCCAGGTCCCTAAGGACCCAGGCAGCTTCATTGTTATACAGGACGATTGGGCCACAGGACAAATCGGCCACTGCTAAGCCTGTTGTGAATTGTAACAACACAGAGGACAAAAATAATATTAGACTATAGTTATAATTATTTATAGTTAATAATATTAGCTATAAATATACACAAAATGCATCTTTAGTAAAAGTTCATGTGTGTTACATGAATGCAAGGATTCAACTGTCTTTTCTTTTCCTTTCATGTTGGTGCTATATTATGGATATATGTTGACATCCAGTTTGAATGAATATGATTTTGATGATATTAAATTATTACTTCATGTCTTATACTAACATGTTTTTGTCCATGCGTTTATAAATATCATTGTAGATACTTTATTTCAATTTCAAAACAGCAGAGCTGATTATGTAACCAATAAAAAATATATTTTGAGAAATACATTTATATCAATAAATAAATCTAAAATACCAATTACATTTTTTGTTTTTAACAGGAGACTACATGCTGTATCATGCTATATCAGTCAATGAGAGATATCATATTATTGACGAGAATATTAAACAGAATTGTGCTATATCTAACCAGGACAACTTCATTTGTTAACAAGCCATAAACACCTTCAATAACACTCCATCCAGGATATGCGAATGTTGATGCTTATTATAAATGTGGTTCTCAAATTTAATATTCGTGTTCAACCCACATTCTGTGTGTAATATACATGAATTAGCTTATGAAAATTACTGATTCGTGTTATTGTAGTTCGCAGAAGACAAGATAGAGGGTTTCTGGTGACACGGATAAACAAGGCTAAAATCATTTTCCGAACTTATATTTGGGTAAATAATACCGTTTCCCACGCTTAAGTTAGTCATAATCATATTTTTTTATATAATTATATATATCATATTTATCAAATACAAAGTCCTCGAAATAGTATATTAATGCAGTTACATTATGTTTATACAGTTCAAAAATGCACTTAGTAACTTTTCATAGGATTTTGTAAATCTGTGTTGATGGTACAAAGGGCACTTTAGTAAACGTTTCATATTACCATATAATATGCACTATGGCTAAGTACTATATGTCATTATAAAATCAGTGCAAGACATTCATCATTCTCAAAACCCAAAGTGCCTTCCAGTCAGTCATCTTTAGATGAGAGGACTTCTTAAGAAAATTGATCCTGACTTGTGATCTTAACCATTTTAGACGGGAGGCAAGGGAGGCCATGCAGTGCAGGCACGACCTAGCTGATCACTTGAGGCCATCGTAATTGTCACCCTTAAATTGATTTTATTGATCAGGAGTGTAATGGCATGCTGCCTCACTGGGCCTGACACATTCAACAAACTGCCATCTCCAGTCACAGCCTCCACCCATACTATAGCTGTATAGAGCGGCATTCCAGGCACCACGGTTGCAATTGCCCAGGGCCTATATCCACACCAATGGAGAAGGCAATTAGCCAACCTGTGTTTACCAGCACCTAGTACAAGAAATTTGTGTCGAGACATCATTTATTGCAAGAATTGGCAGTCAAGACATCGTTCTGGACTTAGGTAGTAGTTGTGGTAGTGTCACTGAATTGATATCTGCAGCTGAATTCATCATTCATTGCCTGACTTCCCACGTGATCATGTGGAGCATCCCACAGTAGTAGTAGTAGCAGTAGCAGTAGTAGTAGTAATAGCAGTAGTAGAAGTAGTAGTAGTAGTAGTAGTAATTGTAGTAGTAGTAGTAGTAGTAGTAGTAGTAGTAGCAGTAGTAGTAGCAGTAGTAGTAGCAGTAGTAGTAGTAGTAGTAGTAGCAGCAGTAGTAGTAGTAGCAGCAGTAGCAGTAGTAGTAGTAGTAGTAGCAGTAGTAGTAGTAGTAGTAGTAACAGTAGCAGTAGTAGTAGTAGTAGTAGTAGTTGTAGTAATCTGTAATGACTGCAACTTTGTTAAATAGTTTGCTTGTTACTATATAACTTCTTACTGTCATTTGTATTTATGATGCCAAGATGGAATCTGGCTAGTATTGGAATCTGGCTAGTATTGTATACTTTTATTGGACAATAAAAACTTGAACTGAAGAAAAGATATATACAAACAACAATTATTACAATAAATTAAATTTCACGGCATTGCAGTGGATAACATTTCTTACAAGTAGCCTTTTATAAGTTTTGACTCAAGGATTAAAATCAGCCACACAAATTGACACAATCCTTGATTGATTTACCAGAATATTATATGACCAGCTCTGTTATATTTTCCTCTACAGAGAACAATGAGCAATTAGCAGAGCAACCAACAAGCCTTCCCCAGACCTCATTAAATATCATTAGTAAGCAGAAAGCCTTAACATAAAGAATCATGCAAAGCCGTGTAGGTTTAGAAAAAGCAACAATAAATCTCTGGAGTTAAAATTCATGTTGTTTGTTATGAGATATAATTTCAATTGAGCAGTGTGAGTGCAATGGGTGTCTATCAGGAAGTTTTTTCAAATATATTTCAAAAGGGTAGCCAGATCAGTGAAGCTGTTTTACACCCGAGCCCTTTACAGCAGTAAAAAAAACAATAAAATAATAAAATCCAAAGATATCGATAACAATTAAAAACCATTAACAATAAATACACTAACAATAAAATACACAAATTATAAAATACACAAACAATAAAAAAACACAATAAAATACACAATCACCAAGCTATAGCACCAACACTGTATCGTATATAATTTTTTAGCTGTATTTTAAAGCAATTTAACGTATGGCATTCTTTTAAATTACTGGGTAGGTGATTCCAGGTTCTTATATGTATATATATATTAATGACAGCACTTGATGCATTGCCGCATTCAAACTTGTGTTTGGCAACAGGCAGAACTTATGACAAAAAGAAACCTTATTCCAATGAGTGGTAAATAGTCTTTCACCTGCCTCAGCTCAGACATCAATGCAGGTCTGTGCACTGCATTTGACCAAGATTTAAAACAGAAAAACTCAGACCAACCAAAAGGGACTACCGTCTACCAAAAAGGTATCAGTCTACAAGATTACCATATAAGGCTGCTAACAAGAAAATGTGTGCTATTGCAGCTGATTTTATTGACGTGGAAACAAAACACCAGATGATGTCATGTGGATCCAGGAATACCATTGGCTGAGGGACTGTCTTAATTAGCCAATGGGAGTCCTTCATTCACATGATGTCATCTTGAGTTTCTTTTCCATGTCAATGAAATCGGCTGTAAACCTTCTCTGTTAACACTGAGAATGAAGAGTAGTCACAATGACTACATATATACAATAACAATGAAGAGTGGTCACAATGACTACCTATATACAATAGCAATGAAGAGTAGTCACAATGACTACATATATATAATAACAATGAAGAGTAGTCACAATGACTACCTATATACAAAAACAATGAAGAGTAATCACAATAACTACCTATATACAATAAGAATGAAGAGTAGTCACAATGACTACCTATATACAATAAGAATGAAGAGTAGTCACAATGACTACCTATATATTATAAGATCCAGTACTAACTATCGATCTGTCAGTCTATCTGTCGCGCCGTCTGCAACACTCATAGATGTAGTCAGTCTGACTACTTGACGTAAAGAAGCGCAGGTGTCATATACGACTTCTTTTAGTCATTCTGACAACCTTCTTTAGAGTGAATCGTCGAACTTAAGTAACTTGTAAGAGTATAGAAAGACATAGGTTTCCATGTTTGCCAGGGGGCACAAGCTACTACAGCACTTCTACTTACAGATAATGGCGTAATTTGCCATAAAGCAATCAGCTTAGGTGCAACATAAAATGTAAGATAGCCCCCAGGTGCATGCAAGCCAGAGATACAATTAATGAGCTGTAGCAACACAATGCCAAGAACGGAAAGTCATAAAGTATTTAGACTTGTAAATTAAAATATGGACAGCAATATTCCGATGCAATCTACAGTTGTGCATTGAAAACTATGCCTTACAAACACCAACGACTGTTATTTACATGGCCAATTGTGCCACGCGAGTTTTCCATGCATTTATCCTTCGCATGGAAAACGCATGGTTTTTGCCTCATTATAATTAGCTAAAAACCATGCGTTTTCCATGCGTTTATCCTTCTCATGGAAAACGCACGTGGCACATTTGGCCATGTACCATTGTTCCAGGAAACACTTCACCAGCAGATTAACATCATAGTATTGCATCAGGCACACAATACAACAATATGCACTGTGAAGCAGACCCAATGCATTGTCTGTTGTATGCTGTCTATGGGATTACATTTGGTTCTGAGCTCCATAGCATGCAACACACAGCTTTGGCAATATTCAGACGCCCATGTTCAGACAATACCACGAGTAGAGACCAAGACTCGGCCATTGTATGCACTGAATCTCAAAATGCACCCAGCAGCTGGCAGTGCATACAATTCGTGGAGAGACAAATAAAAGGAGACAAGTGCTTTGTACATAAATCCACTTATCAGAAATCACCAAAATTGGAAAGAGCTTTGCATTTTCTGAGAGGAGAAAACATTTGATAATTGGCAAGCACCGCGATTCAGCAAACAGCCTCAGCATGAAGAGACAAAGGGCCCGGGATATGAATTAATTACTAAGGATGCCTGAAATAAGGTTGTCTGCATATTAATTTCTTCCATTAAGGGTTCTTGACAGTAGGGCCATAGCAATCTCGTGCTGTAGTGTCTGTGGGTCTGGTGTCATGATGCTGCAGTCATGTGCCTGCAGCTGGTGGGTCTCCCCTGCAGTGGGTCCACCCTGCAGCAGCAGAAGCAGCACATGAGCTGCCTGGATCAATACAAAAACTCAGCCTGCTTCTGTCTCTCTCCAACACATCGCAATTCACTCAAATTCGTTGTTTGTGTCTAGCCTGGTTCCATCTTCCTTAAAAAATAATCCTTCTTATCATCTCACTCTAAATAACAAGCCAGCTATTTGAAGATGCGATGAAAATGTTGAAGTGGATTTTGTGGAAATCCACATCTATTGGTGTTTACTAAACCACCAGCTGATGGATCGGGTGGGGTTTTTAAGATGCAGGGGGTGATGGATGGATGGTTTGGTTAAAGGAAGGATTGGTGATTGAAAAGGTTGATATATAATGATTGATGAAGCACTTAAATTCTTATACATATACAATAAAATGTAAATGATATTTTACATGTAAGGTTGCAGCAGCAGTTGGCCATACACAAATACAGCTGCTGTGTATTTATCAGGTTAATCCCATCATCATTCACATTGCATTATTGCCATAAATCACATGCAATTTTTAGTTACGGAACATATACCAACATCATGAACATAGACTCTAATACACAGGTAGGGTCCATGAATTCAATATTTGATGAAAACAGTGCAACGTAAAACTCCACATCATAATAGGTCGAGGTTTCAAACCAATTGGTTTTTGTTTTTCTCTATGAAGGTCCAAAGTCTTGATGTTTTCCAGAACTACCCAATATACGTCTCAAATAATTTCCATGACTTATCTTAATGATTTAATCTGATAACTCATAGAGGAAGCCCAAATTATGACATGATATGTTACTTCCTCACTCCGATAACTCATTTACAGTTTCTCAAAATGTACTTCTAGGCTGCTATAATCAGAATGTTGTTGATAACCATGAGAAATGACAAATCATTAATTTCCCCCACGATATACCATGTAAAGAAAAATTATGACACAAATTCATTGATAACACAATATATATCACAAGATTCACACTGACAACATTCTTGAAATAAAATCCACAGCCAACATTATGATGACAACTATAATTTGCCAAAGAAATGAAGCTATTAACTGAAAGATATACAAGATACCAGAAAAAATTATTAAAAGTCGATATATATTTCTGGCAATGCATCTTGCAACAAGCTGTCTAATGGACATTTCATCCAATAAAAACAGATTTCCATCCCACACTGATTGGATTCCAAGCGATCAACGCCTCACTAATGCGCGACACGACTTCCTCCCACCTGACAGCGGATAGTCATTTGCGAAACTGTAACTATACATTTACTGGCCTGCTTTCGAAGATCTTGTTTCTTAAAGAGACTTCGACAAGCTACATAAATTCAATTGATTTCCAGCAAAATTGGATACAGTCAACCCTCATTTATCCGCACATCCTTTGTCCCCGAGTTAACTGTGCAGATAAATGAGGGGACCAGACAACTGAATATATATAAATGCACTAGGTAGATTTGATCCCAGACCACTGGTGTCGATAGCGAGGGAACCGGATAAGTGAGGACCGGATAAATGAGGGTTGAGTGTAATTGTGTTACATTCCAAGATATTTCCCAAACACGATGGAATAATGGATGTAGTTCTCGCTTGTCAAGCATAAGGTACCGGGTTCAGTTTCAAGGTGAGTCACACTATTCTCTGAGACTAAGAGACACTACACTTGCATTTGATTTACCCCAACATGAGACAGAGAAACTGCCAATTTAATGACCCGTGTGGCAAATGATGTCAAGAGCTTGGGTGAGGAATCGAACCTAAGTCTGCCAGGTGAGTGGTTAGCACTTTAACCACTATAGACCCTCCAGCTCACGCATTGATACTTAATTTCATTTTCTCTCAATTATTATAGTCTTTCCACCAAGTATACAATATTGTCACCTGGAGCGAATGAATGTATACACAGCGATGTATCTTGCAGTTTGGCCCGTCAAGGCAATCTTGGGTCCATCCTTTTATGGGTGTGGCTTTATATGCATACCCACACTTATAGTCATATCTGGGGACTAATGCCACATAATATGTAAGTATATCTGCACTAGGCAGACTGGCTTTGGGTATTACATCACAGGTTTTATCAGGAACATTGTAGGTCCCTTGGGCAACCCTATATAGCTGGCCACTAGAGCTGCTTGCTGTAAAAGCTTCCGCAGAATCACTCAAAGCTGCTGCAATGGTGTCTTGTGGCTGCTAGCAAATGGCTTCATGGCCTTTGTCATCGTCCTATCAAGCAGCAGGTCCATTTATATATAATGACATATCAGTGTTGGAGACTGTCTTACAACTATCAGGGCAACATAGAGGAAAACTGAAGTCGTCATATTTAAGTTTCAAAAAATATATCTAGTGGCGACTTTCAGCCAAATTCGTAGAATTGGAAACAAATCTCATAAGACTTGGAAGCTGAACTCCAGATGACGTCATGTGAATGTAGGGCTTTCATTGGCTGAGGGATTGCTTTAACCAATGGGAGTCCTGGTTTCACATGACATCTTCTAGAGTTTAGCTTCTAAGTCCAAGAGATTGGTTTCCAACTCTATGAATTTGGCTGTAAACTTATATGTCTACTGTTTCAAGGAAGTGTAATGATATTATGCTATGTACTTTCCAACATCATGGAGCGACCCTGCATGGAATGGATAACCTTGGATGAACAGATCTGTTCATTCAAAGGATAAGGTCCTCACTTGCTGCGAAAGGTTCATGCATGAACAAGACAACCGCAAACAAGCATTGTTGTTAATTTATAACCTTGGAATAAGAGAACACTACACTGTGATACTAAACTTCGATCTTTGCCAAAAGTGCTCACTGAAAACCTTCAACATTATATATATTCAGTAAATCTAATATACTAATATTCATTCTCAATTTAGACATTACGAGTATAATATACATTGTAAAGGTCGCTGGAGGTTAGGTTATAATATCATATTGTGCTTATTTCACTTCAATTTCACAAGTTATTCTGTCAGACACAGCACATAAGTCACTTTGCAATAGTGACAGCATGTCACTTTGATGGCTAAATTGCACATAAAGCAGTTTCAGTTGGATCTAACTGGGTGATCCTATTATAAATACAAGGTATACAGAATTCGAAGCGCATTGTTTCATCAATATCGCTAAAAATTTAAAGTTTAAAAAGCACTGAAAAAAATCTTTCAAATTATTTCAGTATAAATATGCAATATGTTGCCAACAACTGATTCATGACAGTCTGTAAATATTGATAAAAAAAAAAAGCAAGGACCTTAAGATTTAAGGTCCTTGAGTAAAGGACCATTTTGGTTTAAGGTCCTTGGTAGAACCTTGGACACAGTGAGTCTTGTCTCTGGCTGTTGGTCATAAAAGCAGCTGACACAATACAACAATTTGTAAGTCCTACAATGAATGGAGGTACGCCAGAGCAATAAATCACATCTGTTCTATTTCTTGACACACACTATACGTAGTCTACGTTATATACAGAATCTCCTGCAGTAAATTTGCATTTTCTTTTTACACATTGGAGACTTTCTCATTGTCTGCCAATGTCAATAAAAATCCAAACAAAAAGTCTGAAGCAGAATAAATCCAATTTAAACAACAGTCAAGTGCCCCATGGCAACCAATCAAATGGGGAGGCATCTAGAATGGGAGATAAGGAAACCTAATTGAAAAGGGAGAAAAAGACAGTCCCACCATACGTCCATGGTCTCTGAGACTTCAGAAGTGGGGTTCACTGACAAAAGACCCTGGAACTTCTGTAAACATCACATGAAACATGTGGTAGAACATCTTGAACTGATAGGAAGTTTTTCCTTGTCCAAAAGACCCAGGATGCTTAGTGACACAAGGAAGTGGAGGAGGGGGGTGCTGCAGCAAAAATATAGCAATGTTGAACCAGCAAGCTTGTTAAGTGTCAACTTCAAATCATGGAGTCAGCTATGGAGTCTCTAGTGAATCCATGTTCAAATGAAGCATGATCAATATAATTCATTCGGTCACTTGCAAACTTATGAGAAGTTGATTCCCACGATACATGAATGCAAACTCAATGGAGCCTAAGAGAATATGTTTTTTGTAAATACAGCTATTTCTTTGCACTTTCAGTATGTTTTTTTAAGTAATGTAAGTATTACTACTGTATATAATTATAAGTCCATTTGTAAGTAGCAGTTACTGCATTAACTGAATATGCACATGCTTACTAATAACCACATTAGGATCTTACACGAACTAACGCAGACTTAATGGGCAATAATTGATTATCAATTAATCAATTCCCAGCTAGTGCCCCCCCCCCCTCTTTAACTTGAGTGCAGTAACCATTAAGTGGCACACTTGCAACGTCTGTCATCTCAAGACACATGTGCCCAGCCTGATGCTTCTCAATTTCACCATGATGACTCATCTTCCTATCTGCCAAGATTATCACCATGACCACTGATAGCTACTTCCACTTCTGCTCCCTGTCCACAAGTGTGTGTTCATTGGTTATCTGATGATATGACTTCTTGTGATGATATCAACATGGATTCAGTATCTATTCAGTATACATAACAACCACATCATAAAGATATTTTTTTGTTGACACATGATTTCTGAATGATGCACTATTATCATTATTCTTATCCCTCAATAGTTCCTGTTTATACATTCATAATATTTGTTAGCACTTGGGAACATTTTCCACTACTTTTTTTAGCAACACCATTATATATATTAATATGCAATGCAACACACATGTTGATTTCTAGTCAGACTGATACATGCATATTTCAGGAAAAATGTATGACCATGTGATATCAGTTCTATAGAAATCCCACAATCTGTTATCATTTATCATGAAATTATGCATCCAACTTCCTCAATGATGTATACATATAGATAAATAGTGTCAATATAATTATTAGGTCTTTGTTCAATATCATATTTGATGTTAAATGAATGTCACAACAGTTATCTAAATTATTTAGAATACAATGGGGATTTTAACCATGCATTCAGTATCAGACTCTCTTATACCACAATGTTTTTTTAGGAACACCTTGATACCTGAATCTACAAGTAAAACAAGGAAAAACTAATAATATGTCACTAAAAAAACATACCTTCACTTGCTTATTCCTTGTGCAAAATCCTCGGTACCATCCTGCAAAAGATATGATAATTTTATCAATTTGGTATTTTTAATAAAATTGAAGCCTGTGATATACCATAAATATGTAATTCTTTTCTAACACTATTTCTCTTTATCCTATCAACATATACTATTATTGTTTTAACGGTGTATATTTTAAGTTGCATATAAATTAATATCCTGCTAACATAAATGATTTCCCACTCACCTTGACATTCTTCCATAATTTGAACCGTATCCCCAATATCCAGGGAAAGGCCATGGCGAACCTTTCCATCAAAGTTGTAAATTGCTGAAACAGCCAATGAAATCAAATTACTATGAAGTTTCACAAGGTTATAACAAATTTTAAATAGGTAGTAGGAGAGATATAAGGCAACTGGTTTTCTCAATGTTTTTTTTATTTTATTTATTTTTTTATTTGTAATATGTTTTACATGGGTACACACACTCGGTGGGACCGTTTTTCAGGTGGCCCATATAATAAAAAACAGCGTAAAAAACACAAATAAATTATATATATACAGGTATGTACATAAGAACGTTAAAAATATTACTGATGAGCTCAACTGGGTACTAGCTAAAGTATATCTTTGCTTTACATTTGAATAAATTTACATTATTACAATCTTTCAATTCTTCTGGTAAGCTATTCCATATAACTGATGCCCTATATAAAAATGATCTTTTAAAGTACTGGGTATGACACTCTGGTATAACAACATTTGATGAATTTGCTAGTCTAGTATTAACCTCATGAACATCACAAGCCATTACAATTGAGTTTACTAAATGCAATGGAGCATTCCCATGAATACAATTATACATGTGTATACTTAAGAAATAATTAATTCGTTCTTGTATATTTTGCCATTTCAATGATTTAACTAAGGTAATACCTCTAATATTGATGATATCAAAACAGCCAGTAATTAGTCTTGCGGCTCTGTTTTGTAACCTCTGAATAATATTTACATTTACATCTGTGCAACCCCATACGGTGCAGGCATAATCAAATAATGGTAGTACATACATTTTATAAGTAAGTTCAAGTAGGTTTCTAGGTACAATGTGTCTTAATCGACCTAACCAAGCAAGTTTACCAGATATCTTTTTAACTATTTCTAGAATGTGTTTATCAAATTTTAAGTTTCTATCAAGTTTCTATCAACATGTTCAAGAATAAAACTAAATTCATTGTGAAACACCAGAAAACTATGAGTAATCATGGTCCGATGGGTTAAATAAATTATTCACTGATATCCATTCCTTTGTTCCATGGTTTGTTGAAAACTATTCATTGAAAACTAGAAGAATTATATTTGAAAATTCTAAAAAAGAACATTTATGAAACTCATTTACATTGTTGATTTTAATAAATATTAAAATAAATGACCTACAAAGAAATCCAGTCCTTTTCTGGTAGGTGAGTTATACAAAATGTCTAATATTTCATTTTCTACATTTTTTTCCATTCAACATTTTTGACATTATTGTAATTTTTTCTTGAGTTGCCATTTTATGTAAAAATTTATTTTATTTTATTTATTTATTGACATAAAGACCTGTAAATGACTTGGGAGAGATTCACATTTTCATTTTGAGTGTAATTCTTTAATACATCTACCTGTTACTTTGACCAATATTGACTCTGGACTGAGTCATCAACATGTTGGATGCCTGTGGTCAGAATCAGCGAAAAACTATGAGACAAACTATACACAAATAGAAGTTACTAGAACACGACCCATGAATTAATATAATATGAATTAATATAATAATAATATCTACTCTAGTAGATACAGATACAAATTTTAACAAATAAAAAAACTTAAGTCATGACCAGAAATTTCAGAAAAATATTATCGTAACACTTGCCACATTAAGTGCATTGTTTATCGTAATCAAAAATCTGATCTGGTGATCCGATACTCAACATAGTGAACAACTGTCAAGGTCTCTTAAAGGATTTAATGTCATACATGTACTACTAATTAATACGATCTCTGCTGATATGAAGCTGAAACTTCTTTCTCAATTTGTGATGGAAATCTTAACAAAAATAACAAGGGGCGTGAATTGTAATGAAAGCTAAGTTGAAACTAATTCTTACACATGATTAGAAATATTGAGAAGAGTTGCGCTTCAATTACTACTCAAAGACCTGAAGAGGAACTAAATGAAAAATAAAATGCTATGAAAGTAAAGTTTTTAAATCTTTAAATATATATATATATATTACTTGAGTAGTAGTAGATTGCATTAAAGTATTTCAGATTGATTCAATTATAAAACAGCTTAACCACAATTAGTGAACAGGATATGACAAATGTTCATTGTTCTTGTTAATCTTGTCAACAACATTTTAACTGGTCTAAAATGAACCAGTGAAGGGCATCCATACATAATAATCAACATGATATTCTAAAAGAGGACAAGGTATGGTACATTATATGGGCCTATGGATGTGCTTCATTGGGTGCAATGACCTTAGTAGGTCAAAGAGGATCCTGCATAATAGAAGTCTAATGAATAACTGAAAACAAACATGAAATACAGCTTATGGCCATATATAAATGATTTAGCTGGAGGAGAAAAATTGCTGATATGACTAAATATTGCACTAAACTATTGTTAGAACTGTCGTACCCATATAACTAAGTCAACCAAAAACAAATAACAGATGCTCCAAGCACGTAAACAAAAACAACCAAATTGGATCTTGATGTGACAATTAAACAGTATTTTTAATTGGTGTTAAATTCAAACTTGTGAATTAAGGTTGCATGTTTCCTCACATAATTCAATACACTAGCTCTGTCAATGTGTTCAAAGAAGGTCACATTGGACTTTCTGGTTGTTTACATAGAAAGGATCAAATTAATATGGGTTTACTCATAAATTACACATAGTGCAACTGTGTATCACGTATCTACTACATGCCACAATCTGGCACACAATGGCTTTCTGAATGGCAGTTGTATCTGTTATGCACAATTGGCACAGTTATGCGACAATAATTGTTGTTATTAACACCATCAGGCTCTGAAAATTGTTTATGTTAGTGCATATTAGCTCAATCAACATAACTGAAGTTACATATTTGGTGTACTTGGGGGCAACATGAGCTGCTGTTATTACACATTAGTGACATTATACTTCAATGTGGCATTGTCTCTTTAACAATGCTTAAGTGGCAATTTGTGATCTGTTTAACAAGTACAGGCTGCTGAGGCACCACATAAAAAAGTCACTTGAGATTGAGTAGAGTGTAGTAGTCTAGTAGAGTGTTCTCAACAGATCACTCATTGTTGAATGCCATGGCATTCTTGCCAAGTGTTTGCACAACACAGTCACACTCACAGTCCCCAGAGCAAACATGCTCCTTGCCATGGACAATAGCAGTGTGCACTTTAAGCCTCATCATGTCCTCCACACGATTTATATGATCTGCTTAATGTAAACAATGAGGCTGTTTTGCCACAAATGATAACATTATCACCATGCAGTTACAGACTTGTAACAACAATGACACTGATACCATACTCTTGCCCAGTTGTAATTACGTGAAATGAGTTACTGGTTACTGAAAGATATAAACATGTTCCAATACTACGATAAGCCATGGAGTCAGGGGATAAGCCTGCCATAAGCACCATCAAAAATATTATTAATTAATAGTTTTGCTTAAAAAATAAAAATTGTCATTGATATTTTAACAGCCAGCAATACATTATTTTATACAAGCTTGAGAAAAAAGGGGAGCATACTAAATGTTAAAAAATAAATAATATAAAAATGAGCAAGCATAAGTAAATTTCCCTTATTGCTAAAAAAAATTTAAATTATTATATTATAAATTGTTTAATCTGATAATAATAAGCGTTAACGTTTAACTGGCAAAAAAAAAAAGATTTATGAATCAAGTGCGAAATGCATACCAGATTTATTCCCAGGCACAAAAGCAGCATTAGTATTTGGTATATTCAGGGGGCGGATCCAGAAAATTTTTCAGGGAGGGGGGGGGGTTACACTGTACATATTAAAGTATTTTGGACCACTGAATTTTTTGTTAAAATGTACTAGGCCCAGGGGGGTTAATTAAACCACCCCCCTCCTAAGTCCACTAATTTGTATTCAAGCCACAGACTGCAATTGCTCAGTACCTGTTTATCACACCCAAAGCATCTCCCTAACAATTATAATGTTTTTTTTTGTTTTTTTTCCAGGCTGGTCACAGGTGGCTTGTGTCGCCGGATCATCAGAGCAGCAGGTGCTGAACTGTCAAACAATCAAACCCAAAAAATTTAGGGTATAATGCAAGAACAAGACATGATAGGCATTTAAAATGACACTCACCCACTCCATATTTTGCCTTCTTTGTAGGCTTCCACATGATTTTAAATATCCATTAAGATTAATGTCTATTTCCTCAGAGAATACTTCCTCAACCATGCACTGTCAACCAAAACATCCGCCATTGTACATTATCATATGATCACATGCAGCACAATACGATCGGTTAAAATAGAATAAGACTTCTTTGTAAAATTGTAATACAAGACATTTTAATTTAAAAAATATTTGGTACCACAATATCTTGGACTTGAATGAACAAAGTATAGTTTTAATTTTTGCGCTTAGACTGATCATGTCCGATCAGGCAGGACTTAGCAGTTTGGTGCTGGACGTCAAGATGGCGGATTGTGGCCGTGGTGAGTCGCTTTGCGAGAAGTTGATGCATTAATTTGAGTTATATACGTGGTGAATTTTAATGTTGTGTTATATAAGGAACTGGAAAACGTACATATCATAGAGAAACAGGTGTATTTTACCCCATACACGTTGCTACTTCCAAATATTCATCGAATTATTGTGGATACATTGATTATCGCTCACGCCTGCAAGTACACAACATTTTGATTTTGGGTAGCGACTCAGATAGCTAGTGGTTGTACATCTTGCGTTGCAAATTAACACTATATGTGACATACTGGAAATTTTCTCAGGTCTACTCATCAAAATTTTCTCAGTCTACTCATCATAATGGCCCGTTTCTTTCTTTCGTAATACCACAACAAAACGTGCATCGTTCTTTCTTGCGGTACCAATCAGAAATTCTCTAATTTTTAAAGGGTGCAATTAAATTAAGTTTAAAATGATGCCAGCAATGCAAACATATAGAATCACTTAAAGTTTACTTCTGCTCATTTCCTAAAAATTTTCAAAAATACGTTTTTAATTTACAGATTCTAAGGTTGGGGTAGAAGGCAGTATTCTCCAGCCCCTAGAATTTAAGAAACATGACCATTCTGGAAAACTGGAAGAAAATGAAGCCGTTGAAACCAAGTGCATATTTTGTGATAAGCTGTTTTATTTGAACCAAGAAAGAGACTCATTCCTACAGCACACTGTTGTTCATCATAATTTAGTCATTGCTGAGTACACGCTAATTCCTCACTTCAGAGAGTAAGTATACTGACTGAAACATGGTAAATTATACCTATATGAATGAAAGGATTTAAATGGCAATATTGTGATATCTGGTGGTAATTTTCAGGTATATCGAATATTGGCGAAGCCATTTGCAGAATGGAAGACTAGAAGATTTTTGTTCTGTAATAAAAACTAATTCGCTGAGCACTGATCCAGGTAGGATGGTTTTGACTTTGTAAAGTAATAGAATTAATTAACTTGAACAAAAAGGTATTTAATTCTGATTTTTTTTTTTCCAGCACCATCAGAGTTTTATTTTCTCCTCAGTGACATTCTACCTGAAGATAAAGAATTAAGACTGAAACAGCAAGAGCAGAGACTAGTAAGTTACCTTTCTGATATTTTGAATGATACATCATTCAAACAATTAATGTTATCCTATAATATCTGCTTTAGTACTGTACTAATGTTACTATTGTAGATGTGACTGTAGCGTTTAAAATCTTTTTTAATGTGTAATGTTTTTTTTCAATTAGAATATATATGAAAACTTGTTCCCTCATGATGAGAGCAATGACTGATGTCTACGTGATGCCAACAAACTTCTTTGTTGTGTCAGTGTTGTGATTGGATTGTTTCTTTGATCACACCTGGTGCATATTATTCCTCATTAGTTTAAGTCTGAAGGGAAATGACAAGTGCTACAGGTATATTGCACTGTCTTGAATTTCACGGTGCGATGTGATTAAATTTATCTTATCTTAATATTCAGACAGAAGTACTTAACCAGCAGCAATGGGAAAGGGAAAACAAGGATTTTTCAAGAGGCTGCCTATTTTGTCGTCAAACGTTTGAGGACAGGTGAGACACTCAGTGTAGTGAACCAGTGAACCACCAGTCAGTGTGGTAGATCAATATTATTTATATGGGTAAACAATATATAATTTGTCTTTATCAATATTTAAAGTTTAATTATTGAAATATATATATTCACAGGCATGCCATTTTTGACCATGTGGCGGAATCCCACAACTTACATCTGGGGCATCCAGACAATTTAGGTAACAGCCTCAGAAAACATAATTCAATCCTTAGTCGGGAAAGCTTAAATTGAACAATTACTTGTAGTATTCTTTTTCATTCACATTTATTCTGACATTCATTTTCTGGTATGTCATACTTATTTAAATGTTATTTTATATATTTCAGTCTTCAAAGATGAACTGCTTGATTTAATCCAACACAAATTAGACGCGTGAGTGTTATATTATCAACAAAGTGTTAGCAATAATAAAATGTGTGAGAATATTGTTTAACATGGTACTACTTTTGTTAAAATTGTTCAATTTTCAGATTACAATGTTTGTTCTGCGAGAAGACATTCAAAGATCGACATGTACTGAAGGAACATATGAGAAAAAAGATGCACAAGAAGATAAACCCGAAAAACACAACATACGACAAATTTTACATCATCAACTATTTGGTAAGACTACATTCATATGTTTTCAAGAGGTTGCTACAGACTGATATGTATATGGTGGATTAGATTTCATTTGTCTTGTTTGTTTTTGCTCAGGAATTTGGTAAAAATTGGGAGGATATTGAGTCAGAAGATGACAGAGACTTGGAAGAGTAAGTACTTTTCTTTATAACTAAAAAAAAAATATTTATAATGAGCTTCGGCTATTATATATTATGTATAATATATATCCTCACAGGGACTCGGAACTGGAACGGTCTGACTCAGAAAGTGAACTGCAAGCTGTGTGTCTGTTTTGTGACTTCAGAGGTATTTTGGATGATATCTTTATTCACATGAAGGTGAGCTGAGTTTAGATTCATCAAAATTACTTAAAATACAAGTCAATTATTGTTAGGCGGTATGCTATACATTGCAGTCATGAACTGTTATATTCACAGAAAGAACATCATTTTGATGTTCACAAGATGAGGGAGTCACAGAATTTAAACTTTTACCAGCAAGTTAAGATGGTGAATTATATAAGAAGGCAGGTAAGAAACAATCTCTACCTCTAAAATTTACATGACACTCACAACTTTATGTCAATTTGGCTAATCCAATGGTATGAGTTTCTTTTTCCAGATGCATATGAATATTTGCTACATCTGCAATGAAAAAAGTGGGAGCAAGGAAACTTTAATGGATCACATGAAAATCACCGGCCACCTTGGACAGCAACCAGACCACTCAGCTTATGATCAACCGGAGTACTATTTCCCGACTTACGAGGATGACAATTTGTTGTGTAGTCTTGAGGATGATGCAAGTTCGGACGATATGTCCACGGGAAGGTCTCATAAAACTTCTACATCTGAGGATGTTGTTATTGCTGAAGACATAGATTTAAAAGACATTGAACGTCGAAGAAATTTGATTATGTCAGAACTCATGGAGGATGGATAATCCCTCTAAAAGATTTTTTTCACATGTGATTTGTTGACAGCCAGGTGCTGGATGTTTGTTGAATGGTATGTACCTTTTAATGGTGCAAACTTTGTTTGGAATACATTATATACCAAATTAAACTTATTTAACACAGAGATATCTGTAAAATTTAAGACATATTTGTGTCCTTTATTTTGATATGTTGTATTGAACATCGGCTATATGAAGACTTATATCAGTTTAAATTTGAGATAGGTTGACTTAATAACTTTCCAAAGCAATGTCCAGCAAAGTACAATGTGGCATTGCTGTTTAAAGTAATTAACATGGTGGCACACAGGTGGCTTCAGTTCCAACTCTTATCATTTGGGTATGGAGTCTGTCAATCACACCCAGGAAAGGTACCCCAGGCAAATTCAGCGAAGTTGGGGTATTATCATAATTTTGTTCATGTGGCCCACGTGGTCATAGCTGTCAAACTATCTGCAACAGTTAGATGGGCTTGTCCTCCATTCACAGCGTATGATATCCACTCATATGGAGTGTGAAAACAGTTTACCTTATTCAGAGTCACTTCTCATAGCTTCATTTAATGTATATAGACCATTTCTAGAGTAAACACCCTCGTGGTTGACGGTGGTTGTTGTATCCATTCTAACAGAATTTACCCTTTTTCAGTTGAAGGCCTTATCCCATTGGCCAGGGGTAGTGGCCAGATCATGTCACAGCAGGGTCAACTCATTTACATATAACGTTTAGGTCTCTGCTGATTGGCTAGTTTGGAGCCCAATCTCGACTTATTTACTGGAGCCTTTGCTGGAGTGGTCCATCAAATCTTGTGAGAACAAATCAAATCAGATTCATTAGCAGGCACTTGGGCAGGCTCCATTTTTCTAGGGTTTTCATTGATATACATTTTTTATTCTATATTGATATCAGAATTAAACTTTTGATATTGCAATGTATAGCAAAATTGCACAAATTTTGTATTTTCAGCATTCCTTTTTATCATGTATATTTACATTAGTAAGGAACCCTTCCCACCATTGAATGGAACACACTGGTCATTGTGGAATTATTAGCTCATCTGTTTGTCTACTAGACGAGTTATTGTTGTCACTTCTTTGGCGTCGTTGTTGTTGGCAGTATTAGACCCTCCTGGTTGTCTTTCATTGAGTGTTCTACAATGGAAGCAATACTCACTCTAGGGGTATGATATTTTGATGGAAGCATGGTTACTTCTATGAGTGAAGAACACAGTGCATAGGGTTTATTCAGTGTTGGAGTTCTGAAACTTATATATGGTTGCCAAAGGGTAATTACCCCATGAGGGGTAAAAATGCTATAACTTCTGTTTGGATGATCGGATTTGTATATATACTTTACAGGGTTTTAGCATCATGTTCTAACACTTTTAGGATTGCCATGGTGTAATTAGCCCATGATTGGCTAAAATGCCATAACTTCTATTTGGGTGATTGGATTTGCTTCAAATTTGGTTTGTTTACTCTATAGGGTGTTAGCATTACGTTATAATACTTTCATGGTTGCCGTGGGGTAAAAAGCTATAAATTCTGTTGGGTGATCAGATTTGCTTCGAATTTGGTTTTTGTACTGTACATGGTGTTAGCATCATGTTGTATCATGCGTATTGTTACCATGGAGTAACTACCCAATTAGGGGTAAATTGTGATAACTTGTATTTAGGCAATTGGATCTTCACCAAGTTTGGTTTGTATACTCTACAGGGTGTTACCTTAATATTGTAACACTTTTATGGATGAGATAAGGTAATTAGCTCTTTATGGGGTAAAATGCTATAACTTCCGTTTGGAAGATTGGATCTTCACCGTATTAGTTGTACACTATACAGGGTGTTATGATCATGTTGTAATACTTGTATGGTTGTCTTATGAATTTACAACACTGGACAATGTAAAGCAAGTAACATGCATACAACAGACGAGAGTCATCACTGCTTGCAGTGCTATTTTTTACCTCTACTTTGCTAGTTTGTTAAGCAGTTAGTTTGCAGTTTGCAGGTGGTTAGTGCTCATCGTTGCACACATGTACATCCTAAGCGGATAAACAAATAATTGAAACATGAATTTTTTCGATTTTGATTGCTGGAAGTTCACAATTCATCGATATACATTTTTCACAGCATTGAATGGCAGAATGCCCATGTATGTGGGACTGGCCAAGCTCAGCCCTGTAGGATGCCTGAAATTACCTCATCTAGTTGCACTCATTTCACCTTTTGCATTACTCGAATTGTGCTGAAGAACAATCTTGGGAGCAGCAATTAATTTGAAACTTTGGCAATTTGCAGTCTCAGGTAGAATATGCACACAAATGGAGCCTCACTAAATCGGCTTCTAGTGCATGATTACATGCTAATTATGAACACACCATCGTATGTTCATGGGATCTTTCATTCTCAAAATATATTGATCAATGATGACAGAAGTTTGAATTGATGCAAATGTTTAATGTTCAAGATTTTTAAAGCATAATACAATTTCATTATTCAAGGGACCATCACTGTACCACAGCAACAGTGGTACTAACCAAAACCCAAAACTGGGATAAATAACAAAATGCTTACTGAATGCATAAGCTTGGATTAAATTACACAATCACCAGGGATATGCATTGAAATTTTAACTGGCAAAATGAACACTTTGGATTAAGAGATTTGAGACTTAATATCCACAGAGTATTGCATTTGAGGAGTTTAATGAAGTATCACATCGCTTGTAGATTCTATTCTTGGGTTAATTTCCACTAATGTTATCCCTTAATTACAGCAATGGGTCGTAGCTTGTAGCACTTCTCACTGATGCCTGCTCGATGACCTGAAATGGAAAGAAGCACATGATACGATTGCAATGCTTATATTTCTGCAAATACCTTTATTGGTAGTTCATCAAAGCATCAAATTTATGCCAGCTTGCAAGGTTACCAGCTATTCTATAAATCAGGAAAACTTGGAAATTGAGTTTTCAAAAAGAATTTAGAAAACATGTACCCTTACATTTGCAGTTCGTTTCATTTAAAACGGCCTGTCAAATTAAATCTAGACTAAGCTAGACAACTTCTGCTATGCATTATACGATGTTACCTGCCACTAAACGGAACTGTCTGGCTTTAGCTGGCTACTCAGAGCCGGATCTAAACATACATATTTACAACATTGATAAATTTCTTACATTTGCCAAGGTTTTTTTTGTTTCATTAAGCTTACTATAAGCGGCTGGCTTTAGCCAGTTATAGCTACAGCCAAACTAACTATATGTATGTAATGCAGGGGCATATAGTGTATTGCATGGTCTCAGTGTTGCTGGTCTGAAACTTTTCCCCTACGAACAACCGACCTCGCGCAATTGTTTTATCTCATCAAAATACCTATTTTTCACAAGGGATACTTACATGTATCTACTACATCTGTTACATTCTTGTATGATTCTGGTGCCTCCTCCATGACTAATTTTGGCGATGCCACCCTGATAGAGATGCCCTTCTGTTCTAGAGCTGCTAAGACATCCATGTAATCGAGATTTCTGCGAGATTTAGCTCGTGACCAAGCTCGACCCTGTTGAAAGCAATCCAATTAACACATATTACACAAATGCAATTGGGAGTGTTAGCTTTTGGATGTATTTTAGGTATTATTCCATGAATACAACGGAAACTTGACAATTCATTTGATAGCTAGACCTGATGGATCTCATGACGGAGTAACAAACAAAGTTGAATATGTCTCTTCAAGTAAGAGTCCAGCTGGTTAATCATCTGAATTACATCCGAATACATTATGTATTCACTGACGAAATGTAATTCAGATGATTAACCACCAGGGGCGCCACAATCATGATTAGCGCTCGTTGCGCCCATTTTAAGAACTAATACATAGAGCGCTGAAATGGACATAGTTCTGCAATTTTCTCCAGAATGTAAACTAATATCAAAAATCTGCCGAGGACCCGACCTATAGGATACTATCCAGATTCATTTTACACCAATCTGGAACCTCTACATTGCATTTCTGAACCAGTTGAAGTACTATAATCACTGGTAAAACTGATCTTCTGAACCCATTATTGCTCACAGCTCAACCCAAGCAAGTGCAAGGACGGAGGCACTGCCGTTTCTGTCAAAAACTGCTGACATTAATTTAAATGTTGCTTCCAACAGTTCTGCAACTGAAGTACAAATAACACAATTTCTACATTTTCATAGAAGGAACAGTTACAGAATTTGAAACTGCCTGAACTATTTATTTGAATCATTATATAATAAAATAATCAAGCAGCCTACTCACAGCACCATGGCAAGTTGAACCGAAAGTTTCCTCCATGCCAGTTTGTGTACCAGTTAACACATAACTGCAAGTGCCCATGGTTCCTCCGATCAGTACGGGTTGGCCTGTCAACTGAAAATGAGAAATTCAATTCAATTTATTTACCACATGAATTCATATTACAAAAAAAATAGATATATATCTGAATAGACTCCATTCAATAAGTTTGGTGAGCATCACCATACGGCATATTTGCTATTACAAATAAAGTTATATTATGGATAGATTTTGAAGCAATTACGCATAAATGCATTATCATTGCATATCTATATTTTCAGTGAATGATATTTGAAGAATAATTAATTATTATGATATAATCTTACCTGATAATCGACAGGAATAAGAGGATGGTGAGGAGGAAAAGCTCTCGTTGATCCTTTTCTGTGCACCAACAGAGTTTTCTGTCTACCGTCGATGAAGTGCTCTTCAACTTTGGCAATGTTGTGGGAGACGTCATAAATTACATGCATGTCCAGGTCATCTGGTGTGGAGTCGAACATTTTTGCAAAAGACTGAAATGAATAAATAACAATGAAATCCATAAATAAAATGGAAATCAATCACATATGCACAAAAAAACAAAGCACCATCTTTAGGAATTGGAGCATTGCATGATCTGTTGCCCAGCTATGTAGGCGCCAAATAATACATGAATTAGAAACCTAGAATTTCAGTAATGTAGTGAAAAATGTACCTGTCTGCAGAGAAAAGTCATGGAACTTCTATTAACCCAAGCGTAGTTAGCAGCAGAGGCCATGCCCTTCAAATAGTCCTGACCTTCAGGACTGGTTATCTTTGCACATGCTAACTGTCTGTCATTCACCTGGATGTTATCTCGCTTCATCGCTTTCTCCATGGCTACTAATGCATCTGCGTGACAAAAATGCAAAGGTTAATTTGATGTAACGTGGCTCTGAAAGACAGAGTTAAAGAGACAACCAACTTCATATCAGAAGAATATTGAACTACTTTTATTATATTTACTTTCTATTCCTATGCAGTGTTATTGCGCACACATATAGCCCACAATATTGTTAAATTTTGCATTAATTGATATGAATCATACTTTAGAGTCTGGCAATCTAAATATTGGAGTAATCAACGGAAAAACCAACCTGTTGCAACTTGGTGACCCAATCCTCGGCTTCCACAGTGAATCATGACACACACTTGTCCCACCTCTTCAATTCCCATTTTGCTCGCGTTGAATTTATTGTAGATCTCGTCGACTACCTGGATTTCAGCATAGTGATTGCCAGCTCCTAAGGTTCCCAGCTGTAATATTAAAAACATTTTCCCAACACTATGTAAGGCACCAGACAATGTTAAATTTTTCTTAAACTTTCTAAAGTATATTGTATTGTAGTGTATACAGATGCAGATATTTTGAACTATGGCACCAATCAATAAACAGAATCTAATCACTTTCACTAGTAATCGTTCATACCTGTGGTAGGCCTCTTTTCTTGGCTCTGGAACTAACTTTGGAAGGATCAGCTTGTAACATCCTTCCATATTCCTCGCAGTGCTCTTTATCCTCAGCCCAAGCATAGCCTTCAGGGCGAAATAAAAAAAAAACACATAAATAAGCATAATTACATGTTTATGCACACTCTAATGTCAGTAACGAAGATAATTCAGTTAAATATAGACGATCACACCAATGTCCAGTCATAGTGAGGTTATCTTCTAGGAACAGATCTCTGCATATCTTTTAAATGAGACCCGAATATAACAAAACCCGGTCGTAACAAACACTTTAGATGAGTCCCAAATGATTCCTTATAAGCGGGTCTGATTGTACAAATGAATATGCAAACTATATCAGTTTACTTTGATCACCATTTATGGAAAATTCATTTACCTTCTCTAAGTGACCAGTCCATGCCCATCTCCAAAGCCTCCTCTAGATCCCTGTTGAAGATGTAAAAGTCAAGTTACAGAAAAGAAAAACGTGCCTGGGCAAGTTTAATTTTCAAGCAAATATTCCAAGTACATTGTACACTCAGGAATCGGGATTATCGAAATAATGTAAGGTCAGTTGTATAGCAAATAATAAACATATATAGCTTGTTCATTAGTGTAACAAGAGTTTATTGTTGACGGCAAATTTTGATGACTTGGCGATTCCCGATGACCCCCAGTGTGAGTTAAAAAGCTGCACCTACTCCAAGATGCCAAGCTCTGGAGTGGTGAATGTGTACAATTTGGCTCTTTCCAACCAGTTTATATTGTTAGGTTAAAGCTTTATTCTGGTTCTCTTAGAGTGAGACAAATTAAAATATGAAGAAAATACTCAAGTCTAGAGGAGTGAGACAGCAACCAAATGAGCGAAACTCACTCCTCTGAATGAGTGAGACTTGGCATGTCTGACTTACTTCGCTCCCATTGGGATGACACCCTTTGAACCTACACCGACAGGAATGTGATCGAACATGGACTGAGCAAGCTGTTCTTTCAGAGGCAGGACATCTTTTTCAAAGAGATTCGTTCGCAGAAGTCTGACACCACAATTGATGTCAAATCCCACACCACCTGGGGAAACTACAGCATCTGGATCACCCATGTCAAATGCTGCCATGTTGCCTGAAGAAATTAAGTCAAGAAATGAGAATTGGAGTGAATGGGAAGGAAATATATAATATACAATATTGTATGGAGACAGTTCAACAATTAGCAAAGCATCTTACCAATGGCAAATCCATAACCCGAATGAACATCTGGTAGACCGACAGATCTCTGGAAGAAAGGATTAATAATTATATGAGAGAAAAAGTCATGGTTGACACAAATGCTGTGACCAGTACAACCATCTTCCATACATACCCCTACGATACCGGGTAAAGCGGCAACATTTGCAATTTGTTTCATTCCAGGTAAAAATCCTCCATAACCCCCTGACCGGCAAGCTTGCCGCAGTTCATCAAACATCAGTTTCTCAAGCTGGTCATTCACGTAGAAAATGCCCTCCACCTGAAATTTAGTTGACATGACCCATTAACTGTTGCTAGTGAAAAATATTGGATTTTTGAATCAAGAAAATGGTATAAATCCATGCATATGATGAAACTTCGGAATAACACAAACCTTCATATTAGGGACAAACCCTTTCTTAATTCTCCAGGCGTTGGCATTAATTTTTTCAAGATACTTGAGTTCTTCATCATAAGATCGCACCATTTTGAACCTGCAACATAAAATAAATATTAGTTTAAAAAAATAATCCATTCAGGATTGCACATAAAAATAATGTCATATCTGTTCTTCAACTTTCAAGAAAATACTTCTGTATAAAAAAGTTTGGTTCTTGGACTTAATTTAAAATAAGTAATTGTGGCTGCCAAATGTCTATAATGCAGATCACCCTGATGTAACTGAACTATATTCATAAAACATGAAATGTCTGCAGTTCAGTCATGGCAGCAAATCTGTAGTAACAACATAACATGTTATACAACAATTTTTGTGTACTCCATATAGGCCTAAAGATGACAGGCCATTATGGTTACTAGGACTTTTGGGAACATATCCATTCTGTTTGAATTTTTGACGCTCTTCAGAATCAGAATATTTTATTAACTTTACATCTGGGCTTTACAAATACCTTATAGCAATATTATTTACATTAGTTTATACAATTGAAGAGGAGACTCCCTTAAGACTAAAAGATCATACCAAGAATTAGGAAGTTCATCAGGAGGTGTAAATTATGAATATAACTCTGGTTATACATGCCTAAGTGCTCATGGCGAATCGAGTCGGAATGTAACAACATAACGTCATATGAGACGACAGCTGAAAACCTATACTTAGTTGAAAAATTAATGGGCCCAGTATATACACAACGTCATGTACTACTGCACTAATCTGTGCCAGGAAAATCCATCAAACTGTGCTTTAAAGGGGAACTAACACCTTCAGCACTTTACCTCTCAGAAGTAAGCTTGGGTCCATTGAAACACATCTACGCCTTTCATAATGTGTATATATGCCCTGGTAAAGTAATATCCTGCATTTATTAGCTCTGTTTTGTGAACTACGGAGGCCGCCATATTTGACTGTCGCGGGTGTTTTGAAGTCGCCGGAAATACGTCACTGTTGTACATTCTAGATGCTCTGCATTGCAATTCAATGCTCAATGCTTGACCACTAACCAGCTTTAGAAACAGGTGTTAATTGCACTTGAGCCTTTGTCAAGAGCATGCTAATAGACACTGTTCTCACTCAGTGTCTAGTAAATTGCCATTAGACACACATTATTTATTTTAGGTCAATTGGCTATATAATACTTATGAGTGACAGGTATCAATTAATGAAACTATGTTTTTAATTTCTAGTCATATTAACCCTCATGGTGGCAACAACATACATATTTTAGTTTATAAAATCGTAAAAAGAAAACTATATATAGGAGTATAATCAATAAGTTAGTAGGCTTTTAAATTGAACAATTGTCCTATAAGTGAATGTGAAGGCATTAGAATCTATCCTCTATGTATGTATGTATCTATCTATCTATCTAGGGATCGCCCTTTTCAATAATGAAATTGATTATTCATTCAAGAAAACTAAATAAACATTTGAAACAGATTAAATGTTAGGAACAGGTTATGTACAGTGAAATACAGAACGGTGGTCAGAGGCCTGTGATAAGTGCCAGGAATAACAAGTTTTTCCCAGGCACGGGTATCTACCTATTCAATAGTTATTCCCCATCAAAGGGGTTTAAACTAAATAAATAATTGCAGTTCTAATTTCGACTATGTTAAATATTACTATTAGATAAGAATGAATTCAGCTCAAATTAAGTATCACCCTTTGAACATACCCATGTTAGTTCATTTGAATATTGTTTTGTTTTGCACTCCATGTGCATACCTAAATATAATTTTTAAATATAACTTTATTGCAATCAGTAATTAATTGAAGAAAATTCCCAGTAATTAATGAAGTACAATTACAGCTGGTGTGTTATCTGTTCAGATTGTTCTTTTCAAAATTGCAATGAATGAAACGGATTACAAACTGTATTATGAGTTGATTTGTAGGGCTGACATGTACCTACAGCTCAGTTCTTAGGACATAAGTGACGTCACGGCCGTGCGTGTCGTGCGCAATAATGGCGGCCCCCAGCGTTGTGGCGGGTTGTGCAAATTGCATTCTTATATAAGCTAAAATTCATACCAAACTCGTCTTTTGAACAATTTTTTTCACTGCAATTGATTTTTTAATATCTAATTGATCTTTTAAAAATAACTTACTAATTTCCTTTAGTTCCCCTTTAAGCACATGCATGAGATGGGCGTTAAGTTCACGTAGACAATTTTTTTTTTCAGCTCAGGTACAGTGCTTTTACTGCTTAGCTCCTCTTTGGACACCTGTTTCACGAGGCCTTTTACAAAAAGGCAAAATATGCCAAACACTTGTTTAAAGAAAGTTAGGAAGGAACTGGGACATAATAACAAGGACACTAGTCACACTGATGTGCCAGCAAGAGTAGTTCTGGCGACTGTCAGAGCCAGGCTGGGAACAAGAATAAGGTCAAGGGCCCGGAAGCAAATAGATAGATAGATAGATATATGAGGAAAGTGCAGCCGTCTAAGGCAAGTTCTTGCCGCTATCGAGGGTTGATTGATGAGGTGAGAGAGAGGATGAGTCCACCCATGTTACACATTTACCCCATGGGTTGGATCTTTTACTTGCCTCAGCATAGAAGCTGAGTACAAGGGACCGCCAATTCAACGTCTCATCCGAACGACATCAAGCAGCTGAGTGGCTTAATGGCTAATTAATGCTAAGGCATCCACCAATTCCATATTGGCAAACTCTGCTGAAGGTCCCAGGTTCAACTACCGGTCCCGAGCACTCTTCATGACCTATATGACCTGGATGTCGATCGCATGAGATGTTAATTTGGAGGTGCCTTGTACTGTGTGTCTATGTTCTATATTGAGGCAAGTAAAAGACCTCTGCCCATGGGGTAAATGTGTAACATGGTGCAGACTCCAAGCCTTATCTCATTATGTCCCAGTGGCATCGAGACATTGAACATTTATGAAGCAGGGAGGTGGCGTGGAGCAGCCGAGACATCAAGCTATGTCCTTTCTTCCTTTCGCATCCCTTTCTGTGGCAGTGCTCGATCTGGTTCCTGTTGCCGATCAGCCTAACAAAGTCAAACTTTCACATCTTGAGTCTCTCTGACATTGGTGCTGTGCTGTAGCTTTAGATCCCCCAACTTAAGCCAACTGGGCATGTAAGACCCAGTGGAGAGCCCTGTCAGGAGCTGTCTTTTGCAGATGGTCCAAGGCGGTCTCATGTGGGATGCCCCTCCCATTTACTTGTACACACTGCACCAGATTCTGGTGTTTTCTTTCTGCCTGGCATCCGCTCCATAGATATTTACAAAGTTTATGAAACCAGTTGTAAGAACGCTGAGAAAAGCAGTCATCACGAGCGTGATCTATTCAACCAACATCCTCTGATGCACCAGAAGTGGTATTGCAGCACCAGCTACAAATGAGCATTTGGCTCATCGAACATCTTGGCTTCTTTATAAGCTGAGACAATTGAAGGTGATGCTTTCTTGGCCCAAAGGCACTTTGTACAGGATGTAACTCATCGTTATTTACGTTTGGACTGTAGACTGTGGAGGTGAAAAATAATGTGACAGTCAGCAACAACATCAACAAAATGGGCCGCCCAAGATCAGCCCCAGTGAAGATCTAAAATGGAACTTCTGTCTATCATATGCAATCACGATGACTTACGATCATCCACTAGGAAAGCTAAATGTGGTGGCGGATCAGGCTTCACACCAGTTCACTGACCACAGCAACTGATGAATAGAGAATCACAGTAGCTAGCAAAGCTTGGGGTTTCTTCTGTTTGCGAACCGTCTTAATACCCAGTTTTCCAAATTCTTTAGTTGGAAGCCAGACCTGTAGAATCTTGGGACAGATGCCTTTTGCCATCTGTGGGGACAATGCACAGTGTATGCATTCCCTTTCTTTTGCATGAGTGGGAGGTGCCTCGCCTAAGTGCACCAAAATGTGTTGATTGCACAACCTTGGTACACCAAACTACTCATGCTTTATGCTTGCCCGATCCCACTCCCTCTCGGACCTATGTTGCTTGGGTCCCAATTGAGAACCCCGTCCCATGATCTAAGATCAGCAGCTTTGACTAGCGGCATGGCAGTTTCCGACAACAATGGGAAACCCAGACCGCATATTAATCAGCATGGCAAAATGGGTGTGCTGCAAGTGGATCCCTTTCAAACCTCTTTGGCCTCCATGGTTACAGAGGATCTGGAATACTCCACAATGAATGTTTATCATTGGTGTTGCCTTTGGGCCATAAATTGATTGGGTATGCATAGGTCATCATCCTGCCTTTCGGGTATTTATGGCAGGCTTTTTTAATGCACAACCTCCTGAACCATGCTACCTACAACACGTAATACTGTTTCTGGAGTATATGTTAACACCAGTTGTTGGTGTCGACACAACAGCTGACATGGCATTGAGGAATGTCAGTCAAGATCATGAGTTTCAGCGCTTGAAGCTGCAGTTGATGCTTGAACTACATTGCTCAATGACTAACTTAAAAAATTAAGTGGCTTGCTTGGCTGGAGGTCAAACTAACATCGCAATATTTTACTGATCCCTTAAAAAGGCCTAATTATTGGTCGACATGGGCATATGTCTGCAGGCACGGGCATGGGGGACGCATTTGCGGGCAACCCGCGAAATATGAATGCAGATGCGGGAAGGGCGTGGGCTAAGACAGGGCGGGAGTGGTCAGAATTTTAGTGCCCACGCAATATTGGACGTGGTTCAACGTTTGTGGCACATGGATCTACATTGTATCTTGGAGAAATATGGAGGGGACACTCAGAATTTGCAAAATGAGCATGCTCTGTGAAAGATCAGTATTTCCTCAAATATCACAGGTTTTCGCAGAGTTTGACTTTGAAATCCTCATATTAAGCAATTAAGTACCAGGGCAATAAAAGTTCTTTCCTGTGCAATCAGCGTTGCGCTGGCTGGGAGTAGGCAGTGGCTCTAACAGTTGAATCTCCAGCTCATAAAAATTAACTCTCCTAAGCAGAAATGCTTCTATACAGTTATGCAATTAAATGTATTTATTTTATTCCCACATAAAAGCCAGTTTTTGTGGTCTACAATCAGAGACCTTTCTTGTGAAAATCAAAGCATTTTTTGGCAGATATATGGTGATGTTAAGGTGACAAATTTTTTTCACACTATCATTACATAAAACCCAAAAATACCCACACAATTAAATTATGCTGAGATAAAAGTAAACATTCTGGCCAATAAAATTATGTATTCACAGCTTGCTGTGGCATGTCTACTAAATTAAGATAAACACCACATTATGCATTGGCATTAATATAGCTATTTCTCAACAACTAATCATCCAAGTGAATTAATATTCAGTGTATTTATCCATAAGGCTTTTGTCCACCTAATTTCATACTCCGTGTGTTTTTTGTGCTTTAGTGCTCAGAAATTAACAAATTATGTATATCATGGAAGCTTGAAAACTGATAAATATGCATATTTCATACATATTGTTGAACTCTGAGATGTTAATTGCCCCCAATTACGGGCAGTTCCTTAGGTCATTAAGCTTTTGGTGCAACAGGTGATTCTACCTTTGATGTGCCCAGTAGATGGTGTTACAGAAATATGCATGATCGCGCAATTCTGTGCAATTCCAACTGGATTCCCACAATTTGTTAAGATTCTCATACATATTTGTGAGACCAGCTACGGTTGTGCTTGCTAAATATCTTGCACAAGACCTTTCGCGAGCACATTGACTCGATTGAGTACAAAAATACTGCGCTGAGACTGTCACTTTTGCACTGCCAGTCTAGAGATTTGACAGGATTACTTCAAATAAGTGGCTACATAATTGTACCAGTCTGTTTTGAGATTCACCAGTCTGTTGTTGAGCAATTCTACCTCCAAGTTTCTGATAAGCGGGTAATGGTCAACAAAATCGAATTGCATGATCGCGCAAATTTGCGTTACACCATCTACTGACAGTACTGTTCTGGAAGCGCACTAGCTAATCTGTAGGAATTGCACAAACCTGTTAGAAAACAAGACATAACACAAATTTGTGCAAGTAGCACAAAATGAAAATTGGCAATATTGTTAGAATTACACAGAATTGAGCAATCGTGCAAATTTGCATGACACCATCTACTGGTGCCTTAGTGTCCTCTCCTTGTCTAATTTCTCCAAGATTGTACTTAGAGACTGTTTTCTGGCAATAATTTACAGGGCAGTACCCCATAACCACTGTTACAGGGCCATGTCAGTTAGTACCGTACCTGCAAATTGGTTAATTTTAATTTTCCTTTTCAATGCCCATGGACTGACTGCCAGTGGACAGCAGTGAAAAGTGACATGTACCTTAATTTAAAATTGTAAACTTGCAAGTTGCAGATTCAATGAACAAAAAGTCAAAAAGCAGAAAACCAAACTTGTGCATTCACTGTGCATGGAATAATTAAATCTTATCACACATAAGAGAAGTAATCAACTCCACCACATATTTACCTGATGGATTCAGAAGTTTTGACAGCTTTTCGCAATTTCACCACACGCCGGCGAATCCACACGCAGGAGCAATAATCTCGCTCGCGAAATATCAGTCCAGTCTCACGTAAAAACAAAAGTGTATCTCTATGGTTGGGAACATATTTTCGCTCTAAAACGTTGAATATCTTGGTTATTCAACGCGATATGTTTATTATTACAATGTACGTGAAATTAAAGTTTACACGATAAGTTTTGTTAAAGATTATTAAACTGAAAAATGATTTAGATCGATTACGTCAAACTATACTTTATGAATACTCGCGCGACAAAAATGGCCACCGAATGGGAGTCAACAGAAACTCCCAATGAAGATATAACGAAAGGAGAGGAGCCAGGGGCGAGTAGGAACTCAATAATTCTCTCCGACTCTTATGAAGACTTAGCTCTTTATTTAGAGGAACAGTTAAAAGTACCCCAACGTCCGCGACTGGCCAGTGGAACGATTAAAGAATTGAAAAAGCTCAAAAAAGAATCCAATGCAGATGACACCTCAAATGACAGCTTGACTGTGTCCAGTCGTGACAGCAGCAATCGTGCCACGCCTTCCAGAGAAGTGACAGCACAGGTATAACAGACAGTGTTGTGTAAATTATGTGATGCTTTGTTGGGTACATAAATAAGTTGGGTACACAAATAGTGATTCTTATTTCGATTGTGTAATTGATCAGTTATTGATTTTTTTTTTTTGCCAAAAATGCATGATCACTGAAACAGGCGTGCATCTAAACAATCATTGAAAAATCTGGGTTCTGGTGGAGTTTTTATTTCAAGACCCCTGTAGATTTTGCTGGTGAAAGTGACATAACCCAAGTAATACGTGTACACCTGCAAAATGTTGTAATGTTTGATTTCTGATCACTCCGGTAAATCTGAAATCTGTCATTTTCTTTCCAGAATGAAGAGGGACACGGTGAAAAACAAGCAGAACATGACAAACAATCCAACGACATTCCTTCAACGGACTCTGCTAACGTTCATGAACAATCAAGCAAGAGTCAAGAACATGTAGAAAATGTTATTGAAAAGAGTGAAACTAGCAGTATACAGGAGAGCCAGTCATCTACAGATATATCTCTGGATCATAGCAAATCAGCAGAAGAGGTGACACATCCTGTTCAAGAAGTTGAGGAGGAAGAGGAGGAGGAGGAGGAGGTTGACTTTGTTCATACATTGGAATGGAAACATAAGAAGAAACATGTTTTCATACTAAGTGATGCTGGAAAGCCAATCTATTCCAGGTACTTACAACACAATTAGAGTTTTTAGTAGATTGTAGTGATGGTAGCTGGATGAGCAGCACTGAAATGCTCCTTGGCATTCCTTGGGTAACTCCTGTCATTGTAGATTGTAAATAGGTAAACTCTCAATAGTTCTCAAGAGTTTTTTTCACTTTTATTTCTATGCAAAAACTAGTAAAAGACAACAGCAATTAAATTTATGTAGACTCAATCTCTTAACATTCATGGTAGGATTGTCAAATAATCTAAAGGTGCTGTTTAGAATTCTACAACAAAACAGACAAACAAAGACAAATTTTATTACATCAAATCTGAGCTCCAAATACATGAAGAATATTGCATTTTTAGGCATGGAGATGAAGACAAGCTGGTTACAATAATGGGAGTGATGCAAGCGTTGGTGTCGTTTATTCAGGACAGCAAGGATCTGATACGTTGCATTGTTGCAGGAGAACACAAATTTGTTTTCCTTGTTCGAGAGCACCTTATCCTTGTAGGTGTTCTGTCATCTGGGGAATCATTGCATCAAATTTTGATGCAACTCAACTATGTATATAATCAGGTAGGTAATGCTATATGTTGATATAGTATTGTGTTTAAATTAGTTTACTTGATCATTGAAAACTTTTGTATATTACATAAATTTACTCTTTTTCAACTTTAGGTACTCAGTGTATTAACCTATAGCCAGCTGTCTCGAATTTTCAAACAAAGGCACAACTATGACCTGCGGCGATTGCTCACAGGTGCTGAAAAATTTTTCGACAACTTACTGAACATGATGGACTGTGATGCTTCATTCCTGCTAAGTGCTGTGCGATGTTTACCCCTGGACAGCCATGTCAGAGATATTATTTCCCAGTCAATAGCTCAACATGCCAAAGTAAAGGTATGCAATAAATCGTTATGTACCTTTTCACTTTGCAGGAAATTATATTTTATTTACTAAATTTAGAGAATGAAGTTTCATGAGTTTTTATGTTTTATTTCAGAACCTAGTCTTTGCCATTCTTGTGGTAGATAATCAACTTGTGACGCTTGTCAGAATGAAACGCTATTTCCTGCATCCACTTGATCTTCATCTTGTTTTCAACTTAGTCAGTGCCTCAGAATCATTTAAAGGAGCCGAGTCATGGTCTCCTATATGCCTGCCGAAGTTTGACTCTGGGTAATTTCATTACATATTATTTGTTGACACATTCAGACATGAATTTAAAATTAATTATAGATCAATTGTATTGCTATATAACATTTGTCATAAACAAGGTACATAGAATGAATAAAACACTAAATGTATTACTTAACTGCTGGTTTAAATTAACAAGTTTCACATTTATAACATGAGCTTTAGTAATGCTGTGAAAAAGTCCTGTCAGTAAATGTTAAGTGACAGTTTTTTTTGGTATTATTCAGGGGATACCTTCATGGCCACATCTCTTATCTTGATGATGACAATACTGCGTGTCTGCTCCTACTAACTGTGGACAGAGACATGTTCTTCACATTGTCAGAATGCAGGCAAAAGATCTTGCAGGTATAATTTTAAACTCCTTTGATGTTATGATACAAGATGTATTGTTAATATATGATCGTTTATGTTATGTCCTAGCCATAATGCATAAGTGTCCTATAGCTTTCACGTCCTATAACTTTCATTTCCAGAGATTAAACAAGTACAATTGCTTGAAAGCCATGGCTGATGCTGTAAAGAACAACAAATATAGCACAAGGAAAGTAGGAATTCCAGAGCTACGGCACTTCTTGTACAAATCTCGAAGCACCGCCCAGTTTACTCGACCAGAGTTTGAAGCTCCCTACCTGAGTGAGGAAGAGCAACACAGACTCTTTTGCTTGTATCAGTACATGCACCACAGGATTCACAGCTCATCACGACCTCTAAAAATCCTGTTTTATGTGGGACCACATGAAACCTTACTAGGCTGGGTGAGAACTTTGAATGTATTAATACTTGTATAAGCAAAATACAAAAATTCTGGTTTTTCTTTTTAAACTGCTATAACATCACCTTTATGTGTTATCTGGAAAATAGTCTATTACAATGTACTTAAATTGTTTTTCTTTTTATATTATTTATCTTTTGTTACTGGTCATTACTGTTTTTATTAATCAAAGCGTTTTATTCCAGGTGACGTCCGGGTTTGAACTTTATGCCGTCTTTAGTCCTCTTGTAACAAAACCAGTTGCCATTAGTTCCGTTAACAAATTATTGAAGTGGATAAAGAAAGAAGAAGACAAGCTCTTTATTTTGAGTTCACCAACATTTTGAACATCTCGAATGCTATTCCGTTTACTCATGTGATACCTATAGATTAGGACAACTTGTGATAGTTTGCAAAAATCTATTCGTTTTAGTTAGTCTTTGCAGCTGCGTGTGTATTAATACCATTGAATGAGTTGATATTTTCATATATTCAGCAACTATATTTGGCTCACACCACTTGGCCACCTACCTATCTGAATGGGTGGCATTTAATTAATGCTTGTATTAATTGCCAACTCTTAGTTATTTATTAAAGATGCAGCTTGTAATTACAGTTAATATATTGAGTGAAATCTATTTATTAATACCTGATAGTTCCGTGTTGGAATGTCAGTTTAGCATTGGTGTGTAATCACATTATTACTACATTTTAGGGGTAATTTTCAGGTTTTTAGATATTTTGCTTAATGATAATTAAACACCTTAGGATTTTTCATTATTTCATTATGTACTTCAATGGTATTCTTTTATAAAGTCATTGCACTTGCAAGTTTTTATTATGAAAACTGACAATCTATTCTGCTCACATGACAGTTGTGTGGAACTCTCTGGACAGCTTTTAACTTATGTTTAATAAAATGATATTCTGATGTAAAGATACATTGTAAATATGTAAATATAAATCTACATTTGTACTGTAAACATTTCTGAACAGGTAACCCTTGCAGTTACATCTTTAAATTATTGTGATACAGGTTAAGTCATGTGTTAGGGATGTTTGGTTGCATTTTAAAGAACTTCTTGTGGTAGTAGGCTCTAATTACAGCAGTTTTATGTACTGCCAAGTTTTTTTTTTAAATGCACTTGTTCAATGAAAATGATTAAAAATATACAATCGAGTTACGTTTTATTTTGGGTCTCGTTGGGGCAAAGCTGCAAGAGTAACTGCAGTTACCCAATCCCAAAGGGCAACACATTTCAATTGACACCTTTTCTGGCTGAAAATGATAGCAATGGTGCTTGCTTAATCGTTTTCCATTGATACACACCCATTTCATCACATTAGGAAGCTAGTACAGAACTTTGTCTTTTAGCCAGGAACACCGTTGGATTTTGGTAAAAGTTGGGAGGGCAGATCGGGTAGCTCAATATCGTGGATTCCGTAGTTTGGAAAATTTCAAAATTGAGTTACACAATCTTGACGGCTATGGAAAAGTGCAGTATAGCGTACCCAAATTTATGACCATATTTAGCAGATCTCGTTGCCAGGTGTATGACGTGAAATGTATGACGTCACAAAACAAATGACAGCGATTTAATTTTCAAGGCAAGACATTGTTTATCTAGTGAGGTGCTCCCATGTATTTAAGGAAAGCCACTAAAAAACAGCATAAACCTTTAGAAATCAAGTGAAGTTCAGATAAGATGCATTTCGCCAGGATCAAGATGCATATTCTCAGGAATTGGGTGCTGGGATCGGGAAACTTAATAACACCCATCCAACCTTTGCCCCCAGTGATATTTCGCAGAAGGTTTAAAATAATTAACAATCTCTGAATTTTTATTGGAATATATCAACAAACAAAAGTACGTATTTTATCTTATATAAATAACAATGCATTGATTTATTGACCAAAGAACAAATCCGATAACAATCTGCTGAAAATAGAAATGTGAATACATAGCCATTCTGTGACATATCAATATAAAATGTTAAGAGCACCATGTTGGTAAACTTCTAATGCTAAATATCTTAAAGGGATGCATCTGCACATCATTAAATAATAAACAATATGAACACCTTTGGATAACATATTAAAACCTAGCATATTCCGCTTTAAACTCACTCATCATGGACCATTAGTAATAGTTTGCCGTTCAACTAATTTCCTGAATATTCCTTCTTCTATTTGCATTAAGTTTTCGTAAGTGCCGAGTTCGGCAACTTGCCCCTGATTGATCACAGCAATTTGGTTAGCATTTTTAATGGTGGACAATCGGTGGGCAATTACTATCACAGTTCTTCCCACCATAACTCTCTCTAGAGCTTCTTGCACGAGGTATTCACTCTCTGCATCCAGTGCACTGAAAAAGGTCAAAGGAGGCAGTTCACAGATCTATGAACATTTTAAATGACTAACTGTAATAAATCAATCATTAAATCAATAAAATAAATCAATATAAGTCAACACACCTTGTGGCCTCATCCAGTAACAAAATGGCAGGATTCTGAAATAACCATTACCAATTCAATTCAAGTACTTTATTTCGGACATAAAAAAGACAGGTCCATATCTTTATTAGAACTACAACTGTCTATGAACTACCCAGTTTATATCTGAGTACACAGGCATCACAATCGAGTAGAATGTCTGAGTAGAAGAAACATGTATAATAAGAAAATAATATGTATAAAATGGCAGACTTTCGAATATAAAAAAGATGCACTTGATTATGATAACACAAATCATTACAGGTACCTTTAAAATAGCCCTTGCGATAGCAATTCTCTGTTTCTGTCCTCCTGTTGCATGAAATATAGAAAAAACAGATGTAGAATAAAAAAAATCTAATTCTGCTGGACTGTAATAAATTTATAGCTTTCCCGTCATTTATACTACTTGATTCGAAAAATGTTTAATTAACAATTAAGTGAATAATAATAAAGGAAAAGTTTTTCACACTGCTCCCTCCCTGTTGGCACTCCTACACTAACCATCTGGTCTTTAAGGAGGCTCTTTCACAATTTATGTTTTTTTTTTAAATTGTTAAAATATAATATGATCTTGAATCTTAAATATTTTAAACAGAGGAAAACATTATACCTGATAACAGGATCCCACGCTCTCCCACAATGGTATTAAAGCCTTTAGGAAACATCTGTATGAAGTTGAAGGCATTAGCCATCTTGGCAGCTCTAATAATTTCTTCATCTGTAACAGTGGTAGGGTCCCGTGCACCATACGCAATGTTATCCCTCACAGAAGATGAAAATAGTGCTGGTTCCTGTAAAATATTTAGAACATACATGGAGAACATATACAAGTAATGAAATTAAAATTGATTCAGTCTTTGAAGAGACAATAATATAAAAAAGAATTTGAAGGTTCACAGTCAATTGAATTTGCAATATGTTGATGCAGATGTAATGAGGGACTGAAGAGCTGACAGGAGGACCTGCATGCCCGTCCTTACAACCTTTGTTTGATGACGTAATCATACAATCAGGTCATAGAGCTCATTGATGACATCACAGAGGTTGTAAGGACTGCAGCTCCCCCGGTTTCCTCAAAAGTATCTCATTTGAAAGAACATAATTGCAGTTTCATTTGATTAAAATCGTATCAACAATTTGAATTGCCGCTTACCTGACTGACTATGCTCATATTGGACCTCAGCCAGGTAGGATCCAAACTCGTCACAGGGTAATCATCAATGCTTATATCACCTGCAAAAATTCATACATATTACAACCACGGTAATCTCGAAAATAAAGGCAGAAAGCATCGTGAGGTTTATTATTCAGTCTCAAAACATCCGGTGACTGAACATGCTAATCCTGGTATAGACTATAATATATTATCTATAGAGTACACTACAGACTGACTTCACTTTAACTTGAGAGAGAAATGCTTGCCTTTCTCAGGGTCGTAGTATCTCAACAAAAGTGATGCTAAAGTAGATTTTCCAGATCCACTAGACCCAACCACAGCTAGAACTTGTCCGGCAGGAACAGTTAAATTCAACCCAGAGAAAACTGGGACGTCACTTCTGGTGGGATAACTGAAGAGGACATCTTGAAAGACAACGTTGCCTCGCAGTGGTTGAGCTGGAATCACACCTCCGGTTAATGGAATAGAGGGCTGTCGGTCTGTCAGTTCCCAAATGCGAGTGCTTGCTCCAAGACCTTTCATCATCGAGGAATAGAATGCTGTCAGACCTGGTTAAGCAACAAAATAGAATTTATATTAGTCACATATTAACTGAAGTGAACAAAACACATAGATCGAACTTCAAAGGCTTCAGGGTCATGCAAAAATGAAGGAGAGACAGTCATGTTACAATATCTAATAGCATAATGCCCTTACTTTTTTAGCTTCCTCCCCTGCTTTTGTGTCTCTTTTGTATTTGATCCAGTTGATTTAAGTATGATTTAAGCAGATCATCTTCATCCGATTTCAGTGTATTAATTACTATAGAAGATTGTCATGGTCATATATCTTTGAATGGAACAGCTGAACAGTCTTGTTCAGTCGAATTTGCATACAAAGATATACTAGATGTAGAATAACTTAATATAAATACTTAATATACATCAACTAAAAGTTAACACAAACCTCCCATAGATACACCGACATAGGCAGCATACATCATGAAAGATGACAAATCTCCAACAGTGATTTGCGCTTCGTTCATCATCAGTCCCCCATAGTAAAACACGGTGAGTATGATCATGTTTCCTGACAATCCAGTCTGTATAAAAAGACCAATTTAAGCAGTTAATATCCACATTGAAATTTAGCTGTCAAATTACAAGTAACTTTTCAAAAATATTTTACAGTGCATAGGATGAAAAAAAAAGTTGTGGACTGTAGTGTTTTGATAATTGTATACTTACAAATCCCCAGAAGACGCTGCTGGCTAATGCCTCCTTGTACGAAAGACGCAGGACTTTGTCAATACGACTGTGGTATGCCCCCTCCTCTCTCTCCTCATGGACAAATGCTCGAACTGTTCTCATGTTGCTCAATCTTTCCTCTGCAACCTATCGAAAACCATCAAATAAAAATTTACGAGACTCATAATAATCATAAACAGCAAAACCAAAGTAAAGCTAATTGCAATACTCAGAATAATCTCCAAACATTGTCTAACTCTAATCTTTCTTTCTGCTTTTTAAGATTTTATTACAGAATATTTTGTTGAATTACCTGCGTAGAATCAGCCAAAGCATCTTGGACTTTGCGAGTGATTTTTCTGACGTATCGACCATAGATAATTGAGACACCAACAACAGGTGGCACAATGCAAAGAGCTACACCAGCCAGCTTTGGACACACAACAAACTGAAATACAACGAAGGGGAGACTTGATTTCACAGATCTATGACAACTGATGTTGATACGTACCATTTACTTATATCTCGCAGTTATAAGGAGTATCATATATTTGTTAATACAAGTTATATCAGTCAATTGTGACATTGTACATGTGGCAAACTAGTTATCGGAATGTCATATCATGCAGGTTCAGGGGTAGTTTTTATTACTTTGCGTGAGATGTTTGAATTATACATTTAGTAGCTCAAGCGGAACATCATAAACATCTATTAGTCCCGACCTTTAGAAGTTCATAGTCTGATGATAGAAGATTGATTTTTAGGCACAAGGGTCTCATTCATAACACTGGTGGATCCAGCCCGGCCTCTATGGGGGGGGGGGGGCAAAAGCATGATTGTTAAGGTGTCTTTGGGTCACTATGTCATGGGCCACTATAGAAATTAAGGCTGGTATTTGGGGGGGGGGGGGGGGTATGGCCTTATTCCTGGATCCGCCAGTGATTCATAATACCTAGAAATCAATCTCTAACACGTCAATGTTGTATAGCACTTACCATCATTGAGACTCCACCTAAAGCTTGCGCAGTTGAACGTAAACCATCTGATATGTTCATCGTAAGTGATTGGCCAACCAAAGACGTATCGGTGGATAGTCTATTAATAAGCTCGCCAGTTTTTGTCTTGTCAAAAAATCCCATCTCTTGTCTAATTATTGAACCAAAAAGTCCCTCTCTCATTCGTTTGACAATTCTTTGACCTGATGAAAGTAACAAATATTTTGTATGTAACTTTCCATATTTATTAGTTACTGGAGTAATAATTCAATTTAGGCTTTTGGCAATAACCACAGAAATACAAGTCTGAATAGTTGATAAAGACCTTATTCCTCTCCTTTATTCATCCACATTTTTTGTAATAGTAAAGGGCAGGTGGTGCACTTTTTTTTACAAAGAACTTTAAAACTCACACTTCTTGTAAATCATGGATTAAAAACTCTTTAGAGGTATAAAAGTGAAGTTATGACAACCATACCTGAGACAGACATGAGGTATGATCTTCCAAAATTAGCAAGTCCTCCGATGACAAAGACACACGCGAGAATTTTGCAGATATTTTCTAATTTTCCTACCATCGCATCATCTGTAGTTTTACTGTAGATGATGTCAATAACTTTTCCAATACCGAAGGGCACTGAGAGCGTGACAGCGCTGGACACGATTAGTAAAACTATGGCACCTAAAAATCAAAACAAGAAAATTCTCTCACAAAATGATGAAAGGGAAAATTCTAAACTGCCTCTGCAAGCAAAATGAAGTCAGGCACAACCATTAGGATCAGTAAACTCTTAGTAAAAAAGGTGATGAAATATTTATTTGTTAAATTGACAGTGCAACGTTATATAGAAATGGACCACAAATAATTATGAATAATTATAAGTATTTAAAGATTGCTTTACAGCTTGGGTTTTTCAGAATGATTTTCTACCACAGGCAGTGCACATACCTGCTAATCTCCATTTTTCAGGCTTTGCAAGAAATAAGAGCCTTTTAATCTCCGATTGTTGGACAGTCACATCTTTTGTGACCTCATAGCGACCTCCAATTCCTGAGTTCTTAGGTCTACTAGGCTGAAACTTCCTGCAGTTTATCAAGAAATTGCATCTCTGACTTCGGAAAAAACTATTCGCAGGTTTACTTCGAAGTACACTATAAGTCCTTGAGAAAAGTTGATTTGGTGTTGCAAATCTCTTAATAAAGCCATGACAATGTGGTTTTATGCTATGATGCTTGCACTGCCCTAAATTGTGAAAGACTTTGTGTTGTAAACTAGAAGTGCACAGATTCCTCAGCTGGGTTACTTGGGCAACAGATGCCAGCTGACTGGTAGTTCCACGTGCAAGTAAGAAGAGTGCCATGAGTAGCTCGCTGGAAAAAAAGGTCAGACAATTATAAGCCACATATATGTGAAAATCTTAATATGACATCAGCCTGATCCTGTGGCATAATTTTAGTAAAAAAAAATCAGGTGTATATCCATAATATAAGCAATCGTAGTTTGAAGTTTGTAAAAATTTACAATCTACCATTACAAAAAATATGAAGTATATCTCACTGTACACCGTGATCCTGATAATTAAATACAATGAATTAACTAATACTGGATTAAAGCGCAATGCCCAAATATGCCAAAGAACAGCAACATGCCACCTAGGTCATGGTTCTAATGAAGTTACGTACATGTGTTTTCAGGTGACATAAAAAATCTATGTCATAGTTCTCATGCAAGCTGTGCATGTGCAATCTACCATTCATCAGTTTTTCTTTTGGACACTAAATCATGGGAAAAAAGTATAGATAGTGCAAGCAATTTCCATCAAGTAAAATATTCCTAGATATACTGGGAATTGTCTTGTATGTATATTGTAGTCCTATAATTATAGATGCATGATGTCAGTTATGACCTTATGACCAGTTACGTAAGTCCAGGTAAATGGACTACTTGAATTTACATTCAGAGAATGTCGTGACACCAGATTTGGTCTCATATGGGTTCACTGCCCGCGCCCAAATCGTGATAATTGGTAACATTTGTCATCAACCGGACTATGACTATGCAAGCATGATGAATGAATGTTGACCAGACCTCAGGCTCAGTGACCTATACTATATAGTATAGACTATGAACATATGTCACAGAATGTGACAAGACAGAAGCGGTCATGCTTAATGTTGTCATATCTATTGTAATTCATTTAATTGAAAATGCATTAAACACTGACCCACATCTAGTAGATGATCTACTCATGCACACAGGCACCCAATGTTTACAGGACGGAGCCAACGTCGAAAAATGCACCTGAGTAATTTCGGTAAATTAACAACAGATGGCAGCATCGCTCAATGCTGATGCGCACTCTGGCGATTACTTGTGAAACTGAGAAGATCAACAAATGAGCAACAAGGTGAGCAAGGGAGGATGTTGGAATTTGCTCCTAGATTTCATGTCAAGAAAGACATTCTTCCGTTCGTATTAGAACACAGAAGTTCATATGGATTTAGTGGTACGTTTTACAGAAGGGTTTCGTCCCCAAAAAACTGTAGTTGCAGTGCTGTCATGGCATTAAAACAACTTTTTGTTATGTGATAGATCTATCTGTAACTCCTGGGTCACATGAGTATTATAAAAAGGGAGGGGGGTATTTCATAGCGACATTTGGTTATTTGGCAATGCATGCGCACTTGAAAATACATGAAATATTACAATCTTGGCTATTGTCAGTATTGAAACACTAAGAAGACCTTACCTGAAATCGCATCCGTGCTTTGACCGTTTCCACACTAAACAACTCCATGTCAAAAATTTTCTTTTATAATGACTTAATTTAATGACTTCATAGCGACATTTGGTTATTTGGCAATGCATGCGCACTTGAAAATACATGAAATATTACAATCTTGGCTATTGTCAGTATTGAAACACTAAGAAGACCTTACCTGAAATCGCATCCGTGCTTTGACCGTTTCCACACTAAACAACAAAATTTTCTTTTATAATGACTTGTAAACAACTATTAACGTGGCAGAAGCACGGAATAAAAAAATTTAATTTAGCAGCCGCTCAGCCAATCAGACGTGGCGATTCATCAAAAGATCGCCTGCAGAACAGGGCGAAAGCATTGCAACCCCCTTTTTTCCGACCAGCAAGTTTTCTTAGTGTGACACTATGGAAAGTGCAATTGCTGTGGCTATAGACATTTGTGCAGATTTTGAGGCCCTTTGGATAAAGAGGTAATAGTCGGGTATCATTCATTTATAATTATGATAATAGTTAGACTTCCAATTTCATAGCGGCCGGGCATCACCCCAGCATCGCACGAGGGTCACCCATGACCATGTTCGATAAACGTCAAACAATTGACATTGGGTTGATCTGGCGTGCTATCTGAGCCATCAGTTCTGTTCATGCTGCATTTGATGCAGTTATTGGAATAATAATTAATTGGATTGATTTGTCATTTCCAGATGGAGACATTCCAGATGTTCAAATTGTTGGCCAGGAACAAGATGGGTCCTTCGTCTATGCCTGGACCGATTACAGTCCATATCTTCCAGTGAGTTGTCTTCTGTGTTCACTAGCTAGCTCTAAAGATAAAATATTTTTCAGTATATATATTTGTGTTGGTATTTTTCATATTTTTGGGTTGATGCACAGTTTACCAAGAACTTTTAAATTTTTGCTGACTGTTCCACTTTCGTTAATTTGCTTTAACTTCATCACTTCATGTTTTGTAGGATACTGAGGTAATCCATGTTGGAATATATGACCTTGCATCGAAGTCCAACAAAGTGAGAATTTTTGTTTTTTGGGTGATAAAGCCTTAAAGATAATATCTACCTTCATTGAAATGTAATATTAGAATCACTGAAAAAAATGTGTAATTTCTAGATCATCTTTATACATGACAAGAATGTGAAGTTTGTGAATGCAACGATAAGTCAGGAACAGACATTCCTAGGTGAGTCAAAACGGGTATTGAAATGAATTTTCTGAGCACTACCTCTGCGGACTTAACTAATGGTTTAATTTCTTTTTTTTTAAAGGATTTGTGATTGTTGAGGAAACTGTATCGTCTGATAACTATGGAAAACAGCAAAAACAAGGTATTTAATTAGTGTCTATATTTTTGTTGCTTTATTCCTGATTTCCGTGTTTCATTTCTTGATTTATTTATAATGTGTCACTGCATTTCTGGTTCGTTTACAAAATACTCTTTGCGCATTACAGGTGCGTATTTTATTATATTTATTTTAACGCATTGTCAAATTTCTATTGCGATCTTGTTCCAGATGTTTACAAAGCTTATTTGGCAGAAATCCAACCGCAGGGAAGGGTATTTTATCTGAATCTTGAGAGGAATAATTATCTTCAACTGCAATTTCTTTATGGACAATACAAAGCTCAAATGTCTGCTAGGGAGAGTCATCTACTTGTTCTACTTCATAAAGAATGTGAGTTGAGGCAGTTGAGCTTTTTTATATCATGATTGTTGGGTGAAATTGTCAAAATGGTAACTTGTTCTGAAAATAAATGTTGATAACTTTTGCAGCTATAGGACTGTACCACATTCCAGTTGCTCGAGTGGGAGACAAAGGAGTGGTAAGAAGAACCATAATATTTAATTAGACGCAATTCAGTGTATAATAATGAAAGAAAATAAAACTCTTTATCTTGAATTAATTCCTGTTATAAAACTTTACCTTTTTTTATTAACTTTGATGTAGATCTAATGGGAATGTAAATGAATTGTATTGAACATATTGGGAAACCAAATAAATTTAATTACACTTCTGTGACATGGGATGGGTTATCAGAAAAGGAGCTATATTTTTCAGGTGTCTCGTGGATAGGTTCTCAACAGATCAAAACTGACTGTGTCACCTTATTAACTAATTTGCTTATGGTATTTGTTGCTTGATAGATAATGAGCGGAGAGCCCAAAAAGGAGCAAATATTCAACAGGCGTTTCGTTTGGTCTCAGTGGGATGCATCTTACCAAAGACTTCATGTGGCTCACTTCCGCAAACAAGGAAAGACGCCAAGTGGTCAGTCAGTCTACAAACCCAAGCTAACGTCCTACCAGTTCAACTGGAACACCATCAACGACTTAATGGTCAGTGAAGAATGATTGATAGTAGTCAAAATGAATGTCCACTTGTTTAGGTCATATCTTTTCTTACACGACAACCCAACTTTCAAACTGATGAAATCACCTGTTAGTAATAATATAGTTTCCAAAAAATTAAAATTTTTGCCTTATTGTCATCATTATGTCATCATTATTTCAAGGTCACGGAGAAACAAAACAATGGGAAATATAGTAAACATTAAATCAAAACTATTAGTGAAGCGTCATTATAATGATAGTGAATTTTGTTACACTTTTCACACAAACAAAAGTCTTTGCTCACCTGAAAGCTTTCAACCCCAACCATGGGGCCTTCTGCAGCCAAATGAGTTGGCGGTATCATTATTAGTTTAAAAGTAGATGATTGACTCAGATTGCTAATATATTTCTGTACTGTCCATTTCCTTCTGGGCCATACTATACGTGGTATGAAAAAGTATCACCGAAAAACAGGTGGACATCAATTCTAAATCCCGCTAGAATAAAGTTTAAGGTTATGTTAATTGAGGAATTGATGTGAGGTGCTCAATTACTAACAGCCTGATGAATTAATTGATTGATTGCCCCTGCCACTTGACTAGAAGATCATGACTGAACTCAGGTTAATGCAACCCTCTAAGGCAAGTACTTGCCACTCACAAGGCTTGGTTGATGAGATTTCAGAAAGGGCCCGGCGAGGCCATGCCATGTTACAAATTCAACCCACTTGTGGAATCGTTGTTACGTCATGTCTCAATGCTACTGGGTCTAAAGCTTAGTCATCATATATGACCAGCTGCCAGAGGCAGATGTAATAATGAGATGATAAGGCTTGGAGTCCACACTATGTAACACATTTACCCCATGGGTGGGGTCTTTTACTTGCTTCAGCATTGACACCGAGTACAAGGCACCTCCAATTTTACATCTCATGGGATCGACATTCAGCTGAGATGTAGCTCATGAAGAGTGCATGGGCCTGGGATCGAACCTTAATTGCATGGCCTCTGTGTCTGCATAGTCACTGTAAGCTGCTGTAAAAGTGCAAGGCACTGTCACAGTGTCACTATGATGAACAGCGCCCACGAGAACCCAGGCTTGGATTTATACTTTAGAAGAAGAGGCTGATGCCTTGACCACTGGTCCTCCTGCATGCTGACATTACAGGAGTCCTGGACATTATCATCATTATTGACACCAAGTTATGATCGTCTCAGATTACATGAGGAGTACCAAGCAGTCAAGTGTAAACCAATGAACACTGGTTCTCTAAAATTGATGACTAATTCACAAGATTAAGTGGGAAAGAATTTTGCTTTCAGATCGATATACCATTGGATATTCCTTTGCCGTACCTCAAGAGTTCTATTCCGTGAGTCAATTTGGACTTTATACTTCATTTATTTTTCAGTTTTGCTTTATAAAAATGCTCTACAAGTATATTATTGTCATATTTCCTTTCCAGGTCCACCTATGTGAATTTGGGACCGAGTACATGTATGCCAGGTAATTTCTTGAATTTTCAGTCTGAAAATTGGGAGAGTTTTGTTTTTGTCATGCAGGCATTAAACCATTGTTTGGGCATTTGTTTTTTCTTTCAGAATATTCAATCAACATGAAAGTTTTGTCACAGCCAAACGGCACTTTTTGCGTGTGTTTCCAACATCCAGTGCTTGAAGGGGCAGGATACTCAGTAAGTCAGGCTCGTTTCTCCGCATGGAAATCTACTAAATCTGGTTCACCATACAGGGTCAGGCATATTTTAGTAAGTAAAAACTTGTTAGCTCAATGTTGGACCTACCCTTTAGAGTATCGCTTGGTAAGTGGTTGTATTTATTTCATGCTTTGCTTCAGTTGTTAACCACCTGCATTATATCTAGTCACTGAAACTCCACGGACAATTTCACACTCTTGTTGAAGTTGTATTTTCTTGTAACCAGTGCATAGTCTCTATTCACACCTCTGCCGTTCGCACATCTATATGACCTGTTTAGTGCATTATGATGACATAATCCTCAAAACAATTAACATCACAATGTCCAATGAGGACAACGGGCAGTTCCGTGATGTCATACTAGTCAAATGTGTATACTAAAATCATCGGATGTCATTTGTGCACATGACTGAGGTGTGAATAAACGCTATAAATGCTGATGATATTTTATTTTCTGTATAAATAACAGCCCTCTGTACTGACAGTAATGCATATTATTTGCCCATGCCTACCTGGCCCTTCCGATATATTGCCCAGTCATTAGTTTCACCCGGCAAGGATGGGGTGGTATTTTTTGGTCACTTTCACCTTTTCTAAAAACACCTTTGCACTCACACTCATCTTTTTTCACCCTGGCCTAATGATACCTATAAAGCCAGGCCAATATACCATATATAGCCGTCTCAATAAACTGAAGTAAGACATCAAATCCACCTTTCAATGGCACTGAAGTTGACCTTAAAGATATTCAGTAACCCTGAACACTTTTAAGTCACACAATAATTTTAAGAAAATATTGATGGGTTTTTTGTAAGAGTATGAAAATATTAATTAGTCACAGAGAGTATACGTTACATAACCTTGTTATTTTGATGTAACATACATCATCACAATTAAACGGTCATGTACACATACCTTCAATCTTCAATAAACCTCCTGATTTAGTTTGAGCTTTCGTGCAGTGCACATATTCCATTAAAGGAACTTTCATTTTTCAACGAAAGTATGATTGACTTCGGGATATGATTACCACTGTGAATGTTATATTAGGATGTCAAATGGTTGCTGAGTAATCTAAAATTATGTGCAGTATTATATCACTAAAACTCAAAGAGTGAACCTATTCTAATGATCATACTAATTTTCTGTTCAGGAATCCACTGAAAACTTGCGAAGCAAAGATTGCGACATGGTCAATCCCCAGTACTCCATTTGTCTCATACACCATGGTAACCTCAGTAACATTTTCCAATGTTTTTAAGATGATCCTTTTATTACAAAGAGTTGTTGTTAGTGTCGTCTGGTTATGCGTCTTCTGTCTAACATGGAGTATCTCTTATATTTTGCAGAAAAAATACTTCACTGTGTCACACCAAAAGTGCCTCTTTCAGTCATGGAGAATACTAGAATGTATTTCTCTTGGATGAGTAAGTCCCTCATTTGATTGTTGCGTCTTTGCTTATCACGCTTATTGGGGTAGATTAAGGTAATCGGCTACTTCATATCAACAGAGGGAGCTATCAACAGACAATTCAGTTCAGTTGGTGGCACAAATTGAAATATTATCGACTTTAATTATATAAAAAAAAAAAAAATCAAAATTGCCTGGATGGTCTACCAGCAGGGACAACACGCTCGTCTTCAGTGGGTCTCCCTACCACTTGTTGGTAAATAAATTTCCTTTCATTGTCGTTGTCATTGGCATCACATTTAGATGTCTTTAAGCAATGGTAAGGCTAGAGTTACTGAGAGTTCCCTCTATATATATTAGTACAATAGCTCCTAATTTTTAGATATCGGTGAGAATATGGTACTGGCCTCTTTTTTAAGCACTAAATCCCCACTCCCAGTGCTATTGTAGTCTCACGGGTATTTTTCCACTTCAGATGAATATCTCCTTGTCCACCTGCCAGGATGCTTCACTCATCTGCTGAACGTTGGGATAGAATACGAACCGGTTCATCATATCCTTTATCATGGTATGATGTTTTTTGTGACCCTGTGTTTCGTTGGTGGGTGAAACAGGTTTCACTTGTATGAGCCATAATGATGACCTCAATATTTGAATAGTGCTACTCTAAAATTGGGGAAAAACAACATTTTGGCTCAATATTGTCTGATCTTAATGGAATTGTACAATTGGACAAGTATTTATAATGTGTGATTTGCCTGAAAGAGGTATTAATGGAGGCATAATTTCTAAGAAATATGCCTTTGTTGAGTGACCATCTGTTTTCTTCATATGTTTGTTTGTTACTGCTGCTTTGATACAGTTTTTATTTATCATTAGAACTTTTTATCTTATTTAATGATCTTTAATTTTGTAGAAAACACCTATGAAGATACTCACAAGGACTTCTGCGAGAATGATTCCAAAAATTTTGTGAACTACATACGAGACAAGAATCTGATTGCTGCAGGGTCAGGTACTAATAATGTCAGATGCTTTGCAAATTTTTTATTTGAATACAGCGTATATGAATTTTCTTGTACTAACTATGTTTATAAAAATTCTATGCAGTCACTGCATTTGTTTGATGACTCATTTTACTTGTGACTTCAGTTCTATTGAAAGTTTTTATTTCTACCAGGCTTTGGACTGTTTGACTGTCATGAACAACAAGGGTTTAAAGTCAGTTTAGCGCCAGATCATCTGAAGAAAATGTTTGAAACTGGCTCGACGACTGCAAGATTAGCAATCCTACACTATGCTGTAATCCATGCCAAGGACCTGGCCTTTACGAGGAGTTTGCTGGACTCTCTGTCCAATGATGTGTTATCCGTGGATGTTACTGCACTATTTGAGGAGTTTCTAATCAGTAAGTAAACTCCAGACCAATATTGTAATGTAAACACCGTTTTTTTGCTTGGCATATTACCTCCAGAACATATGCTTGACTGTCATGCTTGCTTGTCTATTGCATGTATTGAGTACCGATTTATCGCTTACGTATTTTGGGGTTAGCACTGTAGTTGCCAGTGTTACATGCGGTTGGTTTGTTCATAATTGTGTTTACCATTCTAATAGTTCTATTCCAGTAAGTTACAGCAGTTTTTCTGAGATCATCGGAATGTGATTTTGAGACAGATAAAGTTTGAAAGGAATTGGTGGAACTACGGGTCCAAAATGTGTTAAGTCATTAATATGGTGGCCCTCTTGACCAGTTGCCTTGTATAGGGGTATGATCATAGAATTGGGTCACCGGGGGTAATGGGATAGATTTGCAAAAGGGGGGGGGATGTGATCGAGCGCCATCATGCCATTAATGGCAACATAGAGCTGTCATCAATGCCTTTTATTCTGTCTCGAAAATGTTGCTCTGAAGATCCTATGAATGATATCCCATTTTCAAAATTGCTTTATGAATCTTTCTTGTAAGGAATTTCATGTATGATTGGTTGTAAAAACTTTTATTCTTTCTTAATTAAAAACTTTGTTCTGTTAAAATCAATTTGTGTAATTCCAATGCAGGTTCTACATATGCTACATTGAGGAAGCAAATGGATCGACACCTACTGAAATTTATATCATTCACAAATGCTGAAACTACAAGAGGTATTATGGAAAAGGTAAATTTGCAATTTATTTTAATGATTGCTGAAAAAGCAACATGTTATTTGCTTCAAGAGCGAAATATGATGGAATATGATCAAATGCATTTCTTGGGCAGTACAGTGTGTATTTTTTCATGAACATGTTTCCACTCAATCATTTGTCAAGTTAGAGAGGAATGTAACAACTTGGGTTTTTAATTATGTCTTCAACATCTTGCTTTAACTTTAAGTCGGAAAGTTGTACATTGTAATAAATTATAATTAAAATCAGATGAAAAAATATTACCTTTCTTATTTTCTTTTATTTAGTGTTACCAAGATGACAACAATAATCTTTGCAGCTTGTCGTACAGTAACCTGGGTGAGGTAACCCTTGGCGATAAGCGACCTAAACAGCATGCGGAAGACTTGTGGGAAAACTTGAGACAGCACTTGGCAACAAAAATCGAAGATTGTAGGTTTACCACCAAACAGGTTGCACATCACCTTTATGTGAAGGTGAGAGGACTCAATATTAAGGCCAAACTTGGCCGTTCTTGTTTTAATTATTTTATGTCACATTTAGACATCCTTAGAAAGATCTTTCTTAGGTCATAATTGATGTTTGATGGATTTGTTTTGTTAATTGGAACCTGGGGTTATTTGCAATGTGAAACCTATGGACATTGCGGGTTATTTACAATGTGAAACCTGTGGACTTCGCTGAAATTCTGCAGTTTTAAATGATAGGTGACCTTATTGTAAGTAATGAGGCAGCCTCCAAATAATTTTCAATAATATTTCTTTACTAGTTTGATATGAGTATTTGATTGTGTCACAATATGTATGGGAGCAATTTGTGATTTACCCTTGTTTATCTCGGGGATATGCTGCCTAGAATTATTATCTTAATTGCTGAATTCAAGGGACCCATAGCAGCAAAAGAATTACCAGAAGCACCAGAACAGGCGAACAGCAACAACGAGGCATCCTCTACCTCAGCTTCATCTTCTGAATCAAGACTAGGGTTTTTTAGGAGGATGTCTATTCAGGCTAAGAGGTAATAAGTGATAGTAGTGGAGGAGAAGGATCCATTGTGACTTGTACATGTCGGTGAAATTCATTCATTCATTCAGTCAGTTGGCATGTATGCTTGCCTTCAGTTTAGAAATGTCTTCTGTATTGTCATCCATGCGGCAAACCGAACCTGAATCTAATATGAACTAAAAGTACGATCGGTTGTTATGTGTCAATCGTGAAGTGTAGTTTTCATAAGTGAGTTCTTGTTACTTGAAAAAATGCATGTTTTGTTTATCATATATGGATATTAACACAAGATGCTTCGTCATAGACAAAATGCATTTGAATGTGGTCGTGCATCATTTTCAGTGCATTCACCAATGTTGGCAGCAAATCAGATTCCAACTCATCTCAATCTGGCCCTGAGGGACCGAGACCTCCCAGTCGAATTGAGCAGATCCTCGGAACGCTACCTTTCTTCCTTACTTCATCTGCAGACAGAGTTGACTCAGACCAGGAAGCCATTCCTCCTTTGGTAAATAAGTATAACATAATTAATATTGAGCTATTGGTTTTTAACTTTTTAATATATATGAATCTAGTCTTTCATAGTGTGAAATGCTTAATCTATTACAGACACAGAATTCACTGATGGACCACCTTTCTCGTAAAATGAAACAAGAGCAAAGACTAAAGATTCAAAGCATTGCTTTGCAGTACACAATGGCACAGGTGAGTGCGATAAAATCATGTGGAAAAACAGAGCAGATTCCAGTTGTTGTTAATTTAAAGCTAACATGGTTGCATTAATTGTCTTTACACTTATTACAAATAATTGCACTATTGTGTTTGTTTGCAGCTTCAGCAAACCCACATGTTGTGTCATGTATTATGGAGCATCTTTGCCCCTGCTGATGCAACTTCTGTAATACCACTGTAAGTATCGATGAGCTCCTGTTTAGGAACTAAGACCTCTGCCTATATGCATGATATGTGTTGATGTATTTGTACCATTGACGTATTAGAGATATAAACTGTGACCTTTCAACTGCTTATTAAATATTAAAGTGAAGTTTGCCTTCTCTTTATGCCAAACTCACAGGCATCACAATCGCCCTCTGGTGTAGCCCCCTCCCCCCCCCCCCCCGACCGCTGACTGCTATATATTTAGTATAGTAAGTATTAACAGTCAGCGGTCCGAGGGGGGGGGGCACCAGGCTACACCAGAGGGCGATTGTGATGCCTGTGGCCAAACTGTACCAGATGCTGCATGGATCATTATCTAACCTGCCAATATGTTTTGATAACTAAAAACATTATGAATTACATTGCTGGAGTTACAGAAATCAAAGTGTTTAAAATAATCCAATATGTGTCAGAAATATTTGCGTGACATAATTAGTAGAGAAAAAAGAAACTGCTGCTACAGATGTTGGTTTAATTTACTACTACTAATAATTTCTAGGTCACAACGATGCAGCGAAGAGGAGTACAAGTTGTTCCAGATGTTCGAACGTTATATCCATGCCATCCATCGAGTGGCGTATCCTCTGCCGTGTGGTTTTATGTCGTACTTCACCAAAATTGCATTCCGTAGTTTACAGTTCCACGTGTTCCTGCAATACATCCAGTCACATGTTGTTCGAATCACGCCTCAGTTTGCCAGGACCTGCTTGAAAGGTACGAGGTTTAGCTATTTTTATGTGTATCATTTATTCTTACAGCAGATATCATAGACTTGGAAACAACTCCAGAGGACATCATGTGAATCTAGGACTCCAATTGGTTAAGGCAGTCCATCAGCCAATAGATTCACATGGCATCCTCTGGAGTTAAAGTTTCCATGGCTATGAAATCTGCTGTAAAGACAGTTTTAATCATGCAAACTAGCAGCAGTCCTAATTTGTTGTGGATCAGTTACAGACTCATTGTGACCGTCTCCAACTAGTACGTGATTGAATGTTGTATAATGTAAGTAGGCTGTCACTCGAATGAAAATGTTGTACAAGATTGCACAATATATATGATCTACAAAGGGACTGATGATGTAGGGATTGTAGACCATGCTGCCTGCCCTCTAGTATAAATTGTACATATATAGAAGAAGAAAAAAATCTTCCGCACGGAGTTGAAAGTTAACTCTTGTTTTATCTCATTCCAAGAAATTGTTTATTACTATAAAAGTTAATACTATCCTTCCTTTCCAGATCTAAACGATGATGATGAAAATGTGAATATCAAGTTGAATATACTTTCACTCCTTCCACAGGTAAGTAGTGAATAAAATAAGTAAATTATATAGTTAGCGAAAAGGTCTTCAGCCCCACTAGTTTCTGGGGGCCAGGATTGGATGTGTAAATGTACCATATTTATTCGAATAGAAGCCCTTCTTTCTATTTTTTAGAGAACATCTCAGCAGTGCCTTTATTTGAGGTGGCCCTCTATTGGAGGTGGGCTTCTTTTGGGGGTGGGCTTCTATTGGGGGTGGGCTTCTATTGTTTTAGGCGCAATGTAGGACACCCAAAATATTGAAAATCTTTGGAAAATACCTCTGGAATACCTGAGATTCTTGGACTTTTAGTTCAGTTCATAGGATGTAATAAATAAATTTGTCCACTTGATGCGGGGGAGAGGGGCTTCTATATAAGGGAAGCCTTTTTTTATGGGAAGGCAGCTATCTTGGGCTTCTTTTCGAGGTAGGCCTCTATTGGAGGGGGCGTTTATTCGAGTAAATACAGTAATTTTATATTTTTCAACAGAAAGATGCAATTGACTGCGCAGTGACTTGGGATCACCCATTGTGCAATCAATTTGTGGCACGCTCTTACACAACGGCCAACCTACTTGATGGTATGTGCAGTTTATTATTGGTTAATCGCATCATATATATTAACCTATCATTATTCTGTGCCATTAACTTACTTGGTAGCTTTCAACTCCAGTGTTGTGGAATGACATAATATTCTATTTTACAATATTTTTTTTTTTCATACAGAAAATTTCTCTCCATGGCTGTTGATTACTGGCAAAGGTGAGAAATCCAGTTGTTGTATTCTATGTTTTTGAACAGTTAGAATAAGTAGATCGAATGCTTTTAAAATCTTTCAAATGTTCTGAAATACCACAGAGCTCTATACTTTGTCCAAAATGTCTGTACTATTTGCACAATAAAATAAAATAAAAATCATGCTTTTTATTTGCACTTCAGAAGCAGGATCTAGGAAATTCTCAACATCCGGTTTTGCAACAAGTTTTCCATCTCTGGATGCGCTTGTTCATCTACTGAAGCAAAGAGGTAGGTCTATGTTTGACGGCTTGCTGACAAATTATGTCGCAATACTGTATTGTATTGCTCAATGCTCTGGTCTGAATCTTAACATGATCAACTGCTAGTGACAAATGTAATGATGACATGAAGTGTTACACATTAACCCCACTAGTCTTGTACTTGCCACAGAATAGAAGCAAAATACAAGGCACTACGGTAGCCACTGCCTTAATTTTCTGGCTCATCAATGATCATAGTATACTCATGTGAATGTCATCCAGCCAAGTTATTGAGAGTGCGCAGTCAGGGATTCGACCGTGTGGCCCAACACAGCCGTGTTGCTTTCATTGCCGTTGGACTGGCCTGACAGGGATTTGAACCCAGGTTCTAAAGGGCTGAGTCCTAACATTTAGACCACCCAGCTGAACTGTAATTGTTAAAGCCAGTTCCTTTTTCAGATGCATTTCTAAGCCATGAGGACAGAGGTATTGACGAGCACTACATATCTGATGCAGCTGTCATCAATTTCATTCAGTCACACTCATGAAATATGAGTCACGATTCTCATGGAAACTTGGAGCCTTGCTATTTGTATGTTATATAATACTTCTTTTATTTCCATGATGCCATAATGGACAGTGCAATGGGTTTGAATAAAATACATTTTGACTATTATAAGGTGCTATGCTTTCACATCTTTACGGTTACATATTCATACAGTATTCCGAACATGTTTACAATAAATTATATTTTCATAATTCTGTGTCATTATGTCTGAGTGCAGGCCTCTCATTATTTTCTGACCATAGAGTGGTCATATGGTAATCCTGGGTCCGGTGGATACAGTTAGTGGCGCTCCATGCAGGTGGGCGTGGCCTAATTCTGAAGCACCAGTCAGAGTGCAGATAATGTATTTAGTTTTAAAATCTAACAATCACCTGGCACTAAGTCAGTTAGGCCTGGGACACTGAAGTGTACAGACTCCAGGCAGGCACAGGGTCATATAAATCCTTTAAACTTTTCTTTGTCTTTCTCATTACTTGAGGTTGTTACAGTCACATAGAAGGTATTTTGTCATTACACCTTCAAAATTGCGCCATTTATGAGATATATATGAAAAAATATATATATATTCAAGACAAAAATATTTTGCATAACTTTCAAAAAGTCACAAATTTTATTCACTCAGCTGTGAATGTACAGTAACAAATGCATTAAATTCAAAAGGAAAAATACAAACTTTTAAAGCCTACAGCAGCCGCTCTAGCTCTAATATCATGATGGAAATTAATGGGAAAAATGTACAGCAAAACTTGCAATAATGAAATAATGAAAAAAGGCAATAAAATGTCAATAAAATGAGAAAATGCAATGCGAACGTATATCACAAGATATGACTTCATTAACTGGTGTTTTTCGATATCATTATCTCAGGATGACCTTATCCTCCGTACGGTGAATGGACAATGAGTCAAAACTGAGATCTTGGATGCTGGTGTCAACACTTGACGATAGATTACCATGAGTGTCCTCGAGTTTGTTACCCCATAGCAAGACTCTCAGGCTTTTGTTACTCTGAAGGATTTCTGCTAGTTTATCGTAAAGATCATCCAAGGAGTGTGCTGACATCATAAGTGGATTTGAATAGCACGAGTACATGGAACTGAGCTGGGAGGTCAGTGTCATGGATTTTTCGGATGCCAGTGAAAAACTGGCATTAGAGTTGAGGGTCAGAGACTTGTTGGTGACTGAAGGACTGTCACTAGCAGGTGGAAGGAGAGGGTTAAGATCATCACTTGATGCCGTTTCATCAAAAAAACTGGGATCGGGAGAGGATGAGTTATCTCCTAGCACCGTCGATTCAGTAATGTCACTGGCAGAACCGAAATCCTCGATTACATGCTGACCGATGAGATTGTAACACAGTTTCAATGAAGTCAGGTTAGAATTGTTCTTCAGTGCTTCTATGATGCAGATAAACCCTGTGTTGCCAATATTACACATGTTCAAGCAAATCGTTTCCATGACCCTGTTGTACTTTAGTCCATCAGCTAATTCTGCCGCTCCCAGATCCTTCAGGGGGTTCATGCTCAGATTGAGGCTTCGCAGATTTGTGTTTGTTCTTAGTGCTCTTGCCAAGGCACGACAACCATCTCTTGTGATGTTGCACTTTTCCAGGTTCAGTTCCCTCAAAGTTCTGTTGTGCAATAGCATTTCAGTGAGAGAATTCAAAGGCTCCTTGCCGATCTTGTTACTACTGATGTCCAGCACAGCTAGACGAGTGTTCTTTTTCATGGCACGGAATAACTTACTGATGCCAAAGTCTGTTATTCCACTATCTCGCATTCGCAGCCTCTTCATGTTCGTGCTGGTCAGCTGAAATGCCGCAAGACTTTTGCAACCTTCATCTCGAAGGTCATTGAAACCAATGTCAAGGTCAGAAAGGCACAAATGTCTTGACAATGCGTCAAGGATAATACTTATACTTGATCCTGTTAAATCTGTACTTGGCAAAGAAAGAGTTCGTAGATTTGTGTTAGTCTTGAGACCATCTACAAGGTAACGAGCACTCTCATCATCAATTGTATTCAATCGGATATCAAGGGTGATCAGCGATTTGTTTTGCTTCAGAGCCTGACTTAGTCGCATCCAAGATTTAGTGTCCATGTGATTCTTTGTAAGACTGAGTTCTCGTATACAAACGTGGTACTCCAGCAGTTTTGCCAAGGTATCTACAGATTCACCGCACAAACATTCATTGTAAAGACTTAGAGATATCACAGGTACATAACGTGCTGCATTTTCAAGGTCCTTTTTGACCAAAAAACTGTCATTCAGTGATATGCCATGCACTTTCTCCTTTATGCTTGCCACCTCTTTCATAGGCTTCAGCATTCGGAGTTCTTTGTCGAAATACAATATTTCAATATCGAAAGAAGATGATGAGTCCATTGCCATAAGTTCGCTGTCATTGTTGTTTTGAAAGTTGCAAAGGAAGCACTTATCATTTTGCTCACCAGGTTCAGTGTCTTCACTTGAAGGTGCATTGTAAGCATTGAATGTCCCATTTGGAGCTTTTGAGGTGTCAGTTGGCGCCGCTTTGGGGTTTGTCAGCCAATCAATAAGACAGTCTAGGACAATAAGGAGATCAGCAAGGTAATAATGCTTCTCCATCCGACGAAGTGCGTCACAAAATATGTTGAATTCGTGCTGACCTTTGCTTGTGACGATGTCCAGTAAAAAGTCCCACATGGCCCGTCTGTTGGGGCACTTCAAGATCTCTTGCTCAGTGTTCTGATTAATGACATTACGTCGGAGTAAGTAACCAACAATGTTAACAGGACTGACTTCAAAGTAAAGACAGTCTCTAGTCTGGAGAAGGACGTTATAGATCTTATCATTGATGTAGGTTGCGGAGTTACTGCTCATTAAAAGGGACCCATCTGGGGACCCGATGACACTTCTTTCAAGGGTTTGGGTGATGTCGGCCAGCGACGAATTGGGTTCTTCCACAGCAGTGCTAATTGAAGAAGCAAGTGAACGGGTTGGAGATTCGGCATCTCGATATGGTTCTAAGTAGCTCCTGATGCGAGGGGGTTTGGGCGGGGGAGGGCGATCACCCTCTAACATAGGAGTGGAGGGAGCACTCGTTGACAGGGGCATCCCGTAATAATCTTCATGACCCCAGGAATCTAAAGTATCGACACTGTTGGTTCGTGTGCACATGCTGTATGTCTCCACCGTCGCTAGAGGGGCCACCACCAGTTGAGGACCAGGTTCAAGGGCTGGTGTCAAAGAAGGACGGGGAGTGTTCCAAGCAGACGTGTGAGGAGTCGTTTGGGCGGACGCCCATGGGGTGGTCCCAGGTGTGTCGTACAAAGAGGTTCTTGAACGTGGTGGCGTGTCATACAGGGGCGTTTTTGGTGTTTCATACAGAGCAGCTCTTGTAGCAGCAAATGCCGCAGACAGCGATAAGGATGGGTCTGTCTTCGAAGAGGGTATGGAGCCATTTCTCGGTTTCTGCCCCAGCATATCTGGTGGCTCCCGGGAATAAGGTGCCCTGGGGACATCATAGATGTATTCCTGGGAGTCTCGACCCACCTTCCCTGAAAGATAAAACAACAAATATTAGTCTTCTTATTGACAATAGCATATGTGAGACAGCATTAGTGAACAGACTCAGTAGTTGAGTACATACATAACTGTTTCACCTTGAAAAACTATGGAAAATTAATGACAAGAAAAAAAGTTACTACTCAAGGTTTTCACATTAGTTATGTCACAGTAATAAGCTGCATATGTACAACACAGGGTCAGTTTTATCGCAAAATACCATCTAATTCTTAACTACATAATTCACATTTCACTAGCTTATTTAATTGTTACCAATTGAAATATATCATATTCTTGAAATAGTCGTTCCAATCAGTGACACACGTAACATAGTGTAAAGTTGATAACGGTAAATTAAACTAAATTTGGACTTCCTATCCCAATACTTTTTGTGTAATACATTCAGTAAGCATATCCTGCATTCCTAAGTGCAATGTGACATTTTAATCAACAAAGCCGGGGTCATTCTCCCGTTACCATTGCCAATTTAGGAAACCACAAAACCACAGCGTGTTATAAATGATTCATCCGACCGATCAGAAGTTAAATTTGTCTTTCAAAACTTTTCTCACACCCACTCAGTTGTGTATCGCTGCTACAAATGAAGAAAGTCACAGATTTTGGCTCTGGAGATTGTGGAAAACTCACACAGCTCTGAAAAATCCCTCCACATTATTCTGCAATCATTTTAAAAGCAATTAAGGAAATGTAATTTGATTGCAATTTGTTCTCTCGTTGGTGGCAGGCAGACCAGTAAATTTATAATAAAGCTCAAATTGAAAACAGACCTGTGCTTCATTTGTTTCTGTGCAGTCTAATTATATGGAACTTGTAGATTGGTCTCAATTGGTCTTAAAGGTGATCACATCTCAGCTATATAATAGTAATACCCTAATCTTTGGTAATATTAGCACTTCTTAGACAGCTGTTAGAGGCAGACGTAATGATGGGATGATCATGAAACATATATTAGCTGACCTACATGTATGTATGTATGGATGTATGTATGTATGTATGCAAAACCTGCATTGTGCTGTTTTAACATGGATTTTGAAGACAATACTTGTAGAATTCTTGCAATTATTCTGTGGTGGAAAAAAGACTAATTGTGCCCACACATATTGTAATATCTCTGTATAGTTCTTGAACACCTTCAAAATATGAATACATAAGACGTGTTTTAGTGATGAATCTGCCTCAGATAATCACTATTAAACTTGGACATCTTGTTCAACGACTCTCTCAATAATTATAACAGGCCGTTCATGGCCACCTAGATATTAAACAATAAATCAAACTGGATATTAACTAGGTCTCGCTGTCTATGTTGACCAGATGTCAGTCTTATTGATCTAACATCTTGTATATTTGAACCTCAGTAAACTATCTGTGGTTTGTTTGAGAACTCAAGATGAAAACTAATAAAAGAATATTGAATGCTATTGATTGGAGCTCATCCTCTAGTCTGATGTTCTCTTTGTCTAAATGGAAATTTATGGGAAGAGAATTAAGAAGGGGACCCAAATCCCAGGAGAAATGTCTAAAAATACACTTTAGAGGATAATGCTGTCTGGCTGCATGGTCTGGCATATAACCTAATAAGTTATACATGTATAACCTTCCAATGTAGCAAAGTCAATCAGACTAGAGTTGAATATAACTTAGAGCTATCTGAAAACCATATGTAAGGCTAAAGTAGTAATTACTACAGGCATTTCTTTCTTTTTTAATTTTAAAATTTAGGATTATTATTCACCCGGGCACTGTGGGCAGCCAAGTAAGTTACACTAATCGTATTGTTAGACTAGACACTATGATTTTAGTATTAGGATTACATATATATATATCTTGCCAGTAACATTACAGGCATGGTCAAATCTGAGAAGGCAATTTATCATGGACACACGTAATATAACATAATAACAAATGGGATAATTGGTTTACTCAGTAAACCCATCTTATATGTATTTCAACTATGAAAGTATACTCCCAGATTACATGAAACATGCTGTACTTTACAGGGTACAGTTATTTTCATAAAATATGGTTGACTCTAACCACCTGTTCCTGGCTGCAGGTAGAACTGGCTAAAGCCAGCTGCTTCTGCCTACTTCTAGCTAATAGTCGGCTAAGCCTTGGTAAATGTAAGAAATTTATCTAATATCAAAAATATGTACTTTTAGATCCAGCTTTGAGAAGCCAGCTATAGCCAGACAGTTCTGTTTAGTGCCAGGTAGCATCATATAGCAGAAGTTGTCTAGCTGTGTCTAGGTTCAATTTGACGGGCCCTTCTAATGAACTTCTTAATAAATGAAACTAACTGTATAAGCCCCGGAAGACGTTTGTCATGTACATTTATGACAGTGTTTGCTTAAATGATTAACTTCTCACCTTTACCAAACAGTGCACACAGGCCCAGCATGTTAAGTCCCTACTTGTGTGTACCTCTAGTGCTCAAGGCAAGTTGTTACTGGTATGAAATCCAGTTGTCCTATCAATTTATCCGTTTATGCAGTAAGAATAGCCTAGAACATCATGTAGGAAAGGACTCTTCCCCACTGATCCTGGAGCATGTATGCAACCTACACATATATGTTTATGTCTATGAGCACTGCGTCATGGCCTAAGCTTTGGCCTGCTAACACCATACACAGGAACCTGGATTCATGGCCATGTAGACTTGTATTGAATGAGTTCAAGTGTTGGTGATTCATACAGCTGGCCACCTGTGGTGTACCATTTAAAAGGACTAAGCATGGCTCAACCAGTATTGTACACCTATTGACCTCAAGTGAAGTGTCCAAAATATCCCAGTTTAGCTCGTTTAATGCTGTAAACAAAGTGGTCATGATATACGGGTGCTCCTGTATTGGCTTGTATTATTGTTATGATATGAGAAGACCAGAGGAGGATCACTGTACCATCCTGAGGCAGAGTTATAACTCAACCCATCTTCCTCTCTCAGCTAGAGAATGGGCAATTACATATATATGCATTGGAGAACAACAGACAAAGGAGAAGTATACAGGATTCACATGATCATGTGGACAGCATGATCAAAACATCTCAAATGATACCACATGTGGAGGTCGTGTCTTCATGGTTATCCTTGTTTACTGTCACAAAAATAAAATAAATAGAATCACAACTGTGAAATAACCAAATAAACCAATGGACTCACAATATTGTCTGGGTCCTATTGGTCAAAACAATGCTACAGACAGCTCAGGATAATTGATATGCTGTCAGAGGCAGACATAATGATGAGATGATGCCACCTCCTTAAACTATTTATCTAATGTTTATTTATATACATTGCTGAATTTTACCCAAAAACATGATGTTTTGTTTACCTAATCAAATCTCGTAGTCATGGGCATTTATTATTCAATAGGCATCTCCATGGCAACACGCACAGGCCGGAATCTATTGGTTCACCTGGGGGAAGAAGACGTAATGATGAGATGATATGGCTAAACTATATATATATTTACTCCAAGGGTTGGGGTCTCATCGACTTGTCTGCGTTACCTATTGCGCTTCAATCATGCTGCCTCAGTAAAATTTGAAATGATGTCATCGACGTTTTATTAGCATATTCAGGATATCCTACACACCGTTTATATATTTATAGAACTACTTTTCTGTGACGTCTATCAATAACAACACATAACAAATTTGTGTGGGATTCAAGGAATTCCTTTGATATGAAAAGTACATAGAACCTGTACGAAACATTTTCCAGAAGAACTTGGTTTAATAGCGTCTATTTTTATTGGGTATATCTATATTTACATATGGGTGCTTTTTTGGCAGTATATATGTATATATGTATCAGCTGAACTATTATAGAATATCAGAATATAGAGCAAGCCTAACCACAGTTTCAACACATAAAAAGCACCTAATTACGAGTAATTAGTCATGAACAAGCAAGCCAGCGTTAAGCTACCTACAGAAGTGATTTTATACACCATCCCAAACATAGTTGACTTTAGTTAACGACATGATTTTCAATTCAACTAAATTCAATACTATATATACAATGAAAATATATTAAATTTGCCTGTATATGTACAGACAGAGGCTACTAAACCTAATAAAAAGGGGAATTGATCTCATTTGTGCAAAATAATAAATAGGCACTCATACCAAAACGTCTAATCCTACAGAGACCATCTGAGACCTGCATAGCCAAAAGGTCACAATCAGTGAGTTGTTCTAACTTAATTATGAATAAATTTGACAATGTTTTTAAAACGTAATATCGTAAAATTATTTCATTAATTCGTGTCATGAGCATGACACCAAAAAGGGAAAAAAGAAAAATTACAAAAAAAGGACAAAAAAGGCTATTAACTTCCTTCTTCACATGCTTAATTACCCCATTATTCTATACACCTAAGTACAGCACATGTACACTACCCTACATGACAGCAATTTTCCAGTACAAGCAGCTAGCTACAAGTGCACATGTAGTCCTGCAGTGACCTGTGTTTAGGATAATTTGCACCTTCCCTCTACTAAAATACTATTGTACTAGGCCATGCAGGACATGCAGTGTCAGTTGCAACTACATTGTTATCCCTTGCATTCCTATAGAGGATTACCTACCCCACCTGACCTGGCCCTCTTAACACTGTTTAACCCCTTGTTTTCAAGAGTACATAGAGGGTATTATCATACTATTATGCATGGTGTTGGCAATACTGCGGCATTTGTTTGAACCAATTTAAGGCGATTCTGTTGTAAATTGGTTGTAAATAGGTGACAAGAACTACAGGATGAGATGTTCAATATTGTCAGTCAGTCAGTCTATCAGCCAGTCAGTCAGTCAGCCAATCAGTCAGTCAGTCAGTCAGCCAGCCAGCCAGCCAGCCAGTGCCAGTATACCACAATTATTTAAATTAAAAACTTATTGTTCAATCCAGTGTGGCAGTGTCTGTGAATACCAAGTGAATATTAATATTACCCGAGTCTTATCCCCTGAAAAAGGTCATTCTTTACACCTGCGTCAGGTCACTGGCTAGGCTAAGCGACCAACTCTACATTAGTTGAGGTCACATTATGAATACCCTGTGAATATGTAGCATAAATTGCAATACACCTGTACAGGGTAACAGCTCAAGGATGCTAGAGTAGTGTTGTAAGGAACTATCTAGCTAGATTAGGATTTTTTTTCAAGCCATTCACTAAGGTTAATTAAACCAATGCAATGTTTTCTTGTAAAATCAACAAATTCCATATATACACAACTTGAACCTTGTAAGTTGTAATGGACCTACACCATGCATGGCCCTTTTAAACTTCAAACATTTGCGCCTAAGTATTTCTTGTAACTTTTTTCCATTTTACTTTCATTTTGACCTCCTTGGAAAGTCAACAAAGCCTTGGTGTTTTTGCAAAGTGATACGTTATCTGGCCGTGGTGGGAAGGTGCCAGCCTAAGAGGTCCATTTTAGGATGACATGATCCATGAGGTGAATTCCCAAGCAATACAACCTCAGTCAACCCGTTTAACAATGTTTAAGGGCTTCCTATGAATATATATTCAGGGCCAACCTCCCACTGCCCTGAGAACAGGAGAAAGAAGCTATTGTCGTGGGAATGAATATTTTTGTGCCCTCTCTCATTACTCATTGTAAAGCAGACAAAAGCTTACAAAAAGTTTAGTACAAGCTTCAGGCCAATGTGAAGGGTGCACTAAGTTTTCATAAGGAGGCTCTACACTATAAAAGCTCCACTTCAGCAAGGAGCCATGTCTCAAGACTGTATATCCTTCGTTATTCCATATAAGTGACATTGTATATGCGTCTGAATAGCATTCCATGCATAACCACATTGACAAGTTGTATATAAAAGTATACTTTATCAAATAGAAAGGCCTTGTCCAAATTGCTGTCTTAACTATATTACCGTGACCAAGGTCTAGATGAATCCAAAGTTTGGATCCAAAGAGCCCCACCGTCTCAAGACTCCACCTCATGTGCTCAGCCATTCATTAATTTGGCAGGATGCCTTACGACTATATTCTGAATTGACTTGCAGCCAATAGTCTGGTTTATCATGTAATTGTGACATATATACACGAATACATGTATGTAAATATTTAGCTAAATATTAGCAGCCATAAGCTTATGACTCCATGTTTATTAGTAACAAGTACAAGATCCAGACAGTCAGACATAGATATATAGTCTGTCATGTAGATATTAAAATTGTATGTCAGTGCTCAAAATGTAATTATCACCAGAGGCATCTATTCTGTACTTCCCGTATTAGATCAACTAAAACCCCAAGTTTTTAACTGTGGCTTTTGTTCAATTCTCCATTAAATCCAACCTTATGACCTTGAATGACCTTGAAAACAAGTGACACCCTTGAGCAATTAGTTTTCCGAGCGACACCATTGGCCTCCCTTGCGTTAGTGACAACATAATCATTCCTTGGGGCTGTAAGTCAGGGCTTGTGACCTCCTAGAGGTATTAAACTATAATTTCAACCCTGTGTAATTGCAGCTTTGGGTTATTTGCTAACCGCAAAATGAATGGATAATTGGATATAATGTAGTAGAATCAGACTTGTTATTATAGCTTGGATGAACCTTGGATGAACAGAGATATTATAGTATATCATCAGTATGATAGTAGTAATATCTGTACATGTAATTACAGTCTGCATAAACTGACAATTGGAATGGGTTTATTTTGTAGACATATTTGAAGTATACAAGTCAAGAACATAATTAAAATATTCAGACTAACAATGATAAAGTCTAGATATGAATGTACTCTATTACCCTGCTTATAAATTATATATATAAATACTATCTTTGTGGCTTACCAGTCATAAGTACCACTCCAACCAACCGTCAATTCTTTTTTTTTTGCTCTTAAAATGTGGCCCATTATGTGGATCACCACAGGACATGTCGCCATAAGGTGAGAAGGTGCTATGTTGAAAACACTCTCTACTCGAACATAACACCCTAGGGTGAAAGAAATTCTACCAAGCAATGGGTGGACACTATGGCTCCCAACTTGTCTTATTCAATTTTGAATAACATAAACATGATATTAGACATATGGGAATGTTTAGAGTGTTATTGGATCGTAAAATTGCTCGATAATGCAGAATTCCCTTGAGAAATATAGAAATATATAACATATGGACTGACATAAACATTGACACCAAACGGCTGGCACAGAAAGAGCTATATTAAGAAATAATAGCTGACCATTATACCTTCCATATAGGATCATGTACACAGAACTGAACTGACAACATGCAAAGATGTTTTGACCGTAATCACACAGATGACACTCCAGTGGTAATATGACTATAGCTATAAGTAGGATTCAAAATAAATGTCCACCTGTTCTTCGATCATATTTAGCAACAGATGGCATGGAGCAGCACAAATTGACATACACGTTTCTAGCTAATAAAAACACTTCTTGTTTGCTATATTCTCCATATTAATTTCTGCTGCTTCTTTGTGGCCACGCATTTAATATCTAATGGCAAAAAATTATCATTGCAAAGATAGGAAACTTGAAGTTAATTTGTACAGAGAGCTGTCAGAAAGTTGGTCTTCGACTTTTTGTTAACATTTATATCTATTTTGTGCTTCTCCATAACACATTTAGTGGACATTCATTCTGGATTATATTTAGTGGACATTTATTCTGGATTATAGTACAACACTACATTGCCACGCTAAGCTGTTAATTGTTATGAGGAGCTTGTCTATCTGGCGGTCCTGAGTTCTATTCCTAGTCTGGACACTAGTGTTATTGTGTATGAGCAGCATAACTCATATGGACAAGATGAGGGTGGTACATACATGATCAGCTGAATGATGCAAGCCAGCTGACAGTTGTTCACTCCTTGGATAAATTAGGAACTAATCAAAAAAATGCTTCGAAGTAGCACTATGCGATACATCAATAAAATCTAAGATAATCTATCTATTTACACATATATTGAACAGAATATATATCCACATGGTCTAGTTGCAAGATTTGTTTGCATCATGGATTTAGTCTTATCGTCTCATCATTATGTCAACCCTCCGAGAAGACATATCAAGTGACCAAAAGGTAAATAGCATCCCAGATAGCATTCCAAATTGTGTCGACGTCAGCCACATCAAAACAATGTAGAAACGACGCTGGCCTGATTTGGAATGCTTTCTGGGATAATTCCTTGGATGCATCATCACACACACTTTGCACTGTTTGATCTCATCATTACATTAGCCCTTTAGTAGCTAAGAATATAGTGAGTGTCCCTATAATAAGCCCATTACATCTATTGGATGACGGTGAGGGCTTAGCGCAGTGGTAGCTGCATTTTTTAGCTTCCAACCACTGGGTCCGGGGTTCGATTCCTGGTCAAGCCTATCTTAGTAAGTTGGATGGCTGTTTCATCTTTCATCCCATTGCCATGGTCCCTGCCTGTCTTAATTAGCTCATCAGGTGCAGAAATACAGCCCTAATTCAGCCGCCCCACCCACATCCATTGGACGTGGATTGACACAGACTGTTCAGAAATCCAAGACTTCTATCAAGAGAAACAAACACCAAAGAGCACATGGATCTAATCAAATAGCAGTTCAGATTTATCTCCATCAATTGGATATCAGCACCCACTTGAGATTCCCTTGTCTATCAAATAACATGTCAGTTATAAACAAACAGTTTGTTGTTCCAGTTTCCTTGAGGTCATGATTCATAAGACAGACTAGCAAGCAGGTTGGCCTTGTGACCAAAAATGTATGTATAATGACTTCAAGCTATTTTTCTATGTGTGGGCAAAGAATAGGATTATAAACACCACACAGTGGATTGCAATGCTTATCATTATTATAATCTTATATAGTGTTTTATTGTTTTTGTATAATCATGTCACTATGTAGACCGAGTAGACCAGTAGGCCAAAAATGTACCCTTGGAAATTCCAGTGATATTCTATTAATAATTTTTTTTCCATTATATTTATACCTCAAACACAATAACTCCTAATCAAAAAAAACATCTGTGTAAATGTAAATCAGTTCAAAATATTCCATTTTGTGTGTTCGATAAGTCTGTAAGGCTTTAGATTTTTAATCAATAACTGAAAAATCACATGGCAATCTTTATCAAAATGTTCACTTGAAAACCAGCGAATGTAATTTCAAGAAGCTTGACCTTGTTTTAGTCACCTTCAAGGTCATGTCCTGTCAGAGACTGTTTCCTCTGCAAAACATAGTTCATTCAATACACTATTACTATAAGTACCTTTGCTATCTATAGGACAATATGGCAGCCCAGATTCATAGAGCAAACAGTTTACATCCTTTCTTTCAACACACACCTACCAAACCGTTTCTTTCGCCATCAATTTTGTTGTCTCTAAGTGCCTGTTTTTCACCAAGTAATGGCAGAAATCCATGGAATTTTAAAACACTGGATCCCTGATGGCTCAGAAACATACTCTTCTCATCACACCCCAATTACATTCAGACAAAACTCACAATAGTCTTAAGTAAGTTTGCAAAATGGTTATTTAAGATAAAACATGATGTTATATTAAAATAAAACATTATGTTATATTACCCAAGGTTATATTTCTTGTGGGAATATAAACATGCTCCAATTGCTAACAAGAATTCCAAAAGTTCTGAAAATGGCTCTTTTGTCTCTTCTCTGCATATCCATGCAAATATATGTGGCACTACTACAGCCAAAATCATTGAGTTGAAAACTAATTTCATAGACTTGGAAGAAAAGCTCCAGATGACGTCATGTGCATCCAGCCTGAACTCCCCATTAGCTAAGGGAATCACTTGGCCAATGGGAGTCCTGGATCCATGTGACGTCACCTAGAGTTTAGCTTCAAAGACTATAAAATTTGTTTCCAATTGAATGAATTTGGCTGCAATCATCATGTATACCTTAAACTTACTGGCACGGTGTACTTTTTGAGTGAATGCATTGCAAAAAAAAGATTCATTATATTCAGCTGCAAAAAAAAATATAAAATAAAAATCATGTATCCAGGTCACTCTTTAAGCTCGATATATATGAATTGCATCATTTTTAAACACATGTAGCTGCCCTAAACAATTATCCATTTTTCACAGCTGGCTGCACTAACATTTTAACTATTCATGCTCACGAGCATCATCCAATTTGATGCATTAGAGAGAGCAATTCACTCCATCGCACGAGTTGGTGTTTACTCTTAGGATTGAGGTTGCAACAGTTGACAGAGGAATGTTTTACATGCATTATAAGCATTATTTATCTCCACTTCTAGTGCATCTGTCTATTAAATGCAGTGGCAGTCATTTCCTCTCCATGCTAATGGAGGGAGGAGTATGCATATATGTTAGGATGTTATGTAGCCCTACTAGGCCAATGTAAACATTGTTAAGTAATTTTGGTGTCATAAAGAACAAAACAGTCATTATTATCCACAAGTCAATAAAGATTTTTGAACTTGAACTACTGGTAACATGGCACACATTTTCAACTGATCACAATCATCTATTTAAAACTACAATAAATTTTTTTGTTTTAACGTTCCAAAGAAAGGAACTGCAAAGTTAATAAAATGTTATAAATATTAAATGACTTGCAATTTCATGCACAAACTAATTGCAATTTATGATTATATATTTTGAGAGACATGGCCCTTGCACCTGTTGGGTGCAATGAAAAAAACATTTGACTTAGTATTCATGGAGCATTATTTACATTGCTTCATACTGACTGCAGCATTTGTATTCATTTTTTAACAACACAATGCATACATAAGCACATTGTTTACCATAGTTTTTTTGACTGAAGAATTCACAAATACTGCACAAAAAATAGTGAACTTTTTCCTCAGCTGTTTCCACATTGAACAATATGTTGAATCACCATATTGACCACATTGTGCAAAATCCTAATCATATTATACAGTAAATATAGTCATGCATTTGGATTAGCTGTATAACATTTTAAAGCTAGCAATAGTGGTATCTATAGGCTAGAACTATAGTATCAATGATCCCCAACTTCAACGCTACCACAAATACGTGGGCTAATATCATCATAACACTTTTATACTATCAATGTTTCAATATTTCTCTTTTCATATCATATTCTGATCTCATTACATCGACTCTATCATATCAATATCATCATATGGGGCCAATAATAGGCCTACCAGGCCTATATCAATATTATCATTATTTCAGCCTAAAAAAAAGTTTAATTTCCCAACAAATGCACATGATTAATGAGTCATCTATGGTCAAGACAGCAATATATATTTCTTTGGCCAGTTTATATGCCTATATTTAGTTTCTATGATCCCTTTGATCCCAAGAATGCAGAGAATCGAGTTAATTTGATCAGAGGTCATGACCTCTAATTGCGAGAGGGCCATGCAGTGGTAGTAACCAGTGGTTACTAACCACGTGTGCATATTCTGTGGGTTTCCAAGCTAATAAGTATTGTAATCAGTGTGTAATGAACATGAATTTGTCAACATTGTCTTCTTAATAATTTATTTTAGTACAAAATATGTACAATTACTTAGAAATACGTTTCATTATATAGTATTGATAATTTGATCATTTATTCATGTTTAGACAAATACAATTAAAAACATGTATATATTGTTTTGTTCCATACATAAAGGTTTTTATTCACTTGAAAGTTGTATGGACCAGAGACTGGCACTGTGCAGAGTGATAATGTAAATGGATGAAGATGAGAATGGCTGAAGATGGATGAGGATGAATACGTATTATGATCATGCAACAAGTTGCATGAAATTACAATATGGTGGGTAGGGCCCTACACTTGGCATGTGGGCTAGACTAAAGTAAAGAAATGAATAATCAAAAATTGCATGTTGGACTAGATATATCTACATGGCCTATACTACAGTAACTGGCACTGCTAGTGCTAGCTATGAAATGTAGGCTAATTCTGGAGAATCTCTCCTGGCTTAACTAATGCACTGGGTATAGCCTATTAATTATAGTATATTATGTGAAATTGAATTATATAAACTATAATATATATCTAATTAGAATTGGATCTCCATGCATGAAGATGACATGGAATTCCCCTGACCAACGTCCCACGATGAATTTCAAAAACAACAAACTTTTTGTCAACTGAAACGGGTCAATGCTTCGAAGTTTGACCAAAACTGAGAGAGTAAAACGACCCACCTTCGTCTGAAAGTTTCGTCGACTTAGTTCCCATGGCTTAATGAGTTAATCTAACACCTCCAACGGTAAACAAGCTCCTTGACACGTGCCGTGGTAGATCTATGACACTTCCACTCAGTATGACGCGTCATTTTGACGCCTGACACCTGCATTTGGTGCGTCATAACAAACGCAGACGACACTTGAAGCGCAATGATACTTGTGAAATGTTCAGTGATGTGGAGCGCAGGACCTACTTTCCCTCGCCCTCGAATACATGTGTCATTCAATTCAGCCCACATGTATAAATAGACACATCATTCCTATGCATTGTTCGTCATGTCCCAGGCATCAGAGCTCATGTTTTACTTGAATATTTCTGAATGAAAAAAAACACAAGAAAAATGCACTGAATACTGCAGTGCTGATCGCACCGTCCACACTATTCATTCATATGTCACGCGTCAAAAAAGATAATAAGATTTAAATATAATTTTGGCAGAAAAATATATTTAAATCCAACTGATCATATAATAACATGCGCCTGCTGGTGTTTATAAATGCAAAATATGAAACTCACGATCAATTGTCATACGTATATGGATATATATATGACTAATGAATTTTAAACACATAACACCTGTGTTGGAGAAACCAATGACATTCACATGTGCAAGGGATTTGCATAATATTATAGGCTAAGTACTATATTTGTATGTAAGTTAAAATGTATAAAATATAAACGACCTATAATGATTGGAAAGGATTTACTCAAAACTTGTGACACTAAAGTTCTATCTATCGATCTATCTATCTATCTAGCTATCTAGCTAGCTATCTATCTATCTACACACTTCGACTTGTGCAGTGTGATAGGCCTACATATAATTAATATGGGACAGTTCTAGAAATTATCGTGAAGTTTAGTAAAAGGTCATTGTTATTATATGCAGGTGCCCCCCCCCCCCCTTTCATTTCCCTGTTGTTGCACACATTGTCACTTACAGGTTTTAGGGCCTCAGGGCAATAGTCAATAACAGTTTTAATGACGTATCAAACTGTTAGCCCACGCGAACACAATCTCTGGAGCTATGAACCTGTGGCCTCCTGCCCTGCAGCTAAGAGTTCTCTAGGATGACATGTAGACATGATGTTGTTGTCTCGGGCTGTCAGATGATGCACACTTACTGTAAGGTTTCACAAAATACAACGTATAATAGCTAAAAAAAAGATGCTGTTTCAAAAAGGAAATAACTAGGTGGGAGGTGGTGTTTGGATAAATCAGAAGTTCACTCATGAATATGGAACTGAAGATTTTTTTTTCCCCCTTTATTTTTATTTTATTATATGATTCCCCCCCCCCCCCCCCAAGATTTATTCATATTACAGAAACCCATTATTGTCTTATATCACGAGGTATACGGAAAGGGTCATACTCTATGATACACATGTTATAACTTTTTTTCAACATTCCTGGTCAAATAAGCTTGGTTCTATCAAATAAGCTTGGTTCTATTAGTAGAATCTCTCCGATCAAGTCACTACAAATAATTATAATCCAGGGGCAAAATGGGCAGTTAATTTATATATTCAATTACATGATGTTCTGTTACCTTAACTGCTTCGAAATAGCAAATTAGTGAGGTGCTTCTTGGCAATTCTCATATATTTCGTCATTACCAAGAGGTCCTTGTCATACCCCAAGAACATATATATCCACACACAGGAAGTTTGCTTCACTGAAACCTGAACCCACATTCTATTAGCATTAAACACACAAAGAACCCATAAAACTAACCTGTCAAAAGAAAAGAAAAACTTTCATAAATCACCCATTTCCTGGCACCCTGATTTCTTGGCATGTGTTACATACCCTTCCTGGCAGGCACCCCGTGGGTTACGCGTGGCTCTATTTGCCCCATGAGGGTTGTAGATCCACCCTTAAAACCCCTGAGGTATGGGTTTATAAATGCCTTTCTGTGTTTCACCTGCTACAGCTATCTTACTCTCAGTCTAAATACTTGCCACCCCTGCCGCATTTGATGGCACATGTTCATATATTTGATGTCAAGAAACCTACAGGAATCAATTAAGAAGGTTGGGAAGATCTCGTCTTCAAGGAAAGTGATATGGCATTACGTTACCCCCAATGTATGCAACAAATGTATGCAACAAATTTCTTCCATTATGCAACGTTTTTGATGTTGACATACCCATGCAGTCCAAGGTCGTGCCTCATTAGTTTCTTACAATCCTATGCTGAGGCAAGTAAAAGACCCCACACATAGGGTAAATGTGTAAAATGGCGTGGACTCCAAAGCCTTCTCATCTCATCATTACGTCTGCCTCTGGCATGCAGCTGGTCATATAAGCTGACTATGCTACCTGCCTTCCTTTTATTGTTTTTTTCTTGATGATGATTTTAATGACAATGATGATAATAATGATTTGTTAATGACAATGATGAATAAAGTTCTGAAGTTCTAATTAATAAAGTTCTGAAGTTCTGAAGTTCTGATGAATAAAGTTCTGAAGTTCTGACTAAGCTTCAGACCCAGTAGCATAGACATAGAGTAATATTGTACCATACATTAAACCTCATTATTAAGACACTGTATTTGTTTACAATTAATGTCACGACAGTCAGACACGCCCAGCATTGCAATAAATTCCCATTTCGATGGTGTGGAAAACATCGAACACTAGTTTATCACAATCCTTAGGCGTTTTCATAGATGCCTAATTTATACTTTGGCAGACTACGTTCTGTACACCGGAAGCAGAGTGTTTACTATGTTTATAGTAACCATATATTCACACATTTATATAACAGTCCAATTTTCAATAAACGCTGTTACATTTTTGATGCTGCCATCATTGTTTATCACACGTGTCAGCTTTTAGCATAATAACAAATATAGCAGGCCTGATGGGATGCACACTGAGTTAATTTACACCAACAAACTAATTGATAACCCATAAATGACAGTACCATCGTTCTACAGCATTCTATATATTTCTAAGGTATCCATCCACACTTTTAATGAATATTTAAAACACTTGACATCATCTACACATCCTGAGTCATCTGCATGGTTCCAGGATAGAAACCTTGCCAGAGGCCACGATAATTCCATTCTGCAACATTCTTGAGGTCATTCAAATCACTACAAATGGAAATTCACTGATTAGAATCACATGAATGTCATGCTTCGAGAGATAAAAGGGTGTAGATCTAGTAAAGATCAAATCCAGGGTTTTTGATATAGACCAGGCTACATTTGTCCCAATGGACCATGTTGCCCCAAATGCATATTGCCCCTAGAGGAGGGTATGGTCCCTATTGCCCCTTATAGGCATATGGGACTAATTGATTAATTAGATAACAACTGGATCACCGGATTTTTTCGTTAGTCTTTTCAAGTAAAAGGCAAATATAAGGTTTCCTATACTAGAAGAGTAGACTGCATGCACTGTTCTCCCAAGACAAAAAATATAAAGGTGGTAACTGAAGAATTGTCATAGTTATGGTTATCATTTAAAAATCATATGTGCAGATCATCAAATGACAGTCTGTCATCTCATAAAATGACTCGAAATTTGCATGTAATGGCAGATAGACTAATCAATTTCTAAAATATTAAATAAATCTATTCAGTACAGAAAAATACCAGCCTACTTTGCTCATTGGTCGGTTAAAAGCACAGGCCGATGATAAAAACACGACCGTGAACTACTCTTTGAACCTATGTTTTTTTTTCTTTGGTATGCTCCTTTATTTTTTGCTCAGTTTCATGGTTGTCTAATTTCTTGATTCTTTCAATCCATCTCAAAACATGTCCAAGTGCCAACCACAGCAAATAGCTGCAAATATGTCTTCTGTTGGCAGTGTTGCTGTGTTCTACCATGGTTCTGCCACTCATAATGAATGAATGCATCAACACTGGGGAATTCATGGCTACTGACTCATGGTTGTCTGCTACACCTCCAGAATCTTACAGATAACACTTGGGGCAGCTTTCTTGCTGTGAATGTAGATTTGTATGAGTCAGGTGCAGTTGCTAAGATGATGATGTGAGTGATCTTATGCAGGAATCTAAGGGTGTTATGCAGGATCATACAGCTGCAGTATGTTGATCCATGGTTGGTCCTAAGTGTTCATCAGATGGCACAATTCGCACAGAAACGCCCCTGTCCAGGTGCATGTACAGCACAAAGGCAATCAGCGCATTCCAGGGTGCTTACGTTGCGTAGGGTTAACACATGTATCATAAAATAGAGTATTTTCAATTCAGCAAAACATATATCCTTCCTCTCCTTTTATTACTCATTTTGCTTTTCAGACATAGTAGATCATAACTAACTGATTCCGTAAATATAATTTTCTCTGGGAAATAACAGAAGTCAACTAAATGATAAGATGTTTCAAATACACATTAACATGCACTAAAAATACTGCAACTAGGATGCAGTGTGCTTCAGCCAATCAGAGTCAAGGGCGGGAACTTTTTCAGCCAATAGAATTGCAGTATTCTATCATAGCCACCTGGTGGAAATATAGAGAACCTTCCGTGAAAATCCACTATTCATACTGCACATTTCGACACATCAGCAGTAGTTCACACCATGAAAATCTTTTGTCTCAAAGCATGCAGCTAACTTTGCAGTAATTTCACATTTGGACATTTTGACTGTGTCTTAAAAGAATGACCCCACAATTGAAAGGTTAGTAATAGCCATGCGCAGCCTTATTTAATGTCAATTAGGTCTGTGTAATATATTATGCAAAATGAAAGGTTATGAAACTTCTCAAGGAAGATGGAAATTTCTTAAGACAAGAAACATTTCACATTAACTAAGGCTGGCTAAATTGATTCCTAGATAAGTCCATGATAAAGTTGACTAACTTTAACTTGTTAGTCACAAATGGCTACAGGAGTTCAGTAAATTTACAAATACTATAAACAACGTCAAGTAGATAATATTTTTTGTTTAGCCAACCATTTAGAATGAATATAAAAGTAAATAAAATTCGCTAAAATTATTCCAAAATTGTAGTTTGTTATGAATTTTGGATGGATGATCATTCATAGCTTGGATCCAAAGATTATAGGCATATCGATTTTATAATGCTGCTACCGTGTGCACATGAAAGATAAGAGCAGGCAATTTGGAGGCCAGCAATATTTTAACCTTTTTGCAGTGATGAACGGTTAAGTTAACCAATGTTAACCGGCAGGACGTTAGTGGGGCTAGGGTTGACCTTAAAGTTAACAAGTTACATCAGTGTTACCATGGAGTCCATGGTGTTACATGGACCACACATGTCAAGGTAGATACACTTGGTCCACAGAAAAAAAAAATCAAGTAAAACTGAGAAATGAATAACAGATGCAAGGGAACAAAACTTATTAGGAACAGGTTTCAAAAGTCAAGATTTCAAAAGTAGGCTGGTAGTCTAATCTTGGAAGAAACATCTTCCAAGGTCTAATGCTGGTATTGTATACACAAGAACTAGAGTAGCTATTATCCTAACTCTCTGGGAGTCCAGGGATCGATAACCTGGCTGAGCCATTTCATTCAGGTTTCATATATTGCATGAGCTACATTTTAACCACCCAGTTGAGATTTGCCTCAAGAGTTCCCAGGCCAGGATTTGAACTTTAAACCTGAGGAAAGGCTGATCTATATCCTTACCATGTGCTCTTGCTCAATACTAGACAAACTTTAGCAAAACGTCTGTGTCCAGTGATTGTGATAAACTGCGCGGATTTTTCTCTGCACACACAGATCATCCCACTTAATCTTTCTGTGTCTTTACTGCATATTCTAGATCCTAATTTATTCACTTTTAATTAGCCTGTCATTTGGCAAGTTTTCCCAAAGGTACGGACCAATGTATATTAGCAGAAATGGATAGAACTTCCAGCAGTAGATAGAACTTTCAGCAGAACTTTCAGCAATGGACAGCACTTTCAGCAATGGATAGCACTTTCAGAAACGCATAGAACTTGCAGCAATGGATAGCATTTTCAGCAACGCATAGAACTTGCAGCAATGGATAGTACTTTCAGCAAGTGGTCCATCCAGGTCCAATAAACAAAGTGCAACCTGAGTCGCTGCATCAGCAGATCAGCAGGTCATCCTTTAGTGGCCAGTGGGTTTGATGGATCAGAAGTTATTTGTGCAGTGTGCTTGTCTTGTGTTGACATACCTGCAAAGTATCATGCCCAGCAGCAGTGGGCAACTAGACTTATATTGGGCATGACATTGCAGAGGTATATTGGGCATGGCATACTCAGAGGGCCAAAGTGCTTGTACTTAGTAATTGTCGAGACATTGGCGATTTGTAGTGCCAAACGCCTAATGGTGTGATATCATATTAAGATAAAACTCCATGGTCTACAGAAACAAAATTACTTAGGTGGGTATGCTTCATAATTGAGTTTAATCGTATCCATTAAAGAGCTATGCTGTGCTTATGTTCTGTACTTCCGTCATAAATTATCATATTCCTTGTGTATATGACCAAATGACTAATCAGCTGATATTATAACAACTTGCCCAAAATAGCTAAACACTTAGTTGATGTAGCAATTTTAAGCACAAAATGCAATTAATTAATAATAAGTCCATAAAAATATGAGCATTAACATAATTATTAAGTATCTTTATTGTGGTCAATCAAAGACCGTACGTTCAGTATATATGGGGTATATATGGGGTCTTTGGTTTAATACTAATATATTGTAACTCAAACCACACTCCCTTATGAGGACAAGTGGAAAGCATGTGGAGGGCAATTCATGTTCAACTAGCATGAAACATGCTTTATTGAACACCATAGATTACATGCCAAAAGCAATTGAGGAAACAAAAAGTGTTAATACAACCACTTTGATAGATCACTTCACGGGTCAATGCCTGCTATGATCCCAAACAAATAGCTCACAGTCAACTGTAAATGATATAGAGACCTCAGCACACGAGGGAATTGGTATAGATACTGAAAGGTTTATTATTCTATAAATATCATAACTGACACTCAACGACTTCGCATCAAATGCTTTATATAGCATTATCGCAGCATTAAATGCGAGTTACTTGACGGAGCTGAAGTCACTTTTAAAATCTATATTTATTTTAGATGTAGGTTGAAAACAATCAAAACACAATTGACAGCTCAAAACATGTACAGTGTACATCAAAAAGTCCTTAATATGTTAGATATTGCTATTTTACGAGCAAATACAGTATACCGACTTTATAGCAATTCAACACAGCAGAAAAATGTTTGTGTTGTCAGATGACGTTTTTCTCAATTGTCTATTTTTGAAATTTCCTTGAATCTTATTTGGTACAGAAATATTAAGCATTTAACTATTCACTTCAATGATTTAGTAGAGCTCTCTTAGTTGTAAGACCCGAATTAAATCCACAACTGCCACATGATAAGACTACTAGGCTAGGCTAGAGCTTTTATAATCATATAATCACTGGCGTATTGCCCCCCCCCCCCCCGTACTAGCATAATTTATATACGTGGCCCACGAAATTACAGACAGAGACACCTTAAAAGTAATCCGCCAGTGCATATGATATTCATATCTAAAATGTTATTGGGGAATCGTAGCCATTTTAGCCTAGTACAACAGCAAAATACCATGCATGTACCAGTGTGTCCTTGCACATTATTAGTTCTGATTTTTTCAAAAATAGCTCAGAGACCATTTATAGGCATTAGCATGTGGTACTGGCATTAGCAAATGTATTGACAAAGTCTATCTGTATATAACTATATTATCATGCATCTTACAGTCGGAGGTCACCAGACTTTATGCTTGACTTGAACGTGTCTGAGCCCACATAAATTGTATATCAAAGCCTTCCAAATATTTATAGCTGAGAAACTGGCTGTTTTCAAAGTTTACAGAACCCTACATAGCCAATCAATCATCGGGATTAAGGGCCTCAGTGACCTGGTTATTATCAACTGGTTAGTCACCTATTATAGGTCACCTGCATATGGTAAATGATCATGCACCATTTGACCTCACCAGGAAAACAATATAAAAAAATATATAGTAATCATTTTAGAGGTTACATTTCCTTGTTTTTGTCACAAACACTGTTAATTATCTGTTTTACACAGTCCAGTGAAAGCTGTTGTGTCAAGGTTCAGGATGTGAGAGGTGTGAAGCTGCTTTGTTTTAGTTTGTTGAATGTGAGATATCCAGGAGGATATGGAGTTTGCAATGAACAGCTGAAGAGAAAGGACCATTTTATAAGCTAGTTTAAATTGAATATTACAAGGAAGTGGATATTTATTATGTTTATACAAGCTGCAAAGGAAATGATTACTTGGAGTGTTTTGTGAGCTGATCTGGCATTAGTAGTGGATGGCCTGGAGTGCTATTGATGTTTGTAAGTTTTCATTATTATATTGCACGGTTTTCTATGTTTAATTTACAATGTAAATGACACTTAAGTGATTGTGATAGTAAGCCATGTATCTGTATGTATTATGAGTTAATTAATGTCTATTTAATATAGAAGGTAAACTTGTAATGGATGACAGATGAATTTGTATTGATGTTAGTATATCTATAGGTGTCTGTTTGTCCATTATGTCTGTCATGTCTGTCCATTTTTATGTGTGTCTTATACTTAGTTTGTATTTTTTGTAACAATTTCAGATTCACCGGTCTGCCACCGCGTGCTAATAAAGCTTTAGACTCTACCACCGCTTTTTTGTGTCATTCTGCCTGCACATCACTTCACATTATCCTTTTATTAAACATTTGAATTCCTCGTACTTAGATAACTCATTAATTTTCAATAATGAACTTGTCTACATATTTATACATTTGTTGAGATATTGTGATGTGATATTGTGTTTGACAAACACCCACAGCAACATATATACAAAAGAAATAACACAGTGTATTATAATGGAACACATTACAGACCCAAAAAATACATCAAGAATCATCTAGAACAGCTGGCAGTCTATATTGTGATAGATTGTTTGTCACATTTTTGTGACATAATTATACGAGGAAAAAAAAGTGGGATGGGTGGCTCCAGCAGTACTATTCACAGGATCCACCAGAAAATAACATAAATGCATGGCAGATGAAAGGCTATTTATAGGTCCTAAATACCACGTCCACCAAGATGGGTGACATGGGTGACATGAACTGAGGTTAGTATTGTTTGTGAAGTTCTCTTTAATGTCATGCACTAAAAATTAGAAACACTCAACATCAGCATTGCCTGTTGTACACTGTATCATACTGGCTGTCCCTTGTACTCAGTGTCTAGGCTGGGGCAAGTAAAAAAAAATCCCACCCATGGGGTAAATGTGTAACATGGGTGGACTCTTACTCTCTCTCACCTCATCAATCAACCCTTGATAGCGGCAAGAACTTGCCTTAGAGGGCTGCACTTCCAATATCTATCTATCTATCTATCTATCTAACTAACTAACTATCTATCTAGAATAAACAACAGATGTCTATCTATCGATCTATCTATCTATCTATTTATCTATCTAACTAACTATCTATCTATCTAGAATAAACAACAGATGGTATGGAGAATTATGATACATCTGAAGTCGTTCTTACCACGGACTTAATAGTGGATTTTCCATTAAGCTCTTTGATACTTCTGCTAGGTGGCTACTGGCAGAATGCTGCAATCCAATTGGTTGCACAGCTTCCCGCCTTAGGTTCTGATTGGTTAAAGCATTTGAGGGGACCCCAAGCAGCAGTATTGCTAGTGCATTTTAATACATAGTTGATGCCTTATGTTTTAATGAATTGTGTTTCTTTCATTTAGCAAGTTGTGTTCAAAATTTAATTATTATGAAAACTATCTTGCAATGAACAACAAATTGAGTAGTAACAGAATAAGACAGACTTTTGTAGTGTCACAGTTTGAGGTGTTCTGTGGAAATAACCTAATTGGTGCAGATGTGACATTTTGTCTCTATGCTAGTGGTCTGAAGCTTATAAATAGCCTATAGCCATATGTGTTGTTGTTTAAAGCCAATTATAGCCCATTATTGCTCTTTGTGACTGTTTGCTAACAATTTAAAGTATAGTTTGCTTTCTTGTCCTTAAAATTGACTTTATCGCATTTGACAGTAAGGCAGACCTAATGATGAAATGACACAGGTCGTTACACAATCTCGGAGGTAAATCTCCACCAAGGGTGGGTTCGTTGCCTCAGCATAGACCCAGAATTCAACAGCAATCCAAATAATCTATGCAATGTATGGACAAATACTTTTCTTCTCTAAAAGCAACAACAAAATTACTCATGAACAGAATACCATATTTTTGTAGCAAGCCAGCAGGTATGGCAACCATGTCAGCGATTCAGCTTAATTTTTAAACAGCATTTCCTTCAGTCTTTCTCAGATGTTTAAGAAACTCAGCAATTCCCGAAGCAGTGGGCGTGTACACACACAGAAGATCCCCCTACCGCTTGGCTGTACACCTTTTGCCAAGCCCTGGGGTGTGGTACTATTTTATTTTACCCCCTCAGTGTTCACTGTGTAGTGGTTCAGATTTTAGCCATGAAGTTTCTCCACCACAACAACTGTGGAAATGACTTCTTGCACTTGAGTACATCAGTTGGCTGCTGCTGCAGCTGCAGGGATGAAACTAGATTCTGTAAACATTTTGATTCCATAACCTTACATCATGAGGTCTTACTCATCGCAGTGCAACATCACCTTGATGCATGATGCTGAGGATAACAGCATACAGGAAATCAACATCAATCATCCCACACAAGTCCTATCTCTAACATAACATAGATAGACCCAGTATTTATAACCAGAAAGCAATCTGGCAATGTCACTGGTAATTCGGTAATACCTTGGTAATATTACTGAGAATAACTGATACTGTAAAGATGTGTATAGTACTTCAAAGGCATTTCCTTGAACTTAAGATTATGGTATGAGACCTTGCTACACAACACAGCTACAGACCTACACTAATTGGTTAACATTAGTGCTTACCAAACATAAATATGAAGTACCGTTCATGACACTAAATGCAATATATGACCTTGACTCTTAAACTTAATTACTTTGTTGATGGTTAAATGTTACACATCTAACTGCAATGTTTACAAACAGTTCTACTTCAGTAGGCTGCATGATCATCTGTTCCTGAATCAGATAATATTGAAACTAAATTGTTTAAAAAATGTGCTTCGTATATTTTTCTCCCACGGTATTATGAACATGACATGACCCAACCAATATATAATGCCTTAAGGAAACAAAGGGGGGGGGGGGGTTGGGGTAGTTCAAGTTGGAGAGGAACCTAGCTATATATATATATATATATATATATTTTTAGCCTGTCCTCTTTTGCCCTCTTTATCATAATATTAAACCCAAACAAAACACCTACATATGTCTAACAGTCAAACAATATGAATTCATAGGAACATTGTCCAAACAAAGCAACTTGGCCTGGTCATATTTTTGGCTTACAAGGGGTGGTTTTTGGCTGAAAGGGGTGATTTTATAGCCAAGCTACGTCACACATGCTTTACAATAACATACATGGATGAGAATTTAAGCACTGAGGGGCCTGTGGGCGTCTGCACCCACATTCCATGGTGATAATCTTTCTTTGTTCTGTTTGCTCCATTGGGCTATTGGGCTATTTGCCATAAATAAAAAAGTTAAATCATTTTAATAGATATATACTGTATTACAGTCACACCCATAAATTATAAAATTGTGAAAATTCAGCTATACAGAACCTACGAAGCAGGCCTATACTGTAATATAATGAATACATCACGTAACAATGAATGAATGAATGAATGAATGAATGATATTGTTCATAATATAGTTAGATATCTAGGGTCTTAGGATATTAGAATGATGCACTATAACGCCCTAAATTATTAATAACAAATGCTATCAAAATTATACTTCACACAGGAAATTTAAACTAAAATTGCCAATTTTCGGTTGTTCTCAGACAAAGAACAACTTTTTTCTCTGCTATTTGAAGAGAAGTCTGTACATAACAGCTGGGAGTTTTTCAATTTTCACCAAAAAAGAACAACACTGATAGTAGAGATTTGTTTAAAGAAATCACAGTGGGTCACTGTAAAAACAAACCAGCTGAGCAATATTAAAATTTGCTTAGACAGCTCGTGTTTACATTATTACGTAATACGATCAAATTTATCATTGCAATGCGATAAGACCCTCTGAATGGCTCTTACAGCCTCTATTTGTGACAGAGATAAGGCTAAGGAGATAATCACACAACAGAGGATCAATATTACAGGTAATTTACAGGTGAGAAATGGTAAAAAGTGTAATGGTTATGTTTAGACTAGGAATCCCGAGCTATTGCATAACTGTGTGTACAGATTCCCCACGTGTGAAGTAAGTAAATCTATAAATAACCAAAGATCTGTAAGTCAAGTTCTCCAATACATATTACAATCTAATGTCAATAAGAATTGTTAAATTAATTAATAAACTTACCATAAGCATATTGAGCCCTAGAATTTGGCCCTTGATGACAGCCACAGACCTGGGCTCCCATGGTAGAGGTGTGCTGTTCACTTCACCATTGATGCAGGGGTAATCCAACTGCAGCAGCCCACCCTCTTACCCCGATACAAGTCGTCTTTTCTGGCTAGCTGGCTCACTGCAGCTGTATGAACTGCCATGCGATTTATATCTGGGTCACCTGAGTCCAAATTTCACAGTGCAGACATGTGTAGTTTTACTGTGGTTATTGCTCACAGCAAGAAGTTCTGATCCACACAGTGTATATAGAGCTGTATCATTGTACAGTGTTGCAATTAGCATCACCAGTGATGAGCTGCTCACTATACACAGAAGCTGCTACACCACTAGTTGTGTTGATTACAGACCATGTGGCCACTCATCATCAACTGGTGGCCAGGGGGAAGGAGCTTTAGGGAGGGGGGGGGGGGGGTCAGTCATATTCCACGGCTATTAATACCTCTGCGTGAAGCTGTTAAATGCCCAAAGGCGGCTTCAGGAAAATGGAGGGGAGGGGTACTACCTGCAGGGGCGTAGCATATTTATACACGAGTCACATGATGGACACAATGTAAACGCTACTGAGATGAGGCAATTTTGATTGGTGTCCACTGTCAACAACTAGGATTATTTAGATCTAAATATTCCTAGTGGAAATAATACATTTTCAATAAATTTGGTTAATAATTGAAATCCATTATTGCATGTTATTATTAAATGCTAAAAAATTAAATAGTGTAAGCATTTTTTTACGTTGTGCATTTTGCAATTTATTCTCAACAAAGTCTTTTCACTGAGCAGCCCTGAATTCAACAGGACATAAGTCTTTCCTCTCCTCTTATTACTCATTTTGCTTTTCAGACGTAGAAGATAATCACTTATTCAATAAATATAACTTTCTGAAAAATAACAAAAATCACCTGAATGATAAAGTGTTAAATATACATTAAAATGCACTAAAAATACTACTGCTTGGATGCACTTTGCTTCAGCCAATTACAGCCAAGGGCGGGAACTTTTTCAGCCTAGGAATGGCAGTATTCTGTCATAGCCACCTGGTGGAAATATAGAGAACCTTCTGTGAAAATCCACTATTACCTATCACTAAATTTAGTATCCGCTTAAAGCTGCTTAATAGGGCCCCACAAGGGTCAATTTTGGGGCCGCTTTAATTTTAATCTATCTTAATGATACCTCTGCAATACGTAGCTATATTCAATTTTTCATCCCATTATGTATGCTGATGATTCTACGCTAATGACAACCTTGAATGCAGTGAATAACATGACTAATATACAATAGAAACTAACTTTAATAATGAATTAGAAAAATTTGACAATTGATTAAAAGTGAATAAATTGTCCCTAAATTGTAATAAAAGTAAAGCAATGGTATTTCATATTCCACAAAAGCGATTAACATACCCAAACATTATGATTAATATAACACACCAATCGAATATGTAGATTCCTTTAATTATCTGGGTATCTATATTGATAAAAATTTAGCACGGAAATCCCACACAGACCACATATCTACAAAATTTCTAAAGTTGTGGGTGTATTAAATAAACTGAAGCGCTTCATCAAACGGAGAATTTTACTGGATATATATAAAACTCTCTTAATGTTCCACATTTAAATTATGGTGCTCTGTTATGGGAAAAATATAGTGATAAATTGTTCAGGGTACAAAAAAAAGCAATACGATCAATAACTTTAAGCAATTACAATGCTCATACTACTCCACGTTTTAAAGAACTAGGTTTACTAAAATGTAAGGACATATGTGCACTACATGGTTTCAAATTTTGCTTCAGGTTGGAGAATGAGATGCTTCCTGGTTATTTTCTGAGGTATATTTTTTCAAAAACGAATTCCAACTCAAGTTCATGATTATAATTTTCGATATAATAATATTTACACTTCACCAATGGTAAGACATGAATTTGCTAAACAATCTATCAGTTAAAAAATTCCATTTTTTTTTCTTCAATAGAAAATGAAATCTGAAATTAAAGTATATTCGCACTCTCTGATTGGCTATAAATTATATGTAAAGAAAAAATTTATTCAGTCTTACCCCAGTGAATGCTTGATTGTCAACTGTTACATATGCAATAGAATCTAAAAATCGTTTTTACACTATTTATTATCTGCCTTTTAAATAGAATTTGAGACATGTCATTCTTTCATCCATTCATTCATTCAAGCAAATGTTATTATTTTCTTTTTTTTTTAGTAGACAGTTTAGGTTTTTTTTAGTAAAATTTAATGGAAGCAGTAGCATCCCTCACGCTGTCTGAGAGGTCTGTGCATGCAGGCATTCCTCTTTCATCCATGGGGGCCACTTGATAAAGACAAAGTCTTGTCCTAAAGTGGTCCAGTCCTTTGAAATATTCTTGCTTTTTTTGTTTCAATACACGAAAGGACAATAAAGATATCCTGATTCTGATTTCTGATTCATGAGTGTATTATACATTTGACAGTAAAGTCCCCCAGATGGCACTATTGTGTATCCATTCAACACAGTTTGCATGGGCAGATGCAGTAGGGCTCCATCTAGTGCTAATGATTAAAGACAGCAACTAGCAGCTGAAAACCTCCAAATCAATGTCGAATTTTAAGGTCATTTTAACGAAGTGCGCTATCCTTTCTTAACAAGGTAGATAACCAAGGCATCTTGGCATCGACTATGTTTCAAAATAGGTTCAGGATGAATTTGACAAATGTGACCTAAAATAAAATTGGTGAAGGACACCAACCTTCAAACTCAACCAATAACCTGATTGTTTCAAGTAAGCTACAGTTTATAGCAAGGCATTTTTTGTTATTAAAGTGCTGGGAAATTGCCCGACCAGCCCCTGCAAAATCCCCACCACTGGATGCAAATTTCTCCACCAGAAAATGCCCCATGTCTTTTTGTTTAAGTGTGATGCTTCAACTTTAGAAACATTTAATGCAATATATTCCCAAATGACTTTATAAAGGCTCTGTACAGTTACACTGGCGTTCAAACATTTTTGACCAAATGGTCAAGTGCAACTGGCAACTCACACAGTTGTCACTTTGCTTGACAGTTGCTTGTTCAACCGTGGCAATGTTGTTGTTTTAGAATCATTGGAGTGTCAAATGCAGTGCTAGCAATTTACTTGTATTTGCTGGCTCAGACGCATCACCACTGCTCTTAGTGTAGTGTCTTGTTTAAAAAAAAAGGTAATCCATGATTTAGTCCTATCCTATCCTATCCTATCCCACAAAGAAAATATTTGAAATACATGCATTATTGGCAACGTGTGGATTAATTAGCTGAAATACGTGTTATTAGGACGACTGTCTGCATGAATAATGGTTAAAACCCCTTTTTATTTTTGTTCATATTTGCAAGGTGCCCTCACTACCGAATTTTCAAAGGAAAAAAGATACCTTCTAAAAGGAAATATAAAAAAAAAGTATTATTATACAGTGCACTGTATGATTATAATCACCCACTACGAGTAATTTTACCTCAATATTAAAACTATCTATCTATATATCTACATGTCCATCGCAAACCTGTGCTTTTATGTTTTGAATAAATATACAACTATGAAAGCACAGGTTTGCCATGGATATAGATAGATAGGTAGATAGATAGATAGATAAATAGATGTCACACATACCATGCCTTTCTAAATGATTATATTAAATTCTTTTTTTTTTGTACCAATTGTTTGTCATAATTCAAGGCTAGGTGGTTTTTTCCCCCCCCTTTTTTTCTTCAGAGAGACATGTTGTGATTGTATATATGAGTACATTTGCCTGTATAATAAAATAATTTCTGAATGTTGGCCAAAACCATTGATCCACTCTACAGGACTAATTGTTTTTCTGATCACTGCCTTGCTCTTTGTTTTGTCTTATCAAACCCAAACAATGTTGCGGTTGGTTGATTAAGTATCAACAAAGATGGCAACTCACAGAGCAAGAGTTGCATATGACCATTTGGTCAAAAATGTTTGAACACCACTGCAACCACTGCTTGTTCAACACACACATCCTCTCCAATAATGACCAGTGCCAATCACAGGAATGCAATAATATAATCCCTGTCTGTTTTTGCTAATCATTACATACATGTAGGCCTATATATATAACTAGTTCATTCAGTTGTTGGATGTCATGGAGTAAAGTGAAGGCTGTTGTAATATATATGCTGTACATACCTCTAAATGACGACGCCAGGGGAAACAACTTCCATCGAGATGCCAATGAGGACCAGGACAAGGCCTCTGATATCAGGTGAAACAATTCAGCCACGCCATTCGGCGAATGTCAGCTGGGTTTGTCTAAGATGTCAGTGTCATGTGTACCCATGCAGTAGGTCTTTATTGGCGAACTCAGAGGAATTTAAGGAAAATGTTGGTTAATATTCTTTTTGATGCAAAAACTGAATGATCGAGCTTTTCTTTTTTTTTTGGAAATCCAGGAGAAATATATAAAGAAATTCTGAGGAACTATCAATAATAGCTGGCAAAAATGCTGAGCCAGTTTATAGCATTGACTCTTGTTGCGACTTTTCCTTTTTTTTTGCTGACACCCTGTTAATGTGCACTCTTTTATACACTTTGTGGCAACAAACATTAGGACAAATTCACGAAGGTCATTGCAGGTAATTTCAAGTTCATCTAATGGTAAATCATTTTAAGGAAGTTGTTACTTTTTATATATATATCAAAATATCCCTAACTTTTAGTGCTGTATACTTTTGGGATATCCGCAGTATGACTTGGGAAAAATTTTGGAATTTTGCACTGAACGATACTTTTGATAAAAATTTAATGTGTAAATGAATGAAAGTGTATTAACATCAGCATAATGTTAAACATTACAACCGGTTGTATTCAGGAATAAAGAGTGCAATTTCATTTCAAAATTGTTAATTGCATAATATGTCTGCCCAAGATAATCATTTTTGGGCTATTTCAAACTTTTTGAGCAGCAATGGTGAGTTCCCTCAAATGCAAGTGGTCCCCTACGCCTGTGATTTGGTTTGCCGTCGGCCCCATGTTGAATAGGCCCACAGCTAGTGTAGTTGACTTTATGCTGGCCCAGTCTGCCCACTGTTGGACCAGTGTTGTATTGGCCCAGTGTCTGGTCAGCCACTGTCTGATTGGCCCAATGTTGCTTCATTGTCTTCCTAGGTTAACCCAGTCTTGGCCCAATGTGTGCTGTTACCTAACAACCCAAGCAACCTATTATGGACATTCTTTGCTAGTTTATCTAGTTAAACAAAATGATTGGTTAAACTATGTAGCCGATATAGGCTGAGTATAGACTTAAGAAATCTTCTCTTAAAAATACAAGAGAAACGGATTCTTTTTTTTTTTGGCAGTTTTTCTGAATTGCCTGCGTCAGAACAAGAATTGTGTAAACTCAGCACATTAACATCTTATTATTCTGTAATTTCATTATTAGACCTTTAATACCATAGGCCAGCCTAAATAGACTAAGATAAATTGATTAATTTACCTTAGATGAGTAAACGAGCAAAACGTGTGGTTCAATTTCCCACTGCTTACCTTGTGTAAGTCTGCCCACTTTTGGCCCTTTGGTGGCCAATGGCTCAATTATAGGTCAGCCCACATGTCGGCTCAAGGTGTGTATGCTAGCAATGCTTTAATTGGGTGTTGTGCTGCTTATTACATGGAGTTGTATTCGATTTGGCTCTAATCGGCCCAATGTTTTAATTTGCCCCACTGGTCGGCCACTTTCGGTCCACTAGCTGTTATGTCAGCCTACGTACTGTCTAATCGGAATTGCCCAAGTACTAAGAATAGTTGTTGGGTTCCGTCTAGACCGATCCATCAGTTCCTACATGTAGATGTAGGTTCCGTCTAATAATGTATTGCAACTCCTCTCCGATGTTTTACGTGGTGTACATATTAAAAAAAATTTAAGATGTTGGATTGACTGAAAGGCCATTGCACCACTTAAATTATACCTTATATTCGTGATGCATATCATGGTCGACTTTCTTTCTAGTGTAAATTTGTCAAATCAACGTAAATAGGGCAAACCGTGACCCATCGCAACCTAAATTTTGGGTACACTATACATACTGTATATTTAGAGATTTATTATGCGTCGATGCAGTATCCCCGATATACTCCCCCCGAGACTCAGTATATTCCCGAGACCCGACCATGGGTTGATGCAGTATATCCCCCGATATATTCCCCCAGTCGAGACTCAGTTTATTCCCTCAACCCGCAAACCCATGGTATGTATGACCTTTTGATCCCATGCCTCAGATATTTTTTTGTTATTATATATATATTTTTTAAATATCAGTATACTCCCTTATGCAGCTAACGTTTCCCTTAATATCAGTATACTCCCTTACACAGCTATCTTTCCCTCTGTATATATTCCCGGGAAAAGTCGTGCATAGGAGAGAAAATGCATCTAGAGCTATCTAGGCATGGTATAATACCGCAGATATCTGGAGTATATTTATGCCAAGATTGGCCCATTATGAAGCTTTGTTTGCTTGAACCCACCGGTATTTACTAGGTTCTGAGTTCTGAAATTCCAACCTTAGCAGCTAGGGTTGGGTTTTGGTGGAAGGCGGGAAGTTAGGCTGCAAAAACCAACCACTAGGGGCGTTGCAATCCATCCCATAATGCACATCGGTAGGCGTGGGCACGACCAGACAAACAGACGGACAAAATGGCTGATTACGACCAACCTATTTCGAACCAGGAAAAGGTAAATTCCTTTAACTTGTGTGTTCCCCAGAATACTACCATCTCGTAACTTGGTAGATATGACTATAAGATGTTAATAGAGGGTTCCATGGTGTTAAATATATTCTAATTTAATGACGTGCATAGATAGGAGACCCTGAAAATGCCGGTGTTTTCCCAGGTCAGTGTCATGTCACTGCAATGTTGTGACCGAGAAATTTATGAGGAGGGCCACTTTCTTATGTCACGGTCAGTCTACCGGGTGTCAATTGTTGCAATTTAGTAATAATAACGTGATCATTGTCTTGATTGCTTGGAATTATTCCCGGATCTTATTTGGCTGCCATGAAGTTGAGAGCTGGATAATTTTTTCATTTCCGGAACTGCCAGTGACACAGTGACAGTTTCAAGTTGTCACAAAATATAACATCATCTATAGACATTTTGACATCATGATCAATCTGTCGGTTGTTAGTTGCATACTCTGATTTCCATTCATTGCATGGAGTGTAATCCATAAATAATTGTACTTGCACAAGGCACCTCTGTAGCTCTCTGTATGAGATGAATCATCTTCAAATGAAGATGTCAGTCACTTCCTGAAGTTGTGGTGTATTGCACTTATTTTAGGCCTATGCTGATGCTATGACACTGACAGCTAGCCCTTTCTCAATGAATTTATTCTCAGGCTAGTTCTTGCAATTTACAAGATTGAAGACAGGACAATGCTGTTGCACAGTGAAGCACTGCTGTGGTGCATCACAAGTGGTCTCTTTCATATATTTTCTTGGAAATGACATCTATATCTGACATAAAGTGGGAGGGGGTCCATTAGCCTGAATTAGGCGAAGCTCTACAATAAATTGCAGAAGATATCACTGCCTTTCTGACATTGTTTGCAAGTTATCTGTAGCAATACCATTCTAATTATCCACTTTTTTAGCTTTTAATTATGGATTTGAAAAAGTAGATTTTATGGACATTTTTAATCATGCTTTTTTATCCAGAAGGCTTTTAGAAACCTTCAGGATGTTGGGATGAGTACATCAGAGTGAAAACGGGGATGAGTCAGGAAAATTTTCAAACAAATAACCTCAGTGGAGATCAAGCTGAGCAGTGTCACAAAGGGCGCAGTATACTTTAAAATACATTGTGCAATATCGTTTCGGCTCGATTCGTTAGGAAGGATGGAAGTATTGTGCTATAAAATGAGTGTGTACGGGGCCCAGAGCATTCGTCATTTCACCGACCGGCACTTGCTTGCCAGCCTACCTCCTGGAGCTTTTTTATATTTCAGCGACAACTTCGGGTTGACTTAAGAGCGGTGTTTTAAGCATTGTAAGGCGTTTGTCACTCCAGAAAAGTCATGCTAAAGTCACTTCAGTGTGTGATTGACTCATTCCACCTTAGTTTTGTCTGTTAGAGGCCGTTTTGGAGCTGTAGTGAGTGTAGGAAGTCTGTTAGTTGATCGTCGCGAAAATGGTTCTTTTCCCAGTATGCAACCTATGGCAAAATCAGGAAATGACATGATTTGGATCCTCAGTGGTCCAAGTAAATGTCACAGTGTCAGACACCCAGTGTCTGCAGCTCATGATATTTCATACTTGTCCAAACGGACCACCACCTTTAATGAGGTACTGGTCCGTTTCATGTTCTACTGGTCCGTAACTTAACTCGGCCTGATACATATTAATACATGTAATACTTCAAATACAATTTTTTACCCATGTCCCGAGTATGTCCCGGACCATAGGGTATCTTAATAATTGGGAAAAATATTGTTTATTGCCATACATTTCACAATAATATTGTACAAATATAATTTTCCTTCTTCAAGGCATATAGCCGCTGCTGAGAAGTTAAGTTTAAATTAAAATTACAGGAATAAAACGAAAATAATTAAATAGGCTGAGCGAAGTTCTTGGTCATTAATCATGACATCAACAACCAAAGCATTAGCTGTATACTGTTATACCCAAGTACAGTACTTCTTGCACACAGGTTTTTGTCATATTTGTTTATGTGTGGAGCAGTGGGCCATATCAACTATGCTCATATTACTCAAAATTATTAACTTTCAAAATTGGCAGGAATGATATTTTTATATCAGGAAGGGATGCTTATAATTATTATTTTATCAAAAGTACCCATGTTACCACAAACTACATATCATTTAGTTCTACTTTTCTAGTAAAAAGCACCCTCCTGCCCACACTGCAATTACTTTAAAATAATGTATGAATGGTACATTTATGAATATAAAGTGTGGACTGTGTGGTTATTATTTAGGCCTAAAGCATGGGGGACTTGACACTTACATTGAACTGTTGAAGATGCCACAGTGCTCCACTCCTATGGATTATGCCTTTGACCAATATTGCAATCAAACAGTGCACATAACTGACAGATTGGAGGCAAAAAAAGCCCATTTAATGAGCTAATTGGCTACTCACTCACACGGACCAGCGCTATCATTCTCCTGCTCGCCCGTGCAGCGTGAAAGTCGGGTCGGGCGACCGTCTAATGTGGACACCTTCAAAGAAAATACTCGAGTTTAGAGGAGTGAGACAGCAACTAAATGAGTGTGACTCACTCTCAATGAGTGAGACTTGGCATGTCTGGTACTAGCACTATATACTATCACTCTACCAATCCACTACATGTACAATATCATGACATTCTGGATTCAGTGCCGTAAGGCTCTTGTTATTCCATTAAGATGATAAAGCAATGAGGAGGTGTAGCTGAACAATTTGATATGACAACTGTCCCGTTATGGCTGTTGCTTAAATTATATTTTCATAGTAACTCCTAGAAATAGAAAGAAAATTGACAACAGTCAATAGAACTGACATAAGAGCACTTTAGCGACTGACATCAGAGATTATCCTGGTGCAGCTTTTATGGGTTTGTTCAGTTGTTCACTTCAGTGTTGTAACAATATTAACAAAATATGTTTTGTTTGTTTGCAAGGGAGAGGGATTGCAGGTAATACCTTCCTCTACTTGCAAAATGTCAGTTGGTAGGTTGTTGCGGAGTTAGTTTTGATTTACAAAACGTGTTTCTTCCAAATTAAGCATAATTATTTATTTCATCTATTTTTGAAATATTTCAATGTTGAGTTTGCATTAATGTTACATCAAAACTTTAAATTGATTTTATTAAGCTTTGTGTTCTCTCAGAATTCTGCTGTTCTTGTCATTTGTAACTCATCATTATCAGTTATTTGATATCAATTTTAGTGTTAAGAAACAAATTTATTGCAATTATGAAATTGCGTGCCTCATGCTCTCCTTTTAGAAAGTATGTAGACAATGCTCTGTAGAATTGCATCCAGTGCAACCACATGGAGAGCAAGTTGTTAAAGCGAAGCTTAATCCTAAATCTACAGCACGAGTCTACTCAGTCCAGCCTGTTGTGGTATGTCAATTTAAAATTTTGGTGTGTTCAGCCTTGAACTTCAGGTTGCTGTTGCAGTTTGGATTTACTCAAATATTGATTTTTCATCCGTTAATTGAGATGTTCTGTTTGTTACAGGATTCATATTGTAATATTTCGATTATGTAGCTATTTCACATCCTGCATTAGAAATATTAAATTTATCAGTACAGTGTGCAGAGTAACTAAGTTATGTACTCAGTGATTGCACCAGGAAGTCATGAGTCATAAATCTGGTGTTACTGGGATTAGGAGTTCAGAGTGTAAATGAGCTTAACATTGCATGATAGGTGAAGAAGATCGTCTATTTAACTCCATCGTGTTCATTGGTCAGTAAGCCACTTCAGTCTTCCACTAGGGTATGTTCAAAGTTGAGATTGGTCATATTCCTGGTTGACGTTTTAAGTTGACAGGGCTCAAAATAAGTTGAGAACGATCGTTCAGGTTACATGGAGGTTACCATAATTTCTTTTCACGCGAACGGACTGCCGTTCGCGACAAAATGTTTCAAATTATTTGGTTACAACAGTAGGTTACCAGTAGGTTACCACATCAATATTTATGGTATTATGGTAACCGGAAAGCAGGTTACCATTGTTGAACCTTATTTCGATCCCTGAGTTGACTATATTTGTTCAATTTTGTTGGCATTTGAGTTTGCATTTTGTTCTTGAGTCTTCAGTTTGATTGCTATGATGACATCATTCTGTGTTGATGTTTCATATTTAGATAGTTTGCAACATGTGGCAATTTTTAACTTGAAAGGCTGTGTGCAATGAACTTAAAATTTACAACTAAGTTGATCAGCCCCATGGAAACAGCAGAGGGCTGTGTGGTGGAATCAGAAATACATGGATTTTGTTTTTTTAGATTAACTGCAATTATTTTCTTCTCATTACAGGTACGAATAGCAGCAGATTTCATCTTACATGCTCCACCTGGTGAATTTAATGAAGTGTTCAATGGTATGTATACTAAATTACTGACTGCATTTAAATTATAAAAATAACTTCCTCGGAAAAATAATTCAACTTAATCTTACCACTTTTTGCAGATGTAAGAGTATTACTTAACGATGACAATTTACTGAAAGAGGAAGCCTCTGGGTAAGTATTAAAATGAAACAATTATTTGCGGAACAAGTTTAACACAGTCAAACCGATGCATAGACTGTGGCAGGATTTGACATCTGTTGTTTCTTTCATAATCATTTATCTAAAATAAGTGTATATTTCCAGGAAAAATTCTTTTTTGCTAAGTTGCTCCTTGATAAAACCTGACTTGACTGTTAAGGTATTAGATAAAGTCAATGTTTTTTTGGATTGCTAACTGCAACTAACAATTTATGACGGTTTCCTGTGTTTGTTATTGCAATGATATGAAGTTAAATGTTTTGTTTTTTTTCCTTCTTAATTAGGGCTTTTGCGCAGTATAACAAGGATCAGTTTACACCTTCACGGGTTGAGGGATCGGAGCACCAAGTACTTATCACAGAACATGGAGACTTGGGGGGAGGACAATTTCTTGATCCTCGTACGAAACAGTCATTTAGGTTTGTTGGCCAATACATTTTATCACTGGATGTGCTTGTTTTGTGATAAGCCTTCTCTACTTTAGGACATCTACATGGGCCTATCTGATTTGATTATTTTTATGAATTTTACAGATATGACCACCTACGAAAGGAAGCTTCTAACTTGGCTCCTGCCAAAGGCGACAGTACAGCTGAACCCTGGCGGTCAGCTTTGGAGAGTACCTTCACCACGTACATCAAAAACCACTTTAGACATGGCGTGACAACTGTCTATGGGTCCACTGACCAAGGAAACATAACTTTAACTGCATGTATTGAAAGCCATCAGTTCAACCCTAAAAACTTTTGGTAAGCGTACTATGTGAATTCATTTTGGCATTCTAGTGTTATGTCATATGCTATTATTAAGTCTTCAGATTCTCTTGATATTCAAGATTTCTAACTTGTTTATATATTCACCTATTGATAAATTTTGTAGGAATGGACGATGGCGATCCCAGTGGTCTGTAACATTCCCAGAATCAGGTGGCACTGCTGAACTCACAGGAATTCTCAAATTACAGGTTAGTCGAGACTGGATGCACTAACAGAATAGTATCAATATAAATGATTCACATTCTCGATTGTGTGGACACACGTTTCCTGTTTTATCAGCAACTGTTCATGCTGTAACTTACTTTTCAGGTGCATTATTATGAAGATGGTAATGTACAGTTAGTCAGCTCAAAAGAAGTTAAGGATGAAATTAATATATCGGTAAGTTGCAACATGGCATTTAGTTCCATTATTTTCAGTCATTTCTATTAGCTATAAATTTATAAACTGAGATTTAACTCATACTCTTACATTGCAGAATGAATCCCAGTTGGCAAAAGATTTTTGTAGCAAAGTAGCAGAGGCTGAAACGGAGTATCAGGTCAGTTATGCGTCCGTTTTTATCGTTAATAAATCATAATTTATGGTCAGAACATTGCAGACCTGCTGTTGGTAGACTACTGATCTTTCACAATATTATACTACTATTACTTTGAGTCGGCATTGCACTTTACAGATCATGCTATTGTTTATCGAATGCATTATATTTATGATTGTTGTATATTTGTTTGCAGATTTCTATTTCTGAGAACTACCAAACAATGTCCGACACAACATTCAAGGCCTTGCGACGCCAACTACCTGTAACTAGAGCTAAAATGGATTGGAACAAAATTCTAACCTACAGGATAGGTACTGAGCTGAAGAACGCGTAATCTGCAACGTGGTGTAGTGATATTTTTAAAATAGAACTGTGCAGCGCAGCAGTGGTAGCAGTACCAAATCGGTCTATACAAATCTAGTTGTGCTGTGCCACCGAACCAATTCCAAGTTTTATTGTTCTGGTTGGGATAAAATACATCATTTCAAGAATAGAACAATATATATTATTTACCATTTTTAATTTGTTGTAAAACTTGTTATCTGACCATTTAATTAATCCTGTTTAGGTTAGCAGGGAATTATACTTAAGTGTTCGAGGTTTAATCTTGCCCCGTGTAGAAGCATGATTTTAACCTTGAAGTTCCTTGGTAAATGGAGACCAAGCCAAAGTAGTTTGAATGGGTATCTTCTCTGCAAAAAGTTATTTATTGAAATTCCTGTGCCCTCAGTTTTATATCTGTATGCCTTCAGCGTGTCTGATAGGGTTAACCCAAAATATTTGAGTGCTTGGGAGCTTTTGAGTGTTATTTGTACTTGTGGCATCATCACTGCAATGTTATTTTCTTTAATATACCGTTTTTTCTGTCTCCTTATAAAATGGAATTAACACTGGCTTTATGATTATAAGCTTGAAAAGTGATGGGTGCTGCATTTGTTGGAAAAATTCAGCAGTTAAAAACAATACTGATCATGCTGATTGTGGTTGATTTTGCATATTATATTATAGCTCAGGTTTTGGCAATGCTGTGTTGACTTTATGTATATAGTCACTATATGAGTGGTGTCCCTCAATAGTGTGTTATACCAGGCTTTGATTAATTCATAATTGTAATACATTGTATTTTTATTTGCATGGAAAATATCTGTTAAAAAATTAGCATCATTGGTCATCATTTTGTCCACACATTCTGGCATCCTGTTACCAAACAACGGACAGGTCAAATAATGTAAAATACACTTCCAGTGCATAAGGAACAAACAAGTTATCAATTATATCGTAGTAATGACATTGGTTCATTTGGAAGCTTGACTATACTTACTCAGGGCATTAATTCGAAGCATGGACCTCAAAGGTAATGCCTGGTAATGCAAGAAATGATTCCGCGTGTTCGTAGAGATCTTACACTAGAGGCTTGCTTACATTTCCAATGAAACACAGCACTGCCACCTGGGCTATATCATGCCATTGGTACTTCAAATATACCACATGTTATCCTATTTGTCAATTTATTCAGTTGTTAAATTCTTGTTCAGATTTGAGTTTTAGTGTATGGTATCTTAAACTCTATATCTAATGCCATTACAACTACTATAGCAATCATTAATTCCTTGTTCATGTTAAACTGTATGAAATGTTTATTACAATGATGACAGTAATAAATGGATTTATCTATAAATACAGTTGGCGTCATACTTTTTGGTAGATGTTTAATGTTGATTTCAAAGGGATATCACAATCTGATAAGTTGTAGACAGGAACAAAAACTTCTATAGCATCAATAGTTTGGAGTCTCAATGGGATCAATTAAGTTGAGCCCATGAATTTTGTATCACATTCGTTGAAAGCCTCGCACCAAACCATAAGCTATACAAATGCAAAAGCCTAATGAGGCCATCTTTTTTTTAAATGACCTACCTGATATGTCTTTGGTATCAAAACCTTAATATCCATGTTGAGCAGCATGTTACATCTGCATTTGAGACTTATCGCTGTCATACAATTTTAAACAAAATAAAATCTCTCAGTCTTGGCGGCAAATCAAGACTATGGATTTTGGGATATATAGTGTCTTGCATCAGTGACCTGATAACATTCCGACAGTTCCTCATCAAAGACGCAGGGTTATGCTGGGTTTCCAGGATGTGGAAATACAAGTCTATTTTGTTATGCAGCGTAAGAGGTACATTTTCCTTGTAGTCAGCAAGTAGACTGAGATCAGCATAACCACAGGAATACTTGTCTAGTTGGAGCCAACCTTCTCTGGACCAGTCAATAATATTATTAATCATTGCTTGAACAAGGTTTAAATGATCTTTTTGGCACGCTTTTTGGAGAAGGGTAACATCAAAAGGACAGTCCAAGTTGATATCAGCACCATATCGCAACAGTTCCATAGCTATTTCTTCCTTGTTCAGGTTAATAGCTCTGTAAATTGGTGATTCGAGAGAGGTGAAGGCACGAGAGTTGAGCATACATCCTCCTTGAAGCAGCAGCTTGAGTACTTCCTGAAACACATCGGTGTCACTATAGGTGTTTACAGCCACATGCAATGCTGTGACATGTGAATATGGTTCACAGATGTTAGGGTTGCAACCTGCAAAATATACAAATAATATACATTAGTATGATCCATTGCACTGTAGTCTTCAAAAATGTTTAAATAATTTCTAATTGGGCAACGATTAATGTTTGGCATAAGCACATGCCTTTGAAGCATACACAAGGTGACAAGGATTGAAATTGCAGCTCATTTAGTACATTGGAATCAAAGTTTTTCTCTCGTATATCTATTCATTCCATCCATACATTGCAGCACATTACCTCTGTTAACAAGTTCTCTGATGATGTCGACATGTTGCATCCTGACTGCCAAATGCAGAGGGCTTTCAAAATGGTCATTTAGTACATCTATCTTGCTTCCTGAAAGACGGTGTATCACTGTGAGACACTTACAAAATTTAACTGTCATAAAATAATATACTGGCAATTTAAATTTTGCATAAGGAAGTGGCATTACCTGCATCCAACAGTTTACAAAGCAATCCATGTTTTCCTGACCGAGCAACATAATGCAGTGGCAAAAAGTTCTTGTTATCCATGATATTGACATTGGCTCTGGCAGCTATAAGTAATTCCGCAATCCTTTCTTTACCTTGTAGGCAAGCTGCTGCCAGAGGAGTCAGTCCTGTAATCAAGAAAAATATATTTAGAAAATATTAATATCCTACAAGATGAGATTTTTTAAATTATATCACTAAGCAATGCCAACTTACCAAAGGAATCCTGGATGTTAGTCCTTGCTCGATGCGCCAGCAGGAGTTTCACAATTTCTTGGTTATTGATATCAACTGCTAAGTAAATTGGTGTTCGGCTTGTGACACTGCCTTCAGCATTAACTTTAGCACCAGCCTTTACCAGACATTCCACCACTGCTTCATGACCATTTCCCACTGCACAATGCAAAACACTGACACCATTGCTGAAAACACAACAAACCATATAGTCCAGACTATGCAGGCCCAGATACGATTTTGCTGGTTTGATCTCTTAGCGCTTTAAGTAGGTCAATTACTACACCCATCAATATCAATAGCGGCAAACCAAAGTGTTTCTTTAAATACCACCAAATATGAAGTTGTATCACTTTTTTCTAGGCACAGGAACCATCAAAATGTGTTCTGGTGGTTGATATAATTTCACATAAAATAAAAGCATTGATGATGCTGAATTCCTAGTTCCCTCTCTGGGCCCCTTTCTGTCAGTCGCTCAGGGATAAGGCCCATCACAGATGACATTTATAAAGCGACTGATGTTCACTCAGTCTATTTATTGTAATACTGTCAATAGTATATTTATAAAAGGCAGAGTCTCTAGTAAAATGTCTTACTGGTCTTGTGCATTGAAGTTTGCTCCACTTTCGATGAGTAGCTTGATAACCTCAGTCTGCCCTTTGCAGGAAGCAATGTGTAAAGCAGACAGTCCTTCATTGTTAACATCCATCCAATCCACATTCGCTCCTAGATATAACAGAAGAGATAATTTAGATATTGTTATTTTACCAATCTAACTTTAAATAAATATTTCTTTTCCAGCAACAAAAGCTTCATGTAAAATGTAGCTTAGCTATGGGCACCATCTGACCTGCTTTGATGAGTTGTTTCACCACACCTTTGTGACCTTTTTCAGAGGCATAGGATATGGCAGTCATTCCATAGAAGTCTGCTTGATTCACGTCGGCATCATTCTATTAAATTAAAAAGAAACAATTCATAAATTACCAAAGCTATTATTATTTTTAAATAAGTAATTTAGAAATGTTTTACTCCTGTTTCCATGTTCTGAATAGAGTGATTTAAAAATTCACCTTCATCAAATAGCTGAGTGCTCCTTCATGCCCGAAATAAGCAGCAAGATTAAGTGCCGTTAGACCTTTCATGTTGTAGAGATTAATGTCAGATTTGTTTTCCAAAAGTCTAAGAGAAGATCCCAGTTTCTCCACATCCCCTTCTCCGGCTGCAGCTGCAAGTTTCTCCACTGACTCAAGGGCAGATTCATTCACAACTTGGGAACGAAGTGGCACTAGACGTAATGTCGAAGAAGCCATGGTCAGCGATTCATATTCTCATAAATCATAGAAACAGATCAGCACATGATCAGTGTTGATGATTCCCCAGGACAAATGCTATTTTCATATTGTTTCATTGCATACCACCTGAAAGAAATAATCAGGCAAGTCATGTAAAATTGCAAGATCACTATATTATATATATAGTGGACTATATAATATTATAACTCTTTGAGTTTGACTTTGTGCAGCAACAACAATTGCAACAATAATGTACATGTACGAGTGCTGATTCAGTGATTACATTTACGCGCCGTTTCTAATTTTTCAAATTACATGTAATGCTGTTCAGTGGCCAATGAAAATGTCAATGGCAATGCAAAGAATCTTGGCAACTCTGTCAGCTCAGGAGTCTGACAGAGTGACAGGACTCAGTACAAAGTCAAATTTCCAAAGATCTGACCAGGTTTCGCAGAAATGATTTACAAATTGTAGACTAACAGACTAAGATGGCATGGTTCATTCTCATTGTAATTTACACAGTGACAATGTCTATAAGATGCGTTTGCTTGCTATTAATTCCACCCACCAAAGTCGATTTGTACAATCTCGGCCATCCATGAGATGACCTTGACCCCCGAGGCAATGAAAATAAAAAGTAAAAAAAAAAAAAATCGCAACAAGAAGAAAAAATACAAAAACAAACGACCTACATGCTTAAAATTTGCACAATAATAACATTTGTACAATCGGGATATATTTCGGAATTCTATGATACGTTATAACGTGTTTAATTGAACCAGCATCTGCCACAAGTGGGCGTGGCGCCACAAACATGGCGTCCTTAGCTACCAAGTACACAGCACCAAAATACAACTGAATGAAAAAACCGAGGACTAAGGATGTTTGACATGCTGTCTGGACGGTACGACAGAGTGAGTTTCACATCGCCTTCAATATTTGTTTTACATGTCATTCAATCATCAATGCTTTGTGAAGAATAACAAGCAAAAAGCGCACGATTCTCGATTTCCACTTTGCAAATCCTGAATCACGAACACTATCACAGCAGGTGCCCCTCCCTACCTCCTGTCAGATCTGCTGACTACATTATAGTAATCTCATGTTTCCACAATTAAGTCTCACAGTCAAGCGTCTCTATTTATTTAAGAACTTGTGAATTAAGTCTGGATCCTCTAACTTTAACAATAATATGTTTACATTATTGTAAATGTAATGTCAATACTGAGACGGTTGGCAATACTGTCAATAGTTACTGTATTACAAGTTAATAAAATTACAATGTTTTTCTGAAAAGAAGAGGCAATCTGTCACACTGTGTCACAGGGTGTTCTGTTAAAATAATGCTTGCATAATTTGCATTTTGCTCATTACTTGTATCCTCTTTCAAGACAGTCTTTTATCTACCAGTGACAATGCAGTTATACCCTAGGATACACTTTATTCTGTAGCCTGCCTCATAAGACTTCAGTAATTTCACTGTTGGATCTTAGATGTTTTAGATGTTAACAGCATGTCAACAATGAGTTAGGTGTAATACTAATAGTCACGTACAGATTCAGATCTGATATGTATTACATAGCCTGGAAAAACCATCATAAGATCGATCCTGTAAATTTAAATGAATTTGATAATTTAATTCTCATGTATCAATGCATGTCACATTATCATCACATTTCACTATCACCGAGGTATCTTTTTTAAAATAGAGACTTACCTTGAAGAGATGATGGTGAACCAACAAGGACCGGTAGCTGATAGTGTTGCAGGAAAGAAGTCAGGAGTTCACGATGAAAGCATGCTTGATGAGGGTCAATTATAGTCCTGCTTACACAGCACCTCACAAGACTGGTCCTTTTGACAATTACAAGGGTCGATTGAACAACACAAAAGATATTTATGGCACAAGCGAAAAACAGCTGAGACAAAATCTAGAGGAGGCAGCAGCACAAAAGCGGACCAAAATAAAAGCTGTCCTCAGAGAGAATGGCTCGAGTGAAAAAGAGAAGGTACCAGTTCCTGAACAATCTTCAAACTCATCGCCCACTCACAGCAAGAGAACAGTAAGTATTTGGGTCTCACAGCAATTTTTGTATCTACAGCACATTATTAGCACAAAATATCTTATGCACAACAAACATATATATATATTTATATATATATATGCATGTTAAAGATGTTACTTTCTCTTACATTTCATTAAGTAACACACCTTTTAAGTTTTCCATTTTTATTTATTATATTATTTGACAAACATTAATGGTTTGGTCAGTATTTAAAAATTGGTATACCGAACATATATGTACAATCTATTGATGAGTAAATTTCTATAACTAGCACCTAAAAATTGTCCATATCCATGGAATTTCTTTTATTTGCATGACCTCTTCCAACTTAATCAAAGTCATTACAGCCCCTTTAGTAGATGTACATTTTTTTTTTTAATCAAGATAGTTGCTGTTTTTGCATTCAAATTCATAAGATAGATCTGCACCTCTGTTGGATCTATATAGAATACATTTAACTCAGTCTGGAATGATCCAATTCAACAATTATTACTTCAGAACCTGACAAGTGAAGCTGTAGCAAAGCGAGTGCTCAGCAGAAATGGTGGTCTCAAAGATAAAGATGACAGCCAAGACAGCAAATCTTCGAAGACTTCACAAAGTCATTTTGACCAGCACAAGGAAGGCGTTGCTAAGGCTCACCACTCCATTCGATTGCAACCTCTGCAACATTTGAAACATAGCCCGACTAGCTACAACATATCTCCCCCAGGAAATCTAGGACTCGGCAGTACTGCTTACAGTGATGCCAAACGATTGCACTCAGGTGAGGTAAAAAGTAAGTGTTCGATGTTGTGCAGTGTCCACAGCTTTCACTTCTTTTCAATAGCCTTATGTGTCTATAGGCAACTGCATCTCATTTTCATAACGTTTGACTTCTACTTCAAATGAGTCCACACTAAACTTTTAAAGTGAGCCAGAAACTGCTATCCATATATTACAATAATAATTTTTGCATGTACTGATTTATTATGCAACTCGCATGCGCAACAGCTATTCTCACTTTTTCTTTTTATCAATGTTACAATGTACCTACAGTTCGATTGACAAGTTCTATTTCAACTATACATTTTGTTCATATTATTCTTTTGCATGATCAAGGTCCATATGCACCAAAGTTTCACAGGAATGCTTCTCATGTGCTTTCTTCACAATCACAGCATGTCAAGTATTCACGAGCAAGATCTTCCAGTATGTATCAACTGATTGCTTGCATGTTATGGCAACTGACAATTACTAACATCCATTTTATGTCTTACTAAACAAGCTTAATTTGATTCGTTTCGAGTGTCTGCATTTATATCGATATTTGATATAAAGATAAAGAAGTACAATCTAGCAGAGTAATATTACTTAATACTATATGGTTTTGCATCTGCATACAATATAACAATGCAATTTTCACAATCCACCATATGAATAAAGTTTAAATTCAAGTTCAATTCAATACAATTTTCCATACCTACATTTGTAACTCAAGCAATGTTAGAAAATGCAAACACTAACTTAGCCTTTGGGCGTTATTTTTTTGGTAACCTACCTGAAGTTTGTTTGTAGCGATAGAAATCAGCTGTAATTTTATAGAGCATTGGATAGTTAAAATTGCATTGCAGCTGGTACGCAGCTCCAGTCAGAAGGAATTTCAGGGCAATATCAGCGAAGCAAGACAGTCCCACCTGGCAATCCAAATGCAACAACAACCAATGAGCCTGTTCGCATCAGCATCGCTCGACCTCCTGGTCACTCAAAACTGGAGAGAAGAGCGAGACGGGAAGCAGAGAAAGCCATAAAGGACAAAAAGGTCTTCCAAATCCTAGGTCCATACAACAGCCTCAGGGCCGCTCTGCGAAGAAGAGGATGGGTGGAGAGATTTGTTAACGCTCCAGCACCTAGTGAAATCCTGACTACCCTTCGATTACGAAAACCAGGAGAGGAGTCTCCAGTCAAAGAGAGTGAAAATGGTAATTTTAATTTTAGGTTAATCAAATTTATGTTAAATGTCATTGATTTAACCATGTGCCAGCTGAGTATCAAGCAGATCCAAACTTCTAGATGTTTGAGCAAATTCAGAAATTATACAACATGATGTGTCACAAACATACACCAATGATGGATCTAACTTGAACATACATGTGTATCAAAATTTCTATGGTGTTGCATGTTGCTTATATTGTTATTGCTTGGCTGTAATCGACACATAAGTTAAATGATATGAATTCAAGTGAAATGATTCTCTACTCTTGTTGTAGATGATTATGACACTTACGGAGGCATGAGAGCCAAGCCATGGGAAGAGGAGAATGGTCTCTATGGAATGATGGTTGGTGTCATTAATTGCTATCTGTTAAAGCCAATGATACTGTCTATGCTAGATTTGCGATTTATGGGCAATAAACATACGTGAACTTTTTTCAGTCCCATGCTTTGCGGAATGCTACACCAGCTTTTGTGTTCTCTGTGAAGACATGTGATGTGGACACAAGAGTAACCAAAAGCAACCAGCTTGTCAACCACTACAACAAAGCTAGATCTTTTACAACAAAGGTATAGTTTCCTAGACTAAAGAACATCTCAATATTAAGGTAACTTAGGCTACATTAGAGATTGCCAAGGGTGTCTGTCCTTCTGCTTGGTTGTAATGGTGAGGTTCCACTGTATTTCTGAGTTTTATTCTGGTCAGGGACTTACAAGTGTAATTAGTTGTACATCAAAAACAGTTGATGACTAAAATTATTTCAACTATAGTATCATCCAAAATAATTGTCCACTTGTTTTTTTTGTCTTATTTTTACAAATATGTAATGCAGAAGCACAATATATATATATATGTTACCAAAAAGTCAAAGCCCAACTTTCTAACCAAAACCCTTCTCTGTACTAATTAACTTCAAGTTTCCTATCTTCGCAATGATAACTTGTTGTCATCTTTTCATCATTGTGGCCATTTATTATGGCAGAAATTACAATGGAGAATATATAGAAAAATTCTGGTTATAAATTTAGTTTCCATTACGGTTTTTATCCGCTAACATTTCTGTCCATTTTGCGCTGCTCCATGCCATATATGGCAAGCTGCATATGCCAAAAAACAAGTGGACATTTATGATGGATCCTAGTAAAACTGTCAATTCACTGCATAATGGCTTACCATTCATATTTCACTTTACAGACAGGCCTCTGTTCAAATATCAGAAACACCAGTTGGTTTGAAACGGCTGATCATTTCACATTTTATCCTCGTTGCTACAAGTTTGATGAACCCACTGAAAAGGAAGGCTTCATAGGTTAGAATATCAGCTTGCATAATGTACAATGTTCAGTAAAATTTCTATGCTATATGCCCAGTTGTAAAGCAAATGGAAAACATCGCATTTCTAAATTTTCAGATGACTACAGGCTCTCATCTTGTTTTGGATTTCTGAAGTGTTTTGTGGAAAAATATAAGTATGTTTTGGACAAGAGAAAAGGCTCTGATCTCCCTGAATCTGAACCAATAATCGTAAAACCTGCTGAAGAATATCAGAAAGATAAGAGTAAGGAGAAAGAAAATGAAACTGAGAAGAAAGATGAAAGCAAAGATGCCAAAGCTAAAATCGAACGACCTTCTCTGCTAAATTCAAGGAAATCATCTCTTCTGAGTGACATATCAGGAATACAACTAGACACCAAAGAAGGTAAGTATTTAGCTGAATTGCCTCACTTTGCATAATGTCGTAGTAATCCATGTAACTGTAAAACAGTAGCAGTCAGTGTCAATAAGGTACCAATAAAAGAATTACAGCCAGCCTTGCCTTAGTCAATTCAAATGGACCGCCTGCTTTACAGTCAATTTCATAGACATGGAAACGAATCTCAGAGACTTGGAAGCTAAACTCCAGAGGACGTCATATGAATCCAGGACTCCTATTGGATAAGGCAGTCCTCAACCGATACGATTCCTGGACACATGATGTCATCTGGCATTTAGTTTTCAAGTCTATAAAATTGTTTCCAAGTCTAGGAAATTGGCTGTAACATAAGTGACTTAAATTTTCTGTTAACTGAGTTGAGTAAATATTTGACTCAGGCAAGGGTTTTATGTAGGCCTCCATGAAGAGGCTATACTCAATCAGGTTTTCAACAAATTAACAATAAATAGCATTAAATCTTTGTATTTAATATATTTTGGAAATGTTTAACAAATTTATCCTCCGATGGTGATTGTGCTCATGAAAATGTATTGTTTCTGTTCCTGTGTTAGTTGTTCTTCAGAAAAAGGTCTTGCTTAATTGGATAGATCTCTGTCCATTTTCTACAAGAGACTTGGATAAAATTCTACAATGGTCTCCCGTACCTGTTTGTACGTTTATGGTCAAACTGAAAAACAGAAATACTTTTATATGCTTAAAAACTCACTGGGCACAATAATACCTATCTCACAAATTAATGGGATAATTCATTGGTCATATCAATCATAACATTTTGTTGTGCAGATTGCGTACCTAAAAAGGCATCACATTTAATATTTTGTTTTGCAGCCCAAAGTTCAGCTGATAGCATGGCATGTACGTGACCTAAGTTTGAGCACACAATAAATTGAAGTTTATTTGAAATTTTGCTTATCACTATTAGTTCTCCAGTATTCTTTATCTGCTGTGATTCTGGCTTGCCCCAGCCTGTAAATAGGGTGCACACATTCACCCAAAATTCATAGCTTGTCATTAACAAACTGATGTACTTATATTAATATTTAACATAATATGGCATCATACACAGCTGCATTTTTTTCACATCCATTAATATTTTCCATTCCATAAATTAAACTTATTTATATCTTAAACCTATTAAAACCAGCACTGCTTCTTCTGGCATGTACATAGATAACTTGTATATATATCTTTAACTTTAATGGCATATCACTAGATTTAACATTCACAGGAAGCTATATCTTTTATTTTTCACCAGATATGAAATTACCTAAAATACCAAGTGTGCGATAGCAATTTCTTAAAATTAGAAATACTTGATTTAAATGACATGATATATATGTATATCACAGAATATATATGACATATTAGCAACCGTGGCATTTGTCATATATTTTGGGATGTAAGGTTTATGATTGATATTACTATTTCAGTTTCTCGGGACAATAAAATTCTACGAGGAGGCCCAACTGTACCAGTCAGAGCTTATGAAATGGCATTGCAACAGTCTTCCGCCTTCTTGCGATTCAGAAACAATGATGACATTGATGCCATATCTGATGTAAGTAGGCACTAGTTAATATTAAATTTAAAAAGTAATGTAGGGAAGTAATAATGGAGATTTTATAATTAATGTGTTGTAGTATTAATGGAGATTTTATAAATACTGTAGGGAATTAATTATGGAGATTATATAAATACTGTAGGGAAGTAATTATGGAGATTTTATTATTAATGTAGGGAAGTAATAATGGAGATTTTATAAGCAATCTAGGTCCTATTTGTGCTTAAGTATTTCCAATGCAGATGACAAAACAATCCATCCCTAATTAACACAATTTTATTCCAGAGAGAAAACCAGTTCTCTTCAGGTCAATGGGAAGCATTGATCCATTGGTACTATCAGTTTACCCAGTAAGTTTTGTTTTTTTGTTTAAAATATAACATTTTGTTTAAATTCCTATGAAAGTTTCAAAACATTCCAAATCCCAGTTGTTACCTGCAATATTATTTGACTTACAGTGAAGGAGGGGAACTGACAACAGTTACAGACCACATGGTTAAAAACGCTCAGGACACTTTATTTAAAATTAAGGAAAGTTGGCCTCAGTATGAGCTAGACGGCTATAACAATGTCTGGATACTAAAACCGGGAGCTATGTCACGAGGAAGAGGTTTGTAAATTGCTTGTATTGTAACAGCAAATGATCAAATAACCTACTAAACAAACTCACAGTTAGTATTAATAATGATAGAGAATTTAGTTTAACCTTTTCAGAGACACAAGTCTTTGACCAGGAGCTTCAGAATCAATTAATTATTTTTGGAAAATTTATCATGTATTTACGATCTATCATACTTCATCATCCAGGTATAAAATGTGAAAGTAAGTTGGACGTTATTCTTGGTTCCGTTGAAGAGGGAGATGACACGATGGTTGTCCAGAAATATATAGGTAAGTACAGTGTAATTGAATTGCATGCATTTGAACTTCTCCAATTATATTTCTGTTTCTCCTATTAAGTATGCTCCATAAATATATTATCGATAATACATAATTTTACCTGTATCTCATTTTTATTCTATATATATATATATATATATATATATATGATGTATTAAAAATACAATTAAATCATTTCAAATTATTGCTATATAATGTCTAATATTAGCTTGGTCAGCTCAATGACCAGCTAGAGGCAGACATAATGATGAGATAATAAGGTTAAGAATTACATTGTACCACATTTACACCATGGATGAGATCTTTATTTGCCCTATTATAGGCAAATACAAGGCACTGCCCATTTAATGTCAAATGCAAACAGCTTCCATCTGATATTTAACTGATTAAGACTTTCCGGGCTGGAAACTGAACCCAACACAACTAGATTAGAGCTGGCTAGGGTCTTAACCATTGGACTTACAAATTTCTTACTCTTTAAAATTTCAGAACGACCACTTTTGGTGTACAACACAAAGTTTGACATTCGGCAGTGGTTCTTGATCACCGACTGGAACCCGCTCACGATTTGGTTCTATAAAGACTGCTACCTACGATTCTGTTCACAAGAGTTCACGCTGAGTGATTTCCATGAGTAAGTGTAATCTTTGCTGTTACAAAATTAGCTTAGAGCTAACCTGCTCAAGGAACATTTTGTTTTAAATGTGTATTGTTATTATGACCACATTGCTGTGTCACATGACAAAAAACAAATTAAGGCAATCTTTAAAAAATTAATTAAACCTGACAACGACTTTTACTAAAGCTAGTATAGTAAAATTCAAGTCAATGTACTGATGAAATCATACAATACAGCTTTCATTAAGTATAAGTATTCTAGTCACATTGAATATTCAATGTTCACAATCAATCACTAAAGCTATGGATACATTTCTTCGGCTTTTGTGTAGATATCAATAATATCAATCAATCATTCACCAAAACCAATCAATAGCCTTAATTGTCTGTTTATATTTGCAGATCAATACACTTGTCAAACAACTCAATTCAGAAAAATTACAGCGTGAATGAGAAACGATCTCAACAGCTACCAGAAGACAATATGTGGACGAGCGAAGAAATGGACATGTTTCTCAGGTCTGTAGACTTTGCGAACACAAAACATCTGATAAATACGAGATGCGAATGTCACACATGAAAATACCAACCTAGTAGTCAACCCAGAATCGTTATCCTATTTATAAAATTTTTCATGATAAAAAAAATTCCACAGAAAGCAATGTACATTATCTCCTGTTTGATTGTAAATGAAACTTGATTGTGTGTTCATTCCAATGTAAGGGTTGTTCCATAAAAAAAAAAAGGGGGACCAGAAATTTTTTAGAACCCCCCACCCCGCTTTTTCCTACATTAAGACATTAAGAAGGAAATACTGGTCAAAAACCCTTCCCCCCTCTTTTTCTCTTTTGGAGAACCCTCCACCGCTTTGTCAAAAATTTTCTGGTCCATCTCCCCCCTCTTTTTTAAATGGAAAAACCCTCATAAACTTGATGTTTGATGGTAAGAAATAGATTTAAATAACATCAATTGCAATTTGATTCTGTGTATAGAGCCAATAATCTGCTTAAGGTAAGACAAATTAAGGTGAATTGGATAAACATCAATTAATAGCATTTTTTCATTTTCAGGCAAAATGGTAAAGGCAATGTGTGGGATGATGTGGTTGTTGAAGGAATGAAGAATGCAATAATCTGTGTTATGCTGTGTACACAAGAGTTCATTGAACATAGAAAGGTATGCTGTGTATACAAGAGTACATTGAACATAGAAAGTATGCATCAAGCCAAAGTTCTTTGCCTTAAGGGGCGTTCACACTATCACGTATAAAAGCTACGTATGACCACAAATGAAAATATTTTTTCACTCCTGTTCATCCTTGGCCATACTTGATTCACTTGCTGAGCAATTTATGTATACTCGCGCTAATTCGTAAATCACTCCTGGTTGCGCTTGACCACTCACGGACATATTTAAATTGTTTATATTAGTTATGTTACATGCTCGGGGTCAGTTGGTGAGCGTCCTATGTGCGTCCTATTTACGTCCTACCTATGTCCTACGTACGTCTTAGGTTTCGTCCTACGTTCGTGATGTGGCCCTACATGGTCATACATAGCCATATGTGGCCACTGTCAATCCGTATATACTTGCCATTCACGAGCGATGAGCGAGCTACGAGCGATCTACGAGTGCCTCATGGATGCCTCATGAGCGTTTTACGGACGTCCGGCAACTGTTTCACGGACGTCTGGCGAGCAATCTACGATTGCCCCACGTATGATCGTAGACAGAAGTTATGTGATTAACATACAAAGCCACGAGTGAGCACGTATAGCTAATTATTGAAGTACGTGGTCATACGTAGGTCTTTTACGTGATAGTGTGAACGCCCCTTTAGAGCAAGTCATTACCGGACAAATTGCTCTTTTATGAGAGTATAAAATGTTAATTGGTTTGCAGCATACATGTAGATGCTGCTCAGGGTTGCTGCATGTCAGTCTATGTTTTGTAGTTGATTTTCATTAATAGGGAAGCATCAGTATTATGTTCAGTTATACAGTTGTGACATGATAAATAAGGTCATTCAGCAGGGTTATAGCCCTGTCATTTGACAACAAACATATTGGCCGTTCTAAGTTACATAAAATTATATAAATATAATAGCATTTAATGAAATGACCTGATCGTTATCAGCTGTTCGAGTATTACATTAATGGATTGCAATACTTCTTTGCAGAGTGCATTTGAGTTGTATGGTGCAGATTTCATGTTAACAGAAGATATGACTCCATGGCTGATAGAAATTAACTCCAGCCCAAGCATGGCTCGGAACACCCGGGCCACGTGTAAGCTGGTTGACAGTGTTTTGGAGGATACTCTAAAAGGTTTGTCTCAGGATCCTAAGATTTCATTTTTACACACTCCCCTTACACGACCATTTTCCTAAATTTTTATTTAATAATGTTTAGTAGTTTCAAGAAGATGATGCCATATCAGAATTCAACATTAAAATTTCTACTCACAAAACGAAATGTATGTGAAATTATTTAGTAACAGCCATCTGTACAAGTCGACCCCTTGCGCCATCTATAATGAGTTTAAATTGCCAAGCACAGCAAGGGTCTACAGAATCTCATTGAGAGCAACTCACCAAGCTTTCCGCACAACTAACTCACCAAGCTTTCCGCACAACTAACGCAGCCACTTTTTACCTTTGGTCCTCAGTTCAAATTTGCTGAATTATGTTCGAGGAAGGCAAATCACGCAAAATTAGGGTATTATGCTCTTTGCAAAGCAATATACACTGGCGATCATAGAACTAATTTGTTCAGTCATCAATAAGTTGCGCGTACATAGCGATATCGCAAAAGTAGGTCACTCCAGTTTCCAGGGACCCTGAAGATCCAAGGGACCCGGGCAGAGACAGAACAGCCATCATATGACATTGCAGATTCACATATAATTTTGTGGTGCCATCTCTTTAAAGTCATGTGGGTTGCTATGATATCATGAAAGTTATTGTGGAATAATAAGGTCATATATCTGGGCAGTGTTCAGAGCAAGTCGTTATGAAATAAAATGGCGGCTTCATATGAGAGTATACAATGTTGGTGCTCAGCATAGTTGCTGCTTAGGGTTGCTGCAAGGCAGCCTATGTTTGGCAGTTGATTTTCACCAATACGTAGGCTTAATTTATAACTACGATCATGCAGTGGTGCTGTATCACTCTCAATTAAAATCACATCATAGCTTAATTCATAATTACTATTATAATTGATGACTAATTAAAATTTTAAACCGATTTTATTTTGCAGTGGTCATTGACAGAAGAGATGACAAGAACTGTGATACTGGTAAATTTGAGATGATCTACAAACAAGGACCAATCAATGACCCTCCTGCAGTTGATCACTCTTTGGCTGTTGTTGGAAAAAAAGTCACCAAGGGCAAAAATAGCAAAACAAATAGTGCAGTGGCACGACCTGAAAACTGAATTCAATATATACAAGCTCAGTGAAAAGATCTTAAATAATGTGCAATTTACCAACGGGATGTTTAATGAGCTTCAGATGTATATCCTCGATCGTATAGCTAAGATGTAACGGCTTTCTTCCAATTTTGTACACATTGTAAGCAGCTGGTTATAATGTATACAGCTGAAATCATGTGGCAGACTTGGAAAATATCATTGATGTAGTTATACATCTTACACCTAGAGAGGTAGCTGCTCTTTTATCAACATCAAAGCTTTGTTGTACAAGTTTCAGATGTAACCAGCCCGTAGCCAGCCCCTAGCGTTGGATGGTTCTTTTTCATAAAATTGTGGATCTTCGATACAAATTTTTAAAATAGCATTCCCTGATGGATCATGGAAAGAATTTATACGTGATTAACAGAGCCACGGACACGTATAGACAATTCTAGACGTACGTGGTCATACGTAGGTCTTGTATGTGACAGTATGAACGCACCTTAAGAGCCTAAGTTGTTACCATGCACTTCCAATTTTGTATACACGGTAATTAGGCTACTGGTTAATATATGGAGTGGGAATTATGTGGAAAAATATTATCAATACATCAAAGCTATAAAATGTGATAAACAATGATAAAGAAACTATGTAAAAAAGATGTAAAGGACGCCAACTGCTGTACTAAATAGCATCGATACATATAGTATACCTCACCTAAAATTAATTCAATCCATTTTATCCAGTATTTAATCATATTTCTTCCTACTGCATTTATTATTCTGTGTGACAGAGCTCTCAGTTTATGGATGAAAACAAGTGATCACTATGGAATATTTTTGTCCATGTGACACAGATGTATCATGCATTCTCAAGCTGCTAAGATTTTTACATTCAATAGATTCCAATTTTTTTTAATATGCCAAACACATTTAGAAACACATGTAGGAAGTAGTCTAGTCGCCAATTAGGTTTCTTAATTAGAAACTACTGTTCTTCCAGATCTTTGTGACATTTTAATGTCATGTGTACATGCTCAACCATATGATAAATAATGTTTACATTTTACTGATCTCATTCACAATTATATTATAAATATCTATTGTTTATTTATTGGTAATCTCAAATTTTCACCAGAACTGCTGAAGTTTGTATTTCAACCATGGGCAATTTTTTTAAACAAAACTCCTGTAAATTAAAATTATATTGTGGACCATAAGGTATAAATGGCTATATACAGTAAACTTTGCAGTCAAATTTGCTAGTCCCCTCCGCCGCATCAAGCAGACAAGTTTATTTCATTATAATCCTATGAACTGAGCTTGAGTCTAAGAATTTGAGATCTTTCAGAGCTATTTTCATAAGATCTTCGCATTAGTTTTTGGTGTCCTTCATTGTCCCTAAAACAATAGAAGCCCATTATGTATAGAAGCCCACCTCACATAAAGGCCCAGATAAGATGGTCTCTGAAAATTATAAGGGATCAAGGGCTTTTATTCGAGTAAATATGGTAACTCGAACATAATGAGACTGTCAGTCCTAATTAAGAGTTAGACATGCATTTATCCTTGAATTCAGTTAAACAGTCAAAGCACTGTCCGAGTAAAATTCTAAATATCTACGAAAATTTAAAGGTACGTAAATGTTGTTCAGACTGAGCTTCATTATTGTTCACTGTTTCATTCAGTATTGTTCTTGTTCAGGTGGACATGATGCTGTAAACTGAAGGATAAGTACAATTTATTGAATCCCTCGAAAAATGTTGATAATGCCTTTGCATTATTCAAAACTTTGCCTAACTAAATTGAATTGGTCCATTTGAATTCGACTTCGCAAAGTTTACTGTTAATATTTCAATAAGTAGGCTATATTTTTACAGGGTATAATAGTTTTTCCAATTATTGAATCTGCAGAAGCTATTCTTTCTGTAGTAATGTCTTAACATTGAGTGAACCATTTGCACTGGTATGAGTGGAATTGGCCTGGATGATGATGGCAAAATACCATAATATATTTGAGAGCTTTTCAAGCATAGAGAACACTGTTTTTTGTCTTTTTTCCCTATCATGACAAGTCCCAATGTAAAACGTTTCAAGGAACTTTTGGGTGCATTCATAAATTGGTCTTCATGTGTTGCTGTGCCAAATTAGTATTTGATAGTCCAATTCAAGGCAACTAACATCAATCCAAATGATCGATTTCAGTGTATTTCAGTGCAAATACAAGAAAAAAGTTGGTACATATCTACAGCCAATGTATTTATTTTGCTGCATTATTTATGTAACTTACATTTGCCATAGCAATGCCGTGAAACTGCAAGGCACACTGCTGAGTTATTATAACGGTACAGAAAATTTTACTGTCCTGGGACACTTACACAAGTCAAGCTCTTGCCTTCATAATCGCCACCAGATTTTTTAATTAAATGCGTATTTAGGTACCATTCCTACTCTATTCTTCATAAGTGCCAGATTTTAATGTTGCATAATCAAGTCTTCTCACGTAGTTTATCACTCGCAGTATGTTACCTCACAAATGTGTCAAAGAAGACTTCACATGTTAGTTTTCAGGAATATATACTGTATTTTTATGAGTGCATTATCATATAGGCCTAAATTGTGCAAGTTTATTGACTTCCTTGCAGTCCAACTACAATTTAGCCGCATCTAGTTAATTACGTCACTACAGATGGCATTTTATTGACTGTGATTTAAATTTATAACAAAACATGTATATGTTATTATTACAAAATAAATTTTTACTGCTTTTGATGATGATGCTTCATAGACAATTTAGAATATTTAATAGTATAACGGTCCATGTCAATTGTTTTGTTTCAAAAGTTTTATTTGAATAAAAAGGCTTTAATATTATATCACTTTTTTCTTCTTTATTAATCACTATTATTTCCCACAAAACTGGGTTTACAATAGTACGAGATACTATAATTACAAGAATATTCATAAATAAATAAATGTATATTCCTAACTTAGCAACTTAGCACGCAGCTTCAATAATACTGAACTAACGTAAGCATGTCTCATGTTCTATACAAAATTTATCTGTAATAAATATGCAGACACTGTGCGCTTCACATTTCACTAGGCAAAATACTAAATTAGTAAGATTACTTCGGAGTTTCAATTTACTTCGGAGTTTCAATTTACAACTGGATGGACTCAATGGAAGTGGCAAGAAACCTCTGCATACATTGTCTGAAAATCTTTTCGTAAAAAAGTTCAAAGAATTCACTTTTGGTTCATTATTCCTATTAGTTTTGCTTTTTGGGCAGTTCCATTTATAGGTATGGGGTGGGGGCGGACAGGATGAATTGATGGGGGGGGGGGGGGTTCTCCAAATGAGATGAAGAAGGGAAGGGGGGTGATTGACCAGTATTTTCTTAATATCTTAATTCAGAAAAAAGAGGTCTTCACAAAACAAAAAGCGGGGGTTGGGGGGGGGGGGATGATGTTTGAAAATTTTCAGGTCCACCCCCACCCCAAACTTTTAAATGGGACAGCCCTTTAGTGGTACGTTCGTAAGTCACATTTTGACTCTGGGTCAGATGTTTTCTACCCACAACAAGCCAGAAAACTATAAGGGCATTTTTACTCCGGTCAGGTTGTCTGTTACAGAAATATCTTTAACACAATCCTCCATAGTTTTGAAATTACCTCAAAAACTGTTTAAGCTATAATACACATCTCAAGAAATTCCTAAAGTGACATGATGCAAAGTCAAAATTACAAGGTGACTGACATTTATAATTATAAGAGTTAACCTGTATTCTAATACAGCGTATCCCTGCCTATCTAGTATAGTGTCCCTGTCAGTGAAATGTCATAACAATACAATATTCAAAGCCCGACTTACTCAAATTCATGTTACAGAAGTTGCGTATCATATGCTACATATCAATCACGAGGTTATAGATTTATAACGTAAGTCTTACAAGAATTGTATCGCTTAAAAAGTGTGGCACGGAAATTGTGACGGAATGCAAAGACTTGTTCACCTTGGCTGGACATTTATAAATATAGTGTCTATAAAGTACATTTCTAATAACAGTGTATTAAAAATGTGTGACAAAGAAATAATAACAGCACCCATTGTGATGCATGAAAATCTAATAAATATTACTTGACTGTACTAGGATCCATAATAAATGTCCTCTTGGATTTTGGGGAATATTTTTCCATATATAAATGGCATGGAGCAGCACAAAATGGACAGAAATGTTAGCAACAAGTCAAATCCCAACTTTCTAGCTAATAAAAACACCTCTAGGAGAGAAATAAATTGAAATTTGCTCTATTCTCCATTGTATTCACCTGCTGCTTCTCTGTGACCATAACAAATGGCTATAACGATGGAAATATGGCAAAAAATTATCATTGCAGAGATAGTAACCTTCAAGGTAATTTGTACAGAGAGGTTTATATGGGTTAGAAAGTTGGGCTTTGACTTCTTGGTAACATTTATATCTATTTTGTACTTCTCCATGACATTTACATAAAACTATGATAAAAAAACAAGAGGATAATTATTTTGGTTCATATGATAGATAAGGTTTTCCCTAATACCACATCAAGGCTGGATGAATGAAAATCCTGGAAAACAACGATAACATGACACACAATATAAACAAATATACTACACTGTAACTACAGTGCAAATATCACATTTTTTTTACACTTATGAAGTACATCTGCATTGTTTCCGCTGCACTAAGTATTGGCACGGTTATGTTATGGAATACATATATGAAAAAATAAGTCCCTAATTTGAGGATGCCCTTAACTTACAGTGGTGGCCTATCATTTAGGAATCAGTGCAACAGGCTTATAAGTTATAACTACTCACTAGATTCCGAAGACAGCCTCCCTACACAATATATTCATACTAATTTTCGAAATAATGAGTTCAGTTCTGCAAAATATTTTTCTTCATTACATTTTTATGGGTAAATTTGTAAAAAAGTTTCAATTATATATATATATATATATATAGCTAGCAGTCTACAGTATTTTTACAGTGCCATACAATAATACTCAGTAGTTAGGTAGTTATTAGAAGATATGGACCCCCATATATTGTACCTAATGTATGTGTGTGTGTCTGCAATAAAGATTAATAATAATAATATATCAAATAATATCTTCAGATGCACTGCACATTAAAACGAAATTGAAATGACATAAATAGGAAAGTTGAAATAAAATCTATTTACAATCAAATAATCCTGAAAAACTAGATCAAATGATGTTTTAAATCTCGAACAGATACCAGTTTGATTACACACTGTTTTTAAGTGCAAAACGCTGTCTCACAAAGAACAGGTATATAATCAAGAAAACATGGCTAAAAATAGCTCAGTCATTGAAGCAATGCAACATAATGAGTGTGTACTAATCTATCTTCCCAAATAATAAGTGTGGATGAGCTTAAATTTTCAGTGGACAACTATTTTGATATTTCGAGATCTGGACATGCCACCACTGCAATTACATGTATCTGGATGAATTATTGATTTATGCATAATGGGAAGACAATTAAGCACCCACCAAAGGCTGCTGACACATTTGACAATCACAAAAGCCATACATTGCATTGGGATCAACACATATGGAGACAAATTATGCACCATAAATACAGTCACAAATGTACACCTTCACTAGCGAAACATCATGAGCTTATACTGTCTGTATTCTGTGATTCTCACAACAAGTGAATATGAATACCATGGACTAGCGTCATTTTAAGTTACATCTTCTTAAATCATCGTTGATGAGTGTTGTGTGCATTGCCATTGCTTAAAGATTCAATACCACTGTCTAAATGATCACCAGTGCCATTTAACTCTGTAGCAGTCAAAGTTCTTCTGCGATTGTCCTTGAGAATTGGTGATAGGCTTCCTTCTCGAGAGTGGTGGAGCAGGTTTGAAGTTTCTTCGATGTCATCAGAATCTGTATCTTCGTAATTGTGCAAGTCTTGGGTGCTTACTAATCCTGAGAAGCAAAATAAAAGAAACACATGCACTAAAAGTCTAGATAAAATAATCAAATAAACAAAAGAAGCACACTTTTTAAAATAAAAATAACGTATAAATATATATCAAAATACGGTGCTCCCACAACATTAAGTATTAAAGCGAGGTTGAAAGGAAGTTTAAAAAGACTTAAAGCTGGTGCAACACAGTTATGTACTTACTGCACAGTCTACTTATACACTACAACTTGTACTCAAACAGGAACACTGCCATTACAACATCTGGGTACTTTTCGCACAAATTACCAATAATTGAAGTGACAAAAGATAGTCGGATTTACAGCAGCACTGAAACAATTTGATTCAGGTGTTAATTTCAATAGGATAGGAGTTTTGGCTGTCTGACGAGACTTGACTTAGGCCAGAAAGAATAGAAGAAGTATCAGCATTCATGAGACCTGTGAATTCCAGCTCTTCCATTTCCAACACTCTTTGCTCAACTGTGAGATTGAAGTATAGGGAGCTCCTGGAGGGCCACAGCAGATTCATCAACACCATGTATGAGAGTAAGTCCGCTGAATACGACACACCTGTAATGAGAATGATCCAGTTTACCATTTAAAGTGGGCAACACTAATCCTTACAGACAGACAGACAGACAGAATTATTTATTTTTCATCGCATACACCATACATACCACACATATAACATTAACATACACACACATAGGTAAATCTAACTTTAAATAATAATGACAATAATAAAAAAGAAAAAAAAAAAAGATGAATGAATGAAAGGTCATGGATGAAAGGAGACTCCTCAAAGGCAAGAGGGTTTTGCCGCTAAAGAGGAGCCACCCATGTACATGGTCATTAGATCATTCAAGAGACATTTTCATAATCCAGTATACAAGCAAATTAGTTTCTTTGGTACACTTCTGCGTAGATGAAGCTCCAGGACACACTAAATTATCTGCACTGGTGTGACTGCCCACTGAATTGATATCATTACACAAAAATCAGATTAATAATATATTCCATGGGTCTAAAAACATTGCTTAAACTCTTCACTGACACATTAAATATTATGTACCCACAAAAACTTTGGAATATACTTAGGCTTCACAGTCGGTCAAGTACAGACCCAGCCAAAGAGCCTCTTAGAAATTACCGATCCCCGTTTGTCATTAGTCACAGTCTCCATTAACATACTAACACATGTGGTCATTATAAGTCTTGCAATAGTCTTCACATTAAGGAGACAACCCCTCCAATGAGACCAATGCCTTAAACAGAAGTGTGGTCCCCGACTTGTCTAAAGCACAGTGCAATTAGATTTTTAAAAGTAGAACTTACTGAGAACTGTCTTGTATCGCCATAAAGCTGACACTTGCGTTGAAACAACAATGAGGATTGGTAGGTAGACAAACCAAACCAAATACCCAGCACCGAAGTGTAGGTAAAACTCCATCTTCTTTTTGTTGCGCTCAAGATCAAAAGTCTGTCGCATTTCAACCAAAAACCAAAGCATGATGACCAAACGGAATCCAAGAATCAGCAAACCAGGCCATGTCTGCCACTCATCTATGTTGGAAAGAAAGTCTATGGCGGTCTGCAATTAGATAATTGACCAAATTAGGCATGTTGTATGTTGCACCATTACCCAACTTTTCGTATCATCATTTAATTTACCTCGCTTACAAAGGAGAATTTGCACCAAATCAAATACAGCCATTCTTCATGTGAAATCTTTACATGACTTAAGAGCACTCAGAGAATAGTGCTAACTAGTTTAATGTCAAATTTTTTTTTTTTTCAGACTTTAATTTAACTTCATTGACAACGTACCTGATTAAGTATGAAGAGAGTCATATTCGCAAGAGTATACGTGCCCCAAATGGAGAAGAGAATTATTCTTGTTCTGAAGTTCAGATCCATTCTTGTTATTGTCCATCCTTTGACGATCAGTAGCAACAGCAACATGAACAAACATTGCGCAAAAAGATCGATAAAATTTCCAACAACATGGAGGAGATCAACACCTTGTCCATCAAAAGCAAATTTGAAGACGTGAATGAAATTAAAAATAATTCCAACATATTCCATACACATGGACGTGGTAAGCAACAAAGGTATGACATGTTTCTGTCGATTCAGAGCATAAAACTGGATGGGAACGACAAACGTATAGAGCAGGAAAAATGCCAGATAAATTTCAAAGACATCATGCATCTCAAATGAAAATTGATGTTCGAAAGGGTTGACATGTTTCGTGAATGGATTGCCGTTAACAAGCCAAACGTCATAGTCAAGTTCAATGTTGGACGTCGAAGGGAGAGGTTGCCAATAACAATGTTCTGGTGGATCACGCTTGGCTAACGAAGTGTTGTGATAGCAAGCAACTATGCTGAGATACCAAAATCTGAAACAACAAATATATAGGATTAGAGTTCAAATGAAAATCACCAATGTTATATGTACTTCATGCCAAGATAGAGAACAAGGAGAGTGTGCAAAACAATGTTTATGTCACTGGTTTTACATACCTATATTCATTAACACGCGATTTTAAAATGTAAATACTACAAACTATACAAAGCATATATTTTATACCAAATAGAGTAAACCATGTTATTTTACCTGGCTTGAGCAGTGTCTTGAATGAAGTACGTAAACTGCATATTGGGGACGACTCTTTCGGGACTGTCCTCATCTTTACACAGACGACCTTTGGGACACGGTATTCTGCGAAGGAAGTCTTCTCGACCTTGCGGATTACAGTCATAATCCCAAGCTATAGTGTCTATTTTATGGAACATGGCTGGGCAAACTTTGGGTTTCTTGGCAGTGGTGACATTACCATAATACTCCAGGAAATATTCACTGTCTACTAGCACGAGTTGGACATCCATGGTAACGTTGTTAGGTGACGTAATATTACCATAAATGTAGCCTTGTGAATTTTCTTTCTCATGCATAATTGTTTGTTGAAAGCCAAATTTTGCTAGAAACTTGAAAAATCTGGAAGTCTCCCACCTTCCCTTCAAGTGTAAACTACCTACGTGATGGAAGGAATGTGTTGTGAGTAACAGAAATAAGAGTATGGAGTTAAACAGTCTACTACACGACATTATCGTCAATAAGCTTGTCAGAAATCTGACAGGGCCACACACCGCCGCGGCCGCCATCTTCGATCCTGTTTGACATTAGTCACATGACAGTCATGTGACCAATGTTTACAAATGAGAATCGGCGCGGACTTCTTTCCATTATGCACTGCATAAATGGCGATCCTGAGACACCAACCCGTCCAAGTAATTTCAAAGTTAGCATGTAAACGAAAAAGGTAGTTATATTATCATGATTATATGTATCTGTGTATCTAAACAGTTACGAGTTCTTGGGAGCGTGTCATGCACGTCCTCAGAAAAGTCACAATTATCATAGACCCTACACTACAGTATTCATGCATAATACATGTGTATATGTGCATGATCCTGGCATGACTCCGTGCAGTCAGTCCACACTTCCTTCATTAACTTCATATCACATTATTTGTCATAATCTGTTCTATATTAATGATAACCATATAATCTAGGAAGTATGCAATATGAGTGATTATGACCCTTGAAATTATAGGGATGTTGCATTTGCAATATAGTCTGTACAAATTAATGTACAAAATCTCATTTCTAAAGGCTGTTTAATTGTTTTTAAATTCTAATTTACTATTGCAGAATGCACATCACAGTGACATTGCAGAATCCAAGCGCAGTGACGAACACTTAGTTCGAATGTCTTGGAAGCACTGACTGATAACTTCAACCAAGGAAGATTCACGTCCTGTTTCAACCATGCCTCGCCGAGTTCACATTGACCCCGAACAAGTGTTGGCCAGGATATTGAATGATGCTATGAACAATATTCTAGCACCTCCGAGGAGAGTTTTTGCGCATTTTATGTACTTTGTCAGAAGATTTCCAAACTACATAACTGGAATTGTTGTTCTTTATGTATTTACATTTGCAATTGCTCTTCCATTCCTGTGTTCAGATATGACCTACTCAGCTTATTTTTCACCAGCCACAGACGACGATGGCTTAATTAAAAAGGCTACCGACCTCAACAATGAAAGGATCAACGAGGCAGACAAATATTTCTCCACACTCAGCAGATCTGGAAATAGAGCTTATTACTCCGAACTCAAGTCAAAAGAAAACATTGATCTGGTCATAGGAGTAGTTACAACAAAGAGACAAGTTCGGGGAGACTTAAAATTAAACTATCTCACACAAGTGATGGCAAAACTAGATAGTGTGATGAAGCAAGACCAGAGCTTCCCAAATAAGATGCTATTTGTATGCAGTGTCTTCCCAGGACCTGGAAATCATTCAGAAGCTTGGCAAATGGCTGAGTATTTTCCTATTCACGACCGATTCCCTCAAGAAAGTCCAGCCGACACAATCATGAATCCATTTGATAAAGAAAAGGAGGATTATATTTTTTGTTTACAACAAGCTCTAAATTATGACCCCAAGCACATCATTATGATCGAAGATGACGCCATTCCATTTGACGACCTGTTGAAAACCTTGCGCAGGATTTTAGATGGAAAACGAGATCCATACTTAAATGCTGACAGAGATTTAGACAGCAGAACTTGGCCCTACATAAAGCTCTTTTATCCTGAGAGATGGCAGGGCTATAGTTTTGACAATGGAGTTAGTGTAATTGAACAACTAAGCGTGTCTTTAATCGGTGGTTTTGTCTTCCTTAGTGCATTCCATTTCCAACTTGCCAAATGCAAGAATAGTAGAGTACACAGACAGCAGCCTGATGAGTATTTTGTATTTGTGATAGGTTTTGTGTATTTCGGTTTGTTTGTTGGTGTAATTGGACGTCCATATTGGTTATGGTTCTTGCAAAGTCTTTCACACTATCATACCGTCTTAGCACCAAATTGCTGCTCTCCTGCAATTTTGTATGAAACCAACATGGCCCAGGAAATAATCTCATATCTAGCATCTGTTAACTGCAACAATAAATTTCCTCTTGATCTTGCTATGGCACAATTTTGTATTGAGAATGACTTTGATGGTCTCTTGGTTGAGCCCAATTTAGTGAAACACATTGGTATGTTCTCCTCTATTAAGTCTACCGTCCGTTATCCGCAAGACTTTACATTCTAAAACAGACTTGTGCCTTACATGCTCTATGCTATTCCCACTTAGATATATGCTCTACAGTGCTTTATGCTATTCCCACTGAAACTTTTTAGTTACATATGTATATATATATACTCTTATAAAGTGTCAGGAGCAGTTAGAAATAATTTAATTTGGCAGGAAAATATATGTAAGTATTTAAAACTTGATGTCTTTCATGTACTATACGAGTGCATAAACCTGGGAATTTAATATATATAAATACTTTCTCAATATTGCATTGATTCATTTCAAACAGACTGAAAACTGATATAATTTGTTACTTGTTAATGGAATGTGATTCTCCTGAATTATGCAGCAAACTTTTGAAGAGTAATATTTTGTACTTAAACAATTTTATACTGTTTATTCAATTGCAGTATTTTCGTGCCAACATTTGCCTTTTGGTATTTCTATTTTTGTTTACGAACATTTTTGAAATAATGTTGTAATAAACATATTTTAAGAGAAATGATGTGGTTGTGCTGTTTTCCCATTTAGGAGGAGCCTATTGATTATTCGTCTAAATATTCTGTTCAGAATGACACAAAATGGTGAATTGCAGTCTTGATGCATGACCCTCGATCACACCTTTCTGCAGGAGAGGGTCTTGTGGAATTCAGGGGAGCAAGAATCCTAGTGGGGGAGCAAGGAATTTGACAGATTAGATCAGTTCATTTTAACCATAAGAATTCAAAGCTGTTCTTAATAAGATGATGCAACTATTTTGTTCGCCGCTTAGTTAAATTTAACATGCGTAGTGATTGACCTATTTCCATGGCCAATCTTGCCATGCTTTGATATCCACTAGACCCTCGTCTAGGATGCGGCCTATATCCCGCCATAGAGTGAACTTCATAGAAAAACCATGAGGTTCACACTATGAGGTTCCTCAACAGAACCACTACATTTCTTATGAAAGACTTTTGGTTGATGGGAAAAGCTTATCTTTTGAAAAGCTTCACTGACTGATCGACAATATTTTGTAATCACACAGTTCATTTCCAAAAGACTTTCAATGGAAATAGCACTACCGGAATAAAATCTAGATGTTAGTAATGAACAGAATCTTAAAACAATGTTAGTTTTTAAATATTGTTTATTGAACGTATTGCACTTACATGTTGGCCATTGCATGTGGAACCTTCAAACCTTGAAAATCTGTATTCTTCATTCGCAAATTATATTTACTTGTGGGGAAGCGAATGTAAACACCATCAAGTCATAATCCAATTGTCTGAAATATTCTCTGGTCGATGCTTTATCAAGACTCACTGTCTTTAAGCAACATTGCAATGTCTTCAATACAAAATTCCAGCACTTGTATGAGTCCCAAAGAGATTTCACAGCACCTTCTTTGCATCCAAACTTAAGTTGCTCTAGCATAAAATTTGGTAGACCTTTTTATCATGTACAGCAATCGGTAATAGGTGGCAACAGAATGGTATCAATGAAGTTTTTCATCTGATGTTAGTTACCAACTGCGGTGCTTGCCGCTCTACTGCCACCACGCACAACGACTATGGCCCAGTCCATGTGAAATAAAATTAGGTCACTTATAACTGAGATATTGGAGTTATGTTCAACGTTTGCAGTCCATGTTCCATCAATTTCTTTACAGCTTGAAGCAAAGAAAGTCTTGCATACATCTGTGGAAGCAAGTGCTCCAGACCTTCCTGCAATACAAAAATAATTTCAATTTGAAATAATGAAAATGCAATATTTCAAAGACAGAGCGTAGCAGCCACTGTAGCTGCAAAGTTTACACAAGACTGTGTTGCAACATCATGTCATTGAATGTTACTTACCCCCAAAACATGAACTCTGCTGTAGTATGAACTCAAGTCTCTGGACAAGTCCAGCAAAAATTGGCAAATCTGGAAGAACAATTCAATAACAATTCAATAAGCCATGGACTATTCAATAACGACCATGAAAATGTCACTCCTATATAATTGACTTATATGGAAATATACTGCATATAAAAAGCAAAAACAAGTAACCAGGATCTCACCTTATGGGTATGTATATTTGGTTTGACAATATCCTTTGCTAATTCAGCAATCGTTTCCTTTAGAAGGTTGGAATACGGAAGGACGTAGTTGAACATTAATTCCCATTCTCCCTGAAAAAAAAATAAAAGTCAACTCGTCAGAAGGAAATTCACATTAGCAACACGCTCCACTGATTATCACTTTATTATCCTTTCCAGATCAAATATTAGGTTTGAGCCGATGCCTAGCTGATATGACATTCTCTGGGTTGGAATTAGCTATTTAGCTCTATTTAAGCTTAATTGATTACATTTATATTTAAATCCAAGAAATAGATTATGCAATACTTGCCTCTTCCTTCAGTAGACTAAAATTAATGTCAGTGACATCAGGCATGGGTGGATAAGTCCCTGAAGTCAAAAAATCAATCTGATGAGTGCTGAGAATTAGCAATGTAATGAGCAAAATACACTATTAGGCCAGCCTTAAAAATATTTCTGTTGCAGGTTACATGACACTTGAAAAACTCATCAGGTAGGTAGGAATTTTTTTAACTGAAAATAATTTTATAACTAACCAGTAGGGCCTCGCGCTACGGCAAGAATAGACCCAGAAACAATTTAAGGACTAAAAAAAAAAAATAATAAAATTAAAAAAAAAAAACAACAGGGAAGCAATTTGTCATACGCACTGATATGTTCTATATGGTGGCGTAACCCGCAACAGGAATATTTTTAAGAATGGCCTTACCTTGCAGAATGAAGACTCACCATTTGAGACAGCTTTACTGAAATGTTGCATTAAAGTTGCTAATCTGGCATAGTTGTACACGACGAACACCCCAGCTCTGTTTTCACACTCGCCATCCTCAGGATGAGTGATGTCTAATTTAACCTGTTAAAAAAAAAATTCATATTATTAAAGCCATACCATAGTGCATCAGAAACACAAGCATACCTATTTTCATATATGCCGTGTTCAGTGCTAATTACAGAAATAAGATGAAACAGTTTTGGTTTTTCTTTTATAAATACTTGGCACCAGCTGCAGGGCACAAGCGTATATTGAAACAAAAAAATAATGCTATTGAATACTTACTATGTGTTTACAGGACGTTGACAATAGATCAAATTTGATAGCAGCGCGGCTCAGTTCTTTTATGATATCTATCCATTTGTCACCTAAAATAAAAAAAAGGTAAACACACAATCTATAAAAATGATTAATTTTTGTTTTCAAAATGTAAATTAACATTGAGATATAAAATTAAATACCAACCTGACACACTGTCTCCGTATTTCATGTGAAAAGCTTGTCTCGTTTCCTCTTCTCTAAGGCTAAAATTACAAATCATGGCAAATATCTTAATAGTTGATACATATCTTTATGAATTAAAAATCGGCTGGAAGTTGCTTAGAACAGACATGGCGAGGACTCAAACCTGTAAAAACATCACTACCTGTAACTCTGGCAACTTGCCATACACATGATACAAAATGACAAAATTTCAGTTGTAAAAACAAGTGTCATATCAAATACAATTTGGTAATGACACAAATTTAACTTAGTTATCAAATCATATATGATTTACACTTCTCCTTCATAAGGCATATTACACTAAACAGTTTTGATCCAGGCACCTTATAAGGCACTGTATAAGTAACATTGCCTGCATACAAATGGTCAAAATATATGTTGTTGTCAAGCCAAAAACTATTTTACCTCAGAAATTCATCAGCACTTAATGCTGAGCTGGTGCTTGAAGTTTTTGCAATCACAGGTCCATGAGCTACATGCTTCTGTAATGTGAATTTTTATTTTAACTTAAACAAAATGCACAATATTTATTTATTTATGAAAACTATGACAGTATCACTATCAAAGTATTTATTTGTCCTAATAATTCCATAAACATTACACCATTGCATAGTAATGATAATCCTCCAGATCATTTAACAATCTTAATAGTCAGAGATATTCAATTTATAAGCAAGGGGTAGGGGGCGGACAGGATGATTTTTGAAAAAGCGGGGGGAGGGGGGTGCCAATTCCTTAATAGAAAAAGAGGGGGAGGGGGGTGGTTGACCAGTATTTTCCCAATATCTTAATTTAAAAAAAAATGGGGTGGGGGGGGGGATGTCTGAAATTTTCCTGACTGCCCCAACCCCACTTTTAAAAATGGAACAGCCAACAGCTTAAAATGTCAGATTTCACAAAATAACATAGCAGGAAGACCAAATAGTTTTATTTGTAGGCAATCAACTATGCAAGTCTATTACTATCTACTTACCTGTATAGGCGCGCTTCCTAACATCTGCCATAACAAATCAACTTGCTGTATGGTAAAACTCAAGTTGGCAGCTGTGACATGAATGCACATTTTTGGTTCCTACAACAAAAAATATTCCATGTTATCCCTTTTGCCATCATGTTAAAGCAATTTTTTAATATTCTGCAAAAATGCCAACAAATAATCTTTCTTTATAGCAGAAAATATTACCTTTGTACAGCCTTGATAATTGGTTTTCACTGAAGACAACATTTTTAATTTTTCATCATCAGAAGTAACTGAAAAATCAAATTCATGGGACCAGTGAACGGCACATCCTTTAAGCAATTAACATTGACTTTACTGGCTAATTTTTAATATTGGTTGACTCTAGAGGCTAATTTTTAATATATTGGCCAATTTCTTCTGGCCAATTTTTTTCTACAGTGCTATTAAATCATATATTTGGGAATTTTGATCTTACCAATGCCTTTCTCAATATTTTTATCATATTGATCCTTTCCTTGTTGAAGTTGATGTTTTTCCAAGAACTCCTTATAATTGACAATTACAGAGTTGGCTTCACATTTTTCACAGAACTGGCTGTTTTGCAGTCTTTCATACAATTCAGCACCAGTTGTGCATTGATCTTCATGGACTGGTCCATTCTTGAAGAGGTCACCGAGCTCAGTTGTGTGTGGGGGAGTGCAGTTTACAGTGTACCTAAATTTGTAAAAAAAAAAAATTAAAAAAAATCTTTTTTTTTTTTTATTGCCCACCAATTTTTGCTTGGTTGCTGTTGAGGAATACAACAACAAACTTCATTTATAATCATGCAATTAAAGACTGCTTTAAAACCAAAAAAAAAAACATACCCATTAACCTGAAGAAGTTTTGCCATATGCTGAGCAAGAAGTATTGTTCTAAGATGTGATAATTTTTTCTCATTTTGACTGGAAAACTGGGCAGTGACTACAATGGATTGCGCTTTCCCATTTTGTGACCAAGGATCTTTGTTTGTCAGCACATGACTTATTTCTTCTTTGAAGACCAAGTGCTTTTGGAGAAACAAGAAGAGTGTGTCATCTAATAGACTGTGCCTGCAGATATAATCCCCATAAGGCCCATCACAAAGTTTGTCTTCTATCTGGAACAAAATACATTTTCAAAAAGTTATAACCACAAACAGTTTTGTCCCTCATACAGGGCATTTTTCCAGGGTGGTATTTTGAAGAATCTGTCTGCTCCTTAGCTCTCTTAAAAGTGATATTCATTTAATTTTTAAGTGTTGTTACAGAACAGAATCGATGTCACAATTAAAATATTGAAATCTGTATACTATTGATTTCTAATTAAACATAAAGGTACAGGGCCCAAATATACGGTGAAATGACCCTGCATTGTTACATATTAGTTCATTTTAAGAGTGGTGAGTAGTAAACTCGATGAAATTTAGCATATCGCAGCCCTTTTAATCACATATTACACAGTGGTAACATATCAAAATAATATCAAGGGAGGCGGGTGCCCTGCATCCTCATGGGCATCTCAGCTGCAATTAAGCAGTTCCACCACATTTTGTCCTGGTCACACCTATCCTCCAGGAGTGAGTTTGGCTAAAGTCCAATATAAACCTGGGATGTATTATGCTTGGATGCAACTGATAACGTCACAAACAAATTACTACCCCCAAGCCCCCATTAAACTATGCAAATGTTACACTAATTATGCCAGAACCAAAAAATATGGTCAAAATCACAATATATTTATAATAATAAACCGAATCACTACAATGTTACTACATCATTGGCACGATTTAAGTTAATATTAGACTTGACCCGTGAATTCTACAATGTTTAAACTTTACAATGGAATATCTTGCGAAACTCAAAATGCTTGTTTGCCTTTTGACTGCACATGTACCTCCTCACTGTTCTAATTCTCATGTGCAGGCGATATATGCTGGCCAGAATGATCGGAAAAACTTTGTCACCGGGTTGGGTGCTATAACTACCTCATAAATTAGTGTCTCTGGGTTTGAAGTGAACTGAACTTTATGTCACCGAGCTGGCATACGTGCGACTATGGCTATGATTCACATACATTTATTTGCAATTTTTCATGAAAATGAGCATTATAATAACAACAATTTTCCACTATGGTGGGAGATCCCACTAAGAACACGTGAGTTTTCGCTACCCAGAGAGATTCTATTGCGTAATATATAAGCCAGGAAAGTGTAAAAATTTACCAGGTTAGCATGTCACCTAGCAGCTATCTTGAGAAGCAAATATCTTCAAGCTTTGTTGATATAATATATATATATATATATATATATATATATATATATATATATATATATATATATATATATATATATATATATATATACAAGTGTAACTGTAAGCCTTAGTTTTAGTATAAAAAAATTATTTATGTACATATAAAACTACATCCTAGAACAGGGCTCTGTATAATACCAGAATAGCTTTCCACAAATTACCAATAATTTGCAATGTGGACATTAAACAAATTGACCCAGTTTATCACAACACTAACTTGGCAAGAGAGGCTTTCATTTTCAGATGCATTCAGCTTACGTAGACCGCTCAAGGGGATTTGAAAGTCACCATTTTTCAACGTTTTGTTGCGTTTAATCAAGGGTATGTCGATATCGTGCAGGCCAAGCTTCTCCCGTATACTGTCACATACGTTCTTGGTTATATTTTCCAATAAATTCATTCTGTACAACACGTTTCAATAGCGACAATACGAGCAAACCGTACTAAAAAGGTAAAAGTTGCAGTTGAAAGATAATCCACCTGTTAACACGGGTGCATCAAATGCGCCCCCTTGTGAATTATGCAAACATTAATGGCGCGAATTAGCTCTCAATAATGATAAACAGGGATAACTACGACTAGTTCTCGATAGCTCAGTAAGGACACTATGATTTAGCTTTCTTAGTGTTGATGATTCGATTATCAGAACCAATAAACGTCTTACAATTATGGACCCTATACACTAGTTCTGTCTTGGTAGATGCTGCCACCTAGAGCTACCTAGGTCAGAAATCTTAATGGTAGGTACATTTCACCACATGTAAAATAAATTCCAAAATAGGGCCAAATAAATAAAATAATATGATCAAAATTCAGTATGCCGAGTGATCTGAGTGACTCAGACCAGTTAGAGTCGTACTGTGGCTCAAGTAGAAGCTTAAACAAAAATGAAGTACCCTTTATGAAGAGTGCACTTTTATCCTTTTTTAATTAGGTCTAATTGATAAAGGTGACCTTTTCTGTGAATTTTCCATTGACTGATTTGACTCCCACGTTGAAATTTCAATCTAATATATAGGCCAAAAACCAAAAAGTCTGACCAGAGACCCTTTTTTTTTCACATCATAAATCCTTGTGGTCTGAAGCCAGGGCCGTAGTCTGCAGGGGGAATTTTTGAAAATATAGTATTTATTGTTGCTGAAGTGAACATTAGAACATCAGAAGTGTGACTTTCGACCTAACTGCCCCCCCCCCCCCCCAGATTCCCAGACTTTTGCGAGGCTACGGCCCTGGAAGCTCCGCTCTGCTAAAGGGCCCGGGTCCTGGCTTCGATCCTAGGCCCTGGCACTTTTCATGAGCTAACGTTGAATTGGAGGTGCCTTGTAATGTTTCTATGTAGAGGCAAGAAAAAAGACCCCACCCATGGGGTAGGCCTAAATTTGTAACATGGTGTTGACTTATCATTTCATCATTACGTGTGGCTCTGGCAGCTGGTCATATAAGCTGACGAAGCTTCAGACCCAGTAGCATTGAGATATTAGACATTAGAATAAGAAGGGGAATTGTAGAATTATTTAAAAAAAAAATAAATAAAAAAAATAAGACTTCTGCAACTTTTCTTTAGGCCTCCTGTAGCCCTTGTCCTTAAAATAAAATTAAACTCTGCAAAACAATTGTACGTCTGGAGAAAAAAATATATATACAGCTGTAGTGCTCATAATTATCAATTTATTGAAGATTTGATAACAAATATTACCATGTGAAAAATTCTTTTTCATTCTCAATGCATGAGATAACTCCATTCTTGGATGCTAAATTAATGTAGAAAGGTAGATTAATTAAAACTTTTGAAATGGTGACTGCATGTGGACAGAGGCTACCCCCTGGCACCTCATACCTGACCCTCTGCTCATGGCCAAGTGAGTCTAGTGATAGACAGGAGTCAGAGAGTATAGACATTTGGACAGGTCATTTGTCCAGTGCCACTAGGCGTGACCTGCATTCCGATAAGGCCTGATGCCCAATTACCATGACGCGCCGCATCCCCATCAACTGCAGCATCCGCAGCCCCCGTCGTAACCTCTTAATGACCCAAGGTAAACAGATCTTGATAGTTCAGCTATTCAATAGGTTGTTCATCTCTGTCACTCGATTGCTCCATGACTGCAGCCAAATGCTTGGTGAAGATGCGGTTGCAGCTGCAGGCATGCCCTGATGCTATGTTATTATATAAATCACATGTGCAGTTGTGCTACTAAGTTTCTAGTAACACTGTTTTGGTCATTTTAAATGCATCAACACCAACCTCCATAAATCGCATTATAACCAGGTTGATACACCCTGAGTAACTGCTGTTCTATGATAATTGGTCCGAGAAGAAATGTGAATAGTTCACTTAATATTTGGGATAAAGATGTTCTAGAGTCATGATCAGTTACTGGATCACTTTCAGATGTCTCGATTGTATTGCCTCATTGCTATGATTGGTCTGAATAGAAAAATGAGGCAAAATGTCTACACATACACATACACATACACATACACATACACATATGCACAAAGGTAATGATGAGGTGATAAGGCTGCATGGGTCTTCTGTCTGCCTTAGGACAGGCACCCAATAAAGCACCAACGTGTCATGGAAATAAGTTATAAATAAGATGAGTTGAAATGTAATGGATGAGGCATCGAACCGAGGTGATTGATAGGTACTCGTTGTTTGCCTTGGCTGAAAACTAAATTTAAATAAAGTTCTCTTCGGCCATCTCATTGTTACAAATAAGGGTATACTTATATCCTGGAAGGAGGCATATAATATTTCTACCTCAGTATATTATTACACAAAAGCATATCAAATCGCACTACACAAGTATAATGTAAGATTTAGCTGATATACTATACTCGTATTTCTCCTATAATGACTGTGTTTTGGACTATATACTAAATGTAGAGTTGTTACATTAGTTCATGATTTGTTCTGTTAAATTTTATAGGATTTTCAAAAGAAATGTATTTTATCATTTTGACATAAGATTATTAATCTATACTTTGGATTCACATGATGTTCTCTGGAGTTTAAGGCAAGTCTTGGATGAACAGAGACTCTCAGTTCAACCAAGGATAAATTAAGGAGACATCTATATATATGTTATAGGCCTAATTACCTAACTGATCTTGAATGTTGGGCAGTGGCTGCGCCTGGATTTCTGAAGTGGGGGGGGGGGGGGCAACCGAGGGGCAAGGCCATACAGGGGGCAACATATAACAGTCCAAAACAGCAATTGACAGGTTCAACTGAGGGGGGGGGGGGGGCAAGGTGGTCTCTTGCCCCCCCCCCCCCCCGTAGCGCCGCCACTGGTGTTAGGTTATGTCTGATATAATGTATTTGAGTTAATTCCCAGTAAAGATTTGAGTTAATTCACTTGAGTAAATTAAGTCGTCCGGAGTTTCTAAATCTATTACTTCTGCTCAGTCTGTAATTGTCGTGTCAGCAGTAACTAATCCCTTACAATAATTACTTTAATTTACTTTAATAATTTTTGTAACAAAGAGACGGATCAATTTCTTCCTGAGGCATATGTGTCCATTCCGCAGAGTACAGATGTACTGCTTAAATAAAGAAATAAAGAGGCTAACAAAAAGTGAACCTAGATAGAGAGAAGAAATTACTACACATTATCGCATATGTATACACGTCATAATCTGGTAGCATTTGGTCAGTGCGCACTATTTTATCGAGAAGAAAGTCCAATGAATGAAATATTAACTGTTTACTTTCTGTCGTGCTAGGCTCAAAGTTGCACGGTTGCTGCGGATCTTTCTCACCCCCCCCCCCCCTTCAACCGAAAATAGACCACTCCGTGACGTTCCTGGTTTTCATTGTGACGCTGTTGTGGTGACAGAAGAATGTCTTTATCACAGCATCACATACCATACTTTCCAAATTCCATACTTCCTCATACCACGGTGATCAATGCCTAGAAAATGCCATCATCACCAATTATAAAGGCATTAAACATATTGGTTCCAGTGACACTCCCTGAAGTCCTCCATTTCAAGCAATTATGATGGCATTAATTACTGCTGACACCTGCTGTCAGATTGCTGGTGTTAGGTGTCTTTGTTCTTGGATGCATTCCATTGTTTTTGGTTCTTTAGTCCACTTGGCAATTAAGGAGTTAGTTCTTATTACACCAGCACCATCTTGGTTAATCTATTTTGTGTAAATTAGTCTCTGGAATCCGGATCAATCTTTGTGAAATTGGATCTGAAGATGAATAATTATTCAATCGATAGGACAGACTATATATGTCATATCTTCACAATGAAGGGAAGGAATACATTATTGAAAAACTTTGATTTTATTAGTATAGAGAAACATTATCAATGCCCAAATGCAATTTCCCCAGTTAATGTATGTGTACGACACTGAAACTACACTCATTGACTGCATATCATTCATATTTTTGCTCACTTATTTTGTCTGCATTTGTGATGTATGTGGCTCGAGTGTTTGTTATGATAAGAATTCTGGATGTTGGCTGCTCATATTTTCTTCATTTTTTCGCCCTTCTCTTTATTTTTGGAATGTTTTAAAGAACAGCAGTAACGAGGCGTGGCAAGGCACATGGAAAAGGTTGAAAATGCAATCTACATGTCGCCAAGAATGCAGGCTGGAATGCCAGAAATGCGGAGAAAAAAAGAGGGCAGAATGAGACAAGAGAATAGTCTTCCAGAAAAGAGGGCAGTGCTGTCACAATAGCCTGGAGTAAATATATACATGGGATGGCACAGGCCACTTGCAAACTGTTTACAAACGAATATTCAGCTACATGCATGTGACTAAAGAGTGCAGTCATTTACAGCCAAATTCAATGACTTGAATACTAATCTCAGAGACTTTGAAGCTGAGCTGCAGATGACGTCGTGTGAATCCAGGATTTTACTCCCTGGGTTCACATGACATCATCTGGAGTTCAGCTTCCAAGTCTCTGAGCAATACTGTACTACTAGTGCTTTGTAATTTTGGTACAAAATGTCATGATGTGGTATGGTGATGTGACTAATTGGCAATCAGCACAGGCAAGCAATGTGGGTTACAAATGTATCTCAGCATTACGTGGTTAAGCGTATGTTGTCTTACCATAAGTATGTAAGTAAGTAAGTAAGTAAGTAAAAAGTCTGATAATATCATCACAGAAGCGCACAGCACTTGTGTCCAAAAATAACAAATATAAGAACAATGAGTATTTACAGATGAAAGATGAATGAAATAAAACTATAAGGTACATAAAGGGCACGCGCCACATTGACACTCAGGTTGCCACTTAAGAACATAACTTTTAAAACCATTAAAAACCAAAGCCTTAAATCCAAAGCCTTAACGGTATCAGGAATCTTGTCCCATTATAGCATAGCATAAGTCATAGTGCGCGCGTGCCTGATATTATAGGGAGAAATTCAAAGCAATGAAATGTCATAATCCATTTTTTGTCTCATCATTTTTGGGGCATATAACCCATATAGAGGTCAAATGCAAGACCTGCAACGCGCATATCGCCAGCTCAAGTTGCACAAGGCCAACCAGTGACGCTCATGACGTGAACCACGTTGCGTTTTATGTCGGACGTCAGAGAAACGTCACTGTTTCATCGACTAGAAATGCAAGAATTCAATATTTTTGAGTAAGGAACTTGAAAGTCAGAGGATGCATGGGCCCATATATACATAGGCCTATATATATGACTTATAAGTCAGTAAATGTCATGTTAAATGTTTTGACTAACTTTATAACAATCAGTCAAATACGGCATTTGGGGGGGGGGGGGGGGCAGAGAGAGGGGGGGGGGGGGGGTTGAGTATGTCATTGTACAAAAAGTAGCTGCTTTGACTGTGGTCCTGGAATAGTGCAATAAGGTTTTACTTTTGCCATTAGGCGAAGCTAAAAGACTTGCAAGCATACACACACACACAGTCAATGCATGCATTAGCTCTGATATGCAACATTTCATTGCCTTTCAGTGTATGTCACCTTCATTTTATAAGTATATTTCTAAGCAAGTTAGAATAATGGGCTATTTAACCCTCTAATGGCTCTAAAGTTGCTGAGAAATATGATCTGATTACTTAGCACACGGGAAGGAACTATTATAGTTTTGTCAGATTAATGGACATTGGACGTTGGTGTCATATATATACAAGTATGCTCAAGTTGTGGGGCAGTTTGTCGGACTACAATGAACGTATGAATTCTATTAAGTTGTGAAAGGTTACAGGTCAATGCAGTAGTCGTTATACCATGCTAGTAATACAATAGAGCCCACACGGAGGTCATGTGAGGGGTCAGGGTGGACCTTCGCTTATCATATAGGTCCATGTTCATATCGAACATTGATTATGATTGATTTGTATGAGGGTTGTATCGAGCCAATGTTATCTTCTCATGATTAATTTCCAATTAAGGTCCCGTAATTATGAATAATAGTATACCCTAAAAGCAATATATGCATGTATAACACTAAAGAATAACGTAACAAAGTGCATAATCAAAGCTTCCAAACTCTGTAGTGTCTATATATACCTGTAATCGAGGGCTGTATCTTGATACGTATATCCTTAATTTGTATCAGTAGCAGAATTATACAAAGCCTACAGAAAATGAAAATTAGCAATGAAATACCATGAAAAAGATCTTTATGGAATAATTCCAGTCTGCTGTTTAATGTCATTGCAATTAAAGTGGGCTGATATTTCTCTTAAAAAAACAACAACTGGAACATCTGGGTAGCAGGTGTCCTGTTTGCTCAAAAACGCTGATCTGCATATCGTTTAATTGTATGTTATTATGAATGACGATTACCAACACCCTTAGCCTTATCCTTGTACTGGTACAAACGGTATATCAAGAGAACCGGTGTACAGCCCTACAGTGTAGTCCCATACCTAAGTTATATTTGTGATTTACTAAGCTATTAGATCAGATTATTCTGATGATTGGTAAGGTTGGGATCATTAGAACTTTCGCAAATAAAATACCAACATTATGAATGAAGCATCATGTGACTCAAGATAGGAATTTGTTTCTTGTTTTGCAATGGGGTTCGAGCCACACACAGACTTCCCTGAAAAGTAAGTGAATAATGGCAATTCAATCCTATAGAGGGATATCCTGTGGACTGTGGACTCAGCGGATCGAAGTTTTTTGGCCCAAGAAGAAGAGAATTTGGTGGTGGGGGAGGGGGGGGGGAGCAGGGGAATCTTTGGGGGGTGGCATGGGAATCAAATGGAGACATTTCGGCACTACACACTGTTTGCCTTACAGTCATTTCGTCCCCATGATAAACTCGTGATGAAAGGTCCTCGCAGGTGACCTTGAAATTGGAGAATGACCTTGACCTGACCCCTTGGAGACAGTGCTGCCACCCTGTGTGCCAGGGACCAGGAACAGTGGGGGAGTGAGGCATGAATGAAGGATGAAGGATTGCTGAAAGATGTTCAACATTCTGTCCACATTCTGTTGTTCTCCTCAACAAGAAACAGAGATGCAGAGATACGGAGACAGGCCGAGCCACGCTGCGCCACGAAGGTCATTAACCTTTGACCCAGAACCAATCAGAGGAAGGTCTTCCAGAAGTCTTCCGCTGTTCTGTCGCCGATCACTGAGATCTGAAGATCTGAAGAGGAGGTCATCGGGATGACATCTCATTTGCATACTGTAATTGCATTCCTTGTAAAATCACTTGTCATTCTTTTGTACATCTCTATTCGCTACAAAAGGAAGGAGGAAGAGGAGGAGAAGGATCGAGGAGGAGGAGGATCGAGGAGGAGGAAGAGGAGGAGGAGAAGCAAGAGGAGGAGGAAGATGAGGAGGAGGAGGAGGAGGAGGATCGAGGAGGAGGAAGATGAAGAGGAGGAGGAGGAGGAGGAAGAGGAGGAGAATCGAGGAGGAGCAGTTAGAGGAGGAAGAAGAGGAGGAGGATGAGGAGGAAGAGGAGGAAGAGGAGGAGGAGGATCGAGGAGGAGGATTATACTGATTATACCTATAATCATATTATTATATAGTGTATTATATATACATATACTTTGACTCTGTTTATTGCAATTTAATCGGGAAATTGTTAAGTAAAAGGTTTCGTACCCAAGACCTCACAGCCATGTTAGTTTCTATTGATTCCTCTTTGGTTTCCCAATTACAGTCTCAGTCGGAAAGGACGAAAGCAACACGGTGTGCCTCAAGGTCCTCTGCTGAGGCCTGCTCTTTTCTTGGGAAATATGTGACCTTCAAAAAACATACAAGTGCACCATAAACCGTCAATCGAAAGCAAAAACCCATCCACAGTCCCTGACGTTGCCCTAGTCTCTGTGAAGTCTGTTCTTGTATTCAGTGCACCCCACATTGGCCCACATCTGATCTTTCTGTTGTTGTAAGGTTATGTTACGGCCATACCAGGAAAACGCTCCAAAACATTGGGAGAAGTACAGGGTGGGGGGTGACTCCAGAACTTAGTGGCTGGACTGTGTTAGCAGTTGCTGTCTGATCCAATCGTCAGATTTCGCAGTTTTTAACGAAACAATAGAAGCGGTGGCGTTTAGTGTGTGCCATGTGGCAACAGGCTTGTTATCTTGGGGCCCCCAGAAGTCACAACCTTGCGCTCCGGTCCATGTGAACTGCAAAGGGGCAGTCACATGTTGGCTATCGCGCAGGAATTTGCTCTTGAGTGGGAGCGTATGGACAATCAGCCTGAAAAGTGGTTCTTATTCTGACAATTGGATGACCAACAAGTGCTAAAGGGTAGCAGCCACCTACCCCATTTGCCCCACTCAAATTTCGTGATTTCGCCCTTCAGGCAGGTCAGATAAAGGGTGCGGCAGGGTGACCCCCCGACCTTGGAAAATGCCTGGATCTCACGCATCAAAGGGCAGAAGACACCCCGAGTGAGATAATGCCCCCCAGATGGATCGAATGGGGGTGCAAAGGCCCCCTCATAACAAATTGACAAGCCATCGAAAGACGTGGTGCCATGTGCTCGGTGCCTAGTGGAGGGACACCTGTGATTTGGTCGCACCAGGAACCGAACTACACCGTCCCCGGGTCATCTGCATCCGCTGCATTCTCTAGTGCCCAAGGACAGACGGCCTCTAAGCCTTTACATTTGTTACTGGTTAGAAATGACAGTGCATAAACACGGCAAAACAAACAGACCTTATGTATTAACATATTTGTGCATGTTTCCCATCGTAAAAACACTCTAGCCATCTTTAACTGAGGGACTTCTCAAGATGTTGTCTTCAAGTGGTCACATGGCTCGAAGAATGCTGGCGATGAGTTACTATATACAAATTAAGGCTAATACTGAAAATGGTCCTCAAAGTAACTAAAGGCAGGTATACCTTGAATGAGTTAAAACTTTAAGGTCAAACATGGCACTCGTTGATAGTCTTGTCACCAATTGGTAAATGGGTGTCATATAATGACATTCTGTTTAAATTTTTTTGCGTCTTCAAGGCAACTGACAATTTCATGCACCTTAAGGCCTCATAACTGCATGACGTCATTGGGTATTTTATCTAAATATATATGATAGATATTAACCCCATAACCTTAAAATTAAGTGAACAGATACTTGAGGTTTAATGATCCGAGTTGGATCCCAATTCATAAAGTCTGTCACGAGACGAAAGGCAAACAGATCAAATAACATGTAGGACACAGCGAAGCCTCCAGGAATACACTCCTTATAAGGACATCCTTGCATAACAAGAACCTCCATGTTAAGGTCACTTTTAATGCTGTATAGTCTGTTGTTTTGACTTTAAAAAAAACCCCCCCAGGGGTCTGAAATGCAGACCCGATCTCGTTTAGAGGCAGGGTTTCACTGAAAAGGCTAGTCGCCTACCTATGGAATATAATATAATTTAATATGAATATTTGTTGTTGGGTAGCCCTTAAGTAGCGGTGACATAATCACATTGTTGGAAGGGTTACCCAGCTCTAAATTTAACTATTATCTGTATATGCAGTTTTTTCTAACAATACTTTAAAACACTAATTTTAGTCTAGTTTTTTGCTTTATGGCACTTTTGAATTAGTTTTCTTAGGGATCATATTTACTGTCGTGAAAACCATTTACACTACAATCATGCCAATATTTAAACCACGTAACGTATGGGTAGCCAGAGAGAAGAGTCTATCTTATTAAAGGATATATATCTTATTATATTATGAAGCCAGGAAGTTTTTTACACCATTAGTTTACCACACCTTTCTTTCCTGAAAGATGAGACGCTGTAGTGAGATAACTCTGCATTTAACAGTCTATCAATGTCAAATTTGGTTTTGAATCAAATCTCTCAATGGATCATGTATTGTCAAGCAGAAAGATGATCCGTGTTATCAAGAGACTACAGGGATCTTGCGGATGTTTTTGATACATAAGATTGAAGTCTCATCTTGACCAATAAAAAAGAAGTCAAAATATACTTGACACGTTATTCTGTTTCTTTTCATTTATTTTTTGATTTGTAGTTTATCTTCATTTTGCACTCATGTATTATCAACCGCTTCAAGATGTGACAAGAACTCTTGAAAGTTTAAACATTGAGAAAAATACACTCATTAATGCAAAGGATGACGGTGACTTTATTAGAGTCTTTTCACTGAGCAGCCCTGAATTCAGCAAGACATAAGTCCTTCTTCTCCTTTTATTTACTCATATTGCTTTTCAGACATAGGAGATCATAACTAACTGATTCCATAAATTTAATTTTCTCTGGGAAATAACAGAAATCGACTAAATAATAAGATGTCAAATATACATTAAAATGCACTAAAAATACTGCTGCTAGGATGCACTTTGCTTCAGCCAATCAGAGTCAAGGGTGGGAACTTTTTCAGTCGATAAAATTGCAGTATTCTGTCATAGCCACCTTGTGGAAATACAGAAAATCCACTATTGATCTATAACTTTCTTGTGATATTGTTGTGCCTATTTTTAAAGTAGCTCATTATTCCAGCATTAAACATATTATAAGTTATATTCCCCAATTGCAGATTTATCACTTGAAATGCCGGGTGATACGGGCTGGGTGATCTGCATATATTTCATACTGTAACTGCAATTGAACAAAATTAAATCAAACTCCTACAGGACATCTAGGTCAATTTTAATATTTCCACTGCATGAAGAAAGTAATTTTTTGTGATCCTAAAATGGAAGAAGTGTGTTCCCCTGTAAAGTGTGTTCCTGTTTATTGTCTCCTGTGCACAGGAGCAGCACACTGAAGGTGGCCAGTGGCACTTTTTGGATATAAAAGTTGATAAGAAGTGACGCAGGATCTCTTAACTCTCTAGCTCATAATACCTTCTTTTTTTAAAATTGTTTGTGGCCTTTGGAGTCACAAAAATGTCACCTTCCTCATGCACCACCGACCTCAAAAAGTTTTTTTTTTCTCTCCAGATGAGGTTAACAGTCAAAACAAAAGGAGACGCAAACAGTGATATCACATGAGTAAAATAGGCCTCTCAGTGTCTCTCCATTCCAGACATTCACCAGACAATGTGGCCAAACTTAGGGTCTGCTTTTACCATGGAGTCACCAGAGACTCCATGCTTTTACCACCATTTGTCAGCTTGTGATGTGTGTTGTCACATTTGAAATGGTTTACAAATAAACAATATCAGGAACCATGCGTGGACTGTTCATGATCGCTGCTGGTAACTGCACGTCAGTCATAATAACACCATGCATGTGACCGACAGGAGAGCAAAACACAGACTAGAAAAGGACAGCTAGACAGACAGGAGAGACAGACAGCCATGGATTATAGATTCCTCATCGAGCGCTGAAAATAATTTATCAATGCCAGGCAACTGGACAGGCAACTGGACACTGTAGTCAGCCAGCCAAACAATCAACCAACCAGCCAACTAGCCAGCCAACCAGCCAAAAAACCAACCAGCCAGCCAACCAAACAGCCAACCAGCCAGCCAACCAGCCAGCCAACCAGCCAACAAACCAACCAGCCAACCAGCCAGCCAACCAGCCAACCAACCAGTCAACCAGCCAACCAGCCAGCCAGCCAACCAGCCAGCCAGCCAACCAGCCAACCAACCAACCCGCCAACCAACCAGCCAGGTTGGAGGGCCTTAATAATAGGGAAATATTCAGGTTTAACAGACCGAGCGAAGATGACACTGTGTAGCTATCAAATATATGTTTATGTACAACTACAACTGTATTATAATTCCTTATATTTGGCGTTCTCATTTACCTTTTATTAGCAATGGTGGCGTGGCATCAATGTCACATTGGTCCTGGAATCACTGGCAAGAAGGGGGCTTGATATACGATATTGTCATGCCTTGGAAACATTCCATGGAAGTTTTAGCAGCGTGAAGTGTGGTCTCAGGGACCGAGTTTCATCATCTTCACTCTGAGTGGAGGTTATCTCAAGAGGCACAATTTGATCCTCTCCAAACATGTCGACATGTTATAGGGCTACTGGAAGTCATTCTTATGAATAACATTCGTGTAAGCAAACAAGAAAATAAAGGCAACATTAAAATAGATAGATAGATAGATAGATACATGGCCAAATGTGCCACGTGCGTTTTCCATGAGAAGGATAAACGCATGGAAAATGCATGGTTTTTGCCTAATTAAAATGAGGTGAAAATCATGCGTTTTTCATGTGTTATCCAAACGCATGGAAAATGCATGTAGCACATTTGGCCATGTAGATAGATACATAGATACATCTTACATACATACATGCATACAATTTCTAGGCTTATATATATTTGTAAACATTGTCAAAAACTTGTGGTTTTTTGTGAGGAAAATAGTATGGCTTACTTTTTTTTGTAAGCTGCAGTATATGGCATTAAAAGGTCACGACACACCATGTTGACTTTATTATCGTTGTTTGTGACAAATTTAGCTTCTGTCACCATTTGTTTGAAGTTGCTTCTCCAGATTTGAGGACAAAACTGATTTTGGGGATCAGCTGATGGATGGTAATCTATCTTTTATGATGTTAAGGTCCTTCAGAAACTTATAAGATGCCGGTGTACCTGTGTACAATATATCGACTGCCCGCGCCATCTATATTCACTTTAATTACTGAGTGAACAGCGCCGGGTGTAGATTCTCATTTAGAGCAACTCACCAAATGTCTCGCACAACTAACCCAGCCACTTTTGACCTATGGTCATCGATTCAAAGTTGCTCAATATTGTTCAAGAAATACAAAACTGCTGAAATTAGGATATGATACGCTCTTTGCAAAGCAATCTAGAAGGGCGAACATTAACCTAATTTGTTCGGTCAGCAATACGTTGTACATGCGTAGCGATATCGTAAAAGCAGGTCACTTCAGTTTCCAGGGACGCTGAAGATTCGAGGGTCCCGAGCAGAGACAGCCGGTGTACCTAAATAACAGCTGATTGTGTTAGGGATAGTAGTGGTGGTGGTGGATTAGGGCTTTACTTCCGGTATTTCTGCACCTGATGGGCTAATTAGGACATGGCAATGAGACGAAGGATGACACAGCCATCCAACTTAGGCTCGACCGGGAATTGAACCTGGGATCCAGTGGTTGGAAGCCCAGCGCGCTACCACTGAGCTAGGCCCCCACCCCTTTAGGATAGTAGTGTACTGCAATTTGAACTATAAATTTGATGTTCATGTGAGGTACTTACTCTGATGATCCTGTATATAAAGTGACAGTTTTTATGTCTACCTTTTCTTTATTATACTGGTGTATAATTGTTATCAGAAGCGTTTTTATGCATGCAGTCATTGGTAATCTTGTTATTACTTTATTCACATAAGTCTGTCCTGTTTAACAACCATGAAACTGAAGCTAAGTGAGTTAAGTCCAAATGACCATTAAGGAATGTGAGAAACAAAGGGATTGGGACAAACAAGCTGTTGTCTCAAGTGGTCAGTAAACTGTAACGATATGGCGGTGACCTCAAAGAATGCAACAAATAACAGGCCCACGATCGGTGGTCATCAGTCGGTGACTATAAAAGATAATGGAGTAATTCTCAAGAACTGTGTGTAGTCCATTGGAGATTAGATTGTAGGCTGTAAATAGTTAGGATGATAACATTGTAGACAAATTAAACCGAACACATGTCATTATTTTCAATAGAGTCTTTTCACTGAGCAGCCCCTTAATTCAGCACGACATAAGTCTTTTCAGACATAGTAGGTCATAACTAACTGATTCCATAAATATAATTTTCTTAGGGAAATGAAAAAAATCAACTGAACGATACGGTGTCAAATATACATTAAATACTGCTGCTAGGATGCACTTTGCTTCAGCCAATCAGAGTCAAGGGCGGGAACTTTTTCAGCCAATAGAATTGCAGTATTCTGTCGTAGCCACCTGGTGGAAATATAGAGAACCTTCAGTGAAAATCCACTATTCCAAGAATATTCCAATAACCTTGTCTCGATCTTACTCTGTGGTATGCATGTGTGACCAACATAATGTGTACGACAAACTCGTGAAAAGGTAGCAGTATGAATAAAGTTGAACATGAATTTACATAGCATGTCAATTGTATTGTGTAAATTAGATAATTCTACAGCATACAGTGCTTAGGTCAACTGGCACTACATAGCTAATTATTTATATAAACACTGTATAGGGCCTCACACATCTCATTAATTAAATTCAATTAATTTTTTTTCCTTACCACTTTAAAATCCGCCCATGAGCACCATGTTTTTTTCAATATTCACATTATTCTTCTAAACATTATAACAAATCTTGAGTAATAATATAATAACCCATTGTAATAATTTTTTTGTTTTTTGTTAGTGTGTGTTCACTGTTGTGTGTTAGTACATGTGTATTGTATAATTATTACCCATTGTAGTTTTTTTCCCTCTATAATTATAAATATTTCTTTTTTATCCTGTTATTGTTATTTCCTTCACTAACCCTTTAGTTACTTTATTAACATTAGGGCGATCATTAACAATCCCTTGTAAATGTGTTTTATTAATGTATAATTGTGATTATTGTAACGATGTTGTTTTTGTTTGCTTTGGTCTGTGTGGCAATGTTGTTCATATTATGTTATATTTAGTGAATAAACTTATCTATCAATCTATCTATCTATCTGAAATGTAAGTCATCATTACATCTGCTCATCGCTGACACAATAACTATGTCATTATAAAATGGCCATGTAGTTGAGTCAGCTAGAAATGACACACACATTTCTGTTTGTATAAAATAAAAAACCACGTGGACAGTTAGAGAATCCCCCCACCCCCCCGTCCCCTAAATTGGGAATAAAACAATAAACCGTTTTAGCACAGGTCACATTGGAGGTCCCTTGGGTTGAAATAATTGTTTTATTTAAAGGACTTTATTGAAGTACACTTTGTTTGTTTGCCTGTTATCAATTATTGCAGTTTTATGCAAAGCGTGTGACTATCCATTGTTGCATTCTTGATCACACGGCCACTTGATCTGTCTACTATCAGAAGTGGAGTAATCAAGCACTTAAGTAGGAATGCATGAACCTGAAGATCAAATGTGATCCAGATCTCTATAAACAATAATGGCATAAATCAGATAGCAGGTGAAGTGCTACTGTAGAGATGGTGCATTGGAGTTTTGGGGCTCTGCTGGGGGCTATGGACCCCGGGGGTTGGGGGGCACGGGGGGCAAGGGGTAAGAGCCAATGACATCCTTCTCCCCTAGTGGACGGCTAGTTAACTGCAAGGTCACAGAGGGCGTGGGTGAGCAAACCTGCATCCAGATGCCATCTTGCGGCCGGAATGTCAACTACAAGGTCAAGGGACAGACAATTCCAGACGTCGCCTTGAATAAGGTTCTGTGAGTTCCTACGCTGATACCTGTCGAGGATTCGAAGTTCCCCAGATGGATTCCCCAGTCCCCGACTTGCCCCAAGATCCAGACCTGCTGTTCAAGACCCCACTGGCCACAGCTGCCCACTGAGAAGGGTTGGGGGCTGCAGGTGTACCCCATAAGACCCTCACCCCCTCCAGATACAGTAAATCACATGTTGACTTCCCTCTTGCATTGACACTTGCAGGAATTGGGTGAACTGGGTTTATCGAGGTCAGGTTACTGGCCAGTGGTTTGTGCAAGGTTTCCTGACCGATATACATGGCAGTGGCTCTTTGAACGCTCGACGAAAGAACTCAAATTACATGGAAACCATTGTGTGGTTTTTCACTGGAGCAACTTGCCATCTGGTCAAACAGACACCTGCACATATTTAAACATCAAGGTCACATTTGGTGGAATAATACTGCTGAAGTGACCTTATTAACTAACTTACTATACAGACAATATACTTATCATGACAAATCTATGATGTAAACTTGTGATTTAATTAGGGGTCATAACTATTATGCATAATAACTGACATTTGGGAATAACTTTCCCCCAAAGGATTGCATTTCATATCAGCCGTAATTCTAAGAATCTTCATGATGGATTGTGTTGATGTCACTTTGTTGGGTTAAGGTTCTTGGTTTGAGACACAGCTCATATCAAGATAGACTGTAAAGTGCATGTGTAATAACAATATTTTAGAAGTGAGTAGTTTGGTCTGTGGGTGGTATATTCCAGTGTACAGGGGACACCCAGTGACTCCAAATGCATTATCATAATCTGTCGTAACTCGTCTGATGCTAAGTGGGGGCAACTGTAATTGAACTAAGTGAAGGTGACTGCATGTTAAGAGATTACGTCTGTTCCAAGTGACATCTTCTTATTATGATCTGCCAAGTGCTGGTGTGTTGAGGTCTAATGAGATTTGACGTCAACTATTTGTTGTTAGTCATGTTTCGGCTCAGCAATAACTGGAGCAGCCTGTCGGTGTCATATGCGCTCTTTCTGTGACATGATTTCCAACCGCTGCATTTACAAGTTCCTTCTAAGTTCCACCATTTGCACGCTATGCAGTCCTATCTCAGGAAGTCGTAGGGTCAAATTCCTGGAGCTAAACGTTGCACAAAGTGCCCCAAATGGGGGTTTAACTGGTCCTGACGGGTCATTTGCTGCAGGGGTCATTGGCGGTGACCTTGACTGTGACCTTGAGTATTTCAAGGTCAAATTGAAGGTCTCATTGTGACTATGGTTCGGGGAAACCATTAGGAGGCAATCACGGGGATATGTCCAAGTCATGATATGTCAAAACTGAAAACAAAAGGTGGGAAAGTAACTTGCGGACGAGTTGAGGTATCATATTTTGCACTTACCAATTAAATATGACTAATTTTCGTCATTCTGACAACTTACTGTTTAAGGATTATTCTTGTTCCGAGAGTAAATACATTTGCTCTTGTTCCATTGATATGGTGTGAGGGGAGAGGGGGGTAGATGGTTGTTTCATGCATCGGGGCCAAGGTGACTAGAGGTCCTGGCATGGATTGATTGCACAGGACAGGTAGTTCGATTCCTGCCAGGGGGTGACAAGTGCATCACAAGTGCAGAGTCACAACCAACTGGGATGAAGGGGACTGGGTTCACTGTAGCATTAAATCAGGACAAGGATCATATTGGGATCCAATCAGTTGTGAAATAGCAGCAGTTGGGTGGATCCTTCCAGCTAACTAGTTAATTTAAATGGCTCATTGAGACCATGATTTCCATATTTTACGTTCAATTAATGCTCACAGTGAAAAAAAAAATCAAAATATTAAATGAAATAATTCATCACTGAGGAGTACCCCAAGGTGTTTCCTTTCAGTCATGATCATAACATAAGAATTGTAGGATAGTTTTATCAACGACCAGACTTGGAAAGTTATGATAACAAAAACTGAGATGAAGTTTACTTGGATATATGTTTTAGCAAAAATTTGATAACCAATGAATGATATCATTTTTATAAAGGTTATCAGAAAGCATGTACCAAAACAAGGAGTACAACAAGGATCCCTTTCGACCTTGCTTAACATTTAGTTTTTCCAAATTAGATATCTGAACTACCCGGAGACAATGCCTCCTCAGTTTATTACACATTTTCGGGTGGTGTTGACTTTATCAGAGAAAAAAAAGGGTTAATGTGAATTTCATGTTCATCTGAGTCCTGTATCTCAAACAAAGATAACAATTTTGGTGATAATTAATATCTGAAATAGGTTCAATCCCATATTTTGATACTGCATAACTGCATTAAAGGATGATATTGTTTTGACGATGGCATGTGGTGTGGCCCAAAATGAACAACGAAACATGCACCATGGACGTAAATGGCTTCATGGTATGTTGCTACAGCACTGGTATCATCTCAGCAATGTTTACATTATGCGGTCATATGGTCACATGTAATAATGACCACTGATGTAATTTCAAGGTATTTGCGTGTGGAATGCCATATTGTGTGTGACGACCTGTTGGTCCAGGATTGAATTGTGTAGCAAGTGCAGTTGTATCCCACATTTAAGACCACCCAATCTTGACCAATGTTGAAACCTCTTCACGGGATCTCTAAGTTGGGGCTACAAGTAAATTAAGTAATAAAGATCTAGAATAAGAAAACTTTACTATATTACTATAACCAGTACAGATATCCAAGGATTGGTCTTAATTGTGGGGGGATCCTTCAGTATTTTTGTAGAAATGTTTAACAAGGTAAAAGGACACACACTGTAATGGGTTAAAGTGTTGCTCCCTTGGTCACACCAGGGTCAGCTTAAGGGTCAGAAGGAAGGGCAGGCAGTTGACCCTCTCAGTTGGGGTTGATCATGCCCTCCTGGAGGGCCTCTAGGGGGTAGCCCACCTAAGTCATTGGCCTGCAGTAAGCGGATCCAGAGAATCTGAATTAAGGAACTTGAGGTGTACAGGACTTGGGAGTAAAGAAACCCTGGTCTATTGGCCCCTTCAGATATCAGGGGTACTTAGATTACAGGACGCTGTGTGCCCTGCTTGTACTTCTTATCACCCTCATGTGAACGTACACCTAGTGCACCCCCGACTAGTTTCCTTCCTTTAATTAGAGTGCGGCCCTTCAGTCCACTGCTGGTGCCCCTGATACGGTACACAATCAGACAAACGATCGGCCACAATCACTACACGACCATGCACTGATCTATCCCAGCATTTAGTTTGTTGTAGATCACCAGAATGGGTCATTAGTGGTTCATAATGAGAAATACATACCTCACTATAGTCACTAACCACGCGGTGAATTATTGTACAAAACATTGTACACCAGGTGCACCAGGATGAAGAGAATTTGTCAAAATGACTGGAACCACTGTGACTGAAATATCAGAGCTTCACCATAATGACAGAGGTACATCCATATGATGCATACATCAGTTCCTTTATTGAAAAAAATAAAATAAAAAAAGTGTCACATTGTAAACAATAATATTATTGATACAAAGTTCTGAGTACTGTTTTTCTTTTTTCAAGGTTTTACCATTGAAAGGTAGACAGCGATTTTCAGGGTATTTGGAAATAAACTACACAAAAACAAGCATTGACCACAACAGAAGTAGAACCTTGCATTTAAAAGCACCATTGTTACCAATTTTATCTGATTACAGCAGAGGTCATAGACTTGGAAACAGAAACTAAACTCTATAGAGAACGTCATGTGGATCCAGGACTGCCATAGCCAATGTGAGACCTCTATTCAAATGACGTCATCTGAGCTGATTCTGGGGTTTAGTTTAGTTTCCAAGTCTGTGAGATATGCTCTTATGAATAAGTAAAATACCATGACAAAACCATCGTCGGTCGAAATAGTTGATTTTCGCGGAAGGTTCTCTGTGTTTCCACCAGGTGGCTAAAACAGAATACTGCAATTCTATTCCCGCCCTTGACTGTGATTGGCTGAAGCAAAGGGCATCCAAGCAGCAGTATTTTTTAGTGCATTTTAATGTATATTTGACACTTTATCATTAAGTTGATTTTTGTTATTTTTCTGAGAAAGTTACATTTATGGAATCAGTTAGTTATTACCTACTGTGTCTGAAAAGCAAAATGAGTAAGAAGAGGAGAGGAAAGACTTATGGCTTGCTGAATTCATGGCTGCTCAGTGAAAAGACTCTATTGGTGGCTCTGATTGCAAGGTGGTCTAGTGTTTGCGCCACCGATCTATACATAATCTCATAATATCATAATCAGATTGCGACATTTTACACAACGACGACTATCTATGGCTGCAGCATGGCAAGTACCTTGATCTCATTAACAACGGCCACACCACTGATTATTGAACTCTATGGCAGATAAATGTCACAAACTAAGTTGCTTAATGTCACATTACAACTCAGATTGCTTTAGTAATGGCAACAACTATAACTGGAGCTTGGTTGAGAAAGATGGGATTCACCTGCAGGGGGTGGTATTGTAAAGTTGGGAATATGTTTAACCAAGGAGTTGAACTAAGTTAACTAAGGTCCTTGGGTTAGTTGACATAATATGATTCAGTGCATTAGTGTGGTGCATAATTTCGGCAAAACCATATGACACATTATAGCGCTGTTGAGAGTCTTTTCACTGAGAAGCCCTGAATTCAGCAAGACATAAGTCCTTCTTCTCCTTTTATTTACTCATATTGCTTTTCAGACATAGTAGGTCATACTAACCGATTCCACAAATATAATTTCTCAGAAAAATAACAATAATCAACTGAATGATAAGGTGTCAAATAAACATTAAAATGCACTAAAAATACTGCTGCTAGGATGAACTTTGTTATGGCCAATCACAGTCAAGGGCGGGAAACTTTTCAGCCAATAGAATTGCAGTATTCTGTCATAACCATCTGGTGTAATACAAAGAACCTTCTCTTAGTGTCTACTCACCAAAGACAAGGACAACTTCAAAGACAGTAGAGTCCATGAATTAGTGACAGTATTTTGTGAGGTGACCATAATAATGAGGTTTTCTTAAATGAGAGGTTCCACTGTATTTCAAACATGACATTTCAAACATTCACAGTTGCTTTTGAAGCTGTTGTGACAAATGAGGTGCTTACATTTGACCCAATTGAGTGACCTTTGGAGTGACACCTTTCCTCACCAGTTCACCTCCATGTCTCCTTGCACCTGATTCATTTCTCGACTCCTCTTCACCAGGAAGAATAGATCAAAACTCTTGCCCGCCATCTTGCAAAATGGCGGACAGACATCAAAGGAATGAGCTGGGCGATCCACTGCGTCCGGTAAACGTCAATCATCAACAGTCACAGACATGGAACACACTGGTCAAGGGCGGTCAGTTATCAATGACGCGTGTCCAGCCCTAATGACCACAAGATCCCAGTCTGACCAGTCACCTGTCCACCAATCAGACTATCTAGTCTGGTTTACTCATTACTATTAGTCACGTAGGGGTTTATCAATCAGTGCTTCAGGCACTATACTGTGCAGTGTGTATGTCTCACAGCAGATCCATGGACAATATATTGGACATACCCTGGACGTCCATGGATATACATTGGAGGCATGTAGAATGGAATGGAATAGAATAGAATAGAATACAAAAGAATAGTATTTTATTAAAGTCTCACCTCAACATTACTAAAAAACTGTAAAACACCAATTAAAAATGCTGAGCCAGTCAAAAAGACTCATGAGAGACTAAAACTTTACACAATAAAAACAAGTAATGACAAGATTACAATATTGTATAAGAACCAATGTAATGAATTTAAATTATATAAAAAAGTATAGTGTATAGTGTATAATACCTCCATGGACATACAGCAACCCAAAAACAAAGAATCTTCAAAATTACTATGGCTCGTCAATGATTACTAGTCATATTTGGAATAAAGAAGTCAATATGACTAGACCTGTTAGTAATTTAGTGCTGTATAATATTATATGACTATCCCATAATGGCTTTGACAACCCTGGTAAACACAAAATTTAGATATAATTAATTCGAACCCTACATTCTCTTGCCAATAAAATTTTTTTTATTTTGCGTGGGAAATTTGTACCATTTGGGTCCAACTGTGATTCCATTTAAAAAAAAATACCCATGTCAGGGTTTAGACAGAAAATTAAAATATCTTGTTTGTCACACATTTTGTTATTTGTCACAACTGCTGTAGATGAGTGTTACAAACAAATAGCATGTAGCTACATGCACAGCATGTATAAGATCGAATGAATGAAAAATACATGAGGTCTTTGATAGAGCTCTGTGACATGCATAATTACCTATATAGACGTATAGTGCATTTGTACCTACAGTAATTTTATTCTATATAGCTGTGCGAGTATGGTCCTAATCTCTGTCACCAAAATTTTGAGCAATTTTTACAGTCTCTATTAATTATTTTCACATTGAAATAAATTAGATTGCACTTGACGACTGTCAGCCATCAGCTAGTAGCACCACTCCTCTATCTGTGATATAATTTGAAATTAATTTATGTAAATTCTGTCTGTATGATTTGATTTTAAATAAACTTGAAAAAACTTGGAACTTGAATGTGAGTTTAATTGACCATAAACTCAGGTGAGATACAACTTATGTTATTAATTCGAAACAAACATTACATGCCATGGCAGTAAACAAGAGATTTTTTTCTGATTCATACTAGCTTGGACTTTAGTCACTTTTGTATGACCCCATGCACTGAAATTTGGTGTATATTTTTACTTGTTGTATACCTGTCATTTTTTAGCTTCCATTGTCATAAAATGTATACCATTAAAAGCTACTCCAAAGTTATTTGCATCATCGAATTGTCCCTGTTGTTTGTAATCTTAAGCGACTGCTTTTTATCAAAGAATGCCCTATAAATCACTTGAAAATCAGAGTATGCCATAATACTAATGCTTGATAGTTTTACTTAGGCTTGTGTCCTTGTAATAAATTACATATGTCCTTGGGAGCGAAATCTGGTAGGAATAACAAAAGCAATTTAAACCATGATGGGTTTAGAAATTTAACACATATATAAGTTGTCTATCAACATATTTTATTTTAAAGAAATGGCAATAAAGGTCATAATCGCGTTCATAAATAAACTCTGTTGAAAAGTATAAATGTATTCACCCATAAATATAATGCCCAGGAGCAGTACTAGTTCAAGGTGGGGCTCAGTTGCTCGTTTTGAAAATTGGGAAATTATTCAGGTCAATGAATAAACAGGAGCCATTCTTTGAGGCAGGAAAATTTAAAATTTCAATAACCCCATTCTGCAATAGGACTCGCCCCAGCAGAAAAAAAAAGAAAGCAAAACCATGGTCAAAAAGTGAGGTCATTGGCCATACTTGTATTCCCTGTAGACCAGCCTTGAATCAGTGTGTTAAGTAACAGATTAATGTGTTAATGGCAGACAGCAACATTCTGCAAAACACAGAACTCCTGCAAATGACTGTTATGCTTAGTATAGCACGATAAAAACATATGATTTTTGCACATGCCATTGAGCGATAATAGGATATTTCTCTTTATACAACCTTACTAGCAACCTTCACCCAATTTTACTGAGTTGCGAACCTACCACTCTCTCCTTTCTATTTTTTTTAAACTAACTTATGCTATTATTATCAATTTTTTTTTTCTATTATAATATTAATATTGCATCAATTTAAGGTGGCCCCTAACACAACCCACTGAGGTTCTTCGGGGTCTCCTGGCAAAATGAACACTAATAGAATATGTAATAATTTTAATTTATCATGCCAAAAAAAATAACAAAATATCATGCTGTATTCTTGTTTAATTGTTTAATTATTTTTAATTCAATACCACTAAGAAGGTCTTTAGTTCATGCTTAATGGTAAAATGTTCTTCATAGTGAGGTTAATCATGGAATACCTTGTTGGGCCATTTGAATTTTAATGGTCTTACCGAGGTAGCATTCCAAATCGGCCCAGCATCGTTTCCATGTTAGCCATGGTAGTTACAACATCATATCTCTGTTCATCCAAGATCGTATTAACATCGCCGACATCACGCCAATGTTGTAACGATTTGGAATGCTATCTGGGTACTGGTGGTGAATTTGGGCTTTACGTCCTGTATTTCTGCACCTGATGGGCTAATTAGGACAGGTAGGGACCATGGCAATGAGACGAAGGATGAAACAGCCATCCAACATAGGCTTGACCGGGAAGTGAACCCGGGACCAAGTGGTTGGAAGCCCAGCGCGCTACCACTGAGCTAGGCCCCCCACCCTTCTATCTGGGTACTGGAATACTTGGAAGTCTTAAAGGGGAACTAATGGAAGTTTGTAAGTTAATTTCAAAAGTTCAATTAGATGTTAAATAATATATTGCAGTGAAAGGAAATGTCTTAAACTCTGGTTTGATATGATTTTAAGCCAATTAAAAGTGCAATTTGCACCATCCGCCGACATGCTGGGGGCCGCCATTATTGCACACGGCACACAAGACAGTGACGTCACTTATGTCCTAAGTGCTAGACCATATATACATTCAGCCATATGAATCAATTCTGTTGATTACATTGTTCATTGCAATTATAACAAGAACAGATAGCACATAATTGGTGTTAATTGCAATTTTTCGGAATACAGCATAATTATTGCATTGATTGCAATGAGCAATTTGTATCTAAGAATAGGTGTATAGGCATGGGCAAATAACATTTTGAATCACAATATTTCTGACCTTATTTTTGCAAGAGAACAGAATTGGAATACTGCTTTGCTTTATAAATAAAATATTTTACATAATATTTAGGGGCAGTGTGCAGTATTATTTATAGTATAAATATATTTCATTGTATCAGTAGTAGGGTTGTGTGTCGTTAATGTTACCTAGAAAGACGGGCTTTTTTCGTTTCGTGTTGTGTTGAGCATTCCAAAAATGTAGAAAATATGTAGAAATATATAGAGATCAAAAAGTTCAAAAATTTTGACAGTTTGACATGACCTTTAACTTAACCCCTAACCTAAGGTCATCTCCCTGTCACTCAAATAGAAGGTTGAAAGGAAAACAGAATTTTCACACAACTGTCACACCTGATGGAAATGGGGTTTTACCCCAATCTAAAAATAGGTATGAGATCATGGAAATATTGCATCAGCATGATGCAAGACACTCCAGGAAATCACATGACTTCAGAATCCAATGAGCTCTCATCATTTCAGAGGGAGGAGCTAGCTCAGACTCACAATAAAAGTTGAGCAGGAGGAGGAATAGAGCATCACTTCCTTCCTTACCATGGCAATGAAAAGCACATCTTTCTACAACATGACTAACACAGGAGCAAAAAGTAAGTGGTCTACTCAAGTGGTTGACATTGGTGATCTCAGAAATGTGCAAGTCACTGCACATGAGAAAGGAATGAGATTTGCTAATGGAGAGTTAAAACCTGGAAGAAAACCTGAAGACAACATTGTTAATCTTGATGCTGGAGCTGTGAAAGTGTTAGCCAGATTTTTTGAAGATGTGCGTCATGCTATGAGCGATTGTAAGGTTGGGGAGTTGGAAAATGAATATTTCCTCCCTTTGGGAAAGAGATATTTTGTACAAATCAAACCAGACATCAAGTGTTTGTCTATCAGGAAGTTTTTCAGACCACGACATGACCCAAAGCTCCTTTATCCTGGATTTCCAGGGGTTGCACTGAAATTTAAAGAATTCCAGAATTTGGAATCAGAATGGAATGAGTTATTGGAAACAGTTCCATATCAAAGTGCAACTATGTGTGATTTCGATGATCCAAAAGACCACAAAGATTGTCAGTACTGTTTCTTTTAGGAAGGTCCTATCATGATAAAATATTATAAAAATAATAAAAATAAAATATCCCTCCAAAAAATTTCAAAAACAGTGAAATGCTGTACAAAATTATGGTATTACAAGCTTGCGTTCCCGTTCGCAATACCGTTAAACAGATTACACAGTATTGTGATCTTTACAAGACTGTGTAATTTGTGAACTAAAAGCTTAAAACTGACTGAGTGGTATAGATGAAAGATATATATATGAATTTATATGTATATATTTATATGAAAGGTCCCATGCAAATCAATCCACCATCTTTTCTATCTATCTATTTCTATATCTATGTCTATTTCTATATTTATATATCAGATTGATTTCATCATTTTCATGATTTCATAATAAAATATTCATTTTCATATACATCCGGATGAAATGATGAAATTGTTGATTAGTTGAGAATAATTAGTATTCAATGATTAGGAAAATAAAATTAACTCCTAACCGAATGTATACCAACTCCCCTCTATTCAACCGATATTCCAATATTTCCAGGAGGGGTCGATCTTACAGGATCTATCCTTATTATATCCCTGTGAATTAATTAGAGACTAATTCTATGATATACATTAATAAATATATAAGAACCAAGCAAACGATATTTTTCATCATTTTGTAGTAAGCAGATGAAAATACAACATGCTAGAGTTTAATCCTGGTTCCACTCATATTTTAAGTGGACAATCCGGTTCTGGAAAAACGAGATTTATTCTCAGAATATTACAGAATATAGATAAAATATTTGGTGAACATCCACCACTAAAAATAAGATATTACTATGGAATATGGCAAGATAATTATGATCAAATGAAACGAGAGATAGAAAACATTAGCTTCCAACAAGGTCTTCCTTCAGAAGAAGAACTCATGAATTTCACTGATCCTAAATCACATACAATGATAATCATTGATGATTTAATGGATGAAGCTTGTAATTCTCAGGTTGTGGAATTAATTTTCACTAGGATAAGTCACCACAGATTTTGTAGTTGCTTCTATATTGTACAGAATGCTTTCGTTCAAGGTAAGAAACAAATGACAATTAATTTAAATACTAAATACGTGGAAGTGTTTCGTTCACCTCGAAGTTTATTACAATTAACTTACCTCAATAATCAAATATTTCCTAACAACCCAGGTTTATTAATTAATTCTTATAAGGATATAATGAATCAAGAACCATTTGGATATATTCTAATTGACCTAACTGCTCAATGCCCTGATGATCTCAGAATCAGAACTAAAATATTCCCTTCAGAACGCACTATAGTTTATAAGTACGATTGAATGAATCGTAATTGATTCATAATTAGCTCTAATACAGGGATATAAATATTTGGAGAAGTAATGATGAGCTCAGTTCTTAACTTGAGATGGATGAGAGAACATCCAGTACTGGGGCATGGAATTGTTGTAGTGGAACATTTCGCAAAGATCAGATCGCATACATATGCCAAGTTACCATACTTTACATCATTATAATCACAGCGTTAATTAATCTATCAATAGGTAATGGTGATAAAACCCTATTTTCTACGCTTTTAACAAGTTGTATCGGGTATTTACTCCCTAATCCTTCGATCAAACGTCTTTCAACAAATCAAGGTACTTTAGGTATACCATGAAAAATACATATTTCCTACATCTTTTATTAACTTGCGGAAAAAATCAAGGAAAAGCATTATTAGAAACTGCAGATAATAAGCAAGTGAATAGTGTGGTGAATGTTGTATATAATCTCACATTGAATAGTTCTGTTCTCAATTCACATTCTAAGAAACTTTTATCCATTCATAAAAAGTTAATAGCTAAACTATTATCTAAAAATAAATCAATTAAATCTAAATATACTATTATCAGAAATAACTCAGTCGAGTTATATAATCTATTAATTTCAGCTAAAAATACACTTCTCAAAGTATTAAAATGAAGAAATATGTGTTAGTACCATATGATGAAGTAAACAAGACTCCAAACGTTTCTTCACATCCTAAATTATCATCAGATGATATTATAGCATCTTTACCTAAGAATATTAAGCATAAAGCTATTGCTATATTGAAACACATTTCTCAGAATAGTGATTACATTACTTGGAATGAAATAGGTGAAGTTAGTATTAATCAAAACGTTATTGCAAATAGTCACATCATCGATTTAATCAAATGTAGTTTATATCCATATAAAAATATTAAACCTCCAGGATTAGCGCAGTTTAATACAGCACTTCAAGAAAGCAATATTCCACAAACTCTATTACAAAAAGGTGCAGGTTTAAGTTTAGTTAGTTCAGATAAGAAACCACCTCCAGGAATTCCTTTGAAGTCTAGAATAGCTAGTACTGCTAGTACTGCTAGTATAGCTAGTACTGCTAGTACTCATCCCAATACTAGAGTAACTGCAAAAAGACAGAAATCACAAGGATGGATATGGAAGAAGATATAAAGCAATATCTCTTAGAAAAATACCAAGATGTGAACTTTCCAGGTGCTTACACTGGAGTAGATAAATTTTATAAAGCTATTAGAAAAGAGAAAAAACGGACTATAACTAAAAAACAAATTAAAGAATTTCTTCAAAGTCAAGAGTATTACACACTTATGAGACAAGTAAACAGAAAATTTAAAAGAAATAGAGTTATTACTCCGTATAAAGGATATCAGGTTGATCTAGATACAGCTCATTTACATCAATATGCAAAAGCAAATTCGGGATATTCATATATCTTAGCTGGGATAGATTGTTTCAGTAAAGAAGCTCATACAGTCGCTTTGAAAAGTTTGAAGACTCAGGAGCTTATTCCAGCTTTAAAATCCCTGCTATCAAAGTTTAGTAAAATTCATAACTGCAGGACCGATTCTGGACCCGAATTCAAAGCGCAAGCTACTAGAACATTATTTAAGAATCTAGGAATAAACCACTTTTTCACGAATAACACGGAAACCAAAGCTAATATCGTTGAAAGGTTTTTTAAAACTCTTAAAAACATTCTATTTCGCTATATGGTATCAAAAAATACTCATAAATGGATAGATCAATTAGAAAAAATCACAAACTCTTATAACAATACTTATCACTCCAGTATAAAACAATCACCAGCTTCCGTGAAACCATCTGATGAATACAAAATATGGAAACTACTGTATGAAACGGAACGTCCTGATGAAATTAAAACTAAGTTTAAGTTTAATATTCATGATACTGTTAGAATTAGTGTGTTGAAACATCAGTTTATGAGAGAATTTGATGAAAAATGGAGCAGAGAATATTTCATTATCGCTGATAGATTTATGAAGGATGTTCAACCAGTTTATATTCTGAAGGATATACAGAATGAAGCCTTAACTGGAAGGTTTCAAGAAAATGAACTTCAGAAAATTCTTGTATCAGATGATGATACGTATATAATAGAAAAAATTCTTAAAAAATCCAAGGGACGTGTACTTATAAAATGGCTTGGATGGCCTAGTAAGCATGCAACTTGGATAAAAGAAAGTGATATTCAAAATTGGCAGAAAACTAATATGTAATGATAATGCAGTGAGTGTTAAAATGGAATTATTCCACTGGAATTATCTCCACCAGTGCTCTCCACATTCTTAAATGACTTGACAGAATGTCTAATCTATTTCACTCCTTTACAGGGTTTCCAGTTCGAGTTCACCCCTCTTTAACCTACTTCTATTTCACCCCTTTTTTCAAAGAATTTAGGAATCTAGAACATCTAGGATAACTAGGGCATTTAGATCAACTAGGTCACCTAGTTTATCCACACATGGAGACAGTGTGCTAGAAATTTATCATACCGATGCTCATAGGAAGTTATATTTAACTTTATACACACAAAAATACAGACATTTACCACTATGTCTTCGTATGTAGTGTACGCTTCTGACAGAGATAGTATAGAGATATTTAAAGACAACAAACCAGAGGATTTCATTTTACAACTAGATAGGAATATAGTGTTAAATGATGACTCCACTGTGGAATTATTAGAGTTCAGATGTAGGATGAATGAAAAAGATAGAGATGTCTTATATATTCAGAGCGATATATGCGAAAATTCATACTTATGTGGGAAGTCATTACCTGTTTTAAGAATTATTCCACTTCCTGGAACAAAAAATCATTCTGTGGTTTTTGATAAACCAATTATATTAAAGTCTGTTACTGGTAGTTTGAATAGATTTAGGATCTATATAAGCTCTAAACATTTTAGTGAGTTCTCAGTTTCTCTTCTAGAGGTGCAGGTAACACTTCGATTTAATAATGTCAGTCATCAATGATTACGATAATTGGAGAAAACATTATTTAGCTATGATTAATGGAAAAATTTTACCTAATCAGAAAGTTTATGTGGTAAATGACTCCAGTAACCAAACCGGGAAGGGATTGCAAATTATATCTTCTGCAGCTCAGAAAGATGCAATGGCTAGAGCACTGGTAGAAAATTCAATAAAACCAGTATCAAAAAGGAAATCCGTTCAGTCTAGATCTCAATCCCAAAGGAAGAGGAGTGTTAGTAAGACCAGACCTAAAATCAGTAAGAAAGTTATTCAGAAAAAGAAGAAAATTACAAAGAGGAAACGGTGAAAATGCAGGCTCATGATGAATCTCTTACTCTATTTTCTGAACAGTTAGTTAACAAAGGTTTACTTCATACTCAAATGATTGAACACTTACCAATTTCACAAATTGGAAGCGGATGTATTGAGTTTAACGTAACTCCTCAAAATTTCATAGATTTATCTCGTTCATATATATACTTCAAATGTAAAACAGTAATTGATGCAGATACTGCTATTACATATGTAGAATCACTGGAAAAATTTGATGTAAAAGGAGATGTTGCTCCATGTAACTGTCTTCTCTCAACTATGTTTCAAAAAGTTGATCTTTCCATTCAACATAGAACAGTATCAAGTGATATTCCTACCTATTGCTATCCTTACAAGAACTATTTAGATAAAATTTTATCAGTGACATCAGATGAAGATATGGGAATCATGTTCGCTAAAGATGCTAGTGTATCATTGAATAGCTGTAGTCAATGGAAAGCAGTTACTAATAACAAGGATAACGAAACTCCTAACCCAGGTTTAAAGAAAAGAGCAAAAGTTATTAGCAGGGGACAGGAGTTTGAACTACAAGGGCCTATAGGTATTGATTTCATGAAACAGAAAAGATTACTTATGCATAATACCAACATTGGATTGAAATTCTGGCCCTCTACCCCAGAATTCTCTTTACTATCCTCAGATTTATCTCAAAAGTTTAATATAAAAATTTTAGAAGCTAAACTTATTCTCTGTCATGTTAATTTGGAACCAGCTGTATCAACTGCAATTAGTGATGCATTAGTTCTTAAACCAGCTCATTATCCGTATATTAATTCTAAAATGAGATCACAAACTGTATCTAAAGGAAGTCAAGTTGCAATAATTAATGATATTTTTGGTAACGAATGCCCAGATCAATTATACGTATGTATGGTTAAATCTGCTGCTGCAACCGGATCATTTCACGAAAACCCATTTTTCCTTAATCATTTCAATATTAGCGAAGTGGGTTTCTATTTTAATAATATCTCCCTTCCAGCAAAACCTCTCAAGTTAAATTTCGGTGAATCCGCATATCAATCTCATTATTTAGAAGCCTATCAAAGAATACAGAGACAGAATCCTGATTGGATAGTGTCTTATGAAGAATTTTATAGAGGATACACAATTTTCGCTTTTGATCTTACAAACAGAGAAAATTTTGAAGATTTAACACCGAATACATATACTGGGAATAGTAAACTAGAACTGAGATTTTCAAAAGCATTGGAGGAATCTATTGTTGTATACATGTACGGTAAATTCAAATCACTCTTGACAATTGACGCAGCTAGAAACGTAGTTATACAATGAATACATCAGAAATAAATAACATATTAAGAAAACATTCTCTAGGGTTTTCAGGAGTCTATCCTGCTAATACTCTGAGTTTAATTAAAGGAAACAGTTTTGCAATTTTGAATACGCAGGAAGCTAACAAAGCAGGTGCTCACTGGATTGCAATATTCTATAATGATCAAAAATGCGAATTCTTCGATTCCTTGGGTAGAAACCCAAAGTTTTATCACTCTTATTGGCATGACTTTCTCATTAACAAAAGCGAGGAATACTTATTCAATGATGAGAGACTTCAAAACGAAAAATCAGATGATTGTGGTAAATTTTGTATATTCTATGTAGTATTAAGAAGTCATGGTATTCAATTTAGTTCAATAATCAATTTATTAAAGCGTGTAGACCTAGATAGTTTTGTAACATATTTAATTATGAACTAATATATAAATATATATCTTAATCAGTCACTGGCACAATGCTAATAACATTTGTAAACTGATTAAGTTCAAAAATAAAATAAAATAAAATTAAGAAAATTTCGTTATTCAGTCACTGGCAAGGTGATAATACATCTGTAAACTGTTTAACAAAATCAAAAAATTTTCAAAATTTCCAAAATTTCGTTATTCAGTCACTGGCAAGGTGATAATACATCTGTAAACTGAATAACTCAAAAAAATTTAGACTTATGGTATCAAAGAGGTGACCTTCTCGTTTGGTGATGCCGTTAAGGGATTATTACCCGAACCAACATCTCTATCAATATCTATCAATATCTATCTATATCTATATCTATATCTATCAATATCTATATCTATATCTATATCTATATATATATATATATATATATATATATATATATATATATATATATATATATTCACTCACTCACTAAACTGAATTTCATCCTCGTCCCCTTCCACATTTTCCCATTCAACACTTTCTAAATGACCATTTATCATTCCTACTCTTACATTTGGAATGGTTTCAAATTCAATTTGAGTGTAATCTATAACCATTTCACCCAGATCTAGATCAAAATAGACATTAGGATAACCTACCTCATCTTCCAGTCTAAAAGTATCATCCTGATTTTCATCTATTCCATTCTCACCTACCTCATTTCCAAGCTCTCCCTGATCTACTAAATCTTCATCTATTCCATATCCAGCTATTTCAACATCATTTCCTGGAGTTTGGAGAAAATATTGCTCTTCGTCATTTCTCTCCCAGAGATGTTGACAATGAGGACACCTTAAATTCCCCATTTCTTCGAAATCAAATGAAGTAATATAGGTAAATAAACATTCTCTGTGAATGTATGCATTGCAACAAGCAAAGGATTCTTCACATCCTTCCAAACAGATAATGCAGATTTCATTCATGCTTTCCTTTTGCAAGTTAAACATACACTGTTGCTCTTTCAAAAATCATAGAAAGATTGAACAATATTGCTTTTCTCTCTATCTTTGAATATATTGAAGAAACATGGTGGAAATTTGAGAATGTGAGAAGAAATATCTTTGAATATATACATTTGACATTTCTACAATAACTCAAAGAAATAGAAGTTCTTTCTATAACTCTAATGTTTTTCAGATTCTATAAAACAGCTTGAAATAATTTTCTAAACATGAATTTTCAAAGTAAAAGGGAATTTTATTGATTTATATTTGTCCAACAGAATGTGGTATTCATTTCAAGCATATGTCTATGAACATATGATGATATGGAATTTCTCACTGATCTGTACACAGGTCAGTGGGAATTTACCCCCTCTTCTCACCCTTTCCATATTCCTCTATCTGATAAGACCTCATAAACCCATGATATGCTATCATTCCCCCATAAACTCAACACGAAATAGATATCATTAGTTAATTAGAAACCCTCGTAATATTTTCTCATGGGAAAACATCGAATTCCTCATTAAATAGATTCGATTCATTAACTAAGCTAGATAAGTGAAAGATAATCAATGCATTAGCGGTATATCACAATAATCAAAGCGCTCAAATCTTTTGTAGAGTGATTATAATTTTGTGATAATGTGTTTAGATCACTTCAGGATATTTCAATAAACCACACCATCAAAAGTAATCAAATTAGAGAAGAATGTGAATCATGAACAAAGAAAGGAACCAAATCACATCAAATGCTTTATTAGCACACAACCAGCTTTGATTTTATCTAAGGCGATTAACTAATTTCATGAATATTCATATTATTTGATAAAGCTCTAACATCTTATTGGATAATGGATTTTAAGTGAGGTTCAGATGAAATCCCTTAACCATTTTGAGTTGAAATCTCAAAGCAAACAGCCATGTATATCTTCTTCTTTATTCTAAGCAGCTTTGTGGTACTGTCGCATGCTAGAGTTATATGTGAATATAATTCTGGATGTATCTGCAGTGAAGATGCAGTGGAGTGCACTAATGTTATTCCAAAAAAGATCAACAGACAAAAGGATTTAATTATCACGGTGAACACAGAGGACTTTCTAGCAGCACTTTCAACATCAACGCTGGAAAAATTCAGGAAAGTGATGCTCAAAGGGAAATTAGTTTGTGAACGTTCAGATTTAGAACAGTTTGTATTTGAGTTTGAATTGAACTGTGAGAAGAATGAATTATTGGAAGAACACGCAGACAACAACGACAACGACAACGACAACGACAACAACAACAACATTGATGAAGAGAATGAAATAGACATAAATACTTGGATGTCACTTTCTACCTTTGGCTCTATTACTTTCGTTTGTTTTGTTATAAGCCTAATGTGTGGACAGTTGAAAGCATGGAGACGAATGAATCGAATAACGAATTCAAGCCCAAGACCCCCATGCATTGTTAAGCTCACGCTGCTTTTACAAATTGGAATTTATAAACTTTTCATGTTGATCTGCAAATGTCGGGAATGCCAGAAACTGAACCCTCCTTCATTGGAAAGTAAGTTCACTTTTTATTCTTAATTATTTAAAAGAATTAAAACTATAAATCCTATTTAACACCCCATTCTCAACCTTTCTTCATCCTCTCACCCACGTGGTAATAATGTAAACAAATCGACACGAAGGAGTTAGATGCGCATGCGCAGAAATTATTTGTGTTTATTTTTAGAAATAAATCTAGTTCTCCGCATGTTTTGAGTGGCGCTAGTAGTTCGGTGTTTCCCAATGACGTCATAAGCTTAGATTTGTTTTGATGGAAATCCAATATGGCGGATACGATCTAAACATTCGCGCATTCACAGTAAATACTTCGTTATACAACGAAATAATGAGATAATAATCTCAGTTTAACATCGGAAAGTTAAAGAATTATAGTAAAATATTCACTTAAGTGTAAAAAATAGACTTTAAATTTATTATATAACGCATAATTTCACTATCCCCTAATATCGCTACTTTCTCGTTATTGAACGCACTGAATGAAAAATGTATATGCATTTGAATATAATTACTTTATTATATTTTCAGTTCCACGTGGCATGAGGATGGATGAGATTTCTCATAGAATCATACCTAATCTCTCTACATCCAAGACAAATAATAATTCTCCACAGCAGAACAAGACAGCATCGAAACTCTTCACTCCCTCTCTTCATTTGAAAACCGAAGCTCTGATTACCTTAGATGAACCCACTCCCTCGACTTCTACCCCCTCGACTTCTGCCCCCTCGACTTCTGCCCCCTCGACTTCTCCCCCCTCGACTTCTCCCCCCTCGAATCCCACCCCTCTGACTTCTGCATCACCCTCAACACCACCTTCAGTGAAACCGGAAAACCTAGATTCCATGAATCTTTTCCGAGACTTGGATCCTCTTAATGATTTGAATGAAAACATTGCCTCTAGAACGAGATCCAAGATTATGCATCTGTAAAATAAATAAATTATGAATAAAGCCTTATAACGAGATTTACTTGATTTCTTTATTATTTCATTAAAATATAAGATTTAATGCAATGAAAAATATTCTTGCTAGTTCGTTATAAAAAAAATGTTGGATACAGATGTAACCATTAAACACTTTTCTTATATCCACTCAATACCAACGTGGAGGTCGCAAGAAATATTGAGCTCAATTTGCAATATTGACAGTTGAAATCTGTCAGGCTTTAATTTTTTTATTTTTTATTTTTTGAAAATGTGGTTGGTTGTAGCTTCTTCTTAATGCAAGCATCAGAATTATCTGATTATCAACAGCGAAAATCTAGCCTTGACCGGATTTGTCTGTTTGAAAATTATGAAATGAAGCATATTGCATACAATTAAGCAGCTCAGCAGATTATGAGTTGTGTGGATTTCCAACACACAAGATGGCGGAGTTTTAGAACCTTAAACCACCTTATGAAAAGAAGCTTATACCCAATCACTTAATAAATATTCATTCCAAAACTTATGTACATTCAATGAAAATGTACAATACAATTATATATATATATATATATATATATATATATATATTCAATGAATGATGAATGATAACTAAATCTAGAACTAGTACTAAATCTAGTGATTTCCAGTGGTAACTAGTGCTAGATCTAAGACTAAAACTGAGACTAAAAACTAGATCTAAATACACATAATATCACATATGTTATATCATATGATATATCCACGATTGTATAGATTACATATCAACTTGTATTTATCCATCGTTCTTATAACCCAACAAACGTTTGGATTCGTTTCGATTTCAATGGTGATAAGTATTTGAATTGATTGTTCTATTACTCGAATACTTAAGAAAAGATCTTTAAAATGAACAAAACATTCGCAATCCTTCTTGTGAATGAAATTCGGATATTTAATTTCTATATATTTAACAGCAGAGTTTAAAACTTTAAGAAATAACTCTGCAAGATGTTTGAGAACAGAATTTGGATTATGTAATTCTTCATTTAATAAATCGATTAAATCAGTGAATTCATTCAGTTGTTCAATCACTGATACTTCACCCAAAACACTACCTTGCTCAGGAAGTGTAGTAGTTTGGATAGAAGTCATAGTTGATAAGTTGTCTTATATGGATAATTTAGAGAAATTATTTTCAAATTCGGATAATGCGTTAGCCAGATCTTGTCTTTTACATTGCTTCAATGCTTGTATAAACGATGAGAATGCTCTAGGTCCGCGTCTCTGTAGAATAAAAAGAAGAGCATAATTTCTTTTGGAAGTTGGTTCTTCTAAAATTTCGCTCACAACTTGTTCACTTAATATTCCATCTTGATATAAATAAGCCAAGATTTCTTGACATGGAATTTCTTTTACTAAGAGAACAAAGTTACTTCTCAATGCGTTACGTTCACTTCTGAGCATTTTGAGAAAATGATCTCAGAATTACTGAATTGCATATAAATGAAAAGAAACCTTATATTTTAGTTCTAAATTTAGAAATAGAGGGAGTATCATTTCTATGAAATATGTCACATCGTAGCTTCCATGTAAAACCCTATCATAGCTTCTAGGGTTAAGTCAATTGCAAATAATTTTTCGTAGCTTCCATTTCATTAAGTCCACGGTTTTAATTAAACACTCCTTTGTGAAAGATGTATTGTTCGAAATAACCAGGGTGAAATATACAATAGTCTTTAGAATTTGAGCGGTGTCAAGTCTAAACAATGACTATAAGTATATAAACCCAAATATTTTCTGAAAACAGTATCACTTCCTGATAAACATTCGATATGTCTACTTCACGATCAATGATTATTCTCGTTTTATCCGCAATTTTTGCTGTTTCCTACGGAATTCCAATTAGAAATGCAACGGATTTACATCGACAAACTAATCAACAACGTCATTATGGCTGGTATGAGATTTCGACTTGTGGAGGGATATTCTCGATGATGTTATACATGATCTCCGTAAGTATTTAGATAATTCATTATTTATTATTGTCTAGTATAACTTTTATATTGTTTACTTTATGATCTATCTAAATATTCACAGCATGTAAATACCAATGATAGTGTTGTTAATTTCACTTCAAAAATTAATTTTGAATTTTCAATTGTTTTACAGAAGGATAGAAAAACCATCAAGACATTTGTTCATGCCTTTGCGAAACGAATATTCGTACTGACAGGAAACAGTGCAGAGGATATTGAAATGTAAGTTTAAAACTAAGATTTAAGAATGAATTGATGATAAGATGTATTCTTTAGTATTACTATTTTCTAAATTTTCAGTAATAAAACTCAAGTTTACTTATCTTTATCAATATCAATCAATGTCAGAAGTAATGAACAAAATAATAAGTTTTCCTTGTATTGAAATACTTTAAAAATAAATACTTATTTATATATATATATTTATTAATCTTTCTAGAGAAGAAGATGAAGAAATGACAGCTCCAGCAAGAAGACGGGTTTCTTTTGCATCAGACAGCCCAAAAAGTTTAAGATCACTAAGCTTAGACTCCATTGCTGCTGCTGCTGTTAACGCTGCTGTTGTTGCTGCTGCTACTAACTTAGCAAAACCTTCAAGATCGTCTACACCCAGAATGTACAGGAAAATTCATACAAAACCCATAATACATGTCTCACCCTTAGATAATTCTTCGGATTCGATTGAAATTATAGATGAATGAATATGTGTATATTTGAAATAAATGATTTATCTTGTATATTTCGTTTGTATTGGTTTTAAAGTGATGTCTAATGGTTTGGTTGAAATTCCATCAGCTAGAACAATTCTTTTAGGATAGAAATAACTAAAACCAGATCTGATCTGTTCATATGTGAAAATGGAGTTATTCTTGCTGATGAATCCAATATTACTTGATGAAACGCTTTGTTTCGTTTCAATTACACTTTTAAATATTTCCAGAGGATTATTGACTCTATTTTTTGAAATTCCTTTAGAACTGAATTTACAATTTTCTTCGTTTCCTACAAAATATGTCTTAGAACATAATCCATAAAATATATCTCCAGAATATTCAAGTTTAAATAAACCCGGAGTGCGACTATCATATTTTGCATGGTGTTGACAGCATGTTCTTGGAAACCAATGAGTTTCTGCAGAGATATCATTATTCTCACAAAACCCAGTAAGTTGATTATTGTATTCCTCAAGAAGCTCCGGTCTAATTACATCTTGTAATGATTCACCAGCTATAGAAAAATAGTTGCTATCCGTATCCATTTCCAGTAATTCAAATTTATCTCTTGAAATATATTTTATTAGGAAATCGTAGTAGAATTGAAGCATTCTTAATTTTGCATATTGTAAAATAAAATATCCTATCTGGATGGGGAGATCTAGCTTTATTTTGCGTTTTTGCATTTCTATTTCGTAAAATTCGTATTCCTCAGATAGTTGTATCATAGTTTTAAATCTATTTTCATTAGCGCTGAGACAGGCAGCATTCTCACCTTCTACATACTTAACATCGCTATGAGTTAGTTTATTCATGATTGTTGATCCATAGGCCGAATTTCCTATTAATTTATTTAAATCTGCAATAATAGATAAGTCTTTATCTTCATCTCCGGCTCTTCTTGCTTCTGTAACTTCCTTAACGAATTTTCGGAAACATTTCATTCTATTATACTCGATAACTTGATAAATTTTAGTTACTTCCATTCCATGATTTAAATACCATTTAAGTAAAGGTGTAGCTATAAGCATTTTCTCTCCTCTCATCCCACCTACTAGTAACCTCCTAGGTTTTGTACTTAATCCCGCTTTCTTGGCAAATTCCTGCATGTGCTCTCCTATATCTTCGAAATTAATATCCACACTGCAAAACAATGGACACATTTCAGAAAAATAATCATAAGGACTTAAATTATACGGAGCTTTAAATCCTTGAGTATTCCATTCTTTAGGAACAGTAATATCTACTTCAACCATACCGAATAGTTTGTCTTGAAGGATTCCATGTATGATTTCTTTTTCTGTTAGTGTTTTTTTATATTTTTTGTAAAAATCTGGTCTACGCTCATTAACAAACTGTTGTAGATCTGGAGTGGATTTAATCATTGCCTGGAATTCGCACTCCCATATTTGTTCTAGTTGATAACCTTGGTTTCTGTAAAAGTTATCTCTGTCAGTTTTTCTTTTCTGAGCAAGTAATCCTTTCTTCTTTTCTTTTTCCGAAATATTTTTTCTCATTAATGGACAATTACCTCCGTGATAATGATAGTAACATCCATCAAATTGATATATTTTTGATATAGTGGTACCACATTCTAATTTTTCGCATGACCACCCATCAGCTAACCATCTACCATCTCTTTTCTCAGCATTACTATTTCGTTTATGATAAATTGTAATATTTCTTTTTTTACTAATATAATCCATCCAATAATACATATTGTCATATCTATCTCTAACTATTGGTTTAAATTCATCACTAGCATGTCTCCTAATAAAACTACCCACTGGAAATTCCTGATCAAAAGCCCATAGATACAGAGCATTTGCGTCATATCCCACTATTCGTTTCACAATTTCAGAATTTTGTCTTATTACCGATTTATCCTTCTCTGAGTACCTTTTAAAAATAAGGGAAGGTCCTCCAACCAAATTACTAATTAGGTTGAAGTAAAAATCTCTGTTGTTTCCATCAATTAACGAAAAGTACGCGCCTTCGTTTTTAGCGGCTTGGAATACTAATTGTCTGGCAATTCCTGGAACTGAAATTGTAGTTTTGAAAATGTCTATGTTCTTATTAAGGTAGAAGTTTTGAAGTTTTATAACTGCTTGGACAAATGGACCTACATCTAAATTATTATACCAAATCAGAAAGTCTTTAAAACATGACATTTTCCGAGATTCCCAAATACTCTGTAGCCATTCGTAATTTTCGTATTTTTCAAGTACATTACAATTTTTCAATTTTGAATGGAAAGCTTCATACGGTGGTAATGAGGTAAAGTCTAATTTAGAGGGATCATCAAAAAATTCGTACGGAAAATATCCCTTTTGTTCGTTAATTTTAAACGCTTTCAAGAATTTACTGTAACTAGTACCAGGAGCAAGATAATTAATTACATCTAAAAATTTGAAATTTTCATTGGCTAAACAGGAGTAGGCATTATTTTTCTTTACTACAAAACTATTTTTGGAATCATGCAAGTCCAAACATCTAGCAATATGTCTTTTGATTAAATTAATATCATATTTCGCTGAATTAAAACCTAAAACGGGTATCTGAGTACAATATTGTTCAAAATTATCTATCACGTTTTGTATTTTTTTCCTCATCATAGCATTAAAACTTTCTTTTTCGTCTAAATCCGAATTCCATGAATGTAACTGAGATTCTAGTTCTTCACTCACAAATGATAATTTCTCTTGAATAAATCCACAAGCGATTGATTGAATTTTTAACATGTATTCTATCATGGAAATTACTAATTTCTCTTGATTTTGTTCCACTATGCAATAAGGTTCTATGAATCCTGGAACATTTGAGCATATACTCACTGAAATAGGAATATGTTCTGTTGTAGTAACTGTATTTTTATTGGTGTCATGATCTATTTTTTTCAAGTACGCTTCGAAATCGTAAACTATAAAATACTCATAGAATCTGATATTATTAGGAACTAAAATTCCGATTTCAGCGAGTATATCGAAAATTGAGTTTTTCATTTCGTAAAATCCTCCTGGGAATTGGTACTTAGTTGAATTAGAGCAAGTTTGGGAATGATTTTTACATCTATAGTAAGTTTTGAAGAATTTTTCACAGCTAGAGCATTGATATTTCTTACAATAACGATTTATATCAGATATATATGATAGATGCTGTTCATATAGATTCAAATTCATTGCACTGACATACCTTAAAGTTGATTTGAAAATTGGGAGTGCTGTATCATCTTCATGTAGTGTAAAAATATTAACATTAATTTGAAAGAACTTCTCGAATTCGGGAATTAATTCTAAATCCACTCCAGCTTTCAAATCGAAATCATTATTTTCATTAAACTCATTATAGTACATCATTACTCTCTGTTCAAAGACTTCATGTTTCTTATAAAGCTCCTTGTGTTTATGGTAAGCTAAACACCTAAATAGACATAGATTATCATTATACTTAAACCTATTGCAATTATGCGTTAGAGAAAATATTGATTTCTTTCGTGATATGTAATCAGGATGTTCCCCATGTCCTAGAGGAAAAGCAGTCGATGTAACATAATACCTTACATTAGTTAATAATACTAATTTCCAATGAGAATTTGGGCGGGATTTCTTTACGAGTGATAATATATCTAATGAACTAAGTTTATCTCTTAATTTTGCTAAATCAGCTCTATTAGATATGGAGATAGGTAAATCGAATAACGGGTTGGAGCTGTACGCTTTGAAATATCTGAATTCTTTGGAATCTATGTGTTGTAAAATACTACCAAATGATAGGTTAATTTTGAATGATTGACTTTGATTATCATATATTTCTTGAGAATGCTCCATTAGATCATCTATTGAACACTCTGAATGAACAGGGAAGTTATAAAATGATTGTGGTTGACCTAATTCATGATGATCATGGATGAATGAATGGTATTTATCGTAAAATGACTTCAATTCTTCATCTTGTATTTCTACTGGTACTGCATTCCCTCCACCTTTCTGTCCTCTTTTAAGGTGATAATTTCTGATATGTAAATTTAGAACATGTCTATCCTGAAATTCCTGAAGACATCTGCTACACCTAACTGTTGATTTCTTAATTTTCGGATGGCAAATGTGTTTTTCCAATTTTTTCTGTGATTTATATTTCTTTTTGCAGTGCTTACATTGAAATTTGGAGTGAATGTTTTGGTTTTCATCAATAACATAACTACAACTGGGTTGAGGGCTTGATGGTGGTGAACTCTGTTGATAGTCTTTGGAACTATTTTGTGAATTGCAGTGAGAACTGTTCTGATAAGTTTTCTCATGATCTTGTTGAAAATGTCGTTTCCTTGAACTTTGGCATACATGTTTTCCATGAGCTTTCTCAGTTTGAAATGATCTGTTACATTTTCTGCATTTAATGCATGAATGATTTGCTTTCTGTTTCGTATCTTCGAAAATTGTGCAACATTTGCTACATTTGTATTTACAATTGTGAGATTCGAAAGATATGGTATTTGAAAAAACTTTACGACAAAGCTTGCATTTCAATACACCTTCGCATACTTTGGAGTGTTCATTTAGTGATGACTCTTTCTGAAAGGATTTCATACATATTGTACATGTATGTTGTTCTGTCTGTTGTTCTGTCTGTGGGGTACACTTATGTAGGTCAAGCTTAACTTGAGAGTGGAAGTTCTTTCTACACAACTGACAAAAGAAGCACTTATGGCAATTCCACTTGCTCTCCCTATCAAATTGTTTGTTGCATTTTAGACATTGTTTACCAAAGGGTGTTGCTTTTGGAATCTGACATTTAGTTTCATGCTTTTGTTTTCCATTGAAACTGCAGAATGATTTATTGCAATATTTACAAGTCAGATCAGCACTACATCTATGTTTACTGAATGAAGAAAGAGATGTGAATATCTGTCTGCATTGTATGCATTCTTTCACTCCAAAACACTTCGTTTCATGTCTCTTCTTGGAATTTCTATTAGCAAATGTTTTCTGACAGTTAGAACATTTATCCTGGGTTTGCTTCAATAAAGGAAAGTTCTCTGTGTTTGTGGAATGTGTATTCAAATTCAGTTGTGATGGGATTTCATTTGAATTAGTAAATCCTCCACAGCAGTTACTTTGATGAAGTTGAGTTGAATTTTGGTTAGTGAATAATCTTAAGCATTTTCCACAGTGCAGTTTGGTCTTAAGCTCACTAAGTCTCTTTTGAATTTGGTAGTCTTGCAATAAATTATTTCTTTGTGCAAATTTGTATACTTCTTGTGGGTCCGAATAATTATTCAACATTTCATTGAACATGTTACACGCTGAAACATCATTAAGCTGGTTAATTCTTTCTGTAACTTGTTCATCATTGCTAAGACCGTTATTCCTTGCAAAGTATTCTAATTCTTCAACATTCTGGAAAGCATTCAAGATTTCTTCAAAATAATCAGTTCCTCCTACCTCATCATTTCTTGCCATGATAAAAATCCTTGTGAATAGAAACAGAAATCACTGAGGAAGTATATATATATATATATATGTGTACAGCTGTTTTAGATGCTCTACCTAGTGTTAGAATCTTATTGGATAATATTTTTAAATTTGTGATATCATATCTATTTTTAGAATAGGGAAAAAACCCTTCTTCCACATATTTTCATCAGAACTATTTCCATGTGGAAATTCTGTTTTTCCTTTCAACCTTCTATTTGAGTGACAGGGAGATGACCTTAGGTTAGGGGTTAAGTTAAAGGTCATGTCAAACTGTCAAAATTTTTGAACTTTTTGATCTCTATATATTTCTACATATTTTCTACATTTTTGGAATGCTCAACACAACACGAAACGAAAAAAGCCCGTCTTTCTAGGTAACATTAACGACACACAACCCTACTACTTGTATCTATATTTAGTGTATATATAGTGTTAGTGGGGATGTTTTAAGGGCATCATCTCCTTTACCAAGATTAATATATATTAATTAACAAAGTGTGCTTATTTCAATTGTATGTTTGTTGCATTGCTAGATACATTTAATATAGGCCTACCAGTTTAAAATAAAATATAATATCAAAAACTCATTTTAAAAAAAACGTTGTCCAATACACTATTTTTTTTTAAAGTTTCACTAATAAACAGTGGACGAATGATAGAACACATATAGGTCAACATGGAACACATTTTGTAAATATTCAATTCATTTCCAAATTTATATTATGACATGAGCCTTGTGAAGGAAACCCAGCCCACAAAGGGCTTAGGAGTCATGCTTATTTACTATTCACACGCAGATGAAAAACAATTACAGGGACAAACAATAAGTTATTTATATACTGTAGACCGTTAATCTTCTATGAACTGCCTCATACACAACCCTTTGCTGTGTTTATAACCATTTAACAAATATTTATTTGGCAACATAATACATTTTTTGTGTATGCAAACAAGCTGAAATCTAATACAATGTAAACTGCTCTAAATTACTAAAAATTCATTTAATTGGTACTCAGTTATCCAAACATCCAGTAGTTGTATTGCATAGCAGGATAATGGATAGCTGTTTCTCTGATAATTTTATATTGTCAATTCTGCTGGCTGCTTTGAAAGCTGTGAGACCATCCAACAAGAACAACAGTACATTCATACACAAAATATATTTGATGTCACAATCACAATTAAGAACTGATCCCTGTCGTAAACTTTTTATTAAATTTGCAATTTGTTTGCCATACTTTCATTTTCATCCCATCATTATTTCTTATATTTATATATAAATGTATTTTATTAATTTTTTATTTCTTATTTTAATTTTATTAAATATATAATATTATAATATTTTTTAAATATGAGTTTAAGGGGGCATTCTTGTCAGCGTTTTTTTAAATAAGAACTTTATCAGTGGATGTCTCCTGACCAAAAAAATAGTGTATTTTGACCTTTTTATTTTATTTATTTACTGCTTATTGTTGTTCCTTGTAATCTGCTTTTGTTTGTTTTATTTAATTTGGTCTAATAAATTCTCTCTCTCTCTCTAATTGCATTGTCAAACAGTTCAATGGCAATTACTTGACACTCAGTCTGAAAGTGCAATTAACTGATCTAAAACTGTTTTTGACAGTTGTTCTCACCAGTTGAATTGCAATGCCGAGATCTATAGTACAACAGTGACGTATTTCCGGCGAGTGCAAAACACCCGGGATAGTCCAAAATGGCGGCCTCCGTGGTTCACAACACAGGGCCAATAAATGCAGGATATTTCATTACCAGTGCACATATACAAGTTATGAATAGCATGGATGTGTTTCTATGGACCCAAGCTAATATCTGAGAGGTAAAGTGCTCAAGGGGTTAGTTCCCCTTTAAGTTCGATGTTTTCTTCGAACTATAGGCTCCCATTGTATTCTAATACCCATTCTCATATTAGCCTACAATTAGTATTGGTGACCATTGTCAATTTACCATTGGATTTACCATTGAATGCAAATCAGTTGAGGTTTGTACCCAGTGACATCACAGTGTCCAGCATTGCATGTAAGTAGTACTCATGTAACACGTCAATCAGCAGGCCCATTACATAAAGGTCACCAGACTCAGGCTCATGGTGGCTCTTCATGATGCATGTTACATAACATGGCCGCGGTGCATGTTCATTGCATGAGCAGACACGCTTTGTGGTTTGCTCAAATTTGTTATGATTGAATCCGGTGCAAGGGCTTTAAAACTATAAAATGCGAAGAGGGGTTGTAAATTCCCAAAAAATAAATTGCCAAGGCAATGATTAGTCAAAGTGTACATTAGAGGGCTGCGCTTTTCATATGTATGTATGTATGTATGTATGTGTCTATGTATCTGTCTATCTATCTATGTATATATCTATGTGTCTATGTATCTGTCTATCTGTCTGTCTATCTATCTATCTATCTATCTATCTATCTATCCCTACCTACCTATACCTACCTACCTATCTCCCTACCCATCTACATACCTATCTCCCTACCCATCTACATACCTACCTACCTACTTACCTTCCTATCTACCTGACTACCTATCTACCTACCATCAGGCTGAGCTCTCTATACTAGAATGTATTAGTTAGGACCAAAGGCCTTGTCACTATCTAATTTTGGTTAGCTGCCATCTGTCGCGTGATTTGTTGTTGTCTTTCAGCTTATATCTGCATTGACTGACAAGCAAATAGTTTATCATTTATAACATCATTTTCTAACATTCATACATTCATTCCAATATAGATATTTTCATGAAGTATGATGTTCCCATGCAGTCAATATTTAATGTCAATAACCATATGGCTGTGACTTGTCCTTGAACCGCGAAAGCTTTACAAAAACCTCGTCCCTGGTTCTAGACAGTTTACTGCATCATATCTCAGCATATGAATTCCTAAACGGGATACCGTAGCAGTGTTTATGCATACCAATAGGGTGAACATTGTTTCGTTGACTTTTTTAAGAAGACAGTGTGTGGCGACAAAGACAAAAATGTGCTTTTTAGTGATAATAATTTTCAGTTTTGTGACTGTTTAAGCTAATTAAAAAAAACAAAAACACACACACAAAAAAAAAATAAAAATAAAAAAAACATGCATAGTGAGATTAATGACAAGAGAGTGCATCGTAGAGAATAAAGTAAATATATAAAGCAATAAAAAAAACAAGAAAAAAACCCTCTAAAAAGACACCTTTGTTAATCATGACCCCTTCTGAGTTAGTTTTATACTGGGCATTATATTTAATTGACTCACTGTCATCATTACATCACATTTCAATAACCTTTAAAAATCTTTGACTCCCAAATTGTCAATTTAAATCAAGTCTTGTCACAAGATTTTTTATTATTTCCTTTCATACCTAATTACTAAATTGTGCAGTGCACTGATGATTAGAATATATATACCTAGCAGATGATGAACCGTAAAATCATAATTAATTTAAATAAATTGAATTAATTAAACGATTAATCGCTCATTACCTGAGAAATTCCATGGAACATCTCACTCCACTACTCCAAACAAAGTTCACAGTGATTAATTAATTCGTAGTATGCTGTTGTATACGATGCAAATACGGACCCTGTCACTGGATTGCAAAAGATCATCAATTATCGCTCAAGGCAGTGGAGAGTGTCGTCTCAATGAGTATACGATAGATGGCGCCACTGATGCTTGTCTAAAATGGCGGGACTTCCGGGATTTCGCTAATGATGTTGTCGAATGACATGACTCGCTTCATTGGCTTGCTTGTCCGATTAACACAACATTAGTGTCCAGTTTGTGACCTTCACCCTCAGTTACGTAACATGACCAAATGTAAACGATTGCAGTTGGTTTAATGATTTTCAAATAGTGTAACCATGGGTGGATGGTACACTAAACGCACATAGAATATATCAACTGCAGGTGCCCCATGAACGCATTGAATATAACCAGTTACACAGTGTGTTGTATGTTGCAAACTCGATAGATGATTTATCACACCTTTCTATAATAATATAGTATATTTCAACTGTAAATTCCCTGTTTCATATTGTTCAATAGAATAAGATCTTTATTATAATAGTAAACCTTCTAGATATATTTCCTTGGATTAAGATATCTTTAATACAATTATAACATTGCCACAGTGGTTAACGACAAAGAATTTCACTTTGACAATGCTCATCCTGCCTAATTGAAAGATTCGAGATAATTAAGGAGTGTGTTATTGACTTATGGGGAAAATTAATGACTTTTCGGTATCGGTTTCCGAGGGAGCTGATAAAACAAACTGATAAGTGGAGATGGTCCCCAAAGGAGATGGGGTACCTCAGGGCCACTCTCAAAATAAGACAGGTAAACTGATAACGGACAGTGACTTGCAGAAAAATGGAGTTCTTCTGCCCCCATGGCCAGTGTATCATTACTTAGAATAAACAGAAAAGCATCAGATTATGTTTATTCAATTATAATGCGTAGTTGAATAAATCATCATGGATTGACAAATATTACATCCCAAAATAACTTTGTTTTTGTTTTGGAGGAAGTTGAGCGGGGTCATCCCTTGCCCTGGCATGCAGACGAGGCCAAGGACCGAACAACAGACGGGCAGACCGTCCAAAATAAACACAGACAGAGGCTCATTGACAGGAAGCCAGCAGCATACAGTCTGCACACCCAGATGTAACTTCCATCTAGGATTCCCACAATGGCTTAAGCATCCTTGTGTCGTATCTACGTGTCCAGTCAAGTGGAATCCTTCGTGAGAGCATCTCAATCCAGAATCTGTCTGTATAGAGTCTGTCATGGCCAGAGGAGGGTTACTCTGTCACCCTGAAGCGCCAGACAATTTTGTTTACAATCAACATGAACTGCTTGTCACTTTGCCAGAAGTGCAACCCACAACAGCAAGACTGGGAACACGGACTGGGAACACGGACCGAGAACCATGCACTTGTCAGTCCACAGATGGTTCCGGTTTGCCACACTGTTTCTGTCCATCACTGGACATTTCTTGACCACTATATACGCTCTCTGCCAATCCCTGTTTGTACAAATGCTGCTAGATCTTATTTTCTGTGACTCAAGAGTTAGTGCAGCTATCCCACTGTTATTCCACTTGATGTAACCATGGAGGTATGAAGAAGCATCTGTGGAGCAACCTTATGTTCCACATAGTTTGAATAAATTGTCACCTTGGCACAGTGAGTATGTATATGTGTGTATGCGCTGCACATACAAATTGATACATTGTATGAAATGCACTAAATTTGGGATAGATAGTGCATTTCCTGATAACGTTTAGTATGTTTGGCATCCAGTAGACAAATATTTTATTATTTTTTATATTTTTGATTTATAACATATTTTTCCAGGGTGACTGTATAAATATCATTGAAACAGTGACTGTTTTGGAAGGTCACAAAACTAGATTAACGCAGGTCACTCCATTTTCTAAATTATAGATTTGTGTTATGATCAAATACTAAACTAGTCATGTTACAGCGGAAAATTTCTACAAGTAAATTCTAGTTCCTTTTACAGCAAATTTCATTATTTGGAATCTAAAAAATCCAGAGGACGTTATGTGAATCCTGGAATTCCATTGGTCAAGGCAGCCCTAATAATAAATCAAGAATCCTGTCAGGACTCATATGACGTCATCTGGCGTTCAGCTTTCAAGTCCATGAGACTGTTTCCATGTCCATGAAGTCAGCTGTAAGATACATCTCCATCGTTGCCCAAAGGCAATGTTTGGTGCGCATACAGCCTGATACACATTTATTTTGATCACTCGGTTGTCATGGAGACTAATGCATGTGTCTTTGCTGCGGGCCTCGACATACTCGGCATACATCTGTAATTGACTTAATTTGATCATTTTAACTGCTTGATCGATTCGTAGTCACACATGTATGCTATTGTACCGTGATCGAGGGCATCACATGTTTCATGCATAAACCATTGTCACTCTGTCCTGCCCATCTAAGCGATTTCCATGGTGCCTCGAATATGTCTCAGCTTTCAGTGGTCATTCCATCAAATGAGACCTCTGTACTTGTACTGACAAGAGGTGGGACTTTGAGATCAGTGGAAGACACTTCTATATGCTGTAAAGAAAAAATTGGGATTCACTTATGCAATTGTTTGACAACATCAATAATCATGTTTAGTGGATATTGTTTTCTTAACATTGATGCTAAATTCCAGTTGTTTTTGTCAGATTGTCGAGTTCAGTATACTGCAGAGTTTCTGTCTAATCTTGGAGTCACAAGAGACTCCATGGTCTAATGCTCCCCAGAGACATAGATCTTTTATTTACACAGATTGATTTTTGTTATCATATTGCCATTTAAGTTATTCAGTTTTTGTTGTTTCTTGTTATGTTACCCTTTGGTACCTTGGTGTAGTTTTTCACGTTTTAAGTGTGACTTGTAAGCCCTTGTGGGCAATAAAGAATGATCTATCTATCTATCTATCTATCTAGCTATCTATCAATCAATCAATCAATCTATCTATCTATCTATCTATCTATATATCTATTATATATCTATCTATCTATCTATCAATGTATGTATGTATCTATCTATCTATCTATCTATCTATCTATCTATTTAGCTATCTATCTAGCTAGCTATCTATCTATCTATCTAGCTATCTATTTAGCTATCTATCTAGCTAGCTAGCTATATATCTATCTAGCTATCTATTTAGCTATCTAGCTATCTATTTAGCTATCTAGCTATCTAGCTATCTATCTATCTATCCATCTATCTATCTTTCTTTCTATCTTTCTATCTATCTGTCTATCTATCTATCTATCTATCTATCTATTTATCTATCTATCTATCCATCCATCTATCTATCTATCTATCTATCTATCTATTTAGCTATCTAGCTATCTAGCTATCTATCTATTTAGCTATCTATCTATCTATCTAGCTATCTATCTATCCATCTATCTATCTATCTATCTATCTATCTTTTTGTGCATATCAAAATATCTGAGATGTCTTATACTATGGGTGCTGAGCTGAAACGAGTAAAAGGCTCCACCCAGAAGGTAATGCTTGGATAAATCATAGACGTATTTTGGTTTTTCCTAGGTCAATGCTTCTCTGGTTTATCCAAGTTCTGTGGTTTGGTGTGGCCCAGTGGGACCCTCTTCTTCACTCTCTTCTCTTGCTCTTCGCATTAAACTTGCCCATGACAATTGTGTAATAGTTATATCCTTAATAGGAGTTAACTAACATTTTTGTTGGTTATATCCTGACACCGATGAGGGATACAACTAACTTATACTCCACCAGACATATTTGCTAATTTGTTTGATAGTTTGATTTGTTTAACTGGTGTTATCAAGCAATCAAAGTACAGTTTGAATATTTTCGTTGGTTATATCATGGAGTCACTAGTGACTCCATGGTTATCCCTCCTGAGAACAATAGAAAAGGAAGTATAACGACAATTATTGATTATCAATGTCACAAAAGTGCATGTATATTCAAAATAAAAAGTGACATCATTATTAAGTCCACTTTTATCTTTCCAGGAATTGTCCAATTTACATTTAACTGTGCCAGGATAGTCTCTAACAAGCCTTGTTCCCAATTTCTGTTATGTGTTTACATGTACTGTTTCATCATGGGCCACTGTTATTACACCATCGTATTTAAAAGGATTCGGAATGCTATTTGGGAGCCACGATGTTTTCGAAATGTATAGTTATTGTCTGATGCGACGAAGTGCTCCAGTGAGTCTTTTAGATCGACTCCTTTGTTGTGAAACTAGTTACAACATTGAACATGTTTGGTTTAATGCGCAAGAAGCATGTTTATATATTATAAGTACATGATTTCCATGTATACATGTAGATGTAAAGCCTAAAGACGTAAACGCATGAGAGTAAAAAAATATTCTTCCAAGAAAGGAGAATATTTCATGCGAATTGAAGATTTTGTTTGTTACCTGGCGCATAAGCTGAGGGGCAAGTAATTGGATGAGCCAGGTAAGGTTACATCCCATCTGCATCATTTCATGGTCCATTAACCAAGATGCATGTACCCTTGCCCCCTGGGTCATACGTTCAAATCTCAAGTTAACAAATGACGTAGATAATAGGCCCTATAACATATGGAATTCATGAGCGACAAGGTGTTGCCACAATAATTAATGTTGTGCACTCCCATCACATGGCTGTTAACCAGTGTCACAACAAAAGAGTCGATCGGAAAGACTCACTGGAGCACTTCGTCGCAACAGACAATAACGATACAGTTCCGAAACATCTAGGCTCCCAGATAGCATTCCGAATCCTTTTAAATACGATGGTGTAACAACAGTGGCCCATATGGAAACGATGCTGGGCCGATTTGGAATGCTATCTGGGCTTCGTCGGCCGAAGATGAACATTAAATAATAATAATAATAATAATAATAATAATAATAAATCTTTATTTAAACTCGATTAAAATAAACAGAAACAACAGCACTGAGGCTGGTCATCGAGTATATGTAAAAATAATAACAAAATAAAATGACAAATTAAAAACATAATGGTTTACTTTTAAAATCATGTATGGTACACATAACCTTTGCACCGAGTACAATTTTCATAATAGCAAGTCCATTTGGACAAATGTGCAATAAACTGATTAACATCACATGCTTGTTTCCATACAGCTGGTAAAGAATTCCATAATTTGCACCCAGCATAAGATAATGTTCGACAACCATATTGCATTGTATAAAATATCTTTAAACAAACAATAAATCTATGATCTGACATGCCTTTTGTGCAATTAATACAATAATTATGTAATTTCTTCTTAAAACGTGGTTTTGGTCGCCAATGGTTGGCCAAATGATCAGTGATTTTGGGTGCGCGAGTTTCAAGTCTTGCAGTGTGTAATGACTGTTTCCTACAATGGCACACTCTTTAATCATAATCTTATACTTTTTAAAGAAGAAAATAGGGAAGATAAATAGATAAACAATAAAATGAATAAATAACCATAGTGGTTTAGCAATCAGCTAGCATTTGGCTGTCTTTGATGCAGTATCTGCATTGGGACTGCAACCAGCACCATCTCATCATTACATCAGCCTGGGTGATCATTTTGGGCCACAACATGTGTACATTATGCCACCATTTCATTCTTTTCAGTGCATGGATAGACGCGAATAAAATGAAATAGTTTTAAAAGAAAATAACAACTTCAGACTTTGGTTGCATGGAATTTATTGAATTGTGACAATTGAAGATGATGAATAAAGATAGATTTGCGCACGTGCCCAAGTGATTTTTAACCAAGATTCCGAATAAAAAGCTGACGCTTCAAAGGTTAAATGTATAATAAGTGTTTTCTTGTCTCGACCAGTGATACTGACAGGTCTTATATAAGTGTACTTCATCATAGATACATGAGACGGAAATATACATGTTTATATACTGTATCTAATCAAAACCATATTTTACTTATCATCCTTTGTTGAATGAATGATAATAATGGGGGGAAAAAAGGAAATTAAAAATGTAAGAGGAAAAATTTTGGCCAAATCAATGGTTTGAGTTGAAAAAGGCATGAAGGGGCCAGTGTATGAAAAATGTCAAGTTAAAAATCGATGCGTTTGACCTTATTCTAATTCTAAAACCCAAGAAAATTACCTACTTATATTTCACAGCTGTTTACTGAGATTGTTACCAATACGGGCTAAAGCTACAATTTTAAAATCGTTCTGAATTATGGACGTTACCAGGTTGTGGTTTTGGACATAATGTTATTATTCTGAAAAAAATACCTTCTTATAAGAGTAAAAAAAAAAGGTTTATAAGCTGACCGTTCGAGATTGACTTCTGACTTTCAAAAAAATAAAAAATAAAATAAAAGAGGAAGAAAGCTAAATATATCACAACGAATAAAATTGGTAAAGGTATAAAAGTTGTATTATTATTGAAATAAAAATTACAAACAAACAAGAAAAATCTGTTATGCACATAATAATATGATATGTATACCAAACAATGCTCTCAGCCATTCTGACAAAAATGTATTGAGCCCATGCATGCAACGGGTAAGCAGAAGCTCTCAGCTATGAACTCTGCCAGGACTAAATGCCATTTTCTGTGAGTTTTGCGTGTTCACCTTTTCTGTCGTTGCTGCGTGGCATGCTTCGTGTTAGGTCAATGAGAAATGACGCACGTCACGTGACAGCGCGAGATTTCGACACGAGACTTGAGCCACGTTCGATTGCATCACATGACCTGAGCTTTAGTTCTAGATGAATGTTTGGGGAATTGTCATGATTATTGTCATTTATTGATCAGTGTGAAAGGACAGCTACATTAAAAAGGTCCCTGTAGATAGATATCTACTGTATTTCTTCATATAAATAAACATAAGTGGAATACTGCAAGTCATTATGTGTGTACACTGCAAATCGCTATGACTATGACTGGTAGATGGTGTCAGAAGTTATAACCTTGGTCTCCTTAGAACTTTGTATGCCTTTATATTAATCATCAGTCATTTTGTAGATTCTGAGTGAGTAAGCACGTAATATGTTTATGAAAGATATATCTTACACCATGGAGATATACCTGACAATTCCCATGGCTAAGTATTATGCACGAGTTTCACATGAACGTCTGTTTTCGAGAAAAGCATTTGTAATGCAATTTCTGTGTGTTGTACACAACATCAGATTTGTGGTTGGGTGAACCAAGGTCCTATAGACCCATGGAGCCACCACCATGCTAGACCGAGCCGGGGCTTATGTAGGAAAACATTGCCACTGAGAAAAGCTTTGGTCCCAAAAGCCACAGGCCCCAATGCTGATGCCTTCAGGGTATTGCATCTATCAACTCTAAATTAGTCAGGATTTCTCATTGGTGCATGGAAGAACCACGGAGATTGGGTCCACTTGAGTAGACATGATTTCATCAAAAAAGAAGATGAAGAAGAAGAAGAAGTAGTAGAAGTAGAAGAAGAAGAAGAAAGAGAAGAAGTACAAGAAGAGAAGAAGTACAAGAATAAGAAGTAGAAGAAGAAGAGGAAGAAGTAGGTGTAGAAGAAGAAGAAGTCATGATTTCATCAAAAAAAGAAGAAGAAGAAGAAGTAGAAGTAGGTCTAGTAAAGAAGAAGAAGAAATCTAAAAAAAAAGCACTCTTTAGGTGCAGAAATTAAAAGTCCAATTGAAAGATAGAATTGCAGTTTTATTCTTTTAGTTACCTAACCTTAGTCTAGGTTCCTTGATCTGATTTAATGGCACCATCGTCTGGTTTAATAGCACATTCTAATGCTTACTTCCTTTATCATCAGCAAAGTGCAAGAACCAGACATCGAACAATGAATGATCTTATGACTTGTGTCAGTGTAAAATATCATTGTACATGATAAAAATCATGGGCAAATCCTGCTATAACTCACGTTTGAACATTTAAAGACTTTCATATCAGTGGAAGTCAAAAACCCTCGATGCGAACGTCTGAAAGATAAACTGTAGTCTGATCATAGTCTAACGAATACACGTTGTTGTATCTTGGATGAACTAGTTCATCCAAGGTTCTATCTGTTGTGGCTGAGTTGCAGAAACTGCTGGCATCACTGTATATTAACAAGTGATTGATCAATTCGTGAATACGGAAAATGAAAGGCCTTACCCATTGAAATTACGTTACTGCAACGTTGCTGCAATGTTGCTTTTCAGTTGTTGCCACAATGTTGGAATACAACGTTATCACAACGTTGTCATCCGAGGTCAAAAAATGTCCATTGCCAGTCAGCTAGACACAAATATTTTTTGTCTTATCAACATATCAGCAAAGACAACAAGGATCAACAGAGAATCAGACCAGAATTTTTCTTTTTTAATAAAAAATATACCAGGCCAAGGAACGGGGGGGGGGGAGGGGGGGGGGGCGGTTGCAACCCCCAACCCCCAGGCCAACCCCCCCCCCCCCCCTCCTAAATTCGCCACTGCGATACACAGGTACTTCGCCTTAACAATCACTTCACTGACTTAGTACACTGTAATAATTTCCTTATAAGGCATAGATCTGGCCATTAACTATGGCTGTCTTAATGGAGAGGTCACAATGTCTGTTATCATAGTTATAAACACAAAATCATGTGCTACACGCGTCATGTAATGACTCATGTTTACGAAAGTGGATTACTCAGTGTTGTTCTGTGTGCATTAGTATTTATTGACAAAATAAGGTTTGCATTGTATTGCTGGCTATACATGTATATATGAATAGCTTGTTGGCATTAACATGTCACGCCATGTACTGCTATATATATATATATGTATATATATATATATATATATATATATATATATATATATATATATATATATATATATATTCAAATGAAAACATTACTATTGCTGACTATTGCAGTTTGTATTGTTCTTTACCTAGGCCTTAGTATTGGGTCAGATATATATGAGTGTATATAAGAAGTCAAATATTCTGAATTGATTATGCGTAGGCAGTTATTGCTGAAAAACAAAACTGATTTACTGCGTAACATCTTGTTTTTCTTCTACATGTGAAATGCAATAAGATCATTTCTCATAATGCAATTATGGCAATTTATTATGCAATTTAATTTCATGGGCGATGTGTAGGTCAATAGCTCCACTAGTCATCAAATCAGTTCATTTTCGTCATAATTTGAACTTTTTTTTAGCGTTTAAAATTTACATGTAAACTGTACTGTGTACAGTTAATAGACAAGCTTCCCACTGACAGATGTAATAATGAGATGGTAAAGTTGTCAGTCCACACAATTCATCATTTCTCAACCGTACTCAAACATTGATCTATCTATCTGTCTGTCTATCTATCTATCTATCTATCTATCTATCTATCTATCTATCTATCTATCTGTCTGTCTGTCTGTCGTGCTGTCTGTCTGTCTATCTATCTATCTATCTATCTATCTATCTATCTATCTATCTATCCATCCATCCATCCATCTATCTATCTATCTATTTATCTATCTATCTATCTATCCATCTATCTATCTGTCCCAAATTATGATTCGATTTATTCTCGGAGAAGTATACTCTATTCAATATATATTCATGCATATAAATTATATTGATATAAAGTATGTTATTAGCATGGGTATCGACAGAAAATACTCTTAAAATAAACTTAATTGCTTAGTTACTGCTGAGCGACTGCCATGCGATATATCTTAGAGTGTGTTATACAATGTTGCATACAGAGTTATATAATCTACAGATATGGCCCATATAATGGGGAGATAGAGCCTGCATGGTCAATGTTAGAAAATCTCCCATGGGTTTGTGGGTCATCAGCACAGCTTGGCTATTACAGGCAATTATCACATGCCACAAGCCCCACAGCAGAGAGTATATGTATAGAAAGTTCCACATGCAGCCAAATGTAGGAATTTTAATAGAATGAAATTTGCCCCTAAATATATATAAGTTAATATCTGTCCATGTCAAGGTCCATATATGACTCCACAAACTGAAGTTTTCAGTTCAGTTCAATTAATCGGTAATTCCAGATAGTCGGAATGTTACCACAGAGTCATCACACAGTCATAAAAAAGACAATATGCAATAGAATTTTGTTCAATTGGCGTGTTTTAATAATATATATCTTTGCTGCCTGCAATTGGTTCGATTCCCACATTTAAACACATTTCTCAAATTTAACAAAATTACGAGAAAATCAACAAAACATACACAAATTTGTACAATGTACAGTAAGCTGTGCTTCTGTGTCAATTGACCAAATACTTCCTGATTCAGTGCAGATAAAATTGTTCAACATGTAAGGTACATTCGGGTACCTAAGAGGACATTATGACGTAACGCTATGACGTCACAGTATGACGTCAAAATAAACAAAGAAGGACATCACAAGAAAGTCACAATGATAGGCTAATTTAGACATTCAAATGTAGGATTAATAAAATAATAGCCATGACTTTCAATAAGCTGAAAATTGACCTAAACAATAACACAAGAAAACCACGTGACGTTAAACCCAAACAGTTGATTAAAAAAAATGTTTTGATGTTTACAATCTGATGTCACAATCAGTGAATCGGATAACAATGGAATTAGTGCGAATGATAGCCAAATACAGAGTCATTGTCAAGAATAGATCGTTACTAAAAGACAAAAGAATTTCAGCTTCCTTCATTGATTTAGTCTTGAAGATAAAGACCACAGAAAAAATAGAGGTCTCTAAGATAATGTGTGTAGATATAATCTACATACATGTACATTTCAACACATGATATCATGCTCCTTATGTGCACATTCAGACTTATTCTTACATTAGAAACATTGCGACAATCATTGTCCCACATAAACAACACATAATCAGCTGTGCCCTTGAAAAATACCAACAAAAATTCAACTTCTCCATTTTGCGTTCACTGCACTTCTTGTATTTGCACTTTCAAGTGTTCCAGAAATTACAACATTAATTAAAAAGGTCAGTGAAACAAACATTGAAAGAAACAACGTAAACATGAGCAAACAAATTACCTAAAGTTCTTAAAGATTTATAATTTGTGTAACTTTTTAAGCTTTCTTTTTTTGACGTTTTCATCAGAGATCTAGTGACCTGAGACTACACTACATGCAATATTTACATATCACTCTTTTTCTCCTAAATATGAAAAACCTAAGTCTAGAGTTTATACAAACTTCTTCATTCTTGAAGAAAAAAAGAAAGAAAAAGAAAAAAGATATCATTTTGACCAAAGTAGGCAACAGAAAAAAAGAGAAGAAATCAAAAGAGCATGTCTGCAAAAACAAGACAGCATGGATTCGCATTTATCAAAAGTTCATCTAAGCATATCTGCAGAACCTTTGTTTAACTCTGGTTTTTTTATTTTATATATATATATAGATTCATTTGTTCTGGTTCAAATTCCAACAGACTAGTGTCAAGCAGGCCAACTCAGAATTAACAGAAACATAGCATTGCAAACATTTGTATTAACAAGTCGTCAAAGACGATACCTGGATTGCACAATCCCAGCCTAAAAACATAAAAATAATTTTTTATCAACATTCAAACTTATATGTTGCACACAATACTGAGTATCTTTGGAGATCCCACAGTATGCATGTAAACATACCATAGGCTGTAATAAGGCGCCATTTTTTTAAAAGGAAGACCTTGCACACCACAGCGACGTCTAGAGGCAAGCGCCTGAGGCATGACCTCTGGGTATAGAAGCTAACGTCCTCTGGCGGACATGAAAGAACTCTTCGAGGTCTTCAAGTGATTTCAAGCCTGGCACAAGGTTCACTCCACCGTCACACTTGAGTGCACTGTGTCCCCCAGCTACAGTCTTCCCAGGAAGGAATGCAAATGGACTGTGATAGAACTCTCATCTCCCATCGAAACTTAGTCCTCCAAAACATGCATAATTGATGCAATGTTCAACGAATCTAGATGACTCATTAGCGGTTAACGCATCTACATAATATGTCTTTCAAGTCTTCGGGAGCATCCAGAAAATTGTGAGGAAAATTAGCACCTGGCGGACATGTATATATAATATATTATATATGTACAATTTCCACTGTAATTCATAACAACAAGAACTCACGCTTAATGACCTGAGGGCCATGTAACATCACTAGACATAGAAATCAATTAAATTTGAACCCTGTTCGAAACAGTATATCACAACGAACGTCCTGTTTATGATGTGTTATGATTGCAAAATATAACAACAATAAACGTGTCTAATTATAATCATGAACTTCATAAAACCATAGTCGATAGGATTTGGATCACTGTTACATAAACATCACATAACAGCGGACGAGAAGGCAACGAGTGCATGCGCAGGTGCAAGGCACGTGACCGGAAGACAATGCAGTGTAGTGTAGTGACATGCGCAGAAGGCACTTCCGTTGTGGCACTACCGTTTACGATGGACCTTGAGGTGTTTGGCGAGATGGTCTGAGCGAGAGAATCGTTTCTCGCAGAGTTTACACTGGTAAGGCTTGACGCCCGAATGGGAGCGTTTGTGACGAGCGAGTTCGTCGGAGCGACTGAAGCGCCACCCACATCCGCTCCACGTGCAGGCGAAGGGCTTTTCTCCCGTGTGGCGGCGCAGGTGTGCCTTGAGGTGCGATGACTTGCTGTAGACCTTGTGACAGCCGGGATAGGTGCAGTAGTGGACTTTGTCGTCCAGTTTATCAGGGCTGTTGGCCTTGATGACCGCGGGGCCCATAGGTCGGGCCAAAGTCAAGGGGCCCTGCAGCGGGGACTGGGGGGCCAGCTGACGGGGGTTCACTTTCAGCTGGTGATCCGCTTGATGATGGCTTGCTGGTCTGATGACTTGGCAGGTCACGTCGACAGGGTAGGGTGGCAAGGTAGGGGTATTCCCGGAGTCATAGGGGGCACTCACCCTGTCCACTGGCAAGCAGGGGGGTTGCTGCTGCTGCTGCTGCTGCTGGGAAGAGTCTGGCAAGCGGGGTTGCAAGGTGATCACCCCATTAGCAACTATGCTGTCAGGGGGGTAATTAGGGCCCATGGAACGTTGGGTGATGGATTGGTCTTGGGATGCACCTGATACGGAAGTCACAGTGTTGATGGCTGGTGGCTGATGTTGCTGCTGCTGCTGGCTGTGATGCTGTGGCTGATGATAGGTGTGGAAGTGATGGGTCAGCTTGATCGCTGTTGCATGCTCCTCGGGGGAAGCCGTTTGTCTCTGAACATGTAGCTGTTGTGAGTGTGCATGTTGCAATCTATTGACATAACTGACCTGGCAGTCTGAAGCAATCTGGTGTTGCTGTTGACTGTGACGCTGTTGCTGCTGCTGATGATGCTGAGGAGGCTGGTGGTGGTGATGCGTGACCTGAGATGGGGCATCCAGGAGAGGGATGTTCTGTTGTTTCATGAGGTTTTGCAGGCCGACACCAAGGACAACGAAGTCACATTTGTCCGGTTCCTGTTCGGCCGCAAGGAGATCATCGAAGTCATACATCGGGATGTCCTCGTTCCACAAGTCAGACATGTCGATATACTCGGGCAACATGGCATCCTTGCCCTGCACAGGGGACGGAGGGGCCCAGTCTGAGCTGCTGTTGCTGCAGGAGGATGCCGTAGACAGCGGAGACCCTGTCAACGAATTGTTATTCAAGTCCAACTGACTGGTGTCCCCTTGAAGGTCGTACTGACCTTGAGCGAAGTCCTGTTTGTGTACGAGGTCCTGTGACTTGTTGAGCCAGTCGGTAAGTCCTTGGGAGAAGAGATACTCCAGGTAGACTTCATCATCTAATGTTTCGGGGCTCCCACTTGCCCAAGATGAAGGACTGTGGCTCCTCATATCTTCCTCTTCGCCGGAAGAATTCAAGCGAGCGAACGTATAACGCTCTTGCTCCAGACTGGCCACCAGAGGCATGTAGATTTGTGTGTGAGGCAATAGCAAAGAAATGTAGCCCTATCGTCGATGGGGACCTGGAGGCAGTAATGTTGATATCGCACAATATATATATACGGCTGGCTGTACGCTACTACAGATCTGTTGTGAGTTGCAGCTGCTGGATGCAGGGACGGTTGATCCTTTGCAATACAGCAGCTAGGCCAAGGGATGTCCACAAACTGATGATGATATTCATACAGCAGCAGCAGCAGGATCAGCAGCAGTAGCAATCAACACGGGAGTCAACGATGCTCTGTATATAGTCCTCAACTCACAGCTTTAAAAGATCACACATCGTGTGAGCAAGTTCAGCTGAAGTTTTCCACGTGAGATGATGGAGAGACGCACTGCTACTGAGGCAGATACACATCCTTTGAACTCATCACTCGCACTGTGAAAGATGTCTTCCCTTTTGTCAATATAAAAGTCACGAATCCTGTAATAAGCATGGCTACTGCATGTCTTTTTAGTTTACTGATCCTGTGAGAAAAAGTTCAATCCTAATGTGTGTTGTGAGTGACAGCTAATGCAGAACAGCGTGTACAGCCCATGTGCTGTGTACCGTTCAGTGTTTACTAGTGCCTAGCTGCTGGCTGACTGAGCTCTCGGCCGAGTCACCATCAGATATGTATGCGCGCTGGCCTGTCTGGAGCTAGCTAGCTCTCTGGCACACCATGTGACCAGCACAGCATCTATGCATCCATACACCTCATTTGCATACAGCACTATCTCATTTGCATAAGCATTTACATACAATCTTCCAAATAGTCCATTTGATCCTGGCGTGTCAGTTGAATTGGACAAATCAAAGTACGTGTACTTTAAACCCGTTTGTTTAACAACAGGTCACTTATGGTGTGTAATTCTGTCATAGTATCCCTTAACAAAGATTTGCATATATCATTTCAATGAGATCAGTTACAATGCATTTGTGTGGCTGTTGCCAATGACACGAAGTGTATATAGCTCATTTGTATAGTTTATATAACGAGCCAGTGATCCAGGATCACTTTTTAAGATGGTACGGCACAGATAATATGACAATGTGGCACTTGAGTCTTTATCAGTAATAAGGATCCAAACATGATCCAAACATGATCCAAACTAGCTTCTGGGCGACGTTCTCGAGTGCTTTACGGTATTAACAGCTATCATAAATTTCGTCATGTCTGAGTGCACTCCAAAATCATGACACAATGCCGACCACTGCATGTATGAATGAATGAACGAACATGGCACTCAAAAACCATGGGCTGTAAAGATGAAGTGCATCATCTGGTGATCATCGTCGGAAGGATGAAACAAACTGTTATATTGCATCACCACCAAAGTCACTAATCATTGAGAGCCTTTTATCTGTCCCAGGCCCAAGAACTGATTAAGGTATGTGTGCGTGTGTCTAGGGGAATGTAGGGCAGGTTGTCTACTATGGTAATATTGATGCCAAAATAAGCAGGATTGCTAGACAATCGATGCCAGTAAATCCAAGCAGTTATGCCAGCCAGCCAGCCAGCTATCCACATAACAGTCCAGTGCAACAGTCCAGTATGGCAATCCAGTACAACAGCCTTAACAGGCCAATATTGTTGTTGTGTATTATTATAATTATTATCTACGTATCTCTTGTGCAAACGGAATATTCATGATACTTGAGCCTGTCGCTGTTGTTGTTATATGTATATATATCAACGTTTGTGGCGCAGTAAATTTTTTGTTGCAGAAACTGCGCGATTCCCATCAGTATGCTTCGTATACATAGCCCCATATAGTACATTTGTATTTAGAGTCAGCTGGGGGTGTTTTTTTTTTGGTCGTGTCCCCATTTTTCAGTCATTTGCCCTGACAGAAGCATTCCATTTATGAGTCATGTCGAACACAGTCCACAGAAGGTGAGAAATTATACCAGAACACAAATATGTTTGCAGCGATTGTGTTTATGTTTAATATTGTTGTATAACACAAGTGATTCGCACAAACTGAGTCTTGACAAATCTGTGCAATGACCATGCAAACTCCTGTATACACACTTGGGACAAACTCATGGCAGAAACACCATCCACTCTGTGTCTATTTGTCTATTTGCAGAATGTGACCATTTACTCTTGGTATGTGCAGACTGAAAGACGTCTCCAGACCCAACAAGGAAGAAACGAATTATTCAGGAAGCCACATGTACCGATGTTACTAGACTGAGTTGACCAGCGGTCAAGGAAGCACTTAGGTCTTTCCATTTTTAAAGTCATGGGTTTTAGATGTACAACTGTAGTTCATGCAATTTTTTTATGCAAGACTTGAAGGGAAACATGTATTGTCATACATCATTGAGTTGATGCAATGAAGACCCCGTTATACTAACTCCGTCCTTATCATCTCCTTATTACGTCTGCCAATGGCTGATCAAACAAAGCGAACAACTCAATTGGTGCAGTCATTACTGCAGTCATTCCCATGTTGTATGCATAACACAGCCCAACCAATCATATAATAAGCAATTCTTTGATCAGATGGTGAAGTTGATACAACCCCGGCGTCTATAGAGGAGCGGCCTGTAATCGAGACCATAATGATCAGGTAAACCCCTTATTGGCCTCTAATCAGATCTCCCAACAGTACATTCATTGCCCGGGTTCACTGAAGCGTGGAAATGAGCACCCCGATTATTTTTGTGTGTGTTCTAAATATAACTTTAAATCTTTAGAAAATAGCGTTTTTCCCTCTGCATTGTTTGGGCAAGAATCAGACTGACCACAAAATCCCCTTTGATATTTTTGGGGGTAAAGAAAATACAATTGGTGGGGGAAAGTGGGTACTTCGTTGCCACAGTTCATTTGTGGTATTATTTTTAAGATTGATCCGATAAGGGTCTTTCCAGTCTTTATCAATACAATGCAAGATGGATCAAAAGACAGCATTGTATACCTGATGCATTCATTTTTGAAATTAGCAATACATTTTGCAGTATCCTACATCTAGTTCTTGATGAAGAATAGGAGGTATACGTTCTGGAATTTACATATTTGCAAAAGGAAAAAAAGTTTATAAACTTCAAAAAAGTTAGCCAAAAATGAGTTAAATTCTCAGTGTGCACTCCGATGGGAATAAAATAAATCATTTATATGTTCTGAGTCATCATTATTTACCAGTGCATTCACCCCCATCCAGTGCATACAAAGAAAAGCAACGGGTTCACAGGGAATCTCACATACATAAACATTAATAACTTTCATGATATAGTTTAATATAATATCAATACCATCTCTAGGGATACAATGCGAGCCGCTGGCCCTGGCTTGAACTTTTCAATCAATGGGGACACTGGCCATTTAATCTTAAGTCCATCTGTAGTCCATGGCCAGTTATACAAAAACCTTTTTTCAACTCCTTGTGTCTTGGGATTTAAAAGGAAAACTTGCATTTCTAAAAGGTCTTTTCTTTATTTGATAAGTTCGTGTCCTTCCCTCTGTCACCCACTAACTTCCTTGACTGCACATGCCCCCCTTTCTAGGTTATTCTTGGAATTCTGAATGCTTGTGGTGAAAAAATGTTGAAATGTTGGCACATGTCTCTTCAGTGCTGAGTGCACATTGCATCATCGTACCACAAGATTCGCATACCATACAAGTAGTATGTGTCCATATACATGTTTTTTTTTTCTAATGTTTTGTAATTTTTTTTTGTAATTTAATATGTACATGAATTGCCCTATTTATCATTTGTTTATGGGAAATGTGATTTATTCACTGACATCATCCTGTTACGTTGGTCAGTGTGTGTTGTTTTCTCTCAAGGTCTTCCCATGACCTTGAAATCTCCTCTGATGGGGCGCCCTTTGCAGCCTAATAAAACCTGTGTGACGCAAAAAGATTGAATGCTTGCTGAACATGTAGGGTACTGGGACATTCCTGATGCGCTACCTGGTCGACAGTGGGTTCATGAACTGACCTGATTATGTAATTGGGGACATCACTGTTCATACAGTTCAAATAGTCAGAAAACTGACCACTGCTGGTAATCTGTAAAATGCGGATTAAATAGCCGATTAAAAGACCTTACACAAGCGCCGTATATATATGTGTCTAGGATGGATAGAGCAAAGGGTGGACAGACAGACAGACACGTTTTTAGCTGTCTGTTGTCTTATGAAATAACACCGTCGTTTGGGAAATCTGAGACGATTTCTTGATCGAATCTCAGCTTGTGTTAACAGACTTAACAGCTTTTATTCGAACCCATTTTTTTCATCAATTTATAAAGGCAGACGTAATGATGAAATGATTGATGAGCTGACATGTGGAGAATGAGTGCAGAGAGTTCACAGCAAGATACCATGGAATTAGCTTTTAGTAGCCAACCCGAACATGGATATTAGTCTTCTGTGCTTGGTGTCTCCTACAACATGGTAGCAATTTAAGCTGCTATTATTTGCTTTAGATCACCGTAGTTCAGTCTCCCCAGAGTTAAGATTTAAGACTTCTACAACACCCTGAACATGCCGAGTAGAACCAGTAGGCCCAAGAAAGTGTGTGTTCCCTGTTTATTTGTTCTGACACACTTGTTGTCCTCTAAAAGCGTGACAAAACACAAGTGCAAACTATAACATTCCTGTGCTCCGCTCCCCAGGAATGTCTTGATCTCTGGAAATATTTTCCACTGTCACAAAAACCCTTGCAAGGTTGTCGTATGTGTTTCATTAAATCCCTCATATTTACTGTCACGCGCTAAGGTCCTTTGCAACGCTGTCTGCTTTCATTTGTTCAGCTTGATCAAAACTTTAAAGCGGCTATTTAAGAAAACAGAAACCAAAAACCCAGGAAAAATGACATTGTTTGGGTTCAGGAGTCAGGAGATCTGAGAGAGCATACATAGTCCTGATAGTTTCCCCATTCGTACACATGTATATATATGTATTCGTGATATGTATTGTACCATATTGCCGCTAGGAGGCGCACGCCCACATAAAAGCGCTCCCTGGTGGATAATTTGTCAAATAAATGACAGATTTCCATGAATTAAAAGGATTCCACAATAACTAGGGGGCCCTTTAAACACAGCAGACATCTGTGGGAGAGTTGACGTATGAATCACAACTGCCCATGCATCTCCAACCCCCCCCCCCCCCCAAAAAAAAAAAAAATTTAAAGGGAAAGTAAAAAGAGAGATGACAGAGAGTGGGGTTTTGTCTGTCACCCTTTTCCCTTCATCTTGTCACCTTCTAGCTGGAAACCCACAGAGAGGTCAGAGGTCACAAGATCCCACGTGCCTGACGACGTTACCTCTTTTATAATTTTAATGGAATGTGAAGTCCCATAATAGTTGCAATGTGTTACCCATTGTCTTTTAAATGGATACAATGTGAAAGTGTGACTGCGATGTTTTACAGTGAGAGTCAAATTACGATGTGTACAAACTGGCATGAATAAAACATCTCCCCCGACCTTCATGTTTTGAATTGTTTGAAATACCCGAGTCTAATTGAGCTTAGAAAACTGGAACTAATTTAATCAAGGTCTTATTAGGTTATAATGTTCTGAAATATCGACAAGCATGTGTGCGAGGCCTAACGCGGTGCCTATATGACCCACTATTTTCCTTATTAATCCTGAAATTGAAGAGCTTTTCTTTTTTTTAGTCCTCACATATTTTGGTGGCCTTATATTTCCGGAAGCGCAGGGCCTATTCAGGTGCAGGGCCTTGCTCGCGTTGCCCAAGGACCGGCTCTGTATTGGGTATAATGAACTAATTATGTAAACAAGTGTTAAATTTAAGTCTCATGAAATAAACGTACTAAAAGACAGAGAAAAACAAAATACATCTGAAGTTCTGTTCAAGTACTTATGCACATACGTTTTGTAAAATCGGTTGTAAACTATAAGGCTTAGCATGTCATCAGTTCAGAAAAGCTTAAATTACTATTATATATCAGTGATCTCCCAGGGTCTGATGCCCCCCCCCCCCTACGCTCGTTGGCCTAATTTTTATCTTTTTGTTCTACTTCTCTTTTTTAAGCCAAATCAAACCATATCTTTCCACATTCGTAGTATTTAATTCGCAACAATTCCGCCTGCAACTACCACCAGGAGCGCTGCTGAGTGCATGCACTAGGTGGCAGCAGCAGTCAATGGTTTTCTGGCCTGGAACTGTGCTTGTGTTTTGCAGCGAATGATGAGGGAGGGAGGAGAGAGATGGGGGAGCCAATCAGCTGCTAAAGCGCTCACAAACTCTGCATCTGCAGGATCAGCTCCAGCAGGAAATGAATAAGCCAGTGGACGGACTGCTCTGATTGCTATCCTATTGTTAAGGATAAGGAGGTGATGTAACACAGGGGAAGACATTACTTAAGGCAGGAAAGGAGTTGGAAAGTAGAGAGCACCTCGTTAAAGTGTGCAAGATACTTCAAGTTTTTGTAACTCGAAACTTACTGCATTGGAATTATAGTAACACAAAAAAATATGGATTACATTGGTTAACTTCTTACTGCAAGAACCAAATTCTGGATATACCATCGGTTTGAGCCTGACACATTCTGAACCATAATACCAAAACTAGAATGGAAAGGCTCGCACTAAACTTGACGGTCGTGATATCAAAGTACTTCAAGGATGGTAACTACTTATGACAAGGAGGTGGCATAGTCGCAAGATGGGGTTGGTACCCTAGTAGTGTCAAGGGGTCTTTTTGGAGAGGGTATGGCCCACGGGGGTGGCTGCTGTGCCCTTCTGCATCTTCGCGAAGATAACGCCAGGTTCATCCTTTTGGCAATAGTTATGACTATTTATCTGCTCACTGGGGCTGCAGTTTTCATGCTCTTAGAACAGGATCAGGAGCTGGAAGACCGTAATCATTATTACCACATTCTGGAGACGTTTTTGGTCAACAACCCGAGTGTGAACAGGACGGAACTGGAGGTCCTCCTCACCAAACACGCGGATGCCGCCTCAAGTGGACTTTTACGGGACAGGAGAAGAAGATGGGACTTTCCTGGATCTTTTTATTTTGTGGCTACTGTTGTCTCTACGATAGGTAAGATTTTATTATTTCCAGTTCTATTATCCCAGGTCCAGCAAATTCAAAGGTCATAAGTCATAATGCTGACCTTCGGTGTTTTGTTTAAAAATCCTGCGATTGGCTTCAGTACTGGAGCCAGTCCAAAGAAGTTTAGTGAGACTCCTTCAAAGGTATCTAGCTATTCCAGTTCTATCCCGAATCATTGATATATTAATCATCGGGATTGTGACATGCTTCACTACACAAAATGTCAAAAGTCATCAGTCACAGTCATATGTCGTATTACTGACACTTGCGTGACTCCAGAAGACCGTCAAATGACATAACAGGAGCGGCTCTAACTGTTCATAACATTTTGTGAAAAGCGTTGTGACCAATATTAAAAAAAAAAGAAGGATGGTAATTGGTGGGGTCTTACGACATTTAAGTGTACATCAAAGATGTTGCTGTAATCAGACTAAAGTTGCATCTTTGCATACACAGTTGTCAACATATTGCAAAGCAGGTATTACTGCCTATAAGTAACTACTACTACTACTACTACTACTACTACTACTACTACTACTACTACTACTACTACTACTACTACTACTACTACTACTACTACTACTACTACTGCTACTACTACTACTACCACTGGTACTACTACTGCTACTACTACTACTACTATATACTACTACTACCACTGGTACTACTACTACTACTACTACTACTACTACTACTACTACTACTTACTGCTGCTGCTGCTGCTGCTGCTGAAGCTATCGACATCAGGCAACTGGTTTCACAAAGCTTGTGTGGTTTTCCTTTTATTCCCCAATTAATTTGAGCCATGTGGAACTTTAATTTTTTTAAATCGGATGAAAATGAATGCAGCGTCACCAGCGCCATGAACGTCCTCAATAGAGTCTTTTCACTGAGCAGTCCTGAATTCAACAAGACATAAGTCTTGTTTCTCCTCTTATAACTCATTTTGCTTTTCAGACAAAGAAGATCATAACTAACCTATTGAATAAATACAACTTTCTCAGGGAAATAACAGATACCAACTGAATGATAAGATGTTAAATAAACATTAAAATGCACTAAAAAATACTGCTGCTTGGATGTACTTTGCCTTATCCGATCACAGTGAAGGGCGGGAACTTTCCCAGCCAATAGTATTGCAGTATTCTGTTTTAGCCACCTGGTGGAAATACAGAGAACCTTCCGTGAAAATCCACTATTCGTGATACATTTTCGGATAACTCAGTCAAGTCTTGTCCGATTTTGAAAATTTTAACTTTGTGTTAGAACGGGTGGTTCTTCGGGAGTACGAAATTCGCCGTATTTGAAAATAGTAAATTTTAGTTTCCTTATTTGGGCATTACATGCATGAGGGTCATTCCGTGTGGTATCAAATGCAGATCACCCAGCCCGTATCACCCTGTATTTCAAGTGATACGGAATGATACATTCTGCATACGTGATATTTTCTGAAGGTTTACAAAAATCCAAGAACATGCTCAGCACTTAAATTTAGCCAAGCTTAATTATTAGCTATTATTTACGATGTGTTGCCTTGACAAGTTGAAATTCCACGACGCATAACATGCAACAATGACGTCAACTAATGGTTTCAGAAGGCTTCAGTTAATGTCACAGTACTTCTCATTGGTTAACTTTCAACACATCCTTGAAATCTTGGCTACACTGAATGTACATATTTTGATTAAAACAATTTGAAGGTGTCCAGATGGACTCCCCGAAAGTTAGTCAGCCTAATCCAGTGTCATTGGTCATAATGAGTGCCTACTTAGTGAAAATATTTCTCCAGAAACACATTTGACTTCGGCTAGCTGACCATATTTGATGTCATATTTTAATTGTAAGTAGGTTTTTTCAACCTCATGACTGTTGGTACAAATCTTTCAGGCTAATTAGATATTTCACTGTATACATGGCCAAATGTGCTACTTGCGGTTTTTTGAACAGTTGTTTCACAAACTAGGATTTGATTGGGGACCACAAACCCATGGTTTTCACCTCATTTTAATTAGGCAAAAACCATGCGTTTTCCATGCGTTCATCCTTCTCATGGAAAACGCACGTGGCACATTTAGCCATGTACTTTTTATGTCTGATGGCCGTTTTATATCCATTTATAAAACGAAGCAGTTCAGTCAGTATTTAGAGGAAGTATGAAATGACCTCACTATATATATAACGATGGCCTTTTTTTCTTAGGTGGTAATGGGCATACAGTACTTGCCATATTTTCTGCCTACCCTGTTCCTTAATATGAAACCTCTCATGCCCTAACCGAATCATGTCCACTTATTCCGCGTCTGTCTGTTTGCACCCCTCTTTCAGCCAGGCTGTCAGTCATGGCTACATAGCTTTTCCTAAGTTCCGTCTTCATTCAGAGCCCACATCTTCATAGCAGTTTCTCTGTTGCTAAGGACTCCATGATGGCTGCAGTTACCAAGTTGCTGAGCTGTTACCAATAACTTTTCACTTTTCCTATCGGGTTTTCCCTATATAGGCCTACTGGTATCCACTTCTGATGTGCTTAGGTTTTTCCCCAAGCTAAAGTTAGGTACAGCGGCACAATACTTTTTTTTTCTTCTTTTTTTTTTGGTGGAAAAAACAAAAAAAAAGCCCTCTAATGTGCAGTAATTATAAATTCGATTTTTTATTTTAATTTTTTTGTGGTGCACGTCTTATGAAATTTATCTATGAATATGAAATTTGTATCCTGTCATGCAAAAATCTGATCCACACAGCAAAACTAGCTCAATTGTGCGGTGAATTAAAAAGATTTCTTGCGCTTATTAACGAAGTACTCAGTCATAAATGAAAGATGTTAAACCTGCAGTAAAGAAAAAGAATAAAAAAAGTATAAAGATAAGGGCGTGGCTGTTTCATTTGAACAATTTCCCCAATAGTTGCATGATGAAAAACGGAACCATTTTCAATGAGTTTTAATAGGTCAAAGTAATTTTGGGATTTTATTGGTCAAGTTTATACTAATGTCCAAGGTAAATATTAAAAAAATATTTTTTTTGGGCACTATACAATGGAACCCAACTTTATATGTAAACTTCACTACAAGTTCCTCACCTTAAATACCTTCAGCTAGCACAACCTCGCTGGTGGTTACACTAGCAAACAATACACAATTTTTCAGTCTTTGAATGTTGAATATCACCAGCCAACCTTGACTGTTTATAAAACAAAGTAATCAACATTTTAGGATAATCCCTCTGTTGGTCAAAACTCTTGACTGGTTGAGAAAATTGAATAGCTTTTGGACAGTTGTTTCACAAAACAAATCTTTGATCTACGCCACATAAGCTCTTTATTTAGTTGTTTTCAGTGCTTTCCAACTGACGCTGTAACCACTAATATGCTTGGCACTCTTATGTAACATCAAATTGATAATAAACCCTCAGAAAAGTTCGACAAATGAGGTGTGTTGTGTTGTGATATACACATTAAAAGCCAATTGTGCCACGTGCGTTTTCCATGCATTTTCCATGCGTTTGGATAAACGGATGGAAAACGCATGGTTTTTGCTTCATTATAATTAGCTAAAAACCATGCGTTTTCCATGAGTTTATCCTTCTCATGGAAAACGCACGTGGCACATTTGGCTGTGTAGCAGCTAGATCGATGACTTCGGAAGACTCAAAATTCTCAGTGATGCAAGCCAGCCTCTTCTTCAGCTTAATGACATTTCTGTCATTTCATGAGGCAAAGTTTCTAACATTTTACGAGCGTTTTCTCTTTAAATGTTTCTTTTCCAAGGTTATGTTTCGTAGTCGTGCCATTAGCTCAGACATTTCACATGACATCGACACTCTCGTGTGATTATAACAGTATCACAACTTCTCGTTATATCTCTCCTGCCGCAGAATTTGGCGAGACCTTGCTGGACATCTACTAATTTGATCCTTTGTGAGCCAAAATCTTCCATTAAATGTCTTCTATCTATCGCCAGTTACCTGTGTCAGGTGTGCTGGATCCCTGCAGGCCATTTGGATCCATGGATTTTGAGGAGAGACTGCATTCAGCAGATTTAATGTGCCACAAGTCACTTATAGCTGACTTTTGCAAGTGGTTCTCCCGCTTTTTCAGGGATTTTGTGTCAACACTCGATATATTTACAGCTGAATACACACCAAAAAGGGCTAGAAAAAGGCAGTTGATAAACGTAACAGCTCTATAAATTCTGTGCAGTCGCTCTAGTTGTCTTAATATTTATATCTTTCTCACCAATAATAGATTGCAATTGGTTCACTGCCATTCTCTTTCAGTAGAAGGTTTGTAAAAGTGGCAATTTTTTAAAGACACCTTGAATAAGATTTCAGTCATTTATTTTTACTATATTTTAGACAATTAAACTGTGCCTACAACTGAAGCCCATAACCCCATTTAACTAAAATTTATTCAACTTTATCTTTGACTACATGGCCAAATGTGCTACGTGCGTTTTCCATGTGAAGGATAAACACATGGAAAACGTATGGTTTTTGCCTAATTATAATAAGGCTAAAACCATGTGTTTTCCATGCGATTATCCAAACGCAAGGAAAACGCACATGGTACATTTGGCCATGTAGTTAGTTAACTTTATCTGGCAAGTTAGTCAGCTTGATCTCATAAGTTGGTCAGACTAGGTTGATGTATGTCATTGGTGACTAAATTCTTGGTCAAAATCTTTACACATGGTGCTGACTCATTTTAGACTAATTAAGTTGTTGCGAATATCATGTGAATCAAAATGACTATGCATGGGAAATTTGTCATTCCAGACAAAAGTGTCCATGATCTTTTTAAAAAAAGATTCATGATCTTACTAAAAACAAATGTCCATGATCTTATTAAAAATGTCCATGATCTTATTAAAAATGTCCATGATCTTATTAAAAAATGTCCATGATCTTATGGTGGCCGAGGAGTACACTTCGCGGTCTCGTGGTTTCGTGGGGAGACAGTTACTTTCGCACCACAACAGTCCCAATTTTCGCACCAGAAAAGTACCAACTTTCGTACCATGAGAGTACCAACTTTCGTGGCACGAAAGTTACGACTTTGCCCCTCTCACGGCCGGTTTAAGCTACTAATCACTGTAAATATTGAATGTACAGAGATTTCATGCCAATCCACAGAAGCTTATATCATAGATACATCTTATAAGACCAAGAGCAATGCTATACATGCAATATCAATCGAGCAAATTACAAAAAACAATCAGCAAGGGGCTAGACACCTAGGTGTCCCAAGTCCCCCCTCATGTAGTCTGGGAGCTTATGTTTGTGCAGAATTATCTCTGGATGTACTTTATCTAGAATACTGATTAATACCTTTTTGGAAATGTGAGTTCTTAAGCTGCTAGTTTTAATATCGTATTTCTACAGCTTTTAATTTGTGTACAATCTTGGTTTATTATTGTATACCAGCCATAGGTATAACTACATAATACACACCTGAAAGGTTTCTTATAGATGTGACAAATAATGCATTCTTGTATGGGAGGAGGAGTAGGAGGAGGAGGAGGACATTTAGTCACTCTTACAAAGTTGCATACCTGCTGTTAAGCGAATCAGCCTTCACTTTCGTGGTGCGAAACCTACACTGTCTGGGGACTGTAGGTCTATTACTTTCGTGGTACGACAGTAAACTATCACGGTCGTGGGGGCGAAGGTGTTGTGGGGCGAAGGTTTCGTGGTGCGAAGATTTCGTCGATGATCTATTAAAACAACTCATGATCTTATTAAAAAATGTCCATGATCTTATTAAAACAAAATGTACATGATCTTATTGGAAACAAAATGTACATGATCTTATTGAAAACAAAATGTCCATGATCTTATTAAAAAAAAAATTTCCATGATCTTATTCAAAAAAGATTCTCAGTGGTATAGAAACTTCTGTCAAAACTTCTAAATTGAAATCGAGATGATGTGATGTACATCCAGAGCGAACCTTGCTGTCAGTATTCAAATATATGGAAAACGACTAATTTAATGTTGTCAGTTAGTCAAAATAGCACACAACAATTCTGCATCAACTGTCACAGATGTAAACTACTGGATGTGGTATTAGACCTATAACCAATTGGACATGCAGGTGTTTTTGTCGACCTGTCATGTAGTTTGTCGTATGACAAGTCAGTAGGTCCCTGCTATGAGAAATGCTAGAATTCAGTTGGCGAGTACTGTAGACATTGGTATAAATGGCTTTTCCAATTTATTGTAATATGCTTGAGACAATCATTGCCTAAAGGTGAATACATACATGATCTCTCGACATTGAAAGCCAATAAGCCTGTAACAAGAAGTCTTTCATAATTATTGTGTATATCAAGGAAAGAACTTAAATGATTGTCACAGAAATAACCATGGATTGGCCAGAGGCTCAAGTCTGGTGTAGATCTATAGATCTATATATACAGTTAATTTCATTATAAAACAGCCCGTCAATTTGAAACTAGACAAAGCTGTTATAGCTGGCTACTCAAAACCAGATCTAAAAGTACATATTTATGATGTATTAGATTAATTTCTTACATTTACCAAGGTTTATATTATCTGGTGATAGATGTAAGCCGATTATTAGCTATAGAAGTGGACAGAAGCAGCTGGCTTTAGGATGTTTAGACCACAGCCAGGTACAGGTCGCTACAGATAGCTAGAGTCGACCGAATTTTATGAAACAAACTGTACTTGGTAGTATTACGCAGACAAAAAAATAAAAAATTCCATTATAAGTCATGGGACGGATGATTTATAATACAATATATTTATGACAGAGAAAAATTAACAAATTAATTGTCTGGAGTGTTATACTCCTTTATTATTAAATTCATCAATGTATATTAAAGTTTTTGCAAACCAAAGAAACACAGTTGATACCCAATGATATCTATAGAGTAGTTTTGAAAGGTGTGTGTGATTAGGGCTTTATGTCCTGTATTTCTTCACCAGTTGGGTTAATTAGGACAGGCAGAGACCATGGCAATGAGATGAAGGATGAAACAGCCATCCAACGTAGGCTCGACCGGGAATCGAACCCGGGACCCAGCGGTTGGAAGTCCAGAGCGTTATAGTTTTGAAAGGTAATTGACTATAGTAGACTTCCACTTTCACTTAGCAAGGGTGTGAAGTGATTTTATTAGTGTGGTGGATTTTACTGGACTTAGAATTAATTATGTCAGAATTGTATGAATACTATGTAAGTATATGATGGTGTTAAGGTGGAGTTTGTGGGAAAGGGAATTATAATGGAATAACTTGGTGAAGAATACCCTGGTGGAATAACTTTGATCGAAGTTTTTACCAAAGAGTGTATAGATCAATCTTGTTCTTAGTCATACATAAAGAAGCGTTTACAGCCAAATTCATGGAGTTGGAAACAAATCTCTTGGACTTTGATGCTTAACTTCAGAGGACGTCATGTGAATCCAGGACTCTCATTGGTCTCTCATTGGTTAAATCTTTCCATGGCCAATGACGTCATCTGGAGTTAAGCTTCCAAGTCTATGAGGTTGGTTTCCAAGTCTATGAATTTGGTTGTAAATCAGAAGTATGAAGAGGAGTACTCTAGCAGTCTGTCTGGCAATATTTCTTCTGACTCATCCAGGGATGCTGTGCAGGGGAGCATCAGTGATGGGGTATCCTCGTTGTCAATCTTCACCTTACAAGTGCTTGGGATAAGAGATATACTCTGCTTCACAAGAACTAGATTTTTAGTAACTAGAAAAAACTGAAACAAAATACAAAAAAACCAAAAAACCAAAAAAAAAAAAAACCAGCAATCACCGGGTTCACACAATGTTACATTTAGACTAAGTCGTCTACATCCTTGGTGTGACTGCAGCAGAATGTCTGGTTTTCAAATGCCAGTCTTCTAATTCAAGCTAACGAAGTGAAGAGTATCGGCTTGTTTTTACACGCAGTTCACAATCCACAGGGGTCATGGATTTATCTCCAAGAGGATTACTGATGAGATTATGTTAAAGTGAGCAGGTACTATCCTTTTTCCATGAGTCGAGCATGGAGATTCACTCCCATAAAAGTCGATCACTATGAATAATAAATAAATAACATGTAAATCTGTAAAATGATTTTTTCCCACATTTTTCACTTTTTTTAACCATGATTTGGGTGATGATAAGCCAGGACTAATTCTGCAACTAATAACACCTCTGCAGGAGGGTTGTTTTCAGCATCAGATACAAACCTTTTTCCCCAATAATAGACATATGATAGAGCCCCTGCTAAATTACCAAACGTAGAATACCAAGTGCCTATGTAATTGATATAGTGGATCTTTGTCCATTTTAGATGTGTGAATTGTGTACGATCTCAAACTGTAAGATGAAGATATTGACTTCCATTCATCCACACTTTACCAACTGGAACTCAAACTCTTGGTTTCTGTAGCAAAAATAGTTTCTATATATGTATAAAAGTACTCTTGTAGATTGTAATTCAGCTAGAACAATGGTCCAGCATCTTGTTTCTAGCTGACAGATCCTTGATTGACACCATTCGCCCTTGGCTAATGACTGACACAATGGCATAATCGGATTCCTTCATATCAAGAGGCTGCAGTAATTGTGGTCAGGATGGGTCATTTTCATCACTTGACTACAATCTACTTGATTTGGCTAGAGCCTGAGGATATAGAATGAGGAAATCTCCATATATAGGAGAACCACGGACCACTAAACAGTTTATACATCTACTGGCAAGTTTAATAATTTAATAAAGATAAACATATGATGATCTCCAGATGTGGCTATTAGGAAACTATTGTCATCAGAATTAGCCACAGCTTTGCTTTAATATGGTAGCATCAAACCTATATTCAGTTAAAGCAAGCTGTTGCTGCAGCTGCTACTGCTGCTGAGTGATGCTAGGTGATGCTTAGTGATGCTAAGACAGTAAAGAAATGCCATACTACGTTTTGGTCCAACTTAATCCTCTTATGTTCTGGTCCACTTTCTTGTGGACACAGTTTGATAGCAAAAACAGTTAATGCAGGAGATTAGAGGTGGGCCCTGTTACTGATCTTTTGCATCAACAGAGTGACGGGTTGAAAGCTTACAACACTGAATTTAGAGACAGTGTAACCCGAGGGCAAGGTTATTTAGAATTTATCAAAATTTCAACGATATCACATTTGTTAAGTACTGGCTTGGAATCGTGTACAACACAACATAGAATAATTAACAAAACAAAACTACACAACACAGTATAGGTACAATACTGCAAATCATATTACAATACCACACAATTACATCTAGGAAGAAATAAGAAAAGCAAACCAACAATGAATTATTCCAACTATACTGAAGTGCACGAGATATCATCATTGGCTTACAAAGCTGGTATTGATGTTTAAGAGTAATTCCTTTTTAATAATATGTCACAGGTCTTATTAGTGTGTTTGTATGTTAACATTGGCTTACAAAAAAGCACCAATGGATGTTTTTGTCTGCTGTAACATGATAATCGGATATTGTTTATTATTTCATCGTAGCATTGGCAATTCGCAGCATCAAGAGTGAGGTCCATGTGTGTAAAATCTTCCAATTCCCAACTGACAGTATACTGAACACCTTGTCCAGTTTCTTGACAATCGGCAGGCTCAAGTTTACATCTGACCAGACAACTTTGTGATTGCATTCGTGAAGCTTGTTACAGCTGCTGTATACTTCGGAAATACAATACTTTGAGTGAAACAGACCGAAGTTGGCCAAGCACTAAGCCAAGGGTCAACCATTAAAGCCAGTGCTTGTATCTGGAAGAGCAAGTTTGACCTCAGGTCTTCTGAAGGTCATGTCTTATTTACGTTGGGATCAGGTTGGCTCCAACTTGACAAACCGTCTTACTGCCAGATTGTTCAATGGGCAGAACTAACCAAGATGTAGCACTGTTAACAGTGGAGGTGATAACCCTGATCCCTGTAGTACACTATAATGTCACCACGTAAGTAATGAAGCAGCTGCTGTACTCATTGTTATGAAGATTGATAGGTTAGCAGTGCATGTGGTAATTCAGGGGTCTGTGATAAGGAACTGCAGTGTTATTGTGTGAAACTTGACCACAAAAAATTCAGCAGCAAATGGTTGATCTAATAGTATATAAGTGTGATAGCATGGAGCAATTGATTACCAACGATTTCCATAATATTTCAATATCAGACTAAAAGTTCCAATCCTGCGATTAACGATCCATTGAATAATGACTCTTTAGTACAATTCACCTTTAGAAATATAAATTTGCATTCAACAAATGAAAGTAGAATCAAGGGAGTACAAATAGGTACTCGCACCGAAACTGTCTCTATAGACCTGAATTGCATAATGTAACAATCAGTTACCACTCTTATGTAAAAAAACTGGTCTTAATGATAATATCATCATCAAAAAACCTATTGATACAGAATTACAGATGCATGCAGTTAACAGTGGAAAAAGTTAACTATGGTCAATGCAATAAAACTGCAACACCATAATACCCAATGGCAAGAATGTAGTTTAGTCCAAAATGGTATGGTCGTAATATTGTCGTTAGATGATGTGAGATAAGTAAAAATAAGATGAGATGATTTATTATTAGTACCCTGGTATCCTATGGATGACAACTTGTTTTGAATTTGGACAACTTTATAATACTAAGGTGGCTTAAGAAGAGTTCCACTGCACATAAATATCATTATAAACCATTGTAAATAATTCATCTTCCATTGTAAATAATTCATCTTCACACAGACATATAATTCTTTATTGTGCTGCTATAATGATGGTGTAGGTGTCAGTTGCAGAAATATTGATATGTTTGTCACTATGCTAGAGAGCATGTAATATTCTTTATTATACTCATTATAATAGTGTTTATCATCAAGAAATTAAAAAGAAGCAATTAATTTATGCTGATTGTTGTTTGGGATACATATCAGAAATGTTCATCAAAATTAGAAATGTATGACATTGTATGTACCACAATGACATTTGGTAGGGTGAAAGTTACAGCTGAAGTTATGGTGCATATTAAATGTCACGTAACAGCTATTATAGCTTTTGCTCAATATAGCTGATAAATTAGTGCTGGAATCCAAAGATCATACTTATCCTTTTACAATGATTATTTACAAATTTTATACCAATTTCAGCAATTCCGTAAGTATTCAATTGCATAAAAGAAATAAATGAAACTGTTTGAATGGACAACTTGGCCAGACACATCAGTATGTCATATTGTTATGTGAGAAGGACTTGGGCAGCCTGGTGATAGTCTTGTTGTCCCTGGGACACCGGTGGATTAATAGAAAAGATACCTTATTATACTGTTTATTTATCTATTTAGGTATTTAAAAGCATATTTTACAAGAGCTAAAGTGGGTCCCCTTGAGACCACATTGTCTGCTGAGACAGACTCCATCAGATGCGGCAAATATGCTGCAGCACCATCAGAAGATTGAAAAGTGTCTTTTTACTCCTAGGTGTTTATATCCATCTTGGAGAACTCGAAGCTGTTCTGAGGTCCCAAGACACCCCAAGAGCATTAATCGGTTTATACACTAACTCTTGTTTTTGTTGACCATTTTAGATAATTTTATATAAGATTTGAAATTTTGCTAATTTACGTATCTGATCTTTTGCCAAACGTATTTAAATAAGAAAATCTTTTCAAAAAAGGATTTATTCCGGTATTTTGTGATGTGTGATTGGCTTTGTAAGGACATTTGATTTCTGTGATGAAATGAGATTTTACCATTCAGATTATGTCAAAAGATGATAAATAGACACATTAGATTGACAAGTCTATTTACCTGCCATGTGATTTAACATGAAAACTCTCTTTTCAAAAAAGAGATTGTGTTTGCCTGAAAGACATTTTAAGTAAGAAAGACTTATAATATTGTTTATTTATCTATTTAGGTATTTAAGAGCATATTTTACAAGAGCTAATTGCTCAGTCACGAAAAGTGAGGCTGGAGTGCTAATTATTTTGTGCCACCTTGACCTTAGGCCTCTGTATTTAGGGACGGAGATGGGAGAGGCATGGGCTGTAGACTATTTTGAAAAAACTTGGCCCCCCCCCCCCCCCAACCCTGTGTATTCCGTGCATATTGGAAACAAAATTAGAGTGCTATTTTACCAAGTTCTTGCATCGTAAATTACTCTCCAATTTCAGGAAATTCATTAGATTCCATTAAATTTACAACACACATATACACCGAGTTCATTATAATATGCAAGTGTGTTATATTTCAATAATTTTAAAAAATAACAATAAGCATTATGATAAGGTGTCTGCAATGAATCCCATGAAATAAAGCTAACATTTCACAGTGCATAATTATTATGTATAAAGGAAAAGAACTAAAAAGGATCTTGGAACATCATTTCTATGCAGATTGGATAGATAAATACAAAACTATTTGTTTGGCACACCCTATGACTATGAGAATATTATGTTACATAGACCAGGGTTACGTGCATTACTGCTTCAAATTTGTGTTTATTCTGTTCTTAATTCTGATATTATTTTGCAATATCTTACTTTTCTGGCTCCCTATACAAACCTGCATCATAATTTCGCACACCGAAATTTCTTTGACAAAAATAATATGCTTCACCTATGGTAATAGGTGAAGCCTAACTAGATATCTGTAACTGTAAAACAGTTACTAATATAAAGCCAAGCTCACATTGACATGTGCTTGAGGCTCAGATGAGCTAGTGAGGCACTTGTAAAAAAAGTAGTATGGCCAAAATATCCTCAAAATAGTGACTTAATTACATAATAATTATGCATGCAGTGCACATAATAAACAGGTCAGTCAAAGTCAGTGGTTTCAGAGTCCAATATGATTTTTGAATATCTTTATGTATTTTTTCGTAAAATGTGTTTAAATATAGGCCTATTTATGATTTATCTGTGATAGCAATTCAATTACACTTACAGCTGTGAATAAACTGGATTTACAAGTACACATTATTACAGTTAGTCTTTCAGACTTCAAGGGTCATGGGGTCAGATTCAAAGGCCATAATTTTGTATGATAGATTGTTTGATGTGAGAGACTTCGATATTGCCCTAAAAAATACAGTTTGTGGAAAATGTGTGCAAGAAGAAGAATATTTGTGTCCGCTTTAAAATCGGGTCGGTCCGGCTATTAGCGATCTTCGTACCGGAAGTCGTCACTGACATCAGGCAACCAGCTGCAGTAAGAAAAATCTACGAACTGATTTCAGGAGCTTTCAGGGAATTTATCATGACAGGTAAATGTAAAATATAGCGTAAAACTGTATTGATTCGTATGATTAATAACACACAGTTGTTACAGAGTCAGTTTATATTTTTGAGGGAGTCGCCCTTAATTTTGCACTTTGTCAAGACTCGAGTTGCCATGTTTCACTTGAATGCCCCCAGTTTCGAGATTAGAACTCAGTTTTATTTATTCACAGACTCTGAGAGAGAGAGAGAGAAATTTTATTACTGACAATCAAATATCACATCATGGCATGAGGATGAAAGCTATAGGCCTAAATACAACGCGATACTGGCCAGACATTGTTTGTACGACAAGTAGCAGATGTAATGATGATATGGCAAGGTTTTTAGAGTCCATGCCATTTTACACATTTCCTCCATGGGTGGGTCTACTTGCCTCAGCATAAGCACGGAGTACAAGGTACCTCCAATTTGACGTCTATTAATAATTGTTTCAACCTTTTTCATCTCTTGCAGGTAAAATGGAGAAAGTTTTGACGTATAGCATTTGTGAAATTGGCAGCTGTCTGAAAGAAGTTCAGTATGATATGAGCCTGGTGAAACGTGCACCGACCAGGGACTCTTTCATTGTGGGAGGAGATGGGAATGAGTTCGATGATGATGATGACGGATCTTGCACTGCACCTAGAAATGGGGGAGAATGTCTGCCTGACGAAAGTGCAAGCACTACAAGGCGTGAGGAGAGCTCAACAAGACGTCAGAGCCAAGGTAGTTCTTATGAGGGAGGAGTTGTAACGAGGAAAACGAACCAGGCTAGAAATGGGCAAACGAGTACAGGATACACAAATACTACTATTATATCATCTCATGATACCACAATGGAAATTTATGAACATACAGAGGCTACAAGAAAGAAATTGTATAGTCTGACCGTTTGTGGCGTGATCGTTAACTTTGCACTGGTATTAATGATATGTTTTGTGATTGTGAGGTGTCCGACGCACTCCAGGGAAAGCCCTCCCGGACAGAACTTTACAAACCGTTCGGAAATGACGCTGAAGATACAGAACTCAGAAAAAGATTTGAAATCACAGAACGAGATTATGAACAAAATCAAAAATCAAACAAAGAATGAAGCTGGACTGTTCCAAATTTTGGAAGAAATATTGTGCTTGGAGACCAGTCCATGTAACCAGAGCCATTGCATCAACAAATCCACTCGTCCTGAAACAACTTTCCACTTCAATGAAACATCCACATATTGGGTTCCTGCATATGAAGGAGATTTAAAACTAGCTGATATACGCAACTGCTCGACCACAGATGGATCATCTGCTGATTGGCAGTTTAAACCAGGTCGGGGGTTCAGATGTGTGTGCATAGGGGTAAATAAGAATTTACCGCCAAGTCACCATGCAATGGCACGTGACTGTAACATGGAATACAGAGTGTGCCCAGCGATTGATTGACCTAACTGCATAAGTTACTTAAAATTCTGTTGATGGAATTGACTGTTAAAGTTTTAAGTATGCATTCGCTTAGAATATTGCATTAAACCTAAAATTGTTTATTTTTAAATCCTTGCTTATGCTTAATATAATAAGTTTATGTATATATCATTTGCCAACTGTTATGTATTTATGTTTTGCTATAGGCCTATGATTAGTCTAGATCATGCCCACTGTATCACTCCTTTTAAAATTAATTTATTTTTAGCTCTTATGTTTGTTGTTGTTATTTGTATAAGCATTTCTTGTATCTTAATAATCCTTCTCTGAAATGTTTCTTGTGAATTGTTTTTTTGTCTTTTTTTTTCACATGCTCAATGCAAGGGATATTTTCATATTGAGCACAGCTAGATTTGTTTTGTTTTTTACTTTTTTCTCAAATGTCTAATTTGTAATTCCTTTACACTTTACTCCCTTTACACTTTACTCCCTTTACACTTTACTCCCTTTACACTTTACTCCCTTATGTGTATTGATCTGACTGATGTAGTATGGAATATGTCTTGTGGAGGGTCGCACAGTTACAGCCTGTACAGGCTATGGTGAAGCGTCCCAAATGCCTATTTAAGTAAAAGATGTTATACGTTGTATCTATTCTGTATAATGTAATGGAATTTTAAATAAAATTATCTTTATTATTATCTCTATCTCTATTATTTGTCTAACAGCTTCAGACGAGGTATTGTCATGATTTTGTGGGGTTAAGGTCTTTTATTGAGCTCTGCCATGGAAGAAATACTAACTTCATTGGAAGCATGGTTACTTCTATGAGTGAAGAACATACCATGGGGTTCTATAACTTTCATGGTTGTCTTAGGGTAATTATCCTATGATGGGGTGAAATGATATAACTTCTGTTTGGGTGATCAGATTTGCTTCAAGTTTGGTTTGTTGACAGAAATACCCTTCAAGGTTGTCTCTGTCCTTGCAGGTGCTTGTCTGTCACGAGAGGAGAGTTAGTTGGTTGTAGTGGTTCTGTTGTAATCCAGCCACAGTTTCGGGAGCAAGTGGGATATGATTCCAGAATGGCCAAGAACTGAGCCAATAAGTGTGTAGATGACCTGTCGGTTATTTGGCAGATTTTGGAGCAAACCTTGGAGCCACAGAAAAGGTGGAAAATGCCTGGAATTGGATCTCATTACCATGATTACATTTCTGAAGCACAATTGAGAGGTTGCTTGACTGACAGTACTGACTGACCATTGTGTAAGAGGTGTTTGACTGCTGTGAAATGGCACACTGTCATGTTGAAAGAGCTGCTGCTCAAAATGTTATACCCTGTATAAATATGTTTTATAAATAAATAAAATAAAACCCCTTGGACATACCCAAGCAACTGTTAGGCTGAGGCCTCCATTAAATGAATGAATTTGAGGCCTACATGTCATAATGTCTTAACTGTTTCTCTGTCATGAGAGCCTTTAGGTCTAGTAAACTTAATTGGGTGTTAAACAAGCAATAATAGACATTGAACTAAATTTCACATTTCTAGTGTATGGTTGGACTACAGCAGAATGTCTGATTTCAGCACACTATCGAAGTTTAGAGTATCGGCTTGTTTTTCTTAACATTTCACAAGCCACAGAGGTCATAGATCACTTGACTTCTGCATTCAGGGACTTCTGCTTTCAGAGACTTCTGAATTCAGAGACTTCTGCCTTCTGCATTTAGAGACTTCTGCATCCAGAGACTTCTGCATCCAGAGACTTCTGCATTCAGAGACTTCTGCATTCAGAGACTTCTGCATTCAGAGACTTCTGCATTCAGAGACCTATAAAATGTACCTATACATTTATTTCTTGCCATGAGCTGATGAGTTGCGGAAAGCTGCATCCACACCTTTGCAGGAAGGTTGTTAGCAGCAAAAGATACTTCTTGCAAGTAAATAAATTACCAAACACACTTTACCACTTCTTGAAAAGTACCAATTAATTTACAAGCCAAATTGAACATTGTCACATTTTTAAATTACTCTAGTAGATAATAGAAGGTTGCCACAGTAAGTACATGAACGACATCCAGTCAATTGCAGTCATTCTCATGATAAATTCGGACCTCAAATTCATGAAATGGTTTAAGTACATGCTCCCTTATCCTCAAAAGGGGTTTGCAACTAGTCCATTGAAACTCGTCACCCTTTAAAAGTATTGGTAATTCATCAAGAAAAATGACACAGCATCATGTTGAAAGCTAACAGATCCTTGGGTGACATCATTCGCCCTAATGAATGACACAATGGCTAAATAAGGTGCCTTCATGTCAAGAGGCAGCAGTAGTTGCAGTCAATCTACTTGATTTGGCAAATTCTTGGGGACATAAAATGAGGAAACCACCATATATGGGAAACTCATGGACCACTACACAGTGTCAGTGGGTCGTTTATTATACATCTACTGGTAGTTTTAATTACTAGGTTAAAATAATTTAATGAAGAAATGTACCAAGTCTCTGTCTATGATGTTCTCCAGTAGACTTATTATTTGGAAACTATTGTGGTCAGAATTAGCTACCGCATTGCTTTATTATGGTAGTGTCAAACTTATTCGGTCAAAGCAAGCTGTTGTTGCTGCTGCTGCAGACTGATACTGGGTGACCACTTTTATGTAAAATTACTGGTCATAATGATAATATCATCGTCAAGGTCAAACTAAATGGATGGTATGTATAGTACAAAAACCCTCTTGATACAGATAATGCTATAAACAGTGAAAAGAGTTAAATTAACAGTGACCTTAATATCATAAAGTTGCTAAAATTCAAAACAAATATGGTAAGTCATTCACAGGAAGCTTGTTCCCTGTGCAACAAAAATAAATAATCTCATCTCAAATTTTTTCTTATCTCATCTCATCTTACGACAATCTTATAACCATGCCATTTTTGACCTAACTTTGTCTTAAGAAGAAGTTCCACTGCACATAAATATCATAAACCATCCTAAATAATTCATCTTCATACAGACATGATTCTTAATTCTCTGCTATAACGATGGCGTAGGTGTCAGTCGCGGAAATATTGATATGTTGGTCACTACTAGAAAGCATATAACAGTGTTTATTATACTCATCAAGAAATTAAATAGAATCAATGAATTTATGCTGATTGTTTTTGGGGATACTGACCATCAAAATTAGAAATGTATGACACTGTATTTACCACAGGAACATTGGTAGGGTGTAAGTTGGTTAAAGCTGAGGTTATGGTGAATATAAAATGCCAAGAAACAGCTATTTTAGCTTTTGTGTAAAGTTTTCATTTACATATTAGAGATGTAGAATGACCACAAACATGACTTGCCTGTGTGGTGATCTTGTTGAAAAGAGGATTTATTTTTTTCAGAATTTTTATTTTTACCTGAAGAAGTCAAGTCATTCAGCCAGTGACAGAGCAAACTTGCACAATTAAGCTGTGATGTAAGATTGTAGTAGATAGAGGACATAAATCAATATGGTCGATAAATTAGTCCTGGAAATTTGAATCAAAGATCACATGCTTATCCTTTTAAATTGAGTATAAATTTATACATTTTTTTACCAATTTCAGCAATTCTGTAGGTATTCAATTGCTTAAATAAAAGTGTCAGCAACAGGTTTTTTTCAAAGACAGATTTCATGTGGTGGCCGGGAAAAGAAAATTATTTTGGTCACAATATAATTGCACCTAGTGACACATTATAGTGAACGAGGCCAATTATTTTTATTAACATAATTTAGTTTTACAATACAAAAGAGAGCTAAATATCTTATTCAATGACTGCTTGTTGTCAAAGTGGTCTTTAGATTCTATGTGTTGTCCTTTTCTTTGGCTTTATCTTTTTCCGTATTATATGCATTTTCCCTGAACAATAAAGTTCTGCCAGCAATCAACTTATGCAGTACTGTTTGAATGGACAACTTGGCCAGACACATCAGTATGTCATATTGTTATGTGAGAAGGACTTGGGCAGCCTGGTGATAGTCTTGTTGTCCCTGGGACATCAGTGGATTAATAGAAAAGATACCCCGGCAAAGTGGGTCCCCTTGAGACCACAGTGGCGGCTGAGACAGACTCCATCAGATGCGGCAAATATGCTGCAGCACCATCAGAAGATTGAAAAGTGTCTTTTTACTCCTAAGTGTTTATATCCATCTTTGAGAACTCGAAGCTGTTCTGAGGTCCCAAGACACCCAAGAGCATAAATCGCTTTGGAAATGAACTCAATTGATTTTGCGCATATACTTGCTGTTGTTTTTGCTGGCCATTTTAGATCTAATGTTTACGTACATTTAAAGCAATAACATCGTATATCAGATTCTAACTTTGCTAATTTGCTAATTGACGTATCTGATCTTTCGCTGAACGTATTGACATTCCGCAAAGAAGATTTATATCTCCATGAATTATAGTAGCCTGGAAGCAGCGCTGTTATTTTTCGCAATATTTTCAACTGGTTGAATAAATATAGAGTGCAGACAGTATGCACTCATCAATGCTACTATCACCCTTTCACATCATTAAAAAGTAGTAATTAGGTGTTTATCAACGATGACTAAGTCATTCAGTGATAACATTACAATTTTTAAGAAGCAGACAAAATTGTTGTGTGCAAATAACAGCGTGTCGAGGTTATTAATAGGTTGTGCACTTATTATTTGTCAGTTTAGAAGAGGGTCAGAAAGGTAGGAAGGCTGTAAAACTGTGTGCACATATAATCCCGTGAAGAAATATAAAGACTGCCCCAAGGCCCTCATTATGCGAACTCGGACGACATGGAATGAGGGCCATGATTGCTGCGAACACGGATGCCATTGAGGGCCATGCTTGCTTGGCTAGAATTATAGTAGCAACCCTGCCAACCAAGATATGCTCTTAATTTATGGTTTATTCAATAGACGCAATTTTACCTACACATTTTTTTCCATGTCATCTGTATATTATTCTGCACTCTTTATTGTAGATTGACAAATTTAGACTATGTCAAGTTACTAATGAATAACAGATTTCAAGCTAGGTTGCCAAGGAAAAAATGGCACCCCCCCCCCCCCCCAGCTTGATGAAGCCACCTCTCCGGATTCCGAAAAGTACAAGGTTGTGCTATGTCTGTGACTTTTTAAGACAATATATTTAAAACTCAACCTTTGGGATAAATCTTCCTTGCTTGTTAGTGTTTCCAGGTGCCTATCAGAAAAGTGGTTACATTGGCAAACAATCAAAATTTTTTCTGTCTTTGAAAGTGCGTCTGCCACGTCACATTGGTTGTTATTGTTAGTAGCTTTAAGCTGTAAAAAAAACCATTGAATATCTCCCGTCAACCTTGACTGTTTATGAAACGAAGTAATCAACAATTTAGGATAATCCTTCTGTTGGTCAAAACTCTGAAATAGCTTTTGGACTCAGCACTTTTTTTTACATATTTTTTTACATATTTTCGGTGCTTGCTCAATTCATTATGTAACCACTAATATGCTAGGCACTATAAGTCAAAACTGTTAATCCAAACTAACAGGATTGTGTGCCACTAGAACTCTTCCATGACTGACTAACTGAATGACTGACTGCCTGCCTGACTGACTGCCTGCCTGACTGACTGACTGACTGACTGCCTGCCTGACTGACGTTAAGTTCATTGTTCAGATGGGCTACTTGTACCTTCAACGATATTATACTTCGTTGTGATGGTGTGTGTATTTTAACATTCCAGTATTCAACATGATACCTGGATACGCAAAGATGAAATTTCAAAGTGTATAGGTTCTGTTTTTATTGCCATTGATGGGCAACTTTTACTTTCAAGTAGTCGAAATTTGAACTTTTCACACACTCCGCTTCACATCAAAGCAAGATGATGGTGGCGTAAGACTCATGCATTTATTGACTCTTAAATGTCTATATGAATTATATTGTATAAAAGACTAATATGCAGAGGACATATTACGCATTTCACCTTGATAGAATATCTGCTCCCCATACAACTTTGTGAAACACAAATTGACATTGCTGCCCTTGGAGAATTTGGTGGTTACCCAGATGCATGGCAATCAACTGGCTTCTTTCAGTAGTTAGACGGATTCCTACTCACTCATTTTTTTGTACTAAACATGGGGTTAGGTTGATTATATTATCTGCTGATAACAACATGAGTTGAATATTTCTATGAACACGAAATGGCAATTATAATGCTGGTTAGTGAAGAAAAAAGCTTTGCTCTTTTTTAAAATTAAGTATTCACAAATTATGCTGATGGTTTCGTACATTCTCGATTAAAGAAGTACGGCGAGTTATTGGCATCATTGATTGATCTGATACATGAGAATCCAGTTTTTATTGAATTTTGTTCTATGCATGGCCAAATGTGCCACGTGCATTTTCCATGCGCTTGGATAAACGCATGGTTTTCACCTCATTATAATTAGGCAAAAACCAAGCGTTTTCCATTCGTTTATCCTTCTCATGGAAAACGCACGTGGCACATTTGGCCATGTAGCCTCTACAATGTCAACTAGATCAAATAGATTATGAACATAATAATTGTGGATATCACAACCATGCAGTGATGACAAATGGATTATAGATCTGGCTTAATCAAATCCTATCCCGTAGTTACTAGGATATTACTAATTCGTATGTGACAATCCGCTTGTCATGGAGCTTGTATGATTGGGGAGTATTTAGCAAAATCTGGTGTTCTCATGACATGGATAGAATAAGATTATTTATGAACGAGGTAATCTGGTGGATTAGGCAATTGACTGAAGATTTAAAACAAATGTGCCAAGGGTCGTTATTTTACAGAATGAATGTACAGTTAATTCAGAGATATTCAACTACTTTCCGGACCTGTAATTTTTTTAGATATACATGGCCAAATGTGCCACGTGCGTTTTCCATGAGAAGGATAAATGCATGGAAAACGCATGGTTTTTAGCTAATTACAGTGAGGCAAAAACCATGCGTTTTCCATGCGTTTATCCAAACGCATGGAAAACGCACGTGGCACAATTGGCCATGTACCGATACCAAAAAATATGGCAGTAAATGGTGAATGCTAATGCTGAATGATCAATGTATAGTAGCCGATGTTCGCGTGATATTTAGTTGGTCTGGACTTTATCAAGTGGCCAAAAAACTTAGCCGGTCATATATGCATTTGTCCTTCCTGATCTGAAATTTAATGACAATTGAATGTCGTGTGATTATACACAGAAAATAAATGATAAAAAAATTAATAAAAATTGAACAATACACCCGAGTGAGATGATATTCACACATTTTTTAAGCAACAAAGAAATATACGAGGATCAAGAATAATTTGTTATAGACAGTAAATCTTACTGAAGAAACCCCTTGGAAGTGTATAGTTTTCCGCAAGCCTGTGTATTTTGAATCCAACTGTGTGAGATAGATACAATTCGTTTCGTTTTTATGCGATCCCTCTAGCCTGGGCAGCATGACTTCATTTTTTTTCACTTGAAAGGCCTAAATCGTGACAGCATAAGCCGTTATTAAATGGGCTCCAACTGGTCATTCCCATACAATCATTTGACGATCGACTCTTTACGATGACTGTTTGATAATAGTCGTGCTATTTTTAGACTCCAGTCAACAACCGTGGGCAGGTGACGCCGTTATGTTAGCACAGTGCAAAATGACGTTACTATCTGATTTTATGTGATAATGACCGATAAATATCTGACTTTATAAATAATGAGTGTTCATTTTGCGTGTATGCGGTCAAATGTGTTGATTACAGCGCGTCTGCTGTTGTTGCCATTTGATGGGTCATTCACAAAGTGTTTGTATCAGAATTATGGGCAGTACGATATATAGCCTGGTAATTGAGTGAGCTAATGGTTACAGTGCTGATCCGCTTCTCTGGTCACGGGTTCTATCAATTGCAGACTGTCTACATGAGATGTTGTAATGAGAACTTGCTTTAAAGAGAGCGCTGCACTATCTATCTATCTATCTATCTATCTATCTATCTATCTATCTATCTGTCTGTCTGTCTGTCTATCTGTCTATCCATCCATCTGTCTATCTATCTATCTATCCATCCATCTGTCTATCTATCTATCTATCTAACTATCTACCTAACTAACTAACTAACTAACTAACTATCTGTCTATCCATCCATCTGTCTATCTATCTATCTATATCCATCTATCTATCTATCCATCCATCTGTCTATCTAACTATCTATCTAACTAACTAACTAACTAACTAACTAACTAACTAACTAACTAACTAACTAACTATCTGTCTATCCATACACCTGTCTATCTATCTATCTAACTATATATCTATCTATCCATCCATCTATCTATCTATTCATCTATCTATCTATCCATCTATTTATCCATCTATCCATCCATCTATCTATCTATATATCTATCTGTATGTCCATCTATCTATCTACTTCACTTTCAAAATGTGTCACAAAAGTATCGCCTTATAAAACATTTGATACCACATTAACGAACGGATCATTTGGAGGGAAACATTTATATGCTTTCAGAGTACAATGAAGGGAAGGTCTACATGTTTTCGTTGCCTTCCCAACTTCCTGTGTCTTTTTAGCATGTTGTTTGTAATTGCTTTGAGAAACGTGTCTTTGTCAGATTTTCTGCAGTGCCTATAATCTCAAGGCCTTCTTCTTAAACGTGTGTAATTAGCAGAAGTAGACAGAAGCTTCGGGTGCAGTTGTCAACTTACTGTTGTCACCATTGGTGGGCACACCCCACTGTTTTGTGGGTGATGTGGGCATGTTCAATAGCTATGAACGATTTTATAATGCCACAATATGTGGAAACTGTTGTCTTTTCGTTTTCTCATTCATTAGACAACCTCTTTTTTCGTTCTTTCTTTTTTTTCCATACAAACAATACGAGCCCAAAATCAGGGTGTCTCACTTTTGTGTCTGGCAGTGTCTCCCAATAGCTGCCAGCAGACAACAAATCACCGTCTTTCATGTTGAATTTGGTCAAATTGCTGTCATCTTCTGCTTGTTACGAAGACATCTCCAAGGGCGACACCTATCGGCCTCTATTATCGCCAAAGATCAAACCATCTTCCTGCCACGCGCGCAGCTTTTTCTGTTTCACTCCTCTGTGATGATTACACGATTTTTTCCTTGTGACCCTAATTCACTAATTCAATGGTTACCTATTTTCAAAATGATATATGTGCGAATATGAAGTGCTGTACTCAGCATTTTCTGGCTGCAATACAGTTAGTTTCATATAAAATGGTTGACTCTAGACGGCTGTAGCGACCTATACCTGACTGTGATCTAAACATGCTAAAGCCAGCTGCTTCTGTCCACTTCCATGGCTAATAGCTTATACAATTATCACCAGAAAAGTGTAAACATTGGCGAATGTAGGAAATTAATCTAATATATCATAAATATGTACTTTTAAATTCGGTTTTGAGTAGCCAGCAATGACAGCTTTGTCTAGGTTCAATTTGACAGGCCGTTTTTAATGAAACTAACTGTAGAACCTAACCACTGTTACAGTAGTCACCAGTGAGATGACTCTTAGTGTGAAATTCACTGGCCTTTATAGAAAGGTGGACTGAATTGTCAGGTATATTAGGCTGTCCTGTCTTGCATGCATGCACACTTTATTTACAATTATGACATTATCATGATTATAAAGGCAGTGGCGTCAATTGCAACTAATTAAAAAAAAACCATCGAATTATTTAGATATGCTTGGTGGCACAAAGCCTAACACTTTTTTAAATTCTGCAAGAATTAAAGGCAAGACCCGTGTCTAGTATGGTTCAATAGAGACAATACACATAGAGATAAGACATAATGTAATGACATCAGCAATCATTATTTTATATTATGATATCACAAGTTACCTGACGTTACAGAAGGGGTGGAGGCCTAACTCAGAGGTAGCGCTCTGGGCTTCCAACCGCTGGGTCCCGGGTTCAATTCCCAGTCGAGCCTAAGTTGGATGGCTGTTTCATCCTTCGTCTCATTGCCATGGTCCCTGCCTGTCCTAATTAACCCAACTGGTGCAGAAATACAGGACGTAAAGCCCTAATCACACACACACATGACGTTACAGAAGTTACATGATGGTATCAGACAATGTTTATCTGGACTGGTGTCAGTGACCTTCGGTAGAATTTTCCATGGTACCCATGCATGTGTGACTGCACTAAATTATAAATACAGAAGTACGCATTGTATTTTGAGGGATAATAGAAACTTGCAGTGTACACACATTGCATGGAGGGACAATTCTGTACTTTGAATACAAAAGTATCTACTTGCACTCATATTCCCAAACCTTGACAGCGGAGAATTTGACAGCTTTAAATTTATTCACAAAAAGGCACAGCTGTGAAATGACAAGGGACATCACTACACAAGTTGTCAGCTCTTGTATGATGAGAACACCACATCTCATTCGCATTTTTCTTTGTGGCAATGTAGAATATTAGACACCGACCTTACTGAAACGGTCGTTTGAATAGTCTTTTCACTGCGCAGTCCTAAATCCAGCAAGACATAAGTATTTCCTCTCTTCTTATTACTCATTTTGCTTTTCAGACATAGTAGATCATAACTAACGGATTCCATAAATATAATTTTCTCAGGTTAATAAGAGCAGAAATCAATTGAATATTAAAATGTCAAATATACATTGAAATGCACCTAAAATACTGATGCTAGGATGCACTTTGCTTCAGCCAATTACAATCAAGGGCGGGAACTTTTTCAGCCATTAGAATGCCAGTATTCTGTTTTAGCCACCTGGTGGAAATACAGAGAAACCTCCGTGAAAATCCACTATTGAGTAGCTTGTTGTGAGGTTCTGCATTTGGTTCCCAGTTGAGTCATTCTTCACTCTAATAGAATCAAACTGACTATAGATGTATAGCCACATATGGGTCTGATATGGCACGCCAAGGTAATAATCTGTCTTGTTAGTATACATTGTATTTGGTGCCATGTATGACCACTCTTTAGTACTTTTGACAAGCCTTAGTTTAAAGTGGTTTATTAATTTAATTTTAGTTAGGGAACTACCAAGTATATTTTGTGATATAATAATGATAAAAAGGCCCAATTTCTAACATGGCAAACGCGGCACAGACTCCAATTATCATCTCATGATTACATCTGCCACTCTGTGCTGGTAAAGCATCCACGTTTACTTCAGGTTAAATCTTTTTTATCGACTTTAGCTTTATTGAGAAATTAGTTAGCTCTGAATAGATATGTTAAGTCCAAAATAACTTTATATTGGTGTGAGTGCTTTTGCAGTTCCATGCGTACATACAAATGGTCATACAACAAGGAATCTGATTATCGACTGACTAGTTATGTGATCCAATTGCATGATGCAATTGACCCCAGCATGAACTTTGTCACCTTGCATGCCACATCTCTAGCCAATCAGAATATTACCAAATTGTTGGAATGTCTTGTGTCTTCGCAACGTTGACCTGAGACTTTTAGGTGAGGTTACCCTGCCAATTTGATCAGTTTCTGGTTGCAGTTATGATAATGTAACTTGTGTCGCCATACTTTGATAGAACCATGGACAAATTCTTTCAAAACTGTAACAGCCAAGCACCATATAGATAGCCAGATATGGGAAGTGCAGCCCTCTAAGGCAAGTTCTTGCCGCTATCGAGGGTTGATTAAGTGAGAGAGAGAGAGAGGAGGAGTCTTCCACCCATGTTACACATTTACCCCATGGGTGGGATATTTTACTTGCCTCAGCATAGAAACAGAGTACAAGGCACCGCCAATGTAACGTCTCATCCGAATGACATCCAGCTGGGATGATGCTCATGAAGGGTGTCTGGAACTGGGATTTAAACCCGGGTCCTTCAGAGAAACGGGCGAGAATATTACCGCCAGACCACCCAGCTCCAATCATCGAACTATGCTAACTCAGTGTTATGTGCCTTTGATAAGACTTAGTGTGGCTTATCATCGTTATTACATTTGCCACTTGTCACTGATCAAATTCAAATGTAAGTTCAGTAGCATTGAAAATGTGTCAGAACTGGTTTGTAGTAATTGCCTTCAACAACAGATTGCGCTCTTGCGCAAGATTAACCTAATTATTCGTGTATCAAGCCTGCAACAATAATTTGTTTAAAGCACCTCAAATTGACAGGTATTGTTCTTGAAGATAGCAAGAAGCTAACAGAACTTGTTTGCTTGCTTCCATAATTGCAATCGATACCGTCAGCAATTGATAAAAAGACTCAAATGTTCAGGAGATGTTTGCTCATTGCATGATAAGGACTGCAACTTGCATTCAATGATGTTGCTTTTTCGATGCATCTGAAGTTGATAAATAACATTACTACAGTGTACAACATTCAAACGATTATGTCTAAAACATGAATTTATGCATTTTGATTGTGGTGACCAAGACTACTTTTTGCCAAAATTAGCTGAAACAGTGGTCATACAGCACACTTCCCCAGAGCCAGGGTTGCCTTATAAGGTCTATCCTAATATGGGCATGCAGAAAAAGTGATGACAAAACTTCACCAGGCATGTCCTCAAAATTTTAAAACTAATTTTAGAAGTACTCTTAAGCAGTCAGATATCTTAGTATGAGGTATTCTATAGATTGAGATCTAGTACAAAAACTATTTTACAGGTGCCCATTATATGCAATGGGCATAGATATTAAAGCACAAATATGTATACACATAAATTTGAATATAAAATTAACAATATATTTTCGATCATGTTGTGGATGGAATATACGTAATTCTGCAAAATCTTTCAAGAAACATTACAGGTGATGGGCTTATGCAGTACTCAAAAATAAATTAAAAGGAGAAGATATAAGGACACAGCCGCAAAATATATTGCCCAATAGTCAATGTGACTACCACATGAGTGCTCTGTATGACTTTCTGTCCACCCTGTGGCTATTTGTTTGCCTCATGGGACCACTTTAAACCTGTGTTTGTGTCTATCTGATTGCCATTCTCCTGGCCACCCACCCAACTTTTTCATCAAGTGGAAGGACCATTCTAAGTCCCAAGTGGTCTGCTGTATTTGTCTTAGCATTGATACGACCCATATCAATCATGGTGCCACCAACCAAGAGGTGACAGACTTGCTCTCAAGATTCTGTCATGGAAGAATGTTAGTGGACCAATGCATTGTCTCTAGGGCTGGCTCCTATTTCCCTGGTCTGGGCCACCCTGGTCCATTAGAGAGGTCCAAGAAATCGATAAAGCTTTCTTCACCGCTGCCAAGTGACACACCATCTTAAGGGCGTGATAGTGTTTCTGCTGTCTTTACCTGCATAGGTAGCTGTAGCTGTAAGATCTAGATGTTTCTCTTTCAACTAATGCAATGAGGGTGTGGATGCCATGTACAGTTAGTTTCATTAAAAACGGTCTGTCAAATTGAAACTAGGCAAAGCTGTTATAGCTGGCTACTCAAAACCAGATCTAAAAGTACATATTTATGATATATTAATTTCTTACATTTACCAAGGTTTATATTTATCCGGTGATAGATGTCAGCCGATTATTTGCTATAGAAGTGGACATAAGCAGTTGGCTTTAGCATGTTTAGACCCCAGCCAGGTACAGATCGCTACAGACAGCTAGAGTCGACCGTAGTTTAGGAAACTGACTGTATTGCACTGGAACTCAGCACCAAAAAAAAAGCTCAATGGCAATGTTCCAATCTTAAGCTGTTGTTGCACTATCTTGTAAGTGATATGATAGATTAACATCCCAAGTCCATGCAGTGTAATTCTTACTTCCCTTCCTCTTTAGATTGAAAATCAACAGATTTAACTTCTAGTCTAACTTTGCAGATATTTATCACTAACTTAAGACCTTTTGACTGTGTCTAGAGAACTAACAAAATGTTATACATAAATTAACGGTTTAGTTAGAAACATGTAACTTCACAAAAACAGGTCACGTAAGATAAAGTTGATTTTTTTTCTTTTGGTAAAAAATGGCTCAGGGGAGAGTCATTCTAGTTACATTAAAAATGTCTCAAAAATTTAGTCAAATGATTTTCAGTTCTATGTGTAGTTCTAAGGTATTGCAATTATGCATCACAGTTATTTGACACATTTTAAGGTGTTTAGTTACATGTGCATCTCTCAGAACATTTATTCATAAAAATACGTGATACAGATTCTGACCCAAAGTTGACAGGTAACATCGACTCCTTGCCCATTGTTGCTTGGCCTTTATAGTTGCAGCTGAATCTTTGATCCCGGAACCGGAAGCATGTGAAACGACAAATGAGGTAACCTCGACTGATCTCTTCAGAACTTTAAAGGTTAAAGGAAATGCAGTGATGACATTTTGGTATCGCACAAAGCATAAATACCAAACTATTAGCACACCAAAGCTCTCATTGTGTGCAGAGTACTAAAATAATGCCAGTAATTATTTTTTCCCAAGTTGCAGTTGCTTGGCTCCTTGGTCGTCAAAGACAAGGCTAAATACCGGCGTGACAGCATATTGCTCTATGAACTAAATGTTTAAAAAAGAAAAGAAAGACTTTGCCTGGGAACAACTTTAAGGGTAAGCCTTGTAAAGCAATCTAACAGAAAATACAAAAGCCATTAGAAATTTTCATTTCATACCAACAAGAGTGTATCAGAGTAGGACACACTGTTAAACATTTTCCAGATGTATGGTGTCATTGGTACGGTGGCTGGGAGGGGACATGGACATTCTTTTTTAATATCTCGTTCCAACGAGAAAGTAAATCTTTAGAACGAGATATTTTATTTCGTTCTAACGAGATATTATCTCATTTTAACGAGAAACTATCTCCTTAAAACGAGATACTATCTCGTTTGAACGAAATAATATCGCGTTCTAACGAATTAATATCTTGTTTTTCATTGGAACAAGATAGTAAATTTTAATATTGTTAAAAAAAATTTCCATTTTTCTGTGTGCCACTGGGTTACGAAATAAAGATGATATATATATAGTTTTTCGTTGGGACAAAATAGTTTTTCGTTGGGTCAAGATGTTAACTCGTTAGAACGAAATATTATCTCATTGGAACGAGATATTTAAAAAAAGTCCATGTCCCCTCCCAGCCACCGTAGCAATGTGTGCACTGTGCAGCGAGCCAGTTATTTGATTTCCAAGTGAATCAGACACAAATGCTCTTTGATTATTGCTGACTTGCATTACTTTCCTTTATGACTTTCTCCATGTGGATTTGTGAAGCGAAAGTCATGCTGAGGTGAGTGTTGAGAGCTCTTGACCACTTGCAGATGTTTTATGGACACTTGACTGACCGGGGCATTTTGAGATCAGTGGCTTACACTCGCCTGGTCCGATCGCATTGCTCAAGTGATTTGCAGCCGACAGAAAGAACTGGCCCCGTCAGAATTATTCATGGAGCGAGTAATTCAGGTAGACGCCACCAGGAGGCCTTTGATAGATGGCGCTGCGTGGCAGGAAGTGTCGTCTGTTCGTAGGACGGGAAAGAACGTTAAGTGACTCAACGCCACAATTGCTTTATGCGCATTTCTCACAGGCACCCCTGAAGCCAAACTATGTGAATTTCTAGCGGGAGTTCTTAGGCTTTTTTTTTTTAATGTTTTCTTTTTTCTCCATTCCACGGCTGATCTGGGCTTATCGATAGTGGTCCTACGTGATGAAGTGGTGTCGGTCAGGCTGGCAATTGGCTTACGTGAACTTTTTACACTCGAATCAAGAGATCTGTAAGCAGTTCTTTTGCCATCAGTGGAGGCGGTTGAGTTTGGCTGGTCTGTGAAAAACAAAGTTCTGCAGAATGAAATGACAGGTCTTAATTTGATGGTTAGAGTTTGACAACCACTACAGCCACTTCTTACAATTGAAAGGGAACTCAGTTGGTTCTGGGGTAGACCATGGGTAGAACTGTAGCCTATTGTGGCAATACTTGATTTAAAAAAAAAAAAACAAAAAAAAAAAAACCCGAAATCAGGATAATAAACTGTCTTATACATATCTTTTCTGAAATTGATCTAACTGCCTACGGAAATCTTTTGTCTCAGTGCTATTGGGGTACATCTCATTGGTCATACGAGCTGACTAAGCTTTACATGCGAAGAGTGTCCTGGTCAGGAATAGAAAATACAAAATTTACAATTAGCTTGATGGATATCGTTTTCAACATGACACATTGTTTTAATTTTAATTTTTTTTTTTTTAAATAATAATAACATTTTTTCTATCTTACTTAACTTGATTAGTTAAATTTTCTAAAGTTAGTATGTAAATTATTTCTTCTTAATATATTCCTTCTCAATTTTAATGCAGTATAAGTTGCTGGTAAAGGCATATACTCCAAATGGGGGTCAGCCTGCCATGAATGTTCTGATTTCAATAATGGCATGAATGAATCTTGAATGAATCGTAAAGTTGCCTTTTAAGTTTACAGGGTGTGTCTATAAAGAATACAACCAAACGACCATCCTTTATGATTTGCAATGCACAGCTTATTGACTTTGGTGTAACTCTCTAAATTATGGATGTGGTGGGTGGAATAGGGCTTTACGTCCTGTACTTCTGCACCTGATGGGCTAATTAGGACAGGCAGGTACCATGGCAATGAGACGAAGGATGAAACAGCCATCCAACATAGGCTCGACCGGGAATTGAACCCGGGACCCAGTGGTTAGAAGCCCTATACAGTGTGTTACCACTGAGCTAGGGCCCCACCTCTAAATTATGGAAAATCAGTACATTCAGTTTCACACAGGGAGTAGGCTTGGCTCCCCTTCTAGAATCGCTGTAGTAGGGCCGGTTTATTTACACTCCCTGTCGACCAGCTTTATAAAAATTTCAGGTACCTATAACAAACACTGAGTGCATATAAGCTGCCTCTTAAGATAATCAAAGTTTTTGTCAACGAAACTTCTTGCCAATATTGTAAATTGAGACATCGAGACAGTGAGAGCTACAGTTGCGAGCGTTTTAGAATTGCTGAAGTTGTGGGTAAATACCAAGAGGTTTTAATTTTGCTATGTAATCAGTTTTGACACTCATCGAAGTGGTCCTGAAAATGAATGGTCTTACAGGCTGTCAGCATCTTCATAGGCAGATCAGGACAGAGAACACACGGTACCTGTGGCAGGCTGGCAGGATAAACCTTCAAACTTTAATCAAGCAATCTGTGACTAAATCAACACCATATATTGCATTTGCATTGAACTTAAGGAAAGTACATCAAGGTTACTCTGAACAAAGTGCCTATCACAATGCTGTATCTAACGCAGAGTAGATACTGTGCTTTTGATTTATGGAAACCTGGAATTTTATTTTTTGATGTGTTAGAATGACTGTCTGGATTATTGTAAGAACTGCACATGCTATTATATTTTTAAGGTCCTTCCCAAATATGACAGTTGTGTAATGGCCGATGTCGACCCGCTGTCGCATGCCATCTCGATGTGTCTTCAGATTCTGAAGTGTAAATCCATATCAGTTATCTTCTCGATAACTCAAAGCACCACTGTCTGTCAAAATCACAATTTTATAAAACTTCATCAAATGGTTGAAAATCAGCTTATTTGATCATGGCACACTACATATGTGTAAGCTAATGAATCTATCAGGCATTAATTCCAAAAAAAAAAAAAAGATATTGGAAATGCAATCGAAATGGTATCATTACCCGTTGTTGAATATTGTGACGTCATCACTTGGTTTGTTTACATATTGGTTTTTTGAAGGCATGAAAACTTAAATACTAGGTGAAGTTTATTTTTTTTATAGAAAGATAGTGAATCAAGAAAGGCTCTGGATGGTAGGTAATCTGTATTAAGATGACAATGAAGTGAATGCAATAGATTTTAGCAACTGTCATATTGCGTGACAATCCAGCTTCAACGAATACCTTGTAAAATTTACTATGAGATATATTTGTTTCATTCGAGAGTTCTGCATTCATGAATGACTGAGTAGACCGAAAATCACTCATATTCGGTCTATTCAGTCATATTTTGTCTGCCGTGTGACAAATCTTTTGTCTTCTTAAAAGCTTCCGATAGTTTCAATTATTTTGGAAATAAATCCCTAGTGTCCCATCATACCACCCCTCTCGTGTCAAAACTATAAGTTTCAACAAGAGAAAAATAAATTAAAACTAGAAAAAAGATCTTGTCTCTATTAAGGTAGGCCAGTGATCCAGGTGTTGAAGTTGGCAGAAACTCGATCTGGGCAGCTAAGACAACATTTGGCTTCAGCAGCTGTGAAGGGCACCATCGATTGCCCAGTGGCAGGCAAATGAACCCCTTGGGGTTGTTCTAAATAAAAGAAACTTGAAACCATGGAGACCCTGCTGTTGACATCTAAGAACATTCTTGGGTTTAAGAAACATCGTGGCACAAATGGCTCCCCCTCTCGGCAACTGCCTGAATAATGACCCTCACATCAATAACAAATGAGATCGCAATGCCCCCCCCCCCCCCCCAGGTCAATGAAAAGCGGTTGACACGTTTGTATACAAGAAATTCGATCTGGGATTTGAATATTCCTAAAGAGATTAGTAAGTTAGGCTTCTGTCTCAGATGACTTCAATCTTCCTGAGAAGCCAGTCAACTGAGGTGAACTTGCATGTATATTTGTTGCTTCCCACTCTTTGTTCCAATAAAATGTCACGAATAGTAGGAAAGTGAACGTCTTGGTAACAGCCTTACAACTGACAGCAATATTCAAGTGAAATGGAAACAGTGGCAAAAATCCAAATCAATTTCAGGAAAATGCAGATTGTGGCAGTTGTTTTTCCCCAACGTTATTAGTGGTAATTAGGAAAGTTGCTGAAGCCGGTATGAGAGGCCCTGTAATCTGCTGGAGTGGGCTTCTGATTTATAAGGGAAGCTGAGAGAGCAAATCTAGGCGAAACAAAGGCAATTGTGCAAACCAGCTCAAAATTCGGAGGAGGTCTAGACCAAACCATAATCTTTGGCTTACTTGATCGGAAATATCACGTGGCGTATTTCTCTCTACCCAACTATAGTGTATCCATTTGTGTCTCTTCAATTACTGTTTGTGTCTTTATTCAACTTCCATCATGCACAAACAACGTGGCAGTTACAACTGAACAACACAGGAACACCTGCTTTGTCACAGTTACAGCCAATTTCATATACTTGGAAACATGTCTAAAAGAGTTGGAAGTTAAACTCCAGGACTCTTATATTGGTTGAAGGCCAATGAAAGTCTTTTATTCACAATGAAAGTCTTTTATTCACATGACATCCTCTGGATTTTAGCTTCCAAATCCATGGTGAGTCTGGTTTCCAAGTCTATGAATTTGGCTGGGAAGGAATAGCATAATGATTACGCATGATAGTGCAGTTCCCTAAGTCAAATTATTGTTACTAATACATTAGAGAGAGCCAAAATTCCGCAGAAGCTGGCCCATGCCTCTACCACAAGCCTACAGGGTTGGGGCCTAGCTCAGTGGTAGCGTGCTGGGCTTCCAACCACTGTGTTCCGGGTTCCATTCCCGGTCGAGCCTATGTTGGATGGCTGTTTCATCCTCCCTCTCATTGCCATGGTCCCTGTCTGTTCTAATTAGCCCATCAGGTGCAGAAATACAGGACGTAAAGCCCTAATCCACCACCACCACTACCACCAGCCTACCCAGATTTCCGGAAATATGTAATCTTTTCTTTAGCAAAAAGGATTACCACGAAATAACCCACAGCATGGTGTTTTTTATTTATTTATTTTTCTGACAGTGCACAACACTTTAATTAGTTTGATTTCTGGCTAGCCAGAAGCATTTCGTGATGGTACTTAAGTATTTAAACTGGATTCAGTCAAAAATCATGTGACATTTCAATGACGTCATTTCTGTTGCAACTTCTTATGGTCATGTGACAGTCACATGCTACCTTGAGGTCCAGCCATGACAGCTCTTGTCACTGTTACAATGTGGGGCGTAGGTCAATTTATTAGACATTATGTACATGCATTGTATATATGTTGTTTTGTACTATTATTCACAAGCTTCAAGAAAGTTTGATACTGTAAAAGATCTCTGATATAATAATACATTATCCTTCAAAATTAAGAATTTCTTAATATGAATTGTACAATGCGCTCTGGTGGGATTCTTATCTCTGATTAGCTTCTAATGTAATTTGCTCGTTAATTGAGAAGTCAAGGGACACGGACAAGCCATGGTTGCAGTGGGAAGTTAAGCATTATGAGTGATAATAGAGACAGGAAGATGTTACCCATTGGGGAGGCTCATTAAGAAGTGCGCAGGCGGAAGCTTTCTAACAAATTTAACGCGAAAACAGGATTACCTGGCACGCACGGAAATAGTGAAACGGCACAATCCAGAATTAAGCAAACTTCCTAAAACTGAAACCAGAACAACTCGAATTGTTCGATTCTTGTGTAAGGAATCTTGATGCTGTCAGATAATATTCCATACATAAGCAAGTACGCGCACATCAGAAACAAGGCTCGCCCTTGAAAGTCCTGGGCCTCCTCTTGGCAAGGGTGGTGACCTCTAACCTATCCAAGCAAGCATGGCCCTCATTCATGTCCGAGTTTGCAGAATGAGGGCCATGCAGCTGTCTTTATATTTTTTCATTGGATTATATGTGCACATGATTTCAAAGCCTTCCTACCTACCTAAATCTATTTTATACCGAAAAATAATGAGTGCACACAATATAACCAATATTGGCATGCTGTTATTTTTCCAAAAGCATCATTTTCATGTAGTGAATTGGCAATTTCAACTTCTGCTTCTTAAAATTTGTTAAATTTTGTCACTGACTTAGTCATTGCTGATAAAACCTAATTACTCATTTTCAATAATGTCCAGACAATATATATTCAACCTGTTGCAAAATACCGCGAAAAGTGACAACACTGCTGTTAGGCTACCTCTAACCCCAGTGGCCAACACAAAGCTCTGGCGCAATGCACATTTTACAGCTATGCCTGTCTAGCTATCCCATACCTTGCATAGACCTTGATGACCTTACGAGTTAACACATCATTGAATATAACTCACTAACACTAATGCTCATCCCATGCTCTTTAGCACAGATCATGTACTTCTGCTATGTTCTAATGGTACTTTCTTCATTGCATGTCGTGTCTTGTAACAAAGAGTGCATAACAACACTCACAGTTATTGCTCCTAGTCACTCTGTCTTGGACTTGCAATCATCTGCTGGACACGCCCTTTGATGGTCGAAGCATTTGCTTTCTTGGTGGTTGACCAGTGTCTCTCCCAGTGTCAGATGGACTGCTCCTCCAAGTACACCCCATCAGTGTGATGGATGCTCCGTTTTAAGGAGATGAGGGGATGAGACTAAAATTACTTGAGCTTTGGATGAGAACCTGGGATGGTGTGCTCCGTATTAGGCAAATATCACTGTTATGCAAAGGATGAAAAATTATTTACAACTGAGAAAACGATTCAATCCAAGCAAATGATGAGGCAAGTAAAAGACCCCACCCTTGAGGTAAATGTGTAAGGTGGTGGACTACAAGCCTTATATATTATTATTAGCTGACTATTTAAGCTTCAGATCTGGTGGCATTGAGATATATTATGTATATTATGTAAAAAGATTTACAAATGATTCAAAAGCATGAGTGTGATTCACTCATACATGGCCAAATGTGCCACGTGCGTTTTCCATGAGAAGGATAACTGCATGGAAAACGCACATGGCATATTTGGCCATGTATACAAGGCAGTCGATTCACCATTGAGCAAATATTTTGCCATTATGCAAATCATTTACCATCAGGCACTGATTTTCCACCACACAGAAGGCATAAGATATGTCGTTCCCTGATAGCATTCAAAATCAGGCCAGTGGCGTTTCTATATCGGCTGTCGTTGGTAGAACATCGTTCCAACATCGCCGACATCGCGCCGACATTGATACGATTTGGAATGCTATCTGGATATTGTAGGGTGGGTGGGGGCCTAGCTCAGTAGCGCACTGGGCTTCCAACCACTGGGTCCTGGGTTCAATTCCCGGTCGCGCCTATGTTGGATGGTTGTTTCATCCTTCGTCAATGCCATGGTCCCTACCTGTCCTAATTAGCCCATCAGGTGCAGAAATACAGGACGTAAAGCCCTAATCTATACCATCATCACATCTGGGTATTGTAAATGATTCAAGCAAATGCAAGCAATTCTCCCTCAGCCAAGTGATCCACCATTGTGCAAGTAATGCACAAGAGAAAGCAAGTGTCATGCAAATTCCTAATGCAATGTAATTCAAGGGTGTGGTAAGAGGTGTCTGGTGAGTCATAAGGAGTTGTTCTAAGCTCTGCCACCTGTTTGTTGCAATCTCAATTCAATGGAAGAAGATTGTAAATAAAAGGAGAGAGGTTCACTCAGATAACTTTGCAAGTAGCGACTTCACATTTGTATTTTGAGTTCTTGTCACCCATGTGTAGATGCTGTTTTGTTGAAAAAGCGAATTATTGCCAATCATTGGCCTGTTAAGACTGTGTGCAAAATAGATGTAAAATTTCATTTCCAGTTCTTACATTGACTTTGAAATAACATTGGTAAAATGTGATATGTTTGAAGTTCTGAAATTTGTCTGCACTTCTTTGCATTTTGCAGTAAGTAAGTTACAGTAAGGACACTTAGCAACATTGGAAGCTGTCATTTCTCTAAAATTAATAAGTGGGGGTGGGTTTATGAAGGCTTTACATCCTGTATTTCTGCACCTGTCAGGCTAATTAGGACAGGCAGGGACCATGGCAATGAAATGGAGGATGAAACAGCCATCCAACTTAGGCTCGACCAGGAAATGAACCTGGGATCCCGTAGTTGGGAGCCCAGTGCGCTACCACTGAGCTAGGCCCCCATCCCTAAATTTAATAAGTAAATAAACAGACAAGTTGGTGGAAGACATGGACAACTTGGCAATTACACAAGCAACAAGGCCGATCGTCCATCAGACTTTGGCTTGCAAAATTGAGAAAATGATTTACTTGTATGAATTACTGCATCTAGAGCTGATAACTGATAAGCCAAACAAGTCACAATCGCTTGCTCTGAAATTTGGACTGATTCTGTCACAGCATGTTGCCTACGATGTAGTCAACACAAGATTACTTTTGCAAAACTGCAATTTAGTACGAGCAATAAGTTATGTATATATATATATATAAATTATGTTTAGAAATAGGTAAGTGGGAATTCTGAATAAAAAATGTAATGTCTAAATGATAAATATTTTTCTCTGTTTTACAATTACGAATTAAGTCAGCCCAAGCTTACTTTTGCAAGAACTGCAATTTAGTAATTGCAATCTGGACTTTTAGAGCAATAGGTTATATATATATATAAATTATATTTAGAAATAGGTTAGAAGGATTTCTGAAAAACAAATATAAAATATCTAAATGATAAGCATTTTTTCTCTGTCTTGTACGAATTAAGACTATTTATTATTAAGTTGCCATTACTGAATAACTCTTTCTTAAAATGATTGCAGTAAATCAAAGACGTTTAAATTTTCACAAGAAGGTTTTAATATCAGTTATGGTTATAATTGCAAATGGAAGCCTATCTTTTTGACTACACGTTTTTTCTCTTCTATCAAGCACCAGCTTAAAATCATGCTCCAATTCCAGGCAGATTTATTCCTGGCGCCTGGTTAGCATCTTGTTTTTAATCACATAATAACGAACATTAAGCTTGCCTCCACAATGCCATTTTCAACAGGGCTTTGTTTTTATGGGCCAACCAATCAAGTAATTCCAATTAGCCCGACATGTTATGGTAATCATGTCTGCAGTCCTTGCCTTAAATGTGTTAGTGTTTTAATGGCCTAGTTATCTCACAGAGGTTACATGTCTTTTGAAAGAGACTGTGAATCTGGCTTTTTATAAGACCCTTCCAATTGTTGTGTAACCGTTTCTGAAAAGGCAGTCAAATCAACTATTGCATGATAATATTGCAATTGAAAAAGTCTTTCACTTTCTATGATGAGTTTATTGTTTTTAGATTTATTTATTTATTGAACATATTTACACAGGGTGTATACAAGCAGTTAAACAGTTTTTCATGTGGACCCTGTTAAGAACATCAATATAAATATAAAAATAAAAAGATAAAACTAAAATAAGCAAAATAATATAAAAGCATAAGATTTACATTAAAATATAAAATTTAAGTGCTTATATCATTGCAACTCAGTCATGCATGAATATTATAATTCCATTCATGGATTAATGAATGCTATGAAGTATGATTTCATAAAATTCATATGCTAGATAGGTAGATAGATAGATATGGGAAGTGCAGCCCTCTAAGGCAAGTTCTTGCCGCCATGCTAGAAATACACAAGATTATCGAATTGCCAAAATGGATGGTGTAATTTCAGACCACAAAAATCGTTCAACACTTTATAAATATATGCCAAATACTTTTCAGAAATGTTATATCATGATCAATATTTGTAAATATTTTTGTAATTTTTTAATCTAATATTGATATTGTAATCAGTACTTGTGATTTGATCTGTAATTTATCCTCTATCCTCTATCCTTTATGTTTATATACTTATATATATTATTTCACTTTAACACTGCATGTCTAAGAGCAGGACTCTGCCCAGAAAACATCAAACTATGGCAACTGGGACCTTGAACGTTAAGCTATGTATATCATACTTCTGTAGGTGTAGTTTTAGATAGACTTAGTGGGTAGAGTTCTAGATATATGTGACATATGTATCTTTTCTGATATGAAAAAGTGTCAATAAAAGCTATATATATATATATATATATATATATATATATATATATATATATATAATATGAATACAGTAATAGGTCATTTTAACTATCTCATGTTGCAAAAAAAGTAACGTAGTAAGAGGACAGAAATTGCAAAGCATTTTGTTGGGAGATTCAGATTCGTTTCAGCTAATACCAATGCTGCAGAAAAAAAAAACAGAAATGCTTTTAAATTGTGAAGATTAAAATGAAAACGACATTCTTTATTTTGAGGTAATCCCTCCTGGCAACGAAACGGCATGGTGTTGTCATGCAATTTTCAGATTTTCCAATTTGATATGAACATAGTAAATCCATATCTTTTTGATGTGGTTCATTTCCCCTTGTGTAATTTAAGTGCTGAATTTGCATTTTCATGTTAGGTGTTGATTCTGTTGACATATTATCATGAAGCTATATATAGGTATCTATATGAAAATTGACTGTTACAGTAAATGTTTTGTTTCATGAGTCATGACTTTACACAGTGCCCCTTGGCATTTGTGTTCATGGATCTAATTTCATCCATGTGCACTGGGCGGATCCCGCCCTGACTCTACGGGGGGGGGGGGGGAGGCTCCACGGGGGGGGGGGAGGCTCCACGGGGGGGGGGGGGGGGGCAAATGGCCAAAATCATGACTGAAAGATGTCTCCTTGTCAGTCATTTCATAGGTCACGATTAGACATTAAGACATATATGAGGGGGCCAATGCCCCAGTGCCCCCCCTGGACCCCCCTGGATCCGCCAGGGTCCATGTGCATGTATATATGCACATTAAGAAATATAAGGTCATGGACCTGATAGATTATTTTGGAAGGCACATATGTTACAAGTAATTGGATATCCCTGTTGCATGCAGACATGTTTTCTGTTTTCGCATATAAATATGTATTGCTAATGGCAGTGATTGCAGAGCAAGGTATCCACGATACAAGTATATTCCTGGGCATTAACTTGAATTATATTTTCTTGTGATCAATGTTTGGACTTAGTGTATAGCTGTAGATTGGGTTAGTCTCAGTTCTATACCATAAAGTTGAAGGCTGCTAAAAGTTAATATTTTGCCATGATACCAGGTATTCGTAATCATATATCTTAAATGACGCAATTTAAGGAGGCAGTTATCAAGTGCAATATTTAGGGTGAAAGTTAAGTGGAGCAAGTTCAATTGTTTCTTGACATTCAAAAGTTTGTATGATAATTTTAGAATAGCTTATTTTGTCCAAAATGATGCATGGTTAATTTGGAATAGATTTATATTCAGTCAGAATTTAATGATGTTGACATTGCCGGCATATGCAACCAAACCAACATATTTTATGATGCATACGACATTGATTGATCATAGGAAATGAATATCTCCCAGGTAATTTGAAAACAGTCCAGTTAAATGAATTTATGTGGCTGGGAATGTGATAAATTCATCATTCGGATAATTGAAACGGTTACTTTATTATAATGATTTTATGAAGCTAGTTAAACATTTTATAATAATTTTATTTTCATTACGTTGTTTACGCAATTAAAATCACTGTGCTCTTCAAATGCATTTGTAAGTTGTATGGCCCCGCTCATAAGTTTTATTACTAACGAATATTGTAATGAATTATAAGACTACCCAATTAATCTTTTAATACAGATTTTTTGGTCTTTTTTTAGGGAAGCATAACTATATAAATAATTGAATAAATAAAATTGATTATTTGATTGATATTTGATCAATGAGTAAACAGTTTATTTCTTTTTTTATGCCTTCTTTTAGAAAATTACATTGTACCTAAAACCCCATATATCAAGGTTTTGGCTACAAGAAAACGTATCTTATTTGTTCGAACACTGTATTAGCAGTATACTTTACAGAACAGCTCTATAGTGCTTGCTTCAGTAGTGACTTGCTGCCATTATGCTGTTTATACATGACTGTCTGTGAAAATATGGCGGTGGTGACCTCTTTCAGTAACCTTGAACTTAAGAAAAATATCAGTGAACGAAGCAAGGCCCTGGGAACTGGGTCACTAATTAAGGCCAGCATGTTTACCCTTCTTTGCACTTGAGCAGGCGTTTGTAGGACCTATAGTTACATCATACACATGGATAGACTAGGCTACTTGGTATAGATATATCTTTTTGGTAACCTTTTTTTTTTTTTTTGGTTCCATGAAACTAAGGTCATTCTCGTGGATCAATTGCACAACAAGGGAGTAAACAATGTGGGTTGCTAAGTCCACAAGTGGGAATATGGCCCATTAAATAGTGCAGTTTACGCTTGACATCAACCCAGATATGAGCTGGGGGCGATTTTCGCCATTTATGCCCTAATTACACGGGCACATGTGCAATCATGAACAAGGATGTTGTCATAACGACACTAGCATAAAGTCCACGAATGGCCTCTCTTATGGCAAGATGAACCATAGCACTTGAGCCGAGTATGCTTCCAAGCGGATGCATGGTTTTTTATGGTGGCCGCACACGATAGAGAGGTGGTGGTGGTGGTGGTGAATTAGGGCTTTAAGTCCTGTATTTCTACACCTGATGGGCTAATTAGGACAGGTAGGGATTATGGCAATGAGACAAAGGATGAAACAGCCATCCAACATAGGCTCGACCGGGAATTGAACCTGGGACCGAGTGGTTGGAAGCCCAGCGCGCTACCACTGAGCTAGGCCCCGCCCACCCCACATGACAGAGAGGAACAATGGTTTTAGTTTAATGTAATAGTCCATTTGCACTGGGATATGCTCGTCTAATGGTGTTACAAGCAATGTGAACCTTATAATAGAATAGAATAATCTGGGCACAATGAATGATACCGTTCACTGACAAGTACATGTACAAAATCCTGTCACTGTGTAATATTTTTTATGATATCTGATATGAAATTGAAGTTTGATCAAACAAAAAACTGCATGCATAGATGCATTATGCTTTTTCACCTTATGTACGCTGTTTCCAGCAGCTGTTCAGTTGTGTCAGTGTCTTAAAAAGCAAATTTCATAGACTTCAATTCCAGACGATGTCATTTGAATTCACTCCCATTGGCAAAGACAGTCTCTTAACCAATAAAAGTACTTCATTGAGAGGCTGAGACTGAATTTATTGGCCATAGTAAAATAACGGAACTGTCTTTTGCAGAATGAAAAGACTGCAACTGCATACAGTGCATATAATCATTACTAGTGTCTGGTTCTGCAGTTAAGTTTGGCATGGCTCGTCTGGTTCCACATGTTGAAGTATACATGCAAAGGATGGGTCACATCTTTAAATATCTTAAAAGCAAGATGATGAAATGTTGACATGTATACTGAAGATGGATCGCAGATTCCGGTGGAATTAGGTTTCCAAGTTTATGAAATCGGCTGTAATTTTACAAATAGAGATTTTATTATCTTGGGCCCTCATTAGGTGACATCATCATAAATGTGCACGGCACACTGGGTTATATAATACACCTTCCGCTTATTCAGAACCCCTCCATTATTCCGCACACTCTTCAATGACCTTACAAATTCAGATTCAGTCATTTTATTTCACATTCATATTATAAATTTTATTTTCGAAACATTTTGTACATAATGTGAGGAGACCCTACTAAGAAGGTATCCCTTTGCTATCGTGGGGCCACCAGTTGACAGATGACCTCTCAAGGTCATTTCCCTACTCTTCTGCCCTCTGGGGGTCATTTGGGTAACTGGGTGGCGGATATTGAGGTTGTGCAAGCAATGAATTAGCTGTCCATAGGAACATGTTGCTATGAAAGGACACGCCAAGGTGCCATAATTGAAGAATGGCGTGATGCTACCTGAGTCCTTAATGCTACATTCAATTTCTGATGTCTATGCTTAAGTCTCTGTGTTTAATGCATGTGTTTAGGACCAGTTTTTAGTGATTCTCAAAGACATTACAAGAACTACGTGACCATTGTTTGCCGTTGTAAGGGCCTCAGCTGCAGTAGGAAGTTTATCTTGGATGGAGTGGATCAAATGAGAGCAATACCTGCCACATTAACGCAGAAAAATGAGTTGTAACCTTGGCAGTTTGATTTCTGCTGCGTCAGACATGGGTGTCCTGGCACTGTTCCACCTCTCCCTTCATTTGCAGGCATTAAATTGTGGGTTGTGTCCTTAACAAATGGGTGTGTGTGTGATGGCTTACTGTGTAGTGAATCCACAAGGTCCACCTGTACTCTTTGTTCTATGTTCACCATGTACTATACACATGCACTATATGCATCACACATTTAAAGATGAGATGAAAGACTGACCATCATTATTATTAATAATACTGCATGGATGGATTTGCTTTTTTGCCTGAATACTTCTTGATTTTGGGAAAACACATGTAATTTAATCACCCAGTTTCTGCTTTCACTATTTAACACAATGATAAATACCCACCATCTCGTTTAATGGCACTTTGCATTTAGTCAATACAATGATATCACCATGATATCCCAAAGCATGAAGTATACAATTAGTTTAATTAAAAACGGCCTGTCAAATCCTAACAGTGCTGTCTGGCTATAGCTGGCTACTCAAAGCAGGATCTAAAAGTAAATATTTATGATGTATTCGATATAGATACTCCATAGTAATGGGTGCTGAATTTTTTAACTACAGCTAGTTTCATTAAAAACGGCTTGTCAAATTGAACCTAGACAAAGCTAGACAACTTCTGTTATACGATGCTATCTGCCACTAACTGTTGGCTATTAAAACCCGGATCTAAAAGTACATATTTATGATATATTAGATACATTGCTTACATTTGCCAAAGTTTATATTTTTTCGGTAAGCCTATTATAAGCTAGGAGTAGGCAGAAGCGGCTGGCTTTGGCCAGTTAAAGCTACAGCCAGGAATAGGTTGCAACAGCTGTATAGAGTCGACCCTATTTTAATGAAACTAATTCTGTGTGTATCTGCCACAGCTGATCAAATAAACTGTTCAACTTCACCTGAGCACTGTTGAAACACGATGAAACATCAGCCTAAGTGTTGCAGTTAAAGCTCCACTGTCTGTCATAATGACCATTTTCTAAAATTTCATCAAATGATTGAAAATCACCTTATTTGATCAAGGCACCCTACATATTATGTATAAGCTAATAAATCTATCAGGCATTAATTACAAAAAATTAATCATACGTTGAAAGAAATCAAGACCAAAACATTGGAAATACAATGGAAATTGCATCATCACCCATTGTTGAGTATTCTTACGTCATCACTTGTTGGATTCTTGTGTAAGGAATCTTGATGCTGTCAGATAATATTCCATACATAAGCAAGTATGCGCACATCAGAAATACAAGGCTCGCCCTTGAAAGTCCTGGGCCTCCTCCTCTTGGCAAGGGTGGTGACCTCTAACCTATCCAAGCAAGCATGGCCCTCATTCACGTCCGAGTTCGCAGAATGAGGGCCATGCAGCTGTCATTATATTTTTTCATTGGATTATATGTGCACACGATTTCAAAGCCTTCCTACCTACCTAAATCAATTTTATACCGAAAAATAATGAGTGCACACAATATAACCAATATTGGCATGCTGTTATTTTTCCAAAAGCATCATTTTCATGCAGTGAATTGGCAATTTCAACTTCTGCTTCTTAAAATTTGTTAAATTTTGTCACTGACTTAGTCACTACTGATAAAACCTAATTACTCATTTTCAATAATGTGAAATGGTGATAGTCAGCACATGCACTTATACTGTCCAGACAATATTTATTCAACCTGTTGCAAAATACCGCGAAAAGTGACAACGCTGCTGTTAGGCTACCTCTAACCCCAGTGGCTAACACAAAGCTCTGGCGCAATGCACATTTTACAGTTATGCCTGTCTAGCTATCCCATACCTTGCATAGACCTTGATGACCTTACGAGTTAACACATCATTGAATATAACTCACTAACACTAATGCTCATCCCATGCTGGTTCATTTCCCCTTGTGTAATTTAAGTGCTGAAGTTGCATTTTCATGTTGGGTGTTGATTCTGTTGACATATTATCATGAAGCTATATACAGGTATCTATATGAAAATTGACTGTTACAGTAAATGTTTTGTTTCATGAGTCATGACTTTACAGTGTCCTTGGCATTTGTGTTCATGGATGCACCCAATTTCATCCATGTGCACTGGCGGATCCCGCCCTGACTCTACGGGGGGGGGGGGGGGGGGGGGCAAATGGCCAAAATCATGACTGAAAGATGTCCTTGTCAGTCATTTCATAGGTCACGATTAGACATTAAGACATATATGAGGGGGCCAATTCCCCAGTGCCCCCCCAAGGCCCCCCCTGGATCCGCCAGGGTCCATGTGCATGTATATATGCGCATTAAGAAATATAAGGTCATCGACCTGATAGATTATTTTGGAAGGCACATATGTTACAAGTAATTGGATATCCCTGTTGCATGCAGACATGTTTTCTGTTTTCGCATATAAATATGTATTGCTGATGGCAGTGAATGCAGAGCAAGGTATCCACGATACAAGTATATTCCTGGGCATTAACTTGAATTATAAAGTTGAAGGCTGCTAAAAGTTAATATTTTGCCATGATACCAGGTATTCGTAATCATATATCTTAAATGACACAATTTAAGGAGGCAATTATCAAGTGCAATATTTAAGGTGGAAGTTACGTGGAGCAAGTTCAATTGTTTCTTGACACTCAAAAGTTTGTATGATAATTTTAGATTAGCTTATTTTGTCCAAAATGATGCATGGTTAATTTGGAATAGATTTATATTCAGTCAGAATTTAATGATGTTGACATTGCCGGCATATGCAACAAAACCAACATATTTTATGATGCATACGAAATTGATTGATCATAGGAAATGAATATCTCCCAGGTAATTTGAAAATTGTCCAGTCAAATGAATTTAAGTGGCTGGGAATGTGATAAATTCATCATTCGGATAATTTAAACGGTTACTTTATTATGATTTTATGATAATAATTTTATTTTCAGTACGTTGTTTACGCAATTAAAATCACTGTGCTCTTCAAATGCTTTTGTAAGTTATATGGCCCCGCACATAAGTTTTATTACTAACGAATATTGTAATGTATTATAAGACTACCCAATTAATATTTTAGTACAGATTTTTTGGTCTTTTTTTTAGAGAAGCATAACTATATGAATAATTGAATAAATAAAATTGATTATTTGATTGATATTTGATCAATGAGTAAACATTTTATTTCTTTTTTTATTAGAAAATTACATTGCACATAAAACCCCATATATCACTGTTATTTGTTCGTAGTGATTTGCTGCCATTATGCTTTATATTCATGACTGTCTGTGAAAATATGGCGGTGGTGACTAGGACTGAAACGGTTACTCGGGTAACCGGTCACGGTTAGGTTAATGTCATTATTCGGTTAGAAATTCTTTAACCGATTACATTCCCTATTTTGCTGAATGTCAACCACATGGCCACATCAACACTCGGCAATTATTTGCAGTGCACTGTTAAAGACATTACATGAACACAAAAATGTGAGAAAACCCAAAACAGTAGCTAACAGTCTGGCAAATGCAAGTGACCCTTTTCCTATTTATCTTTTAGCCTTCTTTAATGTAACAGCCTTTTAAATTCTGACTTTCTCTTACATGTAGGGCATTGTAGGCCATCATATAACCCGTCTTATTGCCATTGATAATTTTTTATAGACTTTCATATGAGTGATGTTTAGACTATTTAAAATGTTTTAATTATTTTTCCTTACAAACCATTGTAAAATGACTAAAATCCTTGAGTAAGTTTAGATAATATAAACTTGAAACACGGAGTGTTATCGGTTGTCACTCTTGTGACATGTGTCGACAATTTATGATCAAAGTGTTGACACTTGGGGCCAGTTTGGGGGGTTAGTCTGGCTGCTGCAGTTGCTGCAACCTCTCTTAGATGCAGACCTTCGGGTAACCGGTTACGGGTCGGTTAATGGGTGTCAGGTATTCGGTTAGAAAAAATTGTAACCGTTTCAGCCCTAGTGGTGACCTCCTTCAGTAACCTTGAACTTAGAAATATATCAGTGAATGAAGCAAGGCTTTGGGAACTGGGTCACTAATTAAGGCCAGCATGTTTACCCTTCTTTGCACTTACATCATACACATGGATAGACTAGGCTAATTGGTATAGATATCTTTTTGGTAACCTTTTTTTTTTTTGTTCCATGAAACTGAGCTCATTTTCGTGGATCAATTACACAACAAGGGAGTATAACAATGTGGGTGAGTCCACAAGTGGCAATATGGCCCAATAAATAGTGCAATTTATGCTTGACATCAAACCAGATATGAGCCGGGGCGATTTCCACCATTAATCCCCCAATTACACGGGCACATGTGCAATCACGAACAAGGATGTTGTCATAACGACACTAACATAAACTCCACGAATGGCCTCTCTAATGGCAAGATGAACCATAGCACTTGAGCCGAGTATGCTTCCAAGCGGATGCATGGTTTTTTATGGTGGCCGCACACGATAGAGAGGAGGTGGTGGTGGATTAGGGCTTTATGTCCTTTATTTCTGCACCTGATGGGCTAATTAGGACAGGTAGGGACCATGGCAATGAGACGAAAGATGAAACATCCAACATAGGCTTGACTGGGAATTGAACCCGGGACCCAGTGGTTGAAAGCCCAGCGCGCTACCACTGAGCTAGGGCCCGCCCACCCCACACGACAGAGAGGAACAATGGTTTTAGTTTAATGTGATGGTCCATTTGCACTGGGGTATGCTCGTCTAATGGTGTTACAAGCAACGTGAACCTTATAATAGAATAGAATAATCTGGGCACAATGAATGATACCGTTCACTGACAGGTAAATGTACAAAATCCTGTCACTGTGCAATATTTTGTATGATGGGTATCTGATATGAAATTGAAGTTTTATCACACAAAAAACTGCATGCATAAATGCATTATGCTTTTTCACCTTATGCACGCTCTTTCCAGCAGCTGTTTCAATTGTGTCAGTGTTTTAAAAAGCAAATTTCATAGACTTCAATTCCAAAAACGACCTCATGTGAATTCACTCCCATCTGCAAAAACAGTCCCTTAACCAATAAGAGTTCATTGAGAGACTGAGACTGAATTTATTGGCCATAGTAAAGCAACGGAACTGTCTTTTGCAGAATGAAAAGACTGCAACTGCATACAGTGCATATAATCATTACTTGTGTCTGGTTCTGCAGTTAAGTTCGGCATGGCTAGTCTGGTTCCACATGTTGAAGTAAACATGCAAAGGATGGGTCACATCTTTAAACATCTTAAAAGCGAGATGATGACATGTTGACATATATACTGAAGATGGATCGCAGATTCCGGTGGAATTAGGTTTCCAAGTTTATGAAATCGGCTGTAATTTTACAAATAGAGATGTTATTATCTTGGGCCCTCATTTGGTGACATCATCATAAATGTGCACGGCACACTGGGTTATATAATACACCTTCCGCTTATTCAGAACCCCTCCATTATTCCGCACGCTCTTCAATGACCTTACAGATTCAGATTCAGATTCATTCATTTCATTTCACATTCATAAAACATATATTATACATTTAATTTTTGAAACATTTTGTACATAATGTGAGGAGACCCCACTAAGAAGGTATCCCTTCGCTAGCGTAGGGCCACCAGTTGACAGATGACCTCTCAAGGTCATTGCCCTACTCTTCTGCCCTCTGGGGGTCATTTGGGTAACTGGGTGGCGGATATTGAGGTTGTGCAAGCAATGAATTAGCTGTCCATAGGAACATGTTGCTATGAAAGGACACGCCAAGGTGCCATAATTGAAGAATGGCGTGCTGCTACCTGAGTCCTTAATGCTACTTTCAATTTCTGGTGTCTGTGCTTCAGTCTCTGCGTTTAATGCATGTGTTTAGGACCAGTTTTTAGTGCTTCTCAAAGACATTACAGGAACTACGTGACCGTTGTTTGCCTTTGTGAGGGCCTCAGCTGCAGTAGGAAGTTTATCTTGGATGGATTGGATCAAATGAGAACAATACGTGCCTCATTAACGCAGAGAAATGAGTTGTAACCTTTGGCAGTTTGATTTCTGCTGCGTCAGACATGGGTGTCCTGGCACTGTTCCACCTCTCCCTTTATTTGCATGCATTAAATTGTGGGTTGTGTCCTTAACAAATGAGGTGTGTGTGTGATGGCCCACTGTATAGTGCATCGACAAGATCCACCTGTACTCTTTGTTCTATGTTCACCATGCACTATACACATGCACTATATGCATCACACATTTAAAGATGAGATGAAAGACTGACCACCATGAATAAATACCATTGGTCATTTTGACGACTGTTTATTAATAATACTGCATGCATTAATGAATTTGCTTTTTTGCCTGAATACTTCTTGATTTTGGGAAAAAACATGTAATTTAATCACCCAGTTTCCGCTTTCACTGTTTAACGCAATGATAAATACCCACCATCTCGTTTAAATGGCACTTTGCATTTAGTCAATACAATATCACCATGATATCCCCAAGCATGAAGTATACAGTTAGTTTAATTAAAAACGGCCTGTCAAATTGAACCTAGGCAAAGCTAGACAACTTCTGCTACATGATGCTACCTGCCACTTAACAGTGCTGTCTGGCTATAGCTGGCTACTCAAAGTGGGATCTAAAAGTAAATATTTATGATGTATTCGATATATATACTCCATAGTAATGGGTGCTGAGTTTTTTTAACTACAGTTAGTTTCATTAAAAACGGCCTGTCAAATTGAACCTAGACAAAGCTACATAACTTGTTATACAATGCTACCTGCCACTAACTGTTGGCTATTAAAACCCGGTTCTAAAAGTACATATTTATGATATATTAGATACATTGCTTACATTTGCCAAAGTTTATATTTTTTCGATAAGCCTATTATAAGCTAGGAGTAGGCAGAAGCGGCTGGCTATGGCCAGCTTTAGCTACAGCCAGGAATAGGTTGCAACAGCTGTATAGAGTCAACCCTATTTTAATGAAACTAATTCTGTGTGTATCTGCCACAGCTGATCAAATAAACTGTTCAACTTCACCTGAGCGCTGTTGAAACACGATGAAACATCAGCCTAAATGTTGCAGATAAAGCTCCACTGTCTGTCAAAATGACCATTCTAAAACTTCATCAAATGATTGAAAATCACCTTGTTTGATCAAGGCACACTACATATATGTAAGCTAATAAATCTATCAGGCATTAATTACAAAAAATTAATGATACATTGAAAGAAATCGAGACCATAACATTGGAAATACAATGGGGGTTTACCATTTTTTAAAATCCTTTCATCAAACTACACAAGTTGACAACACCGGTGGATATAAGATAACAATGACTGAAATTAATATCTGGGGATATAAGATAACAATGACTAAAATTATTATCTGGGGATATAAGATAACAATGACTAAAATTAATATCTGAGGATATAAGATAACAATGACTAAAATTAATATCTAGGGATATAAGATAACAATGACTAAAATTAATATCTGGGGATATAAGATAACAATGACTAAAATTAATATCTGGGGATATAAGATAACAATGACTAAAATTAATATCTGGGGATATAAGATAACAATGACTGAAATTAATATCTAGGGATATAAGATAAAAATGACTAAAATTTATATATGGGGATATATTAAGATAACAATGACTGAAATTAATATCTGAGGATATAAGATAATAATGACTGAAATTGATATCTGGGGATATAAGATAACAATGACTGAAATTAATATCTAGGGATATAAGATAACAATGACTAAAATTAATATCTGGGGATATAAGATAACAATGACTAAAATTAATATCTGGGGATATAAGATAACAATGACTAAAATTAATATCTGGGGATATAAGATAACAATGACTGAAATTAATATCTAGGGATATAAGATGACAATGACTAAAATTTATATCTGGGGATATAAGATAACAATGACTGAAATTAATATCTGGGGATATAAGATAACAATGACTGAAATTAATATCTGGGGATATAAGATAACAATGACTGAAATTAATATCTAGGGATATAAGATAAAAATGACTAAAATTTATATATGGGGATATATTAAGATAACAATGACTGAAATTAATATCTGAGGATATAAGATAATAATGACTGAAATTGATATCTGGGGATATAAGATAACAATGACTGAAATTAATATCTAGGGATATAAGATAACAATGACTAAAATTAATATCTGGGGATATAAGATAACAATGACTAAAATTAATATCTGGGGATATAAGATAACAATGACTAAAATTAATATCTGGGGATATAAGATAACAATGACTGAAATTAATATCTGAGGATATAAGATAATAATGACTGAAATTGATATCTGGGGATATAAGATAACAATGACTGAAATTAATATCTGGGGATATAAGATAACAATGACTGAAATTAATATCTGTAACTGTACATGGCCAAAGGTGCTACGTGCGTTTTCCATGCACTTGGATAAATGCATGGAAAATGCATGGTTTTCACCTTATTTTAATAAGGCAAAAACCAGGCGTTTTCCAGCATTTATCCTTCTCATGGAAAACGCACGTGGCACATTTGGCCATGTATCTATCAACTTAAAATGTGCTGCAGGATAGTACATTCACTCAGAATGGATAAGTGAAGAGATGTTCTGGGATATAACATAAGCTTTATTCCAAGTTCGCAATCTTGATGTTTACCATTCAGGAAAAGCATTATCCACTTTCCTGCCAAAGTATGAAGTACACTTGTGGATTATACTCACATCAGTAGCTCCAGGAATAAAAGACTAAAGGCCCGTCAAGACCATTGTATGCAAATCACTCAACACTGGATGCAGCAGCTTATTTCATGTCTTATATGTGAGCTTACCATGCAGGAGCAGATGTGGACCCTTTCAGTCCCGTTTCCAAAAATAAAAGGGCGTTTGATTGAGGCTATTTGCATTTTGAAGGCTATAATATGGCATAGGAGCCGCAGTGGCGTTTCTGGCGGAGATTGGTTTATAACTCAATTTGAGCAGGAAAAGTTTGTCACCTGGTAAGAAAGACCTGCACAGTCTGAGGGCCATTTATGCCGTAAAGGATGGAGTCGTGTTGAGTTTCATGTCATGGCTGCAGTCCACGGCCGGACCTTAGATCAGTGTCTATGATGTCAATCAGCCAGTTTCTTCCAGCTACTTGAAGCTAGTTTCCACTTCTTTTGGTGTGACATCCAGTTGCCATAGTCCAGAATGGCAGTATATTGGCCTAGTGGTTAGCATACTATAGCCTTCCATGACAGTGATGCTGGATGCAAGGACCTCACATCAATGTGAGAAAGTAATAGTTTCATTTTGCATGGGTTCGAACTTCGCGCTCTGTCCCTCCCAGATAGCATTCCAAATCGGGCAAGCCTCGTTTCTACATCGTTTTGACGACGTCAATACGATTTAAAATTCTATCTAGGCTGCTGCTTTTTGTTTATGGGCCACAATTTAATCCCCATGTTACAGCTCCATTTCTCAGTGGTTTCGTGTGGTAAGAGATTAATGAGATATAGATACTCCATAATAATGGGTGCTGAATTTTTTAACTCAGTGATTTTGTGTGGTAAGAGAAGGACTATGTAATGTTTAATGAGATATAGATACTCCGTAGTAATGGGTGCTGAATTTTTTAACTCAGTGATTTTGTGTGGTAAGAGAAGGACTATGTAATGTTTAATGAGATATAGATACTCCATAGTAATGGGTGCTGAATTTTTTAACTACAGTTAGTTTCATTAAAAACAGCCTGTCAAATTGAACCTAGACAAAGCCAGACAACTTCTGTTATACGATGCTACCTGCCACTAAACGAAACTGTTGGCTATTAAAACCCGGATCTAAAAGTACAGATTTATGATATATTAGATAAATTGCTTACATTTGCCAAGGTTTATATTTTGTAGTGGTGGTAGGTATAAGCCGACTATAAGCTAGGAGTAGACAGAATCGGCTGGTTTTAGCCAGTTTTAGATACAGCTAGGAATAGGTTGCTACAGCTGTATACAGTCGACAGTATTTTATGAAACTAAAACTGTATAATTAGCCGACCACTGAAACAAGGCTATTTGTTCAACTACCATGCACCTATAGAGCAGACATACTGGCAACATCGAAGAAGTTGGAAAGATGTCATCAAAGTGCATTGACCTCATGCTAAATTTACTTCTGAGACTGAATTAAAACATCAACCTGTCACTCATACATTAGATGGCCAAATGTGCCACATGCGTTTTCCATGAGAAGGATAAACGCATGGAAAACGCATGGGTAGGGTGGTCTTAGCTAATTATAATGAGGCAAAACCATGCGTTTGATAAACGCATTAAATTTGCTGCAATCAAGCCTATTTTGATCAGAAGGGTCGGTGTTGCTCTGCATTTTAATAGTCTGACTTATATTACACCATAGTTCATTCTAATTAGGGGTGAAAGAACTTCATTAGCGACATGATGGCATTTGATTGTGACAAATTTGACAGAAATATTAAACTTTGTCTTTAAGCCTATCTGGTATCTTCCAACCCGATCCGAAAGCACGTAAAACTACTCAGTGTGTTCATGAGGTCATGCTATTGTCACTAACATGCAACATTTGCATCAGGTCGACACATTGTTATTTAAGAATGTTGCTTAAGGGAGATGGCCCACGTCTGTGCCCTTTGCTCAATTCCAGGGTCAAAATTGAACCTAATCTGCCGTGGCTTCCCGATGTCCCACCACACCTGCTCTTCTGGAGTTCATAAAAAAAGGCCATTCAGTTTGTCGGTTTATTTATAATACTTCAGCCTACCTCAACCCTCAAGGTAGTTATAGAATGCATAATCAGCTAGTCATTTTATTGATAAGGTGGTCCCTCAAGGGTAGAGACGAATAGGGTGAATGTATATTCAGTCTGAGCTTGGATGAACAACTCTGTTCATCCAAGGTCTGAGGCAAGTACAATATTCCACCTTTTGGGGTAAATGTGTAACATGGTGTGGAATCCAAGCCTTATCTCATCACTACATCTGCCTCTGAGAACTCATCATATAAGCTGGCTGAGCTTCAGACCCAGCATTGAGACATTAACACTGACATACTTTTGTGGATAACAGTACCCGATGACTATATTTGGTGCTTGAAGGCAGTTTATGGCAGTATTTATTTGAAGTCTTGAAGGATTTATCAAAACGTTGCCATTTTGCATCCAATTATATAGCTATTTTTTTCTGGTTTTTATCGGTCGTCTATTTTAATTAGCTTTAGTGACAAACGCACAGAAAAAGGAGTCGTCAGTAACTGTCATTAATTAACAACCAAGTTTTCTAATTGGCCAGATGACGTCATTCCACGCTTTTTGTGATGCTTATTCACGGTAGGTGGCGGTTAGTTGTCAACGAAGTTAAGAGTGATGTTGACTTCAATGTGGGTAACAATTAATTGTTGGTGGGTGGTAATGATGACGTCAGAACTTTCATTGCTTCCTTGTTGGTGTTGTTTGTAATTCTAATTTGGTCTAGCCAACGTAAGAATTAGAGTGACATGATTGTCTGTTTGATAGTATTTTTATCTTACATCATTATAATTGCTTTATTTATACACTAGCTTTTTTTGTTATTTTTAGTTCTGTTATGTTATTCTTCTTTGTACTGTTTTTATTTCTTTGTAACAGGGCCATTTTGTAAAAGAGATGTTGCTCAAAATGTTTATTATCCTGTATAAATATGACTTTCCCTCGCTCGTACAAGTAGCGGCAAATCATGCAAATACTTGTCAAGAGGTAAAATTATGGTGGATCATTGATGTCAAACTATTTTACTGATAGACTTGTACTGATATGTGACATTAAGTGTAAAACTGTTTTTAGGGGGGGGGATGATTAGGGGGGGGTTGCATTTATCGTCCCCCCTTTCCAAGAGTAGAGGGGTATATATCTACCCTGCAATCCCCACCCCCCCCCCCCTTCAAATATATTGACGCCCCTGAATTAATATGATAACGATAATTACAGGTGCATAATGACTGGGTGGCAATCAAGTGGTCTTGTCTTTGGAGGTGTACTATGGATGAAATGTTCGTTGTATGTACAGGTATATGCAAAACCCAACTGGGGAGAAAATCAAAAGTAACTGCCAAAATGAGCAAGTCATTGATCTTCAGATAAAGATTGTTTATTGGCGAACTACCAATATTGTATAGCCTACTTAGCTTACAGAACTGTGAAGAATGGACCACCCCTAAGGCAAAATGTAGCCACAGGTAGAACGAAAAAATTTGCAATCTCTGTCAATATCAGGGCCATAGAGCTTGCCATAGAAACTGTTTTCACCAAGGGACTAATCACAAACAGTGTCCGAATGAGCCCTTAGGTGCAGAGCACCGGCTTGGAATATTGATGAAGCGGACGAACAAATGGCGGGGAAAAGCAGACGATGTCTTTTGGAACTTTCCATGATTAAGATTGAAAGATGCCATTTGTCGGCTCCTCTTGCAGCATTTCCCTCCATCTAATCACATGTGTAATTATCCCCCTCTCATTGTTTTGGAAACTGCTGTTTACGAGTGCAGGTATCATATGAAGTGTTGTGTGCGTCGCTCAGTAGGCAGTCTGTGGGAAGTATCCAGGGACCGAATTCAGGAAGTTGTTAGCTGTGTTAAGTTGCAACTAAAACGATGTCCAACTTGTCTGTCAACTGACTAAGCTTCTCAACAGTATAGTTAGAACGTCATTAAGGCAAACAGGGAATTCACGAATGTGCATTGGCGGACTTAATATTATAAGGGGGCCTAACTCAGTGGTAGCGCATTGGGCTTCCAACCACTGGGTCCCGAGTTCGATTGCTGGCTGTTTCATCCATCATCTCATTGCCATGGTCCCTGCCTGTCCTATTTAGCCCATCAGGTGCAGAAATACAGGACGTAAAGCCCTATGCCACCACCACCACCCATCGCTACGGCAGTGATTAGCTTCATTGATTGTGTGTTATCAATCAGAAACCTAACACCATGTAATCACAATTCTTTATTGTTATATATCCATAGTTTGCTTGGTGTGATAGCCTAGGCTTGGTTGCCGCCAATTGAGAAGCACTTAACCACACAAATGTATAAGAGGCGTTACGAAACAACGCCAGACTGACCTGATCTCTAATCTATGAGCCTTAATAATGCAACCCTTGTGTTATCTTGATGTTTGTGTGTTTGCTTCCAGATATACGATGTTTATACAGCCTAACAGGTACTGGAGCGGTCGCCTTGGATAGCTCTTGCACACGGGATAAGAATTCCTCCTCCTGTTCTTATGGGCAATTGTTGGCAAGTCAGATCCAGCCATTATAGGGCAATATGCTCTTACCATTCGGTCATGCAGGCTCAGTGCACTGGATAGCAAATAACAAGGAATTGTGTCATTCATTCGTAATCACATCAATCAATAATAACCCGTGTCAGCATTTTCTATTGTCCACAGGTAAAAATATACCGCAGCTCATATCTGCCTGATTCTCTGTCCATCTTACTGTTCTCACATAAAGTCAGTTTGAGTACTGTTTGATGGCATTCTCTGAAGAAATGACTCCAGAAGAGAGTATGTTTTTACACCTTGTAGAGTAGCTTGTAAACTGTATGTCAAGTTAAGAAGTATTTTAAGTGGACATAAACTTGAAAGCTGGAACATGAAACAGCTTCTTAGTCAGGTTTAGTTGGTGAACTTGTTGAGATAAGAAGATAGTTTCAGGCTTTAGATATGATGGACTGTTTGGGCAGTAAGCTTGGCAGTCAGATGCGAATTCTTTCCATAAGGTAGTGGGATAAACAGCTAGTCAGTTGTTGCTCAAATGCATTATTCCATCTCAATTTTTTTGTTGGTAAACAAATACGACTGTCAAGATTCGAGATTCATTTTATTTACTACTGTTTTTGTATTGTCTGACATGAATTACTCACCTAGAAAAAAGGGATATATAGTTATTGAGGCCATTTTAGAGTGTAAAGCAAATTAGACTAGTCGAAACAAACGCAGAAAACAGATGGTCAGCCTTGAAATTATTAGTTGATTCCTCTGGCAGTCTTAGATGAATGTCCAATTTATCCACTATATCAATCAGCTGCTATGGTACAGCTGTATCGAATAGCTAGAAAGATAGAAAGATAGATAGATAGATAGATACATAGATAGATATATAGATAGACAGATCCCAGATAGATAGATCCCAGACAGCATTCCAAATCGTATCGACGTCGGCGTGATGTCGGCGACGTCAAAACGATGTAGAAACAACCCTGGCCCGCTTTGGAATGCTATCTGGGATAGATAGACAGATAGATAGATAGATAGACAGATAGATAGATAGATAGATGCATGTCCTCTAAGGCAAGTTCTTGTTGCTATCGAGGGTTGATTGATGAGGTGCAGAGGAGGAGGAGGCCACTCATGTTACACATTTACTTGCCAAGAAAAGCATTAAGCTCCTACTACATTTATTGTATTAAATGTTTAATGTGTAACATTGGACACTATATGATATCCAAAGCCTTATAACCCACAGAGCATCCCGCAGCTGCTCATTTAATCTGCAGACCAAAAGCAATGAGACAATAGAATACAACTGGAAAATCACTTCAATCAAATCTCTTGGTTAACTGTCTTTGGTGTGAAGTGATCTGGAAGTTATTGGTTTCCAGCCCATTGTTCCTTTTCTTCAATTGTTAGGTCATGTGACACCATTACGTTCATCTTTTTCAGTCCCTTTGTCTCCCAGCTTAATTTCCTGCTTCCTGTCTGCCTGAAATTGCTTCATTTCAAATTATTATGATCCCAAACTCCGATCTGTTTGTCATTTCACAGTTCTGGGGTCTAAGAAGGTAATATGCATGCAACCTCAGTCAAAGACTCGTCGTTTCAATGTTTGGAGTTTTCTCATTATAACGAGACAGTATGGATGAAATATTGTGTCTGTTCAGAACTCAAATGCACATAGCTTGGATGAATTACCTCCTTCTACAAATTATGAAATAATATGTTGCAGAGATAAGATGTTGACTTGAAGCAGCAAACACCTCTGAGTGGGGCCCTTTGTCGCTCCTTTGTCAGCGACAGCATGTCTTAGAAGAGCCCTCCTGATCTTGTATATTCTTATTTACTTAACTTGTTCTGAGCTCTGGGTTCTGGTCTATAGAATAAATTCTCGAGGACAGACCTTATAGAGTCTTTTCACTGAGCAGCCCTGAATTCAGCAAGACATGAGTCTTTCCTCTCCTCTTATTACTCATTTTGCTTTCAGACATAGAAAACCATAACCCACAGATTCAATAAATATAACTTTCTAAGGCAAATAACAAAAATCAATGGAATGATAAGATGTCAAATATACATTAAAATGCACTAAAAATACGGCTGCTAGGATGCACTTTGCATCGGCCAATCACAATCAATACAGGATACATTTAACATGTCGTGGAGTCATAAGTCTTTCTATTTAGTTTTGAAGTGGTCGTGTGATGACAAGGTACTAGTGGCTGCCAATACGGAATTATGCAACCATTTCTGTTGCACTTCCGCCATTGATCATCCGGGCTTTCTGAAGTTGAAGGAGAGGCCATTTTGAAGGGTGGAGGAGTTCTCTGATTTGATCAGTGGAAATCCACGAGAGAGAATCTTCTATTGTGACGTAAACACTTCTGATTCTTTGATTGGTCAATGAAGAAGCTGCAGATGCTGCTTGAGATGCACAAGACATTGTCCTATATCTCACGAAGACCTTCTATTCGCCGTTTCAGGGCAGAGCACTGTATAAAATGCTTTGTAACTTTCTTTGCCCTGTTTTCTAACAATCGAATCGCTTATAAAATGTATACCAAACTATTTGGAATGTCAAACCTTAGGCCTATTCATTATATGCGACAAATATATACGAAGTTTACACTGAAACAAAACTATTATTTCTAGAGGTAGATAATATTATTTTCATCGCGTGAAGTGTCAACCCAGTGGTAACGTGACCAGCCTCTGTGTTGCAGCGACTCATGGAATGAGTTCTAACCTCAGTCACTATATAGTGTGTGACAGCCTTTATGTAATGTCTCAATCTTTAATAGAGTCTTTTCATTGAGCAGTCATGAATTCAGCAGGACATATTTCTCTCATCCCTTCTTATTACTTGTTTTGCTTTTAGACGTAGTAGAACATAACTAACTGATTCCATAAATATAATTTTCCCTGGGAAAAAGCTGAAATCAATTGAATGATAAGATGTCAAATATACATTAAAATGCACTTAAAATATTGCTGCTAGGATGCACTTTGCTACAGCCAATCACAAACGAGGGCGGGAACATTTTCAGCCAATGGAATATCAGTATTCTGTCATAGCCACCTGGTGGAAATAGAGCGAACCTTGTGTGAAAATCCACTATTCTACATCATAAGTTTATAGATCCTGTTGCAACGCCATAGGTAATTGATAGTTAATGTAACATAATTTGTTTCCTGTATTCAGTGTTGACTACGAGCTGTTTTTAATCGCTATGGATAAAATTATCCAGATAAAAATAACCTTGGTGCAGCTTGGAGCTTCTATTTTTAGCTGCGTGCCTTCTATTTTTGCATCTCAAGTAGGGGTTTTTTTTTTAATCTAAATTACATCACAAACATCGAGGGGGTTATTTGGGGAGAGACCAAGAATGTTGGCTTGGCCTCAGGAATTGTTATCTCTTGGCGTTGAGCAATGGAATGATAAAGAGGCACAGAGACCCCCTACATTAGTAGCACGAGTGCCCCAGCAATTTGGCTGCTCATTTTCTCCATACTAATTACCTGGTGTTGATTGAGGTACTTTTCCTGAGGAGCTTAGCAGGTGTTTTCTGTCCGTGCTGCTTGAAATAGTGTTGCAGAAAAACAGCACTTCTCAGGTGATAAATGATAAACAGCGAACATTCGAAATTTCATTGCTTTTGTTAACTTCGTAAAAATGAGAATAGTGGATTTTTACGGAAGGTTCTCTGTACATCCACCAGGTGGCTATGACAGAATACTGCAATTCTATAGGATGAAAAGTTCCCGCCCTTGACTGTGTGTGATTGGCTGAAGCAAAGTGCATCCTAGCAGCAGTATTTTTAGTGCATTTTAATGTATATTTGACACTTTATCATTTAGTTGCTTTTTGTCATTTATTTGAGAAAGTTATATTTATGGAATCAGTTAGTTATTACCTACTGTGTCTGAAAAGCAAAATGAGTAATAAGAGGGGAAGAAAGACTTATGTCTTGCTGAATTCAGGGCTGTTCAGTGAAAAGACTCTATTAATATTAAAGTATGAAATAAGCTTCAGACCAAGTAGTATTGAGACATAGACACAAGTATAAACATAGACATAGACAAGGCACAGGTTATACACTGAGTGATGTCACCTCTAAGCCCAGTGACCTAATTATGGGCATTCTTTGCTAGTTTACCTAGTCACACAACATTATTGGTTAAACTATGCTATCATTAAAAATTGCAAGGGAAATGGATTAATATTTTTTTTTAGTTGAGGCTGAATTACCTGCTAGTCAGAACAAGAATTGCATAAACTCATCACACAAACATCTAATTATTCTGTAATTTCATTGTTAGACCTTTTGAAATACCATAAATCAGCCTATAGACTATAAGAGAAATTGATAACAAGCAAAACATGTACATAATTAGGTCACTTGGCTTTGTAATGACAGCACACACTGTTTACGAACATGGCAACCTGTAAATATAGAATCCTTACCAAATGAGACTGCCTTTAATAATTCTGAAGGATCGGACGCTATATATGAGATAAAAGGCTCGACTTTGAATGTTGAATTTCTTCTCTCATAAATAATGTTCGAGGTAGGGTCTAGTGTTCGATATAGGGTCCTCGTTTGATTCTCTTGTGAAACAGAAGTGTAACCATGCCCTGCTGCATCAGCACCCTCAGTTCTAACTCCTTACGAATTGCTGAGGCTGTATGGGGAATAAACTGCCACAAGTTATCAAATCCTGTGATACTAAATTTGAGCACTGATTAAAATCTTTCAGTTTTATCTGTCATTGTGAAATATGCTTTAGGTTTACATGGCCAAATGTGCCACATGCATTTTCCATGAGAAGGCTAAACGCATGGAAAACGCATGGTTTTTGCCTAATTAAAATTAATTGAAAAACCATGCGTTTTCCATGTGTTTCTTCAAACGCATGGAAAACGCACGTAGCACATTTGGCCATGTACCATATGATGTCAACATACTTTTATTTATTTTATAATGTAATGTCTTAAGCCCTTATATGTTTTTATTGTTATGCTGTGATCATACATTGTCCAAATCTCATTTGTATATATCTTTCATCTTTCATTGTCTTTTATCATCTGTCGATCAAAAGCCTTAAAGCTACAGAAGAAAGCCCTCAGAATAATTAAAAACTCTGTATGTAATGCTCACACACAACCACTTAAAAAAAATCAATTACTATCAATAACAGATACATATACAATAAAACTATTCATGTTTTGTTTTGTTAACAAGTACATTTGATTGAAGTTATCTCAGCCTAATCTGGCAGCTCTGGGTGCAGTCTGGAGACTTCTATTATTATTTTTTCGCTATCGTGTTTACACTGTCCTTAGAATATACAATTTGGATATGGAGCAGTACTTTGTCACTTGTGGAAGAACAATTTATATGAAGCCATATCTCTCCTTTGGCATTGCACTGCACCAGGATGATAAACAGTTTCCACAGAATCTTGTCTGTCACTTGCAGGAAAATGAATCTCACTATGCGATTGATTGATTTGTTAACAAGTACATTTGATTGAAGTTATCTCAGAGACTTGCTATCTCACTTTAAACTAATGCCAAACTCGCGTTTATGGCAAGGAATTTTGCACTAAAAATGACATCTTAGTGGTTGATTTCCCAAAGGGTTTACAAAGCTGTTTTAGATGCAATAGAATAGAATATAATAGCATATGATAGAATAGAACGGAATAGAATAGAATATAATTATATAGCAAATTGTGATATGACCTTTAACAAATCGAAAAGTGCAAATCACGACAAGCAATCTGTCTGGCAAGTGTAACTAAGGAACTATGTGATGTAAGGGATGGCATTGACACTCGTGTTTTGAGTCCCAGAGTAGCAAGACAGTTGATTGATCAAATCTCTATCTCCTAAAGACTTTATTCTAACTGTTAAATGAATATAATTACAGATTAACTGATATTCGATTTCAATGATACAATGTAAATTGTGTACCATGAGTGTACGAATAAATATGATATATATATATATAATAGAATAAAATACAATACAATACAATATATATGTGAGAAAGGCTAGAATAGAATCTGTTTAATATATATGTGTGCAAGAATAGAATAGAATAGAATAGAATTGGCCATCCGCTTGAATTCTGCATTTTCTTACAGCTTAAATCACAGACCGTTAATTGTAAAAATAAAACGCATATATTGAGTTAATTAAAATCCACGCCACAGGAGATGTTTTGGCATCTATGAATTTCTAACAAACTGTTGCACTTCCATCTTTTCACTGGTCCGTTAGCAATGACACTACATGTGGTGGTGGTGGATTAGGGCTTTACGTCCTGTATTTCTGCACCTGATGGGCTAATTAGGACAGGTAGGGACCATGGCAATGAGATGAAGGATGAAACAGCCATCCAACATAGGCTCGAGTGGGAATTGAATCCGGGGCCCAGTGGTTGGAAGCCCAGCGTGCTACCACTGAGCTAGGTCCCCACCCTTTCAATGACACTACATGGACAGTGGACACAAACCTCATAGACTTGGCAGCTGAACTCCACATAACGTCATGTCTGTAGAGGTCACTTATCGACTGAGTGACTGCATTAACCAATGGTAGTCCTGCATTCCCATGACGTCATCTTGAGCAGCTGTCTCTGCTCTGGAGATAAGTTTCCAAGTCTATGAAACTGGCTGTAAGATATTGTAAAACATTTTACAGCATGTCTTTTCTGCTGTCTGCATTCAGATTTTAGAGCACCTAATGCCATTGCATGGTGAATACTTGGGGTTACCACTGTCTGACACCAACACCTGTGCTGTTTTGGAAGATAATGGAATGCGTTTGTCATGCAGAATATGTTTCGCTAAATGTATAGGTTTGTTATATCAGGCATACAGGCATTCAAGCAGACAGTATGCATTTTGCAAGCAGAGTGGATATTTCACAAGTGTTGTGTGTGAGATCATAATGTCTAGGAAAGGTAGGAACTTTCACATAAAGGAGAATTTATCAGGGACATGAAGTGCAATGTCCAGTGCACAGTCTGACCTGGACACATTGTGATTTCACAGGGATGGATTAGCAGAGACCTGGGCTGTAGGCTAAAGAAAAAAAATTGCCCCCTACCCTCCACTCCCGTGTATTCAGTAAATTTTGGAAAAATTTGAGGGATATTTTACTATTCACTTTCAAGTAGGCCTATGCATCACAGTAAAATTACTCAAGGAATTAGTATTAAAATGAACGACAATCATGCATTTCAGGGATTTTTATTCATTAGATTCCATCAACACTTGCAACACACACTTGCAACACGCACACGCACACGCACGCACGCACGCACGCACGCACGCACGCACGCACGCACGCACACACACACACACACACACACACACACACACACACACACACACACACACACACACACACACACACACACACACAATGCCTTGCAATTTAAGTGCCACTTACGGGATTTCGTTTTTTTGCTCATCTCGGACTTCAGCCTACCTAGCCTGGATAATCTGTCCCTGGCACACAATGATTGCTTAATAACCCAAAAAATATAATTGAAAAAAGTAGCACTTTAACAGCAGTCCACAGAGGAACAATAGAATCAAGATTCATTGAAATGGCCACAAATTGTGAGACGCAAATTGAGATGGGAGGGAGCTACCATTGTTATCAATGTCCTGGTTACAGCTGGATGTCAGATTGCTTCTGCTGAAGGTCGTGCATTCAGATGTGACCTCCTCAGTGCTGGATTTGACACTGAAGTAAGGTCACGGGAACAATGAATACACCTCCAAATGATAGACAGACTTCTGGTTAGTGTGTAGGAAGAAAGTAAGCCGTTTATCACATTTAGATTTTTCCTGATTCACAAAAAAAAAGTCACTTTTTTTCCTTTTTAAATTATACTATAAGCATTCCTCTAATAATGTTAGGTGCCTTTTTGAAAGAATTCTCAACCACTTCTCGTATAAATAGAAAATTATATTTCAGGAAAGAGTGGCCCAGTTCTCCCTACCTGAGGAGGCCCAGTCCCCCCCCCCCCCCCCCCCAAAGCTGTTGCTTGAAAGAAATGGCAACAATATTTTTCCACATGGCACGAAAACATGTCACTCACATTATTGTACTCTGATTATGTGCTGATTATAACAATGTGTTCATTTCTAATCTATCCTCTATTAGTTGTTGTCAATAAACAATTGTATACATAGTAGAAATTTTACTCATACAGTAGAAATTTTACTCACTGACACCAAAAACTAAAATTTACTTTATCAGAAAAAGAAATTATTTTTAAAATGGTTTCTTGCTTTCAGACATGCACTTATGACCCGATTTCAGGGTAATATCAAAATTACTTTTAGCTGTTCTCAGCATGCCCAGTTCTCCTTACTTTCCTCTAATTTGTATTCATCCTGTTCATAAATTCAGTAATTTCATTTGCCATTGTGTTGATCATTGTTTAAAGGATAATCATTCAAAACATATAATCAAAATGTTTACAGCACTTCGTACCAAAAATAATAATATATATGAAGTATTACTAAATTGTCTTGCTATAATATAACCCTTTTGATGCGGTGCTTATTAAGCAATTATAGCAAGGATGACTCCTTACTCTGACTGCTGCAGGTATTTCCTACATATGAATTGGGGTAGAATCGAATCGTCTGGTAAATGCTTCAAACTTGCCTCACTGGAGAAAATCTACAATGAAATTTATTGGCTTGGTGTAAATTCACTCATTAAGATTGATAGATAGATAGATAGATAGATAGATGGATAGATGGATAGATGGATAAATGGATAGATAGATAGATAGATAGATAGATAGATAGATAGATAGATGGATAGATGGATAGATGGATAGATAGATAAATAGATAAATAGAAAGATATTGGAAAGAGCTGCCGTCTAAGGCAAGTTCTGTTATCGAGGGTTGATTGACGAGATGAGAGGGAGGAGTGTCCAACCATGTTACACATTTACCCCATTGGTGGGATCTTTTACTTGTCTCAGCATAGACACTGAGTACAAGCAATATGCTGTGAGAATATTTTGGAATCAGCTGCATGTATATAGTACCTTGGATAAATAGAGATTTATCCAAGATAGTACTCTGGTAATACTGACAGTGCAGTGACCTTTAATAACATAAGAATAGCACCAGTGACAGTTGTAGCCAATGTTATCCTGTTGCAATATGTTCTCTTGTGTCTGGCAGGCAGTATTCTTCTTGGTCATATATGGAATGGGTTAAAAACTTCCTGACATCAGGACATGTACTTCTGCTGTTATAGAAGATGAATAGAGTGTTGGTGAATAATAAAATGTCTAAAAATGTCTAATTATGCGCATGTAAGACTAGATTCTGCATTTTTGCGATCATTGCAACTGAGAGACTGGAATGGATACTGCGAACACAGTAAATTTTCCGAAAAGACCAACCTTGAGCAAAGTGTAATGGCCTTAATACAGAGTTAAAACACAGGGGATAATAATATAAACATGTTTTGGTTTAACAAATTGTATGCGTTAAATGGGGAGGTGGTCTTAATACTGAGGTGAACTTAAGGCGGGGTTCCACAGTAACTGTCGTATGCTACACTTTCATTGTTTAATATTATATTTTAATTTCTTACGCAATAAGACTTAAATGGTACCAAAAATCAACCTTAAGTCTTAAGGGCGTGCAACCAGCCGCATAATAATTCAGCTTCAGTGTATAATCAATCGGATTAAGTCTTCCAAACTCTTTTGCCCAATAATAGTTACAGAGATGGACTATTGGCGTTATCATCTCATCATGACATCGGCCTTGGTAGTTAGTGCCATGCAATAAGAACAGTAAGATAACATAAGATGAGACTTGATATAACGGTACTTTTAATAGACATGGTTCTAAAAGGTGGAAAAATAATGAAAGCAGTTTTTGGTTAGAAAGAAAACATTATTTTTTGTCCTTCTCCAGCTTAATGTAAAGATATCATAACTAACAAGCAAAAAAACTATGCTATACTATACTATACTATACTATACTATACTATACTATACTATACTATACTATACTATACTATACTATACTATACTATACTATACTATAGTCCTACTATACCTTACTATACTATACTATACTATACTATACTATACTATAGTATACTATACTATACTATACTTTACTATACTATACTATATTATACTATACTTTGCCATATGAAGCCTTGGCGCAAAAATATAGCGAAATGTGGAGTTCTATGGAAAAGCCAGACATATCAGAGTGCAGACTTTAGGAGAAAAATCTATATTTAGATAGCACAAAGGTCCCTTTATAATTCGTAAAGATTTATCAAAAGTCACGAAGAGAGATACTCTGTAAAGCAGGTGTCGCAAAGAGAGGGAAATCAAAAGAGCGTTAATTTGGCTGTAATACCATACATGAATGAATTAATGAACTTGTGAGATCACAAAAGACCTATATGAAAATTCGTATTAGCTAGAGGTCGTACAGGTATAGGCCTAGGTCTATTGTTTCAAACTTTGCAGACACTCAATTTATTTTGTTATGTGATTGAGATTTGTTTTAATTGGCTTATAATTCCCAATTTCCTCTCATTTTAATACTTGACTTCTGCAAGAAAGTCGTGCAATTAACTGCTTGAACCTTTTTTCGCTTTAATTTTTCTGCAGATAGTGTATTCCTAATTCTGCTGTTTTATTTTATTTTAACCATTATGGTGGTGGTGGTGGTGGTGGAATAGGGCTTTAAGTCCTGTATTTCTGCACCCGATGGGCTAATTAGGACAGGCAGGGACCATGGCAATGAGATGAAGGATAACACAGCCATCCAACTATTTTAACCATTATTTATTTTCTTAATTCAACCTTATGGTTCAAATACCGATTGTCATAAGTGCAAATATCCTAGTTACATAACATAATATTAGAACAATATCGACTCACATAAGAATCATTCCAGGATAAGAACTGGGAATTGGTATCTGGTAAGGGGAACGTATGATGCTCATCAGAGAGTGATGAGTTTTGACGTAAGAATGTTGCAGATGCAGGAATATCCATAATTTGATTGGTCAAAGAAACGTCATTATTATGACTGCGGAATCAGCGAGGATGCTCCCAGTATCTGCGCGGATGGATATTGCACTTGGCGGTGATGCGGCGTACTCCTTTGTTCGACACGAGGGGATGCTGCTACCCCGAGTAAAGTATTTCCCATATGTGATTTGATCTTTGTTGATATATATGGTAAATATCCAGGGCGAATGTACTTATTATTCAAGATAGCTGAAATGGCCAGCTGCTAGAAACTGGCATAATGATCAGATATTACTACATATATGTGTGTTTATTCACACACTGGTAAGGTGCATAGGTATGTGAATCATTGAAAATTCAAATTAATTGATTAATTGTCCTTTGTGCACAGGAAATTTAACAGTTCAGAGTGAAGAATATGGCGCGGATGATGCACATATCTTTCTGAGAGCACACCATGTGAAGGTTATAAAACCGACTTGCAGCAAACACCTTTGAGAACTTAGTATTTGTAAAATGTAGCAAAAGTTTACTTAAGCAATGGTGAAAATCTGCTGCGCATGCGTGCACAACAGCGCCACCCAGCAATAATTATTAGTACTGACAGGTGTCGCCCTCTGGTGTTCCCTCTCCTACAAATGAATTTACATATAAATTTTGATTTGTAATTCGGCTAATGTGTCTTAAATTTTCTTTCCTATTCCTAATATGGTGTTAGCACTTTTCGTTCCCGAGTATCCAATATATTGATGTGTTTGTTCTCATTACATTTAGTTTCATAAAATATGGTCGAATCTAGACAGCTATAGCAACCTGGCTGTAGCTACATCTGGCTAAAGCCAGCTGCTTCTGTCTACTTCTAGCTTATAGGCGGCTTACACAAAAAAATATGTCATAAATGTACTTTTAGATCCGGCTTTAAGTAGCCAACTATAGTCACACATTTCCGTTTAGTGGCAGATAGCATCGTATGGCTGAAGTTGTATATAGCTTTGTATAGCCTTAACTTGACAGGCCGTTTTTAATGGAACTAACTGTACTGCACATGGTGTGAATCATTTTAACACAATGCTTTTACATTTTGGATTCAGAGTTGGGCATTTCAGCCAAATATGGCAGGTTTACCCCACAATTGGTGTCTTTCATGGCACAGTAAAGATGTCTCATACCATTCGCCACAAATTAAACATCTCAGGCGAATGACATCCAGCTCAGACGCTGGATGCTCCAACTCGGAAATTGAAATCCTGAACCTCATTCACCCATGGAAATCTGAAGTGGTCTTAAAAACGAGGTGGTCTTTATATTTGGTGATCATAATCTGGCGTTCTTTCCCAGCTTAAGATTCAATGGAACTTCTTATTCATCAATTGGTGTAATTTAATTGAGGTCCTGTTCGGACCACTCATCCTTTAAGTCTGGTGTTAATCTTATAAAAGCAGCATGATTCAAAACTCTCGAGATGCGATTATGAATCAAATAAATTCACTTTCAATCGTGGGATTCAGCTTTAATGGCCCTCTTAATCCAGGAAAATGGAACAGAATTGCATGAGGCTTTCATGTCGTCAACAAATAAAACCAGCGGAAGGACATTGTCAGGCAAGCGGAAGTGACGAGGCCTTGTGCATAGCCTGAAAATATGCTTCCGCATCCTCTACATTATACATTCTTCTTCAAGGCTCTATCTCAAAAGACTTCTTATAAAGTGTGTGTAAAACAAAGGCAATGAGCATTGGGCTATTAGGTTTCTGGGCTCATGGCTTACAAGGGAGTGTTAATACTGCATGCGAGGCTTAATATATAGAGTCTTTTCACTGAGCAATCCTGAGTTCAGCAAGACACAAGTCCTTCCTCTTCTCTTATTACTCATTTTGCTTTTCAGACATAGAAGATAATCACTGACTTATTCAATAAATATAACTTTCTCAGAAAAATAATAAACATCAAATGAATGATAAGGTGTCAAATATATATTAAATTGCACTAAAAATACTGCTGCTAGGATGCACTTTGCTTCAGCCAATCACAGCCACTATTGTCACAACGGCCATTTTAAAAATGAAATTGACAAATTTTGACCAATGCCATTTCCGAAGATGGAATCACATAGTTTAAATATCAATCATTTAGACACTCAATCTTACAGTTAATTTGCTTTAGATCTAACTTTGAGTTCTTGTCTCTTGAACCAAAGGACATCATAAAAGTTTTTTAAAGAAAGTTTCTGTTTCTCCCTACTTCCTTTAATGGCACATTTGTCCATTTCTGATGGACATTGTGAGACCCATGCAGGCTGACGCAGGCAATATTACAAACAAGTTTAGTAAAAAAATGCTCAATTCACCAGCTCCGTCTCTGAAGAAGCATTAGCATCCCCAGAAGGACAGCTGCCGAAAATCCAATGACATCATTTTATCTGGACAGCAAAATTTCATGAACAAGAATTCAGCCATCAAGGCCTAATCAGTTGTGTAAAATGCTAATGCCAGTTTCATTCCCCCTCGTCATTAGTTCATTAGTTTCTTGAGAGGTGCAAGACATCCTGAGAGCCAGGGATGTTTTTTTTTTGTCCTCTGTTAAAGATTCTCAATGGCCATTGCTTTTCATGTAACAATGCGTTAATATCATTGCTGGTGTAAGTGCTTATGAGTGATTGAATAAATGGATCTATCTATCTATCCATCTGTCTGTCTGTCTGTCTATCTATCTATCTATCTATCTATCTATCTATCTATCTATCTGTCTATCTATCTATCTGTCTATCTATCTATCTATCTATCTATCTATCTGTCTATCCATATATCTATCTATTTATCTGTCTATCTGTCTATCTATCTACCTATCTATCTATCTATCTGTGTATCTATCTGACTATCATCTATGTATGTATGTATGTATATATGTATGTATGTATGTATGTATGTATGTATGTATGTATGTATGTATGTATGTATGCATGTATGTATGTATGTATGTATCTATCTATCTATCTATGTATCTATCCATCTATCTATCCATCTATCTATCTAACTGTCTGTTGGTCGGTCAGTCAGTCGGTCAGTCAATTAGTTGGTCAGTCAGTCGGTCCTCACCTCAGTTCCTCTGTCATCACTTAGCTGGAACTCACCAATAAACTCATTCACCTTTATTGTTGTTACCTTGTGGTTTCTTCTGGTTAGAGCAGCTATTGTGGAAGGTGGATTAGCCAATATCCTACCAATCACTTAATGATATTTGACAGGCATGAATATTCATGGCTCATTCTTTTCTTATTTCCTGAGCAAAGGAGTCTGATCTAAAAGGTACATAACTTTTACTATAAACGCCCAGCAAAAGAAAACATGTCTATATTTTACATTTATACTGATCAGCAGTTGAATCGTAGTTGACGATGTCTTTTAGCTCTCTTGTCTGGCAAATGTGCATATGGCTACACTGTCTACAACCAATGATGGAAAGTTGCTGAAAAAGACCGATTTATCAAGCCATAAACGGGCCATTTGTATTGCAGTTGGGAACATCATATAAGACAGAGTGGATTTAGTGAAGAGAAGCAGTATTTACATCTGGCCTAAAAATCGAAAAATTGGTCCAAAGCACATTGATCAAGAAAAAGGAAGGAGCAAATAAATGAGAAGGGGTGAGAAGGTCGTTGGGGGTCAAGGGGTCACTGGGAGACTTTCGATCATGGGTGCCCCAAATGAGGGATGTACTCTGCCCTATTCAACGTGCTGTGTCCTTATCTCTGGCAGACGACCATCTCAGACTAGTAGAGCCTACCCTGAACAATCTAACTGAACGGGCCATGTCAGCAAAGGGCTTGGGGTAAGGGTTTCCATTCCACCCCTGTCATTCATTAAGAGGATTCTCCAAGCTTCTTCTGGTATTTGGGAATGTTTTTTTTGCTGTTTCGCATTGATATATGGAATGGCCACCGTGTTCGATTTCATTATGACCTTTTGCAGCAGATTTATAGCTAGATATTTTTTAATTTTGATAGCAAAGAGATCTCAAACTCGTAAACTTCTTCTGTGTAGGCATTTTCGCATTAAAAATGTTTTGGCTTGATAGAAGAAATCATGGAAAAAACTTGACTCACTGGAGAATCATAAATGGTAGAAATAGCTAGTCTAAGAGCACAGGTGTTAGGTGTTAAATGTTATTGACGTAAACTAAAAGTCTTATTTTTACTACTCTTGTATTAATACAGTGGAACATCATTCAAGGCCACCTCATTAGGACCATCAGAAACAGAGACCAAATCTTTACCCTCTGCAGGTCCTCACCTTTGCACCCAGAATGACTGTGCAGCTGCGGAAGCTGAGGGAACCGGTTAATAGTGGATTTTCACGTAAGGTTCTCTGCATTTCCACCAGGTGGCTAAAACAGAATACTGCAATTCTATTAAAAAGATCCCGCCCTTGGCTGTGATTGGCTGAAGCAAAGTGCATCCTAGCAGCAGTATTATTAGTGCATTTTAATGTATATTTGACACTTTATCATTTAGTTGATGATTATTTTTCTGAGAAAGTTATATTTATGGAATCAGTTATTTATAACCTACTGTGTCTGAAAAGCAAAATGAGTAATAAGAGGGGAAGAAAGACTTATGTCTTGCTGTATTCAGGGCTGCTCAGTGAAAAGACTCTAATAGAAGGATAAATGCACTAAATAGATCTGTTCCCAGCCAAATATTTGCGGATAGCGAGGGAACCGGATAAATGAGGGTCTACAGTACAGTGTATTACCATTGTATTATACCTCGCTGTTAAGACCATCTCATGAGGTCAAACCATCAAACTTTTGTCTTAATTGGTAAGTTTTACTGTTTATCAGTAGGTCACAACTAAAACTAATAATTACCTTTATGCTCTTGTATTTTCCTATAACATCTAGATTTAATGGAAACTTGTCGTTCTGCCAGACAATGAGATAATGCATGCCATATTTTTTCCACTGCTGGGTGTGGTGTGTAAAATTGCAAGACATGAGAACATCATTCTTTCTGAGTCATTGCATTCCTCAGATGAAAGAATTTCTTGATTCCAAGTTAATCTTCAATAGAACTTTGCAATATGTCCACTGAAACAGTGTGGGCGACATATGTCATCACAACTAATAATGTGAACAAATGTGGACGAAAGTAAATTCTCCTCAGTCATTTTGCTGACTAAAGTCTAATTGTGACTCTAGTATGTGGTTAATTAAGTATACATGGCCAAATGTGCCACGTGCGTTTTCCATGAGAAGGATAAACGCATGGAAAATGCATGGTTTTTAGCTAATTATAACGAGGCAAAAACCATGCGTTTTCCATGCGTTTATCCAAACGCATGGAAAACGCTTGTGGCACAATTGGCCATGTTGGCCATATGGAAACAATATAAATTTTAGCCTGGATTTGACCAACTTTCTCTCTATAGTCATACACAGATCAAGTTGGCCAGTTGTATACAATTGGCACGGTTTCTTCCAACGGCTAGCTTTCAGTGTTTACAGTTTTCCAATCGAATAACAAGATTATCGGGCTGGAAAGAATCAAATATTTACTTGCCTAAGCTGTTTATTGGTATCTTATCTCGAAGAATTCATAAATATGAATTTCAATAAAACACCTTCTTAAAATTTTAATTTTTCAGCCTGTTTCATGTTCGACTTTTTCTCTTTGACAAATGGCATGCATTCCAGAAATGTGCATACTGGGAGATCTGATGGGAACTACAGTAATCTTTGTATAGCTCATTCAGTGTGAGTGATAGACACTTCACCGACTTCAGATGGAGGATACTAGCTTTATCTCGAAGATTACTTCTGGTCCAGTCTTCTGGTATTTTCCAGCTTGCATGCATTTATCAGATTGAGCACCAAAATATTTACTTCAATCATTACACAACCTCCTGTTTTTTATATTTGCCCCTATTATGCATCAAAGATAACTGTGGCATTCGGTACGATGCTATCTACTCCCAAACCAGTGTTTATGTAATTGAGGTTGGGAATTTCTTAAGTTGTTGCCATAGACCAAAAGTTACTGATATTTTTGTCATGCGGAGACTTATTTATTCGATGCCAAAACCTTTTCATATGAAGTATGACTAACATAGAGCGAAGGATTGTTATCCGACCCCAGGCAGCAATTAAGTTGTACTTGCAGTTGCTAGCATTTCTGATATGGTCTGGAGTGTGTCAATAGATAACCTAGAGGTCATTACAGGAGCTTTGCATTGATCATCTGCTACCATGGATTGCTGTCACAGATTACTGCTATGCCATGGATGTAGCAGCCTCCGGCAGTGCTGGATCTGTGCCACTTAGCTCTTCAACTTCACAGCTACTGCGGTTGTGGTTTTAGCTACACTCAGGTGTTTAGTTTCTAATGCATTCATTTAAGATAGCAGCAGATTGTGCAGTGGTTATGGAAATGTCTGCTCTTGTAGGGACTCGAAGGTGGGGGCCAAGCTCAGTGGTAGCGCATCTGGCTTCAAATCACTGGGTCCCGGTCGAGCCTAAGTTGGATGGCTGTTTCATCCTTCATCCCATTGCCATGGTCTCTGCCTGTCCTAATTAGCCCAACAGGTGCTGAAATTCAGGACGTAAAGCCTTAATTTACCCACCCACCCACACTTATTAATTTTAGAGAAATGACAGCTTCCAATGTTGCTAAGTGTCCTTACTTACAAGTTTACTTATCTATAACTTACCTACTGCAAAATGCAAAGAAGTGCAGACAAATTTCAGAACTTCAAACATATCACATTTTACCAATGTTATTTTTAAAGTCAATGTAAGAACTGGAAATGAAATATTACATCTGTTTTGCACACAGTCTTAACAGGCCAATGATTGGCTATAATTGGCTTTTTCAACAAAACAGCATCTACACATGGTTGACAAGAACTCGAAATACAAATGTGAAGTCGCAAGTACACTTGCAAAGTAATCTGAGTAAACTTCTCTCATTTTTCTTCCGCTGAATTGAGATTGCAATAAACAGGTGGCAGAGCTTTGAACAACTCCTTATGACTCACCAGACACCTCTCTTACCACACTCTCGAATTCAGGATTTAAAGTCCTATTCCTATTCCACCCACCCCACCCTTGTAAAAACCCGAGTTTAACTCCCAAAGCACCATGACTAGCAGGTGAGTCAAAACCGCTCACTTTTAGACATTTGGACTGTGTCTAGAATGACTGACCCCCATAGCGTTCTGTGACTAACAAGTTGTTCATCTTTATAAATTACAAGTTTTAGTCAGTCTTACCCAGATAGCATTCCAAATCGGTCCAGCATCGTTTCCATAAAGGCCACTGTTGTTACAACATTGCCAACATCACGCTGACCTTGAAACGATTTGTAATGCTATCTGGGTAGTCAATGTCACATGTCATTGACTAGCATTTTAGTAAAAAAAAATCCTTTAATTTCAAATGAATGTGTAACAGTGAAAAACGCCATGGCATCAGTGAATCTAAACATAAATACCATGCTGGGGCAAGGAAAAAACACCAATTCAGGCTCAATTCCGCTTATCGCCTACAATGTGGTATTAGTGAGCTAAGACCATTCGCATCAATCAGTGCTAAGTATGTGATAGATAAACAGTCATAACTGGAGTGTACATTGCGCAGAATGTGTTGGAGACACGGTGGTTTGAGGTCTTCACTCAACGACCCCAGTGTTGCCACCCTTGCCATGAGGAGGCCCAGGACTTTCATGGACCCTTGTCAAAGAGAGTCAGCATTTTCATGACCTCTCTTTACAACAATATCATTGCACAAAGGTGAAACATCACAAAGCTTTAGTACAAACGCAAATAAAACGGAGACGATACTTCTCTTACAGTCTCTACAATCATCTACACTAAAAGCATTTGGACTCCTGTTCGTCTCCTGATTTTCACTGTAAAGCATCCGTAACTGCACTGGCCACAGCAGTTGCCTTGGATATCGGATAACCATCCGACAGGAGGGACAGTGACTGGCAGGACCTTAATGACTGACCACTGAGTGGACATCGTGGCTAATGGGAGTCAGGTTTCCTCTTCTGTTTGTGAGTTGGTCACCACAAGGGCATCTGATGGATTCCCTTTGATGTAGCCAACGGAATGGGCTGCTTTACCATGAAAAAAGTGTCTATGAATAAATGATACATCTATTGTCTGCTGTACATCGTGTGTAGTGTTTGGGATATCAGTGTCATGGATGGAGAAATGAGACATATGCATTGTAGGACCTACAACTGATCTATGTCATGTACTACTTTTGCATTCTGAATATATTTGTTGGTTATCTTAGCTTTGGGAGTTCGTTTTGTTTTATATACATATGGAAGTGCAACCACAAAACGTTTTAGCATTGTTCACTGGTACATGGTGTACAGTCAAGTTACAGAAAATACAGATTATGGGCCTGCGTATAAACTGTCTGTTACAAAAATATATAAAGTTCAATTCTGAGATTTCGTTTTTTTTTTGGTATAGCTTTAAAACAGCATGAACTATGATCATAATTATTCTAATATGAGTGATTTTAACTAATTATCTGCTTATCAATTCATGAAGATTTGAAAGTAGAATTGTTGCGAGTTCTTCACGGTGAAATTAAGGTTTTAAATTACATTAGATAAGAATTATTTCTAGTAAACAAAGTCTGTTGGTCTTTTACTTCCTTATTGGGCACTGCGCTGTTCTGCAGACCCTCTGAAGGACAGACCCTTTCCTTTTATAGCTTTGATAGATCTACTGAAGGAGGATGCTTCCTTCCATACAACTAGAGAATCATTTTTATTTGACTGGTCCTTCCCATCAAAAGTCAGAAAGTCACTGTCTGGCCAGCTGGGCGAGATGGCCAAAGGGGCTGGTCGTGTTAACTACTTTATCTGCCCCATAGAGCCTTACTATAGCCCACATTGCCCAACCATACAAGGCAATTGCCGCCTGCCCCATTGCCTTATATGGTGTGTGCTCCCATCCCATACATGTGACCTGTGATATCAAAAAGCTGGTCCGTGTAGACACGTGGCCTGATCGATTTACTTGTGGAGGTCCTGCCATGCCCTCGTGCACCCAGGAGAGGGTTCTATGACCTCTGGGGTGACCTCTGTATGACCTTGTCTCCATGGAGACCCCCTTGACCTCCCTGTCGCCATTAGTTTTATTGCACTTGGAAGGTCTCTTATCAACTGTTCTCCTAGAGCCCTTCTTGGTCATCAGTAGATACACAGGATGCCAACAGCTGTACAATTGGCAGCCCATTGATAAGATAGATGCAATGGGCGGAATGAAAAGGATTTGTACCATTGTGTCTGTCCATCTGAGTGGTCACGATGCAAGTTCTTGCATAATTGTTAACACAAGTCTAGTTTCCATTTTTGGCATGACATCATTAAAACAGTGCTTGCAATTTTGCAAGTTGTCACAATGTGCATTTTACAGCCAATTTCAATGACTTGGAAATTATAACCCCGAAGACGTCATGTGAATTCAGAAATCCTGTTGACTATGGCAGTCTCTCAGCCAATGGCAGTGCTAGGATCACGAGACGTCCTCCGGAGTTCAGTTTCTAAGACTATGAAATTGGCTGCAAAATGTGCAAGGCAAATTTTTAATCCAGTTCAGCTGGTTTTTGGTCTAGGTTTTTGCTTTTTATATCAAGAATACGTACCATTGTGGTCACAGACAAATTGTGCACATGGGACAATTAACTTCTTCTTCATGTCAGAATCCAAATGATAAATCATTGCTGTGGTCTAAACATGCTAAAGCCAGTTGCTTCTGTCCACTTCTATAGCATAATCAGCTTACATATATCACCAGATAAATATAAACCTTGGTAAATTTAAGAAAATAATCAAATATATCATAATATGTACTTTTAGATCCGGTTTTGAGCAGCCAGCTATGACAGCTTTGGCTAGGTTTAATTTGACAGGCCGTTTTTAATGAAACTAACTGTATATTGAAAGTATCAGAAGCAAACATCTGGACCATCCTGCTGGCCAAGCAGTGAAAGGGCGTGTATGTATAAGGAGAATGTGCTTCAGCTGCTGCTGCTGCTGCTGGAAATTGCAGATCTTGACCTTAATAAGCCATCACCTTCTGTCCTCAGTTATTGTAGCCATTGAGCCTGGTCATCCATCAACCTTTCAGCCAATAGTTGTCAAGCCCTGAAGTTTCCACATGGCCAATACAACTGCCCTGGCCCCCACTTGAGCTTACAGTGGCCCTGCAATGTTGGTTTTTCTCTTCATTAGACACGAAACCAAGTGTGTGAAAGGTTTCTTGCCAAGTCCAATGATGCCTGCACTTCAACCAGCAGTCCAATGTGTGTCCTATGTATAATCTTGTACTCACAGCTCCAAAATTGCAGTCTCCCATACGCCTGGCGATGGTGTTTTTTTTATGCAATCGGATATTGCTTGTTCATTGGTGACGATGGGTCAACAAAGTTTTGATTATCCAAGTTAAAACGCACTGATCTGAGGCGGATGAGCTGATTTAATAGAATGAAGCGCAAACCTCAGGTCCTGCACCTTTCTAAAAAAGAATGCATTAAATTAAAAGTCACTCATTTTACAGATATGGAAACTAAACTTGCAAGAGACGTCATGCGAATCCAGCAGTTACAGAACTCCCATTGGCTGATGAACTGCCTTAAGTCCTGAATTCGCATGACATCCTCTGAAGTTTAGTTCCAAGTCTATGAAACAGTGGATTTTCACGGAAGGTTCTCTATATTTCCACCAGGTGGCTATGACAGAATACTGCAATTCTATTGGCTGAAAAAGTTCCTGCCCTTGGTTGTGATTGGCTGAAGCAAAGTGCATCCTAGCAGCAGTATCTTTAGTGCATTTTAATGTATATTTGACATCTTATCATTCAGTTGATTTTATCATTTTTCTGAGAAAGTTATATAAGTCAGAGAAAAGCAAAATGGGTAATAAGAGGAGAGGAAGGACTTATGTCTTGCTGAACTCAGGGCTGCTCAGTGAAATAACTCCATTGGTTGTAATACTGAAATTGGCTGCAGTACCCCAAGAGCAACAAAGAACTTGCTATACAGCGCAATAAAAGAACCTAAGATTCAATGGTCTTAACCGTGAGGTATGGCTTTACAAAGGAGTTTGGAAAAAGTGCAGTATAGCGGACCCAGATTTATGACCATATTTAACGTGCTTCTTTGCCAGGCCTATGACATAAAGTGCTTGAAATCAATTTATGACGTCACAAATGAATGTAGTTATGACGGCGGTTTTCATATTCATGGTAAAGACAGCGTTTATTTTAGCTTTTTTTAGCCCAAACCTCCGCTGATCTACACCAAATGTTATTTTAATTGTGCAAGAACTTCAAACTTGTGAAATATTTGATAAAATTTAATTTTTAATGGGCGCAAATATGGGCAAAAATTTGGGTCCGCTATACTGCACTAAACCCAGGAGTTTCATGGAAGTATAACCAGTGTGTTGCATTATTGACAGCTTTTGTGTGGTCAGCTTTTTTTTTACATATGGTGGCACATCAACGGTGTGTCAGTGCTGGCGAGACGGCAGATGGTCGTGTCCTACAGATATACACAATAGATACCACCCTGACAAGTGGGAGTATGAGTAGATACATGTTTGAGAGTGTCTCAGATTTCAGTTTGTTTTGAAATTTTGCTGTTACTGCTGATGCTGTTGTTGCTGCTGCTGCTGTTGCTGCTGCTGCTGCTGTTGTTGCTGCTGCTGTTGCTTCTGTTGCTGCTGCTGTTGTTACTGCTGCTGTTGTTGCTACTGCTGCTGCTGTTGTTGCTGCTGCTACTGTTGTTGCTGCTGTTGCTTCTGGTGCTGCTGCTGTTGTTACTGCTGCTGTTGTTGCTACTGCTGCTGCTGTTGTTGCTGCTGCTACTGTTGTTGCTGCTGTTGCTTCTGGTGCTGCTGTTACTGCTGTTACTTGCTGCTGCTGTTTTGCTGCTGCTGTTGCTTCTGGTGCTGCTGTTACTGCTGTTACTTGCTGCTGCTGTTTTGCTGCTGCTGTTGCTTCTGTTGCTGCTGCTGTTGTTGCTGCTGCTACTGTTGCTGCTGCTGTTGCTACTGCTGCTGCTGCTGTTGCAACTGCCATTATATAAAGAAGAGTGTACATATTAGAAAACTATTCCAACTTTCATGTCATATATAAAAAAATAGAGTAAAAGTTTCTTAAAAAACACAGAAAAGAAAAATCAGTCAATAAGCATTCAGATCTGAGAGGCTAAAAATCCTCTCACTTTTTTTTGTAGGCCATTGAAATTGTAACTTTTGGCAAGCACCTGAGAGTCGCAGCTGAAGTAGTGCAAAGTGCCATCGAAACCAGAGATGTATATAGCTATAGCTGTGACCTGAAACCATTTGGAAATGGGGGAGCAATCCTTTGGAATATTGGCAGATGAATGAATACCGCATCAATCCTTAAATATAGCTATACATAAAGAGTTTGGCGTTTGGAAGAGGAAAGTGGAAGAAACATGAAATTTTGATTACCGGAGATTACAGAGAATTTAATTCCCCTTGATTCCTTGACACATCATCCGTCAGAGAACGTCTACACTGTAGGAATTAAAAGATCTTTTGAGATGGGATTGAGGAGATTAGATTCTCCTAAATTCAAAGTGATTTATATGATTAATGATCATTCCAGGGTTTTGATAGTTTTGCATGCTATTTCGGAATCCAAATATGTTGCAAGTTTGAACTTAACTCTGGGGTAATATGACATTTAGTTGTAAAACTTTTCTAATGTATTACTGCAATACATTTACGACTTATAAGTAAACAAGCATCCTGTCATTTGAAATAATCAGGATACGAAATAGTGGATTTTCATGGAAGGTTCTCTATGTTTCCACCAGGTGGCTATGACAGAATACTGCAATTCTATTGGCTGAAAAAGTTCCCGCCCTTGACTCAGATTGGCTGAAGCAACGTGCATCCTAGCAGCAGTATTTTTAGTGCATTTTAATGTATATTTGACATCTTATCGTTCAGTTGGTTTCTGTTATTTCCTGAGAAAATTATATTAATGGAATCATTTAGTTATGATCTGCTGTGTCTCAAAAGCAAAATGAGTAATAATAGGATAAGAAAGACTTATGTCCTGCTGAATTCAGGGCTGTTCAGTGAAAAGACTCTATTGGTGTAAAACACTGAAAATTGATCTTATGAATTTTAAGCTGTATCCTATGGTCTATACCAGGCTAAATGGACCCCACCCATATAGTAAATGTGTAACATGGTAACTATCAAACCTTGCCATTCCATCATTACGTCTGCCTTGCAGCTATTTCTGTATTCTGAGTGAATAAGCATCAGATAAGTTTACTGCATGCATATACAATTAAGTCGTAAGTCACTTAAATTTATTGATTAACTGAAATTTTAAGTGTGAGATATAATTAACAAAATGGTCGCTATCTTAGACCATTTCAAAACAGGTATATAAATCGATTTTCCACTTGGTAGAAACTCAGAGAATGTGTTGTATCTTATAGGGTTTTATTTGACAGTTTTTCTTCAACAATGTTGATATGTATCATAATTAATTGTCAGCTCAGCGGGACACACATGGACTCCATGCAGTGTAATTTCGATAATGCAAATTCGGCTAAATTATTGCTATAAGCCTTGGAGTGAAGCATGTTACTTTCATGTAAGTGAGTCACTTAAGCCTTTAAAATATGAGATATAATGCATGCAGAACATGACTGTAATGACAGTGTAATGTTGATGGGATTTGTCCCTTTTATGTCGTGATAGTTGGGCCCCCAGATCACTTAGTCTTAATGGCAGGAAAATTAACCATATATATGACTTATGCAGGCCTTGTTACAGAATTTACAACTTGCAATTATTCCTACAGATTCTACACACAGATAAGATAAGATAAGATAAGATAAGATAAGATAAGATAAGATAAGATAAGATAAGATAAGATAAGATAAGATAAGATAAGATAAGATGAGATGAGATGAGATGAGATGAGATGAGAAAGAAGATAAGGATAAGAAAAGATAAGATAAGAAGATAAGGATAAAAGATGAGATAAGAAGATAAGGATAAGATAAGATAAGATAAGATAAGATAAGATAAGATAAGATAAGACAAGACAAGACAAGACAAGACAAGACAAGACAAGACAAGACAAGACAAGACAAGATAAGACAAGAAAGAAGATAAGGATAAGATAATATAAGATAAGAAGATAAGAAAATTAGATAAGGATAAGAATAAGATAAGATAAGATAAGATCAAATGAAACTTAATTTATATAGTCAGAGTTGTAAGATAAACAAACCATAAGTTATAAAGCTTTTATACGACTGGTAAAATAACAATAACAGAAATGAAGATATATGCAGGTGAGATTATAACTGAACAACACAAAGATCATAAATTAGTCTCCTGACAGAATATGCATGATGCACAATAACAACTTTCCAAGGAACCGCAACTGTTTACAGGTATAGGCCTACACTATGAGCAATTTATTGAGGACAGACCCGTGTAGGAAGTTATCAAAAGATGTTTCAAAACGCTTCCCTTAATTGAGGGTCTTGTGGCGTCTTCGCCCTACCACCTTAAATTGCCGATTTATTGCGTAATCGAGTGCCACGGATAACAAAAGGCTCATTAAAGATCCATTAGAGGTTTTCCAATTGGGCAGGGACATGCGCTGATAATTCACTTTGAAAGAAAAACTCATGTGATGGTTCCAGCTGAAGGTAATTTGAACAGTGAGAGTTCACATTTGGGTGTATTTATTAGGCGATACATTATGGATAAAATCATTTTATAACCTTAACTATTACTTATAACGTGATTTATGGGCTATAGTAATATGTGTAATAATCACGACAATTAGGACAGATCTATCTATCTATCTATCTATCTAACTATCTATCTACCTATCTAACTATCTCTCTAACTATCTATCTATCTACCTACCTATCTAACTGTCTGGCAAACTATCTATCTATCTATCTATCTATCTACCTATCTAACTGTCTGTCTTTCCATCTATCTATCTATCTACCTATGTATCTATCTATCTACCTATCTGTCTAACTATCTATCTATCTATCTATCTAACTGTTTAGCAAACTATCTATCTATCTATCTATCTGTCCATCTACCTATCTAACTATCTGTCTAACTATCTACCTATCTATCTATTTATCTAACTATCTGTCTAACTATCTATCTATCTATCTATCTTTCCATCTATCTATCTATCTATCTATCTATCTAACTATCTGTCTATCTATCTATCTATCTATCTTTCCATCTATCTATCTATGTATCTAACTATCTAACTATTTGTCTAACTATCTATCTATCTATCTATCTATCTATCTAACTGTTTAGCAAACTATCTATCTATCTGTCTATCTACCTATCTAACTATCTAACTATCTGTCTAACTATCTATCTATCTATCTATTTATCTAACTACCTGTCTAACTATCTATCTATCTTTCCATCTATCTATCTATCTATCTATGTAAATATCTATCTACCTATCTAACTATCTGTCTAACTATCTATCTATCTATCTATCTATCTATCTAACTGTTTAGCAAACTATCTATCTATCTATCTATCTGTCTATCTACCTATCTAACTATCTGTCTAACTATCTATCTATCTATCTATTTATCTAACTATCTGTCTAACTATCTATCTATCTATCTATCTATCTATCTCTCTATCTAACTATCTGTCTAACTATCTATCTATCTATCTATCTAACTGTCTGGCAAACTATCTATCTATCTGTCTAGCTGTCTGTCTATCTATCAACACCAACCAAAATCAGTGACAGAATGATTGACAAATATTACGCAATTGTCCTTTAAATCGTTTATTGTCAACAATTACATATTCTTAAATAAATATCAAATAAACAGCTACAATTTCAGTATTAATATACTCGTTTAAATAATTATGACGATCTTTACTCGTGCAAAAAGAGCAGATACTAAAAGATTGAAAAAACATAGTAAACTAAATTTAGTGTTTGACATCTCAAATGTAATAATTATATGCGTCAAATATGATCAGATTATTAGAACATAAAATTACTTTCTTCTTAACTGAGTCCATTGTAGAATCAACAAATATCTCGCTGCCTTCTAAGTGAACAGTCATGCAGAATTGCCCGGAAATAGACAGAAATTTGACCGCTCTTATTATGGAGAACAATAGAAAAGGTCAGCTTGTGGAATATAGCAATCACCAACCTGTACCATATCACTGCACAACACCCAGGCAACGTTCTCTGGATATGACAGAAGTCACTGGCCTACTATTTGGCAACTTAATCATTCATTTGCTGGAAATTACACTTGTCAGGGACATTCATACTGGCTATATCTGCCCATGCAACCAAATGATATTCAGTGACATAACTGTCACACTTCAACCATATTATGTCCAGATTTTCCATGAATCGCAATATCGTGGGTTTTTTCAGTGGTCAGTACCAGGAAACAACGTACCGTCTTCGAAAATGGCAACGTAGTAGTCAAAAAATGGCAATTAAAGTAATAAAAGCGATGTAAAGTAAAAATTGGAATTTAAAATAACATTTCTCTATTTAATATCAGTGTAAATTCATTCTTTCCATTTCACCTTTCTGCCTGTTTCAGTTTTGTAATATCAGGATATTTTTAGGCATATTGGTTTGTCAATCTTTGCAAATTGTCGGAGAACTCGTAAGAGTATCTGTAGGTTTTGATTATTCATTCTTCGGCGTTATATTTGAATGTGTGCAGAAAACGGCTATTCATTGAACTTTATTAGTATTTGTTTGTACAGGCTAAACATTGAGATGATTTTTGCTTTGTGAATTAAACGTGTGTGGGTGGATTAGGGTTTTACGTCCTGTATTTCTGCACCTAATGGGCTAACTAGGACAGGTAGGGACCATGGCAATGAGATGATGGATGAAACAGCCATTCGACTAAGGCTCGACCGGGAATTAAACACTGGACCCAGTGGTTGGAAGCCCAATGCGCTACCACTGAGCTAGGCCCCCACCCAATGTAGTACATGTAAATAACCTGATTGTTGCACAGTGTTCCACGTGGATCCCAGCAAGTTTCGTAAATATAAAAAGGTAGTCTAAAGTTAATGGAATGTTACACTGGAAAGGTAAACCTTCAAAGTGAAAAGAGGTTATTAAACAGTCAGAATGTTGTCATATGCAGCACGCATTTTACCAACAGGCAATCGGACCACGAGTCTTTTGATGGATTGCCACGTCTGATTGGTTGAACGGCCATTAAATTAATTTTATTTTTGATTCCGTGCTTTGACCATTTTCATAATTGTTTACAAGTCATTATACAAAAAAAGAAAATTTTTGAACATAGTATGGAAATGGTCAAGACACCGATGCGATTTCAGGTAAAGTTTTCTAGAGTGCTAAAAACGACTACTTCTGCTCTTAATTTTTCAGCGAATCTCCAATCGAACAACTGTCAGTCCATGTGTCTGTCAGTACATCCTTCATGCAGCTCACCAAACTTTGCCTGTGGAATTGAATCAATAGAACCACATTGATCTTGGCTAAGTGCAGGTGTAACACTCAGGTGAGGTTTTAAAGGGTGTTTCCTCATCTGTCTAAACCCACACACCCTTCCTGCACCACTCAGCTAGTGAAAAGCAAGCCCAGTGATGTTTTATTAATCTTTTGTTGTCAAGATACCATGCTGTGTTTACATAATCTAGCGTCTGTTGATCCCAATGAGAGTATGAAATTACAGAACATGCCCACATATAACCAGTATGAATATCACAAAGGCACTTAAACTTCAGTTCTGACATAATACAAACAGTAGGAGTTTATTCACCAAGAAAAAACACCATTACAATTAGCATGTCACATCAAGTGCCATTATTCAGATGACTATCAATAAACTATGAACGTCCCTCAAAGATCCATTCTGGAAGTCAGTTTTTTGTTTTTAAATTCTTTGTACGCATCTAGACGTGTAAAATGCAACAAGCTGACAGTGTGTCTAAATTAAAAATACATATTGCTCACTAATAAAACGTCACCATAAGCTAATATATTACTGAGAAACATGGCGTGAGTTCCCTGATTTAATTTCCACAAAGCATTGTTTATATGGCACCAAGCTGCTTAAAGTTGTTTACGACAAACGTAAACACTCTTTGCTTCAATTTAGAGGTCCCTTGTGCACCTTTTTTTGTTTGTTTATCGCTCACACGAAATTAGTCGTCCCTATTGCATATCAGCTGCATGCATTTCAAACCCTAATTTGTCCACACAAATTTTGCAACTATGATTGATGAAAGAGTATTGTGCAATGTACTTCTTCTACTTTTCCTTCTTCTTTCTTCTCTTCTTCTTCTTTCTCCTACTTTTTCTTCTTCTTTCTTCTCTTTTTCTTCTTCTTATTTTCTTCTCCTTTGTCTTCTTCTTCTTCTTCTCCTTCTGCTTCTATAATGCTATGTCCTTCATGGGTGCAGCCTGATCATGCTTCACACATTCTTGATAATTTTTTTCATTTCCTCTGCTGTCTATCTCACTTTTCAGGAGCAGTTCTGATAGCCAGATTGGATGGGTATTTCTGTCTCTGTACGTCTCCGCTTCTCACACCTTTTCCAAAACATTCGAGCCCCTGAGTTATTCATGCCGAGTTTGTTGTGTGATATCAGAGGCCCAGTTCTGTGGTCCATTTCTATCCGAGTGCTCATGTGGCATTTTGACAGCATCCGATGACAATAATGGTTTATGCATCAACAGAATCAGGAAAGAGCCTGACTGGACCAGCAGACATTTTACGACCACTGAGTCACATAGTATCCATAAACCAAATAAAAAATAGATAACAATACATGACATCACGGATCTGTAGTGAGACTAAATGAAAACCACAAAAGCAGTACAATTAATGCACAGTGGTAATCACACTTCAACTGACAAGAAAGTATAAAACTCTACATTTGGATGCTGTGTGGTATATGGTCTATTCCCCTGGATTTGACTCTATTCTGTACATTACATTAGGGGGTGGGGGCCTAGCTCAGTGCTTTTACGTCCATGCTCAGTGGTAGCGCATTGGGCTTCCAACCTCTGGGTTCAACTCCCGGTCGAGCCTAAGTCGAAGGGCTGTTTCATCTATCATCTCATTGCCATGGTCCCCGCCTGTCCTAATTAGCCCATCAGGTGCAGAAATACAGGACGTAAAGCCCTAATCCACCCACCCACCCATACATTACATTACGTCTGTGAATTACAGTGCAGTAGAACCTTTATTACTGTTTTCACCACCTTTAGGTCATACGTTATAATGGTGAACTAAAGTTAGATCCAAAAAATCACCAAACAGTCATTGATCCTATCAGTGGAGTGGCCTTAATAGAGAAGTGGTTTTTTATCGAGGATATACCATATAATCATCATGTGAAATATTATATATACTCTGTATATCTTTTTAACAAGTTATAGATTCTCATTGCAAAAACTTAATAACTTTAAAGGATGCTAACAAAACATTCTTGCTAACCTGAATTCCTGGAACCCCAAACAGCCATAAGATATTTATGTTTCCCTCTTCTGCCTTAATGAGACATGAAATTTTTTTAATATGCCTTTTTTTGTGTTAGCTTATTTCATGCATATTCTGCATTAACATGGAGGCTGAATTACGTTTTTCTCGTTACCTTTTTTGTCATTAACTTGTTACATGGAATTTATGTCCTTTGAATTATGCATAGATATTTGGGTAAGACTGGCTGCTGTTGCTTGCCTCGTTAATGAATCTCAGCAGCAAGTTTCCTCTGTGTGTGTTTCAGCTGCTTTTGCAACTTTTCTTTCTCATTAAACTGCTGCTGCTGTTGCTTGCTGCTGCTTGCTTTGCTGATGCTTGCTGCTGCTGCTGCTGAAGTTGCTGATGTTGCTGTTGGCATTGGTCTCTAGCATCTGCATGTACATTGTTATAAAAGGCTCCTAACCAGATATGACAGGGCCTGTCTTGAGATGAAAACTGAAACCTGTTCTCATTTTAGGAGGTCCTGTCTCAGCAACCATCCATTTCTGAGAAAATGATGCTCAGCAGCAGAAACTGCAGAGATAAGAACGTGACACTGTGCAATGTGGGTGGATGATGAGATTTCAAAGCATAATTACAAAAGCCATTTTTTGCCGTCAATAAAGGTGGATAGCATGGATGAATTGATGAAATTACGAATGAAAGAATGGCAAAAAGTGTCATCACTGGGCCAGCAAAGACCCTCCCATACCCCACCCACCAGACTGACAGCTGCTTACTGGACTGGCAAACTCATCTCATCATTACATCTTTCTCTAGCAGCTGGTTAGCACTTTTGGATGACAATATCACCTGAGTTAGACCAATATTGTTATACACTTTTCAATTAAATGTGATGTAGAATAGAATAGAATACTAGTAAGGTGGCTCACAATAAAAAGACATGTTTTCTCAAGAACAGAAATGTGTAAACAGTATGTTACTCCAATCTGAAAATGACCTCGTCCGTCATTTCCTATAATACACTGTCCTTACGGATATTTGAGGCTTTATGGGATATACACACATAAGCCCGTGACGTCTTGGTTGCAGAGAGGTCTACGTAAGTTATGGCTCGTGGTCTGGTCCATAGGTCACCTAATGACAGAGCCAATTCTGCCACGCTGGCCAGGATATGGGCATCCAGGGCATCCAGTGATGACCAGGTCATTTACTGACCAATGACCAGTGTCCAGTACACACAACGTCAATGACCTACAGTAAGAGCCGGAGTGTGCCAGTGTCTGTTTTGCACACACAGGGTTTGTCCCAACTTCCATACACTCAGATCAGTAACTATGACAAACACGCGGAAATTATCTGTGATAGATGGAGATGAAGAGGACACAAAGCACATCCTTGTAGTCCTCCCGAACAATAATAACCTCATCATACATCAAACGTCGGTCTCTATTTGTAAGGCTGGTGACAGAGCAAACACAAGTACAAACACAAGGAAATTATGTGCAATACACAGTAGAATAGGACAGAAAACACACCCTTGTGTTACTTCTTCACCAAATGTAACCTATTATCAAATTGCAGTACACAAAGAGGTCTGGAGATGGTCCTTCTCTGTGACAGTCTTGCGGTTCTTTGGGTGTTTCTTGGCTCTCATTCCATGGCAGTGTTTTGCCCCAGGCTAAGGTCACAATAGCAAACAAACGGATTACTGGGAAGGGCTGGATCTCTACCATTGTCCACGAAACTCAAATGACAGAAGATTGCAAGGAGGGTGGCCAGTGTCACAAACAGACTGCTTGTCTTTTGGTCTGTGATCCGTGTTGTTACTGTTGTGACTTTCTTTTTTGTTGAACGCAATTCATGTCTTTAGCAATATTTGATTACGGGAGAATGGTATTGACATGAGGGGTACCTGTGTTGGTTGCTTAATCTGTCCTGAGTAGAGTTAGTTGCCTGTGGGCTGTTGCTAAAGGTTCTGCATTATTTGCTTGATGTTTGTCTCAGCCTAATGGTTTTGGTGCATGTTGAGTTACTTGAAAATGTAAAATCATAGGTGTTAGTTTGTGGTAGCCCTTGCGAGTGGCAGTTACTCTGTGTTGAAGTCTGCAACCTGCTATAGAACCATCACTTTTTGAGCTGTGTGTATTTGCAGCCATTCTTCAAAAGCCTCTCATTAAACAACTAAATGAAATTTAATCAAGGCTGGTGTCTGACAGTCACGAAACTGTAAGATTGCATGTCTTGAATCACAATGAAGGACTGTGATTGCAAAAGACATGCATGTACTTTGGTTGATGTGCAATTCACGATTTGACATGACATTGGTAAGCTAGCCAGAAAAGAAGCAGAAAAACAGGGCATGGAATTGGCAGACCAACATGAAAATCAATACTGTAGATGGCTCAGGGATAAGGTGTGACAAGTTGTGAAATAATACACTCGGTTGTTTAACGGCATGACAAATCAGACACAGATTAGATTCTCTTTGTAGTGACAGATCACCAAAAGCAATGAAAAATGTTCTCCATTACTCCAGACAAAACCAGAAACTAAAATCGCAGGAATATGCTAGGCTTGTTCATTTGATTTCCTCTTTCACTTCGCTCAACATATTCAATGTCATTGGAGCGTTAGTGTTGTTCATTATTGTCCTAGACACCTACAAAGCCATTAATCTAAACCCTTTCTGTAGTGTGTGTAACAAATTGATTGCATGAAAAATGCAGACACCGATGAAACTAATGAGGGGCATTCACAATTTGTCTGACTCCCTCAAGGCCATGTCCAATGGACAATATCAATCTTCTCACATAACATCAGAGTGACAGCATAGGGATAATAGATGACTGAAATTGATGAAGATAGAGGACAGAAAACAAGCTTACATTAGTGTGAATGCAATTAGTGGCCAGCTAGTTTTATTAACCAAATAAACACAGTATGGTCTAGGGGTTAAGGTATTGGCCAGCTCCTTTCTAGGTTCTGGTTACGAATTTGCTTTTAATGTGTGACCCATAACTGCAGTTATTCATCACAGTAAATCTGACTGATACATTTATATAACATCTTTTCTGCAAACTAAGCTAGGCCAAGTAAAAGGGCCACACCTTTTTTTGCAACATGATAAGGATAAAATGCTGGTTTGCTTAAGACTTTGTGTATTATGTGTGCTCAAAATCAGAGGAAACAAAAATCCTATTCATCACAATTTTGACCCATGTGAAGAAGTCACGGTTTGGACATGCTTATCACCTTTTTTAATTTCATGCTTTGCTGGCCGTTTGGATCTGAGTAGCATTACACTTTTCTTCTTGAAGGAGTTATTTTTCTAAAACGGAGAGAAGAGCACACATCACAAATCCATCCATATGGAAATGTTTTTTTTCCCAGGTGCCACATTTTTGACAGGTCCCATCTGTTAAAGTCCCCCGATGCACAAAAAAAAGGTTTCTTTGGTCTGTCCTTGGTAAAGATAGGATTTCCTGACTAGTGTACATATTCAGATATCAGGTGTTGTCGTGACATTGAGCAAAAGAGCCACTGCAGAAGCCTCTCTTTTGTGACTGTGCGCATTCATAGATCCAGACCATGGCAGAGGATGATGCATGCATATTGTACAGTGCGTATTTGCATGAATGGACGAATATTCTTCATTGGAAATGGCTAGACAAGCAGGTGCTGATGCAGTTCTTTTGAAGTTGAACGAAATTATTCTGCAAAAATGATAAAAATTGGTCTGCGATAACGTCATACTGTAGTTGGAAGAAATTGCACCCTGCTGCGGTACAACACCAATGAATGCTACCACTGGATTGCAATGATGTGCCCCATTCACGAAACTAGGCATCTTCCGCATGGCATTATGCATTATGGCATTATGCGAGTACACGTTTGCAAGGCATTCTATACTTCCTAGGAATTCCATACCTCTCTCCACACATCGGATGTAACGGTTTAAATGAATAATAAATTATACCCTTAATTGTCAATTACTATGCACGCGCAGAACGTCATTAACCTGGTCTATCCTGATTTATAAGTTAGCGTTGGTATTTTTGTATTACTGAGTCTTAAGCTTAGTCAGCTTATATTACCAGCTGCCGGAGGCGGACGTAATGATGAGATGATAAGGCTTTAGAGTCCACACCATGTTACACATTTACTCCATTGTTGGTGTCTTTTACTTGCCTCAGCATAGAAGCAGAGTACAAGACACCTCCAATTTAACGTCTTGTGTGACATCCAGCTGGGATTTGGCTCCGGAAGAGTGCCCGGGCCGAGGATCGAGCCCGCGACCTTCAGCAGAGCTGGCTAATATGGAATTGGTGGATGCCTTAACCATTAGGCTGTGCTGATGCCTTAGGTTTCGAATTCTAGCCCAGGCACCCTTCATGAGCTGGTAAGCTGAGTGGTGCCTTCTACCTAATGGAATGTCTGATGCAACTGTCTGATGCCACTCACAGAGGTACATCTATGATTAGGAGAGAAAAAGTTGGTTCACATTTTGTGAGTTTTCACTTATGAGAGAGTACAGGGAATTTCAATTTGCGCTAACACCCTGGAAAGGGGTTGCCTTTTAAAACACGTACCCCAGCTAATGGAAGCCGAATCTTGGTAGTGAAAGATGGCCTACTCCCTTGGTGCCTATACATCGTGCACTAGAGAAAACAGTCAAAGATGGTCATATTTATCCAAATTCGGGCATTCCAACAACTTCTTAGAATGCATAAGGTATTGGGCCACTCTGTCACGCATGTATAAAGGATTCGATGGAAGAAAATCCTCCTTCAACCTCCCCTCCAGGGTGTTTGGATATTCATCAACACTTGCTCGACTTCCATTTGCCTGGCATAGAGATTCATTTGCTCTGAGGAGGGATTCATGCAACCTTCTGGCCAATCGTGGACCACATGAATTGCTTTGGGTCACAGTGAGAAGACAGCATCTGCTTGCAAGGCAATGGACGAGTGTGTCTTGGAGGCAATGTGACAACATGTCCTCCGGCCCTGCTTGCTGAAATGTTGTCATCACTTGCATAAGGATGACGTCACACTACTTTAATTGCCAATGCAATGTGTGTTGGAAACATGATGCGCACATATTTTGGGTTGCTGCGTAATAGAAATTTCACATAACAATCTCGCAGTAAACGAATGAAGCAAATATATAATATTAAAATGTGAATCAGTTAATTCAGTCCATCAATAGAGCAGCTGGGTGGCCTAATGGTGAAGGCAACCAGCAATTCCATATTTGTCAGTCAGCTCTAATGAAGGTCCCGGGTTTGATCTCCGCCCGGCACTCTTCATGAGCCACATCCCAGCCGGATGTCGATTGCATGAGACGTTTAATTGGAGGTGCCTTGTACTCGGTGTCTATACTGAGACAAGTTAAAAATCCCACCCATGGGGTAAATGTGTATCATGGTGTGGACTCCAAGCCTTATAATCTCATCGTTATGTCTGCCCTCTGGCAGCTGGTCATATTAGCTGACTGAGCTTCAGACTCAACATTGAGACATTGACTTAAATGGCTCGAAAGAAAGAAAACAAAAAAAAATAATGGAAGAAAAAAAGAAAGAAGAAAGAAAGAAGAAAGAAAGAAGAAAGAAAGAAGAAAGACATAAATAAAGGAAGAAAGAAAGAAACCAACACATCAATCAACCAACCAACCATGTCCTTGTGAAGAAAGATCAGACATTTCAAAAAGTGCATAATGCAATCTTCTCTGGCGTATGATTGAAGCCTGAGCACTTGAGTTGCAAGCGTCGAAGAGGAAGTTCAACTTATAGCATACAACTTTGTACACTGGAAGCTGCTCTATAGTACCAGGAAGTGCACTGCGTATCCCTGGAGAAGGTTCCAAGAAAAATGGTGTTGTGTGCAGCAGCAGCTTTCAGATCTTGTGTTGTCTTGAGGAAGACAATGAGAGCAGCGTCTCTCTGTAATGTATTGCTGCACACGAATCCAGTTCACTTTGTTTTCCTCATTACTTCCATGTCCTCAGTTCTGTGACCTGCTTTGCATCTTGTATGTCCATTTGACAAATGAAATGAATGGAACCATTTTGGTTCTATTTGCATAGCATTTGGTTTGCATTTCCTTCAATACCCTTAAGCGAGAATGCATCACAGACTTGGGCATTGTGTTAATGAAAGTTGCAGTCGATGCACCAACAATAAGGAGCAGCATGTAGCTGCGCATATATGAAGGTTTTATTAGATATATAGACACATAATGGCGCATATGCTAGAAAATTTATCTTGTGGAGCAAAAAGGCTATAGGGCTCCGTCATTTGAAACCATAAGTTATAATATGCAGTTAGTTTCATAAAATACGGGCGACTCTATACAGCTATAACTGGCTAAAGCCAGCCGCTTCTGTCTACTCCTAGCTTATAGTTGCCTTACCGAAAAAATATAAACCTTGGCAAATGTAAGCAATTATCTATATATCATAAATATGTATTATTAGATCCGGCTTTTAGTAGCCAGCTATAGCCAGACAGTTCTGTTTAGAGGCAGGAAGCATCGTATAGCAGACATTGTCTAGCTTTGTCTAGGGTCAATTTGACAGGCCGTTTTTAATGAAACTAACTGTAGTCAAGACAAATGTTTAGACGTTTTTCAAAATGTCTAACACGTTAATTTCATTCTGGATCTGGATATGACCACAACATGGGGGGGGGGGGGGGTTGGAATGAATGTAGGTCACAAAGATGGAAATCAAGCCAAGTAAATAGTACAGGTGGTGGGCAGACTTCATTAAAGTTGCATAAAATTGCCTTCAGAGAGTGTCGTGTTTATTGTTCGTGTCTCTGAAAATCAGGAAAGACCCAAAAAGGGAGACAAATTAGCATATTGGATCTTGGACGTTTGCAACTCTTGATAAACACATTGTAGAGAGGCAGCACCTTTAGAATTCAGATAACCTTTGTTAACACATTAAAAATTAACTTTTACAGATATTCCAACTTTGAAGTTTCACTGCAAGAAAGTTCGAAATGCTTTTAATATTTGTGCACGCATGTTGCTTCCACTATAACCTTGTAAGCAAACGTAAGTCACAAAGAACATATGAGAAAAACTACATAAAACCATCTAACCATATGTATGTGAAAAGGTATATATTATATATATTATAAGTATTTTGATAAGTGAAACTAACAATGGATGAAATTGATACTGGCCATAAGGAATTTAGCCAAAGTAGTTTTACTCCAAGCAAATTTGAAGGATTTGGCTTTTAGAATCTCAGCTCTCGTGGAAGCTGAGAAAGAAGAGGATTGCAAATTTGTTCAGCTGAGCTTAATGGTGGTCATTATTCTGCTTCAAATAGGGACTCCTAGATTGTTAGTGCATCGCTTTGTTGGAGTTTTTTTTAGCAGATTTAAGCAGGGAATGTGTTGGTTTGCTGAAAGAACCGGCAATACTACCCCAAACACATCTCACAGCCAAACAATTTACATCCTGTGTTCTTGGGATACGAGGGTTTGTTTATTGTTTTCACCCATGGGAGTTCCGTCTGCCACTCAGCTCAGGCAGGGTGATTGGATTTATTTAGTCTGCTCGTTTTTAGTGTCTGTTATGCGCTTTGCTAAGTCAAAAGGTTCCCATGGTTCAGATGGGAACTTTTTGCAGGGTCAAAAAGGTTCCTAGATGTTCCAAAAAGGTTCCAGGTTAAGTCATTTGCTCCTGCTGGTGTCATCAAATCGCCTTAACATTGTTGTGGTGCAAATGTGTCCCCAACGTCCCTCCAACGTCTCTCCAACGTCCCATACACAATTACGTTGGTCAATCTCGCGCCTTCGAGAATAGAACGTGATTTAGAACTCAATGCGTGTCATGGCTTCCACTCGATTGCTTAGCAACCACCAAAGCTTACATACTTCACCTTGATGCTGAGATAAGACGTGGCCCGTGTCCATGGCCGTTCTGTTGTTCTCTCTTTTTGTTTACATGCGCCTTTTGCATAAAAAAGGTCAATCAGAAGTAGTCTGATCTTTCTTTATGTATTTAATAAAAAGGCTTGTTTTGGCTGACTCTCCAGATTCCTCTATAAAATAAAGCAATTGCCGGTTACTTCAACCAAAGAAGAAAAATGTATCTGACCATTTCACCACCACATGACCACTACTATTAACGGCATCACTACTACTACTACTGCCACTAATACTACTACTACTACTGCTACTACTACTTCTACAACTACTACTACTACTACTACTACCACTACTACTACCACTACTAACAACAACAACTACTACTACTACTATTACTACTTCTACTACTACTACTACTACTACTACTCCTTCTACTACTAACTACTACTATTACTACTACTACTACTACTACTACTACTACTACTACTACTACTACTACTACTAAGATTTCTACTACTACTACTACTACTGCTACTGCTACTACTACTACTACTGCTACTGCTACTGCTACTACTACTACTACTACTACTACTGCTACTGCTACTACTACTACTACTACTACTACTGCTACTGCTACTACTACTACTACTACTACCACTACTACGACTACGACTATTTATGTATTTACTAATTCCGCTGTCAACTGATCATGTACAGGGCCTTCCCATTTAGATACAGTTGTGAAGAACGGAAGAAAAGCAAAAGCCAGAAGCACGTAGCAAGAGGTAGCTGCAAATGAATCCTCCATTATTTGCAATTATCGCTCTCACATTAATCAGCATATATATTCAGCAAGGTTATACGTGCTGTCAGTGTGTAATTGATAACGACTATAAAGCTGGATTAGCAGACTGATTGCTGCTCAAATATGCAATCAAGGCCCTTTCAAGGCACACTGGCTCGTCAATTGCACCACGTCTGCAATTTGTGTGGGGCCAGCTGTGGTGCAGGAATCAAAATACCAAACACCTTTCTTGGACCAGCTTTTGAGACCAATTCGCCATGAAATGAAATACCCATAACACAGCAACATGCTTGGCCCAAGACAGATCCTTGTGGTACACCAAAGTGAAAACCTGAGGCCCTTTGTCTCCATTACTTGCTCATAACAGAATGGATGGCTTTTTTTATTGTGGTAAAAGCAATAAGGCTCACATCCACATTTGACACCTTGACTATTATGGCGTGCAAAATGACCTTGGCAGACTGGACTGACCTTTTGTTGTATCCAAAACTAATACTGCTTCGTCAGTTGCACTATTTGGTGCATAATTTATGCTTAATCCAAGCTACTCAATAACTTAAAAACTACATATTTACAACACCACCACCTGCACACTTTGAATTGCACGAAATTACCATAGCAAATGACTTAAATCCTGTGAAATCGTGTAGGTATTGGCATCGCTCACATTAGTCTAAGCTGGCGGCCAGCTGTATCTTTGAGCTGTGGCACCAGGCTAACATTAGTCTTCCTATTTTGCAATCCCATCATGCAGTTGTTGAGCTATGGCTACCGGAAGTGCGGCAGGAGCGGAAGTTTCTCTTCTTTGTCTGGTGGGTGACTTAATTAGACAGTGAGAACCTGCAATTGTCACCCTGGGAGTCCTTAAGAGCTCTGTCTGGATGTGCCTGTGTGCTGAAGAAATCCGAGGTGCCTGATTAGCTGTAATGCCAGGGGCAAATGACCCTCCTTACTCCCACTTGGAATAACTGCTCAAAGAGAAGGATAAGCTCTAAGCCCAGGGTACTCATGGTTAAAGCACCCAAGATCTGTTGAGTTTGTTTATTGAAGTTGTGCACCGGTGTAAAGTTATGTGAAAGGTAGACAACCAATTGCGAAAAGAGCATGTTTCTAAAACGTACACGCTGCATGCAGCATTTCTTCAGAGGTACATGGCCAAATGTGCCACGTGCGTTTTCCATGAGAAGGATAAGTGCATGGAAAACGCATGGTTTTTGCCTAATTAAGATGAGATGAAAACAATGCGTTTTCCATGCGTTTATCCAAACGCATGGAAAACGCACATAGCACATTTGGCCATGTATGAAATGATTCTATTTATTTACTCTTTTTTTTGTGACCACCAATTAATCTGTCCTTTTGCTATTTCCTTTTCTATAAACTTCCTGTTGCTACTTCGATTAAACAGCTTCACAACTCATTCAATCACTTTCCAAACCATTGACACAGTTTTCAGGCAATTTCATTTTTGGTAATACCCATTAACATGTAAAGAACAGAGATAATCATTCCATAATAAATTTGTGTCTAATCTTCATAAATTCACTTTATGGTTGTAAAATCAAAGAGCTAGACTAAAGCAATGCTATTAATTCTGAAAGATATCCACAAGCTTCCAGGGTTGGTTTGTCGATGCTGTTTGATATTCTTTTTCACATTATGCCTTCAATTTCAGATAATAAGCTTATTCCACTCTGTTCTGGGTGCCATTGACTAACCCATGACATAAACTGGCAAAATGACGTTGTATAACCTGTTCTCTTGGCGAGAAAGAATTTAAGCTGTTTCAGCAAATCACATTTTATGATTACAATGACATGCTGAAAGGAAGTGCTATAGATTAGACTCTTTGAAATTGTGACCAAATTGTGACCAATCAACCATAATCAAAGGGCCAGATCAGTAATTTGAATTCAGCGTTTCCGTAGTTTTTGGGCTCTTGCAAGAGTTCGATGGACGATCAATGACTCACTGATTCTCCAATCCAGACAGAACGGAGAGTTTGCTTTATCACTATGGATTCATATATGGGCTTTGAAGTTGTTAAGGGTGTATGGGTGGCTCTGTGGAGTACATAAGGGTTATAGAATATAGCAAGATTAAAAGATGTACTTATATGGAAGGATTAAAAGTTTACAAGCAATACAACGCTTAAAACGAGTCTTCAAAGTGATTGAGCTTAGTCAAATAGTGTATATAAAACTATGTATGATACACGTGCATTCTTTGAGAGCTGTCAGATAAAAATTACATTGATTCACTCACAATCGATTTCATTGACATGGAAAAGACATGGCTAAGGCAGTCAGTCCCTCAGCCAATGGTATTCCTGGATTCTCGTGATATCATCTGGTGTGTTTGTTATCATATCAATGGAATCAGCTGGAAGTTTTTTTTGTGTTGTCGTTAACTTGGATTGTAACCGGACCATTTCATCTTTGGATTGGCATTGGGGCTGGATCTGTTTTTCTGTAAAATTGCATAACTGCAAAAGGGTTTTAGTCATGGCTCCATAATAATTACACAGTGTTATGAACTATAATTCTGTAGGGACTAATTTGTTATTCAGTGCTTGGTGGGACAAACTTTACTTTTTACCGTGGTGAGTTAAGTGGGTTTTGTGACTTTAATCATTCTGACCACTGGCGGATCCAGCCTGGCCTCTACAGGGGGACGGGGGGGGGGGGAAGCATGACTTTTAAGGTGTCTGTCCGTAATTTCCTGAGCCACCTATAGTATATACTGCAAAGGCATTCACAGGAAGATAATTGGGAATCCAATTGCACCTGTTGTTATATTCAGATTTATGTATACAATATATCATATGTGTGCCCCGCCCACAATGGCTCAATGCTACAATGTTGCATGCGCATTTTCGCATTGATATCCTCCATCAACCCATGCAAGAGGCGCGGCTGTGAATATTGAGGTAGCTCTTAAAAGTTGACTGCTTTATAGTCTGACAGTTTCTCCTGAGACCCCAGTTGTGTGTGCTGCTCCAGTATAGATAGATAGATAGATAGATAGATAGATAGATAGATAGATAGATAGATAGATAGATAGATAGATAGATAGATAGACAGATAGATAGATAGACAGATAGACAGATAGACAGTTAGACAGATAGATAGATAGATAGACATACATACATACATACATGCATACATACATACATACATACATATAAATATATATACATAGATAGATAGACAGATACATACATGTATCCTTACATACATACATACATCCTTACATGCATACATACATACATACATACATACATACATACATACATACATACATACATAGACAGATACATAGACAGATACATACATCCTTACATAACATACATACATACATACAAAGACAGGTGCAGGAGGAGTGCAAATTCAAATGCTCATTTTCAAATGTCAGTAGATGAGCAAATCATCACAAAATGCGCAAATGTAGTCTCAGGCAAAGGCCAACTCCTTCAGTCGAGCTGAAGCAGTGACGGGGCTATCAAATGAAGCTGGTTTGCAATTAATAGAGAGGACTTCATTGGCGGGAAGCCTTCTAAGGACTTTTGCAACTCGTGTCAGACGGTTGTCCCAATCTGCTCATGAAAGTCTTCTGCAATCGAAAATAGAACTTTACTATTTGACCCCATGTCTCGTTTTCTAAGAGAACATATAGATGCATGTTCTTAGCATAGATGGTGGTTCAGATTTTTTGGAAGTACATGTATGGTAGGCAGTGTTATAAATTAACAATTATTTTATAGGTGAACATTAGCGTGGTTTCACAACATAGGGAAATCCTGCCAAAACTGTTTTGCGCTTTTGTACAGTTTTGAGAGTATAGCTATAAATGGCACCCCATTAGAACCGCAATACAAAAGCGCAACTTACAAACCAAATTTGGTGAAGATCTGACTAGAAGAAGCCGAGATAGAAAAGTTTCATTATAGTACAAATTCAGGCCTAGCAAAATCCGTGATTTTTTGACGTCGTACAAATCGTCCACACACAATTCGTCTAAGATAAAAACAAACTTGACGGCTGTTGTTTTTTAAGAAACGGACCTATTTTCGTTTATTTTGATCTAGAATTGTTACAATAAAATAAATCCACTATATTAGTGCTACTTTACACATTTAAGAGCTAAAAATCGTATATTTCAGGATATTTATTGTATGCGTGGTGGCGCACCTGTCACGTCACTGCAGCGCCCTCTGTGTAGATATAATCTCTGACAATTTAGCAAAAAAAATATAATTTGCCATGCTTTACGACAAACATAATCTTGAACAGTAATCAGCTTTTTAAGAACTGTTTTTAGCCTAAACCTATTTTTCTTATGCATCTCCAATGATTTCTAACTTTTGTAATCTCTAATATCCACGCACGTGCCACCACGACGTTGCGTCATGAACAAGTAAACAAGATGGAACGCAACTAATCGCAACTTAAAAATGGATAATTATTGCATTTCAAGGTATGTTAATGTGTTTAGATGTCATTTTCAAGTAAGAACACATTATGATGTGTTTACAGTGGCTTTGTGGTGCAAAATCTTGTCTAATCATGAGAAATGGCTTGTGATGTCATAGGCGCCGATTCATTATTCTGTGTATATTTTTTAGGACGGCTTGACCATCACAACTTTTTTTAGTGGGATTTCATCGCAATCTTTGTAGAATTTTGTGGTTATTAAGCCAGCTTAGTGGCCAATAATTCACATGGACATAGAAAAATATATTGCCTACAGCTTTGACTGAGCAGATTGTCTCAGAAAATTTGTTTTATTCTTAAAATCGCCATTTTTGGCAAAGGGACTTTTTGAAAATGCCTTTTTGGCTGAAAAAACCTATGGTTTGGAATCAGTCCCTACATCTACATGTAATGTATTTTACATCGTCACTGTTCATCTTTCATTAATTTGATTATACTACTGTACAAAACTATGTAGTCTTTGCTAGGGGTTTATTAATAATTTTCTAATGTTGTTATATTTCAGATTTTTTGTATATATCAATAATTTGTTTTAATTAAAAACAAATATATCGTCGTGAAACCTGAACAACTAAAGCTAAAGCTGAAGCAAGTTAGCTCCATCTGAAATAAAAGGATGCGATGCTGTGAACATATACATGTATTAATTGGTGCTTATGATGATGATGGCATGATTATGATGATATGGATACATTAATGCGGCATATGTTGTTTGGATAATGTCTTTTTGGAACATGAGACATGTCTTTTTTGTGAGTTTACAAACCACCATCAGTGAGTGAGTGAGTGAGTGGGTGAGTGAGTGAGTGACTGAGTGAGTGAGTGAGTGAGTCAGTCAGTCAGTCAGTCAGTCAGTCAGTCAGCACGTCAGTCAGTCAGTCTTTCCTCAAATGCATCCTACAGTGCACTGGTCCACTTCATATGAGTTTACAAACCAACCATCAGTCAGTAAGTGAGTGGGTGAGTGAGACAGTGAGTGAGTGAGTCAGTCAGTCATTCATTCAGTCAGTCACTCTTCCCTTAAATGCATCCTACAGTGCACTGGTCCACTTCATTTGCACTTGAAACAATATCTTAAGCCCTCACCATGTCAAACTGACATGTCTACCACCACATGGGAAATTAAAAAGTCTTCAGATCCCCATCAATCCAAACATGGACTGGTGAGATCTTCAAGGAGACGGGATTAAGCATGTCTGACCTCCAAATTGAATTTCACATCCGAGCAACACCAATAGTTGAGATTCTCTTTGGTTACCCCAAGTCTGCATGGTGGCTGGCCACGGTGGCTGCTGAAACAGGCATCTCCATCAGTGATGCGGGGCGCACTGCTGAATCTCTTCTTGTGTGATGATAAACTTATGGAACTAAGGGTTCATTAAATCAGTTTAAAGCAAGGTGCTGGAACGTTGGATTAAGCCGGAGCCACTTCAAATCAGGTGCCTGGGATTCCAACTGCCCATAAAACATGTAAAGCGGGAGGGTAAAAAATCTTCCAACAACATTAAGGAACAGATGTGCTGACAAAAAAGCTTGTTTTGCAACAACTCGTAGTAAATATGAATCAAGCTCTAATCAAGGCTTGTATTAATTGCAAGAACGTGTGCCTTGCTTCAACTTGGTGATCAAGAAGCCCAGCCGGATAAGCAGAGTCACACTAAGCACATTTATAGTGAGTGAGTGAAGTTGCACGTAAGCATCTTTGATAAAGAAATTATTCAAGTTTGTTAAACACACTACGGTATCATATATGGGAACTAGAATCTGGGAGGGAGCTTACTTCAAGGATCGTCATACATAAAAGAACTGGCATGCATAAGGGATGGAGTTTCGACTGCCCCGCACGACCAAGAAGAGGCTGCAATGTTTATAGACTTTTTAAGCACCACAGGGACTCTTTTTCTTACATTTGATTATTTTATAACTTTCTGCATATTTTTTTTTTAATCTATTGCACTGTAAAACTGATACTGTAAAATGGACAGCAACTTGCTGGCAGCAGAGTTGCCAGTAACTTGTTGTAAATTTTACAGCAATAAATCATGTTGCTGTAATTTAGCATTGCAACAAATTGCTGTAAATTTTACAGTTAATCACATGTTGCTGTAATTTAGCATTGCAACAAGTTGCTGTAAATTTTACAGTTAATCACATGTTGCTGTAATTTAGCATTGCAACAATTTGCTGTAAATTTTACAGTTAAATCACATGTTGCTGTAATTCAGCAATCCAACAAGTTGCTGTAAATTTTAAATCAAGGAGAACACTGCTGTAAATAATCAATACAACAAGTTGTTGTAAATTCTACAGTAGTCTGAAATGTTACTGTATTTAGCCACTATAATTTCAAACTGAAGTATACCTAAAAGGTATGAATAAACATGATATATATACATTGTGTACATATATTAGGATCTCATTGACCCAACTTAGTTGCTGCATTGCAAGTTCAGTGTTGTAGCTTTGTTCCATCAAGCATAGAGTAAGAAATGATTATCCAAGACCAAGAATTCATTTTATGCAATGTCTTGAAGGTTAAGAATACTGAAGGTTAGCTGAGCTTGATGGCTGCCCCACGCAGGCAGCGCTCAGGGCTTCACTCATGCCAATAACGTCAGTGGAAGCTGCCAGCATCCTTCTTATGCAATTGCAGTTCACATCCATAAGATGCATTGATGTCAGACTTTTAAGTGATTCCAGTTTGGTTGAAGTAGTCCTGGAGGCTGGGCTGCTTAAAGATGCAGGGAGGCAGGCAGCGGATGGAGAATAAAGGACGCGGAGATAAAACTCATTCTAACCACAATCTACTGGAAAGGGGGGGGGGGGTGTGGAAACTGCAACAGCAGGAATGGTAAGAGGGGGTTGGAAAAGCTTTAGAATTATCAAAACTCCTGTCACTCTGCTCTTCAGGTTGGATGGTAGAACAGATCTATGGCCACCCTTTCCTGCATGGTAATCCTGATTGATCAAAGTCTAATCTTTGGACCTCTCCAAATCTAAAGGAGATGAAAAGTTAGGACTAAACAAAACGCTTAAACTGAATACCGATTCAGATCTTGGTTTTAGATAGATAGATATTTTTCGTCAATGGTAATATGATTACAATTGAAATTTTGGAACATAGGCAAGAGCATAGAACATAAGAAGTTACATATTTAAGGTATGAATTGTTATGAGAAAAAAAGTTTAATTTATAAAAGGAATCTGCTGGTTGGACACTTAGTTACTTTGTAACTACATCCACTAGGTATTACTTCAAAATTGGTGCTTCGGAGATGCGTTTCATCTTTTACAATTGTTTGTGCCATGCTAAATTAAAATAATTTAAATTACACAAAGTTTTTCTACCCTGAGGAAAAAACTGCAATAGTGCTTTTGATATATATATCACATGGAATGAGTCTGACTGTTTCTAGGTATTGCAAATCATATTAGCATACTTTCAAACAATGATTAGACATCTAAGCAGCTTTGTAGAACACCACAGACACACTTTTTAGTTTAGATTTTCCAGTTATGTAAAGGAAATTGCTTGAACATTACATCTGATTATGCCTAAATGTTGGTAATTGTCTAACTACCAATGTTTCTCACTTTTCTGGTGCTAATTATGCCTTGGTACAAAGAAGCATTGGCTCTGGGGTTGTAGAAGTAATTTCTTTGGTTCTCACCGTACGAAAAAGTGTCACTTTCACTAAATAGTCTAGATGGCATTTTACAAGATAAGACCAAAGACATATAATTTGACACGAGGCTTAATTCTCTTGTGACTTCTATTCTATAGTTGACTGATTGGTATTTTAGTTGTGTTTAAGAATCTCCTTTCATCCATCATTGAAGCAGTCAAGCCTTAAGTGACACTGTTTTAAGGGAAATACTGGAATACAGAACACAATTGGGGGGTGACAGATAGGTATGAGCTTGACATTTAATGCATTCGAAAACATTTTACTGTCATGAAATTTGGAATGGAGATGCTAGTATATTGCCTGTTGGCTGACTACTTTGATAAAGACACAATCATTGATTATGGTCTCACCCCTCTGCCAAACTATTGAGAGATGATCTAGTCCAAATAAGTGGTTTTAGTCAATCAGAGATACTTGATTTTATCAACTTTGTATTTGTATTTTACAATTTAATTGATCTTTGTTTTTAGCCCATCTGTGATATAATTTTACATGTTTTTTTTTTTTATATATGTACATGTATATATTATTAAAGCGTAGGATATTGTACATTACGATCAGAAAATAACGCTATAACCATTGTTTTAACAATTAAATTTCAAGGTCAAATGAAAGATTTAGAATCAAATCGGTTGCTGTGTTACATTTTAATTGCCACAAGGGACACTTGAGCCGTTGATGTTTAACATTGCACAAAGAGTTATTCATGATATTTAAGAACAAATCAACATTTATCATTCATTTATAAATATTTAAGAACATTTATGACATTACATTGATAAAAAATGAAAGAACACATTCACAAGTAACATGGTTGAGTTCTGATGAATGAATACATTCCTTAGTAAGACGCTCGCCTGCTCCTCTGAAGGACCCGGATTCAATCCGAGGGCCGGGCACCTTTCATGAGCATCATCTCAGCTGGATGTCGTTCGGATGAGACGTTAAATTGGCTGTCCTTCGTACTCAGTGTCTATGCTGAGGCAAGAAAAGATCCCTACCATGGGGTAAATGTGTAACATGGGTGGACTCCTCTCTCTCACCTCATCAACCAACCCTCGATAGTGGTAAGAACTTGCCTTAGAGGGCTGCATTTCCCACATTTGTCTATCTATATGTCTACCTTCTGCAGCACCGTGTGCTTTTGTTCACCATTCCTGGTTCCAGGTGAGGAAGCAGAAACTATAAATGACCAAAATCTGTCAATAGCTCTCGTGCTTTGGGCTCCATCAGAGTGATTAGAGACTTAACTGGATGATCAGTGTCCAAAGTAAGGTCAGTAGTGGGCAGATCGATGTGGCAGGCAGGTCAAATTCTGTCAGATCTAACCAGATTACGCGCGAGACTTATGAAAGGAAGAGATGCAGGCCCATGGGGTGAAGGTTTCAGGGCACTGGGCGAGTAAGGCCATGGGGTGAGATGCAGGATGGAATGAGATTAGGCCAAGGCTTGAAAAATGAAACATAACGTCAACTACAGGTATTTATAGAATTTCAAAATGGAGACGATTAAAATCACGCCAGACAAGTAATCTATGAGCGTGTCCCCCTATTATATATATATACAGCCAAAGGCAAAACCCAGAAACTCAGTTGACTAGAAAAGGTTTTTTTAATCAATCAATCAACTTTTAACTCTAATGTATATTGAATCCAACAGAGTCCTGAGTCGAACGTAGCCTATTTGTCATACCATCGAAAATTATTTAATAATAATAATACTTTGAAATATAATGTTGCATAAGCAAAGTGCATACATTCGTCCCACTGTAAGTGTGACAAACAAACTTGAATTTGAGTGAGAAACAGCCCTGGAAGGACTAATAAAGAGTGTCAATTGAGTCCTCAGAGAGGTGGTCCTCTCATTTGACCTTCACCTTCTCATTGATATGACATGGCTGATGACCTTTCAGACACCTTGATCTATCTACCAGGTCCACCCTTTTGCTTGTTTGGCTCCCGTGCTAAAAAGTCCAACGACATGTTCATCAGTGTGAGGTTTTATCTAGGAGTCCTCACCAATGTGTAGTCTAAACTCATCCCTGATACAAGTGGATGGGTCCAGACTAAAGTCCCAAACGATGGGGGACTTATTTGTATCTGCACCATTGCAAGTTGGGATCATCTCACTGGTAAAACCCAGTAAACATGGGGAGAATATTGTCTTTATTGTGAGGCTATACTGTGTCAACATTGGTGTGATTAAGAGCAAGGGCAAGATGGGTCCATCCAACGCGGTGACACAACAATAGAAAGGTCAATGACCTCTGAGAGCCAACAGGTCTCTACACGGATGGAATCTGAGTCTTGGGAGGCCCAGATATATTGCCATTGGTCCTGAGTGGCAATCTGTTTCTGGTGGACTTCGCTAGAAGTTTGTATTGCCTTTTCCCATGCACCAAGATAATGCATTTAGTTGGGTAATATCTAGATATTAGTTAAGCATCATTGACATTGGTGGACTACTATATGATGGATTGATTCGTTCATTCACTTGATTTATTTCCATACGAAGGACAAGGTACCTATACAGCTGGGTGGCCTAATGGTTAACTCATCCACCAATTCCGCATTAGCCACCCCTTGCTGAAGGTCTTGGGACCTGGGTTTCGATCCCAGGCCCCGACACTCTTCATGAGATACATCCCAGTTGGATGTCGATCGCATGAGACGTCAAATTGGAGGTGCCTTGTACTCGGTGTCTATGCTGAGGCAAAAGACCCCACCAATGGGGTAATGTGTAACATTGTGTGGATTCCAAGCCCATCATCTCATGGTTACGTCTGCCTCTGGCAGCTGGTCATATTGGTATAGATTATACAAGATTTATACAAGATTCTTGTGGTTGACACGCCCAGTCATGACTTCCACATTTCTACGACAGTTAATCTGACTATAAGCTGACTATAAGCTTCAGACCCAGTGTAGCACCTTAGACATTAGACATGGGAGACAAATCCTATGCAATGTTGTTAAGAAGGTTTAAAATTAAAAATGCACGAACTATGTATACGAAATAGGCCTGAATATATTACTTGGCATGGCACTATTTTACATTATGAAGACGTACATGGCCAAATGTGCCACGTGCGTTTTCCATGAGAAGGATAACGCATGGAAAACGCATGGTTTTGAGGGGATAACCATGCGTTTTCCATGCGTTTATCCAAACGCATGGAAAACGCACGTGGCTCATTTGGCCATGTACAGGGAAGTATCAAATTGAAAAACAGTATTGATGCATCCTTAATGCTCGTTATGATATAGATAAATATGGGAAGGATGTAAGCTGTTAAAAGTGTGAAAACATGATGACACCTTTTATGAAGTCTTACATATCAGACTGACTAGTTACTTTGCCTCTTTCTACTTTTGCTGATTACTTGGCATTTGCCTTAACGAAATCCTATGGTTGACGCCATCTACTTGGCAAGTACTTGAGACCTATGATGGAGTCAGATACTTGTTCAGTGGGCAGTGCATGCAGAGTGCCAAAAACAAAACAAAAACTACATTACTTATGATGTATTTATTATTAAAGTGGTACATATAGTTAACAAACAACATAAACATAACATTTTTGTTTCATTCTCCATGCACCTATTATCACACGAATAAAGAACTAATAATAATCTTATCTTATCTTGTATTATCTTATCTTATCTTATCTTGTCTTGTCTTGTCTTGTCTTGTCTTGTCTTGTCTTGTCTTGTCTTGTCTTGTCTTTTGCTACACACACTTCGAACCTACCAACACTTAAAACGTTAGTTATTTTTAAACTTTAAGTAGGATTCATTGCTGTAAGACTCCTGAAGCCCTGATGTTTTTGCCAAGACACGATTTGCGGAACTAATCTACTGATGGGAGTTTCCTAGCATCAGCCAAACCGAGAGCTGAGATGCAATAAATTGGCCATACAACCACGTCAGATGTAGGCTTGAGGTTAAAAATCTATAACTATGTCATGCGAAAAAAGGGCTTGATTCATATAGCACCTCTCAGTGTAAGTCGTGAATTAAAACTCCAGAGGGCATGCTGTGAATCCAGGACTTAGTTTGGGACTACTAATAGCCAATGTCATGTTTTTAATTAATGTGGCATAGTGTATAGCAAGGTTTCATCTTTCTTTATTTGTAGTTGTAGACTTGGATACATAACTCCAGACTCCATAGAACGTCAAGTGAATCCAGCATTTATTCTCACTATTGCTACACATGTACAATTTACTAATTGCATGGTTTTACTAAATCTGATGTTTGAAGAGGAAATTTAACAAATGTATATTCAAACTTTTTCATTAATTCAAGGGTATTTTTAATTTATAAGCACAGTAATTAACCATAAAGCTACTGAATAATGAGATTATTGGTCAGTGTGCAGATTATGTGTGTCAATGTTTAAAAGGAGACCATACAGATGGGTCAGTGAGTGCAAAACTTGGTCATTCCCTCTGGGGGCCATATACACAGTTTAAGATGAACTACTTGAGAATTGATGCAGCAACCACACCTGCTGAAACAGCTGAAGGCTCCTCTGGCAGTACATGGCCAAATGTGCCATGTGCGTTTTCCATGAGAAGGATAAACGCATGGAAAACGCATGGTTTTTAGCTAATTATAATGAAGCAAAAACCATGCGTTTTCCATGCGTTTATCCTTCGCGTGGAAAACGCACATGGCACAATTGGCCATGTGGTAACCCTTTTAATCTGGCGACTGTCAGTTTACACAGTGAGAAGACAAGGTTATGCACTTGCCCAGTCCAAACTGCTGCGCTACTGATCTTTCGTTTGTGGTTGCTAGTTGGCAGTCAGATCTTCTCAATTCCACACCCTGGGATTTCTGTACATGATTTGATCATGTTACTCCATGGCAAGGATATAATTCTTCTCTTATGTTCTACTGCAGTGAGGCTGTAAATTTCCTGTAATGATTTTGCTAAATTCATCCCTATGAGAAATTAAGTGATCCCAAAACAGTTGGCAGAAGTGGGCGAATTAACTAACCAGATGGTCGAATCCCTTAATCATCGAAAGTAAAATTAAGTTGCCATGGAAATATTCTCTAGAGCTAATAACTCAAATGGCTATCTAGCAGTTTCGAAAAAAAAAGAAAAAAAAAAGATTATCTGCCACATTTTAAGAAGGGCCCCCCCCGGTCACATTCTAGATGATAATATTTAAGCATTATGAAGCAAGTTTTATGCACATCTTAATGATTATTAATAAGGTGAGCACAACTGCAATAGGGTGAATACTAGGTCAACAAAATGAAAATTTTAAATCATAGGGTGATGATGGTGAGATGAGTGATGTTATGACACTTTCAAAAATATTATTGAAGGATGCAATTACATGCATATATATACATGACATTTGTATAAATGTATATATAATTATTAAAATTCCATCTTTGGGGCCATAAATGTTGAAAATTGGCCACTGAAACCTGACTATCAGCTCAAATTTCAACAAAGTTTGCTTCTTTTACATAACTATTGAGTTGGTAGTTATATATGTCAGAGTGAAATGTGGGTAGACTTGTACACCAGGAAATTAATATTGGTTCTTAAATATGACCAGAAGTTCCAGACTTCGCCAATAGAGTCTTTTCACCGAACAGCCATGAATTCAGCAAGACATAAGTCTTTCCTCTCCTCATATCCCTCATTTTGCTTTTCAGACATAGTAGGTCATGCCTAACTGATTCCATAAATATTTATTTTCTCTGGGAAATAACAGAAATAAACTAAGTGCTAATGTTAAATATACATTAGAATGCACTGAAAATACTCCTGCTAGGATGCACTTTGCTTCAGCCAATCAGAGTCAAGATCGGGAACTTTTTCAGCCAATAGAATTGCAGTATTCTGTCATATAGCCACCTGGTGGAAAAACAGAGAACCTTCCGTGAAAATCCAATATTGCCAAAATTTATCAGTTTGAACAAATCGTCCTTGATAAACTCCTAAAGTGGTCAGCACTGAAGTGAGTGAAGGGACGACCTTGAAAAACACCAGGGGCGGTGCAATCTCCCTCACGTTGCGATCTTCGGGGGAGGATCAAAGCAAATCAGACGAACACTATTCCATTTGGTCACCTGGGTCACTGGACACAATTTCTGCTTACTCGCCTCATTTCAATCAATTTAATGACCCTTGATGACCCGTGGTCACCAAGTGCAATGTTTTCCATTCTAATTATTTTATTTTTATTTTTTCGTTTATTCTGAACAAAGAGAAATGGTGACAACAAAGATACTGTTGTATAGCATTACTCATGAATGTTCTTGGTGGGAAATATGGTTAGAAATTGCTAAAAGTTGACAGAATTTTGTTCTTATCCTTATATCCTTAAAGATTTTAAAGGAAATATAGATATGTCTACCTCGCTATAACGGCAACTTTGCCTGTAGTCACAGCTGGTCTTAAGAGATAGGTTTTTGTTTAGTGGGCGTCACTAAGGCTAATAGTTTAGGACATAGCGAAGCGCCATGCGACACACCAATTGCTTAGATTGCAGCAGAAAGATCCACATTAAATGTCAGTGCTAGGCAAGCCGTGCTCTGTGACATTTACTCCTTCTAAGAGACTGCACCTAATGGGAGTAGCCTGGTCTGGTGGCAAACCAACTACTTTTTCTCAAAGTGTGCTGACTTGTAAGGCTGACGAATGTAGTTTGTTGGTTTCTGAGAAATTCGATGATTAAATTTTGAGGCCTGTTGAGGTTTAGGTCAAGATCTCAAATAGGGCAGCTAATTACATACTTTTCCACAAAGACTCGAGAAATTCAATATTTACTCGACATGTATGGTTTGTGATAGTTTGTGACATTTAAGATGTTTTATTTGTACACAGTATGTAGTAGTTCAATACGGTTAGTACATTACATAAACAATAAAAGACATTAGCATACTGTGGGGGATGTGCACTAGCTTACTAAAAAGCTGTAAAATTTTGCAAACCCCTTACATTATAAATGAAAAGAAAAAGAGGCTATTTATTATTGAAATTAAATTCATATAGTGACAAATAATAAAATAAAAAAATAAACAAAAAATAGTGTACTTAAATGCAATGAATCTTAGCTCCACGGGCACCCCAGTGCCACCCCACAAGGTAAGACCACATTTCGAGGACAGAGTTATTTTTAAATAGCTTAAATCGCCATTGCTGTATAGACATCTTCACTATTGTAAGACCACCTATAAAAATATTAGGTTAAGGTTCCGCTATGCTTTGTGGTGGGGTGGGTAGGGGGGTGCTACTGTCAAAAATGCTGTCTTAATTTTATCTGTCGGACTGTAAATACTCAATGCTGATCCAGTGAAATTGTATGGTCTTTTGTGAAAGTTTTCAATTTACAATGCAAGTTCTTGACAACAGGACAAACCTTATGAGAATCGGATTAAAAAATGAAAGTAGGAGCCATTTGTTTCTCTACCAGTCATCAACTTTAACTAAAATGCCCTTAAACTGGTTCAGCAGAAGTTTTTAGATACGAGATTAATTTTTCAATATACTTGAACGAAATATCTAGGCCTACCATTGCATAAATTTCAAAATTAAGTCACCTTTAATTGTCGACTTTCGTTTTCGTTTTGCTAATTTTCAATCATTTTTTATTGCTAGAAGGTTAAAGTCAGCAAAGAGGTTACCTAAATAAGAATCGTTTATGTCCATATTTAACTTTATTAAGCTTAAATTGGAAAAACAATTGCCTTCTAAATTAAAGAAAGGTCCGATAAACTGCTGATTTTAGCTAAAATGCCTTCCTTCCATGGTAGCATGATCGCACCCGATTTCAATATTTGTTGGCAATAATTGTTATCATTTTGGAATTAGCACAAATGCTTAATCAATGAAATGTTAATTGCTCCAATTCCTAAATGGCCTCACTCATTTGCAAGCTAAAATTATCGGATAAATACGACCTTAAATAAAACTGAATTATCAGGCCCATCAATTGAGAAGGTCATAGCCGAGAAACAAGAGCAATTTCCTACTTGTCCAAACTTCGGTTTCTATGAATAATCCGGTTCCAGGAGCGGACCCAGAAATATTTTCACGAGGGGGGCGGGACAAATTAAAATGCATTGCGGGGACTGTTAAATATTTTAACATTTTTAAATTAAAATGTACTAGGCCAAGGGGGAGGGGTTTAAACCCCCTAATATAAACCCTCCCCCAAATTAAAATGTATTAGGCCAAGGGGGAGGGGTTTAAACCCCCTAATATAAACCCTCCCCACCCCCAAATCCGCTACTGGGTTAGTTCTAGTTAATCTAACAAAGAAGAATATGATTTCATGAACCAGTGTTCTATGGTGTCTTGTCAGTGCTTTCGAACAGACTAAAACACTACTGTTGCAGGTCAAACAGTCCAATATACTCATAACATAGAAACTGTGGCCCAAGTCTTCGAACTAGTGAAATTTGAAATAAGGATAGGCCCATATATCCTTATACCAATAGATTGATTTCAACAAAGTTGTAGGCTTCCACAAGCCAATCTCTATTTAAGACCAGTTGACTTCCGAAAAAACTTTATGAGGAGTTAATTTCACCATACTTCAAAGATTACCCTAACTTATATATGATGGATTTAGCCAGTATATCTAAGACTCTTTTTTCTTTGTTGCAGGGTTTGGCATGACAACGCCTCGGACCATCCCAGGAAAAATAGTTCTCATCTTCTACGGATTCCTGGGCTGTGCTGGAGCATTTCTCTTCTTCAATCTATTCCTGGAGCGCATCATCACATTTCTGGCCTTCATCTTACGTTCCATCCATGAACGTGACCTTCGTCGGAAGGGTCTCGTGTCCGACCGGCGTGGTTCGCAGGCATCGGAAACAGACTCCCTGGATTCTTGGAAACCGTCCGTTTACTGGGTCATGCTCATCCTTTTCCTTGGGGCCTGTGTCATCGCTTGCTGCGCCTCCGCAATGTACCAACCAGTGGAAAACTGGACTTACTTTGAATCCATCTACTTCTGTTTTGTAGCCTTTGCCACCATCGGCTTTGGAGATTACGTTGTAAGCCAATTGTCGGATTATGATTATGTCCATTTGTACCGGTTTGGTAACTTCATATTCTTGGTACTCGGGTGCTGCTGCATCTATAGTTTATTCAATGTGACTTCTATTGTTATCAAACAATTCCTCAACTGGCTTATCAAGAAACTAGACTGCCGGTGTTTCTATAAACCAAAACCTCGGCCGAGGAGAAATGCCATCACTCCTGGCCATATACAGAAGTCGAACAAAGGTGCTCCCGATCTGACTGATGTGGACTCCAATTACGACAGCGAAGGTAGTAGGAGGGGATCAGGAGAAATGATCTCTATGAGAGATTTCCTGCAGGCCAATAAGATTTCTCTTGCCATGATGCAAAAACAACTATACGAAACAGCTAACCGAGGAGCCTTTTGCACCCATGATGGTGCTGGGGTGGGTCCTGTTGGACCTCTTGCTATTCTCAACCACAAACTAGGTCAGGATGATGTTTAGTACTAACTTTGGCCTTAACGTCCTTGACACTTGACCTTTTGACCTTCAGATCACTGCAATAGCTATCATCGCTAACATTACCATCTCAGCATTTGTGCATCCTGTTGGCAACTTGGCACATGCCAAAAACGTTTAATGGAGTGTAGAACAATTGCATGCTCCCTACCTAAACGAAAATGGGACTGAAATGGCAGACACCATATCAGTAGTTAAAATCCTGCATATCGAACTGTAGTGCAAAGGAAGCACTAGCTACTACCTAACCTAATTCTTCATGACAGTGATATGAATTCTCTGCAAAAGATAATATATAACTAGTTTGTAATTGTGTAGCGTTGTTACTGAGTATGACTGTTTAAATAAGTGCGTCAGGCTGTATATATTATGTTGCTTTAATTGCTTCAGATTATTAATGTTTGATTAGATATTTGATCTGAAGGGACCTCGGGTAAACCATGAAATATAAATGTGACATGAGATATCAATTCAGTTCAGTGGTAAAGCTCAACATAACCAGACATTTCTAATTACTTTGGTTTTTACTCCTCATGTGCTTTGTTTTCCATGGAGCCACCGATTTACTCTATGCCTTGAAAGTACCCTTTGCCCTAACCATCTGAGAGGATCAGGCCAATGTCATAAGCGGAGCAGACAGAGCCTTATGCTTTGCTGTAACCTCTTAATGCCCTTAAGATTAATGCCCTGGCGTTCTGGCGAGCGGTGCGTCGATTCTGACTCAGCGAAAAGGCCTTTTGACGCCAAGCCATTATGACACAAGACTTACGAGGAAGCCTTCAGGGCGTCCTACTTAATGTCATGGGCTCCCATCTCGCGCCTCTCGTTTGGTCACGACAAGTGCGAGAACCGCCAGCAAACGTGTGTCACAAACAAACAAGCCCGTGGGTCCTTGGGCTGTTGGTGGCCTGGAGGCATTCGACAGGGCAATGGAGTGCCACTCGCTTTCCACTAACCTTTCTACTGAGTTACAGTCACTCCAAGCTACATGGAAAAGTTTGCCACACCACAGTAAAAGTTTGTCACATTGCCATTTCCAGAGTAGGCCTATGGGCTAGAAGAAATTGACTGCAGTCTACCTGTCCTTTATGGCACTACAGTTACTGCTAGCAAATAACCCGTTAGCATCTAGAAGCTAAGACTAGATAGCATCTATATCTGTCTTTCACTGATCTTGTCTTTATTGGACACATTTTCTTTAAAGAAAATTTAGCCCAATAATATAGTGGAGAATAACTTTCAGGCATTGTGTGTTTCAAAAACATCCGACAATCTGGGATACGTATGTCCACATGGCACGTGCACTGTTTTGCTGTATATATTTGAATTTAACTAAAATTACCAAGAAATTTTCCCCCAGCAATGACAACCTCATTACAAGTCATCCAGTAGGCCAAGAAAAATCATTTCCCTCACTTCGTGGAAACTTTCTGGGAGTAAACTTATTCCAGGTATGCCACTTAAAATTCAACCTGCCACTTCAGTTTGGCAAAATCTCCACTTTTTATGGTCGCAATGCAATAGTACACTGGTCAGAAGCATTTTTAGCTCATAGGCCAATGACTAGTTGCCAAAGGTAGACAGATACAATTGACGATGAGATGTCAGGCCCTGGAGTGGGGTGGGGGCCCAGCTCAGTGGTAGCACGCTGGGCTTCCAACCACTTGGTCCCGGGTTCAATTCCCGGTCGAGCCTATGTTGGATGGTTGTTTCATCCTTCGTCTCATTGCCATGGTCCCTACCTGTCCTTATTAGCCCATCAGGTGCAGAAATACAGGACGTAAAGCCCTAATCCACCACCACCACATCAGGCCCTGGAGTCAAACAACCCATATTTACCATATGGGTTGGGACTTTTACCCTACAGTCATCAAGTACAAGGCATCACCAATTTAACATCACTCGAGATGCCCAAACTGAAATGGGCCCCTCAACTGTGTATCAATATCCTTGTTTGACTCCTGATGTTCCCAAGTTTCTCAGTTTCTTTTTTTTTTCCTCCCTCTACGACCTCTTTGCTAATATATATATATATATATATATATATATATATATATATATATATATATATATATATATAAAAGACATGTCCCATGCTAACTATCTCAAAACCTAAATTAGGAATTCTCATTAATGAATCCTTGTGCAGTTCCACACAATAGCCTATTTGAGGCTATTTCAAGATTTAGTCAGCAGTGTCTGTGGTCTGCTTATGCGAACCACCTATAACAAAAAAGGCTTAGACAGTGAATTGGAGCCAGAATTTGTACACCACAAAGCTGGAAACACCAAACAATTAACATGGCTCATATTCTGTGCCCAAGAGCCAAGAAACACACAACCCACATGGACCTAAATATATCCCATTCAGTTGGAATACATCTCCCTCTGCATTTCCTCCATTCAGACTGGGCCACCCTTCATGCTCTCAATGCAATTTCCTGCTTGTCACACGTGGACATCCTCTAGAATTCTGTATAATTGAGATTTTGCCGATCCAAACCACATGCAATGAACCATCAACGAAAAAATGTTTCAAAAATAGCATGATAAAGAGAATCTCTTTCCTCTTTAACTTCATGAGTATGGCAGCTGGGTGGCCTGGTTGCTAAGGCGCTCGCCAGGACATCTAACAACGCAATACCATTCAGTGCCTGTATCACTGAGGGAAATTAAATCCACATCCATAGAGTATCAGCGTGTGCAATGGTGTAAATTAACTTCACCAGGCAACACAAAGTATCTTGAGAATTTCATAAATACCCAGTTTGGGGGCATGAAACTCTCATTCCATCCCAACTAAGGTAGGCCTAGAGTTGATGCCAAAGATATATATATATATATATATAATATATATATATACACTAGCAGGATAACCGCACTTTGCGGAGTTTACCGGATAAAAAGAGTTAAAAACCAGGGAGTCCACGATCCCGTGCTCCGCCCTGCTCCTCTCATCAGAATTCCCACCGACTTATTATTGATCGAGTCTCATATCAAAATATAAAACGGCCTGGCAGCGAAAATTTACTTAATGTGCACACTTAAAATATATGCAAACATTACAAATCTAACATGCAATTGAAACTAAAATCTCATAAATGCACTATTTATGAAAATATAAGCCTCTGACTGCTCACATGAATGCCCTATAGGGTCATCATCTGCCTCAAAATACCAAAAATATACATGTATACTTAGTATAAGAACAGATATCCAGTGTAATGCCAGTTGGTAACTTGCAGATATGATCTGATCGCTGTCAGTTTGGCAAATGCATGAAGGATATCACTAAACTTCTCCGAAACACTGCGACAATCGGGAAGGGCATCCGAGACAAACATCTTTCCTGCTGCTGTATCCAGTGTGTAAAGTATCATCTGATGATTCGATCAGGAGCCATGTGGGCCCCTAAATCTGAAATTTTCAGGAGCCCACACTAAAAGTTGGTTGCCTACCAATTAAAAAAAAACAAGAGAAAAAACCCCTCCACTGACATGAACTGACACGACATTTTCTTCTTGTGTGATCAGCTTATTACATGGCCAAATGTGCCACGGGCGTTTTCCATGAGAAGGATAAACGCATGGAAAACGCATGGTTTTTAGCTAATTATAATGAAGCAAAAACCATGCAATTTCCATGCGTTTATCCAAACACATGGAAAACGCAAGTGGCACAATTGGCCATGTAGTATATTATTGATAATAGAAACAAACATCATCACAAAATCAATGCATTTTGTTCTAGTTTGCTAATTGCACTTCACACATTAAAAAGCCACTGAAAAGAGTACCTGATCTCAATCAGCTCACCTATTCCTCAGTTTCCATGAATTGGCTTCCTAATTGCAATTAGGAAAATCATGGACATCTTGAATTGTCTAGGAGCCAGGTGGACTACTCAAATCTGACAATTCTGCTCGCCCACAGGCCTAACTTAATTGCTGGGATGGGCGAGAGGTTAATTTATACACTGGTTGTATCACCATGGGCAGCTGTAACTAGGCCAGCTGTAGGCCTATATAGACGCACAGTATATATGAATAAACTGGCCTTTTGTCAAAACTACTATGATGTAATATGTTATTGGCTACCTAAGGCTTAATTACTGATGCTCTTTCTCTCTCTCTCTTATTCTTCAATTTTCTTGGTCACTGGAGGGGGGGGGGGGGGGGTCTTTCAAGGTCATTCCTTCTCAGCTGATTTTATGGCTCAACCTGATTTCTTCCACTTCATTTGCAATCTCAAGGCCAATTTGATTAGGTGTGCCAACTTGTTAAGGCAGGAAGTAAAAAGTGTTTTAGAAGGCTACCAATTTAAGCAGTTACTCTGAGAAGCATGCCCTGAAAACCAAGCGTTCCATCTACTTGGTGTTCTATTAAGAAGACAAAACTGTCTGGGTATTCACAAACGTGATTGATAGCATTAATCGAACTACATATTATGAATGCATCAATAAAATATCAAAGGGCAACACAAGAAACAAGGTATCATGCAATTATTACATTTAGAGCAGCAGTTTTGCATATACAATAATTCCTTTCAGTCTGGTCATACCTTTTCTTTCACGTACCACAATAAATTATGTTAAGTGCAAGTATTCGAAAGTAATTGCAGATTTAGGGATACATTTCATAGTTAAATTCACCGAAGCTGAACACAGATAAATAATGTATTATAATTTCTTTAAATGACAAAAAGGTGCCAGATAGCCTAGCTTTTTTTTGAGACAGGGTGAGTTTAAAAAAAAACACGTTTATCCCTAATGAAATAGCCCTAACTGGATGAATTAATTATGTTAATGAAGATGTACATATTGTTAAAATGGGGGTATTGGGGTGTATAATAATTAAGCATTACATCATTCTGAGGCTAAATTATTTATGTGTGTCTGTATAGTGTGTTTGCTTAAGATGAGCTTTACATTGTCATAGAGTGCGACTTACAGCCTTGTACGCATTTATCCGAGAATTTTTCTACCTAAAGTGTGCAATAAACAAAATATCACAAATGGTGGGAGCAGTCAAACAACTTAGACCTTGTCAATGTTAGTCTGTGTTAACTGTACTTACACTATAACTATCGATTAATCCAACAAATTTGTCAATCTATAATATTTCCGCATTTTCTATTTCTACTCATTTGACGGAAGTCCCAAGGTTGTCTTTAAAGCTCTAAATCTCTTGCTAAAAAAAGACAATGCCAAGGAAGTATGCTAATTAATTTCCAATGAACGTGATAATTGGAGTTGCTATCCTCTATTGTATAACATAAGGTCATTGGATTACAAATCTGTTTTGCTTTGTAGTATCATAGTTTTTTATTATATATATAAATAATTTAGGATGCAAAATCATAAAAAATATCAGACATCTGTACAGATAAAATACAAATTTTGCTGACTACTGCAGCAGAATGTGAAATACAGTCATTCAAAACACAATCATACCTCTGAAGAATAAATGGTAGTTACATATCACACTAGCAACTCAGTGTAATGGCAATACAACTGTATCGTAATGTGTGCCTGAATAACATGTATGTGAATCATACAAAGGGTACATGAACTAATTAAAAAAGTACACGATTGACGAAAAACATTTGTACATATTACATACTGCAAAACAACGCTTATTACCATGAACCTGATCTGTGTAAGTTATAACATTCAAGGTTGTTTTATAATGCTATTCTCAAGACAAGAGATAAAATATGTAAATATTATCCATGCATATACATGTATATTTAATGTAATTCTTTAACTCTTAATTTACAGTAAATTCGCGGCAAGCTTTGCATGATTAATGTGAAGTAACAAACAGAAATGTTGGGAATCTGTTTATCTTTTTCGCTTATTGTTTAATTGGTCAGGCTTTGAATATTTATAAATGATCTCCTAATGTAGAATTTAACATTGTTACAAAATAAAGATGTTATCATTTGTTACACCTTGTGACTCAAGTTTTCTTTCCTCACTCCATGTCAATCTCTTATTGAGTGATCATTAGCTTTTCATACACTTCCAGTTACCGAGAACATTATCCTTTGCCACTACCAAGTGGTTCTTATGAGCGTTTTTACACTTTCAAACTTAGAACCATATCAAATTCACAAACCAGACCAGAAGAATAACATTTCACCAGGTGGCACCAACTGTCTACAGCATTTCTAAACGAGGAGGCAGCGCCACCTGCTGTCTCTCCTCACAGCAATTTTCATATGTATTCTTGGAAACTGAGCTCCAGAGGACATCATATGGATCCAGGACTCCCATTGGCTGAGGGACTGGTACTGGATTCACATGACGTCCTCTGCCTGGCAGGGGTTTAGTTTCCAAGTCCAAGGCAAGTAAAGTACAGTTTGCACTCAGGAGGGAGTTAACTAACTTTTTTGTTGGTTATACCAGCTCAGAACAATAGGAAAACTATCTAGGTGGAGTATAACAGGCACTTTTAAGCATTTCTAAAATACACAGTATATGCACAATTAAAATCAAATCATTTTCTTGTAGATAAAACCTAACTATGACATGCAAACTCGTGAAATTTTCAGAAACTGCCCTTTAAACATTATTTCTAAAAAGAAACTGTTAATATATGGTCATCTTTCAGGTTATACATGGCGCCATCCTTGATGTAGCATGTGTGACAATTTTTTGACTGTTTCCGAATAACTCGACACATTAGCTTTATTGTAAGTTTCCAGTGTGTCATATTTATAATCGTACAGTTCTCTCGCTTGGATCTGGTGCCAATGGGGCTTGAAATGTTTGTGGTTAAATGAAACCCATTCTGTGTATCTGTATCTATCAGTTCTCATGGTGTATCCCATGTATTTAATTTTCTTCAGTCTGGGTTTATCGCTGTTTTCTTGTGGATAAATTGAAGGTCTGGGATATTGACTGAACACAGCTTTTTTCCACGGTATGTTTTCACCATCATTCTGCAGAATCGCAGCAAAGCTAAGCCCTTCTGTGCAAGTGTTGGTGCTTGAAGAGTTCTTAGGACACTCAGTTAATTTTGGCAATCCTGCGAGGTCAGCAAGCGATGGAAATAGGTCGACCAGTTCAACGAGTTTGTCAGTAACTTTATGTGTCTCCACTTGATCACAGTTCATTTCGTTGCTGACTGTGTAACAGTTCAGTACATCAACATACTGGAACCGTACCCCATGGAAAGATTTTTCATGCGTCAACCAAGGTACAGATACCATGAGAGGAACCCTTGTGGAAATTTCAAAGTTGCTGTATTTGGACCACTCCTGGTGCTCTCCCATTGCCCAGCCTGAAAGTCATTAGAAAAAACATTAAGAACAATAGTCGACAAACAGCGCTAATTAATCGGAACAAAACTCCAGTTCAATAATTTTATAAATGATATGGGCAAAAATCCAAATTATGGTTGCAACTAATTGAAGAATGTGTTATGCTCTTAACACTCAACCCTAATTGACTTCAACTGTAGACCTGTGTATTTATGACGACTGTACAGATTACCACTAGTTACATATATTATAATTTGTATACATTAATTGTACCACTAAATTGCATATACCACTTATTTGGATATAACTTTATATTTAAGCTAATCAAAATTTTCCAGATTTCTCACACAAGATTCCTGCCTGCTGCTGAGAAACCCTGCATCGTGGCTGTCAATGTCAATATCTCAAATGTCAATTAGCTAGTATGACAGCTGTCAGAGGCAGACATAATGATGAGATGATATAGTTAGGAGTACACATCATGTTACACATTTACCTTATGGGTGGGACTTTTACTTGCCACAGCATAGCCATCGAGTGCAAGGCACCTCTAACTGAACATCTCATGCGATCGACATCCAGCTGAGATGCAGCTCATGAAGAGTGCCCGTTCCAGGGATCAAACCTTTGACCTTCAGCAGAGCTTGCCAGTGCAGAATTGGCTGTTTCTTGGTTAGTTTGGACAAACAGATTTAATCCCGTTGACCTGACTACAGTTAGTTTCATTAAAAATGGCCCATCCAATTGAAACTAGACAAAGCTGTCATAGCTGGCTACTCAAACCCGACTCAAAAAGTACATATTTATGATATATTAGATTAATTTCTTACATTTACAGAGGTTTATATTTATTTGGTGATAGATGTAAGCCAATTATTAGCTATAGAAGTGGACAGAAGCAGCTGGCTTTAGCATGTTTAGACCACAGCCAGGTCGCTACACACAGCTAGAGTCGACCATATTTTATGAAACTAACTGTACTAATCAAACCATGGCCAGTTGACCAAATCATAACCGACAAAAGACAAGGATAAGATAAGGCTTAATTACCATGGTCTCCAATAAAAGCAATGATGGTATTATTCATGAGGTTTTCTTTCTTTAAAGTCTGAAGAACCTGTCCAACCAGGCCGTCCATGTAGGTTGTAGCTGCATAGTAGTGCTGGCGGATTTTCAACTGAAATCACATGAATTCTGTATCAGTTGAGCATTAAAATACAAATTTACACCACTACATTTCGTAATAAATGTAAATCCTGCCACCCAATCAAGTGATTGTAAATCTAGACAAGTAGAAGCTCTTGGTTATACAACAGGAATGTCTTTACTTCATATGTTTTACTAAAACGTCTGCATACATACATTCGGACAATAAATAAGAATTCAAACATATTCATGGAAGATTCCTTCACACGTAAACAAACTTTCTCAATCTAACAACTGAGCATTCAGATCAGTCAGCCGAAGCAGTTCATGTGAGATGGACCAAAGCTCCTGGTAAGCAAATAAACAGTTTTTAGATGGTAAGAGGATCCAACTGGTGCCAAGTACCTACTTGGAAGAAGAAGAGACCTTTGAGCAAAGAATTTCATGCTTAAATTCTTAATCTAGTAGCTAAGTGTAGCCTACCTGATATTTTTCTGGCATTTTTGCATAAGGAAAGCTAAGATTCAGGGCGGCAATATCCTCCCTCTCTCGAATGTCAGTCCAAGGGTTCCAAGCTATATTTGGCAGCCCTGCTGGAAGATCTGGGTCAGGCGCAGGCTTGATACTCGACAGTGGGTACATATCTGAAGCAAATGAAAATTTTAAAAATAGCATGCAAAGCACATGTAACCCTCAACCTGCCAAACAAAGCTACAGAACTAAATAATAACTATCTGTCTTTAAATTTCAGAAATCTGATGCAAAATGACCAAGTTATGAACACAGAAGAAAATCCACCAGGGGCACTGCAATTGCAACGCGGGAGAGGGATTTTCAAATATGCGCATCAGAATTAGAAGTGGCATAACTTCATCACAGATCTAACTCTTATCTTCTAACTCATCTGAGATTGTAATGAACAATTTCTGTAACATGCATTATTCGATAACGTAGCATCAAAACAAAAGACAGTTATTTTGCCTACACAACAGTGTGGACAGACGGAAGTAGAATCCACAGCTCTTTGTATCATCAAAATACCATCAAATCATTACTCACCAAGGTAGGACTTGGGAAACTTCAGAGGAATATGTGGCTTATGAAAACCGACAGCCAAAAAGAATGGTTTGTCCTTTGGTCGGCCATTCTTTAGGAATTCCGAGGCTGCAGCAGCGATTTGAATGTCAGGCAGACTTCCTCCAGGCTGTTTGTCAACATCAACAGGACATAACAGGTTCTCATGAAGCTTGCCATCAGGCCCTGGACACACCTGAATGACAGAGATTCAGAAGATATGAATCAATGAAATTATTAACTGAAGAAATGCAGAGTTACATTTAAATCTATGCCCTAATCTACAGAACAGATTCTGTACATTCAGTTCTTTAACCAGAAGAAGTGAGTCTCTTTAGACTTAGAAATTTCTAATTCACCATTTTAAGCGCAGGTACTAATTTGACAAGGTACATTAATAACTGCTGTTTAAGATGAGATAAAAACCAATTATGCGATGATATTTCTTCATTCACAGAGCCAAAAATAATAAAGAAATACAATCAGTATTCTTTCTGCAAAGTGAAGTAAACTGACTGAAAAAATAATTAATCTGTTCATAACATGTACCTTTAGATTAGATTAGAGCATTGCTGGACCTCTATGTCCAGATCTCACCTTTGCGCGTTTGTACTGCTGCGTTGGTGCAACATAGCACGGAACAGACCAACTGTATGGCATATCACAGTTTTTCCCACTGGATATTCCTGCAATGAATAACCCACTGGAGGAATGCAATATCCAAACAATTCACGAAAACCTTTGTTATCTACAATATGGAGCCATCATTCATAAATGCAGATATGAAGTTCATACCAGGGTGAAAGACTTTGCCAAATGCTGAAGCATAATAGCCATGCTCCTTGAAGTACTGTGGAAGTGATGTGAAATTTCCTGCGGCTGTGCGCCAGTATGAGTAAAAGTCATATAGGTGCGTGGAATCAGGTCGTCTGCTCGTCAGGAAGGATGTTCGACTGGGGCCACAGAGAGCTTGCTGAAAAAAAAAAGAGTTATGAATTGATTTAATATGCAGTGGTAGTAGCACACCTGCATCAGCACAATGTAGGTTCAAATGAGTTTTTATTTTTTTTATGTATATCATTACTTTTTACATCATTCAATTTTACACTGTAAAACTGTTGTTTTCACATGACTGTTGTTTGGTCATATACAAAAAAAGAAAGAAATTTTCCCAGCCAACAGAAACAAAATGCACAATAAAATACAGTGTATACACATCATTTCAAATCTCAGTGGCTTGATGACACCATTTGGTGCATGTGCCATCGTCTAATTTCAACATATGTATTTAATAAAAATGCATTTTGATAATATTACAGACTGAATAAATAAGGTCAATTACTGCTCACAATACATAAGATGCTTGACATGAAACAATACAAATGTAGAGATGTTCAAATTGATAGAACTAATACCCCCCCCCCCCAATCAATTAAAATTCAGGAAGTTTCAAAATGCATGCTCGAAGAATATTGTTGCCCTTAAAATCTTTCCTACCCCATTGCAAAGTGGAAACCTGCAGGAAACTCTGTAATAAACCTTCTCCTAAGTGTTACCTGATGTTGGTTACAACCCTCCTAAAATCCAGCCGAATGGATTATTTTTAACAAAATGATTACCTGAGCATATGCCCTCGTAAAGACAAGAGATTGTCGACCCAGTTGATCAATGTTGGGAGTTATGACTGGGTCTCCATAAATTCCCAGAGATGGTCTCAGGTCATCAGCGATAAGCAGGAGAACATTAGGCCTTCCTGTTGAGGCTGAAAGAAGTCATTGTAGTCTTGTAATAAAATTATTTGTACATGTTATTATATATAAACTTGCCTTAATCAATACAAGAAAATAGATTATAAACAGAAAAATACAAGCTCAGGTGCTCTAGCATAATATTATATTGTATGCCATAAATATGCAGATATATATATATTTTTAAGTATTAAACAAAAGACAAATATATTGACAGTCTACTATTTCACTAACCACGTACACACAGGTTAATTTAATTTCAGTCTAACTGGCTGGGTAGGTCATGTTTCAACTTAATCTTATTAATATATTGGCTATCAACAGGTAAATTTAATTAGCAAAGAAAGCTATGTGTATGTGGTCTAGGAAATAGCAGTACTTACATGTAATTATACACACATAATGAAAATTATTTAGCATTTAATGAATTACCATTTTCACCTTCAAAGAACTGCAGGATCAATATAAGCATAAGCAGACCAAGGGAAATGTTGTCCATATTTACCCGTTTACCTGAATTAGAAATTACATGTCATATCATCTTTATATATATATATATAGGAAATAGCAGTACATGTAATAATACACACATTATGAACACACAAAAAAAAAAAATATATATATATATATATATATATATATATATCACATGCATAGTTAATCTGAGTTTAGCAAATAAATTTGAAATACAAATGTACTCTACATGAGTAAAAATTCACTGCTAAAGATTCTCAAGTTTACCTATATTGTAGTGCATTGATGTATGTACATTACTATGTTGGGTACAATTTGCTGTCAGTGTCATTAGCTGTCATGTCAGCCTACTATCAGGAACATCTAATATAATGTATATAATTTCACTGCAACCCACCATCATATCCGTAATTCCTGGATTAAACGCAAGAGGGATCAAAATCGCGTGCATCAACGCCATCTGGTAGATTGGAGCCAAACTACATTGTAAATGCCTTGTTGTCGGCGTGCCGGTCGCTTATTTGTCGATTCTGTCATGCTGTCGTGTCCTGTTCATGCTAAATCTGTGTTATCATGAGGGCATCTTCTGTTTTGTTGTTAACAGTGGTGCATTATCTTGTCAATGGGGAAAAAGCTCAGGAACAGAAAGGTAAACGGGCACACATTCACCGATTTCACCCTGATTGGGGTCCAATAGGGATTCCTGAACCTGATTAAGCCTAAACACAAATCCATTGACTAAGTAGGTTAAAGGCTTAGCAACAATTAAGATTAAATCTCATGATGTCATAATTAATTTTACATTGCTAAGATGTTTGAAAATTACAATGAAAAGAGATCCAAATTTAGCATTTCAAGGGGATATAATCTATATAATAGTTGACTTAGTATAAAAAATAATCTCATTGGCATTGCAGTTCATGCATGTCTGACATCAGCCTCTGCGAATTATACAGTATAGCTTATTAATACGTATGGCATTGGGTCATGAACAGGGCCGGTCCTAGGGCAGGCAGCTGCATGCGTTGGGGGCCCAGTGTGATAAGGCATGATTATGATAATCATGATAATGAGGCGCTGATAAAAATTGAGGATGAAAAAAAAAAATTCTTCAGCTTTATAACTTGAGTCAAACAGGCCCTGCGATGAGCACACAGTCACTCTAGGACGGACCTTGTTCATGAACATCAAGGAAATATAATTTTTAAGTATGAGAGTTACATTGATTATAAAAATTATTTTTCAGACTGGAAAAAGTACAAGGACAAAATTTCAAGGGCTCTATCCCAGTATGAAGAGTGCCCTACTGATGATTGTTCATGCTATTTGAGGTAGATAGTCTGCACAGAGTTCTTCTTTGCATATATAGTATTAATTTTTCTTCTAGGTTTGGTAAATATTTTATTTTAAATTTCTTATACGGTGTTTTATTGAGAAATAAACTCTTTTCATTTTGCAGTACGCTTGAAAATGATTTACAGGTCTGGAAAGATGGAATTACGAAAGAAGTTTTCGATAAAGCCAAAGACCGAGGGACACATTATCAAATCATCAATAACAAACTTTACAGGGAAAGTGATTGTATGTTTCCATTCAGGTGAGTGCAGTTTGGAGACGAGAACTGCTGAAAATCTGTGAATGCTAACTTATTTGGTGATATATATAGAGAGAGCAGCAGAGCTGCTAAATCACATGTATATATATATATATATATATGACAAAATAAACGAAAAGTTTCCTGCCTACCATATGTCTCCTTTGTGAGGTCATTTAACAGGTTCAGAGTTTGTTCAGAGTTTGCTTTAATAGCAGCATGAAGTGCATCAAATTTTATTTTCCAGATGTTCTGGAGTGGAGCATTTTATCCTGCAAATCATCAAAGAGCTTCCTGACATGGAATTTGTGATAAACACACGCGACTGGCCCCAGTCTCCTAAACACGGACCTCCCTTTCCTATACTTTCATTTAGTAAGCCTGTGAGTATTTTTAAGATTGCAACATTGAATATATTCTTTATTCCTGAGTAAACAGGTATTTGTTTGATGCTTAATATCTTTCATATGTGCGGCTGTAATATTTCAGATGTTGAAAGTGTTCATTGCTGTACAGGCATTCTTTTTACAATTCTTTATTCTAGCTGTCCGAAAACTTTGACATCATGTACCCAGCCTGGACTTTTTGGGAAGGTGGTCCGGCGGTTTGGCCAATTTACCCCACAGGTCTAGGACGGTGGGACCAACAACGAGAAATCATTCCTAAGTATGTCAGTTCATGCCTTTTTGAAGGATAACATTTTTATAGCTCTGTGTAACATAAATTTTTCATTATATTGTTTGATCATCTCTGGTGAATATTTTTTTTCTCACAGAGCAGCAGAAGAATGGCAATGGGACAAGAAACTTAACAAGGGCTTTTTCCGAGGGTCAAGGACTTCGTCTGAGAGGGATCCCTTGGTGCTACTGTCCAGGGCTCAACCAGAACTAGTGGATGCTCAATACACAAAGAATCAGGCTTGGAAGTCAGATGCTGTAAGAATATTATGCATACAGCTGTACAGTCAGACCTGTTAATGATGACCATTACAAAAGTCCACTTGTAATGAGGTCATTGTCAAAAAACCGCTTTTTTGCAAATCTTCCCAACAGACCTGCACCTAAAAGACTTTTTTGACTGGTGCAAATAGTTGGTCATGAACACTTCAACAGGCCCATCTGTACTTGGTACTGGGGCCTTGATAGGCGACATTACATACTGTGTGTTAATTAATTTAGCTAAATTTACTTAAAATTGCTGGGGCCAAATGAAATAGCTAATATTATGCAAAAATGAGATGTAATTGCAAGGGGATTTTACAAAGCCTTGCTTGCACCACACGGGAACATCTTAGCAATGATAGTTATTGTGGTTTTAGTTGACAAAATTGTATTTAAAGTGATTGCCATGTCATTAACCAATACCAATTTGCTCATTTCAGGACACACTTGGTGAGCCACCTGCGAAAGAACTAAAATTGGAGGACCACTGCAAATACAAGTACGTGTTCACATTTTAACAACATTTTTAACAGTTGTAGTGAAGGAAGGGCTTAATCAGTAATTATATTAGTATTTAATCTGTTTCAAACATGCCTTAATTTTGTGATATTATCATTATTTGATTATGTAATGTAATTTAAGTTGACTTGTTACTTCCAGGTACTTATTTAATTTCCGTGGAGTCGCTGCAAGCTTCAGATTCAAGCATCTGTTTCTGTGTGATTCAGTTGTATTCCATGTTGGGAACAAGTGGTTGGAATTCTTCTACCCAGCACTGAAGCCATGGGTACATTATATTCCAGTTGAAACTGATCTCTCAGATGTCAAGTAAGTATACACTGTATTAAATAAAATTAAATGGTATAATGGAAATTTTTTATTTTTGTAGTACCGTTGATACATTGATGATGAAACAAAATGTGTTCCTCGTTTCTCACATGGTTTTGGATTACTTTTAAAATTTGGATTACTTTTAAACATCCCCCTTTCCTGTTTCAGGAAACTGCTGGAATTTGCTCAACATAATGACAACATAGTCAAAGAGATTGCTCAGAGGTTATTATCATTTGATTTATTAGTACTTAGGTTTTACATTAGAATTATTGGTAGCTTTTAGGTGGATCCAGGGGAGGACGCAGGGGGCATGCACTCCCACTTTTAATTGCCAAAATTAATGGCATGCAAGATCTGAGAAGGACTTAACCTTCAGTGCTTGTTACATTCGCCCCCCCCCCCCCCTCCTCCCTTGAAAACTCCCCCATTCTTGAAAACTCCCCCATTCTTGAAAACTCCTGGATCGACCCTGAGATTTCTTTGAAAGAAAATCAATGTTTTAAGAAATTTTCATAAATTGCAATACCTTAATTCCTTCATTAATTTTCTATGGCATGAATGTAAAATTAAGTCAGAAAGTTGTGCTGCACAATGTTTTATGGCAGCTTTAAAATGGAACTCCCACCCCGTACTTTAGAATGGAACAGCCCTTATAACATCTACGAAAACTAAAATTTCTGCTGGTCAATTGCAACTGCTACAACTTTTGTCACATGTTTACAGGGGTAGGAAGTTTATCTGGGACCATTTGCGTATGGAAGAAATTTCTTGCTACTGGCGCAACTTACTTATGAGATATTCGGAATTGACGAAGTGGAAACCAACAAGAGACAAGTCTTTGAAGGAGATCAAAGGGACCAAGAAACGCCATGATGAATTTTAAGGATACAAAGACTCATTCCAAATATACACAGATTCCTGCCCAAGTTTATATTTTACGAATCAAATGTTTTAAACGATTTTTACATGCTGTTATTCCGTCGAAAAGTTTACAAATTATAAATGTGATATAAATTGTATATGAATGTATTTAGAAATGTCACCAAAGGAGTTCTAGAACAAAATGCCCTGCTCGATATTGCTGTTTAATAATAGGTTGAGTTCAACTACTTTATATAGTTTGTGGCACTGTCTCATACTAAACTCAGCAATAATTATCAGAATTTTTAAGGTTTTTTCATCTTCCTAACTGCTACAGGTCACTCTTATTGCGAGCATAGCCAGCAACCCACGCCTGATTTTATGCCATTCAGTTGTGAATCTTGCAAAGCAATACCAAGTGTGATTAGAGTATGCTGATAAAATAATTTATGCAGATTGTATTTAAATCACCCTTGAGTCATTATTCTATATCACAATTTTGTATTTTACATCACATCTTGTTGAAGATTGTGCTCCTCTTAAACATACTTCGTGATAGTGGCTTGATTAATGTAATCCGTGTCTTGCCTATGGCTATAGCTTACACATTTGGCACTTAAAAAGAAACATCGAACGACAATTGTATATTTAAAATGTATGTTCAATAATGTTGTGAACTTTTCCCTGATTTTTATGATAGGGTTTCACAAGACTGGGTAGTTTTTCAATCACTAAATATTTTTAAATAGGCAGTTTAATATGAATGCCATTATATTGCACCTGCAAACTTGCATTTTGCAATAAAAAAAATTCATAATTTAAATATAGCGTCTATATTTTCATTGGTACAATTTGAGCAGATTGAGATGCATATAGTTAACAGCTGTTGACGAGGTGAAATACCCCTAGCTATGGTGGCGTTAGCCCCGGACTGTGGCTGCTCCCGACGGCTTTGATATGTCAAAGCATTGCCGTAGAGCCAGTGTATGCCACCGTAGCTCTTGGTTAGGAGCTATCAGCTATGGTGGCGTACAATGGTTCTACGGCAATGCTATGATTAGCTATAATTAAGTCCGAGCTGAGGTGCATGTGATTTTGGGTATATTTACAAGTGCTTGTCAATCCTTCTGTGTGCAGTATAAACTACTATAACTTGCCAAAGGCATTGTAATTAACCACTTTTTTCAGACTGCAAGGTTTGTTAGTGCGTCTTGGCACTAATTAAGAAAATTTATCGCATCCATGGTTCCTTACTATGACCAAAAATTGTCTTTTTGTTATAATGACCTGTGCACAACTATGAAAGTGGTCAAACCGCAAGTTTTCTTAGTGCTTGGTCAATTTCAGCCTCTCAGAATCTATATTGGAGTCATATCTTTTATATATTTGGCGTCTGGACTGTATAACATGATATAACTATGACTGATATGGACTTTATCAATGCCAGATATATATAACGAACAGGTCTCGGTTCTGTGACAAAAATTAGGTCAATGATAGGAGATTGGGATCTGTAACGTACATAAATGTTGTAACAGTTTGCTTGGTGAAAACTGAAAAAATGTATGGATCTCTTTGAAAGATATGAAACACAAATCTTAAGAACTATTTATTATGTAATTATTTTGTAAAATCCAAATTTCTACAATCCTGACAATTACAAAATCATGATAATTAATTCACACAAGCTCTACAGTGACCACAGTTTGGATGAACTTGGTTATGACTTCCAAAGTTCAATTAAAAGTTTTCGTCATAATTGAACTGGTAACCATGGAATCTAGGTATGCGGGCTTAATTCACAATTTCAATCCAGATCACGCACTCGCATAATTAGTAATTGACGTTGTAAAATGGATGTAAGGCTCTATTCACTCATTAGAGAACTAAAAATACGTGGAAATGACAAAGCTATTGACTAGGAAAAGAATTTCTGAGTGAATTTAATTCTCCACTAGGGGCGTTGAAGCCACACTTTAATAAGCGCCCTCTCTTGCTGTTTGGGTGGAACTTATTTCCGGATGTGCGCGCCAACGTGTTTTGGTCAACAACGGTTTTACTTCAGTCAGTGTTTGCTTGGTTACTGACAGAAAAGGATCGAGATTTAGGCTAAAGGTAAATAGCTACATGACTGTATAAAGTAGAAATGCAGTACTTCCAGTCTGTGGATTTGTTGTATTTCATCTGGCAGTGATCTGCCGAGTCTTATTCAACTTAGGGACATGTGTCTGGCCATGTCATGTCATGCATGAGTCATGAAATTGAATGCAGATGCATGTTCTGTCACATGTCTTAATAAGTGGAACTAGGGTATATAATATATATGTTTGCTGTATAGTAGCTGCCTCATATCAAATATAGATTTTCAATGGTCTCGCATTTTATCAGTATGTCAATGTAGTGAATGTATCATTTAATGTATCATATTTTATGCTGGGCAATGCTTTGTATCTGACTGTGTCAGTGTGTGAATATAGCTACGATGTTTTCTACATATTGTACACAGTACACTCTACGTCAGGCTCATTGGATAATTTTACCAATCTTATAATTCCGTCGGTTCCCACTAAGAAAACTTTACCTGACATATTATCCATGGTTTGACCACTTTGACAGTATTTCAGACAATTCTCTGTTTTGTTTTATGAAAATACACAACGTTCTATGCAAATTGCAAAACTAGAATTACTTCACTCATGATTGTGCAGGTTTATAACGTCTTAATCTCCAATGGCGTTATCTGCCGGATAATGTAGGGGAGAGGTATTTCGAGCCTACTTGTATTTAATCTTTATTTTTTCACTTGTATTTAATCTTTTTTTTATTAGTCTCAACTCTCAATGTTCAAGTGAGGGAATCACTGAAAATTTTTCTAAACAGAACTGATAGAGTTTTGTCATTTTCAGAAACGATGGCGGATGCAGTACAATCTATCATGGAGCAGCAGCTCATGCAAGCTGCTCAAGCAGTGGAGGCGCAGGTGGACGGTGAACTACATCGTCTGGAGAACCTGGACGAAGATGACTTGGAAGTATTGCGTAGAAAACGTTTGGAGAACATGAAGAAAATGAATATACAGAAAAAAGAGTGGTTAACGTTAGGCCACGGGAAGTATGAGGAGTTGAAAGAAGAGTCAGAATTCTTTGACTGCTGCAAGAAAAGCAACAAAGTCGTTTGTCATTTCTACAGGGACTCCGCATTCAGGTGCAAGATCGTTGATAAACATTTGTCGTTGCTTGCGCCAAAACATATCGAAACAAGATTTGTCAAAATCGATGCTGAAAAGTGCCCCTTCTTGACTCAGCGCTTGAAGATCCGAGTCATTCCCACCTTGTGTCTTGCGAGAGATGGCAAGACGGTTGATTTTGTCGTTGGTTTCGATGACCTTGGGGGTACTGATGAATTCTCTACAGAAATGATGGAATGGCGTATAGCTCGGGCTGAGGTTATCAACTACAATGGTGACCTCCTTACCCCACCAGGAACCTCCCAAGAGAAGAAGATCAACTTTATCGCTAAAAAAGAAAAAGCTATTCGTACACAAGGGGATGACAGTAGTGATGAAGATGACTGGTAGTCATTAAACAACATCATATTCATTGAAAGTGACTGTGTTAAATGCAAATGACATTTTTTAAGTTGGCATATATAGCTCAGTTTTGAATTCATATGCAGTCTGCTAAAATAACATGAGAAGTACTTCAAATATGGAGCTGTTTTTCTGTGACTTTTATGTGGTTATTTGTTGAACACTTGAATTTAAAGAACAGTACTTTATATTATCAGTGGTTATGTACAAGTCTTTCACTCTGTTGAAAGTGTGGCCTGTAAAGGTGAATGTGTACAATTTGTGTGAAAAAATAAAAATAAAACAACAAATACAGCAAACAAAGCCAAGGTTGTAATTTTTTATTGCATAACTAGGTTGTGTTAGCCATATATTATAGTCTGCAAATGAAACAAGAAATTTCAAAAAGTTACAATATTGTGTATGAAGTAGTAGTAATTCTTATGAAATAACATGCTTGAGCAAATATTCTGGTAGCTTTTGAGAAGTGAGTTAGACACGGCATCACATTTATATATAAATTAGAATAACTAATCCATTTATTGGTTAATCGTGCATTTCTGTAAATATGTCAATACTTAACAAGATAAAATTGCATAAGAAATAAATATAAATTATATATAATTTACCTGTAAAATATATAGTCCTATAAAATACCTAACATTGCATAAGAAATTTATATATATAAATTATATATAATACCTATAAAATATATAGTCCTATAAATTCCTATAAAATACCTAGTAAAAGTTGATAAATATGAATAATGTAAAAAAGTATATATTTGTACAAGTAATATATATCACAATGTATTCTTCATAGATTTTCTCTCGAAATTTAAATTACTTCTCCTGATCATACTTATGATGTAGCACCTGATTTTCACCGTCAGCCCTAAATGACCTTTTACAGATGGCAAAACCATCATTGTCATATACTTGCATCATAATCGTGATTGTCAGTTGCTTCTACAATGGTTACTGCTCTGCACCTGCTGTCTGTACGACTAATTACAGAAGCAGCGGGCCTACATTTTTTGTCGCAGGACATCCAAAGAGCTTGAGTTTCTCCTTGATTCACAAGTCTGTGTGCAGGTTGAGATAGTTCTTAATGGTGTTGGGCACAGGGAGGTGGTCAATGTGCGAAGGCAGATGATGGTGCATCTGAATGCAGTGTCGAATCGAGCAGCGGCAAAGGTGTTGAAGTCTGGCAACCCCTCCTTTACAGTGCTCCGGTAGGAATTCTTTGAAGTCTGACAGAAGTTCAAGAGCTTGAGGCTGGCACATATGATTAACTCCAACTTTAGGAACCATTTTCACAGGCACTGAGGTCATTGTGCGAGAAACGTAGATCAGACATGTCAGGAGGTTCTGACCTCTGACTGCACTTTTATCTTTAGCTGTACAATTGGCATAATTACAGTCCTTGCTACTCGAAGGCGGGAAGGCATTTAGATTGTTAACGAGGGCATAAAGGGGTTGGGACCAATCATGCTGAGGACACTGAATCTGGTTATAGGGGTGCAACGAAGCTGCTCCATGGCGCAACAACAGGAGTACTGCATTGGGATGACCAGAAAGACAAGCCAAGGTCATGGGCGTGATGGTCCCAAAAAGCTTGTCATTCATCGGGCAGTTGACTAGATTTACTGGAATGAAAGATTCGTTGGTTATGTAAGGCTGTTGGTTTTCTCCGGCCAATGCAAAACTTTTGTTCATTCTCGCAAAAATTATCATGCGCCATGTGCACTCCAGGTAATAATCGAGGGCCTTTAAATGCCGAGGTGTCAACCAGTCTGTTGTGTTCCCAATTGTGATGGGCTGGAAAGGATATAATGAACTTTCTTTGATTCTCTTTGCTTCTTCAAATGGACTCAAGAAATTAAACCAGTCCCAAAAATGTTCAGCCAAGTGAAAATGTAACTGGGCAATTGTGTGCAATAAACCACTGTCACCAACTTTGTATTTTTCTCCAACGTGTGCTGCAAGACAGAGCAACTCAATCTGTATTTGCTTGTCAAATTCTTGTGAAACTGTGTGACTTTTCACCAAATTTACGAGAGCCAGTGCCACTGTACTGGCTGTGTTTTTTGAGTTCTCACTTCTGTCAATTCTCTCCCACAGTTTCTTCCTAAATCTCACTCTCCTTCTGTGACATTTGAAAATTTGGAGGCCCTCTGTCATCAAGAATTGTACAAGTAATCCGTCAGCGTTCATTTTTGCCCCTGCTATTTCCACCGCAACCACGGCGTTGAATGTAAACAAACTACACGTGGGTTTAGCACGTGCTGTTGTTTGGTGACGTCACAAGACATCTATGTTTAGCTCTTCGATTTTCGCGCGCTCAGCTGACGTCAAGGCCCAAGAAACAATGCAGTGCCCCATAATGGCTTAATTGCTCAAATGAATCTCGGCGTGTAACCTTGGAAATATGTTTCTTCCAAGGTGTAACCATGTCCTTTTTAGATTAAATTGCACAAAATGAAAAAAAGATATTGAACTTATAAATTTTTCGATTCTAAATTAAATGTCCCGTGCTGAATGCTATTAACTGGGACCATAAATTATTTCTTATTCAATTAATGTTTATATATTTAGCTTCACCATTCATCAATTTTCTGATCATGTATATATTTTATGTTAGGCCATGGTTTTTTTATCTTTCGTTTCTCGACACCGCCGGCCAAACTTTTGCAGTGCCGCTAAATTAATAAATGGATATGGTATATCCATTGATTTAATAATTGAAAAAAATTATGAAAAAACACTTTATGGGGATTTTTTTTTCGACTGACCGTGTCATGAAAAACGGTCCGAGAAAGTTCCGAGAAACATAAGATAAAAAAACCGTGGACTTATGCTATAATTTCACAACCAGTATTGTTCTAATACTGAAATTGCATGTTTTGTTAAAATTGTAGTTGTTCAATTTGTAGTATTTGTTTATTGTGTATGACGAATGTAACCGTGCATGATTCCAAAACGTCAATAAAACTTAATTTATACATGCTATCAATTCCCATGGAAAACAGGGTATAAAATAAAAAAAAGTGATCACTGCACATTTCACGAAATATCTGCGCGTAAAGGAAAACACCTCAGCGCCATCGGTTACACAGAATCGTGCGAGTTACGAAATAGAAAGTTATTAACAATGTTGTGAAAAGTGTGATGTCAAAAATATCCATATGCCAGTTCACATATATGTTAAGTATGAGGGAAATATAACTAGAGACGAGAATCAAAGTATCAAATGCATGCATGTCACTGCACAAAATCAGGATGATCACTGCACATTTCACATTGATCACTGCACATTTTGGGATCATTACACGCTTATTTTATACCCTGATGGAAAACCCCCACTCCCCCAAATATTTTAAGCATCAATGTCAAGGTGTCTCGAGATCTCTTGAGGTTAATTCTTTACATAAATTTGCTAAAGGCAGGAGTAACTATAATGCCAAGTGATTTCTATCATAAGCAGATAAGCAAGCCCAATTTGGTTTGTATGATTGATCAGTTTAAGTTTTTTTAATGCACGTTTCTGACCATAAAGGTTAGGAACTTATCTAAGCCTGTTAATGGTGTGACACTGGTTCAATATGACCAACACCTATCTTTTCTAAATTGGTTCAGTATAAATAATAATCACAACTTTCACCATTTTGGACCAAAGAAAAAAAACATTGTCATGTTTTGCATTGTCCAAATATTTATGAACATGATTTGTTTTTATTCACACTAAAAGGTCATTATCACATTGAAGGCAACTACCTGAATGCAAATAATAATTAATAATAAAAAGACAACAAAAATTTTCAATATACATATTTTTATTGTATAATTTTGAAACGTTTCATAAAAACAAATTGTACAATGTATCACAATACTTGGAACGGTGGCCATACAAGGCAATTCTACTTATGGACGGAATGTACAGCCTGGTATTTATATTTTAATGCTACGAGTGTTCTCATCAATAGCTTGTAAAACAAAACTTGTGAAAAAAATCACTTTAATACACTAACAAAATGAGAAATGACGCAAATAATTCTACTGATGGAATCAACATAACATGGAGATCCTTCAATTATATCACATTTTTCAAAGTATCATCCACAAAACAATGTTATTCATTCAATAAATAACATATGCATAACAGCAAATCAATATCGTAACAATTAGCTATAAATTTCAACAAAATTGAAAATGCTTTAACTAACAACTGTGCCACTTAAGCCTTGCCAAGGAACAGCTAGCACACTAACGACTTTACAAGATTGTCAGTTGTAGGTTGAGGATTACAACCAAGTTATTACATAAAATCATTGTTCGTTAAATAACGATAGATCTTAGCATGCAGACCATTCTGCTGATAACAGTGAGAAAAAAGCACCAGATAAGACAGAATGCACACTTATACAATGAATATCACAACAACTCTTTGTACGTATTTATATATTCTGGCAGCCGAGGGCATGAAGCAGCAAACAGTCAGTGATCACATAAACTGAGGCGGAATAAAATAACAAAGTCCATGAGTGACTAGCTGAAGTTTCAGTGTTGAGCATGTACTTGTGAGTAATAAGTGCAATGTATTTGTCTAAGTAACAATGCTGTAAGAATGTTAGACTGTGCTGCCACCTGATGTGTATTACAATCATTACATGTCGTGGCCACAGGCCATCTCATTCAGTCAACTATCTCTTTACCTAGTAAAGTTGTCGAAAAAATTCACTAACAGATATAATAGCAATGGATACATTCAATCCTGCCATCATCTATTTTCTACTTCATCACAGACAAGTGTATTACGTCATTTAAAGCTTCTCAGCAGCTAGGACGGAGGAAAGTGAGAACACTTCCATTTACAATAAGACAATCACATATTACATGTTAAATTATTATTGAATTACGACCCTGCAAGTCTCGTGAACAAGACTCCGTATCAATGAAGGTGGTCAGTATTAACATGTCACATGTATATTTACAAAATTTATGCATGTAAAAAATGACACAATTTGATTTAATAATATACATGAGATTAATTTCAAAAAGATGAGAGATGAAAATAAAGGTGAGCGTAACCGTTGAAGATGAAACAGATAATATTTGCATTTGTGTATCATATTTTACGCATCATCTTCGAGCATATCTTGAAGAAGCTGCTTCATCTTGGGGGTGACGTTGGAGTTTGAACTGGCGTGTTCCATTAAAGATGGTCCCATACAGGCCTGTAGACTCAGGCCTAGTTTGCTGCAGGCAGATCTCAGTCCAACTGCCCCAGCCGAGCTGCCTGACCCAGAAAGGCCAGCAAGTAAATTCCATAGCAATGGCAGTACGTGCATCACCACTGCTTTTGGCTTCTTGGAATACACCACTGATGACAAATCTGGAATGGAAACGTTATTACATCAAGTGAAATACAATGCATGCAAGTAAATATCATTAGTTAAGTATTCTTAAGATTTATAATATATAAATATCTATATACTTAATAGTTATATAGTTTCTTAGTGCTACTGAGAACACACATAATTAGCAAACTTAAATACAATATCTCACATTAATTTATTGTTGATAATAAATCCTGTTAAAACGATGAATCTTGTATTCGGTTTTAAGTTCATCAAGATTAGTTCATTAGTCATACTCACAGGCAACACGTTCAACCATATCTGGTTTAATTCTTGTGTTGGCATTTGAAGCGACATTCACAAATGGTTGTATCAAACACGCAGGATCTGCAATTGACATGTATAACCTGATCAGTATACAAAGCAATTAATAACTTCCATTATATGCCTATATATGGCCTTACAATAGTGAGGGAGTTCATGTAAATGAAAAAGAAAAAAAAGTAGTCTTAATAATGTGTACGTACCCATACAATCCATTAAATTATCTAGAATCACAGATGCAGCATCATAAATGTCCCTGTTTTTCGATGAAAGGTTACTGGCCACAGTGGACACAGTGAGAGCCATCACAGGACTAAGATTGTCCTTCAGTGGAGGGATGATATCGTTCAAAGTTTGTAGAGCAAACAGGTTCACTTTCACATTGGAGTCCTTCAGGCACGGCACAAACTTGTCAAATATCTGCAACAATTAATTATCCCAGGTGACCTTTCAGCATTGCAAAATTTATACTTATAAATATCGCTGCATGCTTTGTTTTTTTCTTGGAAAATTTACTTTAATATTAACTGTAAAATTATCTCATATTTGACCTTTTTCACAAACAAATATTTTACTGGAGGAATAAATTTCCATCTGTAAATGATTTAACCAACAACTGAATAGTGTTTATGGGTATTCTTGTAAATAGCACAAATCAACAAATTTCCCAATCACAATGCATGTCGAGGACTGGGTAGCAGATAAACAAAAAGCCCAAATTGTGGAGTATTTTTGACGGATCCATTGATTCATGCTCCATAGAACTCTCCTAAGATTGTGTCAGGCTCAGAGGCATTAAAACCACCATTTGCTAAACACATAATCCAAAGAAGTATTCTGGATCATACCTTGGTTACATTACTTCCAACAGTGTTGGGATTAGAGGTGGTCAGGCTCTGCAGCTGAACAATTCCCTGGTGTCTCTCTCGCCAGTCATTGGCTCCCATCAAGGCACAAATGGTTTTTATCTCTTCAGCAGTGTTGTCATCCATTCGAGGTGCGGAACGACGTTTACTAGACGGTGTTGAAGCTGCTTTAGATGGTGCATCACTGACGCCACTACAATGAGAATATGACAAGCACTGAGAATAACTCAAACATGACACATTCAATCCACAAATCAATAAGCGATATAGTCTGCATTACAGCAGATATCACAGACTTGGAAACTAAACGGAGGACATCATGTGAATCCAGTACTTCAGCCAAGGATTCACATAATCTCCGTAGCGCTGGATTTTAGTTGCCAAGTCTATCAAATAAGTAAGTATATTTATTCGCAACGATTATTTAAAATGTTTAAGTAAGTAATAAAAGCATAAATAGAAAAGAGAATAAAATAAAAATGTCAAAATAGATAACTAAATATGCTGTAATAAAAGTACTTAATGGGATGTTTCCACAAAATACAAGAGCGAAATTTGCACAACTGAAAACAACCTACCTTGAAGCACTGCCTCCTCGGGTTGCCGAACTAGATCTTGAACCATGGCCGGATCGTCTTGTACGAGCAGAGGTTGTCTCATTTAACCCCTTTCTTTTTATTGAGTCCAGCTTGTCTTGGATGTTGCGCAACATACTAGGTGATACATACTTGTGGAGCATTTTCTCAAAATCCTCATGTGACATAAGCATGTGCATTATTTTTTGTCCATTATACCTGCAAATGCCATGAATAACATTCATTAAGTCCAGACTTAGCACTGGCGGATGGTACTTACTGTCATAGGTTTAGAACTATTGATCACAAAAAAAAAAATAAAATAAAAATTACCTAGTTTCAGGAGAGGGGTCTGTAACAAGCTGAGCGGCAACAGGTAAAAATTTATCCGTAAGATCTTTCACGCCGCTTAGCACTTTTCCTGTACCCATCCTTTCCACAACACTGATCAAGCTCTGTGAGACAACTCGTCTAATCGTTGCATTCCGATGCCTGAAACAAAATCACAAGTAAAATGCAACATGGTCAACTTTAGCACATCAGGGATCCATAATGTTGCATAGTACTGCTGCCTAAATTTAGCACCGAGAGTCCGTTCTGTGCACGAAAATTTAATTTGATCCCTCCTTTGGGCACAAACTGATTTCATAGGGTGATCAATTACTACTATGGAAACTGAGGTGCTTCAGACTTTTATGTAACAATCACATTGTAACTATACAAGTAAATTGTGACTAAAGCTCATTTTAACCAAATTACACTTCGACAGTCCCACCACGTAACACAAGAAACTGAAGGGCAGCACAACAAATATACTACACTATTTTCTACCTTAAAATAAAAAACCTGCCCAACAACAGCCAATCAATTTCCCACCACAATAAGAGACAAAATCTGATGTCCTGACTTGGAAATGCTCTCCTTCTAATGACTTATACTGTAAATAATTTAGAGTGAGAATGGCACTTACCCAGCTTCGGCGATAAGAGCCAACACGGCTCGTTGGGCTGTCACATTATCCACCATGCAACCCAAAGAGTTTTCTACGTCAGTCTGAATGAATTTATTTGATTCTCCGCCCTTAATTATCAATGCTCGAACTGTCTTATCCAAATCCTGAAAAGGAAGAAAATTTTGCTGTAGTAGAGCAGTGAACAATAATGATTTGAATAACGATACTCCTCACAATACATTGGAAATATTTACATTCACCGAATGCTCTTCTGACAAACTTGGACGGTCTGACAGTTACAAATAAAAAAAATTTCAGATAGATATTTAATAAATCAAATTCGCAACTTACAGTGTCCATATTTTTCCGCATACAAGAATACAAATCACCCATTGTGATAATTCCTAAACGTGCCACTTGGGATCGGAGATTTTTAATCTGGAAAAAAATATTAATCGAGAAATGAGCGAAACAGGTAAAGGTACACATTATGACAATCCATCAGACACTACAACTGAGTTAAATTGAATCATAAATGAGTCTAACCTACCTCTTGTACGACTGCCAAGTTGACTGTGGATAGCTGTGGCAGTAAGACGTCTGGATGGTGTTTACAAATTCTACGAACATGATTAAGGCCACTACATTTGGTTTCCCTGTAGAAATAAAAGGGAGACAGGTTAGCACTCACTGTTACAAAATGGCAATTAAATCTTCAAAATAAAATAAATGCAAACCACGGGTATATAATGTAATGAACATGATTGACGTACCACTCCTCCATAGACATGAACCTAAGTGCCTCCGTGAGAGCTGCATGGGGATCTCGGAAGGACTGAAGATTTTCCCAATTTTCCAGTTCTGATGAGGAAGGCTGGGAGCTGACAGGGACAATGCTTGATGGGGTTGACGCATGGCTGCCATTTTCATTATCGACTGTAGATCTGTAATAGGGGAAAAAACAAATTAAGATACAGACAAATATGTAACCTTTAGTGCAAAAAATGAAGGGTATGTGAAGTAACAAGAAACAAATAATTTACTAGGTTGTCACACAGAGTATGAGTCTCTTTTGTGTACCACACTTCAATGACAATTCCCAGTTGAAGGACCTCAGAATTTTAAACACCAATACCATAACATTTCAAGTGCATGCATATTGATACCAGCAGGATAAATCCTCTGAACCTGAAAAATAAATCAGTGTTATTAGCAGACCACCCTTTAATACCGTTGGAAATTCCCCAGGTTGTTTTGCTAAGCAGTGCCTAAAATTTTAGTTAAATTACAACCTATCTCGGTTTGTGAAGCAATGTGATGGGACAAGCATGGATACAAACATTGATTTATTCAACCATCACGCTGAATTCTAAAGTTTGCTAAAATCAGGTTGGAGAATGATATTAATTCTGTAGAACATGGCATTACACATAAATATTTCGCTCATAGTAAAGCAATAGCAAAGCAAAACCAATGATATTCCAGGTAATTATGCAACAATATCTGATCAGAGCTCTAATGCACTTGGGGTAACTGTATGACTGAGTGTACCAAAAAATTCACAAGCGCTTCGACAGAGTCAATCTGTACATAGAGGCAACAGATACATATTTCTAAAAACAAAATGGCATCGCATCAAATTCCGCTTTACCGAAACTGCTTCCATAACAATAAATCATGGTTGGTCAGTCAAGGTGCCTGGCAATTTCACACATAACTTAGCACTTACAGATTTTGGACATTAAGTGGACTTTCACAAAATCAATAGCAATCAGGCATCCATTAATAATGCAATGCAGATGACCAGTGCCCTGAATCACTGATGCGTCGAGACCACTGCAATGCAGTGTACAAATGACTGAGCACTTTTATTTCCGAAGAACCAACATACTACCATCAATAATTTTATGCTCAACCTATAATCATAAATGGCGCTGACCTGAAGTAACACAAGGGCATTGAAAGTTGGAAGAATCTCGATGAACAACAACTTAACATCGACACAGAAGATAGCACAAATATTCATTTCAATTAGAAGACAAAAATTACAAGAAACCTAAAACTACCATCACCAATTGTCTATTTAATAATTATGAAGTAAAGAAAGGGAATGCAGTTTTGTCTTCACAGAACCAGACTATGAAGGAAGCATCACTATACTTCATGCAGGAGTAGTACCATAACATGCATATGCAGCCTTTCCATAGCTCCATAGATTTTGTTCAACCAAAGTCATAGCACTCCCTTTAAAACAAATCTATTTGACCCTAGGCTAATGTAAGACTTCATTTCCAGGCAGACCACATATATTTCTCTTTTGGCACCAGATGATAAGTTGCTGCGTAGTGGTCACCAGGCAGAACACACAACATATATCGACCATCAGATTAATTATTCACAAGGGCTAGGACCTGATCGATGAACTTATTCATGGAAAGGATTGGCCAAAGTCCACCACAGTCATTTCAACCTGTTGCTTTCAAGTTTTACACGCATAATTGAGGCCAAAATTGCACAGTGTTAGACACAAGTGGACAGGGGCCACTGACCTGGAAAATCACGGCAGGCAAAAACAACACCATAAATCCATCAGTTGACACTTTCACCTTTACAGAAAAATTTATTGTAAATCTTTATGGCGTAATTGGAATCACCATCAATTTAAGTTGTGATAAAAATACCATTCTAGTGCACTCCATTCTGACTTGTCTATCTGTGGCTTATAAATTGTAACCAGACGGACACACTTTCCTTGTTTTCTCATTCAATGTCTGAACAATGTTGCCATATTAACTTGCAAATCACAATGTTTCTCTATGCTATCCCACAACACTTTCTTGCAATAAAAAATTGTGACTTGCACAGCTTGCAGCTGTACATGAGGTTTCAGGCCATTGGCTAAGTTAATAGGTCTGATACAGAGAACTGTCAACACTATTTGTGTATCAGATAGCAATGTTTCACTGGATGACATCTGATTGCATTACAATTATGGTGCAACGCAATATTAGTCATGACGACAAAAGCAGTTCTTATCATCTAGTCTTCCACCCCTCACCATTCCCTATAGGGACAAGCATTAATATTTATGTTAAATTATACTTATACTATTGACCAATAAATTTATGGTCTCCTAATATGCCATTAGAGGAATCGATTAAAGGCCACTAGGAGAATAGGAACGTATGGTTTTTTATCCCTAAATTTTCTTCAGTTTGATTCGCCGAGACAACTGTTCTGGCAAAAACCAGACTACTGCTCCATTTAGTTTTGTTCGGAATAGAAGCCAACCTTTGAAGCAAACCCTTCACTTACTTAATTACTTTGGCCTAAGCTAAGAATACCTCACTTTCCGTAATGGTGACCACCTGGTAAGTTTCCTGACAAAAATCACCACAACAAAATTCAAGCTATGAAGTCTTTTGAATCGTGCAAAAGAAGCAGTAGGAAATTTAGAAATATCAGATGCACAAGAGTAAAAGAAACAGTTTTGCATGTTACCCATCATAAAAATAAAAAAAACATCCCATATTTCAACAACATCAAGCATTTCACAATAAATTAAGGCATAAATATAGGTTTATAATTCGCATACTTACACACGAGATACTTTCTTCTTAGTAGGAGGTCTAGAGGGTGCAGTGTGGATAGTGGCAGCTCCTGATGGTGGCTTTTCAATCGTTGGGCTGCTTGCAAGGCCATTGTTCGCACCGTTGGTGTTTCCAGAACTTCCTGAGATTGTCAGACCTGGAAAAATAAGCAAATAAAATCATCAATGCATTCTTTCTACCAGCATTAAAGCAACGGAATGTGATTCACCAATGAAAAACTAGATTGTTCATACACTATTACTCATCCACAAGTAATAATAATACGAGAAAAACACAAATCATTCCAAAAAAATTCTAACGCTCTACAGATGCTACACAGGTACAAAAATGCTAAACTAAACTGTAATTTATGTCTTAATTCGTCCTGAGTCAAAAGTAACAGGTTTTCTGAAGACCAGTTTTAAGAGAGGGATTATAGAGTCCTCTTAAAAATAGAGCTGCTCCCCCACAATTTCATTAAAACAAAAAAAAAAAATTCAGAGAGGAAATGGCAAAAGGTGTAGTTAAGGACTCCATATATTGCTCCTTCCCTTACTGATAAGTCGAAACCTGTTTTTGGCCATACAGTGACACTATGTACAATTTTCAGCACTGCTTTAACATATATAACATCATAATGTTGACCAGTACAAGATACTGCATTTGTCAGCATAATAATTGTGTTGAACCTGAAGGTAAATCAATACTCTTCAGAGCAACTGAAGGTCTATGCTCAGAGGCTGGAAAATTGTCATAGACCAAAACAAATGAAAAACAGGTAAAAATGGGCGAAAAATAAGGACACCCTCGCACACGTCACCCAGTGAACTATTAATCCTTCAAAAATTACAAAGGTCATCAATAATTCAGGTATGCCTATTAGCAGAGCAGATAACCAGATTTATCAATGCCACAAAGATGCCATACGAGGCTGGCAGGGCTGAATATTCAATCAATCGCATGTATTGATCACCACAATCCACTGAGCTCTTACCCATGATTTTTTATTGAAGATGAATAATTTCTAGGGCATTGCACTTCCTTCAAACGCATATCCCAGAATAGCATCGATATTCTCCATTGTGCTAGTAAAGCAACTCTAATCCATCAATTATTTCTGTACACAGTACTATGCACAACACTCCATTCGACCATTGCCAAAGTAGTATCATGCCATGCTCAACATGTCGGTCAAATACATGTGAAAACTATATCTTCAAGTTCATCTCGATGTCTCAGTGGCATCCACACCGCATTACATCATTTATATAAGTAAAAACTGATGTTGTGTTGGTTGCTAGGAGCTGACTCTATATGTGCATCAAGTCCTTCCAGACTCTAAAGACCTGGTGGTACAGTGTGTTGACATTTACTAATTGCACCGCATGGTGTCTGACAATGCTTTCATTGCTTATCAAACATATATTCCATGTATTCTGTAGACAACAGTGCTGCATTTGCCAAGTCAAACTGATCATGAATTCATGTACCTACATGTAACAATATCATGAGTGTATATAGTTTTGAATGAAACTGTTGTAATCACTATGAGTCTTTCATAAACAGTGTTAAGCTAGTCCCTTGTATATAGTCCTACATTGGCACTGCATATGTATATTAGCAAAGTCCACTGCATATGTATATTAGCACAGACCACCTCAAATTGAAGACAATAGTCAATTACCATACAAGCAAATTGACAAAAAAAAAAATCTGTCTTCAATGTTATTTCACAGAGTTGGTCTAACAAGTAACATGATCCAACATGGTAATTGACAAACTCTGATCCGTTTTCATTAATTGTCATATAGATCCAAATATAGTAAAATTTACAGGTAATGTTAGGCTATTGACAGAACAAGCCTAAAGAATGCCTTTAGGTCTGTCTATTAAAGGTAGGGCATATAATCTCATCAGGAAAATCAATAGATTAGTGAATGCTTAACGACTGTTCGGTCCATACTCAATCTCGCTATTGTTGAACGATTAATCTTACTTAACTCGGCCAAGTCAAGGAAAGGTTTTCGTCCAGGTGAAATTGTGTTTGAAGGGGTGAAAACAATCTGTGTAGCTGCTATGAAGTCTTGGAAAACATGACAAGAATGATAATTCTCAAGTTTATGACTATATTGATAATCTCAAAACATATCCGAGAACAGGAATATAATGGTCACCAGTCAAAAATAATTATTAATAATTAAAAAGCAAATATTCTTACATATTGAAATATTGACAGAGTACCTAGCATTAAAAAAAATACAACAATATCATTGAAATGAAGTGACAATACAATTTCCCTTCATGAATTATGTAGCATGTGAATTTCATAGAAGCAACAACACATCGTGTGAGCTTAGTCAAAGATTTGAACTTCAAGGCCAAAACACCCATTAGTAATTAGCTACCACGAACAGATAAACAAAGCAACTGCCTTTTTTGTCTAAACAAGAATCTTTTTCCATTGATTTTTCTCATCACGAAGGCACATGAAAACTGCCACTTTATTCCGATAAGGCAGAGGTCATTGGCTGTTTGGATTTTCAGTCAGCCAGAGATATAGCATTGCCCTTCCTTCAGAATGGAACAATAATTATTATATTTTCTAATCCCTTAGCAGGATATCACAGGTCTGTCATCATGGGATGTCTTGTTGCTTAGGGTATAATTTTTTTTTCTACATTACATAATGCATCCCAAAAACCTGGGTTACAACATATTATTACATTATTTCCACTCAACATAAGTTAATTGGTTTTATCAAAATTAATTTCTGCAACTTTCCAGTGATAAAATGTAACTGCCTCAACAGGAAAGTTAAAACTGAACACACCGGACTGTGGGTGGCCTTAGAAGTTTCTCAAATCAATTCAAGTCTACCGTTGTCCAAATTAATCCCAATCAACAAAAGAACAAGATTTATTAAGAGAAGTCATGAAAAAGTCGAGTCCTTTTCTTCACCCACCATTTAATATTTATGCTCGATTACCGTGTGTTCATTACACAAGAACATGAGCAACACTCGTGAACTACGCAATTCAAATTGGGCTTCAAATTGAGCCACATTATGCATGGCAGTCATTCCTTTCTAATTTTTGTGTTCTTGGCAGTTATTTCGATGGCTAAGTTTGCTTTTTACAACTTAATATAATGTCTTGGGCCAGGCCTAAGAGTTGATCTATCAGAACTAATTCACACTGGAGTCACAAAAAGAGGGACTTAAAAGCACTGGGCAAGAAGTATTGAGACTAATGACATGCCATTGACGGATTATGATCACTGCGTGACCTGCGTCATGTGTTCATGGTCTACTGACAAAGTAAAGTCATGGTGGATACCAATCACACTAATCTTATTTTGGCAGTCAGAATCAACAAATATAAATACAAAATTTACACAGTTTCAGCACGATGCACAATGATTTCTACAGCAAACAAGTAATTTCATCAATGAAGGGCACAACTATGATACTCATCTTACCATTTAGTTTAGCTAAGGCATTCTTTTTTGATTTTGGCCGGTCATCATGGATATCATGCTGCGGCAAATTAAATCCATGCCAATAGTCATTAACTTGACCATATTCTGTTGACAATTCTTCCCAGTGCTCTGGAAGGTCCCAGTCATAACTGGCTGACCCTCGACCACTGTCTGATTCACGCCCACTATCAGAATCCTCACGATCTATCTTTTGGGGTGGCTCCTTGTTGCTCAGTTTTGGTCGTGAGGACACAGGAGGTTTGCGAGAATGAGGTCCATAAAGCTGATGATTGACTTTAGCCGGTCTTGAACACTCCTCGACAAGAAGAGGACCTTGTCTTATACTCAAACCTGAATTCCTCGGACTTGGATTAGGAGTCTGTTTGGGTGTGACACCAGGTGAGCTGTAAGGGCTCAGTCTGTCATTAGGTCTGGGTGAGGAAATATCAAGAGTAAAAGGTGACATTCTCTCACACTCTTCCACATCAGTCAGTCCTGAAGAAGCTCGTGAAGGTTGTCCCCATTGCTGAGTAGATTGTAATCGACTTGAATTGACCGGTATCCGTGATCTCGGGGATGTCCTTAAGGTCAAATCATCACCTTCAGGATTCCCAAGTGGAGACATGATGGACCAGTTGCCTCCCATAAAGTAGTAATTGTCTACCTTGTCTTCGAAACAAAATAATCCTTTTGATTTTTAACTCACACTGACTGATTCATCTTTGCATAATATCAGATGCCAGGGCCACCAATGAATGAAACCAATCACATATAATCATATGATAAATATGAGATGGTTATTATGTCCAAATGTCAAAAAATATCCAGTCTCAATGCTACTTTCAAGACAAGAAAGTTAATATCATGTCAATTCCTCGTATGCTCTTGACCAGAGATTGAATCGAGTGAAACGTACACCATGTTCCTCATCTCATGGACTGCTGTAATAAGAGCACTGGCCACGAAGGCCAACTGGAATGAACTAGCAACCAGATCAGCCAGCCTCATTCAATAACATAAGAATAGCCCCAGTGCCGTGTGGATTAAATTGCCACAGACTTAATCAGCCGAGTGAGCTTCAAGTGCCAGCCAACCAAGGGCGTGTATTGGCTTCGAATCATCTCCAAGAAAACATGAACACCAAACACACAATGAGACTATATATATATACCTTGACTTCGTTGGACAATGGAGCTGACATATATTCGGGATTAATCTCTTCCTCACAAGTGTATGAAATTCACCAAACCGTATCCAAACCAAATCCAATCATTCAAACCTGTGAAGTGCTGTCATGTATAATAATCAATAATGTTCACATAATATTCTGTTGTGTGTGACACACGCAGGTAAATATTGCCAGTTTGGTCTTCATAATTACCAACATGATAGGTGTCAGTCGAAAAAGCTTGTCAAAGGGCTATCAATTCATATTGATTTTGACAGTTTGCAGTCATTTATTATGTCTTAGAACCAATCATGTCGGTGGCAGGTATGTCCCAATAGGGGACATCAAACTGATTTGTCTGCTATTCTAATTGGCACTAGTGGCAATTCAATTAAATGGACTAAAAATGCACAGTTATGCCTGCATTTCAATGAAAATTAGTTCCTTGATAGCCTTTTTCATTAAGTTAAATGACATGCTCCATGATATGGTTTGGTATAATGACATATACTTAAGTTCATCTTTTAGCAAACACTTTGGTCCAATATAGAAATCTACCGCACTTCTTTTTTTTCAAAACATTGTTTCAGCATGGAAAGGTCTATGGTTTCAACATTGTTTCAGCATATTTAACTACCAAACTCCATGCACTTTAAGCAAACTCGCATGCCAATAATTTAATCACTGATACTTGATGATCCTGGAAATCAATACATTTACGAAATTGACTCAACACAGCCACATGCAGAGTGTGAACATCGTTAGCAAAGCAGGTGTGCAAGAACTTGATGATGTTTGATGAATTATGCAAGTTGAGTTACATCATACATCGTTTGGAAGATACTGGAAGATTTCCAATCACTTTTTCCAACTTGAAAGAAACCAGTAACTTCTCAATCACACCTGTTTCGCAGCAATACCTGCGCATCACATCCCCTTGACGAGGCCAATAAAGGGATCATTAGATCTAACGGAACTTTCGCGATCAAACATCATAAGAGAGGCAAGTAACATCACAAAAAACATCAAAATAATCTTTCATCCAGTATCACTTGAAATGTGAAATGTCTTCACCTCCATTAGGCAACTGATTTATCAGTCTTAGATAGGATATTTCTATGAAATGCAAAAACATTGATGATGATTTAGAAATGTGTTGTGATAACAGCAGTTGCCAGTTCTAGCAGAAACTGCAACACAGGCACAGAAATACATTACATAGCATTTTACAAACTTGTTATTAAGGCAATACAATTTCTGTAAAACTTTAACATCCTTTCAATGTCTGCAAAGAACAAATTTCTCAAATTCAATGAGTCTTTACTACATCATTTGGGCAAAAACCTAATTAGCATCTGGTCTGGCTTTTACCATAGGTCAGTCACGTTCACCTGAAAGCATTGGTTATTGAACTTGGGAGGTTCAGACAGGACAGCTTGCCAAGGCATTGATCAGGTACAATGAAAGTGCTACCAACATACTACAATAGGGTGCAGCACTGCAGCTGCCAAAAAATACTTCATTGCTTTCAGCAGAAATAGCAGTACTGATACCAAACACTAATGTAGTAGCAAGCATACAAATTATAATGCCTTTAAACGTGTTGTCAATCAACTTAAAGTAGCACTGTGCTCAGTGTCTGAAGATCAGCGATGACTGCCAACAAATCTGTACCTTGAGCCAACATTCAATGTACCCAGATAAAACCGCTTCATATATTATGCCATAAAAAAAAATCACAAATATCCACTCCATCTCTGAAATCTTTCACTGAATTATTAATGTGGAGTCCATCGACATAAGCAGAATGATAAACAATTACACCAAATACTATACTCTGGTTTTCCAATCGAGAAATACACTTGCTTCTGCTACGAAGAGCCATAATTTCATCGTTTGCTAGTACCAAATAAATTATCAATAACTTATAAATAAGATATGCAGTAGCGAATTCACCAACACAACATAATCATGACAATGAAACGCCACCTCTGCAAAATGTGTTAAATACATGAAAATATACTTCACGTCTTAAGACAGGGATAACCATACCTCGTTTAGACAAGGATCCCAGGCTTCTACATCGAGTCATCATTGGTAAATTGTATATTCCTGGAAACTGTTCAGGTTTCATAGGAGCCCTTTCTGGGGTCCTGCTTCTACCTTAGCAACCCTTATCAGTTCTGATCGTTTTGCATTAAATAATCCTTGTGATCAAGCAGGCTCACTCGTGAGTTCTGGCAGCAAGAACCAGTCCTTTCTGGTGATCACCTGCTGTTTACCTGAACTCCTCAAAGATGTGCATCTAGATAAATGGTAGTATCCTTGCTATCATTTCCAAAAAGGTAAGTAGGTTTTCAGTTCAAGCACGGGAGACAAGCCGTCTGTATTTAATTACCCTGGTTACCTTTGCAGCAGTGGTTCAAGCGGTTTCTCAATAGCTCATACATATGTATGATAGTAGAACTGACTCCGCATCTGTCTCAATCAGCTAGGCATCACAAAGGTATTTTTGACCACAATTGAATTGTAAATGCCAGCTCAAATTTTGAAAAGTGGTAAAAAATATTCCAAAAGAAACGAAGCGTCACCTAACCTAGAGCAACACGCAAACAAACAACAGTATTGATGTTGTGACATACACGATGCAGATGCTGCTGATGCTGCTGCTGATCATGGCAACTGATTATGCAAACCATATGACACACCTCCTGCAAACTCATATGCATGACAATACCTTGCACCAAGCTCAGACACTTCAAAGTACAGAAAATTGTTCAAACGAAACAGGCCAAATCAATCTTAGAAAAAACACATTTTTTTTGTGACATCGCCACAGGTTTGTTCAGTATGTAAATTTCTATGAAACCTGTACCAGATGCAGAATTATCAACATTGCAATATTGATTTTTCAAACACACTTATTCAATATTAAAAAGAATCTACTGCAGTGGTTGAATCATCAAGCAACATGTGGCCTTAAGGTAGTGGGTGGTTAATTAAAAGTGAAATTTTTATAACATTAATTACGAAATGGAATTTAATCCTTAAAAAGAAGAGAGAGACTAAATTCACTAACTTGGCCCATTATCTAAATGCCACTCATTTGAGGTTTAGCCAGCATATGTAATATATTCATAACAAAATATAATGGATTACAAGGCAGCCACTTACAGGTTACTCTACTGGAAAGTCTGGAAATTTTCCACAAAGGAAGTAGACAGAGCTGCTTTTTATAAAGCAACTTAGACAGCAGATGTAAAATGGAAAGTGACTTATGTAACTGTCACCTTGATACAAGGACAAACTAACAGGTTTGCACATTGCACAAGCTGTGCACATTATCATATGATTATCCACGGCAATTTTAGCATCATGCATATTCTCAACGATGCCAACAAGTACTCGCAGCATTCTCCACTAATGATTTAATGGATCAGACACAGACACAGCATTTCTGAGTGTCAAAAAAAAAACTTGTGACAGTGACGTCAGTAGCAAATACCAACAGTAGACACAGAAGCCATTCTAGTTAATGCACAACTCAGATTTGCTGATCATTGATCTTCTAGCCAGAGCACTAGGGGACGTAAGGGTGTGATAAAAATATCTGCAATTTGATACAACATCAAAGAGCAAAGAACACCATCCTACGCATGAAAAAATTTTGCGAAATTTTTCAGAATAGATAACGAAGCATTAAAGACAGACCCGGAAAAAAAAAGAAAACCTGTGAAAATGACAGGTTCTTTAGTTGCCATTTAGAACAGTAGAAGTTCAACATCAAAATATAATTGTAGCTCCTTTGCAGGACTCCCGAGGACTTATATCCACATACTTTTTTGGATGAGAAAGATTAAGTGGTGCACCATTAATTTCCAGATTTACACCCACATATTTTGCATATTCTTGGCTCCATAAAACACTTTAATTCAACCAGCCAACATTCTATATAATAATATTACCCAAATACCTATCTACATGTTGACCGCTCACTTGTTCAGCCCTGAGGATGAACTAGAATGTAGGTACTGACAGTATCTGACATCCAGGACTGAATAATTTGCAAGATTTAGCTGACCAGTATGCTGCCTCAGACAAGGTCCCACATAGAGTCTGTCAGAGACAGCCCAAATACGCAACTTTTGAATACAAAGTACCGTCGAATCTTGAATCTTCCCATTTAAGTAATGCTGTGCACTAACCACAGACCTGAGACATCAGGTCTTTATAACTGTCAGATTACCTAAAACACAAAGCACAGGACATGGCCAAAATTTTCGTCATAAAAACTGACCTGCTGTGATGGGGCCATAATAATTATACCAAAGTGGTATTCAGACGGATTGTCATTTCAGAAGTAAAGGTATGCAAGTCCTACCTTTGACTTTTTCCTCTGGAGGTGGGCTCATCTGTTTCTGTGAGCTAAGTCTGCGTAGTTTTTCCTGCCGCTTCTCTTTTTCCTTTTCTTTTTCCAATTCTTTTTCAAAAGCAAAGTCCTCATCTTTTCTTTTCTTTTCAGCTGCAGCGTCGAGGTTCTTCTGTTGTTTCTGGGCCAGGCGTTCCCTTGTCACTTGCGACATAGACATAGAAAGGGCGCCCGAATCCTGAAAAAGTAGAGATGAAGTTAAAAACAGGATGCACAGGCAGAAGAATGGCAGACTTTAATAAATTCCAAAATATTGTTGACTCATAAAACCTTTCTAGAGAGTTTTCTGTTTTTGATTTTACAAGTATTGCCATGAACATACAATTTCGTATACACACATGTAAGAATGATGTTCTGGAACCAAATGTCATATTTGGATACTGTTCAGATAATACCAAACAAAATGCCCTAACAAATATTATTCAAAAGTCTGCACTGTCCAGTTTTCCAATTTCTTGGTGCAATTACTTGAAATACATGTACTATACATTGCAGACCTACTAATAATCTAATGCAGTTCACACAAAAGTTGATTAATCAACCAGGCGCTGGAGTATCTTTCACATTTATCATAGAATATTCTGTACTGAGACCTATTGTCATAGAACCACAAAATTTGCACTTGATCAAACACCCAAGAGACTTGCCCACCTACACCACGAAAAACCCGAGTATTCCATTTTAGAAGTTCATTTAAAATTTAATTCCCAAAGGAAGTTCACAGAGTGGAGCACTGGCAGGTGTGTTATTTTAAAACTTGATTAAATAAACTGTCAGTGTCTGATAGTTACAGGGTAAGAACACTACAGCTTTCAACTGCATTAAATTATTGAATTAGATCTACATCTGTTAATTGAACAATCAACAGGTTCTGGCTAATAATTAACAAATAGCATGACAATCAAGCATACCGGGCCAGTACAGCTGGAGGCTGCTCCCATGGAAACCAGAGATGCTCAGCTGCTGCCTCTGTATCCATGACGACTGATACACAGCATCAGGAAGATTCCATCAACATGTCACAATCTCACTCCATGTGTACATCCCTTTGTGTTTGTTATCTATATGTTACTTCTTTGAAGTCCATTTAATAATGTATATCACTTAGTTGTCAAATTACATTAGATGTGCAGGACACTTAATGCGAGTCGTGGTGGCTCTTACAATACGTATTCCAAATCTCAAATCCAGCAACAGACTAATATCCTCCAGCAGTGGTCATGACACATCCTAATTGCCATGACGATGTGACACTCTATTTTCCAGATCTCTCTTTATGAATATTTAACGGCATTTCTCAGTGACATTCGCTATCACTGTTCCAAAACACTGATCCATACTCGGCAGCCACCATGCTTACTGCTATTTACGCCAACTGTTTAATGTTTATGCCACCTTATTGATTTTAACTAGCATCATTGTGTGACAGTCTACCTACAATTTCAAACAGCGGCCATTATCACAGCCTGGTCATAGATTTATGGTGACTGCGGCTGATTTGATGCAGGACATTAAAAATGATTGTGATCACACAAGTCAAAACTTAAAAGGCTCTAAAAATATATTATTTATGTATATAACAGTATATGCACTACACTCCTATGACGTAAGACTAAAAAGAACACAAAACCAGGTTACATGTATTGATTATTCCCTAGGCTATTCGCAGAAAAAATGCGCAGGAAATTTCCTATTGATAGGCGAAGCTTTTTCAGTGCTTCTGCTGGTGTATGGTTGTCACACATTCCTCATTTGCATTCCTGAGTAATTTTTTAAAGTGTTTTATTTTTTAAACAATGCATTGCATTTAACTATGACGAGAGAAATGCTTCATGATAATAAGACTGTTATACTTGAAGGAAAGCATTGATCACCACAAGAACAAAATGGCAAACTGTTGATATCAAAACTACTTCCGAAATATAAAAAGATCTCTTTTTTCCCCCCTCACAAGAATTACTGAATTGATAGGTACCAAGCCTCACAAAACAATTAGCATTCAAGGATTTTTCTTCAAAACTTTTTTTCTTTTCAAATTGCAAGTCACTCATGTAATCAAGACAGGCCCTTCCTTAATCAACAAGTTTGTTTGCAGAGACGCACAACCTGTTGTTGCTGAGGCAGATGATTGATGGAGATGACACGCATCACAGAACGCACGCCTCTACCTGAACAAATCTAATGCCAGACGACAATCAATAAAATCTCAGTATCAAAAACCATCCATGACTTGTCAAGTTTTCTAAAGCACATATTCCAGCTACTTCTAAATGCCAACGACACGAAGAACCAAGAATCCACAAGATGAAAGTGGTTCTTTCCTGAATTATGACTGTCTAATATTTTTTACATTAACCCTATTTGAGTTAAAATGCCAATATACCAATGCAAAAAATTGCCAGTGCTCATGCTGATCTACGACTTTAAAATGGTACAATCAAATCTTGTACTTTTTTCATATTGATTGCTGTAACGCTTTCTATTCCCTCCTCTCTCCTTCCCACCTATATATTTTGTATTGCTCCCTTCTGACAATTTGCTAACAAATAAAAATTCTCACCTCTTCATCCTCATCCTCTAATGAGCCGGTTTTGTTCACGCTGCGGCCGTAGACTCCTTTCGGGAAATCCTCAGGATTTGCACCGGAAAGTCGTCTGTCTCGAACATTTGCACCCCCAGATTGCAAATTTTCTTGATTGTTCTCAAAGACACCTGTAGTTAGAGAAAAAAAAACACACATATATCAGATACAGAGCAATCCTTTTTTTTTTTTGTTGAAAAAAACAAAAAAGGCTTTTTCAGCAACTGGGCATATTTACATCAAATGACGCTGTACAAAGAAAACTGGTTAAATATATATATATATATATATATATATATATATTTGAGCACAAATACACTGCATGAAAAGATCAATAAAATGTTACAGGGTAATTTATACCACATGGCTTGATTCTAGGACACTTTATATTATCCCCGTCTCCAACCATAAACATACCTAACTACAATATGCATAAAAGAATATATAATAACTTTTCTTATTTTTGGATTTACACCATCAATAATTCATGACTACAGTTCCCTTACAACAGCACGGACATCCTTTTGATTATACATATTTACTATCGATCAATATCATCAGCCAGAAGGCTAAAAAAATATTGCAGAACAAGTAATTTCATAAAAGTTTGAGGAATGAAATTACAATGCATATATATGACTAACAGAAGCAATTTGAATTTTTTTCTATCTCTCTTTCACCTGTTCACAGTAAAATCATTCTCCAAAGAAGGAATCAATTGCTTTCAGGCAAAGGCAATTTTATAACATTTACTCAAGAGGGCAGCACTATGCAGTTCGACCAGATATTGATTGATTTCTGTATCCATCTAGGATAGCTAATTCTTCATCAAATGACAGAAATTTGATTAGTTAGCAAAATTAACTGATTACATACAGGGCAAAACTGTGATAAATGATCAAATGGAGGCTTTATACATTGTCATATTGTCTAGTCTTGCCTTTAAAAAAAAAAAAATCTAATCAAAAATTGAGAAGCAAGGTACAAGCCATTCTAATTCTATTGCATTTATCACTTAAAGCCAATCTGGGATCTCTATCATGCATATTGAAACTGGTGTTAAGAAGCTTACAAGTATCGTTCAACCTTATTCACAACTGTTAATTAGAAAGAAATAATATTAGTGACTTCCAGCAAGGAGTAAGTAACAAGCAAATATATTAGTACCTCGTCCAACGAGGGAGTTAAAGTCCAGGTCCCATGCCACAGAAGTGTAGGAAGAAACTGTGCCCAAAGGTGCCAACATGTCTACAGCAAACAACAAAACACACTCGTGCAATTTAGTCACACAAAAACACATCATGCACACACCATACAATATTCGGTTAGGATAAACAAAGCATATAGGAGATCAATGTTTTCCTCAGGAATATCTGCTGGACTTACACAATCACATTTTCCCAATTTTGTTCTTTTCTTGTTTATGAAATTGATAAATTCCCACAGATACTTCAAAATTAAATCTAGTGCTGATGAGTTTTTCTCAAACCATTAAATTGAAATTCAGTTTATTAGTATGATTAATCTTATCTCGCTTTATTTTATGTTAAAACTAAGGCCTCCCAAATAAGTTACTAGACACCCGATTATCTAATTGTACAAATTTGGCAGGACAAGCTCGAGCACCAATGCGTGTAATAGCAATCCAGCATCACTGCACATCACTGAGTCCAAATCACTGATCTCCACTTTGAGACCATTTACCCAATGGTCACGGCGGATCAGCAGGACGCAGTTGTCCTCGAGGGACCGCTGAATGACCACTGGAAAAATGGACCGATAAATATTTCATAACCATGCAATGGACATTATATCAATGAAAACAAACATATTGACTGATTTATCTTGACAAAAGAGAAGTTCCCCTAATCTTGCGCATGTCTGATATACAGTACATGCAGCATGAAATTTTCACTTTCTATTTCTTTTTTTCTTTCTTTTTTTTTCAATATGACAAGTCAATACTACCCCAACAGCAGACCAAGTCCACCCACACAATCATCACTGATCATTGTAAGTTTTTCCTCTCATCGCTGTATCACACATTAATCTGATGTTAAAATATTACAGACAAAAGCTAAATACTTAGTTGTTGCGCATTAATGAATTAGTGTTATTGATTTAAAAGAGCCAACAATACAAAAATGCACAAAATTTTCTCGAGAACAATGTGATAGTTATTGGCTCAATGAAATATGCCATTACGGTAATATTGAGAGGGGAAAAATATTTTGCACGTAATCATGTTTGAATATATGTATGTATTATTAACTTCATATAAACAGCACTTGAGTTATATCCTTTTCCCAAGTCAAATACGAATACTGTACTTGAATTAAAATTTCGAAAAACATTTTTAGTAGATGATAATGTACAATTGCCCATTAACGCTGATATCAAAGCACAAAATAAATATCAAATATTCTGTATTGCATTACACAAAGCTAGACCGAAACATTGCTGTCATTTGCAAGCGCGCCAATAGTCATGAGGCAGTTTGTCGAACTAACACAAAGTCATAAAATATGCATTTCTACCAAAGTGAATACCTATACGAAATACTGAAAAGTATGTGACTATAAAACGGACATTAATGTCATATCACGCTTGAAACAACAATCTTTCGTGCACAAATTACCCTATTTAGAAATAGGGTAATGTGAATTTAACTGAAAGCATATTCTGGCATAAAAATATACTAAGTAAACACTGTACATGCACAATTCTGAAGAACCACACAAAATTCATATAATAAAATGCTTATTAAAAGCACAACATCGCAAAAACAAACCACAGCACTGCACACATGTAAACTACACAGCTTGAAAAAAAAAGAAAAAGAAAGGAGCTTACTTTTGTTGTTCTTTTTGTTCTTGCCTCTTAGAGATTGCGTAGATGGCTTGGCGTCAAATTGAGTCTGACCTTCTATATACCCCCTTCCGACTATCACCACGTCAGATCCAGGGTTCTCTCTGAAGGTCACCCCTCCGTTTGGATTAAAGTCCAAAGGAGGGGTTTCGTTATTCTCAATTTTTCTGTTTAATTCTCTGAGAGATGTTTTCCGAGCTAGTGTGGGTTTGGCCTCAAAGGGATTGTCCGCTTTCCTGTGCACAAAAAAGGACAAAGAAGTATGAAAAACATGAAATCAATGTACAATCTGTTTGAATATGATTTGCCATCTAAGTAAATGAACACCATGGACAATTTGTACATCAAAAAAGAATAGAAACAAGGGGTTAAAAATTGTTGTTGGATGTTCGCCCTACTGTTTCCATGGTTTCAACAAAACAGCAGTCTACTTTACTACTAAAAGCAAACTGTCAATGGCAAATAAAGTCATGTAATTTTTTTAAACAGATAGGACGAGAACATTTAAAAATCCCATTGAACCGTGGCAAAATGCAAATCACCTTTTTTTTTTCAAATATGCAGATTTCAGCATTGGTACTTTTTCCCTATGTGACTCAGTTTGCAACTGGCAAAAAAGTTATCATAACACAAAACGTTAACAAGATCAACCAACCTGTGTTGATCAATTTTCCACCAATCAGTCTCGCTGGGAGTATTTTGGCTAGGTGGACTATCGGCAGTCGGCAATCCATCAGGATCTGCAAACAGCTGAGCTTTTTTCTTACTAGCACTGTTCCTGATTTTATGCAAAGACCTGAGCATCTGCAATTAACCATTAAGAGAAAAATTGTTACACATGTCATTTCGTTTTCATAGTCAATTTATCATACTCATATCGTCAACAACATTATATGTTGTCTGCCACAACAAATCAATAAATCTGAATTTTGAAATACTGTGGCAGTCCTGGTCCCTTATATAGTGGTGAACCACCACAGGAATTGCAGTAATTATCTGATACATAATACAGGCTCGTATCACTGAGTAGCAAAATAGCTGTATAGGCCTCAAGTAAAACATATTTCAAACAGCTGTCAATCTTGAGAAAGCGATTGTACAACCAAGGTCAATAATAGTTCATCTGTCATTTCCAACCAAAACTTAAAGATATAAAAGCATTTTAGGTAGAGGTCTGAAATGTTATAAAAATAGTCAAGACACAAGACTGCAGAATTATTTAGGAGAACAACAATATTTAATTTTCAATATTCAATTAAGAGTTAATGTCCAGTGCCTGCCCCTATCTTCATTAGAAATTGTTTTCTTGCATCAGATTTACATGGTTCGAAGCATAATATTGCTGTTGACAGAAACAGGTCAAATGAGTATAAGTCAACAACGAAGTCAATAGGGCTCACAGAAACAACATCGGCAACAGTCAGTCAATACCTGCCACAGAATTGGCTTTTATTGGTTTCTCTTGACGTCATTGTATTCGTGGTTTTTGTTTGTAAGGCAATGACAACAAAACAAAAGTGGTCAAAATGCATTCGATTGATCTTCCATCTCATTCATTGCTGCTATGAAACTATTTAGGCAAATGAAAACTACAAAAGATTTATATTCAACATAAATGTTCCGCAGATCTTGTCATTAATTAGTCAATCACAACAGATCAGTGCTAATTTGGCTGTTATATCCCTAGCTAAATGATATTAAATTCCGTTCATCATCAATATATTACACTCAGGAAATGATGATCGAACACAGGATACAAATGCCACCCAACCAAAAGCTATCATTTATAAAGAGACCAAAGCTTCAGTCAGTCTGTATGGGGTGCCAGACGAAGAAAATACAATTCGTCAAAATGTATACGAAAAGGTGTGTGCCAACCAATATAGCATTTTCATGAAATATTGATGTCATAATTGTGCTGGCACAAATTAGCATCTGAAAATCTATACAAATGGATGGATGCATACAGAAATAACGACAGTACATTGCAACAACCCTTATCCACTACATAATAATAATTAAATTGTATTATTTTTTCTCATCCTCGTAATACCATAGACATCAGTCAGTCCACAGGCACCAGACGACAATTTTGATCAACGAACAACAGAATACAAATAGTAAGAGGGTAACGCACTAAATTTGGCTGCATGGGTACACTCTGCCCAGGAGATGGCAGTTGCGGACGGACGTTACAGACACTCCATGCCATGTTTCTGCGCAGCAGGGCATCGAGCATTCCTAAGTCTTGTGGAGTGCTCAACTTTGTCAAGTTGTCATTTACGTCACATTACGTGTATTGGTATTATGCATAGTTCAGCGAATAAGTTTGCCGACTGACATGGTGACAATGACACCTGTGGTCAGTCACAGAAATAACACACACACAAAATAAACAAAATAAGTGCACACATTGGAAACAATGTTTCATGATTCAACACAATATTCAAATTACTCAGACTTAGATATCAGGTTTGGACACAACACAGGCTGCTGAACTAACATCAATTTATAATATTCTGTTGTCAATAAAATGGAGGTCGCATATGACTTAAAGCTGTTTGATGATCAAAAAACTTATCTTTGATAAAAAATGTATGCGATGGCTGGTATACATTTCCAGCAATGCTTTCAGAGTATGGCACAATGCCATGCTTAAGTAGCAGATCATGCAAAGTGCAAGCTTAAAAACATACAAATCAAAATTAATGACAAGAGTACTGAGCTGCAGGGTTCTCAGTTTTGACAGATATGAGTACACCTGAGTGATAGTTGTCAAATAACATCTAAAAAGTGTGCCAAGAAATCCATTCTGATTGTTGAAGATAAGTTTTATTTTTCCTTGAGACTCTTACTTTTACTTAAGACATCTTCATCCATTTAAAAATGACATTCTAGTTACATTGCCTGATGTAATGTTACAAATATGTCTCGCTACTGTCGATTTAATGTATGCATCAGCCTGCCATTTCAGAGCCAGTAGCAATGAGACATTGACATATATGTACCATGCATGTACAGCGATTTATTTTCAATCATTTTCTACTCTAAAAGTGTCAAAATGAATGACATCATTATGTTATGGATGTGCTTCTGTAGGGAAGGATCATATTATATGTACAACATCGGCAAATAATAAATTCAAGTGTTATTGCAAACAATGAAAATGTTTATACGCCACAATATAGAGGTGCTACAACTCTGACAAACTATAAAACTGTGATTAGAATGAAAACCAACCTCACCACATCAATAATTATCCCACTTTAAACCATTTAAAAATTATGAAGTCCTATCAAATTTATCGAAAGCTGAATGATACATACTTCAGAGTTATTATCCTCGTCCACAAGATCAGGACCTCCATCGACATCATCTTCACCGAAGTCCAACTCATCCAGAGCAACTCTCGATGATATCGGAGGAACTTTCTTCTTAGATGGAGTGCTCCTCGCAAGCGCAGGTCTGGTTGGCACAGGAGATTTTTCAGGAGTGCGAGCTGTATTAAAAGATAAAAGTATCTGTCAGTTTCAAGTATGCACAACATTACTAAAATGTAATCAAGAATATTTCTTTTTTTCTCTTTTTAGTAATTATTTTAGTCCAGGTTCGTAAACATAACAAAACATCAAAAGTATAGAAGGAATGTCGATTACGTTGTACAATCAAATAAGCCACAATTTGTCTATCGTATTTCAATGTGACAAATAAAAACCATAAACTATATGAAAACATATCATAACTGTTCCATATTAGCAGCTAATTAGGCTTAAATTAGGAACCACTTTCCATCCAAAAAGGCTACTACACCTCACCAAATTTGAAAATTCAGTGTCCAATCTGTTATGTCTTACCAAATATTCAGTACTTTAATAGAGAAATATATTTTAAGAAAGTAATCACTGGTAATGCAAGGAGCGAGACACTTACAGAGGCTTTCTTGGGAAGAGGAATCAAGCTTGTCATGGGTTTGACCATTGCTAGCAGTGGCTGGAGGGCAAAGGTAAGGAAAAAAGCACCGCAACCAGTTAGTCAAGGTTATTTCAAGGTTAATGAGACAAACAACCAACACAAGCACACAACACAGACATGCTCAGAATTAAGGACACACAAGAATGTAAAAATCATGCAGTTGACAAAACAGTCTTCTAAAGTTTGTTATAATAGCCTATCCACAAATTTTTGTCCGATCAGAGAAACTAGCAATATTAAAGCCCACGGCAAACCATTTTGCAGGTCCCTAGTCCTGACTAGGGTCCTAGTAGGGACCTGCAAAATTCGAGAGAACTCAAGAAGGCAACGAATATAATTAGCACAAGAAAAAATATCTTTTCCATGAGCATATCTGAGCAAAATTGACGCATATCAAAAATAATACTCTTTTCAGGACTAATTCAGATGTGTACTTGGAATCCACTTTAGAATTCTTACTCTTGATTCTACCAAATTAAAAATTCTCTAAAGATAAAAAAGTGTAGACATTCCACCTGCTGTAGGTTTTAGAATGACTTAAAACTAATTTTCAGACAATTCATTGACCCTGAATTATCAAGTCCAGATCAATGAATTAGGTCAAACATATCAAATAATCAATGTTCAATCAAGTCCTGTTGCAGGACCAGTGTCACTAGCTAATATGGATTTCTCATAAGCAGGGTATCAATCTCCAGTTTGATTACACGAGAACCATTCATGCTTTCTAGGCATTAAGGCAAGCATTATAGCTGCCCAAACATCGCTTGTTTTATTTTATGGGCACAACAAAAATTGACCGCAGTCTAGGTATAAAAAATAAACGTGTCCCAAAATGAATTCAGCCATATCAGGTCCTAATTGAATTTGTGAATTGTTCAAAGGCATGTTTAAAAGCACAAGTGAAATGGACTAGATGTGACTTCAGATATAAAGTTAGGTGACAGGGTTAGAAGGCGTGCAACAAAATGGTGCAATCATGGTGTGCATTATCCAAGCCTTGTCACAGGTTTTTCTTTAATTTCCAATTGACATAACAAATTTTAGCAGCAACTGTGGATATGCAAGTGCATGGAATGCTTATATGACGATGCATGAAACTATAGGGGAATATAATATTGTCTTTGCTCATAATAACATGAACGAAATATTTCAAGTTAGCCAATCTTTTACTTGGAAACGATAGCAAAAAACTTCAAAAAGTGCCTCTGGCGAGGAAATATAGTGAGCAGCAAATGAATCAAACCAACCAGGTATTCAATTGCAAAAAGGTGAATACCAACAGCTTTTTAAAAATGCACTTTTGAAAACTTTTTCTTCAAGAGATTGCAATATTTGAACTTTCAAGCGATTGCAATATTTCAACTTTTACGCAATTGCAATATTTCAACTTTTAAGCGATTGCAATATTTCAACTTTTAAGCTTGACAAAATTATGAAAAATCCAAAGCCAATCACACGACACAATGAGTAAAATGTAAGAGCACCCAAAAAGTTTTATTATAAATGACTAAATTCAGTTTCTTTTGTAATAGGACACTAGGGCAGCACCCTGTACCTGCAATAGGGTCCAATTTCTTCTTGCCTTTAGCAGCTTCCTCAAACATTCTTGGCTCTGGCCATGAACTAGAGAAGCTCATTTTCTCACTACGAGAGGTTAAGGCAGGGTTCAGGGTGTCTGAAAATGTTGCAAAGAACCCAGTCAGTAGAGTGAAAGGGTTGACTACCGAAATTTTACATTTCTTAATGTCGGATGTAAGATCATATCTATTATAATACCTTTAATGGCCAATACAAACAGGGAGATAGGATGACATCAGCACTACATTAATTACGATGTACATTAAAACCACCGGAGGGATACACAATATATTTGAAAAACAATCGTGACTGAATTAGGTATAAGAAAGCGATTTTTTAAAATATTATTCTACATTAACTACAACATATACCAGGAATATTGAACTATTTTTGATATAATTCTATATTAACTAAAACATATATACAACGTGTACAAGGGATATCAAACTAACATTAAGACAAAAGAAGGGGGTTCAGTAGAAATTATACATATACAAGAATAATATTTAACTTAAAATAATGACATACCATCATCATCACTAACGAGTGAGAAGGGCTGACCAGGGTGTTCAGAGGTCTGCCGTCTCATCCTTTGGTTACTACGATGGATGCCAACATAAGAACCTGAAATTAAATCACATGAATCAATTTACATGGATTGTACTTATAAGTGATTCATAAAATGCCAGATGTGTGGATGCATTGCTTTATTTAAAAAAAGCTTTAATCTTTTGCTTGGTGAGAAGTCGCCAAGTCGCAGCATTTTCAAAAACAATGTTCTTACTCCTCGTATTCTCACCAAGGTTTACCAAAGTCAAAAAGGCAAATTTACAAACTATTTCAACAAATATCAAAGGTACATTCACAACATCAGGTTCATGTAACATAAAAACAAAATTATAACAAAAACTCCAAATGAACTAAGCAACATTTCTGTAGAGAAAGACTGACTGCAAGAAACCGAGAACAAACAGTAAAATCTGCAACAGGCGTAACATCAAACACTTTACATGTTCGGAAACATGACCAGTACCTGGCAAAATGCTGTTGATGTCTTTTCTTGGTTCAGATCTCAAAGAAATAAGTTCTGCAATTTTGACAATCAACCCATCATGTTGCAATTATTCAGTCCAACATAATAACTGTGTTAACCCATGACTTTTAAATTATATTACACCAAGTATCTACATTAACAATGATCAAAATTAGCATATTCTCAATCAATAATTTAGGGCAATTACCAATGATTAAAACTAAACAAAGCAACATTTAGGACCAGCAATTCATAAGTTGAACACAATCACTGATAAATAAATTGAAAAACTGACAAAATAAAAGGTGATAAATATTTCAAAAGGCCTCTATAATAAAACCTCATCAAATACAATATTTATGGTTAAAATCCTACATTATAAAACAATTATTTAAACGGATATCTTCAACAAAAACACGGAAAACATTGTAATGCAATGAACATGATGAACAACAACAAAAAGTTTTCAAAACTAAACGGCAAATTGAAATTCAAGGATCAGCCAACACCAGTTGAAATTGCTTCTACCTGCAGTGCCTAAAGTTGTGAACAAAGTTGCATAACATGACATGACACTGCCTCTGTCATTTGCAGGTGACACCCTCGCTCCAAATGCTCCTGTCGCATCTTTGTGCGCATCCCTGTGCAACCTCCAGCTGCAGACAGGTACTGAGTGTAAACAAAGCTACATCTGCATCATGGGTACAACTCTTAAGCTGATGCTTAATAATCACAATAAAGTGCTAATGAGCCCATCCCACACACTGAATATTAGATTTCTCCAGTGTAATAGAGCTCTATATCATGGAATTCATGGGTATCAGTTTCTCACTCACTAATTACCATGAATTATTGGATGTTTTTTTATTTGGTTATTAATTAACCATATGATAGTTAAATTAGCTGCATATAATGATTATAAAAACTTTTTATCAGAATTTGTTATCACCTTGCGGTTCCCATGAATTGTAAATTGCAATAACAACCACCATTAATAAAATGAACTAATTATCAATGCAAGACACCATTAAACAAGACAACAAAAAGAAAATTGTGCATACTGTATATATAGCTGAACGTTAAGATACGGTTTGTCATGATTCACTCTACTCTTAATGACAAGAATTTATGGGGTTTCAACATAAGTTACTCAGCATTTGGTGCACAACATAGTCTCAATGGTGAGGTTATCTTTACTTTTCAGTCACTTACCAGGATCAGGGGAGTTTTCCCGGGACAACCCTCTCGGTCTGCTGATCTCCTGATTGCTCTCTGGGGGGGCCCAGGTCGGACGTGTCCTCCGGGGCGGGTGGGTCTCCGATTTCCCCTGCAACCAAAACAACAAGTTCGATAATTCATGGTTGTACTCTTGTAAAATGTGACTTATGAATGCGATTGTATAATAAAAAGCAAGGGATGCCTTCTAACGACCGGCTCGCTAACCACTGCTAACACTGTATACACCCTTTTCACACGGCAGCCATGTTGGCATTTTTGCCTCATAGACCTCTCTTTGCACTCAGATATAGTATTGTGATGTCATCAGTAGACAATGGCCATGGTGAGGTCACAGAGTGCAAGAACAACGAGAAGTAATGATGTCATAATATTTGGCGTAATCAAAGCGAGGTCAATGAGGCAAAAATGCCAATATAGCTGTTGCGCGAATAGTGTGTATATGGCCTTACAAGCTTGTTAACTCATCATTACATCTTCCTCCTACACTGCTAAAAAAATTTTATAGTCTGTGAAAATGGGGTCATGTTGTGACTCCATCAAAATTACTCTGGGTTGGGCATAAAAAAAATTGTAAATGTACACATCAATTCACCTATTTTCCCTCCTCCTTACATGTTTGTAGATAACAAATGGGCAATTTTTCCCTTTAATATTATTTCATTTAAAAAAAAAAAAAAACGGACTTATCAAACTGATGCTTGATTTGATGCGATCTGAGGCACAGCAACCAATTTGCCAATCAACCGATACAAAATTATGGTCAAGGTCACGAGTCTAACACAGAACATTTAGATTATTTATGCATGAAGATGACCTGGCAGGGCCTTTCAATGCTCATTGACCAGGAGCCATCTGTTGTATTGACATGTCAGCACCATGAGCAAAAGTCAAGGTGACTATCACTATTTCCATGACCCCATGTCAGGGTCAATTTAATAATATCAATAAACCAATAACATGGTACACGTACATCAGTGCTCGTGATAAATTGCCACCTCAGTACTCTAATATTAACCATCTAAATCATCTGAGTCATTATATAACATCAATCAGCACAACCACAAAGGTTAACAAGGCAGTGTGGCAGACTTCTTCATAAATAAGATATGCACTTTCCAGATCAGGAAATTTGCACTGAAAGTATTGTAAATTTAATTAATTAATTAATTAATTTTCTCAAAAGAAACCAGCGATTACAATGGCACTTGTGGAAGACTCATTTTGACTTTCAAGGAAAAAAACACGCACATAAAATCTCGAAAATGAATACATTGTATTTCATCACCATGATGGATGAGGTCTAATTCATTTGCTAATATCCCTATTTATTAATTTGACATTTATAGTTGCAAACGCATATTTCAACTTCAAAGCAAGTGTATAAAAACGTATTAATCATTTATCGTGATAATCAATCTGATAATGTCGTCATTATGTGCCTGTGATACCGATCTGATGAAGCTAGTAGGGGAAGATGTAATGGTGATATGACATTTCATAGGGTACACATTCATACATACCAAAGACCACTTGCTTGAGGTGTACAGGCCATACAAACCATAGACCCATGATAGCATATTGTGTTTCAATCAGTAAAATTTTAAGCTTAAAGAAGGGGGATCAGCTCTGATTTTTGTGATAACACTTGCATCTCATTTTTAACATTTATAGACATTAGACAACTTCAGTGGAATTTCAACAAGCTGCACTTATTTGTTAATTAGTTATTTCACAAAAATGTAGAAATCATTGCATCTTCGGCTCAAATTTCAAGCTGAAATTTCACTGCCTTATTAGAGGGTCATAAATTGGTTAGAGTAATGAGCAATAAAGCAAAATGTCCCTCCCTCAGCACACTTCCCCGTGTATGTATTTGCCCCTTAATAAATAACTGGTCATTATGTCCTTGAAAATACAGAAAATTAAATTGCTTAATTTCTCAGAAACTAACTATGATTCTTATTCTACCAAATGCAGTGGCGTAAATATGGTGATTAGGCCAATTTACATTGCATTCCAAGGGGGGCAGTTTAAAGGGAGCCTCCTGCTGGGTTTCTTGGGGCTGATGGCTCTTGTGATTCTTTTTCCCTTGCTTTTTTTGGTAGACAATCTTCCAAAGCACAAAGAAAAAAAAAGAAAACGAATAAAATATATAATAAATAAAAATAAAATCTTTAAAAAAATATATAATAAATTAAGCAAAACTAAAATCGACTGATGAAATTGCAAATAGGAATTGTTCCTCCTTCCAAAATGTCAAGATTCTGTATTTTCATGGAGTCATTATTCTATGTACACTGCTATGTACAATTGTACATTAAGTTTGCAAATTTCATACCAAGCACAATTTTAGTATTGAAGCACTTTGTAAAAGAGTAATCTATTGAATATATATATATATATATATTACAGTTTCTATAAATAGACTGTGACTACAGCATAACTACTTGTTACTTGTAATTCAAGTTTCTTGTTTACTTGATCAATTTAGTGTAATGGCTGGATGCCAGGACTCCAGAAACTTGCCAGGTCCTTTTAATAACAGTTTAATATAGTTCCTCATGCGAAATGCCAGCTAGGTATAGCATTGCACGAAAGAAGATAAGCTCATTGTGTCGACCATTTTAATATGGATCATTTCAATCAAAAGGGGATTGGCGTTTTTCAATCTATTACAAAACTGTGGTGAACACCTCTACCATGTCTGCACTCACTCTGATAATATAATATCCTACATGTAATCATGACAATATTATGAAGTTACTGCCAAAGTCAATAGAGTAAGAAATATTAATCCCAACGGAAGCTTACAGTTCAATTTAATCATAAATTTGAAAAAGGGATAGGAGTTTTTATAATCAGCTTCAGTATGTATGTACTGTACAGTCAGAAGCACTCGTCTATTTCGGTGTATTTGGGACAGTAAAAAAAGTTAAAACCGAAGGTTCGTTATACAAAAAAAAAAGAACAGGTATGCCTATAACATAATATTATATCTTTCAGTTTGTCATTCCGAGCCGACTAATTTACTAAATAAGCTAGGGAGTCTGAGAGCAAACTTAAGGAAATTTTTAGCTTTTTCTAAGCTATTGATCTGACGACACAATCAGACATAACGATGAGATGACATTGATATATGATGAATCCTGAGCATTGCACATTTGATCTCTGAAACCTCAACTTCCCTCTGCTCAGCACCTGTAGACACTGAGTAGTTCTAAACACTATGTGAACCTATTATCATGATTCTAGGCCTAATTCAATCACACAAAACTGGCAATATTTAACATCATATTGATGGGAAAATGAGTTTAACCCAGCTTTAGTAACAACATAGATCTATTTTGATTTCATTGATTTTCAACCCATTTAACTGATCATCACTGATAGTACACAAAGATACTCTTATCTCAACCCTATTACTCAACAAGCTACAGTTTTAACATGCCTTAGTTACACTGATAACATAACAGTACTGAGCCTGATTAGTGACATGATTATCTATGACTTAAATGTTAAACCCTCCTTCAACATTTTGTTCAACAACATTCTGACTATTCTTAGCAAAATCTAAAACTACTATAACTTACATCTTTGTCAGCGAATCCATTATGTTGAGCAGCGTCATCATCTTCCCAGGGAAGCTTTGCTTTCCCCTTGCTAGCACTCATGTGTCTTCGGGGAGTCGGTCCCATGTCTGTGACAAAGTTGTCTGGAGTAGATCGAGCTGAGGACACAACAGAAACCAGGTCCAATTCTGAACGGACAGATCTTGCAGAACTTCCAGCTCCACTAGACGCAGCCATGATCCAGTCAACGTCAGCGCCCATGGCCATTCCACTGTTGCCTCTTGTGGTCGCAGAAGAGGGCATGTTGGTCGCATACTCTATTAGTCCATCGCTCGAAAACCTAGGCAGCTGACGTTTGGCCAACCGTGCCTGCACAGCAGCCATAACACCATCGCCATCTTGACTGAGTTCCACAGCATCCACCGCATGAACAAGGGGGGCCAAGCGTCCCGCCCCCATGGCCTGTGCAAGAACTGCGAAACATTCCAGTGCAGCCTGGCGAACTTGCCGTTTATGGTCCAGAAGAGTAGGTGCTACAATCTCACACAACACTCCGAGGTCAAAGTCATAACTGGGAAAGGTCAGCAAGGAGGCAATCGTGATGTTAAGTGCCTCCTGGCGAACCTTTGAGTTTCTGTGGTTCAATAGCTCTATTACAACAGTTAAGACTGTTTTCGGACTGAGAATTTGCATTAACTGCATTACAACCTTCACAATAGCCTGTCGGACGACTATTTTGTTGTCACTCATCCGTTTACTCAGAGCAAAGATCACAGCTTTCAAATGTGGCTCTATCTGCTTCCCAGTTTTACTGACCACCAATCCAAGTATCTCCAAGGTGACAGTGGTGATCTTGAAATGTGGATCATCTAAGAGATTGTTCAGAAAACTCACAAACTGCAACATGTGTGGAATAAGCAGCCTCATATCCTTGAGATCCACGATAACGCTCCTAAGAGATTCCACACCTTGCGCTCGAGTCTTGAAGCTTGTCTGATCATTCAAATCATCCATGATTTGGCCTGGTACTACACCAAACTCTAGGGGTTGCGGGTTCCTACGATTATCTGGAGAAACTCTGTTTCCAGTCCATGTGTCATATTGACTTGTTGTTATGGATCCTGGGGTGCTAGGATTAGATCTGAAGTCCCTAGACTGCTGCATAGTTCCATGTATGTCATCCTCGTTCATGATTTCATTGTGGTAGTTACGCAAGGGTGCTGCCATTCTTTCCAGATATTCATCATAAGACTGTTGGCCAACAAGATTCTTGAGCTTCTTCATTGAGAGGATGCAGTGCTGCATCAGATGAGAGTCAGAAGAAGACGATGCATCTACAAGTCTTTTTGTTAGTGACTCCGTGATGGTAAATAAGTCCTCTTGAGAGAACTCCGGCGTGAACAGCATTGGCAGAGCAATGACTGTGTCTTTCCTGACTTTGCGTTCATCGCTCTCCAGACCATGAACAATAATGGCTTGAAACAAGTGCTGAATGTCACTGGTGTATTTCATGTAGACATGTAAAGTCTGAATGACAGATTTGCGTATTGTGATCTTGGCGTCCCCTACATTGGGAATCAGTTTAGGAAGGACAATGGTCATACAGTCATCCAAGTCCTCACCAAAATGAGGGATCACTTCATTTATGAGCTGCACACATTGGTGTCTGACGTCCCAACTGTTGTCTCCAAGAGCATCTCCAAGGCCCTTGAAGATTGCCCTGCGATCCGAATACACCAAGCGACCTCCATTTTTTCGCACAGAGATGCGAAGCTGCTCTAAAATCTCAGCTCTTTTGTTGTAGCTCGGGTGGTTCAGGTAGTAAATAATTTCATTTTCATCCATATTACCCACCGCTCCGGGGCGATTCCTCAGCGAGGCATTGTTGACGTTGTTGTCAATATTCAGGTACGGTAATTTCGCCAATGCACCAGCCATTAAACACTGCTAACAGTGCAAAATGATTGGTGAAAATTCACACAACAGTTTCAAATACGACAGAAGATGTGCTGGATGAAGCTAAACTGTGTGTTACATCATGCGTTCATACGCAATGCAACTAATATTCCGAGATTCTGACAGCTGTCAAGCGTAAGTCAGAACATGGCGTTGGATTCTCCACAACAACATACTATTTATGTCACGTGGTCTGTAAATGCCCGGATGAGTAGTCAAGGCTTGTCTCAAAAATACGCCGCTTGAAAGGTTTGGGAAACATTTGTACCACCTAGCGTATTATTTTAGCGTAATAGTGGCGGATTTAGGGGGGGGGGGGGGGCTTTGGGGATTGCAACCCCCTATCCCCAAAAAAATATCCTGTAATAATCAATATAAAAATTCAAATCTTAAAAATGCCGATTGAACAAGGAGTGCTTGGACTGAGAAATTTCTGAATTATTTTTATAAGCTTTAATTGATTGCATGCATTTAAAATCAAACCTACATCGACAAAATCAGTGGTCATCAAGGCAATTAATCTGGCATTTTATACACATTGCATTTACATCTTTAACTTGGCAATTGCTGGATCCTGTGGAGCACAGGCTATTCGTAACATGGAAACCTAAAGGAGTCTAAAAGGACTGTGCAAGACCAGATGGGTAGAAAGGCATGATTGCTTATTGAGACCATCATCATTGATCATCTTGTCGTGCATTGTGACATGCCTTCGATTTTTGATCCAAAATCAACACACATAATTGCAGAGAAGCTAGGTGATAATGACTGGCAGGGAAAGACCCAGTTGTCAAAGCAAATGGACTAAAAGAGTTCACTCACAGCATTTCAAAATGTCCCTGGTCTTCATGAGGAATGTCCCTTTTGAGCTGAGAGGACTGCAGCCTTATATAAGCTTCAGAAAACAAAGTCATCTACACTGCATACAAAGAAGTTGTAGGAATTGTCAAAGACACAAGACAACTTTGATGAAGTCTGGGATCAGTGGTTTCAAGAGGCTGAGCATTTGGCAGAACAGGTTGGCAGTAAATCAGAAATGCCTGGAGTAACTCAAAGGCAAAGAAACAGGGCAAACTTTCCAACTGCTGACCCAAGGTAACTTTCAGTTGATAATGTGATCAGTATGGTATCACAAATTATTCATTTTACTGATGATGACTTTATTTCCTTAAATTTTCAATCGGAATCCAGTCAAACCAATCCTGGGACTTGTGCCTGAAGTGCTTAAGACAATGACACCCTGGAGTTGAAGGACAACATTGCGTTCTGATTAAGAACATGGAAAGCATATCTTCCCTCACCAATATCTCTGGAGGTTGGTTCTGTGCAAATTTAAAGGATTACAAGTAGCATATTATGCTGAATGCCAAAATGCAATGTTATGTGCATATATTTATGTACTACATGCCCTACATGTAAAAGCCTACATTTATGCATTTAATTTTTCATTATGAAGTTAAGTGTTGGAAAAAATGTTTGGACCAAAAGGACTGGTCACCCAGCTGACAGCATGATTGAGGCACTTAAGAATGCTGATGAGGACTTCTTCTCCAACACCAGAACCCTTCTCATGATAGGATGTGCCTCACCTGTGGGGAGTTTTGAGGTAGAAAGCCTTGTCTGTATTGAGAAGGTTGAAATCACCCCAGCGAGCTTCAATGTCAGAGCAGCGACTGGGCTGCCTCTTGCTGATCAATGTCACTACAACAGCCAGCGAGACTTCCAGCTGAACTTTATTGCCTACTGAAAACTTGTATTACTTGATATTATGCCCACCACCAGAGCATGCCTCCAGATTTAATACAAGCAAAAATTAAATAAAAAACATAGGCTGCCGAAGCAGCATATCCCTCACAAAAACTATGTAGTTTGATCAGTTCAGGTGACCATTTTGAAACAAGGAACTGTAAATTTGAGAATTTTTATTTATTTTTTTGCTCACATTGCGTGCTGCTCACCAAAAACGATGTATTTAATTGATAAAAATAACATAATTGCACCAGTCCGCAGAACCACGCCTCCAGCGTGAGGATCCAACGTTTCCCGCCACTCAACTGACGAAGCCAGTGTATTGCAATTGCGTAACCATGTGATTCTCTAACTAGTTCCTATTTGTTTTATTGCCACTGTTTACAATCAGTTTTGCGCACAAAGCATGAATTTAATATTTCAAACAGAAAATGAATTGCTTGCTATTACTACATTTGGTTTATGGAAAATAAGCTTTGCAGTTGCTACATTTTTCTGCTATTTTAGCATAAACTACATGTTTTAATTTTGCACCTGCTGTTGCTACATTCATGTAGTGTACTATCATTCCCACTGCTTTCATTTACCAGACCAATCCTCCTCCTTCGGGGAATTACTTGTTTTAAAATAGGATGAACATTTTTAATTAATAGGTGTTTGATAAATTCAAGTGCATGCTTGTATTGTAGTGGGCTTTCTGGTTATATACACTGGTGTACCACACATTCCTGTGGAACAACGTACTTTTTAATTTTGACTCTGAAATTTAAATACGGTGTTAGCACTCGAGGCAGAACACACTGTGCACATACCCGCATTACACCAAATATCGAGTCCATGTCATGTACATTTTTAAAGACAATTGTGGGTATTCAGTTCTACCACTGAGAATGCCATGAAATTTTGTACAAAGTTAAAGCAAGTGTTCTTGTTAAAAATAATGAAAGAAAAATGGAGGGTCACCATAGTTTAAAAAAATTTGTCTGACAAATACAATTGCATGTTAATTCAATGAGAAAATTGAAAATAATATGTTTCCAAGCATAAGAATGGGTTTAAATGCATTTGCACCACTTTTTTTCCACTATTGTGTGAATACTAAGTTAAGTTATCCCAAAATCTTTGAAAAAAACAAAAAAGTATAGGTCACCATCAATATAATGAAGCTGCAGAATATTAAATGTTTGTACCACTGCATCTGGCCCCCTGGTGGTAACGAAATTGATTTGATGGTAAGTTCTTGCATATTTAAATGATATATGGGACATGTGCTAGTTCTGTAACTTGACCCCCAAAAAAACAGAAAACAGCTGAGGCGACTGGAGCGCCATCTGTGTTTTTGTCCATGCTTGAAAGTGAAAGATTATACTGAAATGCTGCAAGAAACAGAATACAAGTCAAAACGTCTGAAAACCAAAACGTCCGAGTCCGTAACATCCGAAAATGTTCCGAAACGTCCGAAATATGTCCGAAATGTCTGATTTAATATTTTTTTAATTTTTCCAATGTTTATAGAACAGTCCTTGGAAGAAAGAACACAATGCAGATTCCACTTTATCCAAGGACTGTTAAAATAGTTTTTGGGCACTAGCGACCCATAGACTATATATACTCCGTATACTCTGGCTCTTCTGACCTCACACAGACCATGGCTCTAAATCCTCTTGTTTTAAAATCCTATTTTAAGTAAATATAATTTCCAATTCTTAACCACATTTATTTCTGTATTCCTTTAGAAATATTAACTAAATTGCAAAGAGTGACCAAATATATTGCACATTTCTTTAAACACAAAACCGTTATATTAGTCCTGAGTAGTTGAATACCTAGTTATATAAATTTGGTGTTCATTTCACTGATACACCTGATAAATAATTATAACATAACTACTAATAAATACATTAATAAAACATAAATTACGTTTTTAGGCCAGTGTAAAATTATTTTATGATGTCATAAAGTTATTATAACAATTAAAACACCTCATATTCAAATTAAGTTTAAAGAAAATATTGACTTTAATCAAATGCTAACTAATGAAATATAGCAAATTATATAATAAATTTTAAATAAATACAAGGTGACATGCAAAATAAATAAAGAACATGAAATTGAATAAGAGTAATCCAGCCCTGGAAAAAGTGAAGTATGGGAACCCAAATTTATGACCATATTTAGTAAGCATCGTTGCTATGCTTATGACGTCAAATGCTTGAATTCAATTGATAACGTCAAGAACAAATGTTGGCGATTTTCATTTATCACGGCAAGAACGATGATTATTTCATCTTTTTCACATTCTCTGTGTGCAGTATGTGTGTAATCTCCTTCATCACAGAGCTTTATTGATTGTCATTAAAAGTTGTTTGGCATGGAACTTGTGATTGACGACGGCAGTTAACTGTCAAAGTTGACAATAGCAATAAACGATATAGATATATATCTATATATACAAGTACGGCGCGAAATCACTTGCTTAATTATAATCACTACAGTGTCTGACGTCGAAGTTGTGGACGTCAATAGTGACATCCATGGGCGAATTCAGAACATTCTAACAGAGAGAGGTTTTAGAATATAGTGATATCTATCATTCTGTTTATTGACAAGGTTTGGATCCGCCCCTGGTTGTCAGATGTAAAAGCCAAAACTTCGGTGTCGGCCACAACTTCGACGTCGGATACTGTAGTCACCAACAGAACAATATATTTAATGGCTGCCAAATATGGGCATGAATTTGGGTCTGCTATACTGCACTAAACCCCCAGCCCTATAATTAAGTCACCGGCTGCTACGTTAACAAAGGGTGCAGGACAGTTGCAGGGCCGTTTGGCTAGTCACGTGACCTCGGCCAGCAGAATATAATCATTGACAGTGAGGCAAACTCCATTCACACCTCTGCCTTAGAAACTGATCGACCTCGCCGTATTCTTCTCTGCTGCTGTTGCTTTTTGCTGTTTGAACTTAACCTTTTCACCATTGGACCCAAGAAGAGATGCAACCTTGGAAAGAAAAAGGTCACAGAAAAAGAGCCTTATTCACATGCCTATGGGAAAGAATTATTTGAGTCTGAAAAATCCACTGTTCCTGCAGCTCCTTCTAGTCCTGCCAGTTGTACTTATGCTCCTACCAAGTCTTCTGCCAGGTCTTCTGCCAAGTCTTCTCTCAAGTCCACTGCCAAGTCTTCTGATGTTGACATCGATGACAGTGACAGAGATCCAGACTTTGATGTAGAGAAGAAGAAAGACACCCAAGAAGAAGATGATGATAGTGATGCCAGTCAATTTCCTGCCACCCAGGCCTCCTCCGCCACTGCTCCTGCTGCATCTCAGAAGAAGCCAAGAAGAAAGACTGAGAATCTTTTTCTACCTCCCAATGATGAGCAAGACTTCACTGACTGGTACCGGGAGAATGACATATTCTATGACAGGACCAGACGTGACTACAAGGATCATCAGAGGAAGATGAGGCTTATCGAGGACAAGGCACATCTCCAAGGTGCCGTCTCGTCAAGCTGTCAACCTGAAGAAGAAGATTGTGAAGAGCAACCAGCAACTGCCCAACTTTGATGACAGCTCCAGTGCAGGGCAGCAAGATTCTGGGCCTGAAGAACTGGAAGAAGTTGACGTCGAGCCAAATCCAGTCTTCCCAGCGACAACCAAGGGTGGTCCCTTCAAGAAGAGGAAGAATACTTGTGATCATTCTTCTGCAACAAGCTCCAAATTAGCTGACATTGTCCAGACTGCTCAGCAGACAGCTGCAAGGATTGACCAGCACATCAAAGCCATCACACAGCCTCCTCCTCCTCCTGCAGATCCGAAGACCCTGAGAATCCGCTCAATGACTGACTACATATATTCTGAGTGTCTTCAGGTGGACTTGGGACACGTATAACGTCGAAGCCCAGCTGATGTCGTTCTTCCTCCAGCTGAAGGTGCAAGTCAGGAGGAACAAGCAGCAGCAGCAGCAACAGCAGTTGATTATTCAGCAGCAGCAGCAGCTCCATCAGCAGCAGCAGGCCCAGATTTTTCAGCTGACGTTCAGCCAGTTCCAGCACGCTACTCCTGTGAAAAAACAATGGCCTACCTTGCAGATGATGTCTGCACAGCCGTCTTCTTCAGCTTCTTTACAGCCTGCAGGAGCTTCTTCTTCAGTTGCCACGTTCCAGCCTGCAGATACCTACCAGTCTTCTGGACCTGGACCTTCATCTTCATTGGGTGGGATCCTTGCTGTCTGCCAGTGACAACGTTCCTGCCAGTTCGACTCCACTCAACATGAGCCAGCTGATGAACTCGTCCTTCCTTATGACTCAGATGTCTCAGAAGAAGTAATCACCTTATCCTGTTCCTGTTGCAGTAGATGTCCCAGTAGAAAACACCAGAATACTCCAATACAGTCTAAACTCTTCCATTTTTTTGGCCACTGAAATAATAATTTTTACTTTTTTTTCGTTTCATTCCAAAACCAACCAACTCTGTACGTCTATCTTAAATGTTCTTGTCCCTTTTTTGGTTTGAAAACATTGCACTTTTCCTCATTCATTTCACTTAAATTCTGTGTTTATCCTACAAGAAATTTACTACCTATAAAGTCTCTTTTAAATAAAATTCTTAATTGTGGAGTTTTATAAAAGGGGCTAACAAAAACTGTATTTGACAGTGATTTTAAAGGACAAGAACATTTAAGAATTACGGAGTTGCTGGGAAGGGAACTTTTTTTTTATTAACACAAAGATATGTACATGGTTTGCTATTTTGGGAGGATTTGGTGGCCTTGAAAAAGGCTGGGGTTGTTTTGTGAAATCTTGCAGGCTTCTCAAATCATATTGTCTTGCCATGGGACACTTCCTTCCTCTGAGTTGACATATTCCACCATGGACAGTCGTTGTAATTTGGCACTCTGGGTAGCATAGTTCCCTTTGATCGTATGTGGTGGCATTTCAGGAATTTCTCCAGCTTCCCGCCAAGCCCCAGGGTTGACCTCATGGGTGACTGGATCTTCGTGGTCAAACATGTTGTTCTGGGTTGTCGGATATCTGATTCTCATGAGGTTGTGGAGGCAGCAGCATGCAAGGACTAAAGATTCCACCGTCTTGGTTTTCTGGGGCATAATGGTTAGCAGACACCTAAACCGTGATACCAGGATACCAAAGGCATTCTCCACAATTCTTCTGGCTCTGGAGAGTCTGTAATTGTAGATCCTCTGCTGTTTGGTCAGGCAGTGGTTTCATCAGCCAGGGAAGGCATCATCCCTGATGATGAAGTATGGTACAGGTCTGTCACCACCAGCAATAGGTTCAGGTGGAGGTAATCCAATGGTCCCATCTTCTAGAGCTTCCCTCAGGGCTGTAGCAGCAAAATCACCTCTATCAGATCCAGAACCATTTGCTCCATGATTCACATAGATAAACTTGTAGTCTGCATCCATAAGAGCCATGAGTACAAAGGAATGGAAGCCCTTGTAGTTATAGTAGAGTGAACCTCCTGCATACTCGGCTATGTTGCTGATGGTGTTGTGGGCCACTCTGAAGCCATACATCAATGACTTGTAGCTGTTGCCAGTTGCCAAATACCTCAGGGTGATGGCAAGCCTGGCTCAAAAGCTTTCCTCCAGAAGGTGTCGTGCTTGCTAATTCTAGGCCCAACTTTGGCAAGCAGCACTTGGAACATGGGTAGCTCCATTCTCACAAAGTTCTTGTAGTGGGTTGCATCCTCCATCAATAATTCAATCATCAAGCATTCGTATTGGCCCATCTGAGGTCTTCGTAATAGCCATATGGCCTCACCCAAAATCTCTTCCTTCTCTTCATGACTGCTTGTCTTCTTTCTGCAGCTCTTCTGGACTGTTCTTCATCGGGCATAATAGCCTGTGCAATAGTTGCTAGTTGCACATTTAATTCCTAGCTGGCCTGAGCCAATTTTACAATGGCTGTTGGTTGGTCTACTGCATGTGCCATGGTCCTTTCTCTGTGGTAACAAGGAGCAGAATAAAGGATACAGACAAGCAGCCACTCATATATTCACATCTGACCCTCCACCCTGAGTCCCTGACAGCCGGCCTTCAAACTGAGTACATGCAGTTCACATAGTTAACTCGCCAGGACGTTCTTTGTAACCCTCACATTCGTAATTTACACGTACAAGCCTGCGGGTCGTATGTAGATGCCGTGGAGTCTCCCGTCATAAACATGATTTACCCGTGGCTCACCCGGCATCAGACCAGGCATCATCCGTCGGGTTTGGTACGTATCCTACGTGTGATCTGCCGGGTGACCGTAACTCACAACTTGATGCCGCCAATTCACCCGTCGTCTTAAGCCCTGCCCCTTTTTGCTTCCAACAACCATGTTGAAGTCGTCAAAATGGGGTATTACATAATTCTACGAGAGCAATACGGCTTCACCGGGAAATCGGCTATGTGAGAACCCCCCTTTACATGCACAAATCACTCAGCAAGGTTGCTGTGACTTTTTTATAGCCTGTGTAGGTACATGCGCTGCTTGTGCCGATTAAAAAACAATACAGGTCAAACACAGCGATGATTAAAAGTAGTTTTAAAAGGACCCACGCTTTCCAGTTACAACAAGGAAATTGGCCACGGCCATAGGCGTAGGAGGCACCTTTCTTTTGGGGGGGGGGGGGGCAAAGGTCATCTTGCCCGAATTTTAAGGCTTTTATAAGCACCCCTTTATGCGAATTTTTCAACTTTTTGCCAGAATTTTTGGCTTTCCTGGACACTTGAGGGGGGGGGGGCAATTGCCCCCCCCCCCCCCCACCTTCTACGCCTATGGCCACGGCACAGTGGATGCCGAGTTCTATTCAGTCAAAATGTGTAAAAAAAATAGCGCTGGTAATTATAGAGATGTTATATCCTCATTAATAATTTTTGATTTTTATTACCATTTTCTAAAAAATAAAACGACCGTCTGTCCGCATGTGGAACAAGATATATATATATATACTGTCTTTAATAGTGACATTTTACTTGTGTGGAAAGGTACGTATAGGATCGACCTACATATGGACACGTACATTACCAATGTATATTGTTTGTGCACTCTTTTTCCTCGCCAAACTCATATTTTGAAAGTGTTGATCTTGTAATATTGATCTCGGCAAAATCAGCACAATAATTGCTGGATATTACAGTACGTCAAAAAACTATAATCTAGCAGCAATTGTGACGTCACCAAATCAGCCTCTGAAAGCGGCACTGACTTTGGCTGCCTAGATCAGTATTATCAAATATGAGTTTGGCAAAGAAAAGGCTGCACAAAAAATATGCATTGGTATTTAGTATGGTCTTTGTATGTTATGAATGTCCCAATATTAACATGTGAATTCAGTTCAGTTATTAAGGATGTGTTCATACCTGTTTACACATCCCAAATAATGAAATATACACTGTAGTAGCTAAAACCACACGAGACAATGATGGCAGGCGTAAAACCACTGCTTCCTTGATACATGTATATCACACGACAATTAGTATAATGCATGCAAATCAGCAGGGGTAAAATAACGGGCATTCAGAACAGCTGCACCCCACGCGCGTTAGCCACGCGGTTGAAATATCTGGGTCAGTAGGCATCATGGGAGTTTAATGACGTCACGAATGCTATTCCTGCAAAGCAAGAAAGATGGTGGCCATGGTGGGGGATTCATGATTGTTTAGAGGCCGAGAACTTCCTTATTTTGCATCATATCAACCAGAAACACCACCGGGCTCGTGGAATATATTGCTGGAGACATGAAGGATGGCAAAACATCATTGCACTTACTGCCAAAGCCTCATATTGACGTGTAGAGTGAGATGCTCCGAATGCACAGACTTTGACCTTTGTTTACAGGCAAGTCACGTGACGCGATTATGCGCTCAACCATTTTCATTCATTCTTTCCAACTTCCGTCAACTATTTAGTTCAAATAACAGTCATTAACTTTTTATTCTGTCACTTAAGTCACTATAAATTTTGTTTGTCTGGTTTCTTGCAGTGCTTTGCGCTAGGAGCCGAAGCAGGGGGCCACAAAAAGGAGCACGATTATCATGTGCTGGTGAGTATTGATTGGCCGAGCACCGGCCGGCATGTTCATACGGGTTATCAACTAACTTGTTGTTCTAATCCACGCCGAATTACTCGTGATTAGCAACACAGCCACCTATTCACCGGGCATTAAATTGGCACGAATTTCTGAAGCGATCTGTTTGTTTTTTAAGGGGCCTAATGCAAGCCGCGTTTTGAAGTGCTATCCAAAGATGGCGCTGCAATCTGCACTGCACTGACTAACGCTGTGGTTGTTTTGTGCATGATGCGGGTTTGGCTGGCCCTGACATTCGTTGCTGCTGCATTTGCTAGCTCGTTCTCAGCGATGCGCAGCCTGGGGCCAATACAGCTCTGGCAAAAATGCTGTTGGAGTTGGTTACTGCGTGAAGCAGGGAGCTGGAGTGGCTTGGGACTGGCCTTGTCGCCATGCCGTTGTTATGCAGGTCTCTCCACACTGCACATCAGTCTAGTTACATTGCAGTGCACACCCACCCTGTGCTAGCTTACCTATCTAGGCTAGCCGCGTCATTGCTAGCGTTGTTGTCGTGTGACAGCAGGCTCACAGTGCTCTGCCGTTTGTCACCCTAAATAACTCTTGTCCCAACCAGCTTGAAAGAGCAAATAAACGTTTCTTGTACCAAAAATAATGGAGCTGATATTGCCATTGTGTATTATGTAATACCATCGTTTTATCTGTTGGTCCTAGTAGTATTTATGAAAATGTCAATTATGGTTGTTGTCAGGGGATTGGTTCTTACATACGAGATACCTGCTTAGTTTTTTCTATGTTCATCACCCGAAATACATCATGGCAAGGGACAGTAAGTTACTGTCACCTGTCAGACCTGAATTGAAATGCATTAGATTGATGAATACATGACATTGTGTGCACACATTCATGCCAAATGTATTGATAATAATTATGTAATAATTGTTATTTTATTCATTAAATTAAGTAGTGATTAATACTTACAAATTAATTCTTCAATGGTGGAGGAATAGTCATAATCTCAGTATCTATGGTCTATTGCCAATTCAGTACAGTATGATACTCAAAATGTACATGGGAGGGAGATCTAGTGAAATTTTATGTTTTGGTAAATCGCCAGATATTTTCACTCTGCCGATTAGATCAAGGCTGACTTGCCACATTCTTGAGTTCTTGTTTGTAAGGTTATGGTGCTGATATGATATGATATGGTTAATTTCCTTCAGGATGATGGCTACGTCAATGTGTTTGAAAACACCGACCCCTGGGCGGCGGAGGAAGAGGAGGCTCTCCTGGAAGCGGTCGAACAGTATGGCTTCGGGAATTGGTAGGTCATTCTATAATCTATAAACAAGTACACACCAGGACACTCATCTCCACCTTTAAGTGTCAATTGATGTGTAGCATTAAGTTCAGCATTCTGATGTATCATAATTATCTACTCTGATCAAGAATGAAATCTGCAGTTTTTTCTTAGATTGGTAAATTTTTAAGTTGCCTTAGGTATTCTATGACAAATGGTAAACCATTATTTTATTACAAATTTTGTCTTCCGTTGTCTAGTACTGGTAATTCTGATTCATGTTTATTTTTGCGTTTACAGGGAGGATGTATCTTCACACGTGGAGACCAAGACAATGGAGGTCTGCAGAGAGCATTATTACACCTATTATATACACGGAAACATTGGCAAATGTAAGTGTACTGGAAAATAACTTTTATATACTGTTTAGCGTCTCAAAACTTGAAAGGTTATTACTGTTCATTATGTTTTGTAAGTGATCATCAGTATAATACATGTGTGTAAAATTAGTGAATAATAACTTTTCACAATATTGTTTATTCATGTATGCCAAACAAGCGGGAAATGATGTAGTAATTATGTATGTTACACAATTATTATTAGAATTTAACTATTACCAGAATGATGCAAACTGAGTTCATAAGAAAGAGTAATTATATTAAGTGTACGTAGGTAGATAAACAATAATAACGTAATAATAGGGTGTTAACCATGCAAGTGAATCTCAAAACCTCAACATGCTTTCTAATGTGATGTTAAGACGTCTTGTACTCTTTTTCTTGCAGCAACATTTCCAACAGAACATAAACAACATAAAGTAGTAGATCACACATGTCCTGATGGAGGTATGTTTCCTACAAATGCATTTCCCCATTGACATTTCTATTGATTTATATACCTTACTTCGTTAAGATTGATTGCTTTATTAGATGTGTATTTTTCAGGACCCTTATCGCCGAGTTTAACAAAACCAACGCCGCCTGTCGAGCTCACACTTCCAGAACAACAAGAGTTAGGTTATATGCCTTTACGAGATGATTTTGAAAGGGTGAGTATTAATTATGAATAATTATATTGCTACCAAATGGTACATAGTATTCCTGTTTTTGATTCTTTCGAAGTGACTGACCTTATGCAATATTTTCAGGAGTATGATAATGAGGCCGAAGCTCTAGTCAGTGGTTTGAACATCAATTATGATGATGAAGACTTTGACATTAGTAAGTATCATTATTTCCTACAATCGCCTGGATTTTTAAATGCTGATAACTGTAAGTAATAGATATATCTGAAGTTATTAAAACCAAGGTTAGTGCTAATATGTGCTGTTCTTTTATAATTACAGCTTTCAAATTAGCAAAAGTAGATATGTACAGACAGAGGTTAAAAGAACGACAGCGGCGGAAAATAATAGCTAGGGAATATGCTGTAATTCAGTGCTCAACGACGGTAGGACAAAAGAAGCAACAAAATAGCAAGAAGAAATTCTCCAAAGAAGAAAAGTAAGTTTTTACTCAATGGTATGGTTTTTGCTTAAAGCTGGATTGTCACTCAATATGACAGAAGCCAAAATCTATTGCATTCACTTCATTGTCTTCTTAATACCGATTACCTACCATCCAGAGCCTTGCTGGGTTCACTATCTATCTATGAAATAAATAAAATTCACCTGGTATTTAATTTTTCATGTCATCAAAAATCCAATATGTAAACAAACCCAAGTGATGATGTCACAATTCTCAATAATGGGTGATGATGTCATTTCCATTGTTTTGGTATTGATTTTTTTCAATGTATCATTTAATTTTTGTAATTATTGCCTGAAAGATTAATTAGCTTACACATATGTAGTGTGCCTTGATAAAATAAGGCGATTTTCAATCATTTGATGAAGTTTTAGAAAATAGTAAATTTGACAGACACTGCAGTATGAATTTGTTGTACATATTTATGGGTTTTGGTTAATTTTGGAAGGTTTAGAAGTTTCAGTGAAAATTCATATAGTGTGACAGTATTTCTGCATTTATAATGGGTAAAATTTCACCCCTCAATTCATACTGAAATATGCCATATGGGGAATTTGTAATAAACATGAAACATAAATATAAAATGTGTACCTGTTTCTTATGCTCTGAAAAGGGGGTCACATCTCGCAAATGCAGTAGCTTGGCATCATTTCACAAACAATAATGTCACAACATCGTTATGTTGGATATCATTTTCAAGCAGTACACGAAAAAGCTTTGTAAAGTACAACCATGGCATCGTTCAGTAAATTCTACAAATAATATTGTTGCTCTTGTGTTTGCAGAGATTTCCAAGACAAAATGAGGGTTTTTGCACAGTTTCATTCTCATGGTGATCATGAACAGTTCTTTGATAATGTACAAAGTAAGTTTCCGATCTGTATTTATCATCTAATTCTTGAAAATGCATTTGTCAGCTGCTGTTACATAATGATTTTGTTTAACAGAAGAAAAGCAGCTCAAACTTAGGATAAAAGAACTCATGCGGTACCGGCGGAATGGAATTACCAAATTTGACGGTAGGTGTTATTAAATTTTGAAACTTCACTGGTGCAGGCTGCTCTGACACCAATAAAACTTATGTGAAAAATAATTGTGAAATCTATTTGTCAACAGCTTTGATTTAGCTTAGCCATTGCCACTTCTAGTCTTTGGCTGCTTATAAATCCTATCATATTATTTCTATTTTTACCTCTGTCTATTTCAATTTTAATCAAGCTTTTTAATTTGGTATATTTTATTATATTTGTACAGCGCATCTGAAAGTTTTTCTATGGATGGCGCTATTTTGAATAAAATTATTTGCTATTTACTAAATGTGGTTTTTGTATGCATTTTTCATAGTTGACCTTAGTATTTGAAGTTGGTCTCTATCTAGAATGCAATGTTGTCCAGTACTTCCATATTTTATACGCATACTTTGCGGAAGTTGAACATGAACTGATGAATTGTTTTATTTTATAATTTTTTTAATATAGATGTGTCTGAGTATGAAGCTGAGAAATTGAGACGTGAGAAGAAGAAAGACACCAAAAAGAAGCTGGTAATGTGATTTGTCTATTTTTAAATAATTTATTCAGACTAGATTTTGTTTGCTCTCAGTGTGCTGTGTCATTCCCTAACTAAGGTTCTAAAATTTTTGACTGTATAGACAACGAATTAAGGTGTAATTTAATTCGGTGTAAGATTAAGAAAACCTCACGTTAAGCTTGGAACAACTCTTGCACCTTAACCTCCGCCTTGATAATGCTTTGCTGCATGTTGCGACACTGGTGAATCATTAGTGAATCTTGTTATAGAAATAGAAATTACATTAATATCCATTTTTCTGTGAAGTGTATATCAGGACTTACAAATTTCTGCACATGGTGTTGATAAATAGAGAGTAAATGTATCATGTGTATAGTGTGCTGATCATTGTCTACTCAACACAAGATACATGTACATACTAGTATGGTGTGATGATATGTCTTCATGATTAATTGTCCACCTGTCTCTGTCAAACTCTTCTTGATTGATAAGCTGTCATTTAAGGTTTAAGGAAAGCATGTTCATGAGTGATTCACCGTGCAGAGCAATTGTTACTATCGCTTGTTGCTGCATGCGTTCGTGAAAGTCCTGTGCTCAGTAAAATTGTTAAAGCAATTAGGATGGGCATAAAAAGCAGATTAAAAGCAAAAGCTGATCATTTTGGCTTGCAGGCAAAATCGATGTTGGAGGCAAGAGATGTCTTCACAATTTACAAGCAACAAGACGGCAAGAATTGTGCAAGCACTAACCACATAGACAGTTGAGTGATATGTCCTTAATTGCGACTATGCGACCACAGCTTTGTAATGGTGGTGATTGGCAGATGATTAATATACTAGAGACTTGTGTTTTAGGTTGATTTGACTTGCTTGATTCGGTTCTGATGACAATGAAGAAGTTTTCAAAGAGCACTTCCTGACTTAGAAATTGTCCTAATCAGGATATTGTACTAAAGATGATACAAAATTGCGAATGAATGATTGAAAATCCTCTTTTTACAAAGCTGTAGTCTCAGAGTAGCATTACGAAAAACTTGCTGTTGTTTTATGTTGGTTCTATCTTAAATGATATGTTGTAAATGCTGGAGTTTTCGCTGAATCCACCTTGATGGTCATTGTCTTAAAATTCTTGACTCCAATATCGGTTGCCTTAGCTTTTTAAGACGGTTTATCATACCTGTTTGGTAATTAAATCTGCATGATTTTGAGTGATTACTTTGGATTCTTGGTTCTTAATTTTTTTGCAAAAGCCTTCAACCCTGTTGTGCACCTTTAAGATTTTAATGTGAATTGCTCCTGATTACGTTATAATATTTTCTAAATGTATGACTTTTGCTTTCAGACAAACTTGTCAATGGCCAAGAGGGCGTCAATGGCTTCAAAAAACCAGTATGTATAAGTGACATATATTCTCAATATTTACTGAAGGTTATAATAAATCTTAATTTCATATGCATGATTTTGATATTTGATTTATAGAAAAAAAGTTTAATGATAGAACAATTATGTATCATGCATATTGGATTTTTGAAGTTATTAGTCATTCAAGTAAACTGGAAAACAGTGACTATAAAGTCTAGTGAATAGATTCATGACAATTATATTTACACAATTTAAAAACTAAGAAGAACATAAATTGGGAAGCAGGCTCCACAAAAAACAGATGGTCAATGTGAGGGAGCCACCAGGGAGGGAGCAGTGTGTATTTGTGCTTCACTTAATCGTGTTAATTGTTAACTAGACAGTTCTATAATGAAACGAATATGTGAAAGTATGGGCAGTGACATCAAATTTGACCAATTGTTTGTTTATTTATCAGGGAAAGAAGCGGAGGAGGAGACCAAGACGATACTATAGATGATGGTGATATGGGTAGCGGGTGTAGGGAGCACACTGAAACAAATGGCACTAACTTGCTCTCTGATAGAGAACGCAGGGTAAGCAACTTTCATTGCCAGTGTTATTGGTTTCGTATATAATGTTATGGGATTTAACAAGTAGGTTATTTATTTGGTTTGTTTTGCACATGTTATTCAATTATGTTTGCCTTAAAGTCATTTTGCCCTCTCAATTTTCAGCTTTGTTCGTCTATTGGAATGAAAGCTGCAAGTTACATTACAATCAAAACGTCAATTATAAAAGTAAGTAGTGTATTTACTTTAATAATCAAGTTAATGTGGATGGTTATTTTACAGAATGTGAATCTTACCTATCTATTTAGCAAATGATGCCAGTAAGACATTTTGTTTGAGCTAGTTTTGTCACAAAGTTAACTGGATCTGTTAATTATTCAGTGTGGTGATTGCAAAGACTTTAATTTCTCATTGATTTTACAGGATTATCTTCAAAGAAGACAAGGTGTGCCCATAAAAATCCGTTACCCAAGTCACCTGGACAAAACTCACAGGCGTAAAATCCTCAACTTTCTCAGTGAAAACGGCTGGATTGGGGGGGTCGGGGTCTGTTGAAAAAACACTCCGGGAATGTCTCTCCGTCCGCACCAGGGTATCGCAACCTGCAGTCGACATAAATTGTTGAAACGCTGGCAAAGGAAGGCCGGGGAGACATACGCTTATGTCCCACTGGGGATACAACCAATGACAGTTGCAGAGCTTATGAGGTTTCGCAGGAAAAAAACCTCAGGCCTGTCTAGCCTTAATAGTAACTGGAGTTATGAAACAGGCTGGAACAGGAGATCTACATTCTCAATCTTTATCCATGCTGTGAAGTAGGGGCTTTCATATGATGCTATGGATTGTTCAGGGCCTGATTCGAGTTTCAGCTGTGGGACACTCACGGTTCAAACCGCTTCTTGCATTATCTGGCTTGAAAATGAAATCGAAACGTGGCCTGTGGAATTTCATCTTGATGAAAAAGCATATGCCTCAAGCCTTGTTGACCATAGCCTGAGAACAGTATTTTCAAAATTGTGTGGGAGAGGAATTGGAAGTTGTGAATGCAAGAGTTTGGTCTTGACGGTCTGAGAGAGAGAGTGAGAGGTATTTGCCAAATGTAGTGATGATGTATGTGTCAACGTTTGAGTATTAAAATGAGGATTATAATCCTTCTGTCCAGAAAATTACATTGCTAATTCATGATAACCTTGAAATGTTTTACCCATGGCTAAACATTGTTGGTTATGTTAAAATGAATATTTTTACTGTCAATTACTGTTGTCTTATATTCCAAACCCAACTATAGTTCATTGCATTTGTAGAAATGTTTCTTTGTTATACCCTTAGTGCACACAATTTATCAGATATTAAATATATTCGTGTGACACTTTAGCTGATGAAAAAGATTATAAACGTCCCAGAAGCCTAGGCAACACCTTTGTTGTAAATAAATTTTTACTTGTATTTGAGTAATTCCTACAGATGAAAGTTATTTAGTGATTAGTTGGCACCTGTTCGAATTTCATTGCTGTATTTACTGTTATTTGTTTGTTTGCACATCGCTATTTACATACATGTTTGTTTCATATATGGGGCTATAAAATACGTTCCTTGTCAATTTCATTTCGTAAATCTGTCTTATACGTTTCACATTGTTTTGGTGTACTAGAGTAAAACATCAAAAAAGTTTGTCAAATGGGAGGGAGTCTTAGATCTTAATTTATATTTGTGAGAATTCTTTGTATGTTAAGTCGATGGTATAGATGACATTTCTGAATGAGGAGAATGGTTTGTGTCATTGTACATTATTCAGAGTTAATTTATTTACATACAAGGACGGTGCGAATGTGGAGAGTGCTTGAATTCTTTTGTCGTATGGGCTTGCCCTGAAGCTGCTTACTGACCTTACTTCAATGCTTTATTTATTGTACAAGACAGCCATGTATAAAACTTGTATTATTTATATAGATAATATTTGATATGTAAAGTTAGTGGCCGTATCATTGCTGCTGTATTTGCTATGTAAAAATACCTGCTTTAAAGTAGACCACCGCTTTTTCTTGAGCTCACATTTGTCCAAAGCAGTTTTATTGCCTCCATGCATATTATAGATCTCAAGTGGTTGCCCATAGATGAAATGGCTCATCATCACTTGGTTTTAATTCATTTCTTATATGATAGTGTGTATGATTGATAGGGGACCGGGTATGATGAATAAGTTGTTTTGCGTGCTAGAATGGATGTCACGTTCACCGATGGTAAGGTGTCAAATTATAAAAGTTGTAAAGGCATTAACGGATGTTAATAAAAAAATTCTTTTGTAACTGATATGTGAGTTGTCAATGACAAATTCTTATGGACGGTGCACCAATTTTGAAAATGCAGAATTACGCAGCATGTGAATTTCATCCAAGAAGACTCGTAAGGCGATTTTCTGCCAAAAACGTAACACTAAGAGCACTTTACCTGAAATCACATCCATGCCTTGACCATTTCCACAAAATGTTAATTATAATTTTTTGTATAATGACTTGTAAACCACTATGAAAATGGTTGAAGCATGTAATAAAATAAAAAAAATTTAAACGGCCGTTAAGCTAATCAGACGTGACAATTCAAGACTGCTCAGTTTCTTAGTGTGTAAATTCCCCCCATTCTGTCATCTTCGACTAAGCATGCTTCAGATTAGCCAGAACCGACCTACATGCGATGTAGGGTTGGAACGACTTGCATAGGAATTCTTCGAAGTCGACATTTTTTCAACAAAAACGTTAGCATACCTTATTTCGTCATTATGTACACGAGGACTGTCTGGTTACTATTGTGTCGCATTCAGATATGGTTGATTTCCTCCAATTTTAATCAATTTCTGTGCTATTTTCAAATTCGCGTTGATAATCCATACGCGTAGTTCCGCCAAAACTCACTAGAGTAGGCACAAACTTCAATGCCCCTAGTGGATAAAAAATTTAATTTTGAAATAGCTCTGTCCAGTCCATAGTTTCTTCAGTTAAAATAGTTAAAATATCATTTCCGTGTCCTAGTGTGCGAATAAAGAAAATAAACACCAATTTATAATGTCAACTCAAAAGCTCAGTGAGTTTTAGTCGAACTAGGCGGCAATAATGGCTGTCATGGAAAATCAAGGAAACATGAGTTCAAAAATAGTGCAGAAATCTATTAAAATGAAGAAATCAACCATATCTGAGTGCGACACAATAGAAAAAAGGGTATGTCTAAACCGAGAGTAGGTGTATTTCGTGTGGCAAACGTTTATTAGACGGCAAGGTCCAACACAAGCCGAAAATTCCATATTTTTTCATGTAGGACGTTGTAACCCTGTCCTGTGGACAGGGGACTTGTAGCTAGCTTCAGATCAGACCTTTGACATAGATAAGTTTCTTCCATGTGGTGTCACTGAGCACTCCGATGACCACACAGCTAGTTTTATTTTTCTGCAGCATTCATGACACCCAGAGGGCAGTAAATGTTTTGTTATTGGCTCAACCACCAGGAGGCCCGGGAGTTGCATATACTCACTGAAAGGTACTCATAATGCACATATTTCTCAGTTGACTGATCAAAAATGTAATTGAAACTGGAAGGAACTTTTGTAAATCTGGGTAAGGTCATGTGACCAGAGGTCAACTCATGGCCACAAAGGGATGAAAGTCTGAAGTGAAGACTTAAGTTATTTTCAATTAGTGTTCATCACATCTCTCAGGAACAAAAAAGTCGAAATGTTTATTCCATAAACTTTCACAACTATAGATTGCTAATATTTACAATTGATTAATTAACATTTCAACAACTTGGTTAACACAGTAACACATCGTGCTGTTCCAATGCGAATCACAATCTGTGTGTAGGATACTTAAGGATTAGGAGTTGTGGTTCAGCAGACTTCATCTCTTTCCAGTCTTTCCTTGATGAATGGCCAATTGCAACAGATGAGCATCGTCACCGCTTGCTGTGCTATTTTTCTTATCCAAGGGGGAGTCGACCCACAATACAGTTTCAGTTTTTCGAAATGAGCCAGCTTAGTTTGGGGTTTAATTTAACCAATAATTCATAATTATTCTTTTCCGCTATGATGGACACACGTACGTATGGACCTTCATAAACATTTGTTATTTTGGAGCTTCCCTTTTAGTCTTGGAGCAAGTGCAATAGAGTCTTTTCACTGAACAGCCCTGAATTCAGCAGGACATAAGTCTTTCCTCTCCTCTTATTACTCATTTAGCTTTTCAGACACAGTAGGTATAACAACAACTAACTGATTCCATAAATATAACTTTCTCAGAGAAATAACAAACATCAACTAAATGATAAAGTGTCAAATATACATTAAAATGCACTAAAAATACTGCTGATAGGATGCAATTTGCTTCAGCCAATCACAGCCAAGGGTGGGAACTGTTTCAGCCAATAGAATTGCAGTATTCTGTTTTAGCCACCTGGTGGAAATACAGAGAACCTTCCGTGAAAATCTACTATCCCATAGGACTTCAGCGATGAAATTATAAGCTATATAAACAGCTATATAAAAAAAATTGCCGTAAATTCCAGGGATTTTCTTAAGCCATGTTGGCAATCTGGAAAATGTGTTGGACCAGAATTATGGGCGTTTGAATTTAGGCATTCAAATAAGACGAAATTTGGCACAAACTGGCCTTAAGAATAGTTGGGCATCACTCAGCTATATACCATTTTGGTCCTCATATTTCAGGGATTCTTTAAAGCTATGTTGGCAATCTGGGAAATGAGGTACTGGAGTTTTGGGCTTTTTAATTTAAGCCTAAAAATAAGGCAGAAAAAATGGCACAAACTTGCCTTAATAATTAGATGATTAATGATCATGTGGCATACATTTTATTTACGATTCAAATTTTTTTCATCATTTATTAGGAGAACTGGTGTATGGCAAATGATGAAACAAGTGATAAAACAGTAAGGCATATATTACAAGTGTAATTGTCCCATAGAATGAAATGGCTCTGTAAAGAGGGTAATTCAGTTGTAAGCTTCTGTTGAATCGAGGGTAATCATAATATTCATCTAAATCGGTTAAGAGTCCACAGCATCTGCCCCTCCCCCCTTCGCTGACTCAGACTGACTCTATAATTGAGCCAAACCTGTTGATTAATTGAGTAGAATCGATCAGAAAAGGAGGGCATTACATTTTTAGATTCTGTCAATGATCGTGACATATTCATACTGCCGGGCAGATAACTTTTTTAAAGAGACTTTTTTTAAGATAACTTTAACCAGTGTTAGCTCAAGAGTTTTACTTGAGCACCTACGTGTTTTATAATTCATTAATTTTTACACACATGATGATTTTTTTTAGCTATATATCAATATACAGGACCTATCAGATCCTATCTACCTGCGTCAGCCTGTATATCTGTTGTCTTGGTCACAGCATATCTATATATGCTAAACTGGCTTAATATTTCCCATTACTGTATGTATGCAATGGAGCAGTCAGGGGTGCAGATCCTGGAGGGGGGGGGGGGGGGTGGTGATGGTGGAATATACCCCCCCTCCCCTACAAAACGAGTGGGAGCTAGGGGGTGATAATGTAAATATCCCCCCCCCCTGGAAATGTATTGTATGAATGGCATGTTTCATGTATACCTCTGTTCTTTCATTTTAGACAAAAATGTTAATTAAATGATAGATTAAATCAAATATTGCTGACACACAGAGATTTCTTAATTGTTCTTTATTGAGATTGTGGTTGTCATCTTGAGATAGGTTTCAATAGATAGATATATGGTTTCTGGTGTCTGCTAGACGGCAGGTGGTTAAAGTCGGTTCCCCATGATAAGTGGTACCTTGCAACAAATATAAGCACATATTTTAGGGGGAACTTACTTTTGTTGAGGTGTTTATATCAATAGGTGGCAGCAGGAATATGTAAATTTATGCAATCAGCTATGATGTTTCATGATGCCCACTGTTTCATTTGCCCTCGTGTCCTCTACACAGTTTGTTAAAAAAAGAAAAAGAAGCTATGGTTCATTGTTGTCTGACCCTGAATCCCCACACTGGAATTTTCAGATCTTTGGTCCCCCCCCCCTTCCTCTTGGAGTCCCGGCCTCCTTCTCTGGAAGTCCCCCCCCCCCTCTCTGGGAGTCCCCCCCCCCCCTTCCCCTCCCACACTGTGACACTGACATCCAGTTGGGCCATGCATCGATTCTGGCTTAAGCTCCAATTTGCAAAGGACGTGGTGCCCAGCTCATATTGATGTTGCAACTGGTGCTGGCCAACCAATATTGAGAAGCTGAGCATAGAGTGGAGAGCATAGATTCTAAAACCATTGAAGGTTGAAGGTAAGATTCAGTTGTACAAAATAATTTCGGTACAATTTACTTTATGACACATTTTAACCTCTGCCATATACTTTGGTTGAAGTGGGCTAGCACTGCATGAGGAGGCCTATAAGTGAGGCTGCCTGAAAATATTGTGGCAAGGCATAGTTGAATCGTTTATGGCAGAATTTCAGTGCACAGATGTGGAATTTCAAAAGATTTAGTTATTTAAATAGACCACTGGTATGGCAATTGTGTTAACTATTAGTAAGCTCTGGCAGCTTTTATTATTTGTGTAAAATGAATATATTTTGACATTGCCATCCCTGCCATCTAGACCGAAATATCGCTCAAAAAGTGCCATATTTTAGGAGTTTAATTCATCGGTATTACACATGGTTTTCCTTGTTGAGATGGTACTTTACCAGAAAAATTATGTTTAATCTCAGATTTTTGGGACGGTATTCTTGTGTGTGTGCAACTTTCTTGCACTCTAACAGTAAGCTCAAGAGCATGCAGCTGCTATAGTATTGAGAAATTGACAGATATAGGTAGATGTGATAAATTTGCGACACCGAGGTCAAAATGCCTGATACACTGTTCAAAGATGAAGAGGTTGATTAGATAAACAAGGTGATTTTGACTAATTGGGACAAACTTACTCCATTAGGATGAGATTTGCATGTATGTCAAAAGTTTCAAATTGCAACACTTCTCTCACTATGCAGCTTGTTCAAGTCAGTGATATAAAAAAACTTGAATTCAAACAAATGCAAAACAAGTATAGTCAACGGACCCAATAATTATATATTTCTTGTTGTGCCAATAACTGCTTAAAACTGCTATATTGTGCTAAATTTATGTTCAGATAAGTTTGTAACATTCTCCATCACTTTGGAACTTCTGTATTTCTGTGATACACCCAGTCCTAACCTAAACTTATGAAAAACGTTCAACTTTGACCAACCTCTGAATTTGATAGCTCCTCTTGCATGAAAACAGTTTGTTCATTTAGGCATGGAGTCTCTCTGGTGACTCCATGATTGAAGCAAGCTCTGGAGAGTTTGCAACACTCTTCATCACTCTACAGCTGTCAGTGCTACAATATCAAAATCAAATCTGATGAGAAACATGAATATTTTACTTACATTTCAATCTTTTTTAATCAGGAGTGAAGATGTACCAAAAACATGGAAATATATAATATATTATACCAGTATGCAACAATTTAGTCATCAAGCATTTTGCAACAAAAAATACATTTTAGCAGTGTTTAGTATTACTTCTAGTATGACCACATGATATGCAGTAACTGCACACTTTGTTGAGAACATGTCTGTGAAGTGCACTTGCATTCATAAGTTAGTCAAATATATGTTTTTGCCATAGAGTGGGATGAAAGTTGTTTATAACAGCCAGCAGCAGAGTGATGGAGAGTGTTACAGGACAGCATTGCATTACAGATGAGACGTATCATGTCACCTTTAAATGCTCGGGGTATGACACATGCAATTTGAGCCTATAGATTTGTAGGCTTTGACTTGAAATTTTCCGTTTTGCACAGAGAGAATTTTAATCGCACCCTATGTGCATCACAGAAAAAACATTGATTATAGTTGTGTAATTTACATGTTACATATACGGTATATCAATTTACCCCTGGACAATGTCTAAGTATCTGCATGAGAGATTACATATCGGTTCTAGTAAATAAACATGCGCAATTGATAAGATATGATCAAGTTATTAGATGTATCGTGTGTATTGGGATTTCAGTTGACCCCAAAGCAGCAGGGGATATTCAGGGTGGTAGCGATTAGCAAAAGTACTCTTTCTTTTAGTTGCCATCCTTGGTTTGCATATGGAATGTAAGCTATCCGAATCAGGGGTAAAATATTTTTAGTTGGAAAATGGGCAAAATATCAGATTATTGCCTATCAATGAAACCATCAAAATGCCCAACTAGGCCGGAAGGACTAACGAAATGCCAGATTATATCAATGTACGTGTATGGTGTTGGACTTCAAAAAAAATTCTGCTCCGGAAATTAAACTTTCACTGAAGTAACTACAATATCTTTGGCAATGTTTTGTTCCAAAAATATAAGATATATTATTCTGGTTGAGCAAATTTCAGCTTTGCTCAGTTAATTGGACAAGACAGGCGATTTTGAATAATTTCGAGAGTGCTAATTCCAAATCTGATGTCACAATTTCTCTGTCACATCAGGATTTTGAGATACGCATAAATGTAAAACAATAGCAAATTTAGTAAGTTTGCAGTAAATTTGTGATATACATCTTAATTTAAATTGATTCAAAACAGGTATAATTAACCAAGATTTAATAGTTCCTGCTGTTTGTTTGAAAATATCTAAGATCGCCATTTTAATACTATTTTATAATAAAAGTGATTAAAACCCATTTTCTCCCGATTTCACACGAGTAAGGCATCATTTTTCATGGAAAGATGATTAAGTCACCCAAAAACCAGCTCTGCCATGGCCGCTGCGCTAATGTAGTCTACCTAGTTATGAAAAATACTTAAATCTTATCTTATAAAAATCATTTGCAATTACGCCGATAAGCCGTGCTTGACCGAAATATTGCTGTTATTGCAAGCATGCCGATAGGCCATACTTGTGACAGAACACATTGCATTGGTTCTTTCTAGCAGGGTGCGAAACAAAATTTGTCGCACCTAATAAATCAATGCACCTGTTGGTCTGAATAAACAAGGAAGGGTCTTATGACTTTTTTTACCATTAAAACATCTGAGACATGTATATATAGCATAGAAATCATGGATGAATACAGCATTTTCAGTGGACTTCCTGAAAAGCACAACCAACATAATATCATGTTATTATTATCATGTTAGTAATATCTTAACTTTAATATACTATAGTCAAATATCTATATGTACTTCTATATGTTATAGACAGACAAAGGAATTGCTTTGTCTGTGCATTCAGATTAATTATGCAGAAGACCACAGCAGTTGCATCTGCTGGTCTTAGGTAATAGGACAATGGACCAACTGGCCAGTCTCACTGGACCAGAAGCTCCATATTGATTTTATGAGGCTTTGTCTCAAAGATCCATGACAACAGGCCCAACTCTGGCCTTTGTCTGGTGAATAATATAAAAGCCTAGACAACCCACTAGTCTGGGTCATAAGCAGAATAAAGCTTCACTACACACTACCTTCCTGACTTGTCTTCAATTCAACATGGTGAGAATCCAGGCTCTACTCGATCAGAACAAGACAACACAACAGGACAACTGAAGCACAGCAAAAATACAGCAACTACACAGCAGCAGCAACAGCTAATAAGGTACTCAATGACTGTAAATGATTCTGAATGTTCATTTAGTAACTAGTAGCTACTCACAGTATTGACCAGAGTACAAAATTGAAGCTTGCTATGAATGTTTGATCCTCTCACAAATGAAAAGCTAATCTGACCACGGTTACTTTTATACAAATTTTACTGTTTTAAATATTTACATGCAGTTATACTGAACCTTACATGACATTTGGTGCATAGATATTGTTACAAATTTCATTGTGAATATATATATTCCTGTTAAAAGCTATTGCTCCAATCAAATACACTTTTTAGCTAGATCAAAAGTCACATCTATTTTTTATAAAAGTAACTTACCTGTTAAAAATCCAAAACTGTAAACAGTACATCCGCTTAAGTTGTTTTTAACACATTGCACAAATCCCTGATCTAAAACTCGGATCAGTCAAATTTTATAGAATAGTCCAAATAATCCTCAATATGGCAACACAATACATTGTACAGACGGATTGTATGCCGACAAAATACAATGCTGACGATTCAGAAAGTGCATCCCAGCACTGGATGGCATTCACTGATTATTGCAGTGAATTAAAAGTAAATGATGAGGACGCCATTAGCCGATTCAGGCTTACTCTAGGAAAAGATGCCAGATGGTGGTACGAGGCCAACAAAGCCCTCTTTGTAGATTTAGTAACGCTTAAGACGTTATTTAAGAAAAGATATTCAAGGCAGACCCCAAGAGCCGAACATGTTCGTGCCTTCAGGTCAATATCAATCCGCCCAGGTGAAAAACTAGCCGCCTTCAGGAACCGCCTTGACATCGCAGCCGGAAAAGCTGCAGTGACGAATCCAGAGGACATCGTCATTCAGTTCATAGAGGCCATGCCTATGAACATTCGCTCACATCTGAGAGCACAGGGTCATACCAACCTCCAAGCAACGATGACCATAGCTCAGGCTTATCTTGCTGATGAGACCTTGCTTCCTTCAGGACCACAAATCATGACGGTCATGGAGAATGTAGCAACCAAAAGCGATTTGGCTGAAATACAAGACCAATTCCAGTCCATGGTTCTTGCCATGCAGGCAACCAGACCTACATATGACCAATCTACAGACCGCGACCGCAACAGAGCAAGATCGCCATTCAGAAGTAGATATTCACCATCTCCATATAGAGGTAACAGAGACCAGTGGAACGACCAACAGCAACGAAATGGAAGCAGAGATAGGAGAGATCATTGGACCAATAACCGCAGGCGCAGCAACAGCCGAGATGGTTCAAACAGTCAGTACCTCAGATCACGCCGTGACTTCAGTGGAAACCGTCAACACAACCGATGGAACCACAGAGACAGCAGTGACAGAAGAGATAGCCGTGATAGGCGTGACAGACGTGATAGCAGGGATAGCAGGGATAGCCATGACAGGTGTTCGCAGTCACGAGAGTCCAGGGATGGCAGATCACAGCGGGGACCTTCACCAGCTCCACCCAAGCGTCAAGTCTCATTTCAAAATGAAGGCTGCCAGTATTGCAAAAACAAGACGCATGATTGGCGAGGATGCAAGCAATTCGAAGAGGAAATTGCATCTAAGCATTTTTAAGCGGGGACCAGATTGCATGTGCCAGACACTGCATCCCCTGTAATTAAATCCATGAATGTAAATGTCCCACAGTCTAAGGGTTATTGTAGTATACAAGTAGAATCTAGTAGTAGTATGCCTATCTCTCACTCTCCTCCCTCACAGCATCAATCATGTCAATCATCTTCAAGCGCCCATCACCTCGAGTCGACCGCTCAAACTGAAACTGCAAAGGTCAAACATGTATATAATGAAAGTAGAAATGTTGTTGAAAATGTGCTAGAAAATTTAGATGACAATCATGCAAATAGTAATGTTGCATATGTATGCAAAGAACAGAATACCGAAACAGAGGACACACATGACCAGAAAGATTCTACTGGACAGACCACGGACAACACAAACAGTCCACCAATGACCTACCTACCAACACCAAGTGACACTATGTCTCTACACTTGGATAAACAGAATATGGTAACAGCATTATTACCAAACAGAGAAAAGATCATAACTCTGTTTGACTCAGGAGCCACACAATCATTATTGTGCTCCAAATTTGTGCAAAATAGCCATTTTCTGTCACAATTGCCAAAAACACCAATCCAACCTATTAGGTTCAGGGTCGGAAATGGCGAGTATTTAACTGCGAACTATGCAATCACATTTAAGTGCAGCATTAGTTCACATGAATTTGAGATAACAGCGACAGTCGTTAATGTACTAGGTGGAATAAACCTAGTTATTGGGAACAGTGCATTAGAACATATTGAAGCTAAACTAGACTTCAATGAACACAAAATAACATTCAAACGACACCCAATACGCATATATCCTCAAAATGATGTTCAGATGCAGCCAGGCCAGACAAAAATGATCTGTGTCTCTGGTAGAATGCCTAAAACATTCATGCATGCGCAAGGTAAGATCAAAGCCACTGCAAGATTCACAGCATTTATGCCAAGACTTATGCTGGTACAATTTCATGCAGGTTGTGCAAAGATTGCAATTACCAACCCATATCACACAGTTAAGCGCATTTCTAGGCAACATGCCATTGCAACTTTTAGTACGTCCAGTGTACTCCACACGTACAACATCATACAGTCAGTAGACAAAGACAGCGAGGCTACAACATTCAATTATTATAGCGCATTAAAACCAACACTAATGCCAAAGATAGACAACCAACCACACGACTCTACAGAACAGGCAGACAGCACAACTCGACAGATCACTAGAAAGGAATTATTTCAGATAAAGAAAAGAAAATTCCCTTTCTTAGAACCAGATGATCAGAGACTGACTATGTTCAATGACGAGATCATAACTAGAGATGTCCAATTAACTGACAGCATGCTAGACAGTGCCAAAGACAGCAATTGAAGCAGTTGCTTCTCAAATATAAACCGGCGTTAAGTTTACATAACGAGGTTGGAAACTCGAACTTAACCATCGATTTTAATCTGTCTGATGACACTCCGTTCTATATTCGCCCATTTCCAGTGTCGGCGAACGAGAAACCTCTCATTGATAGAGAACTCCAGAAATTAGAACAGATGGGAGTCTTGAAACAACACACGTCGCAATATGCAAGCCCAATCATGTTAATCAACAAAAAGGGCACGTCGGCTAAACGTCTTGTGACTGATTTTCGACATTTAAATAAGAGAATCGTTAAAAGGAATTTGCCGTTTCCACTCATTAGAGACGCAATCCAGACCATTGGACACGCTGAACCACAGGTAGTCAGCGTCATTGACCTTAAGCAGGCATACTACTGTCTGTTATTAAGCGAAAAAGCGTCCAATTATTGCACGATAGTTAGCTATGCCGGGGGAAAGTCCCTAGCCTATCGCCGATTACCGATGGGCTTAAGTATATCGCCATCCGAATTTCAGAAGCATATTAATAACATCTTGCAAAAATATAACACATCTGAATATTGCATTGGAATAATGGACGATTTAATCGTATTTTCCAAAAATGTCCAGGACCATTTTAAACATGTTGAAACTATCCTGAAGGCATTACAAGATAATGGACTTAAAATAGCACCAGACAAAGCAAAATTATTTAGGAAGAAAGTGATTTACATGGGTCACGAAATCGTCATCACTGACCGACAAGCAGGCATTAGACCAATGCCGATCGGACAGAAGCAATTATAAATTTGCCAAAACCGAAAACCAAAAGACAACTGAAAGGTTTTATAGGCAAGGTATCATACTTGTCAATGTACCTAGAAAACCTACAAACTTTGCTTAAACCACTCCATGCTATTGCCTCAAAGAAGGCCAATTTTGACTGGAGCGAAACAGCTCAGAATGCTTATGAGACAATCATCCAATTATTGATACAACCACCAGTCCTTGCAATGCCCAATAGTACAGGAAAGTTTGTCCTGTATACAGACACATCCAAAGTTGGAGTAGGCACCAGCCTCTGGCAAATCCAAAGAAACCAAGAGAGATTAGTAGCCTACTTTTCAAAATCTCTTCCACCAGCAGCAACCAACTACAGCATCACTGAGTTAGAGCTCACTGGTTTAGTAATTGCAGTAACAGCATTTCGCTACTTACTCAAATGCACTGATTTTGATGTATTTACCGATCATGCGGCAATACCACAGATTTTAAAATCCAAACATGAGCCGGCCACGGAGCGAATAACTAGGTTACTTGAAAAACTTAGCAGTTATTCCATGAATGTACAATACACCAAAGGAAAATCACTAGTCATCGCTGATTATTTGTCTAGATATCCACAAAAGGTGGAAAAGACAACAGATGACATTGCATTTGTAGTAACAAGAAGCCAGACGCTACAACAGCCTCAACTGCCTAGCAACACAACGGCTACAGCCACAAACAGTACACTGACAGCGACTACAACACAAAAACAACAGCCGAAAGGCAGGGGAAGACCTCGACGAGAGCGAACTGTGACTCAGGAACGTGCAGTTACTGACCTCCGCAGCTCAGTAACACCCACGTCGCCCCAAGTTCCAAAACCAGCGATCTCCACTCCTAGGATTGATCCACAAGGTGAACAAGGAACAGCTAGACAAAACCGACTACCAACAGCACCAATACAACCTGTTACAGTATTAAGGACCAATACTCCAGTCCGCAGCAAGCCATTAAGATTAGTGGACACTGTTAGACAGACCCAAACAGGACAATATAAGGACACGACACTCCATGACAAAACAGAAACAGTACACGTAACTCACACTGACGTCCCTGACTATATGACAAAAGCTACAAAACCACTTGACATTGATAAGTCTGTTGTAATGGCAAAGCATATGCCAAATCAAAAGCAGTTGAATGAAATGTTACGAAAACTGCAGGCAAAAGTGTTAAAGAACTACCACTTACCATATGACAAACGCGAAGTAGCTAGATTACAATCCCAGTGTGCAGATTTTAAAGATGTATATTCGTATATAACAGAAGGCCTTCTGCCTCCAAACAAAACTGTTGCAAAACGCATTATGCTCATTGCAGAACAGTATGTCCTGATTGACAAAATATTGTTCAAATTTGCACAGAAAGAGGAAGACCAATGTCTCAAATTGGCAGTGCCCAAGATTCTGGTTCCTTTTGTTATATCCTTGCACCATGACAACCTCCTGGCGTGTCACCAAGGAATTGTGCGGGTCGCAGCAACAATCAAACAGCGATTTCATTTTCCATGCTTGCATGAGCAGGTAACACAGTACATTCGTACTTGTACAACATGCCAAGCTCGAAAGACACCAATCAACGAGGAAAGACCTTTTGAGATGAACATCCCTGTCTCATATGCACCGTACGGCACGATTTATGCTGATTTAAAACAAATGCCTGAGACACCAGCCGGTTACCGCTATATACTAGTTTTAGTATGTAACATCACAAGGTTCATTACATTGGTTCCATTACAAAATAAAGATGCTGCCACAGTCGCAGAAGCTGTATTACAGCGATGTGTTCTGCAATACGGACCATGTGAACAATTTGTGAGTGACCTAGGTAAAGAATGGGACAACCAAGTATTACAATATGTGTTCAAAGCACTGAAGATTGAACATAAATTTGTCTCTATAGGGAACCACAAGGCCAACAAGTCTGAAAGATTCATTGGTACTATTTCAAACTTGATAACAACGTGTCTCACTGACAACGGCCATGATTGGCCAATATTTGTGAATTCTGTAGCATATGCCTACAATTCATTTGCCAGCCCAGCATTAGACAATATGTCACCATACTACCTACTCTACTTGAGACACCCACGTACTACATTTGACTGTGGCAATATTACAGATATTGTGCCATCGTACAGACAGTATGTTGAGACACTCAAAAAGAGATTAGAAAGGGTAGGAAAGTCAATGCTAGAAATACAGGCCCAGCTACAACAAAAACAGGCCCGCAGGCAATTAAACAAAACCACAAAATACCAAGTTTTCTCTGAAGGTATGCTTGTGTATTTACTAGCTCCAAGTGCTAGTGCACTGCAAACTAACTCAAAGAAAATAAGATTGGATTTTGTAGGACCATTGGTTATTCAACATATGTTGGATAAATCACATGCTATATTAGAAACACTAGAAGGCCACAGACTTTCTGGAATATTTCATGTGAATCGCTTAAAGGTAGCTTGGATCAGAACTGATACAGGAAGCACAAACAATGTGTCTCATCTCAAACAACAATCTTTGAAAGATTTAGTTACAGATGAAAACGGAAAGACACCTCCTGCACCACACAAATATTGTAAAATACAAACTGAAGTACAGCCTAACTTTGATATTTTACAAGCATGCATTTCAAATGCAGCGTGCAACTCTCTGATAGCAGCACCAAGTCCAGTACAAAGCGACCAATTACAAAGACTATTAGTCTCCCCAGTGCCAACAAGAATGTGTTACCCAATCACGAAAGCAAGGTTGAAAAATGGAGACCTACAGCTATTGGTAAATACACATGACACCCAAAATACCGACAACACATGGATAGACATGGGTAACCACCCACAATGCTCAGAATATGTCAACACATTACTGCAAGACAAATACTTCAGACTAGCAGGATCACAAACTGCTCTTCTTGAAAACTTGCATTAATAACCCGGATAAGACTTCTAACCAAGCATAAATTATACTACCCAATGTCAAACTTGCATACTTCAATGTTGTTTTAGATTAGATCAGTGAAAAAGGCCATATGGCGGTCTACGGTAAGACCACATATCATGCCAATTCACTGTGTACAAATGTATCATCTTGCAATGTATACTGCAAGGCCCTATGGCTGTCTACGGAAAGACACCATAACATGCCAAAACAGCACATTGTAAGTTAAAATGTATAGATAGTTACATTGTGTATATTTATGTAATTATGAATTATGAATTCTTCATGGTATTTTTCTGGTGCACAACTTTTCATAGCGCAAACACCCATGCGCTATCTCAATATAAAATAAGGGTTTATTCATAGAGCCACATAAATGAACAGGCACTATTCTTAATATAAATATGTTCACAATTATAGGGCCCGGGGAGCCGGGGCGCTATCAAAAATAAACGTCGGGCTACCACAAAAGTAAATTATTACTTTTGGCGCACATCCTTGCGCCCATAACATAGAAATTAGGGATTTATATATTACAAGACGCATTTTCCCAGGCGTTTTCTTTCTATTATAAATTTGGGTTATGATTGCGTGTCCTCGCAATCGTTTATAATTTAAACATAAGGACAAAGGTGTAGCGTTCTCGCACCATGCAATAACTAATTGCTAAATTCAAAGAAGAACCACTGGCGCAATAGCCCTAATGCCAGCAAATATTACAATTAGGGCAAGTCCTTCCTGTTGGAAGATACACCGTAATTTACGGGGTAGGCTAACAACCTGCCGAATTTAATTAGCCACTTTGACACTGGATGGTGCAGTCTATTGTTAACTAAGCCCCAGGCCGAGTGGCTCCACTTCCCATCAGGGCTTCAGAAGATGCATCCTTCTGTAATCTCCTTTATCCTTTCAACTCTTCAATGGCAGTTCAAAAGGGACTCTTGTATTGTATTTAAATTCTCTTGTGTAATAGGCAATTTGTGATACCACCAAGCTGTCAACACAGCTGGTGCACAAGAGCTAATTACACACCAATTACATCGCATCACCATTAGTTCATTATCCATACAATGTTGACTTCCAACCCTACCCTTTGATTACATCCCTTACAAATGCCTAGACAATAGGTATCTCCTCAATTAAGGAATGCAACCAGCAATCCAACTTCAAAGTGTCAATTGCATTTGTCCACAGCCACTTTAGAAGCATAATATGTATTTCAAAACAGCCAACCAATTAAGGGATTATGACGTAACAAAACAGGCACAAGAGCAGCAAAATGACCAAGACTTAGGTCATGCTCTGTAACTGACCACCACCCAACTGACACCCGATAGGTCAGAAGCACAGTCACGCCCTCATGCACTGGACAAACCCCTACACCACAAAATAGTATATAACATCCGACAGCACCATCATTCGATAGTTCGACTACCAGTCAAACAATCAAGATGCTGATTTACATCACATTTGTGTTTTGCTTAGCATCACTGAAAACTTTGACTGCAGCACCAGCTGAAGTCATCGTTAGACCCAACGTCGGAGCAGTCTTCATCAAGGAGAGAGACATCAACGTCTCGCCCATGGTATGGCACCATACATTGGCGTTGCCATACTTCATGGATTTTACATTGCTTCATCCAGCAGTGTCATGCTCAAACGAAGATGAACAGGGATCGGACAACAACACCATCTGTGACTTGATCACTGACATGGAAGAGCACTTCTATGACCTCACACCGCAGATAATCTCGGAAATCACTTCAGCTCAGAGATCCATCAAGTCCATGATGGATACCAAACCACACCGATCCACGCCATCACGCCCCAAACGTGCATGGTTAAATATTTTAGGAACTGTAGCCAAGAAGATCATGGGTGTAGCCACAGAGGAGGATATCAAGATCTTGCAATCGCATCTCCAGCAATTAGCCATCATGATTGCCACTGAAAAGAAGGAAAGGATCCATGACGTCCAGCAACTCCAGTCATTTGAGGTCCGGATAAACAAGAGAGTGGACACCTTCCGTGCTAACCTACAGAACTTGGATTCTGTGATCACTGACATACACAACAACATCGACGACATACGTAAGTACGAACAATTTGCAGAGTCTTTGGCTAAACAAATTTACAAAAATACTTTACAAATCAACAAAACCAGACAATTTATTGCTTGGGCACAACGATACCAATTACACATTCACACACTCACACAGTTGCACATGCACACACTGACTAGTGTTAAAGATATGTCAGAACTCATCGCAGGTAAGTTGACAGCAAACATCCTATCACCGGATCACTTGCGTGAGATTCTTGATGATGTCAATAACAAAGTCAAAAAGATAGAACATAACCTATATGTAGAGTCTGATATTAGGCCATACTATAGGGATACACACCTCACTACAGCCACTTATGATAAAACACACATATACATCAAAATACGCATACCAATAGCTACTCCTTCATCTATCTTCTCACTCTATCGAATCGATATCCTACCAGTGCCATCTGCACAACATACTGATATTTACACTCTAATCACTAACACAAGGCCATGGTTCGCTATAGCTCGCTATAACGATTCATACTTTGAGTTGCCTGAGAATTCTCTTCCTCGGCACGACCAAATTAATATCAAGAACATAATTCCTAAATCAACAACTCAACTTTCTTGCACTCTCGCTCTATACTTTGGCTTTTCCTCGGGAATTCTGCATGCTTGCACCCACACTATACTCAATTCTCCTCCTCTTACTAAAGAATTTATCTACTCCCAACCTACAGGGGGCTACTTACTATACACTCCTAATAGGGTATGGACTCAGTCCTGCCAACCTAACACAACAATATCACACAAGGGCCTGTTCGTTGTAAAACTGCAGTGTCAATGCTCACTCAAATCACACCACACACAAATACACTCAGACGCTCGTGATTGCCACACATCAAACTCAACCATTGAGTACAGTGTGAATTTCTTAGTGTTCACAAAATTATACAACCACACAATGCCACGCAATTTCACTGCATCTCTATACACCACGGAACAATACAACTTTCACCTGCCAAAGGCCCTGCATGACAAAATTAAAATGACGACGCTTAATTTAGATGACGACGACGCACTAGCGACGGGCTTAGACTCATTCACTGCGACAGACAATGGACTCACAGAATTCAATATTGTTGAATGGATGGGAAGCGACCAAGGCACCATCTTATCAACTATTGCTATAATAACAATGTTAGTAGCACAGATCGCCACCGCCGCAGCTCTCTATTACATTTGGAGACGCCTGCATGCAGCCCAACAACTAATTATGGCTACTGCAGCTTTAGTGGGCACAACTCAAGCCCTGGAATTGTACGCCCCAACAAATACACCAGCTCCAGCGATCATCTCTACAGACATAACGCCACTATGGCGAACAATCGTCATCAATACAGCCCTCATTTTGTCCATCATAAATACCATACTAATCTTGTGCGACAGGGTGAAACCAGCATGTCACAACCTCGTTGAGACAAATGCACGCCTATCATCATTAGAAAGTGAACTATACATATGTTTATACTCTAATTCAAAATATCTACACCTTAAAATCACGACACTCCCATATGACCTGCAAGCTATCACTGCAGCCGCAAACGCAGAAGTCAAGAACTTTTATACAATCTGGAGAGGTATGTGTGGATATTTATACGTGGATTGGTCTCCATTGGAATTGGCGACGGAGACAAACAGGATCATCCCACCTGCAGAAGTCCAGCTGCCTTGGAATACGTACACCGGATGCCGCCATTTGACAACAGATTTTCACACGGTCCGGGTACTACTCTTGCAAGCAGACCAGGCATGGGCTATAAGCTCATGGACCAAACTCTCGAGCCCAAGAAGCGGACTGCCACTTCCCTACTCCAGATTGAGGACCACGGAAGAACAGTCCCCAATGACAGCATCTCTGATACCCCCAGGGACAGATGCTATGGACCCAACCAGAGTCCGTTGGGTAAGGCCCTCAATTAATGAGGAATCGGGAGCCGCTGCCGCAAACGCCACAGCTAGCGCAACCGCCGAAGACACAACCAGACCCACAACCACCACTGTCATCTTAGCTAGATAGATGACACCTCATCACTGTAAAACTTTTAGATATAGAGTAAATGTATAAATTTTAAACCATGATTAGTGCAATTGTCAAAAATTACGTGGTAAGGACGAAGCAACAATGTTCATTCATACATTCCTCCCTCCATCTCATTTAATTTAATATGTTTAACTTTATATGTAGCCTCTTACAGCATTTTATAGTAGCAAACTTAGATTAGATAAAATGTGTAGACTATTGGAAGCATCCAAACAACAAATGATACCGTACAAAATTTTCACAAACTTTTATAACTATAAGCATACAATGTTAAAATCACCAATGTCACAAAAACATTCAGCATAACTATAAAAGTAAAACGAAATCATTTTATAGACATAACAATTTTGCAAAAACATTGCAAAAGCAAGTTAATATTTCAGCAAACTGGTCAAACTGTAAATAGTAGTAAACATTACTATGTGTTCCTAAAGAATTGTTTTTCAGCATTAGTAGCCCAAACACTGATGTATCCAAGGCCAGATGCTATGCCCCACAGACTAAGGACAACTCCATCGCCATCCAGCGTACAGATCCATCATCCCATCGCTGAAGAAGAGTATCGGATCAATCATCGCACCGCATAAAACGTAGATCCAAAGCGCAAACCCATCGCATAATGGAATCAAGACGAACAACGACAACGACCAACCGGAAGTCCAGAGGACCAGCCGGAAGAAATGCAAAACACCAACCGGAAGACCAGGGGGAAAACCGGATGAAATACACCAACCGAAAGACCAGAAGGAAAACCGGAAGAAATAAAAATTATAAATGTTAATTATGAACATTGACGTTAAAGTCACACAGATAAACATATATGAATGTTAACTATAAACAGTGACAATACCCAGAATGCATAACAAAGTTATGTACACAAAAATATTAACAAAATGTTACAATATAATTTTAACTGATATTTTCATCTGCGAATGATAAACACCAATGCATATTTATTAAATTAATCTATTTATCATATTCATTTAGCATATAATTCATAAGATTAATTTAATCAACCCACCAAGGGCATATCATGTTATTATTATCATGTTAGTAATATCTTAACTTTAATATACTATAGTCAAATATCTATATGTACTTCTATATGTTATAGACAGACAAAGGAATTGCTTTGTCTGTGCATTCAGATTAATTATGCAGAAGACCACAGCAGTTGCATCTGCTGGTCTTAGGTAATAGGACAATGGACCAACTGGCCAGTCTCACTGGACCAGAAGCTCCATATTGATTTTATGAGGCTTTGTCTCAAAGATCCATGACAACAGGCCCAACTCTGGCCTTTGTCTGGTGAATAATATAAAAGCCTAGACAACCCACTAGTCTGGGTCATAAGCAGAATAAAGCTTCACTACACACTACCTTCCTGACTTGTCTTCAATTCAACAATAATATTTGCACTAAAAATATTTCTGTGGGTTGGCACCCACTAGTGTTTGCTAAGAAAGATCTATGTTTATGTCAATTGTACAACAGATGAAATATGAATTTAATGCATAATACATGATAATTGAAAAATATCCCCAGTGCTGAATATGCAAGAAAGTTCCCAATGCAATGTCATCTGACGATAGGCAACATATTTTTTTAATCTGAACAAATGGCTTGGGAACACAGGTGTTCGGATTAACAAGGGTTGACTGTACTACTGTTTTTGATTATTTCTTTATAATCATATCACAATGAGCTTTCCAATTAAGATGTCTATCTAACATTATACCAAGGAAGTTATACTCACTGACAAATTCGACAACAGAATCTTCTATTTTAATGGTAAGAATTTGAACTCTTCTTTGGGGTGCATGGAAAATGGTGGCTTTTCTTTTGCTTTGGTTAATAGATAGCTTACAGTATTTACTCAAATAGAAGCCCTCCCTTCTATTTTTTTAGATGGCATCTCAGCAGGGCCTTCATTTGAGGTGGGCCTCTGTTGTTTTAGGGGCAATTAAGGACACCCAAAAAAGGAAAATTGCAAAAATCCTAGGAGAATTTGTGTGAAAGTCCTCAAATTATTGGACTTTAGCTCATTTCATAGGTTGTAATGAGATAAATTGTCTGCATGTGTGGAGGGATGGGGCTTGTATTTGAGGGAGGTCACTATTTTTTTTGGGAATGCAGCTACCAAGGGTTTCTATTCGAGGTGGGCCTCTATTTGAGGGGGGTGTTTATTCGAGTAAAATACGGTACTTGCCTTCATCCAATTGCTCACGCTAACCAACTCCTCATTTAGCTTATATGGTTGCTGTCACCTTGGAAAGTATTAAGTGAAATCCGCGTAAACAAATGGATGAAAGACAGAAGTGGCATTGACAAGACCATTGACAAAAATGATAAATAAAAGAGAACCAAGGATGGATCCCTAGGACACCAAGCTGAAGTGGAACATGATTGTCTACAACAACATATATTCAGGGCCACTATGTATTCTTGTTGGTAATCTTTGGGGATTTGTAAACCAACACATTTTTTGAAGCTTTTCCTATGTAGTTATGGCGGCTATCTTGGATTTTAAAATGGCCGCCCCAACATAGCGCAAAATTTGATATCTAAGCTTGTAATTGAGACAGAAAGTCTATAAATACTCTAATCCTATGTACATTTTCATAGTGATAAAATATAGTCTTCATACATCTTTACAGGTAGGCAAACTGAATTTTGCAGATAATACGAAAAGTAACTACAGATGTGATTTTCACGGTAGATTCCAGTGATATAATTATTTTAAGTAATATTTTTATTGTCATTTGATGAGAATAAACTGTTTGAGTTATGGGTAAAAAAACAGTTAACAATAAATATATAAATGTATGTTGAAAAAATGAACTTGTTGTATGGACACAAAATTACCCACTGTCATAAGCTTTCACAAAAATGTTTAGGTTTACAAATCCCCAAGAATTGCCAACGAAGCTTAAAATTATATTGATCCCGACTAATATTGCAATCTGTTAATTTTAAAATAGCTTCTAAGTACTTTCACAGAAAGATCTCTCACACCATAGTGTTTCAATTTGAACAGAAGTATATATTGTGGTCCAATTTATGAAGGGCCTTTGATAAATCAAGATAAATATTAATGGGTACTTCACTGTCACGTCTAATTTCAATTTTTATTTTATTTTTATTTTTTTTGGGTTGTATAATGGAATGACTGACAATTTTATTAATAAGGGAAGATACCTGAAATAAAAGACGGATGAATCATGACCGTAATTTTGTTACAAAATTTTGAAGGAACTTGATTGACATCCTACACAGTTCCTAGGTACACAGTTCCTACACAGTTCCTTAATTTATCATTAGTCCCTAGAAACCACATCAAACTTAAAGACATAGGCTATCCATTGAATAAACTGTCATGTATTGGCTACTGTCGTCTATATACCTAGTTCCTAGACATTTATGTCATATATTCCATCGTAAAACATACTTATGTCTAGCAACTGGATAGTAATCAACAATTAATGTTTGGTAAGAATCAATAGCTAAGGTAATATTTTATTCAATGGAAAGCCCATGTATTTAACTTGAGCATCCTCGGGTGTAACTTGAGTGGTATCTAGTGGACTAATAATAAATAAGGAAGTGTCTAGGAACTAACTAGGAACTATAGCTAGGAACTAACTAGGAATTAACTAGGAACTACATGAATTAAGTATGAACTATCTAGTAATAGAGTCTTTTCACTGAGCAGCCCGCAATTCAGCAAGACATTAGTCCTTCCTCTCCTCTTTCAGATATAGAAGATAATCATTTATTCAATAAATTTAACTTTCTCAGAAAAATAACCAAAATTAACTGAATGATAAGGTGTCAAATATACATTAAAATGCACTGAAAATACTGCTGCTAGGATGCACTTTGCTTCAGCCAATCACAGTCAAGGGCGGTAACTTTTTCAGCCAATTGAATTGCAGTATTCTGTCGTAGCCACCTGGTGGAAATACAGAGAACCTTCAATACTGATGACATGCAGAAAGATAGCACATTACGTTATTTTATGGAAATTATTTGTTTTGCATGTTAAGTTTTTGAAAAAACTGTTAATTCATTTTAAAGTAACAGGAGAGGGTAAATCGGTCCACCTAAAATGTATGCTCCCTACAAGTGTTTCAGCGGCATTGTAGATGGCAGCACTGTGTCCTTCCTTGAGAGAAGGTCATCTCAAAACTTGGCATTTTGCTTCTGATAAAATTAGCAATGGAATTATAACTAATTATTTTGGGATTTAAAAAATATATATTTGGCTGTAATAATTCATGCAACTTATTTTCCACTTAATTTGGAAATATACAAAAAGCACCTCCACTGGCACCCTGTCAGTGACAAGTAAAAGCTAGATGACGGATTTCATCATTCTTGCAGTATCACAAGAGGATGGATACGCTATCTAAAAAATGGGGAATCCCTGCTGATGACGTCATATTCCAAGGCAGCAATAAATTTTTCGTTAACCAGCTGCCAGCTCTATTCTGGACGGGATTACTAGACTGGGTCTCTGAACTACATATGTCTGGAGTGGGGCCCAGCTTACGGGATTACCCGACCTTACTATAAATGATGTTGGATTAGATCAGTGAAGTTGGCTACCCGAACCTAGCTACCTGACAGCTACCCGGCAGCTACCTGAAGGTGTAAAGTTAGCTACCCGAACCCAGCTACCTGACAGCTACCTGGCAGCTACCCGAACTTTCCATGTATATAACTCAAAAACAGTTGAGTGTAATTTTTCCGTTTTTGCGCCAAAAGATACTTAGGGCAAAGGTTTACGTTCTAGAATTTTTTCGGAATTTTCCGAGTACGTCGAAGATGTGATAAATCAAAATAATTGAAAAAATGACGTTTTTTACCGTAACGCAAACGGTAGCTTTTTGGAGTGTCCGGTTGAGAAAGCGCCGGTAGAAAACAAAAATTAACTTTTGTGTCTAACTTGTAGCGTACACAGAACTGCTCCACTCTCTTTCATATTCATACTCTGGTTAATATATTTTTTCCTACATCTTGATGCATTGTGTAGAAAACAAAAATTAACTTTTGTGTCTAACTTTTAGCATAGACAAAACTAGTCTTTGCAACCCTTAAAGGGGTCAAATTCATTAGTACTTTCGGGTAGCTGCCAGGTAGCTGGAATTTGGCTCGCCTCTTTTTTGCCACCCTCTCGTAAACGGTTTCACGGATCCTTACCGTTTTTGACACAAAGATACATTTGGCATAGGTCTACATTTTAGAATTTTTCCAGAATTTTCCAAAGGGTTACGGCTCTGAAATATCAAAAAAACTAAAAAACAACCTCTTTTGCCGTAGCTGCGATTGTAAATTTACCGGTTGACCGGTTGGGACAGTACCGGTAAAAAACAAAAATTAACTTTTGTATCTAACTTTTGCAATATGTTAAACTGACCTGTACACCCGTTAAGTGGGTGTAATTAGGCCTTAGATTCGGGTAGCTGCCAGGTAGCTAGCTTCGCTATCGCATATTCCTCGAAAACGGTAAAACGTGATTTTTCCGTTTTTGCGCCAAAAGGTACTTAGGGCAAAGGTTTACGTTCTAGAATTTTTTTGGAATTTTCCGAGCACGTCGAAGATGTGATATATCAAAATAACTGAAAAAATGACGTTTTTTACCGTAACGCAAACGGTAGCTTTTTGGAGTGTCCGGTTGAGAAAGCGCCGGTAGAAAACAAAAATTAACTTTTGTGTCTAACATTTAGCATAGACAAAACTAGTCTTTGCAACCCTTAAAGGGGTCAAATTCATTAGTACTTTCGGGTAGCTGCCAGGTAGCTGGAATTTGGCTCGCCTCTTTTTTGCCACCCTCTCGTAAACGGTTTCACGGATCCTTACCGTTTTTGACACAAAGATACATTTGGCATGGGTCTACATTTTAGAATTTTTCCAGAATTTTCCAAAGGGTTACGGCTCTGAAATATCAAAAAAACTAAAAAACAACCTCTTTTGCCGTAGCTGCGATTGTAAATTTACCGGTTGACCGGTTGGGACAGTACCGGTAAAAAACAAAAATTAACTTTTGTATCTAACTTTTGCAATATGTAAAACTGACCTGTGCACCCGTTAAGTGGGTGTAATTACGCCTTAGATTCGGGTAGCTGCCAGGTAGCTAGCTTCGCTATCGCATATTCCTCGAAAACGGTCAAACGTGATTTTTCCGTTTTTGTGCCAAAAGATACTTAGGGCAGAGGTTTACGTTCTAGAATTTTTTCGGAATTTTCCGAGTACGTCGAAGATGTGATATATCAAAATAATTGAAAAAATGACGTTTTTTACCGTAACGCAAACGGTAGCTTTTTGGAGTGTCTGGTTGAGAAAGCGCCGGTAGAAAACAAAAATTAACTTTTGTGTCTAACTTGTAGCGTACACAGAACTGCTCCACTCTCTTTCATATTCATACTCTGGTTAATATATTTTTTCCTACATCTTGATGCATTGTGTAGTTCTGCAGTCACTGTAAGTAAAGGTTTTATGACAGCTATTTTCACAGATCTAAATCTATACAATTTTTATCATTTTAAGCATAGTCTGATTGATGAAAGTAAAAAGTTATAGATAGATAGCATTTCCCGCCATTTTCGGAGGGCTGCATCTTGTGGCTAGAACCTCTTCTGATGATTCAAGTCAATGTGATCGGCAAATAATGCCAGCGTAGGATAAAATTACAGCCCAAAAACATTAAGAAGCTGTCGCACAGCTATGTTCGCCTACGTACTAAGCCACAATGCGATACTCCCCCGGTAACTTTTGCTTTCATCTGGAAACCAAAATGTTGACAAGGACATCATGGACATCACAAACTGAGAACAAAAGTTCTTTCCCCCTTTCATACAATAATTCATACTCAATTTATACCCATAGACTCATTTAATCTTTAAGAGTATTTGTCCATTTTGTGAAAGTCATTAGAATTACAACACAGAGGAAAACAAATCCAAACAATTAGGATATTTTTATGCTTTTTGTGAAGCAATCTACATAGGTGAGTATGAAGATTCAAGGATCCCGAGCAGAGACAGTTACAAATGCCGTATTTGCATTGCATTTTAAATGCATATGCACTTACAAACATTTGCACTTACATTTGCATTTTTTAAACTGAATATTTACATTTGCATTTGATTTTAAAACATTTGCATTTTTTCAAATGTCTTTCTAAATGCTAGTTTAGGTAAGACTTGAAAATAAGCACATACTAATATTGTAAGTTATAATTAATTACTTGTAATATAACTTACACAGATTTAAAACTTCACACAGTAGATAGTTCATTACAAATTGATAAACAATTATTAGTTAAAAAGTCTTCACAAAAGAATGAAAAAGTGGCATTTATTGTATAGGTTAATGTTGCTCAAATTGTCAATTACTCAATCAATAAGAGTTGTATATACAGCAAGTTTCTTATATTATTATCTGCTATTAAAGTGTGCATTGAAACACTTTGAGGTATTTTTAGTATACATCATATTTACCCCATGGTGTCTTGTGTTACCTATTTGATAAGCTGTCCAATGTATTGATGATCTCTTTTCTAATATCATTTATCTTATCTCATTTTAAATGATGCATTTTATCAGATTTTTATGGTGGCTGGGATAGGACATGCACTTTTTATTTTTTATTTCGTTCTCACGAAATAGTATTCATGCAGGATTTCGTTATAACGACATAGTATTTCGTTATAATGAATTACTAATTTGTTCAAACGAAATACTTATTTTGTTTGGACGAAATATTAGTCCCTACAAGATCCTTACAAGATCCAAGAATTGCTGACACTGGTTTTCCAGTGAACCCATCAAAGTTACCTTCTTTTTAACAGAATAAGACACAAGAAAAATGCACACTGTTAATTTAGTAATGGCTTGGAGAAATTAGACCAGGAGAGGACACTGGGGTACATCAAAGGTAGAATTAGGCCCCCCCCCCCTCCTCCCAACCCCCTCCAAACATTTCCAACCCCACCCCTGCAGTTTCGTTAAGTGCATTTGATTGAAAACCTATTTCTGGTCATGCTCTTCTGTTGTGATACTGAGGCCTATCTGTCTGTCTATCTATCTGGGTTGTAGATAAATTAGGTTATCCCCTACTGAAGAGAAAGGGTGTAGCCACATAGGGGGGGGGGGGCGATATGGGGTCAGATCCCCCACACCCCCACCCCAAGGCCCTTTAGAAGTTGGAATGAAAAATTTGAGAATTTCACCTCTGCGGCAAGTTAAGCTAAAATTATATACTATTTAATGTTATTATTTAGTTAGTGTGAACTTAAATAGTGTTATAAGTTTCTTTTTCTTTTCAAAATTTTTAAAGAGCTCAACCTCTTCAAAATGTTAGCTCTGGTTGCGACCCTCCCAAAGGAGTTCCACCACTGGTCAAATGACTTTGATTTCATGACTTACATTATGTAGGCCTATAAGCATGCAGTCCCCTCTTGTCTTATAGCTGCAGCCAATTTTATTTTTTCGATTTAATAACCTGGTATTCTGTTTTTCATCTTTTTCTACTTGTTGTGGTGTATATATGTATGCAGATAAAGATATCATATAGTGTGCTTGATAGGATAGGATAGGATAGGATAAGATGCTTTTTCCCCCATTCCAGGCAATCTTCATGTGCAACTTCTCAGCTGAATGGCATTTGGAGATGTTCCCTTGTACTTGGTGTCTATGCTTAAGCAAATAAAGTTCTCCATACATGTGTAACGTAAGTGCATGTGTCCCTCTCTTTCAGTTGATAATCAACCCTTGTGAGTGGGAAAGAACTTGCCTAAAAGGGCTGCACTAAGTTCACTTTCTGCTATCTATATATATATATATATATATATATATATATATATATATATATATATATATATATATATATAGATCTTTATCAATCAATCAATCAATCAATCTACCTATCTGTCTATCTATCCATCTATCCATCTATCTATCTATCTATCTGTCTGTCTGTCTGTCTGTCTATCTGCCTTGGTATTAGACTCAGATTAGGGGCAACAACTGACACCACTTGTACAATGTGTTATATATGTTATTCTATCATTGACTATTGAATGCAGGTCAACTTACTTAGACTGAGTAATTCTTCTGGCCATTTATCAGCAACAGTTTAACGTATTTTCCGTGAGTACGAAATACTATTTCATTCCCACAAAATAAAAAATAAAGCGTGCATGTCTTAACCCAGCCATCGTAGATTTTAACTATTTTATGGTATGTTTTGATGCAATTTCTCTCTGTACAAAGAGGTTAAATAACTACTATTAAAATTATAATTCTTAAGCTATTTTTTCAAAGGTCAATTTAGTCATGCTAAATCTGAACACAATAGAGAAGAGGAATTTCCCTTCTACTGACTGTCACCCTTTCTTATGTATTTCCTAACAATAGGGGCTCAGCAAAACAGTACATTTAATTGACTATTGTTGACCTAGAAAATGTCCTAGATTTATACCTCTATTTTGCCAAACATGTGGTCTTTGTTTAATCACCCAGTGAAACTGAGTAAAATATCAGGTGCAATACTTGAATACTACACAATAAATAAATATTGTTAAACATTACCTAAACATAACATTTTGTTCACTGCAACATTGGCATTTATAATGAATGAGTGTGAATATTACATAAGCGTCTTTACCACAATGATTTGATGATAGAGGGATAATATAATAATATAATACAGTGGAAATTCCTAATCATCACTATAGTTGGCCACTTCCATTTTTAAATCTTTAATTTAAAAATAATTGTTATATATCTTGATACTTTTTTTAGGTGTATTACATTTGAAAAAAGCAAATACATTTGCATTTAAATGTGTTTCTAAAAGTTCATACTTGCATTAACATTCTATAATTAAGATGATGAAAATAATTTAGAATTTTTAAGGTACCAAAGGTAGCAGTTACCAAATGCATCCACCAGGGGAGCTAAAGTCTTATGCATCAGATCGAATTTGGCTTTTCTTACTTTTCACACAAAAGAAAATCCAGAAAATAAATAAATTTTCATTAAGGCTTTTCTAATTGTCTGTGAAAAAAACTGTCATAAAAAAACCTCTTTACTTACAGTGACTGCAGAACTACACAATGCATCAAGATGTAGGAAAAAATATATTAACCAGAGTATGAATATGAAAGAGAGTGGAGCAGTTCTGTGTACGCTACAAGTTAGACACAAAAGTTAATTTTTGTTTTCTACCGGCGCTTTCTCAACCAGACACTCCAAAAAGCTACCGTTTGCGTTACGGTAAAAAACGTCATTTTTTCAATTATTTTGATATATCACATCTTCGACGTGCTCGGAAAATTCCGAAAAAGTTCTAGAACGTAAACCTTTACCCTAAGTATCTTTTGGCACAAAAACGGAAAAATCACGTTTGACCGTTTTCGAGGAATATGCGATAGCGAAGCTAGCTACCTGGCAGCTACCCGAATCTAAGGCGTAATTACACCCACTTAACGGGTGCACAGGTCAGTTTTACATATTGCAAAAGTTAGATACAAAAGTTAATTTTTGTTTTTTACCGGTACTGTCCCAACCGGTCAACCGGTAAATTTACAATCGCAGCTACGGCAAAAGAGGTTGTTTTTTAGTTTTTTTGATATTTCAGAGCCGTAACCCTTTGGAAAATTCTGGAAAAATTCTAAAATGTAGACCTATGCCAAATGTATCTTTGTGTCAAAAACGGTAAAGATCCGTGAAACCGTTTACGAGAGGGTGGCAAAAAAGAGGCGAGCCAAATTCCAGCTACCTGGCAGCTACCCGAAAGTACTAATGAATTTGACCCCTTTAAGGGTTGCAAAGACTAGTTTTGTCTATGCTAAAAGTTAGACACAAAAGTTAATTTTTGTTTTCTACCGGCGGTTTCTCAACCGGACACTCCAAAAAGCTACCGTTTGCGTTACGGTAAAAAACGTCATTTTTTCAATTATTTTGATATATCACATCTTCGACGTGCTCGGAAAATTCCAAAAAAATTCTAGAACGTAAACCTTTGCCCTAAGTACCTTTTGGCGCAAAAACGGAAAAATCACGTTTGACCGTTTTCGAGGAATATGCGATAGCGAAGCTAGCTACCTGGCAGCTACCCGAATCTAAGGCCTAATTACACCCACTTAACGGGTGTACAGGTCAGTTTTACATATTGCAAAAGTTAGATACAAAAGTTAATTTTTGTTTTTTACCGGTACTGTCCCAACCGGTCAACCGGTAAATTTACAATCGCAGCTACGGCAAAAGAGGTTGTTTTTTAGTTTTTTTGATATTTCAGAGCCGTAACCCTTTGGAAAATTCTGGAAAAATTCTAAAATGTAGACCTATGCCAAATGTATCTTTGTGTCAAAAACGGTAAGGATCCGTGAAACCGTTTACGAGAGGATGGCAAAAAAGAGGCGAGCCAAATTCCAGCTACCTGGCAGCTACCCGAAAGTACTAATGAATTTGACCCCTTTAAGGGTTGCAAAGACTAGTTTTGTCTATGCTAAAAGTTAGACACAAAAGTTAATTTTTGTTTTCTACCGGCGCTTTCTCAACCGGACACTCCAAAAAGCTACCGTTTGCGTTACGGTAAAAAACGTCATTTTTTCAATTATTTTGATTTATCACATCTTCGACGTACTCGGAAAATTCCGAAAAAATTCTAGAACGTAAACCTTTGCCCTAAGTATCTTTTGGCGCAAAAACGGAAAAATTACACTCAACTGTTTTTGAGTTATATACATGGAAAGTTCGGGTAGCTGCCAGGTAGCTGTCAGGTAGCTGGGTTCGGGTAGCTAACTTTACACCTTCAGGTAGCTGCCGGGTAGCTGTCAGGTAGCTAGGTTCGGGTAGCCAACTTCACTGATCTTGTTGGATTTACGTTTTAGTATTTAACGAATTAATGGCATTAATGAGATTATTTGTGCAGCACGTACTGTACGGATTGAACAGGTGAGGACCATTGCATTGCACATACATGTGCTGTTATACCTAGAAAAAACATACATGTTTCTTCCAAGGTTATACTGTGTAATAATAAATCATATGTCTTAGGCCTATACATAAATAAACATTGAAACATTGACTGCTTCAGCAACAATTTACTGCTCGTCAGCACAGTATTATTAAAGTGCATGAACAGTTGAATTGCCTGCTCTTCCAAGACAATTACATTGTTCATTACACCGTTCTATGCTTGTAATATGACATAAATGATGGCGATAAGATTAAGATAAACACTCAAGATTAACGAGAAAGGTTTAATGTGTGAAAAGTGTCCACACATTGTTATCGAACAAATGTCAATTTTTTTTAGTTCGTTGTTTGTTATCAAATAAAACTGTTTCAGATGTAGCCTTTTTTTCTCTGTGTTCAAGTCCACTGCTTGCGCCATCTACAACTTTAAGCCCCTTTCACACTTAGCCGGTTTTGCCGTAGTGAACCCGTAGTATTACATAACGGTTATGCAACAGCTTTTTTCGCCGGGTTGGCGACGGATTCTGGTGGCAAAAAGGGTTCTACGGGTGACTCGGCAGGTCCTACGGGTCACTTGGCGGGTTCTACGGGTCACTCGATGGGTCACTCGACGGGTCACTCGGCGGGTTCTACGGGTCACTTGGCGGGTTCTACGGGTCACTCGGCGGGTTCTACGGGTCCTAGGAGTAAGCCGACGGGTAGTAGGAGTAATCTGCCGAGTTCCACGGGTGACTCGCCGACTGCTACCAGCGTCAGCATCAGCGTGGGCAGGAAGGGGGGTTGTATATACTTTAAAAGGCTGCTGCTCCCATAATATAAGTCCGATTTTCGTCAAATAAAGACTGAATTGTAGTATAGTTCATACTGATTCCATACATGTTTTTATATTAAATATTAAGCGAGTTATTTGTCTGAGAAGGCAGCTAGGTTGGCGGAGGCAAACAGTGGTGCTCCCGCACACGTCCGCGCCCGGACTGTATCAAAGGCTGCTGCTCCCTTAATACTGGATTGTAGTATAGTTCATACTGATTCCATAACTGACATCACCACATATATATGTGCATCATCAATGCCATTTACATAACACAGACAAGTAGTTAAAGAGTGCAGGAATTGTTTGCACGAATAGTGCTGGAATTTGGTACACCCTAGGCTGGAGTTTTTTGACATGTCTGATTTGAAGTTATTTTGATGGAAGTTAACGGTACTGTGATTTGGGGCTGGAGTTTGGTCCGTACGTCCACCCTATTTAATAGTAATGATGAATTTAAAGAAAGTATTTTAAAGAGTAATACATCTTTTAATATATCAATATTAATAACTGATTTAAGCAGATTCACCAGTCCCTATATATCAGTAAAGATGTTTTCAAATAAATAGATTAATACGTGCTATTATTAAAACGTATATGATGTAAAAGGCTACATAATATGATTGGTTATACACCCAGTCATGCACTCTGATTGGTAGTGTTTACTCTTAATATTGTTTATTTACAATCATATGGACTTTACATATATATTTTACAGTCTATTTTTACTTTAATATATTTTTAATTTTACATACTTATCGATGTCCAATATTTTCATTTTTTTAAATCTACATTTATACTTAAATTTTTATAAACATTTTCGTTTTTATGATTTTGATATGTGCAGCACATAATAACACATATACTTTTGCGCTTTATAAATGAATAAAAAAAATTAACAAGAGTAAACATTGTTATCATTGGACAACTTTTTTTGTTTAACTCTATGAATATAATATCAAGTAAAAAGCCAGACATAAAATTGAAGTGTTTGGAAGAGTCAGATAAATTATGGCTGAATGTTTGGTGGGTCTTGACCAATGTGGACCTGGACCAAGTTGCAAGGGAGGGGGGTCAGTTGACTCCCGTGACCTCCCTTCTTGGCTATGAGCCAGGTTTTCATGCAGTGCACTTCGTCAGAATAAAAATAACTGCAATTTTAATTGGTCAATCGAATCTGTCAATTTGTTAGTCAGCACATACATTGAATGAATCAAGTTCTTGGTCTTTGAGTTACAATAGTTAAAGAGTCAACTGTAACTGTTAATGAAACAGTTACGGGCTTCACCCAGTTATAGTCTTCAGTTACTTTATTATGTAACATGTTATTGCATTGAGTTATCATGTCATTTTGCTTTGCTACTGTTACAGGAATACGTTCGTGATTGCACTGAAATAGATAATATACTATAATGTAACGCATGTGACCTTGATGTAACAGTCAAGGTCATTCTGTGACCTTGAACTTTGACCCTATGTCATCAAAAGTATTTATACAAAGTCTGTAAGACTTCTGCAGTGTTCCACCCAAATTGGGTGAAGATCTGATAATTCAGTGAGGAGTTAAAGTATGTTCTCTCAGCAGCTCAGTTGGAGTAATTATCCCTTGGTCGCAAATGCCATGTGGATGCCACAACATCAGTCAACATCACTCAGCATCATGTTTTGAGTAAAAATCAGGCCCAAAACCTGTCAAAATACCACTTTTTAACGTTTGACCTTGAACTTAGACCTAACACTACCCCAAGTTCAAATGTAATACAACATCTAAAACATTTCCACTACCTGAAATGTAAGTTCAAATATTATTGATCTTAAATTCAGAGTGACCTTGACCTTTGATCCAAGGTCATTGACATACTTTATGTTTATATGCGCAAGGACAATACGTGAGCAAATATGGTTCAATTTAAATGAACCAATCCAAAAGTGCTGACAAACTGTCAAATATAATGGTCAAATAATACAAAGACCAATAAAATATAATTTTCAAAGTGAGTTGTTCATTGGATGTGCAATTTCTTGTAGTAGGCCTCTATTTTCTCATTCTTCGTTGCTATAAATTTTCAATCCATTTGATGCTTTGATTCTTCTCTTGAGTCCTTTGATGGCTGGTCTAGTTTGCGAATTTTGTTTTAGTAAAATAGATTTTTTTTTAGCTGTCATAATAATATTATTAAGAATGGGTACATTGGTATTGACAAGTATTATTTTTGTCAGTCGATATCAAGATTGGTTGCAGAAAGCTTATAATAGAAAGCTGTACAGGGTGTGGCCTAAAAACTTGCACCAGGTTCCTCTTTTGGGATAGCTCTAAGTGGTTTGAGAGAGCAATTGGTCATTGGGAATTTTTTTATCTTAATGTGTCAGACAATATCAGTGTCTAAATTATAGACTCAGACTCAGAAATACATTTATTCTGCTGTACATTACATCAGTATAAAACATTCATACAAAAATTAAAAATCTTACACAGCAAGGGAGACCTTCCAAAGGCTTGGAAGGCCGCTGCAGGTAGGCAACCCTGATTTATAACATAATTGATAATTGATAGAACATAGATTTAATAATATAATATATATTGTAAAATAATCAAAAAAGATTATATTGTGAATAATTGATTAAAAAAAAAGCATGGCCAGATTTCAGGACAGTTTCAAAGAAGAAATGAAATTAGAAATTTAGAAGCTTGTTGTTAAATCATAAGAGGGTGATGCTCCCGAGAATGCAGAGGACTCTAATGACCACAGATGTAACAATTTTGAATAAGGCAAGTAGCATTGCAGTAATAAAGATTCCCTTAATGTATAGCTTAAAGCCATCTAGATGCGATGTAGGGTGGGAACGACTTGCATACAAATTCACTTAGTTTTTTCAACAAAAACATTAGCAAACCTTATTTTGTCGTTATGTACAGGAGGACTGCTGTTTACAATTGTGTCGCACTCAGATATGGTTGATTTCTTCCAATTTTAATCAATTTCTGTGCCATTTTCGAGTTCCCGTTTCGTTGATAATCCATCTGCCTAGTTCCGCCAAAACTCACCAGAGTAGGCACAAACTTCAACGCCCCTAGTGGATAAAAAATTTAATTTTGAAATAGCTCTATCCAGTCCATAGTTTCTTTAACTTGACAGATAAAATAGTTAAAATATCATTTCAAAATATTTTCAGTGTCCTAGTGTGCGAATAAAGCAAATAAACACCAATTTATGACGTCAAGACAAAAACTTAGAAATCTGTGACATCACCGGAGCCCTATAGTGAGATTTAACCAAACTAGAAGGCAATATGTCAGTGTATAATGGAGACTACGCAGACCACCATGCAGACCTTGCGGACCAGCAGTATACCAACAAAGAAAGGGCGCTGGTTTGTTGGTCTAAGCTGTCCAATCAAAAAAGCCAAAATAGGGGTGTTTTGTATCGTCTAAACAAACAACCAGATGATGGGCGCTTGTCGGTTTTACGGCTGGTCTGAGTGGTCTGCATTACACTCACCCAGCGGCAATGGCTGTCATTGATAATCAAGGAAACATGGGTTCAAAAATAGTGCAGAAATCGAATAAAATTAGAAGAAATCAACATATCTGAGTGCGACACAATAGAAAAGAGGTATGTGTAAACATAGAGCAAGTGTATTTTGTGTGGCAAACGTTTATTAAAAGACTAGTTCCCACATAAGATGGAAATCGCAATTTTTTCATGTGCGACGTTGTAACTCTGTCCTGTGGACAGGTGACTTGTAGCTGAAAGCCATCCAAACATTTGGATCAATATTATTATATTGAAACATTTTTGAAAACGATATTTAATTGTATGTTTTGTAAAATCATGTCTCACAGCTGGCAAGCGGAGGTTAACTTGCTGTCTTGTTTCATGTTCATGGGGGACACTTTCAATTATAGTATAAAAATATTTTTGCAGTAAGCCTTGCTCAAATTTGAAACAAAACTTTGAGTCATGTAGCGCACATATATCATTTATTTTTAAAAGCTTCAGTTGTTTAAATAATGGGTCAATGTGTGCGTTATAATTACTTTTTGCTATGGCTCTAACTGCTATTTTTTGCAGCTTAAATAATTTATTTGTGATTTGAGAGAGTGCATGCTGCAGGGCTTGTTCTGAGTGACACATATCACAGAAGTGAAAATCCTGTCTGCTTGCATGGTGTCTCCAGTTGCAGAAAAGTTTACAAATTAGAGATTTCCTAGTTACTACACCTCTAAAGCCACATAAAATGTAATATTTCCAAATAATCCTCCTTCAATGTTTTTTTATACAAGCATAAATATATTATGGTATTAGATGATTTAACGGTTGGGTTCCAGTTTTGATCCAGCAAGGTCATAAAATTTAAACAGAGAAATATAATGGCATTCCAGAGGGACTTTTTGAATTTACAACTAATCTGGAAATATTCACATGATTTTCAGGAGGTTTTGCCAGTTATTTAGACAGAAAATTGACCAGAATGTAAAATGACACTTTCTGCCTCAAAGGTGTCAATGCTCTACCTTCTTATTACAAATTAATTTATTTGCCCTATTTTTTGAGGCAAAGGTCAAGAAAGGTGTCTGTAACACATCTGTATTATCATTTTTATTGACATAATCTAATACTTGTATTGCAAAAGCCGAGGTGAAAATGACCGAAGGTGTGAAAAGTGTGCATGTGCATTTAGATCCATATTATCTATAATTCTTGAGGAAACAAGAACATAAATTCATAAAGATAATTTAGGACTATAATTACTTTCTTGTGTATGATATTGCAGCTGCATGTGATTACTGTCAATTGAGGTAATAAAAAAGAGGTAGCAGTAGCTGCTGGTGCAAGTTTTTATGCCGCACCCTGTATAGGAACAACTGACTCTAAGAATGTCAAGAAAATAAGAGGTATATTTCGCCATATATGGTATTTTCGAAGGAAATCCTTTATAGATTCAGTTTGACAACAGGGGGGATGAATTACAGAATCATGATTATTTTATACATCGATAAGTAGCTTGTGAGCAATGCAGGAGAATTAGAACCCACGTAGCCACTTACCCACAGTCATTTCGGAGGCCCACCATGCTAACCAATGGTCCACTCTCCCTCCAATAGTTGGTTAGCAGAAAAGGTTTTTATTGTTGTAATTATTTGCATTTATAACTTGTACATCTTTGATTTCAGAAATTTACGTAAAATGGCTAATCAACAATATCTCGACCTTCCATGTGGAACGAAGATGCCCATTTTTGGACTGGGAATGTGGCAGGTTTGTTTGTCTCCCTTTTCCTAATGTGTCTAAACTTCATATTGATAAAATATTTTCAATTCTAGGTGTTTTAATGTTTTTTCCATTATATGATTGATAGTGACAATCGAACAAAGTGTGGACTAGATCAACTCGTAATGGATGGGCTTTAGTCTTACCATGGAGTCTCTAGTGACTCTATGGTCTTACAAGCTTGACCGCTGAGCTTTTTGGAACATGGATTGTGCACCTACGTATTTAGAGCTAAAAACCGCATTAAACCTGAGACCCACTACTTTGTGCCTGTGCTGGGGCAAGGGACCTATGAAAAAAACCCACCTCATGGGGTAAATGTGTTACATAGGGTATATTCTCAATATCTATCTCTGGCAGATGATCATTTAAGCTCAGCCCTAAAAACTTTAAAAACGTTCAGTGGCATTCATTAAGATAATTTGATTTTAGATTGGATGGATTTTATTTCTCACAGTATAATGCACATTCAAAACAACCATTTATACAAAAAAAACACGAGGAAAATAACATGGGGAAACGAATTTTAAAATAGTGGAGGCCTATGCACATGGAAACCTACGTATGGGCACTGTACAGTAAGCAAATGTCTTCAGAAATGGCAGATGCAAGTATAGAAGTTTAATTTCAGAATACTGATGAAGAGGAGATGAGAATATCTCTGAAGTTCGCGTTGGAGAATAACTATCGTTTGATAGACACAGCGTATTGTTACAAAAACGAAAAACTTATTGGCCGAGTTCTTGGTGATCTTATTAAAAATGGTGAGGTCAAGAGAGAAAATGTCTTCATCACCACCAAGGTAATATCGTACATACATAATTTTCATCAGCATTTCTCGTCCAAAAAATAAACACGTAAAAAATCCAAATATTGATGCTATAAGCTCCATATATAGAATGAGATTGATGTCACATGTGTAGATGGTATTTTGTTTGAAGCCAATTATAGGCAGTTGTCTGCTTGTTAAGACTGCAAACAATGTAATATAGTTTGATTTCCTGCTCTTATACCACTCGACATCTTCCAGCCAATCACAGGCCTGGATTTGGCGTCCGTAATATCCATATTAATTGTTATCCAATATATTGCCCATGGGAAGATATACACTGTGTGTCGTCACCTCATAGCCCAGTGACCTAATTATGTACATGTTTTGCTCGTTTACTCATATGGTATTAAAGGTCTAAAAATGAAATTTACAGAATAATTAGATGTTTATGCGATTTTACACAATTATTGTTCTGACAATTCAGAAAAGTAGCCTTAATTAAAAAGCTATGAATCCATTTGTCTAGTATTTTTAAGAAACGATTTCTTAAGTACACCCAATTACATTGTTTAACTTCAAGTTGGTAAACCAGCAAAAAATTCCCATAATTAGCTGATTAGGTCTCTGGGCTATGAGGTGGCAGCACATAGTGATTATAAGCAAGACGATGACGACGTTTATACCAGTTGGTAGGGCTCCAAAAAATAGAGTTACAAACAGTTATACCCCTGGACACCCTTTCCAGCCAATTACAGGCCTGGGTTTTTAAAACTACCTGAGGTTGAGGGAGGGGGGGGGGGGGATTTATTGCTACAACTTAGATACTGAACATACAATTTGTTTTAAAAATAACCGCTGCAGTCCGGGATAGTGATTTCTAGAGTTCATAAATCAGAAATTTGTGGTTGTGTCTTTCAGTTTGTAATATTTCTCACATGCCTGAATCTTCCAACAACAATAATTTGGAAAACAACGATTATGGGTATCATTGAGGCCAAATGCTGACTTGTGACTTGTGGCTAGGAAAGGGGCTGACTTTTGTGATCTGAAATCATAAATATATTTCAGTATTTACCTTGTGAGCCATTCATCTCACTTCAGTTTTTATTGGTAATAATGCAAATCTTGTAAAACTTGAACACAAACGTCCCATCAAATTAAAATGTGCTTGAATTACTGTCTTTGGAAGCGCATTTCAAATTAGAAAAAAAAATCTCCATGTGAATTGCCATCCATCCTGTTCTAATACTAGTTACAAATTAATACGCCAATCACTCATAATTGTTGGTCTACTTAAATCCCATGTTGTCTCTCCCTAGGTCAAAAACTTACACTTGACTTTAAAAATCACTTAAGTAAGGTAAGCTGACACCAGACAATGTTTTGACAGAAAGCTAATATTTCAGATACCTGGGCAGCATCTTGGTTCCAAAGACAGAATAAGAAAATCTTTGCAGTCGAGTCTTGACAGTTTGGGAGTCTCCTACTTAGATTTGTACCTGATCCATACTCCAATTTCTGTTAAGGTTAGTTTCAATATATTTGTTAAAGTACCAATTAGTAAACTTCCATGGTGATGTAAAGCTTCCAAACAATGCATGAGGATCTTTCTTGCTTGGTGAAATATTCGCATTTTGTAGACGTATTTGGGAAATAAAGTCTGAGATAATTATATTTAAACATTTTTCAGTATGACAATATGTACTAGACCGTCTGATTGTAATACTAAAAATTTAGTTTTGAATGAAAACTGCTGGTATACCAAAACATTATTTCCTGGTTATTCTGTGTGAGGCATAACTCAACTCAAATGACCGTTGTAGTTAGCCCATTCTGGCAGGTAATTAATATTAATTAGCATATATTACTATCAATTTAAGTACAAGAATGACAACAATATTGAGATCATCATCAATCGCGTCCAAAATCGTGAAGGTGTGAACTGGGTATTAGGGTCGACACCCCTGGGTCCATGTGATGTACTCATGAATGACTGCTTACAAAACCAGAAAAGTGATATCAATGATATGTGGAGACAAACTATCAACTGGAAGATTAATTGTCAAAATTATATATTTTGCAGCAAAATGACAGAGACGAACTTTTTCCTATGAATGAAGATGGAAAATTGGACTGGGAAGATTTGGATTTTGTCGAAGTTTGGAAGGTTATTAACATATTTTATGTCAACAATACTATTTCGAGGGAGAACGAAACAACACCTGTGATATTGCAAACTTGGATCAGAATGAAATTTTTGCTGTAGGTGAATCACACTGGTCCCATCCTCCTGAAGCAAGCTACACTCCTCCACACAGCTATGGCGTGTGCCATGCTATAACTGTGCTTAATTACCTGGTTTATGCATATCCAGTGTGATTGGTCGCAGAGATCTGTGGAGGACAAATGAGCGGTCATGTTTACGAAATGTCTCTATATTTAGCGCAACAACATGGCCTGCCCTGACGGTTGAGCGTTTTGAAGCTCTAGTGTGAAGCTTGCATTGGCTGACCTACTTAGACGTCTAATTATATATGTGGTTATTTACCGCTAGAGGGCGACGGAGAAAAAAACTCGGCTATTGCCGTGATGTCTGGCAAGGCCATGCAACAAAGCCGCGTGAAGTGGCTTGCCCTGGGAAGATGCACTGGCCCCTGAACTGTTTTGACGGTGAAGTTTGGTTTACCTTTATTCCCCAATTAATTTCAGCCATGAGGAACTTTCAATTTTTAAAGTCGGATGAAAATTGACGAAGTTATTTTATAAAATGTAAGCCGAAATACTGCTAGAATGGGAACATGATTGAATGCAGCGTCAACCAGTGTCATGAACGTCCTCGCTTCCCGAAGCTTTGTGTATATTTTATTGTACAGCTTCGTCAGCTTTTGTCCGATTTTCAAAATTTAAACTTTGTTATGTACATAAAGTAATTGACTTTATGGTATAAGGTTTGTATTAATCTGTCAAATCAACTGTAGTCGAGCCAGCATTTTTCGGACGTATGCATTTCGTCCTTATTTGGAAATGGCAATGTCCTGGGCTTGCCTTTATGGGCACTGTATGAACGTCCTTCTTTGTGATCGCTGCTATTTCATGTGATAATTCTGCAATTGACAAATAAATACCTGTACCTCCCAGAACATTGGTTCGATATCGGCTCATTGTCAGTCATGTTTGACTGATGTCGGGCCAATATTGTGCCAGCCTGGGATGCTATCTGAACTGCACTTTTAAAAATATGAGTGAATGAATTTTTTTATAAGGCAAAAAGGAAATATTTTGCATAGATTAAATACAAGTTGGTGTACAATCATCTACCTAGAATATATATGTCTGATTAACACTGGAAGTCCTATTCATTATTACTTGATTTGGGAATATCTTACAGAATTTGGAAGAGCTGATTGACGAAGGCAAGGTGAAAGCTCTGGGGTTGTCCAATTTCAATTCTGAACAAATTCAGCCGATTTACGAGAATGCCAAACACCCCATCAGCAACCTGCAGGTAGAATGCCACGCCTACCTGGCCCAGAAGAAACTGTTCCAGTTTTGTAAGGAAAGGAATATCACAATGACAGCATATGCCCCTCTGGGATCGCCAGGCAGGCCGGACTTGTACGTACTTTTTATGATTTTTTACTGTAACATTACCTCCTGACGTGCATAGGATTAGGTTTTCCATTCCTTAATTATAACCATCGTCTGCAGCAGCTGCAACTAGGTCTAGTCTTATACGCGCCCTTGAAGGTCCTGGGCCTCCACGCGGCGAGGGTGGAAACACTTGGGGTGAAGTCCTCTATCCCCAGTGGCTAAAACAGGTCAGTGTGCATTGCACAAGCTGCTCCAGCTATCCAACGCAGACACTTATTGATTTTTTACATGCTTCTGGTTTCTGCTACCAACTTTAGATAATCAATCTTACCCTAGAGAGCCTCTACATAGCCCACTCAGGTGCTGATGAGGCGTTAAACAATAACACTACTACCTACTACTACTACTAGTCTTATACGCCTGGAAATGAAGACAAATGAGAGAAGATCTTGTGTACATGGTTATCTTTAGCACGTTATAACAGAGTTACGTCATTCTGGGCAAGACGTAAATGTAAACACAATATTCTTTCAACCGAGCAGTTGGAAGAGGTTATTGTTATCATCAATGTCCATCCTATGAGTGGGCGGCTGGGCATAGCACTTTCGTTTACGGAGCAGAACTCTAATACCCTTACAAAATTTTGTACAAGGATACCTTTTGATAGTCACATTGACATATGTTGGCTATGTTTTACAAAAAGTCATTGGTTTTGTCTATACGTGATTAACTCGCCAAGCATTTTACGTATACTTGCGCTAATTTCGTAGGTCACTCCTGGTTGTGCTTGACCACTCATGTACAAACGTGTTTAAAACATCGGCGGATGTTCTACGAGTAAATTGTTTATATAAGTCACGTAACTCGGGAGTCAGTCTGGAGCGCATCTGGACGTATGTCCTACGTACGTCCACGTACCTCCTACGTACCTCCTACGTACCACCTACGTACCTTCTACGTACCTCCTACGAACCTGGTCATCTTTGGCCATACGTTGCTCGCCATTCACTCACGTCCACTCGTAGAATGATCGTAAAATGCTCGTCGGAGGTCTGTCGGATGTCTGTCAAATGCTCGCTGGACGTCCGTAAAACACTCGCCGAGCATCCGTCGCCAAGCATAAGTGAGGCTCACGTGAGTCACTCGTAGATCGCTCGCACAGAAGATGACGGACATCCGGCGAGCAATCTATGTTTGCCCCACGCACGTTCGTAGAAAGAAGCTATGCGTGATAAATAGAGCCACTAGTGAGCACATATGGCTAATTTTTGACGTACGTGGTCATACATAGGTCTTATATGTGATAGTGCTAAAAAATAGCTGTTGAATAACAATGAAAACTGTGGCCAAGTACCAGAAAATGTTGAGGTCTTTACATCTTAGTCACTATTACGTCCTACGTACGTTCGTGGTCATCTTTGGCCATACGTACCCACTGTCCATCCGTATGTGCTCGCTATTCACTCGCGTCCACTCGTAGAATGCTCGTAAAATGCTCGTCGGATGTCTGTCAAATGCTCGCTGGACATCTGTAAAACACTCGCCGAGCAATCATCGCCAAGAGTTAATTTAAGAAATCTCGAAATATGGGGACATGCCTTTTGAAAGAAGATCGTTTAGCATTTTAACTCACCAGTTTTGGCACTGTACTTCTATTTGGCTATTTGAGTTTTTTGTGTAGTGATATTAAATGTATATCTTCCAATATTACAGCCAATTTCATAGACTAGAAAACCAATCTCATACACTAAACACCAGAGGACGTCATGTAACTGCCTTAACCAATAGGAGTCCTGGATTCTCATGACATCCTCTGGAGTTTAGCCACACTGCCCAGCTTGCCATTCCTTTGGCATCACTGATACATTGGGATTATGGGATTGGACTATTTTCAAAAGGAGGTTGGGTCATGGGTCAGGTCACTGAAATAGTTCCGATTAATCAGATCTTATTGGCGTATTAATCTTGACCTAGTAATGTGCCAGTCTGGCATAGTATTACCCAGATGTATCAATTTGGTATAGCGTAAACAGGTCCATGTTAGAGTATGAACTTACGCTTCCAAGTGAAATTGATTTCCAACTCTATGAATTTATTAAAATGAACGATTCTTGTCTTTTGACAGCATGTTTTACCCAAAAGTAAACCAGCTCCTGTCAGATGAACTGATAGTTTCCCTTGCAAAGAAGTACAGCAAAACCCCAGCACAGGTAAATCCTTTGATAATATATATCTAATCCTATATTTGTGTATGTGTGTAGTTGTATATTTAGAAAATGTGTCTAATATGTCGCCCTAAATTTTCGACAGATCCTGTTAAGGAATCTCATTCAACAGGGAATTGCAGTGATTCCCAAAAGTTCTAAACCAACTCGGATAAAGGAAAACATACAGGTTGAGTTTAAGTTTTAAAAACAAATCATAACATGCATGTGTCTTATTGACATGCCAGCAATGGTGGTGGTCAGCACTCTGCTTAACTAATTACTAATTATTGAGGAATCCCATGGAAACTCCAGAGAATTTTAATTTCATGCAACTCAACTGAAAACTGTTATATTTCTTTTAGGTATTTCATTTCAAATTGTCTGATGAAGACATGGAAGCCATAGCTCAGCTTGACTGCAATGCCAGATGTTTCAATCTTCGTTTTGTGTAAGTAAGCCCCAAGTGTCACTTCATATGTAGGCCTCATAATATGATATTTTGAGGAACCAATACAATGACACTTTTTTATGAATCTTAATGGTTTTTCTCTCCAGGAATGGCATTGAAGAACACCCTCACTTTCCCTTCTCTATTCCATTTTAAGTATGGAAATATCCTTCTAGTAATATCACGTGGGAGGACCTGGTAATCTAGTGCTCCATGTCCTTGATGTCAACATCATGTGCTTGTCTTTTAGACCATATTTATTGTCGTTCTGTCAGGGGATTTTATCAGTATATGTAACAAACACTGTCATCGTTGAATAGGACACAAAGGAAAATAAATAGGCATTGAAACGTTGTAATATTCACCACTCAGGTGCTGTGAGCCAATCGGAATGCTTCATTGTCATCCAGCATGGGTGTATATTTTGCATCAACATCGGGTATATTTAACTGCGGCCAAGTATCATGATGTTAGATAGCAGTGTATGTTGTACAATGTATGCCAAGTGGAGAATATGAGCAATGATGGCTGGTGTGTCGTTCAACATGGAGTTTTGTGGGTTTGACCTAGCCAGAACCGACCTACGCATTAGATGCGATGTAGGGTCGGAACGACTTGTATAGGAATTCTTGTAATTTGATATTTATGTGACCGTTTTCTCAATAAATAAAATAGTGAACCTTATTTCGTCATTATGTACATGAGGACTGCTCTGTTTACTATTGTCTAGCACTCAGATGTGGTTAATTTCTTTTCAAATTTTAATCAATTTGTGTGCCATTTTCGAATTCACGTTTTGTTGATAATGCATCATAGCCATGGCTGTCTAGCTTTGCCAAAACTCACTAGAGGGCTCCCGTGATGTCACAGATTGATAAGCTTTTGAGTTGACATTATAAATTGATGTTTATTTGCTCTATTCGCACACTAGGACACTGAAAATATTTGGAAATGATATTAAATTAACTATTTTAACTGTCAAATTGAAGAAACTATGGTTTGGACAGAGCTATTTCAAAGATAAATTTTTTATCCACTAGGGGGCATTGAAGTTTGTGCCTACTCTAGTGAGTTTGGCGGACCTAGGTGGCCATTGCTGTCATGTATAATCAAGGAAACATGAGTTCAAAAAAAGTGCAGAAATCAATGATAATTGGAAGAAATCAACCATATCTGAGCGTGATACAATAGAAAAAAGGTATGTCTAAACCTAGAGCAGGTGTATTTTGTGTGGCAAATGTTTATTAAAAGGCTAGTTCCAACATAAGTAGAAATTCCATATTTTTGCCAAGCAAGCAAGACATAGACAGAAATGGGATTTTGAAGTGTTTTTTAGATGAAAAGGTGTTATAATTAGGAAATAAGATTTACACACAGATAAAAATTAGAATAGGAGTCTACACGATATACGAAAACATAAGTTTTGTTGACATAACAAAAGCAGTTGTTGAGAGAAGTAACAAACTAAAATACAAGGAGATGAGATTATAATAGACATATAAACATTTGAAAATAACATGATATATATAGCTAGGTGACTAGACCTAAAACATAATGATAAGACATACATTTTTTGTGGGTTTTCCTCAAGAGAGTGCCAGTAGGAGTGGCATTAAGCAAAAAAACAAGTGTCAGATAGTGTCTACAATGGGACACCTGGCCTGGCCAGTGCGCCCAACGGTAGGCTTGGTTCCGTGAAGGAGATCCTCGATAGGTGAGCAAGAGATGGCACCTGGCCTGGCCAATGTGCAATGGAGGGGGGAGGAGGTTGGGCATGCCCGGAGTGCATGGGAAATTGATAATGCACCTGGGATGCCCAGCGGACAGTAAGAATGGTGTTGCTCTGTTTGGCAACAGTAGTCTTTGAGGGCGGATATATTGAAGGTATGCCGAGCTCTTCCACCGACCAACAGACTTGATGGTGTTGACAGAGTGCTGATCTTGTGCCAGTTGTGTTGCCCTGCCAATGCGCAGAAATTGTGTGTTATATGAAGAGCGATCTAGGCCAATTGCTTGGATGGCATCCTTAAGGGTACTGCTGAATGCAGAGCGATCTACGGGGGACCCAGATTCGTTGATAAAAAGTGGTCCTCTGTGGTTGCTACGGACATGTAGATACTGTTTGAGGGTGCTCACTGGGCAGCAGGTGCCGTCAGCATCTTGCAAAAGCAGGATGGTGGGCGTACTTTGGCTGCTGTGTTTAAAGGAATGAAATGTGATTTGCAGTGAAGTTTGAGAAAGTTTTACCTGACTGAGGCGTAGTGTGTGGTCTTTATTGGTAGACTGCATGGCTTCGCCAGAGCGAAGGCATGCATGGTACGATAACGAGAATATGGCTACCCATAGTTTTTGGTCGAAAGCAGAATGAAGGCACTGTGGAAGTATTGTGAGGAGCTTGTACAGGATGGGCTTGGTGATTGGGAGGAGCTGTGGTCGAGATGATCTGGCACGTTTATTCTTCAAGCCCTGGAGAGCTTTTATGATGATTAAGGCAGAGGTTAGGTCATGCTGTTAATGAAGTTTGTGGATAAAGGAGATGGCAGATGTATACGTTTTTACTGTTTTATAGGACAGCCCCCGCTAATGTAAATGGGAGATGAACAGGCTGACAGTGATGGGGCCCGCTGGGAAAGGTGAGGATTGAAAAAGAGTGTTTGAAGCAAAAGAGTAGAATAAGTCCCAGTTGCGTTGGTAAATTTTTGCAGTGCTTTTCTTCAAGGAAGCTGTGAGAAGATCCATCAGATCAGCTTTAAGTTTTCTGGCTTGAGGTGTGCGGGGACAGGTGTTGCCATATGAGACATAACATATTGTGTTAGGAGTTCGGGGGTTTGACCATCTGCTGAGAAATAAAATCACACACTGTGTTATCAATACCAGGTATATGTATGGCTTGTAGAAGAATGCTATTTTGAAGTAGAAGAACTAAAGGTCAGAGGATGGACATAATTAAAGGACATTTTGATGTTTGTTTGTAAAGGACATGGACCACTACCTGGTTATCTGTGTAAAATGTGATATGTGAATGTTGTAATTTGTGAGCGAACATTGCAAGTAACAGATAAACGGGATAAAGTTCCAAGACGGCAATGTTCAGGTCATGCCAGTCAGGCAGCCACAGCCCTTCAATCCAGTTTTTCTGTAGGTCGCCCCATAGCCTTTCTTGGAGGAATCAGAGCACATCTTTATTGAACTTGAGTTGTAATGGTATCTTGGTCATATGACAGTTTTGCCATTGTGCTTGTCTAAGAATCTGACCCAAATTTGGAGATCACGCCTGGCAGTGTCAGTGATGGTGATATAGTAATGTGGCACGCCGATGGTCAAATTATGCAGGTGACGGAGAAAGGCACGGCTGGAGGGAATGACTGTAGTGGCAAACTGAAGTTGTCCAATGACTGATTTTAGATCATGTAGCGTAATGGTGCGCTTATTCGGGGTTGTTCTTACTTCTTTTCTGTACCTCTCCAGTTTTTCCAGAGGAAGGCAGACTTCCATGCTTAGGGAGTCAACTTCGATGCCCAAAAAAGTCAAGGTTGTAGCAGGCCCTTCAGTCATAGGTGGAGCAATGGGGATGTTGAGGCATTGACAGTGCTGTTGGAAAATCTGCAATTGGTGTAGACACTGTTTATGTGATGAGTGAACAAACAAGAAATCATCCACGACTTTGACAGAAGAGGTAATACAGTATTTGTTAGACAGGATCCACTGCAGTGCAGAAGAAAAGGCTTCAAAGATTTGACAGGATGGTGCTGCCCCCATGCTGAGCATTCTTTCATAATAATAGTGACCATCAAACTGAAAACCCAGAAGATGATACTGGGAAGGTAAGACGGGCACAATGCAAAATGCATCTGCTTTATCACTTTTGGCCATGTAAGCTGAGGAAGAATATTACTGCTGGATGAGTTGGATAGCATCATCAAGAGTTTGATATTTGACAGTAGTGAATGACTTATCTATGTTAAAATTAACTGATTGGTGATCATAGGGGAATGATAGATTATGGAGGGAGTCTGTATTTCCCAGGTGTTGACGTTTCTCTGAGGGCAATGGGTGAGCATTTGAAATTTGTGAAAGGTGACTTTTTGAAAGGTCCAGACATGAAATAGGTGAGAGCAGTATGCGTTCAGTAAGTGGTAATGAAGGAGAACAAGGTGCGCTCCAGAAGTTGTCCATGATTGTACGGCAAAGGAGAGGGAATGGGCAGTCACTGTAACAGCAGTAGAATAATGCACTGACACGTCGTTGTGAAGAGGCGCTAGAATGATCGTGGCACAACTCGTCTTTGCAAGTGGCTCTGGTGTACCCGAGGCATATGCAAAGACGAGTTGTGATATTTAGTTGACTATCAGAAGAAATGGTGCCAGCACTTCGGAAAGAGGCACAGTATAATAGACGCAGTTGAGTAAGGATGTTAGGGAGGTGGATGAAAGTTTAAGTGGAAGTGTTGCACAGTCTTCCCACAGCTAAGATGGCTTTTCTGATAGCAGCAATGTACCTGGATCTGCCATGCTTAGTGTTAGGGTGGATTCCATCCCTAGACCAGGTGTGAATATGCGTGGTCCAGAATGCAATATTTTTCTCGCCTGCACACATGTTACACAGATAACTGTTCACTTGATATGCTCGAGCTTTAAACTGATCTGGGGTCAGGTATATCAATGACAGTAGTGGCAACATGGAGGGGGTCAGCTCCCTTTGCAATGTCATTGGTGCCGTACTCAAGGATGACAAAGGATAATGGTGGAGGCCTGTATGTGGGAGGGAAAAGTTAGGGTGGGTGACTCGAGCGCCAGATTAGCCGACAAACTTTAAGTTGGTGTTGACGGAGGAGGGATGCAAGTCTCTGGGAACTGGGTCTAGATGGATAAGTGGTCTAAAATGCCAGTAGCAAAGCTGTGGCTGATCACCATGCCTGTGAGACCACAAGGCATGGTTGCAGAATGTAAACAATGGCTTCTCACCCTGTTTTGCAAAGTGTCAGGCAACCAATGGCGCTGAGCAGTTGCAAGATAGTTGAGACCTGAAACTCAAGATTTGTCAACAGTATGTGGCGTCTGAGACAAGGAAACACTAAGGTTTTGAGTAGAAGTTGTAAGGAGAGATTAGCTGTGGAGGATTACAATATCGCGGGAAGACTGGAGAAGGAAGGCTGTGATTGGCTAATAGAGGTCATGTGGTTAGAGAGGTCCCAGGTGGGAGGGAAAAGCGGCACAGTAGGGTTAGTTGCTTGCTTTGGCAAAAATTCACCTGTACTTCGCACAACTGATGGTTTTTTCCGAGTACGACGTTGTGATCCTGTCCTGTGGACAGGGGACTTGTAACTAGGTTTGACTAAACAAAACTCGATGTTGGACTCCAACCATCAACGATTCTTATAATATTTTTAGAGTGTTTAAACTGTTTTATATTAACTGTCCTCATGATGGGATATGACTATGATTATGACAAAATGACACATATGATATATTCAAGCATATGACTAAAATATATGGCTGTGAAATGGTTTACTTAGTCAAATAAAGAGGTATTAACTGTACAGGGTTAGTCGCAGAATTTGTTTGTAATGTGGTCTGTATGAAAATAAATGTCCTAAAACCAATATTGTGTGTTTCTGTCTAGCCGTTTCTTGCAGAGATTTTTAACCCTCAGAGAACAAAGTTTGAAGAGGTTATTGTTATCATCAATGTTCATCCAATGGGTGGGTGGCTGGGCACATGGGCACTCTAACACTAATGCACTTACCCTTACACAATTTCGTACAAGGATAAGCTATATGGCCTTGGGGTGCCTTTTGATAGTCACATTGACATATGTTGGCTATGTTTTACAAAATTTGGAAAAAAAGTAATTTGTTTTGTTTGCGGGGCAGAACTCAGACCGTACTGTACATACATGCTTAAAACTTTTTCATAATATGTCTAAAATAGTGCAGTGGTGCCTTTTGGGGGTCTCGTGGTCGTAAATACTAGAGAATTTTCAAAATTAGGGAACAATAAGGAAAATTCTTACATTTTCAAACCTCCATACCAAAGACATTATTTATCCTGCATGAATGAAACTTTGTCTATAACATATCTAAATTATAGTATTTTCACTTTTCAAACTTCATTATGACATTAATTTCATGCTGTTTGTATGATAAGTGAAAATCGGAAAAAATGCTAAAAATTGTGTTTCTGGAGCTGAACTCATTAAAGCACTTACCCAACAATATTTTAAATGGTATTACTCTATATAGCTTAGTTGTGCATTGTGATAGTGACATTGACATATCTCAGCTGTGTTTTACAATATTTAACAAATAATGAAAAAAATAAATCGATTTTTCTGTCTCCAGAGCTGAACTCCCACACTACTGCATCTACATGCATACAAAACTTTGTATATCCCAAAAAAGTATCTCTACATGATTTTATATATATATAAAATCATGTAGAGATTCTTTTTTGGGGTTTCATGAACATTAATGATGGATTATTTTATATAATGAGGAAAATATGAAAATTTGGTACTCTTCCAAACCGCCACATCAATGACACTATGATTCTGACATCAGTGAAGTTTTGCTAATAACATAACTAAATTATAGGCTAAAAACTGTGTTGTTTTCTACATATTCCCTGGTTAGCATCCCTTACTTTGCAATGACAGCCAAAGGTTGTAGTATTCAAGTACATACATTTATGATTGGATCATAGTATTGCCATAGTATTGCCATGTTCAACCCAGTCAACAGTTTATGTTTACAATTAGCACTTTCATAATAATTAGTTGCATAACAATGTATACATTGTTTTCTTATAATGTAATGTATACACCTGTAAAGTGTTTGGCAATAATGAATACATAAAAATAATTCAAATGTCATATATTTAATGAAATCAGCAACCCAACAATCCAGTTACTGTTAAAGGGAATGGCAATTGATAATATATAATTCCTTCAGTTGCCAGCTAAAAATAATCAGTGTGCAAAAATATTTGATTTAATGAAGGCATGGCAATGGGTGTATTGAGTATCATTCCATACAAAATAATTATTAAGATTTGGATTTATTTGTATCTAATACAAATAAATACAAATCTTAAAGGTTTTTTTTGTATGGAATTATACCCAACACCTTTATGTGGCATAACTTAGTTGCTGAATTTCATGTATATTCCTTAGGAAGCATTTTCATAGGCCATATATGACTATTTTGGACATAGAAATGATAATCTTGAAGATTATTTAGGGCAACATGGTATTGTATTGATAAATCTAGCAAACTGAATACTCTTTAGTACTGTGTATAAATCTTTGAAACAGACAAACTTAAATGGAAGGAAAAGGATATACAATACTTTAGATGTTCAATTGGCTTAAATCTGGATAAGATGGTTTGCTGTTAATATTTTCAGACTTGTCAGAATGTAATGAAGAAATGGAGAAATTCAAGAGTTCAAAAATATGGCCATCTTGGGCTAGTTGGCATTGCATAACTGGCTATGTAAGCCAAGTGGTAATAATTTCGGTTCATCGCACACACTATATACAGTAAATAAATCGGTCGTCTGGCAGACTACTTGGGTTATGTAATTGGGTATTTATAGCCAAAGTGTAGTCGTCTTGGAAGACTGGATGCCACTTATTTCGAACAATGAGTGTTAAAACTCTCCTACAAAAAAATTAAGTTTTAGAATATTTCCAAATTTTGTAAAACATGGCTGAGATCAAAAGGCACCACTAGGCCATAAAGAGTGTTACTGTATGAAATTTCATTAGGGTAAGCGCATTAGTGTTAGAGTTCAGTTCTGGAAACGAAAGTGTGTGTTAGAGTTTTGCTCTGGAAATGAAAATGTAACACCTGCCATCCTGCATGTCGGACGAACACTGAACAGTTTTAATGATGCCTATGGATTCAGAACTAATTTTAATACCACTATGGCTTTAATTACTCTGATAGATAAAATAGTTAATGGAATTCACAATAATGAAATGACTTCAGGTACTTTTTTAGATTTCAGTAAGGCGTTTGACACCATAGACCAAACAATTTTAGGCATGAAGTAAAATAAATATGGAATAAGGGGGGTAGCAAATAATTTAATCAATAACTATCTGATGAACAGGAAACAAATGTATCTTTAAATAAGACTTATTCAGAAACAGCATGTATTAATTGTGGGGTACCACAAGGCTCCATTTTGGGCCCTTTCATTCTTTATGTTAATGATATATATTTAGTCTCCAATGTAACCACCCTATATTATTTGCTGATGATAGCAGCTTATTTATTCAAGGGAAAGATACACATTCAATGGCTAATATGATGAATAATAAACTAAATTCTATATATGGTTGGGTAAATACTAGCTACAAGTCCCCTGTCCACAGGACAAGGTTACAAGGTCCTGGATGAAAAAATATTGAATTTTCGGCTTGAGTGGGAACTAGCCTTTTAATAAATGTTTGCCACACAAAATACACCTGCTGTAGGGTTAGACATATCTTATTTCGATTGTATCGCGCTCAGATATGGTTGAATTCTTCCAATATTAATCGATTTCTGTGCCATTTTCGAATTCACATTTAGTAGATAAAGCTTGACAGCATGGCAGCCTAGTTCCGCCAAAACTCACAAGAGGGCTCCGGCGACGTTTCAACGCCCCTAGTGGCACACAGAATAACGATGGCAATCGGTAGTTTTCTCAATTTCACAATTAAAATAAGTTAATAAACCATTTTCACACGATTCCACTGTTCTACGGGTCTAATGAAGCTAAAGTATTAGATATTTATCTGCACCATTGCATCTAGGTGGCGCTGTAATGTCGCCGGAGCCATCTAGTGAGTTTTAGTTGAACTAGACAGCAATGGTAACAGGTCGATTCGTCACTGCGCGATTCGTCCTTGTGAAAATTGGACGGTTCGTCACTGGAATGTGGTCGATTCGTCACCCGATGTTGGTAGTTTCATCACTGGCGGTAAAAGAACATATGTATGTGCACAAGTGGACACCAATTTCTAGTGACTAATTAACTTTTTCCGAGTGACGAATGGACCCGTTTTAGCGGGGACTAATCGCACAGTGACGAATCGACTAGAAAGCATGAAGCATGAACGACGTGAACGTGAATTTGAAAATGCTCTTGAAAAGCATGTTTCCACTGGCTTTTTCAGTAAAATCTGTGTATGTCAATAGTAAACAGAGCATTACTCCTGTACATACGACGAAATAAGGTATGCTAACATGTTTATTGAGAAAAAATGTGTCGTAAATTTCAACTTCCAAGAATTCTTATGCCAGTCGTTCCGACCCTACATTGCATTGGTTCTGGCTAGGTAAATACCAACAGGCTTTCTTTGAACATTAATAAGACTTATTGTATGTCATTTAATAGCAAAAGAAATTAAAATTTCTGATCAAAAAATTTCCTTAGTTAATTCAACAAAATTTCTTGGCACAATCATTGATTCCCAGTTAAACTGGGAGGGTCACGTACAACAGGAAAAAGATAGGTAAGGGTATAGGAATAATTTGTAAAGCCAGAAATACATCAAGTTCATTTTCATTAACTACTCCTTCGTATATCCTTATATAACATATGCAATTGAGATTTGGGGTTTTTTACCATCAACTAAATTTTGCCAATTTTAAAATTTCAGAAAAGAGCCTTATTACCACTTTTTCAAAAATATAAAATTTTAGATGTGTGCAAAGTTTATTTGTACATGATTGCATTATTTATGTTTAAGTATAAAAAAGGTGAATGCCCAGTGTTGTTTGATTCCATGTTTACAGATAATTATCATTACCATATTTATAAAACTAGGCAACAAATGAAGCTGCATGTTCCTATGTTTAGTACTAATTTTTGTCAACGAATTATAAGATATAAAGGTGCTGTCATCTATAATTATTTTTCAGATATTGTTCCACAACAGCTATCAATTAATGCCATGAAACATCAAGTTAAAAAATACCTCCTGTACAATAGTTTAGAAACAACTTAAAATTATGTATATTATTTACTATTGGATTTAATATGTACTTAGCTAATCAATTTTCAATTATCCAAATCATGCATGAATATTGTATAATATAATTGTATATATTTAAGCAAATATGCACGAATGTGCATCTGGTTTGAGTTATTTGAATGTTAAAGGTGCATTGTCAGTCGGTTTTTGTACCACCTAAAAAGCTATCAAAATAAAATAAAATGCTTCTAAATGATGAATTAAACAACTAAAATTGTCTAGATTGAAATAAATTATGAAATATCACAAGAATTGCGACTTCAGAGTCATTTTATAAAATAAACTGAGATCGGAGTTGTTTCAATTTACACATTTGAATGTTAAAGGTGCATTGTCAGTCGGTTTTTGTACCACCTAAAAAGCTATCAAAATAAAATAAAATGCTTCTAAATGATGAATTAAACAACTAAAATTGTCTAGATTGAAATAAATTATGAAATATCACAAGAATCGCGACTTCAGAGTCATTTTATAAAAAAAAATGAGATCGAACTACAATTGGACGAAAATTGTAGGAGCTGTTTAATAAAATGTATCACAAAGCCAGGACGCTAATGACGTTCATTTGTGCCTCGTTTTCATGTCATTGGCCATAAAAGACAATGCAATGTAAACACACGGCAATTTTTGATGGAATGAAAAATTAAATGCCAGGTGAAGTTTATTTATTTCATAGAGAAACTGTGAACCCAGCAAAACTCAGATGGTAGGTAAATCAGTATTAAGAAGTCAATGAATTAAAAGCAATAGATTTTGGCCACTGTCATTTTGACAGACAGTGCACCTTTAAATACCATGTAATCTATATAATACTATGTATATGTTTAATCCAATAAATGAACTCAACTCTATGTGCTATGTGGGATTCGCTGAGGGTTTTGCTGCAGCACAGCCTATGGTTTTTTCTCCATATATACTTCTCGACCAAAATAAACTGTAATAGGCCTACGTGTACGTACCATGGTCCAGTATATGTGACGTGGCCATGCAATGACTTACTGAAAGATTGGAAACTGCATCTTTATGGTATTTTAGCTACTGGTCGACCACAAGTGAGATTAAATGAGGATATGATTAATGTTACCCACAATACTTTATTGGTGGTTAAGAATTGTGGTGAATTACCCCCAGAAGTTTGTTAACATAATATAGAGTTATAATGAAAGTGTCTCTTTCCTTAATGTTCCTGCAAAAAGCTCCTGAAACCTCTTTTGTTTGTTTTTATGACAGTAATACTTGTTGCAATAGAGTTTACCACTTTTCAAATCCAAGTTATGAGCTATGGGTGGCTGGTTTGACAAATTCTGTTTGCATATGTTGATAGGCATCTGTCGAAACAAGAGCATATTTCTAAACACATGGTTCTCCAGCTTCATAATGAGACAATCGTACGGGTATATAACAAATGCAGGTGTCCATTGGTTCCCCTCCAGTTTTAACTTCCGCTTCTTGTCATAAATTATCATCACGTCCGTTTCATAAGCATTGTAAACATTACTACAGAATATGCTGACCCGCCTGATGCGTTGTTTGAAGTTTGTCAGCTCTTGATGAAAGTCTTTGCCTTGTGTGGCAATAGTGGCAAGCATTTTTGTCTTGAAATGCTTGTAAAGTTTGTAATCAGCAGCACTTCGTTTCTTGTGTTCTGATAAGTAATCTTTGAAATTGGTGTGATCTGCAATATCAGGTTTGTGCCGTAAATGTACATAGATGATATCTTTTTGATCCCAACAAAGCCTTCGACGCAGAAGAACTAAACTCTCATCGAAGTGCTCTGTTAACATCACTAAAGAAAATATGTCATCTGCATTGTTTATAATACTGTCTATGTTATCCTTTTCTGTGCCATCCTCATTGATAAGGTTAAACTGCATGGCCATTTGGTTGTACAAAAAATCCGGTCGACCCAACAATGGATCCAGAAGCTTCTTTTTCTCTGAGGAGAGAATTTCTTTCACCACCTCTACTGGTTCTCTGCTTTTTAGACCCAGTTTTTTGGGCATGTAGTCATACTCTTTTAACATGGACACAAACTGTTTAAAGGGGTACCTCAAGGAGGACACGTAGACAGTATCATTGTGCATGTATGCCGAATAGTCTGATTTCTGAAACCTCTTAATGTGCTCCGGAAAGATGTTGTACCGACCCTTCTTTCTGTAGGCGGGAGGTACCAGATGGTCAGTTAGTTCATGTAGATGGGGATCGCTGTAAACTGGTACAATAGTCAAGTTTTTGTTCCAGGCATATCTGTAAAAGATGTTTTGCAAAGTGCTGCTTCCGGTCTTGTATATTTTCAAGTAAAGGATGTTTTTAACCGGGCCTCGTTCTTTGCAATGATCATGAGTTGGCTGGAAGGTATTTGGTTGGGCTTGAGCTTTTGACGCTGACTGTGGTGCTTCCTTCTGCGTGGTTTTTGACACTGACCCTGATGCGCTTTTTTGCAAAGCTGGTTTCAGCACAAGATGAATCAATACACATAAGCCGACAACGACTGCCACTTTGAGTAATTTCTGAAAATATTAAAGGTATTTTTTCGATTATAGTTTTGAACTTTGATCAGGTACTGTACATTTTCATGTATATGTGATTCCACTCGTTTATGCAACCTTGACATAACACTGAGCATGTTTACTAACCATGAATGGTAGGAATTTCAGAGAAGACTTTGCTGCAACTATATGGCATTTCAAATACATTTCTCTGTTTTGACAGTTTACTGGTCCTGTATACGTGTCCGTTTTACTCCATCCAGCAACACTCGGTACTTTTCAATTTCGATTTAAGTGCAGTTTTGTCAAGTTCTCTACCTGTGCACACATTTTTATTAAATCACATACATTTGTATTTATGCAGCATAAAATTGATGAGCATGATCAGGTATACAATGAACATCAGCATGATAATCTTCACAAGTAAAAACTCGAAAAGCTTTTTATGCTTATTAATAGCAAGATATACTTACAATTATCCGCGCCATATTGAAAACAACTCCCAACTATCCACTGCATTCAGCTCATAAATACAAATATTTTCATTAATTTTTCACTGTTGCAAAGGTTCTGTGTATAAATAAATTTCAGCCCTATCTGCTGAATGTCATGACGTCACGCTTGAATGGATCCAGTCAACAGAACAGGTTGGTTGCCCGGTTCATAGGACGTGACCCCAATGTGTATTCTAGTGTTAGATACAGTAACCATTTATGCTGTTATATTATAATGTCACTCGTATCTAACTTTGGTGTTTTGAGTGTTAAATATTTTTTAATCTTGATTTTTCTTGATAGGCCAATAAAGTATAGAAACGGATATACGTATTATCTAACGCCTAACCAAATCTATGATGGCATTCTAGGAAATATTCCCAAAGAAACTGATCAGCTGATATTTGATACAAATTTCACTGAAATGGCATTTTTTTAAATTACCACACCATTTAGGCCTAACTCGTGAAGATGTGTGACAACGTACTGGAATTAGTTTCCTGAAGTAGGGCTTTTTCATTGTTAAAGGTGAAATCTTAAATGATAATTTAAGGAATAAATAGGCCTATATGCCTAGTTTAAAAATCAAATATTGCAACTTGTGTTGGGCGATTTGCAGCTCAATGACACCTGGTTGCCATGACAATTTGCAACCCGACAACCCCCTTTTTATCTATTTTTTCTAATTATCACAACAATCGAGCTAAAGAGAATGCAAATCCATTCAAAATCATGAAAGACCAAAAGATTTAATTTTGTACCATATTGCTATAATGTCTTATTAACAACTCCATGAACTATGATCTTTGTTGAAAGAAAACAATTCTACATATGGCATCACGAGACATTTACTATAGGAGACCAATAAAGACATTTTGCTCATTCTGACATCTTAATAAATATACTTAGCTGAATATAAATAGTCTATAATTAACACATATTAGGTGTAATTTGGTTTCAAGATATAAATGCAAAGCAATCAAAATATAACAGTACATCGAAACCCTATATATATGAATTGATGGTAATTATGAGGTTTGTATAAAAAAATACCGAAGTGAATCTGGTGAACTAATTTTATTATTGTACTCCAGCCTTTTATACAAGAAGAGGTTGTAAAAAAGTTCCAAGAAATTATTACTGCTCACTTGTTTTTGCCAAATGTCTGATACAGGACTCTTTAGAGAACTTACTTGTTACCTTTAGTTGTTCTAATATAAGTAATGTCTTAGCTTTAGCTTTAGGTGTTCTGGAAGTAGGTGGTATTCCTCTGTTCCAGATCCATTTTCTTCTATAGTTCCTAACTGAACGATACAATTATGTGCAAATATATACATTTGGTTACCCTCAATATTGTACTATAGCTGAGCCTCTGCTGGTACTGGTCCTTATTTGTATATGTCTTGTCTTGCTATTTTTGACAACATCGCAGTCTTTCACATGCCTTGTACCTGAGTTGCTCTTCATGTGGTTTTATTTCCACCAGGTGGTACAAGTGCTGCTATCTCTTAACATGCTCAACAATCAGGGTTCACCTGAGCTGAATATCAGCTGAGTGGGTCATGCATGTTTACTGCTCTCTATCCCATATTATCACTCACACGTAACACATGAATCTCTTCTTACTACGGTGAGTTATTTTATTGATGCTGTATTGTCATATATGTCATCATAGCACAGAATTTTGGTTCTCACGTTTTCCACCAGCTGGCTGAATGTGCTGATTTCATGGCTACAGTAAATATGCCGTTCTAAAGTCATAATTGCCTATAATCAAATTAAACCTAGACAAAGCTAGACAACTTCTGCTATACGATGCTACCTGCTACTGCAAGAAACTGTCTGGCTGGCTATAGCTGACTACTCTAAGCAGCATTTTGTTCAGCACCATTTGGTGCATAGGTTGAGAATAGACCGAAACATTGCTGTCATCTGGCAAGCATGCATATCGGCTTGCAAATGTCCAACAAACTGCCTCATGACTCTTGTTGTGAGAGACAGTCAGACAATTATTTTAGATTAATTTTTTACATTTACAAGGTTTATATTTTTTCAGTAGTGATCCTCTATAGTTATCAGGTCGAAACGTCCGAAAACCGAAACGTCCAAACCCATGAATTCAAATCCCCTAAACGACCTTTTTTTAGTGATTTTAATTAAAGTTAAAGCTGACCGCACCAATCGGACGTTTCGGAGGCCGGCAATGAACCTGCTGACCGGCCAGCGCCCCCTGCCGTCCGTCCGTCGATGAAATGAAAATATTGATAACTCACTTTTAGTTAATATTTCTTGACAATTGAGACAGATTCGGAATGCTCAGAATCTGAGGAATCCTAATTATATAAATTTGGTGTTCATTTCACTAATAAACACCTGATAAATAATTATAACATAACAACTAGTAGATACATTAATAATACATAAATTACGTTTTTAGACCAGTGTAAAATTATTTTATGTCATAAAGGTATTATAACAATTAAAAAACACCTCATATTCAAATGATGTTTAAAGAAAATATTGACTTTAATCAACTGCTTATTAATGAAATATAATCCCTATCAATTGAACATAACAGGGGTGGAAATATCTAATTGTGGTGGATTAGGGAATAATAAAAAAAAAATCCCGATTACAAATAATAAAACAGTTTTGTGTTTAAAGAAAATATTGACTTTAATCAACTGATAAATAATGAAATATAATCCCCATATATCAATTGAACATAACAGGGGTGGAAATATCCAATTGTGGTGGATAAGGGAATAAGGGAAGAAAAATAAAATGCTATAATTTTCTGTAATTACACTCGATATACTTTATTGTGAGCATGGACTCCAGGTGCTGACATTATTGTAATTTTTTACAGTTAGAGCTGGTTTGTGGGTGGCCCCTCGGCAGCGATGACATGATCATTGATCATCTTATAGCGGTCACCCTGCTCAATGTTTGTCAAATGAAAATCACTTTATTTGTATCATGTTTTTTTAATAATAGTGGGCAAAATAAAATTAATCTGAATCTAAGAACAACTTTATCTTTCTTCATTGTTATGTCCAGTGATGTTTTTGACCAAATAAATTAGCATTATAGACCATACAGGATTTTGACTAAGGGTGACCTTGGATAAATAGAGATCCAAGGGGTGACTAGTGAGATTAAGCAGACAGTCTGTTGGTCAAAAGAGGTGGGGGGGGGGGGGGGGTTGGGTGGGGTTCAATCATTCTTGACACATTCAAAATGTCTAAAAGTTAGCCATAATGTTTAAAAAAGTTAGATGCTTTGACTAAAAATCCACTCAGATATTTTGTGTACTATGGAGTGATCATGTAGCTATTAGTTCTGTTGTACTTAATAAATATTATTCTATCTTTTTACAAATACATTGGTCATCTTTTTCAGAAATTATTCTAGGAGCATAGGTGACATTTATGCTAAGAAATTCAATAAAGCTTGGCATTTGGAATTTTAAAAGGTGGTCAGTTAGAAGGATGTCCAGCCAAGTGTATTTGGAGTTAGCGTCGGGTGCAAGGATGCCTGCCTTGGGGCTGGGGACCTGGCAGGTGAGTTGAGAGTTGTTTTTTGGTTTGTTTTTTAAATGAAATGGTTTGATCATGCATATTGTGTGAGGCATGTTGCTTCAATTAAAAGTCTGCTGGTCCTGCAGTCACATTTAAGAATTTGCTATTTGAAAGAATTAAGGTTCAAGGCACATTTTAAACTTGATATTTTGATTTGTGAAGTGATTAAATGAACCACGGGTGATTGGGCATGGCTGCATACATGCTCAATACACCTTTGATGGATTAGCTTATAAGGAAAAGGTGAAATTTGATAATTATGCATGGTTTTCATTAAAACTTTTTACTCCTTTTTAAAGCTTTGAGCATTGTTTGTAATGAGTCTTAAATATCGAAAGCTAAAGTGTAATTTCATGTGTTTAGGGTTTTTAATTGAACAGGTAAAACTGTACTTTTTGACGATAATTGTGAAATGGAAAACTCGTCACTCATTCTTAAATCTGCCTATAACCATAATAACCGGACATGCCAGCTCAACGGAATGTAATTTAAGGATGTCTTAAAGGCGAAACATGCTCATTAAGACACTTAATTGCATCATGTAAACACATAAAAGCTTCCAATTGTTGTAGATGAAAGAAAAAAATCTCTCAAATGGCAGAAACAGGGAAGTCGTAAAAAAGCAATATGATTTTTATTATGTTATGTAGGCCTACGTCACCAAATTTAAACGACACTCAAGCCAAAAAAGAGCAGGAAAACTGTTCTTCTATTGTTTTATTTTGTGTTTGTTATTGTTCGTTTCGCCATGACATCGAAATTCGCCACTTAGAATAATAGTCCAGTAGCCACCTCCCTAAATTACAGTTTTTGTGCCCCCGGCTGTTATATAAACAATAGTGTGCTCATTTGAAAGCTTAGAACATTAACTTTTCATTTTTGTGGGGTGTCATGTTCAGATCAGTCGCCTAACATCACCATATAAGGTCAAAGGTGACAATGTCCATATTAGAAATTCATAACCAATAACTTGATATTTTGCCATCATTCAATATACACTATACCTTAAAATAAATAATTCCAAAAGATGAACATATGAGCAATAATTAACATTTTATCAACAATATAACATGCACATAAACCCAGATGCTTAAGCTTCAATTGAACAAAGACCTCATTTTTGCCTGAAAGTTTGCTACATTTAGCTCTAAAAATAGATCAAATTTTAAATAAAATTAAACCGAATTAATTATTGTGAATGTAAATTTTTTGACTGGTCTATATAAGTAATTTTTATTGAAAATTTGAAATAATATATAACATATTTAGGTATTTATGATGGATGTTTACGTCATTAATGATTACACTGATCACAGAATTGAAGAGACACTGGTTGCTAAAGTAAACATTTTCATTTGCTTGTTGCTATGGATACCAACAAAACATATGTCACTTGAAAGAGAGGTTATGTGAATTTCTATTAAGTGTATTATTAGTAGTATATCAATCACATCAATTTTGTAGAAAAAAATCAAAAACAAAGAAGTTGATTTTTTCTCTTAAAATTGAAATTCCTTACCAAATATGGGTATGCAAGTTTCCAAAATCTTGATTTCTCTTCATATTCCATAGAAAGACCTTACTGAGGAAAACTGTACTAACTTTGGTGAAAATATGGCAAGAACCCATTGAATGATGGCAAAATATCAAGTTATTGGTTATGAATTTCTAATATGGACATTGTCACCTTTGACCTTATATGGTGATGTTAGGCGACTGATCTGAACATGACACCCCACAAAAATGAAAAGTTCATGTTCTAAGCTTTCAAATGAGCACACTATTGTTTATATAACAGCCGGGGGCACAAAAACTGTAATTTAGGGAGGTGGCTACTGGACTATAAAGTGCAATAAACACTTGGCCTATTGTTATATTATGATTATTTTGACCATTTCTACACTCTCAAATTGCTTGCTCCCCCACTGGGATCCCCCGGATTCTCCAAGACCCTCTCCTGCGGAAAGGTGTGATCGAGATTCTTGCTTCTAGACTGAATATCAGCAATATTTCAATAACGGCTTTCTGTTGTATTAAATCAGTGTTGTTTCAGTGACATTGGTGTGTTTCATTTAGCCATAATACAAATATACATTCCAAGGATGTCCAACCAAGTACACTGAAAATAAATTTGACGAATTAGGTTCGTCAAAATGATGAATTAGGTTAATATTTTGATGATGTCTTATTTGATGAACTTTGCTTCGACATTAGTATGAACCTAGTTCGTCATTTGACTAACTCCAACATGTTGGTCATATGATTAATGATGGTTATCATTAGACAAACTGCTGTTGTATGCATTTTTCGACGAATAAGGTTCGTCAAATTATCAACTCATCGTTTGACGAACATAATTCGTCAAAATTTATTTTCAGTGTACCATGGTAGGGTGATCTTTCAGAGCATCTTGTGTCATGAGTTCATTCATTCATTCATATCAGGTTTATTCCCAATTTCATGATATGCTTGTAAAATTGGCATCAATAAATGCCATATTAAATGTATTTGTTAGTAAAGATACAAAAAATTGTAGGCTGACGCCAAATAGGCAAATTTTCCTTGACAATTAATTTATACTACTTATTGGCTAGGTATTATGATGACAAGATACGATTAATGGTGTATTCCCCATCTCAAACAGATGGAAAGTGAAGAAGAGACTGCCCAAGCAGTGGACATTGCACTGGACACTGGCTATCGGCTGATCGACACTGCCCTTGGGTATGGCAATGAGAAAGTCATCGGGGAAGTCCTCAAGAAGAAGTTCAAAAGTGGCAAACTGAAGAGGGGGGATGTCTTTATCACAACCAAGGTAAGTGATACTCAAGTTAATATGTTGAAGTGTTCATCACACAAGAAGTGTTTATTGCAAGCAGTGGTGATTGGTTACGTTGGATGACATTAAAATGAAATTTCATCAACAAACCCTTGTCAAATATATATAGACATGCATTTGTCTGTGATACTTCCACAGTTTTCGTTGTTTTAAAATGACGAAGGGAATGCCTAGCAAAATGTGTACTGCAGGACTAGTTACATTGGTATACGTTTCAAAAGAAATAGTTTGTGACTTTGTATCAGGGCGACTGTTGAAATTCGAGTCCATGCATTGATACCTCCATGTATGCTGCAACTGTCAATAGTGGATTTTCACGGAAGGTTCTTTATATTTCCACCAGGTGGCTATGACCGAATACTGCAATTCTATTGGCTGAAAAAGTTCCAGCCCTTGGCTGTGATTGGCTGAAGCAAAGTGCATCCTAGCAGCAGTATTTTTAGTGCATTTTAATGAATATTTGACACCTTATCATTCAGTTGATTTTATTATTTTTCTGAGAAAGTTATATCTCTTGAATAAGTCAGTGATAATCTTTTATGTCTTAAAAGCAAAAGTGTAATAAGAGGAGAGGAATGACTTATGTCTTGCTGAACTCAGGACTGCTCAGTGAAAAAAGACTCTATTCCATGCTGTTGCGCTCTTTCTCTTCAGATTCCAGGTGTTTACCTTGGCTCAAGAGAGCGTGTCAGGAGAGGATTTGAAAGGAGTTTCACAAATTTAGGTCTGGACTACATTGATATGTACACGATACATTCGCCTTTTGGCCAAAAAGTGAGTTAATATTTGCATATAATGTTTGCTTACATTCAGAGTATTTTAATTAAATTTTTAGAGTAACAAATATTTATTTTTATTTTTTTATTTTTCAGTTAAGAGAAGACGAATCTCTAAGTCCCAAGGACAAAGATGGCAACACAGAATGGGAAAATCTGGATTTGATAGCAACTTGGAAGGTCAGTTACAGGTTCAGATAAGATAAGATATTATTATTAAGATAAGATAAGATAAGATAAGATAGCAACTTGGAAGGTCAGTTACAGGTTCAGATAAGATAAGATATTATTATTAAGATAAGATAAGATAAGTTAGCAACTTGGAAGGTCAGTTACAGGTTCAGATAAGCTAAGATATTATTATTAAGATAAGATAAGATAAGTTAGCAACTTGGAAGGTCAGTTACAGGTTCAGATAAGATTAGATATTATTATTAAGATAAGATAAGATAAGTTAGCAACTTGGAAGGTCAGTTACAGGTTCAGATAAGATTAGATATTATTAATCAAGATAAGATAAGATAAGTTAGCAACTTGGAAGGTCAGTTACAGGTTCAGATAAGATAAGATATTATTATTAAGATAAGATAAGATAAGTTAGCAACTTGGAAGGTCAGTTACAGGTTCAGATAAGATTAGATATTATTATTAAGATAAGATAAGATAAGTTAGCAACTTGGAAGGTCAGTTACAGGTTCAGATAAGATTAGATATTATTATTAAGATAAGATAAGATAAGTTAGCAACTTGGAAGGTCAGTTACAGGTTCAGATAAGATAAGATATTATTATTAAGATAAGATAAGATAAGTTAGCAACTTGGAAGGTCAGTTACAGGTTCAGATAAGATTAGATATTATTATTAAGATAAGATAAGATAAGTTAGCAACTTGGAAGGTCAGTTACAGGTTCAGATAAGATAAGATATTATTATTAAGATAAGATAAGATAAGATAGAAACTTGGAAGGTCAGTTACAGGTTCAGATAAGATAAGATAAGATATTATTATTAAGATAAGATATGATAAGATAAGATGTTCTGGCACAAAGAAATTGTTTCAGCATCACTGAAATGCTAAGCACTACACATCAAACTTAAACCTTTGTGTGTGTGCAGTGTTTCCATGGCAACGTCTACATGTTAAGTTTGTGTACTAGTATGAATGGTATCCACGTCCTCTTTGATGCTACACATCTTAGAATCTTAAGCAAGATGAAATCTGAAAATAATTCAAGGTTTGAAATAAATATGCAAGCTATATTTTCGAGTTAAATTAAATTAATCCATTATACAATGTTTTGCCTTGCCTGGAAGATATATTGGTTTAGGCTATAATTTAATGATACTTCAATCATCTAATTATAGACAGAACAGGTGCTGGATAATATAAGCATTCTCAGAATAAACATGGGTGGGCGGATTTGGGCTTTACATCCTGTATTTCGGCCCCTGTTGGGCTAATTAGGACAGGCAGGGACCTGAGATGAAGGATGAAGCAGCCATCCAACATAGGCTCGACCAGGAATTGAACCCAGGACCAAGTGAAAGCCCAGTACACTATCACTGAGCTAGGCCCCCAACCTCTCACAATAAACATGTGATAACTTCTGCTGCCTGAACTGTTTGCTTAGCTGCTTAGCTGTACATCTAGCTGTTTCATTTTTGTCTTCCTGTCACCAAATTCAGGCCATGGAAGAGCTGGTTGATGAGGGCAAAGTGAAGTCCCTGGGAGTGTCCAACATGAATTCGGAGCAAATCAAGAGAATTTCTAGCATAGCTCGTCATCCCATCTGTAATCTGCAAGTGGAATGCAATGCCTACTTTGCACAGACGAAGCTGTTTGAGTTCTGCAAGGAGCGAAATATCACCCTCACTGCTTTTGCACCTTTGGGCTCCCCTGGCCGACCTGCAAGGTTAGTTCAAATGAAATATTAATTTATTCCGCTGCTGCTTAATCTCTTTCAGTTAAAAACTCAATTAGTAGGATTTATTTGTTTGTCGCAAATATGTTCAAATTACTGGCGATTTATTAGAACTTGCTTGGAATTATAATTAAATTAATTTTTTTTTTCTATTTTAGTTTATTACTTATTGCAACAATTAATTATTGCAAAGAATAAACAACATTTTTGTGCACTGTCACGTTGTCACCAGTTTCATTTATATTTTCACAGAGTCAAAGCAGAGGGTCAAGGTAACCCACTGGAAGACGAGATTGTTAGCAAAATTGGTAAAAAGTACAACAAAACCCCAGCTCAGGTGGGTATGAATTTTGGTAGGTTAACGAACCTAATGATATATACAGTTAGTTTCATAAAATATGGTTGACTCTAGACAGCTGTAATGACCTGTTCCTGGCTGTAGCTTATAGTTGGCTTTCACCTACCACCACTGAAAAAAATCTAAACCTTCATAAATGTAAGAAATATATCCAATATATAGTAAATATGTATGTGCAATAGAAATTTTCAACAAGAAAAGACAAATATGCGTAACTCTCAACTTATGCAACAAATAGTGTTGCATGTACTTTATTAGGTCTGGCTTTGAGTGGCCAGCTAAAGCCAGAGAGTTCCGTTTGGTGGAAGGTAGCATCGTATAGCAGAAGTTTCCTAGCTTTGTGTAGGTTCAATTTGACAGGACATTTTTAAAGAAACTAACTGTATATATGGATTACGCGTGTTACAATTATGCATTTTATCTACAAACAGGTTCTACTTCGCAACCTTGTTCAAAGAGGAATAGCAGCTGTGCCTAAGAGTGTCAGTCCAAGGAGGATTGAAGAAAATCTTCAGGTAAAATTGCAAAAGGATCAAGGGGCGGCGGGATATAATGAACTATATATGGGTCACCAGTGAGAGGGGGGGGGGGACCTCAAATGTTTTAAAAATCAGATACAGCCATAATAGGACAAAAAATAGGACCAGAAAGTGGGAGGGGAGGGGGGCAGGCAGGAAGGGGGGGGGGGGGAGGCAAATGTTTCCAGTATCTCCCCGCCTTGTTCTGGCATCCCTGTTTGCCAAAATCTATATTTCCTTGTTGTAGAAACTTTGGCCCATCTATACTAAATTATATGGATTACACATGTCTGTTCTACTGCTGGAACCAGAATCTTAACGACGTACGCTCTTTGTGTGTTGTGTTGAGATTGAAAAAAATTATAAAAATTAGTCAGGGCTTTAACGTGATATGAAACTTGAATGGTTTGATAAATCCTTGGTCTGATGCTAGAGTAAAGGCCAGCTAATCCTGTCTTTGATTCATTACACTTACACTGAAGTGTTAATTCAAGTCCCCTCAATGGCATGAGCAGATCCTCTGTATTGTAGAGTGCTTAGCCACTTGTGCCTGGCCAGGTAGTTGAGAAAGACTCATGCTTGAGCTGATCAACTGGTGAGTGGTGTAAGTGCATAGTTATTCAGTAATTGCACAGAGAACGCCGCAGACTGTAAAGTGCTTGCAGCTCAGATCTTGCGGATTATCCACGCTGAGCAAGGAAATTGAGTCGTTATGAGCTTTGATGATTGTTTAATATCATATATGTTGCTAATTTGATATAGTTTAAGAGGGTTTGTTATTGTTACAGAGATTGATATAATAGGTAATATAACCCATTGTATTGAACATTGCTACAGACAAAGGGAAACTAGAGAAACAAATGTTCTTATTTTGTATCTGGATATGTTCTATGTAATGCCTATCTTTTATCCAGTGAAACGTTTTCTTTTTTCTTATCCAAACACATTATAGATATGGTAAATGGTAATGGTCTTTTGTTGTGCTTGCTGTACAATCTGACCAGTATATATTTAGGCAATTTTGACGATACAGTACAACCCTTATATTATTATGTTCTGACTTTTAATAACTATGCTGAGCTAGATCAGTACTCGAACTCCCTGCCTCTAAACCGAACGATATATATCTGTACCCTAAAAGCTAAAACGACCCTCACACCATCATGATTGATAATATCAAAATATTTGTATGACTGGCCACATGGTATAAATTAACAATGATTAAGTAGTTGTGGAAACAGATTTTGTGTTACTATTGTCGTCACAAGCGACTTGTTACATTTGATAATTTTAAACTTAATTATTAACGTAATGTAAATCAAAAAAGTGTCTGGTGAAATCCCAGTTTCCCTTGCTTAAGTGATTTTTAGAAGTCAATTTAAATAAGCACAACAAAAAAAAAACTATACATTGTTGCAAACAATTGAAAATTATTATAACAGGAATTAAAAACAATTGTGAAATTTGCCAGCTAACTTGCAAAGTGAACTTGACTTTCAGCAAATACGTGCGCTCACAGAAACGTTTGTAGATAATTATAAGATTGTGCATTACATTGGCCTACGATTATTAGAATAATACTTCAAATATTTTATATCCAGATATTTGACTTTTTGCTTACCAAAGAAGAGATGGATAGTATAGCAGCACTGGATCGCAACATCAGGGTATTTCACTTCAAACACCAGTGAGTAATGTCTCCATATTTGCTGTTTTAATTTGTTTTTACTATTATATGGCTTGTATTGCTAATGTGTAGTGGCACCAAAATGTCACCTTATTTATATCATCTGATATTATTTTGTTGTTTTATTTCAGCCATGGCCTGGTTGATCTTCCTGAATATCCTTTTAACATTCCTTTTTGAAGTGCCTTCAATTGTTGAAATTAAAGTTATCTTCATATTTTGTAGAAGTACTTCTGAGCACAGGACTTTATTTTGTTATCATTAATTGCATATTTGCAAAGTCTGCAGTGGTTCTAACAGTGGGACCTTTCTGTTTTGGAAGCCTTAAGCTCGAGTGAAATCACAAAGGATTGGTATAAAATTGTGGAAAGGGATTTCTGCAAATACTATGAAAGGGCAAAAAGGTCATCATAATATTATATCGTGTGCGAGGTACGCAATGTGCCCAAATTATGTGCTACTTTCCATTGAACTGTGTGCTCATTTTGGCTTATTTCGCACTAACTTTGTGCTCATCTCACAAGTGAAAATGGACAAACTGTGCGCGAACTCTGTGCAATTTGTGCATGCACGTACTGTTTAAATGCTTGTAACCTGATTTATTCCTATCCGATTATGATGCTGTACATGGCCAAATTTGTTAGTGCGCTTATCCAAACGCATGGAAAACGCACGTGGCACATTTGGCCATGTAGACTTCCTCCTCCGCCTCCTCCGCCCCCTTTTCTCCTTCTCTCCTCATCTTTGCTCCTGAAGTTACAGAGCTGTAGGGCTGGGGAGGGGGCAAACCACAGCTGCCCTCCCCCTCTCCAAAAACTAGCGGGAAAAGTGGTGTTACACAGGATTCTAGGATTAATAGTGAAAAGGTTATATTGACCATCAGTGATTCTAGCTGGTTTTCACAATTTTTCTCAGATTGCTCAAGGGTATGAGCTTGTTACCCGCCATATTAGACTGATTCATAAGTCTCTACATGTAGATGTAGGGACTGATTCCAAACCATAGGTTTTTTCAGCCCATGAGGCATTTTCAAAAATTCATTTTTGTAAACAATCACTATTTGAAGAATAATGCCAATTTTCTGACACATTTACTCAATAATAATTGTAGGCAATATTTCTCTACATTCGTGTGTGATCACTGGCCACAGACCTGACTTAGTTATCCTAAAAAAGGAGAAAGTTTAAAAGGAAATCGCACTAAAACAGTTGTGATAGTCACACCGTCCTCAAAAAATATCAGAGAAAAATTAGTAGGCACCAATGACGTCACAGGCTATTCCTCAAACATTACAAGTTGTGGCATCACAGAACCATGATTTAACCATCCTAGCATGTTAAACACATCAATTGTAGCATTAAAACTTCCTAACATACCTGAAAATGCAATAATAAATCCATCTTAAGTTGCGAATCGGCAGTGTTCCATCTTGTTTACTTGCTCATGATGCAACATCCTGGTGGCACGTGCAAGAATTTAGAGATTATAAAAGTCAGGAAATACCGAAAGCATGAATGTAGATCATATATTTATACTTAACAACGCTTTAAAAGTCCACTAACACTCGTTTTAAGATTGTATCGAGCATGAAGTATGGCAAATAATATTTTTTCGCTTATATGAAAGTTATTTTTTTTAGGCAGTAAAATGTGTTAATCAGTACTAACATAGCATCTTTATTTAATTTAGAGTAGCAAATATCAGAACTGAAATGAAAACAAGCCCTGATTCTTTCCCATAACATCATTCAAGCTTGTTGTCTCTTGTTGCAATTCGGACGCATTGGCTTATGGACGATTTGTACGACGTCAAAAAATCACGGATTTTGCAAGACCTGAATTTGTACTATAATCAAACTTTTTTCGGCTTCTACTGGTCCAATCTTCACCAAATTTGGTTTGTAAGTTGTGCTTTTGTATCGCGGTTCTAATGGTGTGCCATGTATAGCTTTACTCATAACTGTACGAAAGCTCAAGTTAAAACGGATTTCCCTATGTTGTGAAACCGCGCTACCGCCATATATGTATTATGGAAGTCCCATGGATGTAGAATCCACTGAGAAAAAAAACATATACTCGGTAGAAAGCCAGTATGACTGGAGTGTGAGGTGACCCTTTACTATGTATTCATCACGCTAAAAGCCCAAAGGTTCTCTGTCACAGTTGTTTTTGGCCACCTGTGGCAATGTTGATGATCAGAAACAGCAATTCTTTTTGATAATTTAGTAAAAAATAACAAACATCATCCTGTGGTAAATGAAGTATGAAATTTATACAGACACAGGAGAAACTTGGCATCATGCTCTCAGAACCACGTGGAATTAGAATAGTTCTAAACAATTATTGCGAGCTAATAAAGTAATGGCTCAAACAATGGAACCCTTTCTGTAAAGGTAAACATTAGCTTCAGCTGAAAATATACTGCTTCTTCTTGAATTGTTTTTATCAGCTAGTATATGTCGAAATCGTTTAGATTAATTTGGTTAGGTGGCATTCATCTGGAAGCCTGGTATAAGGAATCTTCAGAAGTGTGAAGATTCCCTGAACCACAGTGAATACAGATATGTGTGCATCTGTATAAAACAATATGTGCATGGTTCTGCTGGAATGCAACCTTAGTATATGTACATGGACAATTGTGTCACGTGCGTTTTCCATGTGTTTGGATAAACGCATGGAAAACGCATGGTTTTTGCCTCATTATAATTAGCTAAAAACCATGCGTTTTCCAAGTGTTTATCCTTCTCATGGAAAAACGCACCTGGCACATTTGGCCATGTATATACAGTATTAGCCATACAATTTACAGTTTATTGTGTTATGAGATTATGTGTTTATATAGTTATTTCTTTACATGTGGAACACTGTTGAATTAAGAACAACAAAGGCTTGTCTGCTTCAATGTGTATAAAATCTTTCAGCCCTCCCTCTCCCATACTTTAGCGACAGGCCTCCATTGATTATTGCACAAGAGCCAATCCCCACACATCATCATAATCATAAACATAATTTTGTAATTTATGAAGTTTTGCATTATCAGAGACCACATATAGAGGGCTCTCTAAATGCAGAGACATGCTTGATGCCCAATCCTTCTAGTCATCATATCTGTATTTTACTTACTGGACAACTTCTCGATGGTAAATTTGTAAATAATTACAGATTTTGTGGAATATTAATACATTCATTATCAGTATGGATGTTACTACTGCAACGGCAAATATAATGGATGTTGATAATTATTCGATGAAACCGACTGCAAAAAGTGATCCGGTGCCACAATATGCCATTAACGTGAGATTCTTTTTAATGTATAGTCAACCATTTATATTAGTAATGGGGGTGACTGGAAATGTACTCTCATTTTTGGTATTCTCAAGAGGATCTATGAAGAATTCAGTTACTGCATTTTTATTTCGCGTGATAGCGTTATACGAGACGGTATATCTTCTCTTCGAACTGTTCTTTACAATTACTGAAGATTTATTCGGTGTGGAATCGATATCAAAACATGACCTTTCGTGTCAATTTGGGAACATGGTGATCTACACAAGCCGTGATGTCGCTGCTTGGATGTTGTGCTTTGTGACTATTGAGCGGGTTATTGGAGTCACTTTTCCTCACAAAGTTAAAACAATTGTAACTAAAAGACGAGCTAATTATGTTGTAATAATTATAACCATATTGATGACTTTTAAAAATTGCATATCTTTTGTAATTGATGTTTCTTACTATGACTCTAGATTTGATGACTTTTACTGTGCTCTTGTGCTGGATAATTTCTCCGCATCTTTTCTGAAATTCGTGGATGCCTGGTTCGTTCTTGATATAGTTGTCTACAGTGCCATTCCTTTTATTGTCATCCTTATTTCTAATGTGGTGATAATATTCACTTTAGAGCAAGCTAGAAGAGCTCGGGATCAAGCGACTCAAGGGTCAGCATCCCAAGCTGGGAACGGCATTACTGTGCTCCTTCTCACAGTTTCAATCACTTATATTTTCTTATCTCTGCCGCTATGTGTGTATGCCTTGTGGCGCACCAAGAATTTCTACCACAAGGAATTTTTCTTCAATATTGCCATTTTTTGCCAGTTCCTCAATCATTCCATCAACTTTTATATGTACCTTTTGAGTGGTACCCAGTTCCGTGAAGAACTGAAGTCTCTCTTCAAATGCTGCATTGCTCGTCAAAGATCTGATGCATCCAGTGTGACAATGACAGAAAATTTATCAACAACATTACCTAATTCTACTTAACATGACCCAACAAAAACAGCATTGCATGGTGACTTGGTTAGCCTCAAAGAAAACACTTTCATTAAAAACGGCCTGTCCAATTGAACCTAGAAAAAGCTAGATAGCTTCTGCTATACGATACTACATGCCACTGAACAGAACTGTCTGACTATACTGGCTACTCAATGCCACAACATGCAGCACACCATTTGGTGCATAAGTTAAGAGTTATGCATATTTGTCTTTTTTTGTTTGTTGAAAAGATGCAAGTCTATTGCACTTACATATTTATGATATAATAGGTAAATTTCTCACATTTACCCAAGTTAATATATTTGTTGGTGTAGGCCCATTATAAGCTAGGAGTAGACAGAAGCAGTTGGTTTTAGCCAGTTATAGTTACAACCAAGACATACGGGTTACAACCAGGAACAGGTTGCTACAGCTGTTTTATGTTTTCTTAACACAAGAGTCCTATCAATATTCAGGAACAAATCTGCACGGTGTGAATTGTATGATAAATATAATACATATATGTCATATTATATATATAAAATAATTAAAATTATAAAAATGTTGGCGACATTATGGACCAACACGATTCTGTTAAAATGTGTCATACGGTCCATAAATAAAGCATTAATTAATTGGTAAGGTCAGCATTGTATAAATGCATGGACAAACCTGATATGTAATTAAACATACTATGTTTACACCTTTAAGTGATGAAATAAAGATTGCACTGTAATGTGTGGAGTGTGAAATATAAGAACAGTAAGGTGGATATATATATACAACAACCAAAAGAAAAAGGTCTATGCCTGGGTTTTCAAGCTGAGAAGTGGGCTGCAAAAAAAAAAAAAAAAAGGCTTGATATTAATTTAATTGTTGTTTTCTGAGAAAAAATTATGTTCTGGCATATGGGTCAGTAATGAATAAGGCTAGCAAACAAGGTAATATTACTGACATGGAAGCCTTATAAATGGGCATGTTAGGATTACCTTCCAGATGACCTTCAACAGGAAAGTGCCTATCAGATTGTATGCTAACTAATAACGCTAGGTGAGTATGTTCATAGAAATTTCTCTATGGTATGCGGAAAATTATAATGCATTTTAGAAATTATAAGCCAATAATGAATATAACTTATAAAAATACATGTATTAGCATGATTCTAAAGGGCCTCCAGAGCTTAGGCTGGTGTTGTTTTGCTGGGTGGGTTACTTTGTGCAATTTTTTTTTATTATTGCCAAAAGCTTCCACAGAGTGGCGCATTTAGAATGATCTTGAGCGCCATCTGTGTATTCGTTGGAACTCTTCATTTGGTGAGATAAAAACGCGTGTAAACATTGACAGCGTGGATTGCCAGTCTGTCCTCGCCAAAACGCATGTATGCATTTATACTTCGTATTTTGTAGACTACAAATAGGCCTACATGACATAAAATGGCAAATGCTGGTGACAATCCAACACAGGCTCGAGTTTTGATTCAGCAATGTTTAACTGCGTCTCTGCAGATCAAACCGGCGGCAGAAAATGAAGCTGAATATGTCCATGTAAGTTTGTCTGTGGTTTAAACTTCATATCCATAATTAGGGGCGGATCGAGGATTTTGGGAGGTTGGGGGGGGGGGGGGGGTGCACAGCAGCCATGCACTGGGAAGCCCGTCTACTAGTAGGCTAAGTCAATGCCTACATTCAGTGATCAGGCACTGCAAAGGCATTTTAAGCCTGATGGTAATTTGGGTAATAACATGCAGATGAGGGCCTGCATCAGATGGAATTGAATACACACATCAATGCGACCTGAAAGAAAGTATTGCGCCACCCGTTAATTTTAACTTGGCAAACAAAATAATGCTTAAAATTCGTCTGAAACAACGTTGTGTCATTCAATTATATTCGGCCACTTGGTAGCTACGTTGTATTCTTTATTCACTAATCTACGATATCAAATTCCTCCCCCCCCCCCCCTCACTATAGGATTCCGCTCCCCTGAAATCACCCAGACTTTCTCTTGCAGTCTGCAGAGTCCTGATCACTGGCATCCAGATTTGGGTAATTAATAAATATTGAAAAATTAGGTCTATCTCACAGGCCCACAGGGGGTGCAGTACTACTTCCGGTGCATGTGAACGTATTGAAAACCAACGTAATTAAACTTGTTTACGCAACATTGTTAGGCATCTCAGTTGTCAGTAGATATCTATACAGCCACTGGTCCCTGGTAGCTGCTCCTAATAAGACGGAGTTCTTCGGCCTTGGGTCTCTGGGATTCATTATTATTTTGATCATTATGATCAAATGATCTTCCCATCCTTTTTAAAACTGTCTACTGATGGTAGATTCACTATTACCGGTGGGATGAGAGTTCATGTAGGAAGAACCAGAGACTGATGCTCAATACTTCTCCACTCAGATTTTGTGAAAAGTTATATTTAAATTATCTTATATATTGATTTTCATGGAAAGCTGAGCACTGCAATAATTTTATTTTGACAAACATCACTTTTGCTATCTTTAAATCCGCTCTTCTGTTTGTTGAAAAGTTTATATCACAGAAATCAATTTTTGATTCCAGATCAATCGTGGAATGGTTGTGTTTGTCTGTTTCATGAAGTCTATGACTTCGGATACAGTCAATAAACTGGGTAAGATCAATTTTCCTTTTCAATTTGTTCAAATGCTGGAAAGTCATCGATTTGAATGGGTGGATGATACAAAATCAGAAATTGACTTGAAAACTTTGTTAGTCTGATCCTGTCAGGTTGAATTGCTTTGTCAGATTGAAAAATTGGGTATGTTGCTGTCAGAGTCAGGCAAACATTGACAGGCACCATCGAACTGTGGTGTCATCGTGATTATTTTGAGGTGAATGAACTTGTCCCAAGTTTTGTTCAGAGAATTCTCATTCACTCTTGAAGCTAACCTGTCTTTCACCTTCACTGATTCTTAACAGTATGAGATTAAATAATTAACATTTTCGGACCATGAGCCTATGTTGAAATCACGCACTGAAAGTTAGCTCATTTTGGGATATTTTGTTATAATTTGTTATAATTCACACCAAGCAAAACTAACTATAGGTAACAGATGTGGAGACTTTGCATGAAAAGTATACGTTCTACATGACCAAATGTGCCACGTGCGTTTTCCATGAGAAGGATAAACGCATGGAAAACGCATGGTTTTTAGCTGATTATGAAAAGGAAAAAACCATGCGTTTTCCATGCGTTTATCCAAACGCATGGAAAACGCAAGTAACACAATTGGCCATGTATTAATAAAATTAACATATTTAATTAAGACAATTGAGCTACACAAAATCAAAAACCAAAATGGAGTATAATCGTCACATTAGCTGTTATTTTATTGTTACATTCTCTATATGCTATTGTAGGCCTAGTCTAAAGTTAAGATATTTAATTAAGACAATTGACCAACACAAAACCAAAATGGAGTATAATCGTCATGTTAGCTTTTCTTTTACTTTTACATTTTCTGTGTACTATTGTAGGCCTAGTCACAAATGTGTATTTCAGTGAAAGCAGTATGCAATGTGAAACTGAGCGAACAGGACGATGGGAAGCACTGTGGTATTCTGGATCTTCCAGGAGACATTCTAGTCATTCCACAAGCCACTCTTGGGGGAAGACTAAAAGGCAAAATCATGCAGTATCACAACAATGTTGACAAAGACCTTGGTTTGCAGTTGTATGCAGATTTCATTAAAGGACTAGAGGAGACAGCGAGTGTCTCTGCGAAATGGAAAGAGTCAAATTGTATCATCCGCAGTGGAACGTATGGGAATCGCCAAGTTCTCAAGATGGACACAAATGGACCTTATTCTCACATCATCGAACTCTGACTAATGCTATAATAGTTTAATTATTGAAGTAATAAGTTAGAGTTGAGGAGACTATATTTTTAGTTGCATGATTCAGTAAGTGGAAGTTTTTGTAAATTAGATGTGAATGTGATGACTGAAATAAATAAAAATGTATATATTAATTCCAGTATCTCTATTGTTTGGACCTCAATTGACTATTAGGACAATTTACATACTAAACAAAGTGGTTTAATTTATTAATCTTCATTAGTTGATAGTTCTAATATTACTGTTGGCCATCCGGATACATGTATACATCAGGATTTTATTCATGGTGGGCTACTTGCTTCCAATTCCTGTACTGGGCTGATTGTGTGGCACACAGTCTGTGCAAAGACATGTCTTCAGCTAATTTCCATTTCGTTAGAGGGAAATAAAATATTATATTACTATATTTAAAGATTCTGTGATGTCCATTTGGAGGTCTATGTTGAGAACAAGTTCCATTAGAGCATGCACATTTCTATGGAGGGCCGTAAGTTGTGATAATGTTGAGCAACCTTTCTATTATATATAGAAGTCAAAGGGGCGATCAATATATTGACTTCAATATTGGACTCATCCCTTTATAATTGTCTGCCTGGCAAACATTTGCAGAAGCCAAGTTTAGCCATTCTGCGTCATAAAATGCCAAAAGCCCAGGTTGTTTACACATTGTAAATAAAAGACAAATACACGTGCTACCACTTCATTAAAGATAGTTTAAACCTGAGCATTTCGTCAATAATTCCCCTCAAAACCCCAGGGTAAACATACATCGCCACTAATATGACTACAGAACCAGAGTAGAATGATTGAACCTCTAATTAACCGATCTGCCTCAAAGGGAATTGGCTATTTTGAGTCTGAATTTTATTTTTAAAATGGTTGAATCTGTCTGAGTGTCTGTCTTTAGAGTGCTTAGCGTATTAGTGGTTACACAGTGAGCAGGGGCCCCGTTTCATTTCAAAATGTGGGGGGGGGGGGGACATATTGACCTTTATTCTGGACACCAACAGTCAAATCGTTATGTTGGTACAAAAAAAGTGGGGGGGACTTGTCCCCCTGTCCCCCCCCCCCCTAAAACGGGGCCCATGACAGTGAGAGTGGCAAGCACTGTGGTGTGGTGCGGAAACGACTGTCCAAAATACGGCCATATTGGATTTGCCCAACCAGCCCAGAGTTTCGACCAACTAAGTGCTTTATGAACAGTCAATATGACGTGGCAGAGGCACTTTGGAAGATTGATAAATTTCACAAGTTTTATTACTCAGTCTATGAGTTTACTTTCTGTCAGTGTCAGATATGACCAGTGACAGGGCCAGGATATCTGAAGTGGGGGGGGGGGGGGCAACTGAGAAGCAAGGGATCTATATCAGTGTATATAGGATGGCACATCCATTAACACAAGTTCAACTGGGAGGGGGCAAGTGGGAGGGCAAGGAGATGTCTTGGCGTATTATGAGCAAATGGATCCCATGCTTCTCAAACTTGCCCTCTACTCGTTTACAAAGGAAAAGAGTGGAATTTAAAAAAGCACATAAATCAATCTGGCGGCCCATTCTATCGATTTTGTACAATGGAGCAATAAAACAGCACTGATTTATTGAACTTCGTGTGTGTGCTTTTTTTTTCTATCTCATCCACAGCATAAAGAGCTATAAAGCCAAGTATCTGCTGCTATGAACCTTTTGACTAAACTTTGCAAAATATATATATACTTTTTTTGTCAAGTGCTGTTGTCTGAATTTATAATTACAATACTTGCAATTATTATAGACACTCCTAAATTTATTTCACCGTCCAGTGGCAGGTAATTAACGCATTTGCATGCAAGCTTGCAGGTATGATAATTTAAATCAGCTTTTATCATAAAATGGAGTGACTTGGGCAGAACTTGGACACCTGTCTTGGACTGTTTAGTCCAAGGGCAGATCCAACTGAAATCATAGCCCAGCAGCGGAGTGCCCAGATTCCTCCCTACAGTGAAATTTTAACCACGGCGTATCGGCACTTAGCATACCTCATTCGAATCCTCATTCAATAATTAGTTGATTAGCACTATTTTGGTAAAATTCAGCACACGTTTTCATAGCTGAATGCAGTAGAATATTTCTGAAGCGAGCAGCTTATCAGTATGGCGCCGTCTAAACAACTAGTGCGCATGCGCGGAAATTGGTCAGGAGTGTGTGTGTGTGATTAGGGCTTTACGTCCTGTATTTCTGCATAACCTGATGGGCTAATTAGGACAGGCAGGGACCATGGCAATGAGATGAGGGATGAAACAGCCATCCAACTTAGGCTCCACCGGGAATTGAACCCGGGACCCAGCTGTTGGAAGCCCAGAGCGCTACCTTTTAAATTGGTCAGGAAGAAGTCTGTCATTCGATTTCTTTTATTTATTACTTTATCCAACCCTTTCATCAGCTATACTCCGATTGCAATTTATTTTACAGTAAATTTCTGATTGGTTGCAACAGACAGTTATTGCACAATCAAACGAGGCTTTGGAAGACGCTACCATATTTGGAAAATAGTGCCATAGTGCTGATGTAAGCAGGCTTCTGATTGGCTCATACACTGAAATTTTCCACCAGAGGACAGCAGTCTAGCCGAGAAATTGCCCATTGTTAGTTTCTGCTCCAGGTGGCAGCAGTCTAAAACCACAAGAAAATCAAAGTGAAGATCAAGTCAATTAAGGTGTCACTTTCGTTCCTCTAAGTGATAGAAAGTGCATGAAGATGTGTATTGTCATGTCACTGATAAAGGCTTATAACTTTTGCTGATTGAAGTTGTCCAATTTTCTCTGAAATATGTAAAACATTTTGGGTGGCCTCTATTTAGGTAGACCTAATGACCACCTTATGGCCATTCAGCATGGCCTAATTATGGACATTCTTTGCTAGTTTACCTAGTTAAGCAAAATAATTGGTTAAACTATGTACCGATAGGCTGTGTATCGACTGACTATTTAAATGTATTCATGGAATGGCTCTAGATTATTTAACGAATAATATAACTATAGAAATAGAAATTAGGAAAAATTACAACACCAGAACACATAATATGACTGTGCAAATTCCTTTTCCAAATAGTGAAACAACAAAGAAAAGTCTCTATTATTCAGGAGGTAAGAAATGGAATGATTACCAGGTAACATCAAAAACCAACATAGATGGATTTAAGAAACGACTAGAAAGGAATGTGCACATGTAATATTTTATCCTTATGTTTTTACACTTTTATAAATTTTAATTTATTACTGCGGATGCAGTGTGGTTTTTATTGTCAATGCATTTTTGTAAAATCTTTAATTTGTACTTATGTAAAGGGCATTGAAAAACTGCTTGCACTGAGCAATTTAACCCTTTTAAAATATATTTAATAAATAAATAAAAAAAAATTGACTAATGAAATCTTCTCTTCAAAATACAGGAGAAACGGATTCATATATCTTTAGTTTATAGGCAATTTTGAATTACCTGCTTGTCAGAACAAGAATTGCGTAAACTCAGCACATGAACATCTAATTATTCTGTAAACATTTACATTATCAGGTCGCGTAGCTTTGATGTGACAGCACAGTGTTGATCAAATCAATCCTAATCGAGGTCATCATGCGAGAAATTAAGAAAATACAATAGGCCTATAGGCCTAGATATAATGGAGGACAATCATGACAGTGATGATGAACTTGAAATTAGTGTTTAGGCCTACAGTGTACGCAGTGTTTCATCGGCGACCTTTTACCTGCTTAGAATAAATCTATATTGAACCTATGTGTCCTTAATGGATCGGTTCAATATAAGTTGAGTAACAATATTTGAGTGTGTATATTTTGGCTCTTAACTTTGTAATCAAATGTACGCAAAGCCTTGTCTATAATGCCATTAACAAATTGGGTGGGTTTTGTGAGGCTGAAAAAGTCAATATATTATGCGGCTTTCAGCTCCTATTTTGCCCGCAGGTCGCGCGTCTAGCCAAGTTTTGCCTCTGTACTATTTATAGGCTCCCCGCAATATCTAAATAATTAAGTGGACAATGGCAGATCATCCCAGATGGGAACATCTTTTTGTATTATTTGGCAGTATCATTGTCTAGCGATTTAATAATGATAATTGCCAAGGGCTAGCATATTATTTATATACTATTAATTATTTTCTTATTATATCGTGTATGATACGTATTACGCTCGGCGACAGTGAAATTCGCCATCACCCTAAAACATGATTATATATACACTGCAAGTTCATGATTTGTTAAGATATATTTGTTTTATTTAAAGTCGTATGTAAGAACAGATAACATAAGCAGCATGACAAATGAAATATATACAGATGAGGAGTGAAAACTATTAAAAAAAAAACAGATTATAAAAAACAGAATTTTTTATATCATTGCCAGTATTCTACAGTCCTGAAAACCATCTAGAATGAGTGTTTATTTCAGCTTATTTCAAGTGGCGAATTTTATTGTCGTGGCGAATTTAACTGTCGCCAAGTGTAGGTGCTTGAATAAATTTATCTCTAGTACTTAGATCTAATCCACTGCGCGCGGGCCTAGATTGGCTGAATTAGTGATCGCTAGAGCGGTTATTTTCGGACGAATGAACGTGAATAGCTGCATTCACATTACATGAAATTGAAAGCGTGCCTGATCAGATAGATCGAATGGGAATGATTGGCTGATCGATTTGATCCTCTGCCCTGACCAGGTTGACATTTCCTGCGCCTGCCGCTAGAGGCGCTTCTAATGTTCCACTGAGCAGACGAACTTTTGGCAGTGGAAGGTGGAAGGTGGAAGGCAGGTGGCTTCTGCTGCTCGGCTTTAATGGAAAATACGACATATGGAACATCGGTGCAACTGGATCCTGAAATTGAGGTTTGTAAATTAATTAGCGTTGTGTCAAAATAGACAATATTAACACGTTAGGCCATTGTCTCTGCATGTAGATATGTCAAGTTGGAATGATGTGCATGAACCCAAACTGGCATCTACAATAAATGGGCATTAAGGACACGTGTACAGCCTACAATGATAACTTTTTTTGCATTTGAGAACTAATGCTCTATATTATTAATAACTTGGTATCACTAAAAACAGTCTATGTAAAAAATGGAATACCTCCAATCAAGACAATACAGTTAGTTTCATAAAATCTAGACAGCTGTAGCAACCCATTCCTGGCTGTAGCTATAACTGGCTAAAGCCTACCGCTTCTGTCTACTCCTAGCTTATAGTCGGCTTACACCTACCACCACTGAAAAAAATACAAACCTCAAGTGGTTAATGCAAGAAATTTATAATATATCATAAATATTTATGTACAATAGACTTACATCTTTTCAACAACAAACAATTTCAAAATGCAAATATAGCGTAAATCTCAACTTTGCCTTGGTTCTATTTGACAGGCTGTTTTTAATACTGTATATTGTTGGAAATATAAAACAGTCTTGACTGAATGACAAAGATAGTGTAAGTAATGCTTAAATACTTTTCCAAAGATTTTTTTTTCTACTGTATAGGCCATAAATATGTAGGTACTTTTCTTACAGGGCAACTAACCTTCCAGAAGATCTCGTTCAGCGAGACGTGAAACAGTCCGCACAGACGCCGCGTCGAAGAGCACGTGCAACCACGTGGGTTTCCATGGAGACAGAAAGACATTTGCAGAAAGCAGACGATGTTTAATCGTTACTACAACATGGCTGTAGGCCGTCTGTTTCTGCCGGTGTGTGATGGCGTGATTCAGAAAATAGATGTTCATGACATGTTATCTCATTGGAATGAGATTCGTGATTTCCCATAATTACACTGACTCCCAATGTTGGCTCACTGTTTCAACCTTTTGTGTGAACAAGCAACCAAATGACTGTAATTGGGTTAATGACAGCTAATGACCAATCTTGATCACTGAGTGTGGATCAATTAACACTGCGGCGTTGCCATTGAACAGCCAACAGTAGACTGTATACATACCTACGACTTGGCATGTGATAAACACCAGCTGCATGCATGGTGACTGACTCAATGCTGGGGGTGATAATATGCACAGGTCCACAACAATGGAAACCAAATATCACGTGTCGGACACATATCGCCTTTAGGCTACCCATTAATGTTATAGGCCTAATATTCCTAATGGATTACGCACAGAGCAAAAATAACTTAAAATGCCTTTAAATAAAATGAAATATCTTTGTAATATGAAAACAAAGATCTCACCAGACAGCAAGTACACAGCTTTCGCACAGAAGATAATATCATATTTATGTCGATGAAATGGAAAAGCCAATATATAATGCAGAGGATATTTGGCCTTTGCCTTGGACTAATGCCTCTGGCATCAATTGGAGATATTGCTTGAGTTAGAATTGCGATGAATCCAGATTGTACTTGCCCCAGACTGGATTATTGACAACATGATTTGCAATGAGTGCATTGCTGTTGTTGTTGTTGTGAGGATTATTCACTAAACCTGTACCAGTTCATACATTGGGAGTGTGACCCAGGTGGACGGTGGACATATATGTCACAGAATGGCAAATTATTCTATGCATTGGAATTGCCAAAGTGTACTGGGTTTTTTAATGGTGGTCTATTTACGACATATTTTTATGGCTCTAAAGACTACAAACCGTGTACTGTGTTAAAAAGGACTGAAAACAAAAAAGAAGAGAAAGGTGTTACTAAATACAACTATTTGAGGATATCAATCAAACTTCTGACCAATACTCGGATTATGATTATTGCATATATCTCACCAAAGTGACTGAAAATGCTCTGAATAATGTGGATCATGCAACCATATAAGTTGTAACATGAAAAACCGAATTATTGAGCTGACATACAATAACAGGAATTGAAGCATGGGGGCCGGATGTTCTCAAAGAACTACAGTGACTTCTCCTATGAAGGAGCTGGACCCCAGAGTGCCTCTGAACCGGATGGAGCTAGAGGATGTCCGGACCGTCTGGTCTTACATCAAGCGGAAGTTTGAAGACACTGCTAAGGAGATGCTCATCAGGTGGGTGGCAATGCATTAGCACTTTTTAGTGACATGTTAATTTTAATGGATTTGCCAGTTTGGCTTGTTCAGATTTACACAATGTTGATGGCCAGTGTTGCCTTTCTCCATCAATGAATTCTGTTACTTTAGTATTTCAAAATTCATTTCCCTCTAGAAAGGACTTTATTACATTTATGGAGCATTTAGAATTTCTTATACATAGCTTTGGTGTGCGTGGTGTTCTACCTTTAAATATATTATTTTTATATTGATTTAGAAAACGAGTTTATCATACGTTTATTATCCAGTTTTGTATTTTCGATATTCTAACTTGAAATTGTGAATAGGTTTAATTTCCTTTTTTTTTCTCATAAACTTGTAGGTTTAATGACTAAGTTATTACTGGAGTTATTGCGATTAAAAGTTTCTATTACCAAATTTAGACGAAACGTGATAAAGTCTAGTAGGCCTATTGGTGTTACTTGACACATAATTTATACAATTTAACAATGATAAATACATTCAATTCAGTTATGTATATACATAATAATTTTAATACATTCAGTGTCAAGAAGGGAAACAACATAGTTTTCTGAAACTATAGTAAGTTGCTCCCGTGTACAAAATATAATAATATAAAATAAACAATTCTATTTAAAAGCACATACACCCTAATAAGTTAATAATGATATAAATCTGCATGACTGTTTAATAATTCTGTGTTTTAAATATCACAAAAGCTTTAGTAAATGATGATATACGATTTTTCTGTTTTAGCCTATTAAATATATAAAGTGTGGAGCTTGTCCTAAATACCTCTTCTTATATTTTTATATGGTATGTTAGGTTGCTCTCAAATTGTTTCTGTATGCTATTGTAAATTTTACATTTGACCTTTAAATTGTCTCATGCAAGGCCTTATTGCAAAGTCTGTTTATCAATATTAAAATGTCAAAATAGCATTCCACTTAATGTTTTTTTATTGGCATCCAAGCTTTGTGCTTGCACTTGAGTTTAAGATGATCTTGAGGTGATTATCGTATTTCAATAAATACATACTTGACATGGCTGCAATAGTACATGGCCAAATGTGCCATGTGCATTTTCCATGAGAAAGATAAACGCATGGTTTTTTGCCTGATTAAAATAAGGTGAAAACCATGCGTTTTCCATGCGTTTATCCAAACGCATGGAAAACACACGTAGCAGGTTTGGCCATGTATAATGTCATATAGGGCTGCATTACATGTTGTTTCATCATGATTGTTTATCGCATCCAGGGTCTTGCTTAGAAATATGTTGAAGGTGCAGCATCAATTTGCTTTCTCTTTTTGCATGTGTGGGAATGATGTTCATGCATAGAAATAATCACGTTAAAAATGACACCTTGGTTTTATGTCATCAGCAACCTTCATCATGTGAATACAATTATTATAATTGTGTATTAAATCAGACACGAGTCACACGAATAGTCATATCTTTCCGAAAATATGCTCATTATAGGGTAACAAAGAGATATGTATTTAGGGATATGTAGTCATACGCTTATTATTATGTTACTTAATAAGAAATCACCTGTCTTGTTGGTTTTGATGTATCTCATATTTCTCATATATTTGGGCTAATTTGGTGACAGAAACCTGAGAATTAGGAAACATAATTCCGTTATTCTTAATCAGCCCAAGCAAGTAGGCAATTTTGTTTGTATCCAGATCCTCAGGGCATCTCATTTGACGAACTGGGCCCTCTGTAATAATTTGGTAACTCTATACCTGTAACATTATTGCTTTGAAAGGGGTCTATATGGGTCTCAAAAATAGGAAGCAATGTCCAAGTAATAACTAAGAAAATCAAAACATGTCGCCTGTCAGTATTTAAGTAGATATTCCTCTTATTATATCGCTTAAGTTCGTCACTATTTAAAAGCTTCAGTGTCACTTTGTCCCTGTCGATTTTGTCGGCTTTTACCCATTTTTACCCTTTTGAATGGATTGCCTCGGTGAACATATATACAAGGTATAAATTATACTTTTGTCATCAATGCATCAAGCGTTCAATGAACGAATGAACGAACTAATGAATCAATCAATCACTGATGGGCCTCAGTGAGCTGTTCATATTTTTGAAGTACTTCAGTATCGGTTGGATGGTCTTGTTAATGGGATTCCACTTCGATCTCCAGGGGCGTATCTAGAAATTTGGTAAGGGGGAGGCCGGCGGAGTTATGCAAGCGCCTTAGACGGGGGGAGGGGGGGGGGGGGGTTAAAATTTACTGCAGAAACAAGCATTCTGGGCTTACTATAAATACCTGTTTTTCCATAATTCACCAGACATTTTCTACACAAACATGTGGGTTATAGGGGAGTCAATTGAAATCACCATGCACTCTATAAACCAAGGTGTTAATTGCAATTTGTAATATATTTGACTCCAAACAAGAACGAGTGGCATATCTAAATTTAAGTGTAATTTAAACTGGAAGTGGCTCATAAGGCAAAAGTAAATGACAGGTAAGTAGCAAATACTGCTGTAGTGCAGAAGACAAACTTTCTGCGACAAGTTTTTTTATTTAATTTTTTTATCCAAAAGCAAAAAAGGTATACAATATTAGGCAGATGCCAACTTGGCATATGAGGCCACATAAATACAAATCACAACAAGAAGGTTACCAGAAAGACTGTCACAATCCTTTTACATTCATAATAGATTGACAGTAATTAAAATCTAAATTGTTACATATAACGCATAATACACACTCACCTACTTTATATTTTTTGGTCTATTTCTATAAGCAAAAATATTTGTGCCAAATCTGAACAGGTATCATGGCTGCTGCCTGGTAGGGCAGGGTTAATTCAATTCACTGAATTGCTACCTGTCCTATGAACAGGGGGGTCACACTCTTTAGGGTGTTGAGTCCCACAACCTCAACTGGAAGCCTATGGCTGAACTTCAATTGAGAATGGTTAACGACCCAGAATTGGAGTTCTGTACTTACAGATGACATCACAGTTGATAACCGATCCGTTCTGCGATGAATCCAAGGAATAAGCTCCAAGAACAAGTATATACAATGTTCCACTGTAAGATTTATCACATGAAATTCCATATAGATAACCTAACCAGTTATTTTCTAGCTTTGTGTGGTTTTGTGCACTGCTTAAATGAGCAGCTGTGGGCTACTGGTCCAGAAAGGACTAGAATGTGATAAACCATAAAATGTACAGTTTAAAGAAATTTCACCCCATTCAACAGGCATTATGCCTAAAAATTTTATTCGGGGAGGAGGGTAGCACGAAATGCTATATCAAGGAGGGGAAGACATCTTCCTACAGATTACTTGTTTTAGGAAGTAGGGTGGAGGGCAGATTCATGTCGACTTACCCTGCGGACCCGTACAGAGGCCATAGAAAGGGTTTTTGTTAATTTGTTATTTTACAGGGGAAGGGCACTTTTTAATGACACGTGGCAATGGGCAGGTGCTGCCACATTATGTGCATGTGCCTGGATATGTCCTAACATATATTGGTCTTTTGTGCCCTGAATATGTTGGTAAATTCTAGCTATTAAATAGCGTTTCGCGGGCTATCATCTTAGCCGCGCGCGGCCTTAATTTTCGTTTGCTTCATGTATTTTTTGGTCCTAAATACGCCACTGATGATCTAGCTCCCTTGACCAGTCAACTATGCATGCATGTGACATCATGATGCTATTTCTACTTATTTTTATCTACAGAAGCAACATGTGCATGATGCGTTTGTTCCTGTGGGCTGCTCTGCAATGAAATGCAAGTATTTGCGGATGGTAGCGAAAAATACAACCCAAGCGTTTTTGCCATGCTCTGTGCTGCATCTGCTCAATTCTTAAATGCTGCAATGCAAGGGCATTTGCAACAACAAACGAGTCATGATGGTTTGAAGGACACAGTAAATTGCATTGGCAATAAATGCTAATTAAAGATCTTAAGCATTTTTAACATGTTACAATCCGGGGATGTAAAATGAGAGTCGTCAAAATGACTCGGGGTTGTCATAAAGCACTTGAATGAAGTCAGTTTGAATAATTGATGGTGAAAAAAATATTGTATACGGTGTATATATGACAACCCATAGTCATTTTGACTGCCTTTTGTTTGAAGTGCGCTCACATTAAACATCATAATTAAAAAGCTCGCCACTTACACACTGGCTTTCTTATGCATAATTACTCAGGATCATTGTTTGAGCAGTTGATTAAAATTTTTAGTTCCAAGATATGAATTATGGTACTGCAGCATACATATGTGGTATTATAATATATAAGACCCAATGGTTATGTGGTATATTTTTATTTTCCCCATTTTATTTTGCCATTAGCCAATCAGAGCATTGCATAACTGTTAGCAACGTCATCACCTCAAAACTTTCTGGGACATTTTTAGATTAAAAAGGAATTTACGAATGATATTTACAAACAAGTTGTTAAATATTTATTGTCAGAATTGGTTATCATAGTAGATTTGGATAGAAAACGATTTATTATTTGGTTTTGATCAATTGCGATGACGCTACTTCGACTTTGCCCTTAGCAACGCAGATATACAATGGCTTGTATCTGTGGACATGTTTTAGAGAGCTCAAAATTGTATTGTACTCATGTTTTGATTCTGACTGTTGTTTTAATGCAGCGGTGCTAGTTCAAACGGCGAAGCACTTAGCTGCAAATAGTGATTTTTTTGTCACTTGCTTGCCATACAGAGAAGTGTGTGGAAATTTCCCATCCATGTATACCACATAGGCTATATACCACATGGCTTTTCTATGTGGTATACAGGTTATTGTGGGATATATATATATATATATATATGTATCTATAGCCGACGTCTCTATGCTGCAATCTCTATTATACCAAGGCACACAAAAAGACATCAGCGTGTGACATGAAACACCATTTTGCCTTTTTTGTCATCTCCGTGTCTGGGCGTGTTATGTCGTTATTTTCCTTTGAGAAAAGCACATACCATTGGATGCATAATAACAACATTAACGCAATTTTAATAATGGGATCTTACTTTTCTGTTATTGGGTTATATAAATAGGCTAAAATGCATGCTGGGTAATAGAGTGTTTGTCATTTTAAGGAGGTGTTAATTTGGGATAGTCTTGATATTGGGATTCCATCCTACCCCACCACACAAATTTTTTTTCTTCAATATAATAAAAGTCTGATAATGACCCAACCCATGAATTATGTAACATGGTGTGGACTCCAAGCCTTATCTCGTTGTTATTTCTGCCTCTGTCAGCTGGTCATACAAGCTGTACCAGACATTCAAAGTAAGGAGTTAAGGCCTTGAATGTCCAATGACTAATACACTATGGCCTAGACTTTTGATTCGATTCAATTAACATAGCGGTAGATCATAAAACTAATTTTGCTATAATAATGCCTAACCATAATTAAGTTTGTAGGCCCTACGATGCTTCATTGTGACCCCGATTTAGTGCATTCTTGGTTTAGATGTACTCTAAAAGTGGAAAATCGTGACATAAGTTGCAGACATTGATCAAATTACCTTATCACGTTCTTTCGTTGCTTTACCTTTTTTTTCTACATTTAATTCAACCCTCTGCAAATTAGAAAAAAGACGATGAAAACAGCTGCAGTTCGTGACTTAATTATAGAAAAGTTCATGTAAACTGATACAGGTAAATGCAAGTATATTCCGCTGCAGAACGTTATAGGTCATTCACTTTGAAATATATTGTAGTTGCATGTCATAGAAGCACACATTGCATAGTACATGCACACAATGGTTGGTACTGGAAAAATACTACAATGCACAGCACTGTGACCACCTAAAATCCAGTTTTTAATCAGCAAATTGCTGCGAGTGACTGACAGGTAAGGGTAGTGGCCTTGGCATAATATGATAAAACCTGAAAAAGCACCGCTAGGCAAAAACAAAAAAAAAAACAGTTATGAAGCTGACCTCAGTGGATGTGAAACTGACAATTTCAGAAGTTATATAGGCATATAACTGTAAATTGCATATATTTGTTTGGGAAATTTATTATAGGGTTATATCGAAATCCTATGAATCAGTTTGCTTTAGATCAAATTATTTTCACACGCCATCATTATTACAAATCATGGTCAACATCAAGATATCATAGGCAATTTCATAGGCTTGGAAACTTAACTTGGCCTACAGAGGTCAGAGGACGTCCTGTGAACCCAGGACTTCCATTGGTTGGGGAACTGCCTTAGCCAATGGGAATCCCGAATCCACATGACGTCCTCTGAAGTTTACATAGTTTAGTTACCAGGTCTATGTAATTGGCTGTAAGCAAAGATGGGATAAACATTGATTCCCAGCGTGTGTAAACTATTATAGTAAGTAAGTAAGTAAAAATTTATTTTGAATCAACATACAGGTTAACAAGAAACACTAGCTAAAAGCTATTAGTCGATTAAAACAAAATCAGTAACAATAAAATCAATAAAAAAATTATGTGATATTGATCCCTATCACGGATGTTGAATACGGTGTAATGGCGAAAGAAAGGTCACTGTCAATCCCAATCCCCCCCTTCCCCCTCAATACAGTTAGTTTCATTAAAAACGGCCCGTCAAATTGAAACTAGACAAAGCTGTCATAGCTGGCTACACAAAACTGGATCTAAAAATATATATTTATGATATATTAGATTAATTCTTTACATTTACCAAGGTTTATATTTACCAGGGGACAGATGTAAGCTGCTTATAAGCTATAGAAGTGGACAGAAGCAGCTGGCATGTTTAGACCCCAGCCAGGTACAGGTCGCTACAGACAGCTAGAGTGTCGACCGTATTTTATGAAACTGTAAAAAAAATAATAACAATCAAACTGCACGTTATCCCCTGATGCCAAACAAACACCACCATGTGTAGCATTTATGATTGCAATTAATTAGCATGGTGCCAGCACTGCCATGAAACAAGAGGTCATGCAATCAAGCCATCAAACTTCGGATGGTGCACGCAAAATCTGGCAGGTCAATTGGCATCATTGAAATGTATAAGCGCCAAGCAACCACTCAGCTTATTTAGGCAGAATGATGAACTCCTGGGGTGACCTTAGGCAATATTGAGAAATAGAGATATGAGGGTAGGAACCTTTTGTAGTTAACTTTCCATATATTGTGTATTTATATATAAAGCCAGTGCTCATTTAATTAAACATTCTGAGAGGTGATAGTTAATCATCATGGTTCACAGTATATATATTATATAGAACTTGTGTTCTGACCTTGCAAAAAGTTGCTGGATATAATTTTCTTAGAATATGAATGAGGATATGGCAGCTGTTTCCACATTCTGTACCTTGTCTATAGGTGTTTTATTGTAAGAGTTGTCTATGAAAGATTTCCATGGGATTTCCAAATTACTATATCGAAAGTAAGAATATTAATCAGATCCTGTAAGGGGAGTGGCACCCTCTTTTATATTATAATCATATGTTAGACTGAATGACTTATATGTGTACCACTGAGCACACTGGTCTTTGAGTTCATTGACCTATACCTGGAAATTGAACTCGCACTCATGAGTCACATCTCACTCTTAGAAATGATTGTCTGTTTTAGACAAATGTTTGTTTCAAAGGTGTCCATCCACAATTTTGTTTAAAATCAGCCAAGATATCGTTTGTCCTCAAGCAATGTATAAATCAAACAATGATTTTGGTTAGCTAACACGTTCAATGTCTAAGGTCTAAGGCCAAACAATATATTTGCTGATTTTAAACAAAATTTTGGATGGACACCAGTGAAGCAAACATTTGTCTGAAAACCGACAATCTCTTCTAAGAGTGCTATATGAATAAGATTAATTTATTAACTGGTTTGTATCTCTGAAATTCGGGCAGTTGATAAGGGTTCACCTCGAAAAGAAAAGGCATTAGCTGGTTGGTCAACACTTTACACATTATATATTAGCCATGAACAGGTACTTTTGTCTGCTTTGATCTCAGAAGCAAATGGAGCCAAAGAGAGGGTCTAATATATAAGTCTCTACTGATCACAGTTCGCATGGGAAGTTCTGGGGCATTGGGTTTTTAATTAAAAGCCTTTTATAAGATTCTGTAACGCTCATTCAGATATCTTCTGCACCTTTGATTTACTGTTTATCTTTGATTAGTGTAAATGAAAGACATACTTGCGCCATGCTCTTTTTAAAGTAATCTTCCTCAGTTCTTGCTAAAGAACCAGGGACACCTTTTAAATAAAATATTTTTGACTGACGTTCGACATATAAAATTCATCCATAACATATTTACCACCAAGTGCACAAATGTTAAGGGGATATTCGTTTTCTGGATGGTGAGAATCCACTAGCATGGCAGATTATTCGCTGTCATTGATGCAATAGTGGAGCTATCTGGATCTGTCTTTTCCTGGCTAGGAGCTTACTGCTAATACACTAATTCCGTACACATAGTTTAATTGCTTCAGTCGAATTGGCTTGGTACGTCAGGTTTTAACTTATTTTATTAGCCATCAATAAAAGTAATACATGGTTCTCTTGCTCTACTATTTTCCCTAATGCAAATAGACCTACCTGCATGACGTATCCCCGAAGTACTCCCCACCAATTACACCAGCTGTCATTTACTTACCTATGGGAATAGTGACATTTGGAAATTATGGGTTGTTGTCAGTGTCACATCGAGCAAAAATATATATGTGTGTGTTTGGTGGACACAAAAACAAAAATCATACAGCCCTTAGCAAGTTGGTATACTATAAGACCAAGGCTACTGACTTTGTCAAGAACAGCTTTTACTCCCCCTGCGTAACTGCCTTCAATGATGGGGCTAGTTTCAGTCAATAATATCATATTACACATCTAAAATGGCTATATTATACACAAAAATAATTTTCCTTCTTATTGTAAGTGATAACTTCCATTATTTATGGGTATTTACCACTTATATACAAGGAATTCCTTGCCTGTATGCTGTGAAATGTTCAATTCTCATCTCTAATGCCAGATTTGCATATTTCACCATCTACACACATGATGGCGCTTCCTGATTGGCCAATATCTCCCAAGCACAGTCTGCTGTCAGCTTTAAGCCAATTAAGTGACCTAACTGAGTAAGAATTGAGTGTAATCAATGCAAACAAAACAAAGTGATATGCAATTTCACTGTTAGACATTCAATGCCATAAGCCAGCCTATATGCTATTAAGCTAATTTGTTTGTATTTAAGTCTAACTTGTAAACTAGCAAAATAATTGCCATCAAGCTCAGGGCATTTCCTAATGTATTCAGCTACATTCTGATTGGCAGTTGCAAATGACATAGGGGGCTCTTGAGATGAGAAGCCAATTAAGGCAGTCAGTCGGCTTGGTATTAGTTAAAGTATAAGCGTGTCATCACTGAGCAATGTCATATATGTTGGCAAACGCCTGTGTTGTAAGTACTAATGTGTTCTAAATTATGAATACAGACGAAGTGAACAATGTTCAGGTTTACGGTACAATACTGCTATTGAATTAACCTTGCCAATTATATTGATCTTCTTTGCAAAACAAAAAAAAAATTGGGATACTTTTGATGGTTGGTGAAGGCCATTGGATACTGGAGGGCAGCCATGCTACAAAGTCACTAATTATCTTCTGTTTCTCACATCCAGCTGTCTTCAAAGCATAATGTCAAGGATGAAATTCTTTCTAGTGTAGACAATGGAAACGTATATGAAATATTTTTTATATAGATTGACATTAATGAAGCCGTGGCAGCTAAGCATTGAGTCACTAACAAGGACAGTCTGTTGACCTGTATTGTTAAGAGCCTGTGAATCATTTACATGTTTTAGAAGATTTATGAACTTGCATCTGTATACTGTAACTTTCGAAATATTTGTTAAAAGTTCCACTCTTGTGTGAAACTTTGGGTGGAGACCTTCGAGTGACCTTGTGCAATTTTGATGACAATGACAGTTTTATTTGCTCCAAAATTAACATATTACAATTTACAGTAATTTCATATTACACAAATTAATAATTTTATATTGATGTGGATGCCGAGGGAGAAAAGATTATACACATATATATACTGCTTTTGATTAATTAATTCATATTGTAATATTAATAAATTAAATAGGAAGGCAACCCTATTGTTATACATCTGGAACATTAAAGGGGAACACAAGGACATTTGCATGTTAATTTTAAAAGATCTATTAGATGTAAATAAATATATTGTAGTGAAAAGAATAGTTAAAAAGATACCTTTAGTATGATTTTACACCGATTAATAGTGCATTTTTCACGGTCCGCCGAAATGCTGGGGGCCGCCATTATTGCACACGGCACGCAAGCTAGTGACGTCACTTATGTACTCTTAAATCTGTGCAGATTGCAACTAATCCACTTCATTGTTCATTGCAATGAAAAGATAGCATTAGTTGAATTAGGACTAATTGCAATGAAAAAATGATTTGTATTTATGTAGGTATAAATTTTATTACACCACCCAACCATAAGCCTTGGTGTTATATCAGTTTTAAATTAATCATTGCTTATTATACACCATTAGAAAGATTATTTCTATCAGGAAATAAGCTATTTCAAAATAACATTTCTTTTATTAACCCCTACATGTATTAAAGGCTAATCCAAATTGACAGGTTTATTATAGGACATAACTATATATATAGTCTTATCATAATAATAGGTTATTTTTATAGCACTATAGATTCAATAAAATTGCTCTGCATCGCTTTTCAGATGAATGTTTATTCATAAAATTTACTTCTTATATCATATGGTGGTAGCCTGTTCCAGAGCATATAGTCTTGATGTAAACTGCTGAAGTCTGATCCGTGCATAGAAGACTTGGGAAAGGTCTGTTATTGGCCATAAAAGATTTTATTTACCATCAGTGTCAAATTGACATAAAAGCAATTCAGCCTGACACCTTTTCATAATGCAATTATACTGAGTCAAGTTATGTATGACTTGTAGTTTCTGAGATATGAGTTTTAATAATGAAAGAAATTAGGCGTAAAACACTGCAAATCTAGCCATACATATAATTTATGCATATGTGCGACAATTTTATCCTATTATAGATATATTTAAAACTCATACTTGGCAATACACCCAAGTAATTATAAATGACTCTACTACAGCAATGGACTTTTTTTTTTATATGTTATGTCAATTCAATTAATTTAATTTTGATGTGTAAATATCACCTATTTATAGGCCTATATCAGTGTTAAAAAATATGCGAATTCTAATATACAATTTTTAATGAAAGTTCATTCCTCGGCCTGGTCACAATCAACCTGTACTCTGGGTGGGCACGGAGGTTTGATCATGAGAGTCTGATGAGTACTTTTTAACGTAATTATTTACCAATGTAAGCCTTTTTAACCCAATAAGTGCTATCTTTTTATAAATATTTTGCTTTTGATTTGTACATTTTTTGATTTTCTATACTCTCCATGTGATTTTATATTTTAGGCTTATATGCCAAGGCTGATATGTATGTTGTTCCCTGCCATGGAGGTTGAGAAAAATACAACATTGATGAATCTAATACATAATACCTCTCTAAAATCTTAAAAAAAAATAATGATAATTTAGTACTCAGTTATCCACATTTTCAAAGTCATTGTTTTTCACCACGAGATAAGAGGTTGTCATTTATGCATGGATAATTAATTGCATTGTCTCAAATTGTTCAATAACAATTTACTTGACACTTGGTGAGAACTGTGACATGCTCTTAGCTAGGAATATTTAGAGATTCCTAGCTCTTAGTATAACAAAGCTCGAGTGCAATCAACACCTGTTATTGGCAGTATGTTGTTATCATCAGTTGCAATGCCAAGCCTCTAGAATACTTGGCTCTCATTAACTGAGACATGTAGTACAACAGTGACGTATTTCCGGTGAGTGCAAAACACCGGGAATCTCGAAAATGGCGGCCTCCGTAGTTCACAACACAGACCTAATTAATGCAGGATATTACTTTACCAGTGCATATATACAAGTTATGAATGGCGGGGATGTGTTTCTATGGACCTAAGCTAACTTCTGAGAGGTAAAGTGCTGAAGGTGTTAGTTCCCCTTTAAAAGATAACATTTTAAATGATTATTTTTAAACATTATTAAATTCAGGAAGAAAAACAAATGCGAGCATTATCTAGTATAACTATACTTGTATCAGTTTCATGGTTCTATTTTATTCCCCCTTTTCACATTAAACCTTTTTGTGGGGTTCCATGTTAGGATAACCTTCATGGATAGGAATGTAACTTCATGGAGACAGGTCTTGTCTTTTATGGTAATTATTGGCGCGAAGCGCCAATACTTCAGTTGCTTGGAGGAGACGTTTGCGCGTAATGCGTCCGGTTTGCCATTTTCCGAGCGGCAAATTCGAACTTACATGTTAATCCAATGAGGCCAGTTCGGGTATATGTTCGAGCGTGTATATAGCATACTTCTACACGTCGTAGCGCCCTGCCATGTTGTCCGTCTGTAGTGTACTGCCTTTGGAGTGTTTTCCACTCATGTTTTGTTTTATGTGTTCCATACATTTCTTGAAATCGTTGTTTGTTGCCTCCGCAAGTCCCTCAGCTTTTTCCGGTCACAAGATGGCAAACTCCGACGGAAATGACCGAAGTGCGTTGTACAGTTTCGTGCATGTTCGGGGAAATGGCCGTGCAAATTGCCGCATAACACGGTGAATTTTGCTGTTTTCAGACGGCCTTTGTTGCACATCTAAAAATTAAAATGCTCAAGTATATCGGTCATCCATAAAATACAGTTATTCTGTCCCTCAAATGCAAAATATAAACCAATTTCCTTTCAAAACGTAGCTGAGCTCGTCGTGATTATCAGTGACAACCGCCATTTTGATTACTTTGTGTTATGCGCTGTGATTGGTCGAAATGAGTACTTCCCACAAAAAACAGCCAATCAGTGATCACCTTGCTTGGAGGCTCTAGGGTGATTGTATAATGCGGACCATGCAGATTATGCAGACCAAAAAGAAGTTTTAGCAATCACCAGCTTAATTTAAAAAAAAGAATAATAATAAAAATAAAACAATATAAAGAATAAAGGAAAGAGTACATTAAAGAAGAACAAATTACAAAATGAAAGGACAAAACTGCCCTATGATTGGGCAGTTGAAAATTTTCACCTTCTAATTGGGCATTTTTTTCCTCAATCCTGATTGGCTTTCTCCAAGTGTAAGTTAGTATATATATATAATACAATAAATTATTTCTGCATACCAATCTTAAAGGTAATGCCATTATTATAAATAATGCAGACCAAGTTGTAGATTAATGCAGACCAAGTGCAGACCATCTCTGAAAATGCAGACCAATTGAGTCTATGTCAGTATAATGGAAAGTGCAGACCAGGTAGAAAGTACGGGTCCAATTTATTCTCCATTAAAATATCATTTGGAATGTAAAAAAAAATTATTCTGCTTTATACACTCACCCAAATCTTTTTTTTTTTTTTTATTGCTATTTTGTGGGGTGCAAACTATAAGATGGATTGCTTTCCACATGGATTACGAATCAAGTGCAATTACATGCACTACCTAACTGGCCACAATGTCATAATCACAGTAACAGTCTACCTAAGAAGAAATAGTTCTTTTGGTCTGCATTGTCTGCATGGTCCGCATTTTCAATCAATTGCGATAGGGGTGTGTTGTACTAGTCTAAACAAACAAACGGACGATAGGCGCTTGTTGGTTTAAGCGTGGTCCGCATGATCCGCATGGTCCGCCTGGTCCACATTATACACTCACCCGAGGCTCTACAGTCAAAACGGCCTATTTCCACAACGGCCCCCAGCATAAACGGCTAGGAACTAGGAACTTAAAATTTTAAAACTGCAACAAATACTTTTATTGGTGGCAACCTCTAGAACACTACTTAGGCCTATATTGAAAAGAAGTCTCATGTGAGATTTGGACGCTGAAAAACGAACTTTAAAAAGCAGGGGAGGCCGTTTAGGCTAGGGGCCGTTTTGGTGGAAGCTGTTCTTGTAATAGGCCGTTTTGACTGCAAACCGCTTGGAGCAGTATCAAACACATACTGCGCGCCAATTGCACATTCTATGTGCTCTAGTTTCATCTGTACCGTTCACCTGCATGAGTTAGAAAGAAAAGAAAAATATACATAAAGTATATATTTATATCTCAGGCCAGCGGGATTTCTAAGAATGGTGTTGACAGGTGGTAATATGACTATCCTAATGGGATTCCCCACTGCTTCACTTATGGGAATTCCGATTCTCAATTATTCTCTTTGGTTCTATGAACTTTCGTGATATCACCTGAGCTTTCCTAGTTTTTAATTGAATTCTTCTTACTTCCCAACTCTTTCCAATTATGAACTGAACTGAATTTAATTTCCACATGGGAAATTTGTACATTAATATTACAGGCCAGCTATGAAAAGTTAACAAGAGCCACATCAAGATAAGTAAACTCTAAATCAAATGAATTACAAAATCTCTTAAAGCTGCACTGTCTGTCAAATTTGCGATTTCTTAAGACTCAATCAAATAGTTCATAAATAACCTTTACTAATCAAGGCACACTAAATTTGTGTGATCTAATGATTTTATCAGACATTAATTACTAAAAATATAAATCATACATTGAGAGAAAATCCAGACCAAAACTTTGGAAACACAATGACATCATCACCATTGTTTAGTATTGTGATGTCATCACTGGGTTTGTTTACATATTGAGTTTTTGATGGCATGAAAAACTAATAAATCTATTATTTATTGTAAGTTAAAACTAAATTGTTGTGCAAAAGTGGGTATGTAATGGTGAAAAATATCATGAGACAAGAAGGCAGTATTGATTTATATCATTATTTTAATGTGCAAATTTGACAGACAGTGCACCTTTAACTATAGAACTTTGGACATGATGTACCAATGTCAAATATCTTGATGCAGAGAGAACCTACCATGAATGCAACGTTGTGATGATAAGAAAATAAAGTATGATTAGGATGATTCATGAAATGTTTATCTCAAACCTTTAGGATATCAACAATGATAACATTAATTGCCATCTTGATGTGGTGGAAGCCTCTAGAAGCATACTGAATAGAATAGAATAGAATAATCTTTATTTAAAGTCGACATAAGACAACAATAAAATTAGCTCAAAGAGCTATTGATCGACTGTATATGTGCAAAAATAAAAAATGTGCAGGTAAAAAAATTACAATAAAAAAATAATTAAATTAAAAAAAACCATAATAGAGATTTTTAAAACATATCATAAAATGCAAACTTTGCAGCAACATTTTGGACCTTCCCATTTGGCCTGCAGTGACCGTTGAGTCTTTTGAAACATGAGACCAAGAGCACAGTAAACTAGAATAGTATAGTACACTAAGTTTACTGAGCAACCACACTGGGTCACCTGGGTGTCATGGTCACTTTGTGCCCAGCAGAGATCAAAGGGCTTCATCATCAGCTCAGGCTAGTATTTGAGATCCCCGGGGACTGATGGCCACTGGTCAGTGCTGAAGGACTGTAATTAACGTCCTTGTACGGTGTATGTAGTGTACAGCTTTGAGGCAGGCTTGCTGACCTGAGCGGCTTATTCGGACTCTCTAATTGATTGGAAAGTTGGCTGGATGTCATTTTTCATAATGTATAATGCAGGTGGGAAACGCATTATATTGACAGAGGGATATAGCATTAATATGAAAGAGACAACACACGAAAAACTTCAATCTTCACCTGAAGCATGGTTATGTCTTAACCCAGATAGCAATCCCCATATTAGCTCGATTTGCCATGCTATCCGGGACTGGGATAAAGTCTAGGGGGGGGGGGGGCAGTTCGGTCAAAGGTCATGCTTCTGATGTTCTCATGTTCACCGCAATAACCATAAATGCAATATATTTTGCAAAATTCTAGGGGGAGGGGATCTTTAAAAGATCGCATTTTTATGGCCCTGTCACAACAGAGCCTCAGAAAAGGTACCAAAGATATAGTTTAGTCATAAAATACACAATTGGGGAAGAAACGGGAAGTTTCAGTCTGACCGAAGAGTCTTTGGCATTGTTAAAAGTCGGAAGTGTCAGTTTTCACACACCATGATAGAATGCAGAATCCCCAGTGAGTGACAACAATAGAACTTCAAGTGAATTTAATTTCCGTCTGACTGGCTTGGTAAGTCATGTTTTCACTTAATTAGTTGCATAGGCTATCAACAGCTAAATCGTCATTGCCTTGCTTAGCTGGAAGTAATTGAAACTGATTAGATGTCTGGTTCCACTTGAGCGGGCTGCTAAATGTTGATCAGCATGTTATATATGTTATGTTAGCTTATGTTATTCTTCTCTTCTTACCTATCTTCTCTTCTCTTCTTCTCTTATTTTTACTTCATCTTATCTTACGTTATCTTCTCTCCTCTCCTCTCATCTCATCTCATCTCATCCCCCCTCTCATCTCATCTCATCTTATCTTATCTTATCTTATCTTATCTTATCTTATCTTATCTTATCTTATCTTATCTTATCTTATCTTATCTTATCTTATCTTTACTTCATCTTTACATTATCTCATCTCATCTTATCTAATTGACTCCAAACGGGTATCAATCTCTTAGTACTTATGCATTCTGCATCAATGGAGTCCACAAACAATTATACGTCCTGATATAGTGAGCATGCTGCATGAGTCCTACCCTCTCAACTGGACAGAAATCGAACATTTGTCAGTGAAATAAAAAAAAAAGGAAAATGGTCGTCGATCTATCAGCAGCAGATTTGGTCATTGCTCTGAAATTGAAATTGTCTGGAAATTGCTGAATAGATTTTCCACGTCCTTGAACCAACAGCAATGTCATCCAGGCACTAAATATTGATCCGTTTGAAAATGTTGCCGTCAAACTAAGTTTCAGTCAACTAGCTTCGAGTCTGTAATTTTACTTCGTGAGCTGACATCAACTGCTGAAATGCTTGACTCATAGATTGCACAGGACTCCTGGAGGCTGTCATGTAGTCAGGGCTGCTGACTTGCAATAATACATAATTTGTGGTTCCTGATGTTGAAAACAGGAATTACACAGGAAACCTAACTTGTAATTTAACAAACTGTATGTTACATAATATTGATTACACCAGAATTTTCCAACCTGTATTACAGCGTTTATGGCTTATATTAACTTAAAATTGCTTGGGTGAGGATTGATTAAAGTATTTGGTCCTAGATAGTAAATATAGGTACATTACATACAGATCTCCAATTTTGATCACCCCAGATAACATGCCCCCAGATAGCATTCCAAATCGGCCCAGCATCGTTTCTATGTTGGCCACTGTCGTTATAACATCGTATCAACATTGCCAACGTCGCGCCGATGTATTTCCAATTTGGAATGCTATCTGGGCCATGTCGGCCCGATGTTGTCAGTCTGGGTTGGTATGCTACATCCGTCGGGGACCCTTGGGAATTCAATATTATCTGAATATATTGAAGTGGCCTTAATTCCAGAATTGATGTATTATGATTGATATCACATTTGAGGGTCCCAGCAAGGTAGTATTTCTGGCTTTATGTTAGCCTGGCAGCAGTCCTGTCATTTTTCGTGGTATTTTGCAACAGGTTGAATAAATATTGTCTGGATAGCATACACGGATCAGTGCCAACTATCATCAGTTCACATCATTGAAAATGAGTAATTAGGTTTTTATCCGAGATGAATAAGTCATTCAGTGATAACATTAACAATTTTTAAGAAGCAGAAGTGAAAATTGCCGATACAATGCATGAAACAGATAATTGCGTACGAATAACAGGGTGTCAAGGTTATTAATAGTGTTTACACACAATATTTGTCAGTATAGAAGAGATTCAGATAGGTAGGAATGCTGTAAAATCGTGTGCACATATAATCACACGAAAACATATAAAGACTGCTGCACGGCCCTCATTCTGCAACTCGGACGCAAATGAGGGCTGCTGCTGCTGCTGCTTGCTTGGCTAGCTTTCGGTATCATAACATGGTTGTAGTCATAAAGCCCCATCTGCATTATGCGCTGTCTCGTGCAGCATGCAATTCAGGCATTAATTAGGAATTGAGTTTAACTTCTTGTAGTCATTTCTTGTAGGCAATAGGTAATTTTAGACATCAATCAATCAACCACAAAACTGTCAAAGAAAACAAGTACCATATCAACGGGTACCACAGAAATACATCTTTTAAAAAGCAAGGTAATCGAGGGTCAATCCGTAGAAAATCAAGCCTGTGTTAAGCGGTCACCCACAAGCAGGGGAATTGATCAATTCAACTAAGAAATATGGCCGCTCAATAGAGGGGTAAAAAATTAATGAATCTGTAGTCTGGTAGAGTTGGAAGTGGCTGTTTACACCAGTATAGACTGTACAGGTGACTGTTAGAGCAGGTTGATGGTACACCCTTGGATAGACTTCAGCCTGGTAACCTATAGGGTAAAAAGAGTATTGTTGAGTCTAATAAGATTGTCTTTGGTTATGTTTTCATACAAAGCATGGGACAGTGCAAACTTGACAGACTTGTTAGCAATAAGTTCCTGCCCATTTCACAGACTTGGAAACTAAACTCCAGAGGAAGTCATGTGAACCAAGGCAGCCCTCAAGCAATTAGAGTCCTGGACTCACATGGCGTCATCAGGCGTCTGGTCTCCAATTCTATGAGCTTGATTTCCATTTCCAAGTTTATGAAAGTGACCCCAACTTTGTCGCCTCCCTACAATATTGTGGTGACAGGAATAACAGAAATCTCAGTGAAAAACATACTATGGTCGACCCTAAACAGCTGTAGCTATTCCTGGCTGTAGCTATTATTGGCTAAAGCCACTGCTTCTGTCTCATAGTCGGCCTACACCAAAAAGCTATGAACCTTGGTAATGCTGCATGTACTTTTAGATGCGGCTTAGAGTAGTCAGCTAAAGCCAGACAGTTCTGTTTAGTGGCAGGTAGCATCGTATAGATGTCTAGGTTTACTTTGACAGGCCGTTTTTAATGATACTAACTGTATATCGTTCAGAAAGTTGGGAATTTGACTTACTGGTTCGAATCCCAGCCACTGTGTATTTGTAGTCATTTTTAAATCCAGTGAAAGCCTCTAATATATGTATTTGTATAGCCCCTGGTCAGAAAACTTGCAAAAGTGACGGATAATGAGAAAAAATTGGTTTCTTAACCTTCTCCAGAACCTAACATGCCACAATCACATGCTACCCTCTAATCACTTGAGATGCTGCTCTGGGTCAAGGAGATGAAGGACTGATGCAATCCTTTTGAAGCAGCAGTCAGAAGACCCTTTACCTGTATTTAATGTATTTCTTGCGTTTAACTTCTTGTAGGCAATAGGTAATTTTAGACATCAATCAATCAACCACAAAACTATCAAAGAAAACAATCATATAGGAACTTGTAGTGATATCAAAATCTCTCCCAAAGGAAACTGTTAGCCATCTGACCACCCTATAGGCCTTTCAGGAATTTATCGTACCCATGATATATAACATTTGTTCAGTCCAAATCCCTGGCACTCCTGGCAAAATCCAGAAACATCCATCTGCACCATGCGAAGCTCCAATACACATTAGAGGAAATTAAGCGAGAGTTGCCGCATTGAAGGTGACAAGATACTTTAGATGCAGCTTATTTACATGTATTCAAGATCACGATTCAACACCAGGAAATGTCATGGAAACGGATTGCACAGAGAGCCTTGATGATAAAAAGGTGTAAACTCGTGACTGTGAATGCATGCATGCAGGAGGCATTCCTATTTCACAGGAAACACAGTTATAAATAGATGTAACCCAATATATTAAATGCACACGAATATTACCACGAATTTTCTACCATGTGCATATCACATTTTTTATTTAGAGTTAAATATACAAAAACTGTACTATATATTTGATTAGTTTCTCACGCGTCACCACAGGCCTTCAGCAACTATAGATATATATGTAGCTTTACAATGCAGTGAAATTCTATTCATATTTGTCATTAGTTGAATTGGCTTGTCTAGCTGGCCTAATGGTTAAAGCATCCGCCAATTCCATATTGGCCAGCTTTGCTGAAGATCCCAGGTTCGATTTCCAGCTGGATGTCTATCTCATGAGACGTTAAATTGGAGGTGCCTTGTACTTGGTGTCTCTGCTGAAGCAAATAAAACAGCCCACCCATTGGGTAAAAGTGTACCATAATTTGGATGCCAAGTCTCATCATCTCATCATTACATCTGCCTCTGGCAGCTGGTCATATAAGCTGACTAAGCTTCAGACCCAGAAGCATTGAGACATAGACATAAACGTACTTGCAATAGATTAAAGCCAAATTCATAGACTTGGAAACCAATCTCATAGACTTGAAAGCTTATGTCCTCTGGAGATTAGCTTCTAAGTCCAAGAGATGTTTCCAACTCTGTGCAATTGGCTGTAAGAAAAGGTAACAAACTGTCTGCGTTCAAAGTATTGGGAAAGCAAAAGATGGCAAAACATAGTAAGAAGAATCAGGATTTCTCTTGACCGTTGGGGGGGATGCAGGCCTACTTTGTCTGTCCCACTGTGACGTTCCCTTGCTCGTACAAGTAGTAGCAGTTAACGCGCGGACACCAGCCAAGAGGTAAATTAATGGTGGGATCACCTATGCCAAACTTATAAAGTTGTACTGCTATGTGATATCAAGTGTAAAGCTGCTTAATAAAGCACAAATGTTCCAAAACAAAAGTGTGTGAGAAAGGGTAATTTTAATTTTTCTAAATTCAAGGGGCAGGGGTAATTGCATTGATCATCTCCTCCTCTCAGAAAATGGGGGGTACATATCCCTCACACCCCCCCTGAATCTACGCCCCTGAGAAGAATCTAAAACTGTTGTGAGTGCTGCAAAGATGTTTACATAAAACCTATACACTGTACTTCTATTCTTGCTTTAGAAGATGTGATATGTGTCGCTCAAAGAAATCATTATAAAGATCACAGGCCCTGGCAATACAAATGGTACGAGAGGCATATACCCCATAGGCTGGCTTTTCTGGTATATTTGAGGCAACAGGATATGGATAATTAATAACATTGAAGTTTAAGTCATCCCTTTTGTCATAGAGAGTTTGTGTGGAATTTAATGTATCAAATATAAATATCGATTACACTCGACCAGTCACACTGGACTGTAAGTTTTGATACTTTTATGAGCTCAGCTCATCTACATGGCCAAATGTGCTATGTGCGTTTTCCATGCGTTTATCTAAACGCATGGAAAACGCATGGGTTTCATTTTAATTAGGCAAAAAACCATGCGTTTTCTATGTGTTTAGTATCACCCTCTGTTGATTGCAATATACCTAATCTATTCTTTTGGAAACTGACACTAAAAGTATTTAATTAGTGAATATCTATCGTATTGAATATCTATCGTATTTAATCAGTGTATATCTATCGTATTGAATATCTATCGTATTTAATCAGTGAATATCTATCGTATTGAATATCTATCGTATTTAATCAGTGAATATCTATCGAGCCTTGCATGATAATTTGTCACTAAGTAAGTAGAACCTAATGCACAAAGGCATTGCACTTGATCACTGCTCAATTTCAGACAAAAAAAACGGTTTTTGTACTCATGTGGAGATTAAGTTTAGCTCTGAATATCTGTAGAAGGTTAAATGTATTTATGTTGAGTGCACTGCCATTTACCACATCCTCAAGTGACTGGTATAGTGTAGCCCCATTATGCAATATCATGGAGATATTTTTGTCTGGTTTCCCCAAGGTAATCTCTGGCAGTTGTGATATAATTTTGTATTATTTAGATACGACATAATATTAGAATTTTTCATTGTGCTATGCACGCATTGTTGCATATACATGTTTCGCAGAGTGAACATAACATTGATGTTATGCCCTGGAGAACTGATGCTACAGGTGGAAGCGATGTGGACCAGCAGCATCAGCAGCAGCCAGAGAGCATCAGGCCAGGTATGCTCTGCCCTCTCATTACGCTGGGCGTTTCAAATTCCATCATACATATGGATCTGTATGTTTTGCTGCAAGATAATTGTAGTAGTTACTAGTACCAGGTCAGTTTGTAACGTACAGCTGTGTCATAGTTACTTGCGATATATGTGGTCTTCTGCCAGTTCTGGTGTGGAATTAACAGTCCATGGCAGTGGTGGTGGTGGTGGTGGATTAGGGCTTTACGTCCTGTATTTCTGCACCTGATGGGCTAATTTGGACAGGTAGGGACCATGGCAATGAGACGAAGGATGAAACAGCCATCCAACATAGGCTTGACCGGGAATCGAACCCGGAACCCTAATGGAACCTAGTGGTTGGAAGCCCAGCACGCTACCACTGAGCTAGGCCCCCACCACAGTCCATGGCGGTAAAGGCCAATATGATATTAGTGGTTGATTTTTTTTCATTGGGTGGCACGCTTGTTTGTGCAAATCCCTTCTGTGTGGATTTGAAATTTATCGATCAAATATAAAAATAAATAAAATTAATTTGTATAGCACCTGTTTCAGAAATGATTTCCGCTCACCTGCTCACTGGCGTTTAAATTAACGAAAAGAATTTCACAGCAAATTCGGAACAGATGAGTTTTTAATTAACTATTACAGTTGGGTCCATATAGCTTTGGAAACTAAACCCTAGAAGACTTCATGTGGGCTCTCATTGGCTAAGGCAGTCCCTCATCCAATTGGGAGTCCTGAATTGTCAATGTCATGACCTCGACTGGTTCCATGTCTACGAAATCTGCTGTAGTCATCGTTGGTGGAGATTTGTTTGATATCTTCTGGTAGTTTATTTCAGAGTTGAAGTGTAATGGCTGAGAAGACACGAGCCCCAAATTTGTTAAATAGATTAGGTAACGTAAGATGGTGCTTCATTTGAGGGTGCTTTCCTCTTCATGTTGGGAACTGTGCATTCAATTCTTGAACTATTGGGTAACCAGTGATCCGAAGTTCTTTCCTGACGTGTTTAATTCAGTCACTAATATTTCTGATTCATAATACCAATCAGGAAATCATTTCCATGGTCCAGATGAGGGATTACCAGATCACTTACTGCAGTTTTGGTGTGTCAAACTGTCTTCTCTATTTACAGCATTATTTTTTTACTTGGAAACTCAACTCCATCTGCAGAGGACTTACACTAGTTAAAGCAGTCCCACAGACAATGGGTTCTATAGGAGGAGATAAGTTTCTGCTGTAATGGTTAGGGACCACTCAGAAAAAAATTGACTCTCTCACTCCCCTACAAGGGGAATATAGCCCTATATGTAGCCTATGGCAAAAGGGAGGGAGTAAAGTTACTCTCCAATAGGTGTCTTCTTTGTTGGAGAGTAAGTAATCTTCCTCCCTACATTATGTGTAAGTGTACTTTTGGAATGTACTGTATCTGTTCTATTGAAACAAAAAAAAGAAAAGCTCCATGTTGGCATGCTGTCAAGTAAATTGAAAGTTTTTGTTACTTTTTTATTATTATCAGGATAGTGTACCTATTACATTTCAATTTCCATCCAGCTAGACGACCTTTTTTTTTGCTCGTCATGTAAGCCAGTAATCTGAATAAGTTTCAGACCAGTATTCGTATTGAGACAAACTCAAAGTGGAGTTTTTTTATATTGCGACAAATTCAAAGCTGACTTAGCACTGCTTAGCTTCATACCAGTACTTATATTGAGACAAACAATTCGTGGTGGTGGTGGATTAGGGGCTTTACGTCCTGTATTTCTGCACCTGATGGGCTAATTAGGACAGATAGAGACCATGGCAATGAGACGAAGGATGAAACAGCCATCCAACATAGGCTTGACTGGTAATTGAACCCGGGACCCACTGGTTGGAAGCCCAGCACTAAGCTAGGCCCCCAAACAATACAGAGTTAGATGTCTTTTCCTAATAAATTGATGAATCTGCCTAAACTCTTTCTATTTGCCAAGATGTTCCACATTTCGATCTGTTCAATGCTGGATGTTCATGATGTTTATAGTTACATGTATTCAGATTAGCCCTACTTCTTATTTTCAACCTTTGCTTGACCTTCAGATTCTTCCGGTCACACCCGTACTTCCTAGTGATGTTCCCAGAACTTCGCGACATGCCGGATGAGTTGGAGATGAGAGACAGTGAGTACCTGGAAGCACATGCCATGATGACGTTGACAGTGTTTGATGACGTCATAGAAAACATGGATGGAGATGTGGATTTGCTGCTGGAGAAACTGGAGGATGTTGCCAGATTACATGCTAAACTGGAGGGCTTCCATTCTGAATTCTTCCAGGTAATATTCAAATGAAAAATTGAAAATGCATAGACCTCAGTGTAAGCCTTTTCATCACATTCAGTGTAGCGGCTGATCCAGAAAAAAAATGTTTTCAATCTTTTTTGTGGCTAATTAAGTTGAATTTTTAAAACTGACTTGGCTTTTGCTGCTTATCATGATATATGTGGAGGCTTGACTTTAACAAGATATCACTTACTTTTCCAGCTAAATGCGGCTGCTTATGGGTCTAAATATGCACAAATATTATTTAGGCTCCTCTGAAAGTCCTGGGTTCGATTCTTGGCCCAGGCACACTGTATGATAAAAATTTCAGCCATAAGTTACCGCCTTCTGTGGTAGGTGCTTTGTACTTTGCTTCTATGGCAGCTGGGTGGTCTAGTGGTAAGACGCTCGCCTGCTCCTCTGAAGGACCCGGGTTTAATCCCAGTCCCGGGCACCTTTCCGGAGCATCATCCCAGCTGGATGTCATTCGGATGAGACGTTAAATTGGCGCTCCCTTGAACTTAGTTTCTATGCTGAGGCAAGTAAAAGGTCCCACCGATGGGGTAAATGTGTAACATGGGTGGAGGACTCCTCCTCAAAAGCGGCAAGAATAGAGGGCTGCACTTTCCATATCTATCTTACCCTTGGGAAGGATATGATGTGAACTTGGGTCTTAATCATATCTAAACACTTTTTTTTAAATATTCTCTTCATTTTTCATTTTCAGTATATGGAGGAACCGTTCTTGGAGGCTCTTCGAGAAAAAGCTTGGGAGAATTTCGTAGGGCATGAGGATGAACTTTTTCGAAAAGTTTATAAGTGGACTGAACAAACAATGTCCTTGGAAGTCGAGGCAATCGAGTATCGCCTCATACCTGGGGACTAAAAGCAATGCCCTTCCGCATACTTACCTGAGGCGAGAGACATTTGTTCATCAATTCAGAGTGTACAAGCCTCGCAATTACAGAATATTTTGTCGATTCACCGTTGACATGTTATTTGATAGATGCTTGAAACTAGCTATTCATTCAAGTGTATTTAACCAATTTTGATAAATTAATAATTTTTGCACTGGGCACTTGTTCAAGATTGAAACAAAGTGTCTACACTGAGCACTTCTAATTAAAACTCGGAGCCTTGAAAGTGGCTACCTTTCAGTCATTCTGACGTCAGGAGTGTAACTTTACATTATACAATTTGATGCATGTAATTGAATTAAGTTTGCAGGTTACCATTGCCGTCCTCTTAAAAAAAACTTGTTCTGTATTATATGGATATATTTTTTTAATTTTAAATGTGTTACTATAACCAGTTTCTGCCATTTCACTAACCACGTACACACAGGTTAATTTTGTTTCAGTCTTACTGGCTTGGTATGTCATGTTTTAACTTTATCTTATTGGCTACTGGTCAACAGGTGAATCATCAACTGATAAGATGTCTGGTTCCACTTCAATGGGCTGCTTAATGTTGATGAGCCTATCAAACAGCTCAATGCAAAAATGCATAGTTACCTACCTGACGTACTTAAATGCTCTCCACCAATTACAACAGGCTATTTCTGTTCAGTTGCAACCCCCCACCCTTGGCCCAGTACATTTTAATTTAAAAATATAAAAAATTCAGCGGACCTCGCTGCTGTACGAGGTTAGTGCAATGCAGTAACATGTTACTTTTGTAATAATGTAATTATAAACAGTCTGCTGGTCTGGATGTACAGACAGGAGTTACAAATTAATCATCCTCCAGTAGCTAGACATGAAAAAAGCAATGTTTAATCTGAAATTAGTTTCTACCAATTAAAACTACATGGCCAAATGTGCCAGGTACGTTTTCCATGAGAAGAATAAACGCTTGGAAAACGTTACCTGCGTTTATCCAAATGCATGGAAAACGCAGGTAGCACATTTGGCCATGTATTAAATATTCAAGTTTGCATTACTAAAGGTTATTTACATGATATCATACAAGCTGTGGTGTCCACCAGTACAATTCATCAATCGTAAGGCATTGACTTGAAGAATACAAAGTGTTCTTGTGTCATTGATCATGTTGATGTGCTGGTATACACTGTCAAACAAAAACCATCACATCATCACACTTACTAGACTAAGTTAGCTTGCTGGTTTTCTGTCACAAGAAGTGTTAATCTTGAGGCCATTCTAGACGGCAGACTTCCCTTCCCTCCAAAAAGCAGTACAATATAAGCAGATTGTTCCGAAGGGTAAATATTTAGCACATAAAACAAAATATATATATTGATAAATACAAGAGATCTCAAATATTCAGGAGTGTCTTGTTTCCAAGATTTAAGTTAATTCCCCACAAGTAAATTTTGGGCAAATTGACAACAATTGAGGTATTCAAATGTGGGACTAGTAGTTTGATTTGACAGGCAGTGTTGTGAGACGTTTTGTTTTCTTTGAATTTCATAATCTATAGACCTGTAAAATATAGCTGTACATGTAAATGCTTTTTGATAATTCATCCAGAAAGTACATTTTTATAAAGTCTCCGAATAGTGTATTGATTCATGACCTCCAAGCAATTTATTGGCTTGCAATGTGATGTTCATAGCTAAGAGATTCTGGGACGGTTATAATTGGATGTCAATCACACGTCGTTTTTCAGTTACTATTCTCATCTAGCACCTTATGTGTGTACGAGTAAACTCATATCAGTTACCATATTCCATACCAACTCATACAGGCGACATAAAGTTAGTTTCATAAAATACAGTCGACTCTAGCTGTCTGTAGTGACCTGTACATGGCTGTGGTCTAAACATGCTAAAGCCAGCTGCTTCTGTCCACTTCTATAGCTGATAATCAGCTCACATCTATCACCAGATAAATATAAAACCTGGTAAATAAGAAATTAATCTAATATATTATAAATATGTACTTTTAGATCCGGTTTTGAAAAGCCAGCTATGACAGCTTTGTCTTTTTCAAGTTGATGGACCGTTTTTAATGAAACTAACCGTATGTCTCCATGAAGATGTTTTTGAGTCTTTTTGACTTGGTTTTTTACATACAACGTACCATGCTTATTGATTTCAGTGTCGCTGCCTTTTTACTTTGATGTTAATGCTGCATGTAATATCCATTAATCCATTGAAGATATTCGCTTAATACGGTGCACTGAGATGCATAAATCACAAAAAAGGGGTTATAGGTGCCAGCATGCATACAAAGATAATTGTGGAATTTGAAAAACGGCCCATGTGTAGTAAATTAAGGTGTATTGTAATAGTTTCTTGCACATCCGTGTCAACAAACTTATTCTGGATCATAACCTTTTTTTTAAATATTTGTTAAAACATCCTGCTGAGATAAAGTTAATGCATGCAGTGAAACTAGCATATAAGTAAGAATCTGCTCAGATCATTAATTCAGTATTAGTTAATTTGTGGTAAATGTTTCAAATTGGTTATTGCACATGATAAGTATGGAATGAAATAAAATGTATCAAAATACGTGTGTTGTGACAGGTCTTCATTTTGCAGTGATTATACCATTGTTAATGACTTAATCGCCATATCAGAGTAGGTATAGTGAGCTGTATCATGTTGTTTGCTGGACAACTAGAGCTCACGCTACTCATATGCCAGTAAAAATTGACATGAAGTTGGGGTGACCCTGGACTAGCTCATAACAGGCATTTTATTCTATCAAATGATAGCCCAGATTTTGTAGTTTCACAGGAAGGCAATTTTTTAGATGGCGATAATAAAATAAAAATGTTCTATATAAACAATTTCCAAAACAATGTGTCTCAATGCATTTGCTACTTTGTGAAACATCTGTGGTGCATGGTTTCAAGATATAAATATTGGATATAAATATTGTCTCCCTTAGCTGCTTAGCACTATAGCAATTGATATTGATATACCTTTTTAACATGATGGGGTTCTGAAATTTCTCTGATATAACTTTCCAAAACCTTTTATGGCAAATACGCAAATGAAATATTTGCATATAAATATCAATATAGGATTTTATTTTTTATTTTAACCATGGATATATATCCACTTTAAGGCCAAGCATAGCATAATAGCAATGAAAATATTACTTGTATTGTCTAAAGCGCTGGGTATGTGGTTGTGAGTAATACCAACAAATTTGTGTTACCATGGCAACTAAATTGAAAAATGTGATCCAGACATGTGAAACTAAGTGTTTCATTCAAGCAATTAAATATCACTTCATAGAAATATCACTGAGTCAGTGACTTTCATGTTATTACAGTACACTGCTTGAGCTTACAATACTGATATGAGAAATATTCCTTTATTTGGCATTATGCTAATGTTCTGATTTTCATGACTCTGCATCACATCAATATTGCATTGCCCGTTTGATGTCCCTGTGCTACTTTAAGAATGCTTTAAAAATACACTATAAATAACATTGTACTTAAATGTGATATCAAGCGTAAAGCTGTTTAACAAAGCACAAATACGAAAGTGTGTGAAAAAGGATAACGCCTTGTACGTCACTTGTCAACAGTAAAACCTGTTCAGGGGGTGATGTGGGGGATATATATATATACCCCCCACTTTCTGAGAAGGGGGGGATGATCAATGCAATCATCCCCCCCCCCCTCAAATTCACAAATGAAAATGACCCTTTTTCACACACTTTTGTTTTGGAACATCTGTGCTTTGTTAAACAGCTTTACGCTTGATATCACATTTAAGTACAACTTTATAAGTTTAGCATAAGTGATCCACCATTAATGAACCTCTAGGCCAGTGTCTGCGCATTAACTGCTACTACTTGTACGAGCAGGTGTCACAGTGGAACAGAAAAAGTGGGCCTGCATCCCCCCCCCCCCAAACCATCAAAGCTATGCATGTAAACCATACTGTAGCCTTGGCAACCAGATTCAAGCAGTAATGTAAATATTCTTAGAATTGCTGGAACATCTGTTATACAATATATCAAATTAGTCGGCATAACACCAATATGCCTTAACATATTTTGTATTAAATACAGTATCTTTCAAAAAAATAAAAATATTTTTTTTAAATTTCTTTTTCAAAAATGGCTGTTTCCATGGAAATCTGCAATTTGAGAATGTAAAACGGTCATTTACCATGTTGTTTACTAGGAAGTTTGCCCCATCTCAGCCAGTTTCATGCCTTAAATTAATTTATTACCCCATATGGTTAACAATACGATGTTCAGATTGGCACAATTTTGATATAAATTGAAAAATATTTTGTTCATAATTTCATCAATTGGTTGCTATAGAAACAGCTGTCATCAATTACATCCCAGGAAATGACATATTTCATGGCCAGTTCCCAAGAGTTAACATTTTTGCAAACATTTTGACATATGAAACTTACTAATGTACTTCTATGTCCATAGGTGAGGGATAACTTCTAAATATTCCACTTTTTGGCCTTCTGTTGCTCTACTAATAATATATTTGAGAATATAATTTTGAGTATTTGTGTGTTACCATATGAAATAACTGTATCTGGGCTATTTTTATCATATAAATTTTGCAAGTAGTACATGCCTGTAAAAGATAAAATAAATAAATTCCATAATCTGAACAATTCAAAGCCAAAATGTTTACAAGTATGTTCAAAACTGTGGTCTTGGTAACTAAAGTTTATAAATACATTATTTTAGAAATTTAACTCACTTCTCAATTCATATAGTCATACATATCTGATTATTTTACTATAATAGATTTCAAAAAGAGGTCATATAACATTGCAAAACACCCCAAATATGGATATAGTCACCATTGAAACCAAGTTGTTTACCATGCCTGCACAATTATAGCTTATTTACTAGAAAACAATAGATGAAATGTCGTGCAGCTTCTAATTCTGAAAAGTTCAAGCTGTGTTTGATATCAGAGCATTCAGAGCAATGCTTGGTTTCTATGGCAATTCTAATCACTTGCTGTTGGTTGTGAGCAATACGTAATTAAGCTATCATTTTAAAGCTATGACCGATGCCAATGTGTTTGTAAAATTTTTATAAGTATTCTCCAATAGGGGATGACCCATGAAAAAACTATTAAAAGTAATGTTGGAAAATATCAACCAAATTTGTTTGAAAACATTCCATATGCAAATGAAGTTTACCCGATCTAAAAATATGTCATTTAATAAGGCCACGTACACATGATAACATATGAATCGACATTTGTTTCATTCCTATATGATTAATAGTTCAGATTATATTAAGTTTTGTAATTTTCTTTTGTTTCATTTCTTATAAATTTTGTTCCCATGGAAACAGAGTTGGAAAATTTTCTAATTATTGTTACTGGTATGGAAACAGAGTTGGAAAATTATATATATGCATCCTGTACATACATCAAGCCTTGCCGACTTACACCTTTTCTCGAAATTATTTTGGGGTTCTGACAGTCAACATCTGTGCTAAAAGCGCCAAGAAATTTCTAGCATGGGAAGCCATAGTCTGTACCCTCCTAAGGTAATATAATACAAACAGCACTTAATGTTTTTCCCTTTTTTTATCATAAAAAAGCTGCATACATACATAATACAGATATATACTATATATACATACAAATAGACATGTCAACAGAATACTGTTTTTGATATTCAGAAGAATGGAACATCAAATTTTACTTTTAAAACTAAGGCCAACAAAAAAATGTGTTTCTAATTACAGGATGCGTACTTTGGCAGGGCAGCAGTTTATGCATTATTTATAAAGACAAACCATGAAATAAAAACTGGGAAATCTTGGAAACATGTAATCAACTAGGGGAACGTTAGAATCAAAAAAATTTCTTGGCCTTCAAAAACACAAGCGAAGTCCATGACATTCATAGATGCATCCAACATGGCCACATTACAAAAGTACGTCACTTGAAAGTGTTGAAAAGTTCTATCACAGATATTTTAATGTACAAGTCATTTTACAAATCCAGCCCATTGCAATGTTACTATCATTGCAGTCCCAAATATCATAAAACAAAAACCAACATTAAACAAAGGTCCTATGGGCACTGAGTTGCATTTATAAGTAATTGCAGAGGATGAGACCACAATACCATTAAGGCACTTCCATTAAATTTCATATAGATCATATTTAGTAACTGAATCAATATTTATTTCTGTTAGATGTATATATATATATATATAGATATATATATATATATACATTGGATATTACTGAGATACCAAAACAAACTCCAATGGCATTGTGGTCCTTATCTCTACACAAATCACAGCATTAAATACCAATAATTAATCAATACACAAACAAAAAACGAACAATAAGTCATGAATATTTGTTAATGGCTATTGAATAAGATATATTTAAAGCTCTTATCCACACGTAATGCAATGATACAGTAAATCATGAGTCATAAAGAAAATACCAGTTATAAACCTATGAACTTATTTACCCAGTTTAGGTATTATCATGTGTTCTATATATATAATCACAGCTTAGTTGTATATAATTAATTAATGCTGTTATTAAAAGATTTAAGCACCCCAACAACTTGAGCAGCTAAATATGGAGATACAGATGAAACCCTCACATATTTTTGGTCCACAATGCCTTTCATCACCTGTCATGGCTCCGAGGAGATTTGGTTATGTTCCGGTCCAAGTCCAACGACTTAATGCTTAAGACCTCTTCAAACCTGAAAACGCAACCATTAGTAAAAATATACAAATATAATCAGGTACCAGGATGCTTTTAATGCTGGTAATAGCAATTTTAATTTTTTTATCTATTGCTTACTGTTTAATGAGTTCTGCTCCTTCCTGAATTGCGTTTCTCACATAGTGAGTTTCATCCCCAAGGCTTCTTAAGCTGCAAGATACAATAAGCACACAATTCATAGCATATTCAGGTTGTTTTGAAAATGAAAGACTGTATCCCTCCTCAGTCAGCTGCACATATGACCTTAATTCAGTGCCACTGACCAATTGATATGACATGACGCTTAATTACCAGTGTCCACAATGGTCATTGTGACATTATAACAATTGTTCGAAAGATTACATCACACTGGTCAACTGCACAGAAACTTAGGTCATTCATGTGCAAATGTTTGAGGTATGAATAGGATCTATTGTAATCTTTAATACAGACATTATAAAATTATACATTGGTTACATGTGAGACATGGAGATATGTATACCCGAAAATGTCAATGTACAATGAGGCAGATAGGCCGAGTTGTACATAACATTTGAGGGTGTACATATCTCACAATGTAACCATTGTGTAATTGTTTTGTACCTCTAAACCCCATCCAAGTGTCAGAAACTAAAATTTCTCCTGTACAGTTATTCTATTTCCACATTACGATTCACAGCAAAAATTAGCTTCGTCTACAGTTGATCTAATTGATTAATCCCAGTCACGTACGCTGATAGGTGAATACTTAAGCTTTCATTAAAAACAGACGCAACCTGACCAAGTTATTAAAGAAAATGCCGCTCATGAATCCAGCATAGCGTGGGTGGCTAACTCTTGTACATGAGGATTTGTACAACGGCAAACCCTGACAAATTCAAGAAGCATCTAATTTTTCCAAAAGGGGGCACCATGTCAAAAGAAGCATTAATGACACCTGGTGTAATGAATTTGTACAATTTCTAGCCATTTTGAAAAATGTTGGCAGGATGATGACGGGCAAATATCTCAGTTGATAAAGCTCCATTGAGTGAGCAAACTCTTGATTTATTTTTGATTGTGTTTTTGCCTAAAAAGCTCATGACATGTTATTATTATTTTTTGTCACTGGTTTCTAGCTTGAGGATAGTTACGAGAAATATGAACAACTTTGTTTGTGTGACCACAAAACAGGATGATCACAATTGAATGTACTGCAGACTACTACACTGCTTAACACTAAAAAGTTAGGGTGCTATTCATAGAAACATAGCAGTATATAAGGGTGAATCTCATCGCAAAACCACAATTATACACCTTAGATTAAAATGCAAAACAGGTATATACATCACACAAACATAATTATATAACAGCTAATTCAGTACATACTTTTCCTTGAGTTGAGAGACGAGTTCTTTCTTGTAAGCCTTTTCTTTGCCCCGACTGCCAGAGTCTGCACAGATAAGAGGGACTTTGGAGGGATGAACATCATGTAGACCATTTCTGTTGGCTCCCGAGGGGTCAACACTGGACGAAAAAGGAAGAAGATGGTCTGAGGAACCTTCCACCACTGCTGGGATTGATGAGCCTGTCGGAGAATCTGTTAGAAGGGTGTCTTCTGAATGGTCATCAGTCAACCAGGATACAAATCTGTCCTGGTAGGAGCTCCATGCCTGCAAGTTAACAAATCTAATATTCAGTTGGATTCTAGTTTAACTCATGAGTTCTTATTTTTGTCCTAATTTTCTTGCTGAATACGGAGGGAATCAGTCTCCATGAGACTTAACTTTTCCTAAGTTTGCAATCAAAATTTCAAAACCACCAATTCCTTTGCAGCAAGAACCTTACCTGTGATAACCCTGTTGACAGCTGATCTTGTCTTTCAATTAAAGTTGCTACATCAGTTTCCATTTCTGTAAGTTGTTTCCGGATGGGACAAATAATACTGAAATGGGTAAAACATTCAGTGATAGGCATTTCATTGCAGGCAATCTAAGTAGATAACACCCAAATTAAACACTAGATAACTTACTTGAACCATTCCTGGACTTTTACAAAGTGTTGTTGCAAGTCATGTAGACAATGATCCAACAAACTCAAAGCTTTGGCACACAACTCTGCAACTTTCACTCTGTAATGAGGATACAAAAGCAAACTGATGAAAACACAGTTGAAAATAAATGAGAAATAGGAATGAGGGACTCTCAGGTCAACCGGGGGAGCCTCACACAGGTCATCACAACCTTTGTGACGTAATCAATGCGCTCAATTACCTAATCGTGCTGATTGTATGATTACCTCGTCAAACGAAGGTTGTAAACACCGACATGTAGTTCCCCTGTTAGCTCAAATGTCCCCAGTTGTATTTCTTAAATGGTGAGTATTTTAGCAAACATCACACCTTGCTGCAGTATGAAAATATTTTCAGTGTAAACCCAATATAACTTGCGCGAAGCTACATCTAGTTAACTTGAATTACCTGTCAAACTTGTGAATCTGTTCATCATTGAAAGACAGTCTCTTCTTTGCCTTGTCCCTTTGGAAAGACTTCCTGATATCCTTGATAGAGTTAAGTATGACCTCAAGTTTTGCAACACTGAAAATAAGAAGAGATATTTGATTATCCTTGTTGAAGATGATTAATGATTTGAAATGAAAAACATTCAAAACTAAGATATACCTGTCTTCGTCTTCTTTATGTTTCTCCTGCCATGATGTTATCAAAGTCCGCCTTTGTATAACCCTTTTATTGAGAGCTTCTAACTTTGATTTGGTCTCTATGAGCATTTGTTTAATCTGAAAAATGCAAGTAAAGGCTCCATGTGTACAGGCACAATGAATGAATAGCATCTTCCTGAAGCAAACTCCCCTTCCTCCGCACGGCTACGCTAGAAATGGGCTTAATCACCTGGTTTATGCATATCCAGTTTGATTGGACGCAAAGATCTGTGGAGCGCCAAATCAGTATCAGCGTTTATGAAATGCATCTATATTTAGCGCAGCTACGTGGCTCGGTTCGACCGTTGAGTCTTTTGAAATGCTGGTGCGTCATTTGCATTGGCTGAGCTACTTAGTCACACGTGTATTTACCGCTAGATGGCTACGACGAAAAAACCAAAATGAATGGCCTCAATAACCAAAAGGAATGGCCTCAGCACGGCATCGCTCGCAAACTCGCGATGAGAGTGAACGCCACCGTTGGGAAGATGGAATTAAAGCAAAAAAAAATTAAACAATAAATCAACACAAGTCTTGAAATGCAACTTGTTATTACCCACTTCATTACAAATCCCATAGTGTAAAATTTCATTACAAATCTTTTGTGTAAAGAGTTAATACTACATAAGCTGACTATATTGTGGTAAAATTGAAGTCAAACCCGTTTATATTCTGACAGATATATATCTATACATCATACTTCCAACATGTTGTGCAAAAAGAGTTAATTCTGTTCAACATTTGACAAAAGTTATCGTGTCTGTTATATCAAAACTTCTCATGTCTCATTTTAGGACAAGTTGAATTTGAGAAAAATAAGTTATGTTGAAACTGACATTATTTCATTTATCTCAGGTGTTCGTAAAGATGTTCATTAATTAAGAGTGAGCTACAATTTCTGAATTCCAGCAAATGAAATATAATGCAGTCATTAAAACAAGGTTTTTGAGCCTTCCTAATAATTAATGCGAATGAGATATGAATATCTGATATATCAGCAACCAAAAGTGACTGTATCCTAAATGAAACCATAACAGTCTTTACCTGAGTGATATCTCGACCCAGAGGTTTAATGTCTCCCAACAAATTCTGTAATGCTGACAATTTGGAGGACTTTGTTTGCAGAAGTTTTGCAAGGTTCAAATTATTCTGGTATGCATCCTGTACGTACATCAAGCCTTGCAGACTTTCACTACACGTTTTCTCGAATAAAGCAACGTAATATTTTACATGGTCCACATCTTGACTCAATATCAACCTGGAAAATGTAACAAAAATACGTCACAAAAATGAAACAGATGACTCACTGAAACCAGCTGTTAAACAAGTATGTTCTGGTCACACATACTGGATGCCTAAGGGTAAAAAAAACTGCATAAATGATGAGATCTTGCACAAACACATTGGGTGACATTCACGACCGTGACCAACCTTATACGGAAACATTCTATATCAATATCTGTAAAATGTGTGATTTTCTTGCATCAGAGAATTTCATTTTACATTAGGACAAGGACATGGCCCATTTGGTTAACACAAAATTCCCCCAAAAAATATATGTATACTCACATATATTGCCATACCGCAGTCGTCAACAATTTTTTGCGTAAAGTAAACTCTTGGACCAGGCGAAAATATAAACAGAGTGTAGCGCAACAACTTTTGGCTGCCATGGAATCGACATCCAGTGCCAGATTATTAGAAAACTGTGGAAAGGCAGCTGAAAGAGAAGAAAACCGATAAAAAGTCAGTCAACAGCAGTGTGATTGGCAAATTCTTAAACTCAGGTCGGCTGGCTCAGTTAGTAAATCTAATATCATTTTACTCAATACTAGAGCATCATTTTTTAGTACACTAGGAGTTATTTTACCTCAGTGCCTCAGTGCAAGACTACATGAATGGATCTATGCATATCATTTGACTTGATAATTATTACAGGGTATCCACTCATCTTTGAAAACAAAATTCCCTGTATTTTGCCAGATTTTTCCGTTTCACTAGATATTTTCCCAGGTGATTATACGGCCTCCTGGAACCCAATAGCTGTACCTTCACCACCAAAATACCACTAAGTTTAGTGTAATTATTAAATATACAGAGTCCATTTCAACCTATGAAACTTAATATCTACAATAAGCCACACTACCATCCAGCGTTATGCATTTCCAATCAAAATTCTGTTAGCATTAAATTATACATATAATGACAAAATTCCCTGTGTTTTCCCTGAATTCATAACATAACATCAAATTCTCCGAAGGGAATTTTTTTATACAATTTTCCCTGTTTCATCTGTCCAGTGTATACCCTGTATGATCATTACATCTTTCAAATTGAATAAACCTGTATATATATATATATATATATATACATATTCAACAGTTTAAAATTGTTGAATATATAAATGTACATTTTTTTTCAGGATGTTATGATCATAAAATTAGTGTCCACTGCACCATGCTTTGAATGAAACAATGCAACTGAATAAAGTTAAACACTTACGACATTCAATATTTGGTAGCTTTGGGAAGTCAGCATTGGACGTTGTGTATAGCATTATTGGACTGTTTGAGGATGTTTCAGGATATGACTTGACTTTCTGCATGGGATCAATGACCCTCCTCAAAGGCATCTGGCATACTGCAAGGTCTTGTCTGTTGGCGTGCAGGTCTGTTTGTTCAGTAACAAGAGCTTGAACTTGTGCTAGGCTGAAGCAGAATATGAAAAAGTAAGATTATTTATACACTCTGTTTGTGAGAATACATACAGAGCCTTATGTTAAGTTTGAACACCAGACCTTTTAGTCAATGAGATATGGTTTGTCATCATTAGTTTTAACAATTTAATTCATTTTACTTTAATGGACCGCTTTATCAATAGTTATACATGCCAGGGATAACATATTTGTAGATATTTACAAATCAAGTGGCAGGCCTTTTACAAAATGGAAAATACAACTTTTTATTCATGTTTCTATAAATATAGTGATTATTGTTACTTCAGATGCAATGCATTGTATCTATTTCCTGGTTGTAAAATAATGCAGTTACTACGCTTATAATAATTGGTTAGTAGAATAATTAAGTTCAGATAGTACGATGAAATTCAAGAACCAAAATATTCAAAGTTTGTAATTCTGAAGACAAAACAAGTTTACTTAAAAGAATCACTACCTGGCATCCTTATCAGCGTAAATAGACAGCAAGGAACACGTCGGAAAACTGAACACATGTAATATGGTTTTCTTGCGGATTTTTAAAACTTCTTCAAAAAATCTGTCGTGGGTCCATACTTTGGCTGGATCGGAGTCCATTAGACCTGCCAGGAGTGGAGTGATAAGTTTCCGTGCTCCTCTGAAGACAGCAAAACATATGGAATTAATTTATCAACAAACAAATATCAGGACAACTTTCTCTGGGGAAGCTTCAGATTTCTTCAATCTGACAATGTAAACACTTTTTATAATGTTCCAAAATAATAATCAGGTAACTAAATCTGGTTTTGAATACTATATTATAATTTTTCGGTAGCGTAGCCATATTATAATCAGGTTTTGTTACTTGAATGGCATTTGGGAACATTGCATTGCTTACATTCTCAGAACAAATTTGATGCTTTCCAGTAGAAGGCAAACCAAACAGTACTGTCACAGTATCTTGTCTTGTAATATTTCCATAACCTTCCTTTAATATTACCTCGTCAGTTGGGTATCGATACATACTATTGAAATTCTAAACATCATACTTCCTTCATGAATCAAAAGAAAGACCAAACAGGCAATTACTTACACTGATAAACGCGAGTTCTTCGGCAACGTCCTGCTCCACTCTATTGATCCATCTTCTTTATGCTGCACACCCGAAATCACTCCTGAATCTTTCTTAGTTGTAATATAGTACCTATTTACCGAGTAAAAACATCATGTCTATCAGAATTAATTCATATATTCGTGTAGCAATATCAGATACTATGATGGGTAAAATTGAAATATATCATTTAAGTTCTTTACATTGTGTCTCTGTTTTTCCTGCCTCCAAAAGGTCTGAACGGCAGCTGACCAACAGCTACATGGTAGAAAGTGACACCAAGACTCCACAAATCCACTGAGGCATCGTAGCGTTTGTGGGAAGGGACTTGCAACACTGCTTTCTCATACATGTCTGGGCACTGTGAATGTAAAGAGAGTTAATAAATTACAAAATCACAGACCAATGGGTATCAAAATAATGGTCAACTGCATTGCAAGACTTTTAGAATGAAGCCTTCAGAGCTCTTTTACCACTGTTTACTATATTTGGAAATATACCTAGACCTGTCATACTTGAGCACAGCAATTATGTTATATATACTTTTAATTGGAACACAACACAGTAAAATATTTTGACAAAGACCGCTTAATAAAATACCTGGTATTTTGAAGGGAAAATTATAAAAATCCACAAGCCAATGGAATTCTAAGTTAGCAGGGAAGAACATTTGTTTACTTATAGTTTCAGGACAGTTTGTAATTTCTTGTAAACATTTACCAAGTATTCTTCAGTGCCATAAAGACTCATAAACTGGTCTCCTTCCTCCAGTTGTCGAGCAGCACCAAAGTCTGTCAGTTTATACACATGCCTGAAATATGATAGCAAGTTTTATCAGAAGATTAGCCTTACAGTGATATGCGATGCAAAACGAAGTTGGTGAAAAGAGTCATATTAACTTACAAGTTTTCTGACTACACAAACATGAGTGCAGCTTGCTATTATTGCAGAGAATAGACATCACTTTCCCAGAACATTTAGGAAAACCAACACTTGACAACCCTCTCATAATTACAGTGCTACAGCATGTTAATGGGAATCATTTCACCACATCCAGGACGTATTCACATGAATTGAAACTAGACACAACAATATGTAATACTACCAGCCTCACATTGTGCACGTAAGTAAAATTGATACAGTGTCGTGCATTAATCAGCAAACTTTACCTCCCATCCTCAGCAATGCATCTCATGATATTGCCTGGCTTAATATCCCTGTGTACAAATCCCTGGTCTCTGAGGTACTTCATGCCATCAGCTGCATGAAATAGCAAGACAAGTTTTAATGACTCATTGCAATCATAGACGCCAAGCGAGAATATATTGGTTCAGTATTTATATTTTTGCAAGGCACTAAATTGTATTCACAAATAAAATAGGCCAGGCAAGTAGTTCATTTAGTAAAAAGAATGACAGGATAATTTACTTCTGCTTTGCTTATCCGCACTATCAATGATTATGCACCTAAAAAAGAGCTGCACTGAACATTTTTCTCCATACTTCCAATAGCAGAATGGCGGTTTAGTAATTAGGTCTGGCAACCCTTACCGACATCATGAAGCACTATAAAAAATTCTGAGTCAGGAAGGCCGAATGCATTGTCAGGATCATCAAGTAAGTTAAGAAGACTGCCTCCTGTGCATAGCTCCATAATTATCACTTTGGTTCTAGTGGAAAGCTGTAATGAAAATTAAAATTTATGCAATCACACCCCAGAAAGGGAAAATATGAGAGAATTCTGAGTCAAATATAGTCATCCATGCATATACACACGTGAAGCTACAAGTAAAAGTAAACTCACCTCTTCTTCAATAGCAATAAGCTTTACAATATTTCTATGTTTCAGCTTCTGTATAATATCAAATTCTCTGATTTGAACTTGATATGGTCTCATGTATCCCATTTCATTGAATGTTTTAACAGCACACAGTTCCCCTGATTTCTGAAAAATTTAAATACCACGAAATATATTTCTTTGAAGAAAATGCACATATCTTAAAGTACTTGACTTGACATATCAATTTATTTGGACAGTGGTACACATGTAAATTTGTATATTATATGAGAGCTGATTCCTTTCAAGCCTGAACTTACCTTATTTCTTCCTTTGTACACCCCTCCAGTAGCCCCCTGGCCCAAGACATCTCCCAGGGACCACACATAATTATTTGAACCTTGCAGCATTGACATTTTCAAATCTGCAATCAGTGAGAAATAAAAGTAAAGAATCCCCAATTCACAATAAATATCCATCTTTTTTCCCAAATCAACTGGCCAATGCCTAAAATTGTCAACTACAGCCATGACCATTGCATCCTCGGAGTCCAAAGGCAACAGAACGCATACAGTTAGAGACATCACCAACGTGACAACATCACTTGATTGCAGCCCGAGCCAAACAAGTTATTTATGTATGAAATGAATAACACTCATTAACTCATTAACAGTTCGAAAAAATGCTCTAGTCAACAATGGTGTAACCTGTGATCATTTGCAATAACAGTTGGGTCATCTGTTGTGCGCATCACGTAAGTATTGTCAGTTGATAATTTGACATCGGCAATGACTAGTGTCACAAACTGTATATTTTAATTTTATTTTATTTAAGAAAGTAATTTAAATAAATTACCAGACTGAATAATCCCCCAAAAATAAACACCGCTCACTGAATCATAGTCACAAGGTACCACAATAATTCCAAGACACTAGCTGTGTAATTTTAAAATAAATATTTTAAAATTATATGAATTCCACGAATCACACACAGACTTAATCTTCAGTCAACAAGTCAAATGTAGCACCAATGTGACAGGGACTGTCATGAAACCTGCGTCTGACCACCATGTGTTTTAAGCAATGACAGTTGTGGTTTCATTTCTTAACAACACAGAATTGTTTTTCTAATGTGAAAGACCAGGATCGAAAATCTGGGGAAAACCCAAACACATTTTTTTTGCATAGTTGGCTCATAAATACCTGACGACGAACTTCACACGTACGGCACCTCTTTTATGATCAAGATCATATGGCGATAAATATCTTATCGATAAACGCTGACAGGCTGTTCTAATTCTTGGGGGTTCAACTTCATCCCACGAAAGTTCCCCACGAAATTCCTTCCCATTTTTAGTCACAGTCATACGACCCCGGAAGTAAACACACACAGGGCTGGGGAATGCACTATCCGTCAGAGGGCAGGACATTAAACCACACTGCACGCCACCTGTTGAATTATATTGTAATCAGTCTGTATGGTGAAGAATTTCGCCTTTGATTTTGCAAATATGCGTGAGTGCAGAGAAAGCAAATAGGCTAATTAAATAAGTAAAATTAAGTAAATACAGCATGAAACAAAAATGACAAATATAAGTAGAAACAGATGTAAGATATATATATATGCAATTGATTATCATGTATACGTGATGTTCATGCTAACTGAATATCATGAATATTAGAAGTCAAGATCGAACTAAAAGAAATTCGATGTAATCAGTCTTAATAGCTTGGACTAGGGAGGATGAGCTACATTGATTAAATCATGTTTCATTAAATTTTGTTTAAATGGTATTTATAATTTTTACTTTAATTGTAGGTACAGCACATCTGAAGCTCTCTGAATATAAACTTTTCTTTGATAGTTCCAGCTTTTTATTAGGCATGCTGCCACATATAGCATATCCAGCTATCATCGAAAACATTCTCCAAAACAATAAAGAAACAAACCAATAGCCTTCTCAAATTATGACAATAGAAGTCCACCGTCCATCATTCATCAGCCATTATTAATCATTCTAATGTAAATACGTGTATTTGTCTTGTTATTTTTCTTATAATAGAAATATCACCTGTACTGCCAAATCGTTTGTCATATATTATTATCATTATTATTTTCATATTATTATTACTCTCTCCTTTCTATTTTTTTTTACTTACTTATACTATTATTATTAATTTTTTTATTTTTATTATTGCATCAATTTAAGGTGGCCCCTAACACAACCCACTGAGGTTCTTCGGGGTCTCCTGGCAAAATGAACACTAATAGAATATGTAATAATTTTAATTTATCATGCCAAAAAAAAAATATATATATATACATATGCTGTATTCTTGTTTAATTGCCAAATAAATTATTTTCAATTCTATTCAATTTCAAAATATACACAAATACCACGTACGGACACTGGACAATAAATTTCCCTAAATTTGCTCATTTCTGCATTGTCATGACCAATTATATTACCTATATTGTCCATTTCTGCTTATAAATTTATTTCAATGACAATTCATATGTGTATGCAAAGATAACATCATTATTTTGATCATATGTCCAATATCCTTGGCCACACATTTTGCTCTGTAATGCTGCGACAAAAAATAGGTAAATGTACTTGAAAACTGGGATAATTCCTGGATGCAGTTAATGCCAGTCATTATACCAATGAAGATTGTTATGCCATTGTGCAGTGTAGATAATAGCTGATAGAAAGATCTATATGCCAATAAGATAAGTATATGTGCACATGATTCAACAAAGTAAAAACAAATTCGTATTACACATGCAAAAGGTAAACTTATAAATACTAAATTAAGTGTCCAGAAATAACTGAAATTTCAAAATATATGATTCTACAGAGTGAGGATAATTAATAGCTCTTTGATTGTGTATTGGGGTAATGTTTAATTGTGATTTTGGACAATTATTGAAAAATCTTAAACATACATTAAATTAAACTTTTCAATGTACCATGTCAACTTTTATCCATCCACTGATAGTGAATTTGTGTTCAGATTATAAAGTCTAACTTACAAAATTTGAAAGTGGAACAGAACAGAAGCTTATAAGGTAATATTTAGTTTGTCTCAAATTTATACAATATCCAGCCATTGGGATCTCCCCCACATTAGCACTTCATTTACGTAGTCCAAAATTATGATGTGATTGATAACAATTATTTATTATAATACTCATATTGTTGAAGTGGAATGATGGAATTTGTTAAAATCTCCAAATAAGTATCAATATCAGCACAATTGTAAATGAAGCTAAACCATACAGAAATTTAATATTCCGTAAAAAAGTAAACATTTTTACTCGTTGAACGGCCGCAATTTTTAAACACATTTTTAAAATGTTTGCCCTCATGATGTAGAGGGAACAGTAGCACTCTACGGATTACCACGAGTATGCGTACATTGCTCACCAATTGAATTACTAATCATACTAATGGAAAAGGATAAGCAGGAGTAAAACAATTTTGTCATCCGCGCTCACTCGCCATCCCCACTCGTGACAGTGTGAAGCCCCCCTTTACATGACATCATTTTGTGTTTAGTTTCCAAGTCTATGGGATTTGTTTCCAATTCCATGAATTCCAACTCAGTTGATGAAGGTCTACAAACCGTTTTTTATTTTATTTTTAACTCACTCATTGTCAATATATATAAAAGTAAAAAAATTTGCATATCATTTTATATCAAAGCTGGCACACCATGATTACAAGTATTTCAGGGTCCAGCTAAATACTTGGTATATCATGCATTTTGCATGAATAAAAATTATGATTACAATTGTGGATGCTCTTAATGATGTGTAAACTTTGGAATTCATATTTTCCTCAGATATGAGTTCTTGGGAACATTAACATGTAATATAAAGGGATGTATTCGTTTAAATTTCCTAGGTCAAACTGATTTACTAGTTATTTTAGCTGTACCCTGAAATACTTGTAATCATGGTGTGCCAGCTTTGATATAAAATGATATGCTAGATTTTTTAACTGGGGCACATGTTTTTAATCCAACCATGTGCATTAGTGGCATGCGTACATGGCACAACCAACAAACAACTCACCTTGCAACAACAGCTCAGCCCAAAGAAATCTGACAGCTGACCTGTCAAAATATTCGCTCTGACATTTCAAGTGTCACTGCATCAACAAGTGCCTCACCTTAAGCAAAAGTTCCATACACACATGAGTGTCATAAGTGACTATGAGTGACTACTCTTACAACCATGATTTGAAATTGTAAGGACAAACATATATATATAATTAGTTCATTCTATTCATAATAATTACTACAGAACTTACATGGCCAAATGTGCCACGTGTGTTTTCCATGAGAAGGATAAACGCATGGAAAATGCAAGGTTTTTGCCTAATTAAAATGAGTTGAAAACCATGTATTTACATGCGTTTATCCAAACGCCTGTAGCACATTTGGCATGTAGAATTCAAAACCCATTATAAATGTCAAAAGTTTGGACTGCAAAAATTAAACCTCATAATACTAAGTACTAATATCTATATCATTTTTGGTATTGGCAGGCTTTTAGACCATGGAACTAGACCCCGAAGCCATTTGGATTTGTCTTAATGGCTGGCTCAACAGGTAAATGGCTGGCTAAGCTGGCTCAGCCATGAAAAAGTTTGGCTGCTGGAGGCTCTGACACATTTTGGCTTCAAATGGCTGAAGCATTATAGCAAGCTGAATATACCACATTCCATTGACAAATTAGCTTCACCACTTAGCTGCATAGAATCATGTGTACTTCAGCAAGTATAGAATAATAATTAAGTGATTTAAGACTTTTTAGGTGCGGAGAATGTCCTCAGTTTCATTCTAAATAAATAATTAAAATTCAGCTTATACTTTTAATGGCGGCTCATGGTTTAAAACGGCTCTAAAACTTCATGACTGGCTCAGCCAAAACTTGCAAATGGCGCGCGTTGCGGCTCCTGGCGGCTCCTGGCGGCTGCTTCGGGGACTACATGGAACCACCAAAACTTAGAAGCCATGGAGTTGTATAAAACATACTCGTGGTAGCTCCTAATGTTTTTTTAAAAACTGGGTTCAACATGTTCAAGCATCTACGAATTTCAAGCTAGGCAATGAGTTTAGACATAGTAGACATATTTTCCCATGCACAATTCATATATGAAAGGTGTGCTTTTAAAACAAATTCTGCAAGATATTTGTTGTTTTAATTGAATGAGCTAATGCACAGTGAGACCTTAATAAACATACATTCACACCATGTAAGTGTGAGTGAAAAAATAAATGCATGAATTAATTGCATCAGGCAATATAGAATTCTGCTGAAAACAAACTACGTAAGGCCTACTCCACTACACCATTAAATACATTAAAACTAAAGATTAATGTAGCTGTATTCTTGGACAAAGATTGTGTGTGTGTGCTTTTTCCCCATTTTGGGAGGGTGTGTTTATCAGAGAGAGCACACAGGGCACATACGATGACCCCTTATGTCTGCTCATATTCAGGCAACAATGGCCTCCCACAGCTCAGTTGACAATAATCTGTGTGCGTATACAATGTATAGTGACTTTATCAAATAATACATATATGGCCAAATGTGTTTATTCAAACGCATGGAAAACGCACATGGCACATTTGGCCATGTACATAATATTATTTCCATACATAGATCGCTTGGAGCAGCCCATAACGGAATTACTCCCAGCTTCTGACCAGTTATGGAATCTGTCTAAAAAATATATATATATAATACCAAAAGGTATAACGAGATACTTCCTTTCATTTTAATAAATTTTATTTTTAATTGATTACAGATGCTTTATATTCCAAGTTCAAACAGACTTTATTTCCAGATTCTCAAACGTGCATGGATTTTCAAAAGGTCCAATTGTGTTTAAAATGTATTACCATCTGACCTCTAGTTTTGCAAAATTGTTTTTCAAAGTTTGTTCCTTATGTTAGGACATGTGAAGTTAAGGTGACCAGTGGACTTTGTTGAATATCAGGACTTTGCTCTCTTCTGACTTCCAGGCCTTTAGTACATACAATGCTCTGGTCAATTCCTGGTCAGATAAGACACTTTGTTTCTCCGTTATCTGGCTTCTGTTGTTTTGTTTGAAATTGTACGCTAAATCTATTTATACATTTATTTGAATGTATTTGAATGTTCTGGGTATTCCATGACATGATTCAGGCGAGGACCTACGTTCCAAAATGCCCTTGTAAAAATAAATGTATGAAAACAATAATAAAAGTAGTAAAATAACTTACATATATTTTGGAAAATACATTTTAACATAAAATTATATGCTTACAGGCCTGAGCATAAGCAAAAAGATGGTAACCCACACATCGTTCTCCTGAAAGTGTGCCTTGGCAACCCATGGTAGGTTACCTGAAATTAAATTTAGGTAAAATATAGGGCAAGGCGAACGAAATTGCGTTCACGGCATTTCAGTTTGAGGTAACCTCCAGGAGAACGAAACGTTCACCTGTTAAGCTCAGGCCTGGCTTATGTATCGTTCTACTGGTCTGAAGTATTTGGTAATTCCAAAGTGTAGGATCACAACAACATAAATTCATCCTCATTATAAAGGGGCGTTCATACTATCATGTTTAATTTAATATTTTACTACGAGTGCCCACGTAAGAAAATATGTTTTTCTCATCCTTGTCCATATGTGATTCACTCGCCAAGCATTTCAAGGATACTATTGCTAAAGGGGGTTTCACACATAGCCGGATCAGACGCCGGAGCGTCCCAGAGTAACATTTTATTACCTCCGGGGGGTTCCGGGATCAAAGAGCTGTTAAATGTCAACAAAAATAAATGTTTGGCGATGTGTACACGATGTCAATACGGTCTCAACAAGGAGCAACACGGAGCTAACACGACTGTCCCGTTTAGAGTGCGGAGTGAACCGGATTTTCACGGTGCCTTTGCGGATATCACCGGTCTTTACACCGTGTTCATTCGTGTGGAACCGTGTTGCTCCTTGTACTCTCCGGCGTTAATGGCGGCGAAATATTCATGCCCGGTTGACGCCTGATGTAGCCGGAGATATGCCAGAGTCAATACGGAGATTCCCGGAGATCGGCGGAGTATATTGGGAGTCTATACGGATCTACACGGATCTACACGGATCTACACGGATTAAATTACTCCGGGAACTCCGGCATAAAAAATTAAACATGTTTAATTTTTTCCCCCGGAGTCCCAAGGTGGTCCCGGAGCGCCCCGGACAATGACGGACAATGCCGGACAATCCCGGACATGAACACGATGTCTACACGGCTTTCCCCGGAGTATGCGGGAGTATTCCGGAGTTGTCCTCCGGGACGCTCCGGCGTCTGATCCGGCTATGTGTGAAACCCCCTTAATCCGTAGAATGCTGTTCTGAAATTCTCTGCCCCAGCCAATGAACTAAATAGTCTTTTCACAAAATAATCAAATTAAAAGACAGGGCCACCGTTGGACTTGTGTTATAGGCCAATTAGAACAATGAGGATATTATGAATTTGCGTCTTCCAGAAGTGGGATATTAAATGATTGAATTATGTAAATTTTTTACAATAGATTCAGAGCAGACTAAAGAAATAGTGAAAAAATGAAACTTACAATAGTATTAATACGAAAATTGCAGTTATTAGGAAGGTGGTGAGTTTTAATGAAGCATCATTTTTTTGCACTAAGCCCTAAAAGGAAATGCATTTATATTTTACTGATATCGGTTATAGCTCCATGGTTATATATATCAGTATCGGGGTATAAACATTTAACTATTGCATTAATGCCGCATGATTGCCTATCAAATACTTCATTTTATTTCATAGGTATCAAGATTATGGATCGATTCACATAATTAAATAATGTACATATATAATAGTACATGGCTAACTATAATCAAAGAAAGGCATCTAACCACTCAACCAGACACCAAAGGAAGTATCAACACAAAAAATAAACGTATTTACAGGAAGCAACATGAGGCAGTAGCGGATTTAGGGGGAGGAGGGTTAGAATAAAATATCCCTTGGCCTAGTACATTTTAATATAAAAATTCGGCGGTCCAGCAATACATTATTAATTTGTCAACCCCCCCCCCCCCCCCCCCCCCCAGTGAAACATTTTCTGGATCCGCCCCCGAGCAGGTCAAAGTAGTCAGTTGAGGATCCGGTCAAGACAAAAGAACATTGAGAGGACAAAAAGACACACAACAGCAGACAGCTGAGCATCCTCATGGCCATAGTGCTGTGACGCCAGTCATATGTACTCCATCTTATTAGTATTGATGATTTCTAGATGACGTCCATATTTGTAGTGCACCTCAGAAATAGTTAGATATCCAGTAAATCTAAATTTAGTGTTTTACTTTGTACCTTAATAACCAAACATTGAATTTAGCCTGTGGTGTACCAAAATGAACACAGTACTATCTATTTTTTTGGGGGTCAGTATTGAGACTTGAATTTTTTGTCGTTCTAGGTTCAGTATCTGGACATTCATACTTTTACTACATGTCAGAGGGACTCACAATCTCATTTAATTAAATCTGGCACATGATTAAATACAGAAATGCCACATTGATGGTTAAATATGCACATGATGACGACTATATCACCATCATCTTCTCATCAATACAATACAATACATTACAATACAATGCAATGCAATATAATATAATATAATATAATATAATACAATACAATACAAAGTGCTCCTTAATAAACTTTAGGGTTAAAAAAGATTAAAAGAAATTCTACCAATGCAGAGAGTATTTGGTGCAGCCCTCATCTTAATGCACAAAGTAAAAAATTCTGTTGGGAAATGTTATGATTTATCACACCCCAGAACTTCATGATAACTAAGTTTAGGAAACTGAAACTGAAGGTGTGCAAACGAAAGTGTATGCTCAATAATCATCGATAAAAATTATGAAGAAATTTCCTCGAGGCAATAATGAGATATAATATAACAAAGAACTTTGGTTTATTACACCCCATATAAGAAGCTCATTTTATTTCACAGTGTATAAGGCTGATTTCTACCGGTAGGGGTAACTTAAATCATGAAGTTATCTTGGGTGGGCTAAATCATAAAGTCAAATACTAATTTTTTTTTTACTTTTTGATTTAAAATTTAGCCTACACCATTTTCTTCCTGCTGCAGAATTTTTGTTTATTTTTTAAGCTCAATAATTGTTTTCAGAAGCACTGACGCAATGTTCCAAGTTCCATGGCTGAGTTTGAAAATGCACATTGAAACATAGGCTGCCGCAGCAGCGTATACCCTCGGCAATTCAACAATGAATGTGGCCTAATTGTGAAATTTTACTATGGCCGTGTAAACTAATTTATGGGGCCCATAATGAGAAATGTATTGAAGTTATCTTATTTTTGCCAATTTTTTAGGTATATTTTTCATAAATATAATGTCTTAGATACAAAGAGTATGACAATAAAGTTATCAAATTTTAAAATTCATAAATAAACTTTATTTTTCCAAACATTCTAGGGATATCATTGTAAACATAGACTACTAGGGTTCAGGGATTGCCCCTCATTGTATTTCTTATAAACAAAAAATATGACATTAAGGTTATCAAAATTTCAAACATACTTATGTGCACTTTAATTCTCCAATACTTCATGAAAATCATTGTAAACATAAGTGTGGCAGGGTTTGGGGGATGTAGCAAACATCACTATATTCGGCAAGTTTTTCATGTTTTATATTATCATAAAAACATTGTGAAATAAATGTTAAAATGTTTGACATTTTTACCTCTTTCATTATTATAATTCGATATCATTGTTGGCATAAAAACCACCAAAAGGCATAATTACTCTTTTTGATTTTGAGACATATCACGACAAAGTTTTTAAAATTTAAACATGTAGCTTTAGAGTTCTGCTCAAGAATTATTATTATTCTTTTTTTCCAATTCCGTAAAACATACCCGAGTATTAAAGAGTATTCAAAGGTACTTGACTTGCATAATCCGTGCTCATTTCAGGTGACAGTTGTCATCGCTCTGCCGCAATTTTATTGGCTCTTTCAAGTCCACCAACAAATTTTTTTTAATTAAGAAAAAAAAAAAGGGTTTTTCTATATGTCACAATTTGTTTTTGTTTTCTTCCACGTGATGATTTTTGAAATATAAATGAACTGAAGTGATTCTTGGCGCTCATTGGCCTACTGAGCTGCCAGCTGCCGCTTGAGATGAGTAAAGCGATTACCCAACGTGGAATTCCGTCAAAATACCGATATCATTTACGTATAATCTCAAGATTTGACCGATGTAACTACAATACCTTTGGAAATTGTTTTGCCGAGAGTAAAAAATAAGTTGAATTGCAGATTTATAACATAAAAAGGTTTCGTTTTAAAAACTGAATAGCTATGCAAAAAATTGTGCATTGAAATGAAATGAAATTATTTGACCCAAAAATAAAATACTATGATGTTTTGGATTATATAAAAAAAGAGAAACATAGGGGGTCAAGGGACACCCATTTTGTCTCAATAAGGACACTAGCATGGGTGCCCCTTGTATGTCAAAAAGCACAGTGTGAAATATAGTGTGTTACACAGTACCATTTAGTTGAGATGTATAGCAATCTTCTACTGTACAATCAGTTTTGTATTTGTCCCAAACCAATTTTTTTATGTACAATTTATAGCCAATATTATGTTTCTCTAGTTTTTCAAGTACATTGTTAGGAGTTTTGTTAAGAATAATTGGCAGTTGACAATTCTAATTTGATTCTGTTTATTTATGGTGTAGGTAAGTACAAATAATACGCTATTATAAGAAAAGATATTACTGTATTTATAATGCCACCACTATATCTATACACTAATGGACTTTTAAAACGCACAGGTAAAACATGTTGTAAAAACCCGAGATAATGCGTTTTTAAAGTCCATTAGTGTAATTAGGCTTATGTTGTGTTTTATCCTGTTTTCTCATTCCATGGAAAATGCAGTGCATGCATCGTAACCCAGCCTGCATAATGTATATTGCATTGTGTTGTATTGTATTACATTGTATTGTATTTTATGTATTACATTGTATTCGTCATATCTCATTGCTACTGGTTTGAATCATAGTTATCTTATATGACCAGCTGCCAGAGGCGGCTGTAATGATGAGAGCTGAGATCATATTAAGATTACATCTTTTAGTCATATACATCTTTTGGTCACATTAAGATTACATATTTTGGTCATATTAAGATTACATCTTTTGGTCACATTAAGATTACATCTTTTGGTCATATTAAGATTACATCTTTTGGTCACATTAAGATTACATCTTTTGGTCATATTAAGATTACATCTTTTGGTCACATTAAGATTACATCTTTTGGTCATATTAAGCTTACATCTTTTGGTCATATTAAGATTACATCTTTTGGACGCACCTCACTCTTAAGGGGCGTTCACACTGTCTCTGATACAACCTACGTATGACCACGTATGAACATTCTTTTTTACTCTTGCTCATACTTGTCCATACGTGATTCACTCGCCGAGCGTTTTACGTATACTCGTGCTAATCCGTAGGAAGCTCGCTAGACCACCAATGAGCATCCATGGAGAGGGCAAAAAATTTTAAACATGTTTAAAACTTCTACGAGTGAATTGTTTGTATTAGTTACATAACTCGCTCGGGGGTCAGTCAGCGAGCGTTCTATGTACGTTCTACGTGGCCATCCTTGGCCATCCTTGACCATCCTTGCTCATCCTTGCTCATCTGTAGCCATCCGTAGCCCTTTCCTCATTTCACTCTTGAACCACTCGATGCCTCATGGATGCTTGGCGATGGATGTTTGGCGAGCGTTTGACGGACGTCTGCCGAGTGTTTGGCAGAGATCGACGACTGCCTCACATACGCTCGTAGAAAGAATTTATACATGATTAACAGAGCCACGTATGAGCAAGTATGTTCCATTCTTCACGTCCGTGGTCATACGTGATAACCCCTTTACTGTTGAATACAATGTAGTGCCGCCATATCAAGTTCAAATATTGTCTTCAATAGTTTACCTCGCTTGAGTGTTTTTTGAAGTCAATCTAAAGGCAAGAAAGTAAAGTTCATTGTTGGCAAACAGTCTTAACAGTTATATGATTGCCTATATTATTTTTTATGACTCTTAAAACCATTGGTATACATAATAATTTTGAGAATTCAATTCAATTATACATATAACGAATGAATGAAATTAACATAAATCAAATGTATATTAACAAAAGATTAATTTCATAATTGGCTTTACAGCGAATACCATAAGCTTTAGGCGGGGGGGGGGGGGGGGTGTTTAGGGGGGTTTAACCCCCCCCCCCCCCTCCTTGGCCTAGTACATTTTAATTTAAACATATTTTTTACATTAGATTTTCTGTATCCGCCCCTTGAAGTTACAAGTACACTAGTAAAGTGAACTATAAATTCAGTAGATTTTGACGGATCTATCCTGTCCTTGAATGAAAGCACTTTAGCACATTCTATGGCCCATCACAGTGTATCATTTAAATTTGATCTTCTATTGAAATAGGGCTAGCTAAACTTGCTCTTACAGCTAATTTCATAGATGTACACCGGAGGACGTCATGTGAATGCAGGACTCCTATTGGCTCAAGCAGTTCCTCAACCAATGGAAGTCCTGGATTCACATGACGTCCTCTGGTGTTTAGTTTCCAACCCTATAAAATTGCCCGTAATAGGAATTCATATACACAATGTATAATACGTGGATTATAGTAGTCTAGCTCATTGTATACAGGGACTTGATTCATTGTTTCTATTAGACATCCATATATTTAGGAAAGTGTGATAAATCGGTCAATCTTTTTATCACATTACATGGATATTTTAAAACCACAGTAATATGGTTTTGTTACGAGATTATGGCTTTAGGGCATCTATGGCAATTTGTTTGCATGTTATCGGCTTAAAAGCATTATTTGCACCATAATGTAATAATATTTAAGTCAGAAGCAAACATGATATTATTTTCTATTTGTTCATAACTGCGTCTCAGTCAGGAATATGTATGTTTGATTGTGACAATTTCAGTAATTATATTAGTAATTGGCAATTGTTTGTCACATTATAGAATCTGTTTACCGTTTATTCAGATTTAATTGGCACAAATGCTCACATATCAGCTTATTGCGTTTTAATACTTGAGTTTGAAAATATTGAAATTAAACCCGGCCATTAAAAAGCATCGTGTGGGGCGGAAGAGTGTAGATGCACGTGACTACTCAAGTTCTGTACTGCTGATGACCTGTCTCAGAGAAAATTGTGCAAAATCAGGGTTATGGCAAAAAGTCAACAACAGTAAAACTTACAGTCAGTTTCATAAAATATGGTTGTCTCTAAGACAGCTGTGGAGACAATGCCATAACTGGCTAAAGCCAGCCACTGAAAAAAAAAAAAAAAACCTTGGCAAATGTAAGAAATTTATCTAATATGTCATAAATATGTACTTTTAGATCCGACTTTGAGTAGCCAGCTATAGCCAGACAGTTCCGTTTAGTGGCAGGTAGCATCATATATAGCAGAAGGGGTCTAGCGTCGACTAGATTAAATTTGATAGGCCGTTCTTAATGACACTAACTGTATAAATATCATACAGCGCTATACATTTTTCAGGGCTATTTCCTTTGCAAATCTCATCCAGATGAAAATCCAAACTACCATATTGTACATTCTATACAAGAGGGCATTCCTCTATGACATGTTTCTCATCTTGAACTAGGCCTAAATCACACATACAAATGCAACACAATATTACTTTTTTTCTAACTTGTATGCACTATTACTTTTATTATATTATTTTCTTTATCATAAAACCTTGTTGTTTTAACATTTCCTATTATATTACATATTTCTTTAGTATTTTACGTAATTTCTTTATAATATTACATGCATTATGATATAGTATATTGCATTATTGTTTCAATGTTTATTCACAATACAACTTTATTTGTAAGAGCAAATACGCCGTATGGTGTCGCTCATCGCACCTATTGTAAATAAATCTATTTTTTAAAATATGAACTGAATCATAGTGGTAATAAATTAAATTACATAGCCTCTCTTCTCTGGGGACTCTAGCCCACCCAGCTGTCTCGTACCTTCAAATCAGGCGCACTTATTTTAAACCTAATGACTCTTACATATTCTGGCATTTAAGTATACAGTTGAGGAGATGATAGTGTTGGATTCACGTCTCAATAAGCTTGAATTTTGGTACTCTCCCAATTATGTAATCTGTAATCTCTATTCCCAAAGATCCTAAAGGTGACTTGTGTGCCGACAGCAATTATAGAGGGATTGCACTGATGTCCTCTATTGGCAAGGTCATGGACCATGTCCTGTTGTGCAGAAATGCTGACAAGCTACAGACTTCTGAACTCCAATTTGCCTACAAGGACAAACATAATACTGTCATGTGCAGTATGGCTCTTAAAGAAGTCATACAGCATTATATTACGCATGAATCCAAAGTAGCATACTGTTTTCTAGACTCAAGCAAGGCATTTGACAGAGTGAGACATGACAAACTGTTTCATCTTTTGATGCAAAGACATATCTCTCCTGTAGATCTCAGGGTCCTTTACCAACAATATAAGCTTCAGCTTATTAGGTCAGAGTGGAATGGCCTGCACTCATCATACTTCCATGCAACCAATGGCATTCGCCAAGGCAGTGTAATTTTGCCTGTGTTATACTGCATTTATCAAGATGAGCTCATAAAAAGACTGCAAGAAAATGGAACTGGTTGTTGGTTAGGCCACCACTTCTTTGGATGTGTTAGCTATGCGGATGACCTAACATTGTTGTGCCCGACTACAAGTGGCTTACAGGCAATGATCGCAACCTGTGAAGCATATGGATCTGACTATGGTGTCAAATATAATGCTATGAAGTCAAAATGTATGTTTTCCAAAGGAGGCAGGGAAGCAGATGGCCACATTTATTTGGGTCAGTCCATCTCAAATCACCCGGCAGCTCCCAGGTCATCCTCTCAGATTGGTTGAAAATGGTTGAAAATTAAAAATGCAAGAAAATCATACTACCTTTACGAGCTTATTACTCAAAAAGTATGTTAGATAAAGCACTGATTTTTGCCCTCCTATTAGTTTTGACATATTAGACCACATCTGTAAGAAAACCAAACTTATTTCTATATCAGGAGTGCCAGAACAATTTTTATAAATATGCTCGATTTTTAATTTTTCGAAAAATTACCTGTTTACACATTCTCATTTGGCCATGTGGCTAGTTAAGTAACAGTTTCATATTTTCACCATGAGTTCATACATATCTGAAGATGATATGATCAAAATATTGTGTTGTTACTGATACTGTGGAGTTATGATTTTTCCATATTAAATACTCAAAAATGTTTGATGGCAGTAAAATTATTAATTTAAATTATTTCTACAAGTGAAATGTAAGTTTCAGAGACTTTCAAGACTTTTCATGGCAATTACTAAGTTTCATTCATATTTTAGTTTCAAACAATGAAAACCAACAAAGTTTTACCCATTTCAACACATTTATTAAAGGTCACAAACACCATAGGTGACGATGAGCTATTACTTGCACCACACTTAAATTCATATTTCAGTCATTCAACAAAGTCCATGAACAGAAATAAATCAAGAAATTAAAACAGTTACCAAAGCACAGCTTATGCAATACTTCAGACGTGTCCAGACAAGAATGGATTTCTTCATTAAAAATTATTTAATACTTAGCCAATGTCACATATTTTTGCTGACATCAGATTCAATAAGACAAGTACTGACACGTAACAGTGACCAACGCAACTTCTAGATATTTTACCTAATTCTAAATTTTTAGATAATTATTAAATTCAAATCATTGTTTTAGCCAATGATTATTAAAATTCATTGAACTAAGGTCCAATGATAATTATGATGCTAACAATAGCTCATAATGAGAATACAATAATTTTCACTATATTGTCCAACACGACAACTAGCACGCCTGAATTCATATACAAAAAAAAAATCATAACTCCAGAAGGAAGGCCAGGCGTTTTTAATTTTCAACCATTTGCAGAGCCTTGTGAGGAGAAAAGGGCACAAGATATACCAAATCTGACAACATTTTCAGATTCTAGAGGAAAAGTTAGCCCTAGAGAATGATTTTCAAAGCTGTGCTATATATACAGGTGGAGATATTCATGTTGGAAAGTGCTCCCAGAGACTCGTTTGCTAAAATTAAAATAATTACCTAAAATTTCTGTGGTTTCAACACTATTTGAGATACAGACCTAATATTTGGGATTTTTACATATCTTTGGTATAGGAGCACCTGTGAATTTTTTTAGGAGAATCTGAGAGGATGACCTGGGAAGTTTCTCCAAAATTGGGTGATTTGAGATGGACTGACCCATTTGCAAAATGAAGATCTCAGTTGGACTAGTAATGTCAAGTACTTGGGTTCCTATTTGAGCAAAGATTTATCAGAAGCCAAGGAAATAGCAATGAAGCGAGGTGACTTAATTGGAAGAGTAAACACCCTCCTCAGCAATTTTGGTACTGCTTCTGATGCAGTTTTGGGGAAACTCTTCAACACTCAGTGCAGTCATCTGTATGGCGCACAGTGGTGGAACCTGACGGACTAAAGTGTGAAGGAGTTTGTGATCATGTGGAACCGATGCGTACGAAGGGTGTTCAGATTGCCCTATCGCACACACACAAGATTTTTGACATCTTTTTTGAATGCCATGTTATATTTTCACCTACAAGCATTACAGCACGTAACCTGTACTTGATATCCCAAAAGCTGCAAATAGGGAGTGAGGAAGTGATGGGTATCAAAACATTTCGCAATACTGTCTACCATTTGACTGATGAGGATACTAGCATCATACAAGTAATTAAAGAAATGAAGGACAATATGTGTGACTTGCTAAATGATGAGGAGCAAAATGATTTCATGGACTTTCTCTGTTCAAAATGACACTTATATTTATTTTAATTTTATATTATTGTGATTAGCTATGCAAACTGACACTCATTTAATGTAATATACCTTTTACTTCAAGTGGAAGTGTATTAATAAACATATATATATATATATATATGCAATTTCTGCTTTAAAGTACACAAACCTTCAGATACAAAATCAATGTTACTATCTGTATTCAATAATTCCTGAATATAATGACTAGTTGCTGTATCGAACTGATTATGTAGACTCAGAATAAACATAAGAGGGTCATCAACAACATCACTATTGATAATCTTTCTGAGAAATAACAATTGCTTCTGTTTTATCATATCAATTAACTTTGATAAACCAAGTTCAATTAAACTTAATAATTAGTACAACTTCTCAACTGATGCAACTTTAACATGAAGCCATGACTCTGATTCGTGCAAAATAGCAGCGGTGAGACAAGCGTTGAATTAGTCAACGTAGTATGAATTTCAGAAATTATGAAAATGGTAAAATCAACCATTTCTTAAATTTCAATCATGAATTAGTACAATGTATTGAAATAAAAAAAGGGGGGGGGGGGTATTTCCTTGTGCAAAACATGTTTAAGTCATCATTCGAAGTCATTTTTGTAAACTTCTGTGAGTTTTGTCCATATTTAATGAAACTTCAAAGGTATTTTTGCTGTATTTTTGCTGTTCTGACAGGGTAAATTTATGAGAAAAATGCCCCCTGAAGCATCAACTTTGATGTATTTTTCTCATAAATAATCCTGAGAATCTCATCCAAGCCATGGTTTTCTCTGAGACAGGTCAGTGTAATAAGGGTGAGCTAGCATGAGACCTTACGCAGTTACAGTTTATATTTTATTTAGATTCAAATAGATTTAATTCTAGGTATGCCTTTAGCGTCTTTCTATTCATACAAAAGAAAATATCAGGATCCAAGTTCTAATCATTTAAAAAAATACATTGAATGTTAAAAATAAAAAAAGTTCCATATGCTCTTTGGGAAGCTATCCTGCCTCTCTCATGCTGAGCAAGTTGACATGGCCTCATTCAAAGGTCCGGTGATCTTACAAAACTAAATTTAAATGTCTGATTCTTTGGTAACATCAAGTAAACAATATTTCCTATTGATCTGAATCGACAACCTAGTGGATATTGTCTCATTTTCGGCTGTTAAAACGCATTTTTTGGACGTGAATACGATGACTGGCTAAAAACAGTTGCGGACCAGATTTACAACAGCACGGACGTAATTGGCGACACCAGTGACCTGAATTCTGTCCGCAAGACTGTTGCACAAGAATTCCCAGTGCTCCACCTTTCTTTATTCTATGTCTTGATAGCTCATGCTGGAGAGCGCCTGGGTTGCAATACACAAAATAAGAAAAAGTATACATAGGGTTAAGCTGGGTAATATGGGCAGCAGTATAATATGAAAGCCATCAGTGGTACATGCTCACACTTGGTGGAATTTTCAAGGTCATCATCTGTAGAGCAGACAGCACATTTGAAGTGGCTATTGCTTTCATGTAATGCAGACTTAACTATTTACCTGCAATTTCTTTTGTTGTTTTTATTTAGGGATAAAGCCTGTAGATTACGCTTTTTTGGTGTAGATATATCAAATATGTTTTTTTTTTTTCATAGCAAATACTCTTTTCTTCGATTCTTACTCATTTGCAATGGCCATGTGATGTCAGCAATTCTCAGAGCAGCCCTAAATGCAAGGCACACTTTGTTTTGTAATATGGGCATAGGTGATTCATGCTATCTTTAGTAATACTTATAGCCAAGCAAAAATAACCTGCAAGGAGTGAAACATAAAAAATTAAAAAATAGGATCATATCTGGATAACATCAGATAACTGTATTGTTTAGATCCATACCACAGTGACTTGACTTTTGTATAGGATTATAAAGTGTGCAAAATTAATATGGGCTCATAGATGTTCAATACGAGCAGTGCTTATATTAAACATTTATAGCTTGCCCATATTAAACTTTCATATTATAGTTGAATTTATTGAGAGATTAATATGAGGTGCCCATAAAGCACCACGGTGGTTAAATATAGGCACTTTTTAATTTTTTTTTCTAAGCCATACTTAAAAATAAGCCTATTCAAAACTATTATGGATATGCATATTTTATGCTCGGGATTTATAGCTCATTGTCTAAATTAAATGAAGCAAAAATAATTATGCATTTTTCATTATTAACTTTCATCACAGCATTAGCGAGACAAAAGTATGCCTGTATTCTTTACCCTAAATGGATATTTGAGTCAAACTATATATGGAACGTAAAGTTCTTATGTTGCAGAATATAAAGGGAAAACCTCTTGTCACTGTAATTGTATTAAAATAATGTTATTATTATTATTTTTTAATTATGACAATACAGAAATGGTTACCTTTGTGGTGCAAAAATGCAAGTATGTTTGCCTTTGGACATCAAAATGCAAGTATGTTTGCCTTTGGACATCAAAATGCAAGTATGTTGCCTTTGGATATCAAAGTCATAGCGATTGCCTCATTGCATCACTGCTTCCATGCTTTCGTGCATTACATATTATACACTGTTGTTACTGACTTCATTTTTATGCCTTTATTTTCTTATGTCCTGGATATTTTTGCTATTCTTTTTTCTTGTTGGTAAAAAAGTACAGGGGAGGGGGCAAAAATAAGGAAAGTAGGCTTGATATAGAATCGATTGGTTTTTAATCTTTAGAAAAATTGTTTGTCATGTATCTGAAGAGAGGTGTCTACGTGAGCATCTGCACATCTTCATAAGAAAGGTGACCCCAAGGACACCGACTGCGCATGCCCAGGCAAGTCACATGGTTAGAAATGGATTGATGCATTTGTAATTGCCAGGAGACAAAACTGTCACTAATTTAGTCCATGATAATTGATCGAAATTATCAATTTGGCAATTTATTGTCGCCAAAAAAATTCCAAAAATTGCTAAGATAATAGAATTTTTTTTATTATGGAACACTAGGTCCATTTTGAGAATGTAAACATACTGCGTCTTTGGATTAGATTGCCATGACAATTAGTGCAATTATAAGACACAAGTTCGAAGAAGGACTGGTTATAATTTGCGAAAAATAGATAGATAGATAGGTAGATAGGTTGGTAGATAGATAGAGACATCTTTATTTTCGTGACAAGAGCATAATACAATGTTATTCAAAGTTCTATTCCCAGAGAATACATGTATGTACAGTATATAAAAATATCCCGCAATGAAGTGTGAACCTCATAGAAAAACCATGAGGTTCACTGGTGTGAACCTCATGACATAAATTATCCCTTATACAGAAAACAGCCTGGCCAATCACAGGGCAGCATTTAGACTCAGTGAGCGTCATGAACGTCATCAGTAGAACTAGATAACTCTTCACTAAACCCATAAAATAAACAAATTAGCATTAACAGGCACAAAAAACCCTATTTAATTTTATATTCCTTCAATCTGAATACAATTTTGGCAAGGGAGAAGCTTCAGAAAGTCTTTTGAGGCCGACAATGCTTCAGTTTAAAGGTATTCCCTTAACACCCACCCAGATAGCATTCCAATGCTGTCTGGGCATTATCCAAATATTTTTTTCATACTCTAAATTGAAACATATGTAATGTATTATATACTATAGCATAATCAAAAATAAATGTCCACAAGTTTGTTGTTTCTTTCTATTGATATGTCATTTAGAAGCACAAAATAGATACAAATGTTACTAAAAGGTCAAGCCCCAACTTTCTTACCCATAAAAACCCCTCTTTGTAGAAACGGACTTAAAGTTTCCTATTTTTGCAACCATGATTTTTTGTCAGGATTAAAGCTATTGTTAATGGTCAGAAAATAGCAGCAGAAATAACAATTTTCCCGGAGGTGTTTTTATCAGCTAGAAAATTGAGATTTGAATTTTATCGACATATGTGCAAAAAAATAAGACCATAAAAAACACCAAAAAAAAAAGAGAAAAAAGTGGACATTTATTGTGGATCCTACCATAAACGAAAATGCTCATTCACAAAACTAACCTAATTTAATATAATTCACAAAATTGAATAAATTTATATGCAGCTGCTAAATGCAAAATATTTAGCGAATTTAATTTTTGTATATCCTTTAAAAGACAGACTGCATCTTCAAAAAGCATTTGGCGCCAAAATGTTCAATGCATGTGATAGTCCAGATATGCACCCAGCACAGGTCTTAAATTATCATTGTTATCATGAGAGACATCATGGCATGTGATCTAGAACAACAGTTTTGCATTGTCATGGTAGACATTTTTAAAGACAAAAAAAAAAGCAACAACATATATCTCTAAAATAAGCCATACTAGGCCTGATCTTATCATCGATATCTTACGAAATATCTCTGCAAGATCAGAAATTACACACACGTGTAACCCAGGTTTAAAATAGTAACAAATCAAAGCTTGTTGTACTAAATTTCTTTGGAAATTATAAGACTTTAGTTCGTATACATATAGCAGGACTGTGTATCAACAGACTGGATGCGAATATACAATATAATTAAAATATCCTTACTTTTGTTTGAGCTGTTTAATTATAAAACATTACCTAATAAAAAAAGGGTTAATTCCCAAACTGCATGGCTTTATGGTGTAATTCCACGTTTGATATTTGGGAAATTCCTTTTATTAATGACAAATTACAATTGAAATTTTTGCAGAAAATCCGATTTTAATCCCCATTTTGTTGTCACAGATTACAAGTTTCATTCAAACTTGGTATACTGTTCAAAGAGTACAAAATAGTTGAAGCAAATCTCAAATGAATAACTAAAAAGATAACAACAATATACAATACAACAACCTAACAAAGCAAATGATTGGTCGATCTCTGTTTTTGTCAAGTTCAGTTCTTTTAATTACAATCAGAAAAGTTGAGACTGTCCAATCACATGCCTTGAAATGCATCATGTCAGCTGTCAACTGAGAGCAAAAAGCTACTTCCATTTCACATAATTATCGATATTTTCATTCTCAAGATGACAAGATGTGGAACATCTATCAAAAAATGCATCATGAAAGGTATAATACTCATTTTATCAAACAGTGATGAAGGATTCTTTTTACATCTTGGAACTTGATCTGGACTCAGTGTTGATTTTTAAAGCAATGATAAAGAAAGTCACTGAATTTTCAGTAACAAAGATAAGTTTAGATAAGCTGATGCGAAGATTGATTGAGTAGTTTGCACTAAAAAAAAGTCATAATGTCTAACCAAAAATGTTAAACACTCTGTTTTAAGCAGCTTGGTGGCCTAATGGTTAAGGCATCTGCAAATTCCATATTGGCCAGCTCTGCGCTGAATGTCCCGGGTTTGATCTAAAGCCCGGGCACTCTTCATGAGCTACATCCCAGCTGGATGTCGATTGCATAAGACATTAAATTGGAGGTACCTGTACTTGGTGTCTATGCTGAGGCGAGTAAAAGACCCCAGCAATGGGATCATATGGTGTGGACCCCAAGCCTTATCATCTCCTCATTACGTCTGCCTCTGGCAGCTGGTCATATAAGCTTCAGACCCAGTAGCATTGAGACAATGAAACATTAATGATGGTGGAGTCATTCGTGGGCGGCGGCCTAGCTCAGAGGTACCGCTCTGGGCTTTCAACCGCTGGGTCCCGGGTTCGATTCCCGGTTGAGCCTCAGTTGGATGGCTGTTTCATCCTTCGTCTCATTGCTATGGTCTCTGCCTGTCCTAATTAGCCCAACTGGTGCAGAAATACCGGACGTAAAGCCCTAATCACACACACACACACATGTAGTCCCCTGGGCTGCAGTCAGATTCTTCAGTATTCACCTTAGCGTTACGAATTAACCTTGTCATGAGGTGGCCCAGAACTTTCAAAGGCCCAGAACTTGCAAGGACACTTAACCACATAAATCAATAGATTGCAGGGCACATACGATATTTCATCACTGTTAACCTGTTCTAGAAGGGTTATGAATGGGACAATTATCAGTTATTTGCAATGATTTAGTGAGAAAGTGAAATCTACGATGATATCGAATGACTTGGAGAAACTAAGCGATCACTTTATCATGTGATGCAAGTGATCGATCAGTAAGTTCCACCCATTTCAAAGTCCCACATGAATATTCATGAGCCATGCAGGTATATATTCGGACGTTCGTAAATATCACAAACACTCAACAGGAAAATTAGTATTAAGCAGGAATAGTCATTGGTATTTTCTCATATTTTCAATATTTGGATCTGTTTACCTCGATGAAGCAAATGGTAAGTTTTTGCTTTCTTGTTAATTGATATTTGTAAGCAAAAATATAATAACATACAATTTTAAATTTAGTATACCGAGTATGCTGCTCTTTTTATAAACAATCATTTGTTATTTTTCGTTGCTTTTAGATGGCATCCTCAACATCTTCAATGATTCTGTTATTTTGTTTGGTGGGCATCCTGCTTTGCATAGCTCCTGTGTTTGCAGGTAAGAACCTTTAACTTTCCATTGACTGCAAGAAAATCTAAAAATATCAGTGATTACAGCAAGAAGGATATTCTTTACTGGGGGACAAAAATATGCAGAATTTTACAGCTAATTAATAGGCTTGAAGGAAAATTATGCAATCTTAATGCTATTTAAAGGGCTTGAATGAAAATTATGTAAATTCTTATGCTAAGTAAAGGACCGGAAGGAAAACTATGTAAATCATTAAGTTAATTTAGAATCATCTGGAAGGAAAGTTATGTAAAATGAATCAACTGCTGATTTTGTCAGTCACTGACGATCATAAGCAACAATTAATCAATATTTAAAATAGCTTATTAATCAGTTTTATACTAGATAATGCCCAGTAATAAAGATATGTGTTCCAGATTGTGCTAATAAAAATTATGTTTTATGGATGGATAATCAAATACGACAAAATAGCATTGTACAGTATATTAACACATTTTGTTGAAAGACAACTTTTAAGCAGTTTATGTCACAGTTCCATCTCTCTGATAGAAATTTGGTGTTTCTGTACATTAGTTCTCTGTAAACCATCGTGTACGATTTAAAAAACGGAATTTTAGGGTCATAGGGTGTCAGTCAGTCCAGATGGAGTCAAAATGTCTAAATTTTGTGAAAATATATTTAAGCATTTGCTTTAACTAACCTTCTATATACTCATTACAGCAGATTTCATAGACTTGGAAACAAAACTCGAGAGGACATCATGCGAATCAATGCAGGACCTAAATTGGCTAGGGCAGTCCATCGGCTAATAGATTCACATGCATGACGTCCTCTGGAGTTTAGTTTCCAAGTCCATGAAATCAGCTGTAAAAAAGTGAACTAACTTACAAATAATTGTTAAGAATGCGAGAAAAATCACATTAATTGGAAACGAAGAAATTATAATTGGAAACAGTATGCCTGAATATTATAATCACACAACGCCTGAAAGTAATTAAAAAACTAAACTTTGCCCATTAAAATTTTCAGTATGACAAGATGCAAGATTTCCATCAGGTGCTTTACAAGTACAACAATGTGCTAAGTGCATAGGTCATTGGCACTAAGAATAAAGCAATGTCCTGAAAAATGATATTGGAAAATAAATATAGTTCAAATATAATTGAATTGTGATAACTCGTCCACAAAGTTCGGTCCGTACGTCATCATACAATTACCATTTCAAAAAGACGATACTTTGAGTAAGATTACTGATTATACATCTGAAAACTTATATAAAATCTCAAATATAATAAACATGACATTTACTTTAATGTAATAGCAAAATAATTATTGCATCGTTTTGCAAAGTAGCTTGTGTTTGATTCAGATTATAATATGTTATTGAGGGGCACTAAATGCACATTTAGTTCTGCTATGACAGTACACGGCCAAATGTGCCACGTGCATTTTCCATGTGTTTGGATAAACGCATGGTTTTTAGCTAATTATAATGAGGCAAAAACCACGCGTTTTCCATGCGTTATCAGAATATGTCCATAGGGGAATAGAGGTTCAGGTAGCCAATAATACAGGTCGTAAGAATTGAAAACAGGTCAACCATTGCGTTCATAAACTTCAATTTGATGTTCGTATTTCGTTAAGGTATGCAAAAGTTTGAAATCTAGTAGTAAATACTGAATTATGTTAGATACTAGTGGAAAATTATCTCAAATAACATTAAAAACAAAATGTTGTTTACTTCATTTTACCCAAAAAGCCCAAACAACTACATACGTTGTCCAGACACTACAATATTGTGCAATGCAAAACAATCCTAACTGCAATCACAATGGCAATTATAAATGCATGTAACTTTCTGCATACGTCTTTGCTCTTTCACTTATGCTATGCTGAAATTCATGGGGCCTTGGTATTTCTCATCAGAATGTTGTTATTTTTTGCGACAGGGGAGCTGCCCTTCCTGGAAGCCAAAGTAGCAAAACAGATGCTTTCATCACATCGGTCATCATCCCAATGGTCACTTCGCGACTTGTCATCCGGTGACACCAAAGGATACTATCCGCGTCAGGTCCCAGAAATAGATGACGGTTGGGAGGAAATGTTCATCACCTACCGAGATTTTGAGGTAGCTGAAAGATTTGAATCTTGCTTTAATTGAAGACTCTCTGTTGTGTCTCCTCTGTAAATAGCATGCCAGGTCAACCCTATGTTGGAAATTAATTATTAGTCATTTAATGAAATCCAGGAATTCAATCAAAATTGTTTTGAACAATGAGCACACACTGCAATACATGTTGTTGCATTGAATGAATAGACATTTTGAATGTATTGATTCTAAGTCATAGACAAAGATTAACTAAGCAATATATTGTGGGCCTGGTCCTTCGTTATCATGATAATGACAGTTACTGTATATCTGTTTATTTTGAACCGCCAGGACAAAAAGAGTTTCAACAGTCTAAAAAATGTAACAGTGGTATGAAAAATGGATGATAATGAGAAAATATTGATAATGTGGAAGAGTAGTAGATAATAATGAGCTGATTGCAACACAAAGGAAGGCAAAGAAAAATTCTTGGGTCTATTAATAGATGGCATATTTGGCAAACACGTGTGCAAGCATGCAAAAAAATATGACAAGATATATTTATACAGATATCTTAACAGTGACAACAATATTGATATCAGGATGTTTAAATCTTTTTGCAGGACACCAAGGACCCAACAAGAAAAGCAACAGGTGATTTGCATCATGAAGATAACATGGTCCACCAGACAGATATTCACATGACCAGCAGTATGAAAATTCACAAGATTGGCCTGCTGGACATACCCATACCTTCACTGCTGCTGTCAAATAAACCTGATGTTATGACAGAGCCGTGGTCTGACTCCTTTCATGCATTGAATTGCATCTTATAGTTGAAAGTTCTCATGTGAAGTAAACTGGGCACAGCTCAGTGTGCACATAGTCTGTCCATGCTTCTTGACACCCACTGACTGATCTAGTGTCATATTTGAGAGACCTTACACTGTCACTTCCATTGTGTGAAACCAAAAGACACCTTTCGCACTCCATGTTCCTTTGCTGTTTCGACTTTCGCTTTAAGCAAAGGAACTTTTTTTATCTCATGCTGTGGAAGTGATGTGACCATGGAGTCATGAGCTCTGATGTGACATCTTGTGACATAAATCTGTGACAATATTTCTTTCTTCGCATTGCATTATGCAGCAGTTCTTTCAATGAAAGGGAGAGCTCTTAAATTTGCAAAGCCAGCCCTGTTTGTTTTCGAATCTGATGCTCCGTTTAAAGAATATGTTACAAATTTAGACATCGTCTAATAATAAAATTAATGTCAGTCAGATACTTCATTTTAATTTTGATTATTATTTAACCAATAATTTCTGTTTAATATATTTTGAATGTTCAGTATGATATATCAATTTGTCAAGATTGTTGGTGTTCTGGGATGTTTAAAAACAAACTATATCAAGCGAAATGTTTTCAGTATGTAATTTTGAGCAACATATACAGAGGGCTTCGCAAACCTGTTCTTGTGCATTATCTCATATTAACTGAATCTCACTTTATATTTCCCTTGATCTTTCTCCTAAAATCACTTGACACATGTGACTAAACTGTGTAAGTTGTGTTGTATCTGTTTTATGGTTCGCATTAAATTTTAAACTGTTAAATGTTTTTGCTCAATATATTTCTTTTAAATTTCTGTAACCTGCCAAGGGCCAAGACAATGTGTGCTATGTATACTAATGTTTGTCACCCCAATTGGATTGACCCAATATGGCTGCAGGATGGTTGTTTTGGTTATTAAGGTTGATTGCTCTCCACAAAAAAAAAAGTTGCTGGGAGTTTTCCCCTTGATATTGTAATACGCATACTGAAAGCTTGCTTCAGACAGAAGATGGGATTCTAGCAGGATGCGACAAAAAACACATAAGAAAACTCCCTAGTGCTGGATTTGCAATAAAGTTCCATGTTATCGGACTCTCTACTCTATATCGTAAGGCAGTTCGTTATACTACAAACTAGACAGTAGAAGTCCTTTGTTTATACAAACTTAATTGAACAGTGTTTATGAGTGATTTTACCTGCGTAAAATTAGGAACAGTAATCCAACTAAATTTGTTTGCAACGTTGATTGCCTGTAACTGGATATAAACAGAAAAACACGGGTGACCAGGCATTCAAAACGATGGTGACGTTACAAGATAGATAGATAGATAAATAGCTATGTAGATAGACAGCTAGATATATAGATAGATAGATATGTAGATAGACACATAAATACATAGATAGATACATAGATACATAGATACATATGAAAAGTGCAGCCCTCTAAGGCAAATCCTGCAGCTAACGAGGGTTGCATAGTGAACTGGACTGCACTTTGTTACTGCTCTTTGTAACTGCACTTTGTTGTATTTTGCTGTAATATTTTTGGATTCAACTCTGTTTCCTGGCGTCAGCTAAGGTCAGGTAAGAATTTACTGAAAGCTTGCTTCAGACAGAAGATGGGATTCTAGCAGGATGCGACAAAAAACACATAAGAAAACTCCCTAGTGCTGGATTTGCAATAAAGTTCCATGTTATCGGACTCTCTACTCTATATCGTAAGGCAGTTCGTTATACTACAAACTAGACAGTAGAAGTCCTTTGTTTATACAAACTTAATTGAACAGTGTTTATGAGTGATTTTACCTGCGTAAAATTAGGAACAGTAATCCAACTAAATTTGTTTGCAACGTTGATTGCCTGTAACTGGATATAAACAGAAAAACACGGGTGACCAGGCATTCAAAACGATGGTGACGTTACAAGATAGATAGATAGATAAATAGCTATGTAGATAGACAGCTAGATATATAGATAGATAGATATGTAGATAGACACATAAATACATAGATAGATACATAGATACATAGATACATATGAAAAGTGCAGCCCTCTAAGGCAAATCCTGCAGCTAACGAGGGTTGCATAGTGAACTGGACTGCACTTTGTTACTGCTCTTTGTAACTGCACTTTGTTGTATTTTGCTGTAATATTTTTGGATTCAACTCTGTTTCCTGGCGTCAGCTAAGGTCAGGTAAGAATTTACTGAAAGCTTGCTTCAGACAGAAGATGGGATTCTAGCAGGATGCGACAAAAAACACATAAGAAAACTCCCTAGTGCTGGATTTGCAATAAAGTTCCATGTTATCGGACTCTCTACTCTATATCGTAAGGCAGTTCGTTATACTACAAACTAGACAGTAGAAGTCCTTTGTTTATACAAACTTAATTGAACAGTGTTTATGAGTGATTTTACCTGCGTAAAATTAGGAACAGTAATCCAACTAAATTTGTTTGCAACGTTGATTGCCTGTAACTGGATATAAACAGAAAAACACGGGTGACCAGGCATTCAAAACGATGGTGACGTTACAAGATAGATAGATAGATAAATAGCTATGTAGATAGACAGCTAGATATATAGATAGATAGATATGTAGATAGACACATAAATACATAGATAGATACATAGATACATAGATACATATGAAAAGTGCAGCCCTCTAAGGCAAATCCTGCAGCTAACGAGGGTTGCATAGTGAACTGGACTGCACTTTGTTACTGCTCTTTGTAACTGCACTTTGTTGTATTTTGCTGTAATATTTTTGGATTCAACTCTGTTTCCTGGCGTCAGCTAAGGTCAGGTAAGAATAGCCCTGTTTTAAAAATTAAATCCATGGAAACTGTCCTGGAAGTGATCAAACATGATCATCATTGATCAAAAGTGGTTTCTGATAGATGGGGTATATTTTATAAACTGTCTGACACAGCCTCTTAGCCAATGCATTACCTTCATTCGAGGTTGTCCAGTGTGCGAACCTGGAGTTCCTCAAGTTCTTCAACCTCATAGTGATTATGTTGGCCGATGTCTTTAATTTCACTCTTTATGAGAGGTATCAGTGAAAGTTCTGCAGCACTTGCACTTACAATTTCAGTGAACTCAAGTATGCAAGAAATTGGCACCTTTTTTCTACGTAAATCGAGTTCCATCTTGTCAGAACACCGTTCTGTAATCGGCAGGCAAGTTTCTTCTCATGGAAAGCAGAAGATGGGGTTGTAAGAATTTCATCATCAACTGGAACATCGTTCATTTCATCCTCACATGGGAGCATTTGAATCGCTGCAGATTGCAAAGCTTCAGTTTCAGACATCATGTCTAATTATAATTCAGTTGCTCTCTTGGGTGATATTGAAAATGTGACTTGCAAGTAACCATCGTGAGGATCGTTGTGTTCATGGTGAACCCATAACCTGCTACACATGTGGTGGAAAAAGCCACAAATCCAAATTGCATAGTCACAGTTAGGATTCCGGCCATGAAGAGCAGGCCAGGATCACAAGTCTTGAGCAGGGCCGGTCTCTGCATGCAGCTCAACAAACTGTAACACTGCAAGAAATATCCATTGAAACACAAGACATCAGTCAACAGCAGATGTTCCCTGAATTTGTCAACATTAGGAAAAAGCACCTCAGTAAAATCATCTTTTCTCATCTAAACATGAAGAGCCTCAGATATAAATTTATGGAAGTCTCAAATGTGCTTGAATCGGTGGACATATTAGGATTAACCGAGACTAAACTTGATGACTCTTTCATAAACGCACAATTTGCAGTGCAAAATTTCAAAATGTATAGGAAAGATTGAAATACTTTTGGTGGAGGACTCATGGTTTATGTGAACTCCAAAATCCCAAACAGAGAGCGTAGTGATTTAATAGACTTTGCAACTAATGGTGTTGAATGTATGATAATTGAAATATCACTACAAAAGAAAAGGTTTTCTTCATCCTGTTATATATATAGATTTTTATTGACAGCAAAATATCAAATAGAAATGCATGGATCAACAGTTAAAATAATTAAATAAGTACAGCTATATAATGAATAATACTAATCAACACTACATAGTCTGTCTAAGAAATTCTAAAGCACCCGCAACTAAACAAATAATGGTAATAATACTGTTTAAAAAGCACCAACAAAATAGTTTTAGCACAACAATTCAGGTTCAATAACAATACTAAACACTAAGCATATTATATATATATATATATATATATATATATACATGATGTGCTCTCGACTGTTATCAACATGGTAAACAATATGAAGTGATATACAATATGAGATGGGAATAAGTAAGTAAGTAAGGAAGTAAAATTTTATTTAACGTCGGGGATGAAAACATTGTACAACAAATTGACATGCAATATGAAGTGACATACAATAGTAGATATTTACAAATATACAAAGTCATACATACACATGGGAGCAGTTTGGTCAATGTGACGCCAGCCACTCAGTTCCAGGAGACATTTAAATTACTATTTATATAAAACATTTATATTCTACTGTCTAATTTTAACCTGTAGAAATTTACCAAGAGCAAAGTTAAGGTTAGTGTTCTTAGTTGTTAATATTTGTAAGAATTGTTCAGTTGGATCGAGAATAGTAAAGCCCTCGACGCATTTACAAGCAATTTGGGATAAGTTTAAGCAGATATCATCCCATTTTTTATACCTCATTAAACAATGAAACTCATCTTCTACTTGGTTCAGATTGCATTTTTCACAAATTCTTTCATCTGCAGGAACATAAGGACGTTTGTATTTGCCTAATTCAATATTAAGGTTGTGTGAGCTTAGTCTAAAACGTGCTATATTACAATAGACGGATTTGGGTAGGGTATAATTAAGATAGGGCTCTATTCGAATATCATTCTTGAAGGTTTTGTATGTTCTGAGTTTTGGGTTTAGCGTACTATCATTTATCTCAGTGAGCATCTTAGTATGAGCCTTTTCAAACAAGGATAAAATGTGCTTGTTTATGCTGGAATTGTCAGAATCTGTATCTAGAGTTTCTGTGACTTTATAAAGTCTTGTAAGCCAGCAAGGAAAACCTCTTTGATGTAACTTAGTCTGAATGTCATAACAGCTGCGCAAGAGCAAGGGGCATGTATTTGACCTTAGCCTGCCTAGAGAAATTTGATTGCTGAGGCATGTTGTCTGACTATCAGTGGAAATCTACCTGTGTTTGCCAGAATGGCAAGTGTTGAAGTTTGACACCTAACACTGAGCAGTCTTTTAAGGAAACAAACTTGTATTTTCTGGAGAGCTTCAATTTGCTTCTCTCTAAAAATTCTATAAGTCTATAAAAGTTATAAATAGGGTTTTACGAATTGATTTATGGTAAGATATGATTGTGTCTAATATGAATACATTATCACTAGTTCTGCAACCCTCACTAAAGCCAAATTGATTAGGATCTACAATGTCTGTAGCTTCACTTTGGAAGACTAATCTCTTATTTAAAATGGCTTCAAATATTTTACCCATACATGCCAATAGAGTCAGTTTGTGATAGTTATCAGGTTATATAAACCACCGAGTGTAAAGGATGCTGATTTGATAAATGTCATGTCTAACATAATTGATAAATATACTGTGTTATGCAAAAGCTTTTATGTCATAGGAGATATTAATGTTGATTTAAGTAAAAGTCCCAATGCACTTACTGACTTGTGTAGCTTATATGATCTGAAGAACATTATTGTCAAACCTACTTGTTTCAAAAGCCTGGAAAATCCTTCTCTGCTTGATGGTATACTTACAAATTCTTCACAAAGAGTGTTAACTCATTTTAATATTGCTATTGGTATAATTGATTGTAACAATTTTGTTGGTGCAGTTAAAAGAATAAGTGCTCCTAAAATTGAACCTAGAAAAATTATGTATTGGTCTTACAAACATTTTAAGGAGGAAGATTTTGTAAATGATTTAACTATTGCTCCATTTCATGTCTCTGAAGTTTTTGAGGATTAAAAAAGTGCCATAATGTTAAGGCTATGTTGATCAGAAAGTATTACAGGTCAATGACTAGTACCTCATGGAATTTGTATGGAAGACAAAGAAATTATGTAAATTCTCTCAATATCAATTAAAAACTACTTTCAAACAAAGTGTTCTGGTAAAAGTAGTTCCAAGGATTTTTGGAAAACTATTGATCCTTTTATTTTATCCAATAGAAAGACAGTTTCTGATATATCTTTACTTGAAAATGGTCAAATTATTTCAAATGCTGTAAATGTTGCAAATATCTTTAATAATTTTTTAATTGATGTTGCAAAGAATTTAAGTGAACCAAATGCAATGTCTGACATGTCCTCTGAAGACATATTTGAACATTATACTGGCCATGAGAGTATAAAAGTTATTAAAAGTCATTGTGTAGACAATATATTATTTGAATTTAAAGGTGTAAGTCATGTGCAAGTCTTGTCAAAACTGAAATCCTTTGATGTAAATAAAAGTGTTGGATATGACATGATTCCAGCAAGGCTTCTTAAAACGGGTGCAGAAGAGTTGTGTTATAGTCTAACAAGACTGATTAACTATTGTGTTTCGAATAACACTAACCCAGATATCTTGAAAAGTGCCGAAGTGACACCTCTGTATAAAAAAGGTTATGGAAAGTTTGATATGTGATCAAATAAATATATACTTTGAAAATATATTGTGTGAAAACCTGTCGGCATACAGGAAAAAATATTCATGTGAAAATGTAGTTTTGAATTGCATTGAAGATAAGAAGTTGGCACTTGATAGAAATGAAGTGATTGGGTGTATCATGATGGACCTGTCTAAGTTGTATAGCTATGGTTTGAAAGAGTGCTGTTGAATTCATTAGAAGTTTCTTAAGTAATAGACCTCAGAGAGTTAAATTTGCAAGTGTAAGAATGGGGTTACTTAAAAAGGGGCATGCCCCAAGGTTCTTTAGTGAGTCCTACGCTGTTCAACATATTTTTTAGAAATAATTTCCTGCAAGTTAATCCTTCAAAGTTTCAATGTATGGTGCTATCAAGAAATAACTGTGATATTGATTTCAATGTTGATGGTGTTGTTGTAAAAAACATGGATTGTGTTAAACTGTTAGGTTGTCACGTTGATAACAGACTAATGTTTTCTACTCACATAAAAAAGCTGATTGCCAAATGTAATAGGCAGGTTAATGCTTTAGGGAGACTCAGTACTCTGCTTGACACAGAAACAAAGTTAAAAATTGTTCAAACTCTTAATTGTATCTAATTTTCAATACTGTAATACTGTTTATCACTACTGTAATGTCACTGATACTAGAAAAATGAAGAAAGTCCTAAAACGTGCTCTGAGATTTGCATTCTATGATTTTCATTCTGATTATAAAGAATTGTTAAGAAAAGCAAACTGTGAGTCACTGTATGTACGCAGAATAAGAGATATTCTAGTCAATGTCCACAAAGTCAAATTAGATGTTCTTCCTCCAATTAAGTGTAATTTCTTCCAAGAGAATGATACAGTTTATCAATTACGAGGTGCTAACCTAATGCAACCTATGTATAATACAATAAAGTATGGTTTTAATTCTTTTAGATATAATGGTCCCATGTTATATAATAAATTACCATCCGATTTTAAGAACCTAAATTTGATTGATTTTAAGGGTGCTATTCAGGATTGGAAGCTGAGCTGTGAATGGAATTCATGCTTTTTATGTTCTCTGTTTTAATCTTATTTTAACCTTATCATTAATTTTATGTCATTGTATATAGTCATTCTCATCTGAACATAATGTCTCATTGTCATCTTAGTCGGGGACAAGCATCATTGCTTATTTTATTGTTCATGTAAAACCGACTGTAAATAAAGATTTATCTTATCTTATCCTATCTTATTATATTAGAGCGTTTCTGCACATATGCTATTTTTTAGCAATTTCTGCACCTGTGCTATTTTTAGCAGTTTCTACACATCTTATATTTTTAGCAATATCCACCCCTGTGCTACTTTTAGCAGTTTCCTGGAAATATAGATCCTTTCTTATTCATCGGCGATCTGTCTAACCTGTGGTTTGGATTTTGTTACTTGGCTTATAATTGCTGGTAAGTTTTCGTTTCTATGATATAACATAGTGTAATGAACAATGTCACAGTGGTAATTCAAGAAATGTCAGTGATTTTTCAAAAACTATTACTACTTTTATGATTTTTAATTTATATATAATAATTGATTCCATTGTATTTAATGCGTGAACTGATGGCTTTAAAATGGTTTTATTATCATTATGTCATTGTAAATACTTTTTCATAATTTGGATACAACATTTTCATTGTCGGTCAAAAGCATTGTGTTGATGTTAGTTGTTTAAGTTCAACCAACTGCAAATAAACTATTACTTACTTCCTTACTTACTTACTTATTTACTTATATATTTACTTATTGATGTACTTACAGACACGTGATAATGAACTTCAAGGTGAAGATGACCATTCTTCTTCTTATGTCGACACTACATGTTGGTGTCTGTGAGTCAGACTTTGCATGTAGGTTTGATCCTTTTCTATCTTTTTGCATGGAAACCCCTTCTGGTTATCAGCGAAGCAATAATTATTTGCTTTTCTTTCTTGCATTGTATCAATGAATCTGGTCTGAAGCTTATATAACCAGCTGATGTAATGATGAGATAATAGGCTTGGAGTCAACACACCAAGTGAGACATTTACCCCTTTGGTGGTATCTTTTTACTTGCCATAGCAAAGACACTGTATATAAGATACTCCCTACTTTAAAATTTCTCATTTGACTGATATTATTGTCAGACCTAACAAGCAGAAGATCACTCCATAAATGAGCAAACCCTGCATAAGAAATTGATTGCTATTTGCATTAGACCCACTACATGTACATGTATATCACAGTATGCAATGAAACGTGGTACTATTTCAGACGACTGTATTAGACCTCAAATATTTACAAGTATGTGTTTCTAAAAATAGAAAAGTAAATATTTTTCTATGACGTGGCACCTTTGTCATCTTGTTCCTCAAAAAATTTCATGCTTTCAAATGTGACTTGCACTGATGATCAGGTACCAGATGATTTTCCATTTTACTTTATATGATCACCTGCATGAATTACTATCATAATTAAATGTTGCCTTGTTTCAGCTTGCTCGGTGATAGAAGTGACAAAATGCCTGGTAGCTATGGGAGTGTCCACAGCAGTACTACCTATGCTTGGTTTCACTACTACCGGAGTTGCTGCAGCTTCTCTTGCAGCATTAGTACAAGCAAAGTTCATTGGAGGGGCGATAACATCAGGCTCATCGTTCGCACTGTTAAGCCACTGTCACACGGGCCGGTTGTGCCGTAGTGAACCCGTAGTATTACGTAATAGTTATGTAACAGCTCTTTCCGCCGGTTTGGCGGCAGCAAAAAGGGGCGGGGCAGCACCCGCCGGGTAACCCGCCGGGTTCTACGGGTTAACCCGCCGGGTTCTACGGGTAACCCGCCGGGTTACCCGCCGGCTTTCACGGGTTACTGCCGGGTACGGCAAATTAGTTGACGGCTTCCAGGGGTAGCCCGGCGGCTTCCACGGGTTGCCCGGCGGCTTCCACGGGTTGCCCGGCGGCTTCCACGGGTCACCCGCCGGCTTCCACGGGTTAACCTGGCGGCTGGCTATCTCGTGGAATTTGCCAAAAATTTATAAATAGGGGCTGCATCTGTTGTTCTCCATCATTCTGTCTCCGGCTGCTGAAGAGGAAAGACCATGTACATGCATCAACCCCAACGAAATAGAGCCTTGTTACTACTAGCTGCTCAGGCCAATTATACACTTATTTTACAACTTGCTTGTATGGAAGCACTAGCTGAGGAGGAGGAGGAGGAGAGGAAGAGAGAAGAAGAAAGAGAACTGGCAGCCAGGAGGAGGAGGAGGAGGAGGAGGAGGAGGTTTTGGGTGAAGCCTTGGCTGTTGAGAAGACCGCAGATGGGATATTATAAACGTCTACTGAGAGAACTGTTCCAGGAAGACACCGCAAGTTATACCAACTTTATGAGAATGGAACCAGCCATTTTCCGAGAGATCGTTGGCAAAATTGATCATAGGATTAGAAAACAAAACAGCTGTATGAGGGAAGCTTTGGACCCAGGACACAGACTTGCCATCACCCTGCGCTATTTGGCAACTGGAAACAGCTACAAGTCCCTCATGTATGGCTTTAGAGTGGCCCACAACACCATCAGCTTGATAATTCGAGAAGTCTGTGAAGCCATAATTGCAGAGTATTCCGAAGAACTCCTGACCTGCCCCTCAACTCCAGAAGAGTGGAGAAAAGTCGCTGAACTATTCTTTTCGAGATGGAACTTTCCTCATTGTGTTGGAGCCATTGATGGAAAGCATGTGGCCATCAAATGTCCTCCCAAAGGTGGTTCCGTGTACTACAACTACAAGGGATACCACTCCATTGTACTCATGGCTCTTGTGGATGCTGACTACAAGTTCCTTAATGTAGACTGTGGAGCTAACGGAGCTGGATCGGACGGAGGAGTATTTAGCACGACAGTCCTGAGGGAAGCACTTGAAGAAGGGACCCTTGGGTTACCGCCACCTGAACCAATCGTTCCTGGTGAAAGACCTCTTCCCTACTTCATTGTCGGAGATGATGCCTTTCCTTTGAAAACCTGGCTGATGAAGCCACTGCCCCTAAGAAACATGACCAAGGAGCAGAGGATATACAATTACCGACTCTCCCGGGCAAGAAGAATTGTGGAAAATGCATTTGGTATCCTTTCAGCAAGGTTCAGTTGTCTCCTGACTACCATGCCACAGAGGACCAAGACAGTGGAATCCATAGTCCTTGCATGCTGCTGCCTCCACAATCTGATGAGAGTAAGGTATCCAACTGCCCAGAACAAAATGGTGGACCAGGAAGATCCAGTCACACATGTAATCACCCCAGGAACTTGGAGGGCAGCTGGAGAAATTGATGAAATGCCACCACCCACTAGAGGCCATTCAATGACTGGTGTAGCCAAGAGTCAACGGCAGTACCTGGTAGACTATGTTAATTCAGAGGAAGGAAGTGTGCCATGGCAAGATGACATGGTATAATAAAGAAACCACAAAACAACCCCGGCCTTTTTCAAGGCCACCAAATCCTCCCAAAAGAGCAGACCATGTACACTTCTTGTGTAATAAAAAAAAAAGTTCCTGTCTGACCCACACCAAATATTTTATTGGTTCAGAAGTGCCGTAGTTGTTTCTTGTTCAGAAGTGCCGTACTTTTTTTTTGTTCAGAAGTGCCGTACTTTTTTTTTGTTCAGAAGTGCCGTACTTTCATTATTTTCATTGCAGTATAATAGAAAAAACTACGGCAGTTCTGAAGCAAAAAAAATAATACGGCACTTCTGAACAAGACACAACTACGGCAGTTCTGAACCAAAAAAATGGTGTCTTCTTTGCTCAAAATTATTAAGTTAGTAACAAATTTGTTTGCTAAAGAAATATGAAAACTTCAGTAAAGTGTGATAATATGCAATCTACTGCAAGATAGTTCAAGTGTATAATAAAGAAATATTGTGATCTAATCCAAAGGAAATATGAACAAGTTTATTTTGTACTAAAATATTATTTTTTGGACAAAGATAGAGAAAAGTTTGGAGGGTTTTGGGAACTTTTTTTTTTGATTGATTGTTAACACAAATATGTGTACAAGGCATGCTCTTTTGGGAGGATTTGGTGGCCTTGAAAAAGGCCGGGGTTGTTTGGCCTCGAAAAAGGCCGTGGTTGTTTGGCCTTGAAAAAGGCCGGGGTTGTTTGGCCTTGAAAAAGGCCGGGGTTGTCTACAAGTTGGTTGTCTACAAGTTGAGATACTGGCTCATATTGAGTGGTGTTGAGCTACTGGGTGGCATTTCAGAAATCATCGACGGAGGGCCAGAAGGAGGCAGTGAAGAAGGTCCAGCTGCAGTTGCAGGTGGCCAATTCTTTTGTGGACTCAGGATGGTCGTGTACTGAAGCCCAGGAGGAGGAGGAGGAGGAGGAGCGAAGAACTGTTGCTGGTGCTGCGGCTGGTGGTGCTGCTGGTGGTGCTGCTGCTGGTGCTGCTGCTGGTGCTGCTGCTGGTGCTGGGGTTGCTGTTGCTGCCTTTTGTTCCTCATAAGGTTTCCTTTTAATTGGAAAATCATAGGCATCAGCTGGGTATGAAAGTCATCGAATGTGTCTGTGTCCATCATCAGGCACTCCGCAACGATGTAATCTCCCATCGCCCGGATTCTCCTTTCGTGGAGATCTACTGGATGACGAGGAGGAGGAGGAGGAGCAGCAGCAGCCATTTGATGAAAAGATGCCTGCAGGGCACCTGTTGAGCTCCTGGCCAATTCCATGAGCTCGTCCATTCTCCTTTGCTGATGGGGTTCCTCCTGGGGTTCCTGTCTACGTTTCTTGTAGGGGCCGCCCTTGGAACGCTTGGCAGGAGCTGGGGGGATATCCATGGAAACATCCGGGTCATCCGAAATCTCCAGGGGCCCGAATTCTTCTGCAGCACTGCTGCTGTTGTCTTTTGCAAGTCTTTTTGAAAGAACATTGCTTCCTTGTCGACTGGGAATTCTAGTGATATGGTCAACTAGAAATCCGAAGTTGGCACATATCCACTGTTCTTTCTCCGTGGGATTTCTCTTGGCAGTTCCGGATGGCCCCTGCCTCATAAGTTTTCCGGCACTAGTCCTGATGGATTCAAGCCAAGTCCTGAGTTGCAAACCGGTGCAGGGAACACTCAACTTGGCAGCCATTGCATTAAGGAGGGCCGTCTTCTTCCCGGTGTCCTTGTAATCCGATAGGGTCCGGTCATAAAATATCGGGTGGTCCCTGTACCAATCCGCAACTTCCTGTTCATCCTGGTGTGGCAGGAAGAGCTTATCCTGCTTCTTCCGAGGCTCATTTCCTCTACCTGAGAAAACAGGTGATACAGGACCTGCAGAGCGAGCAGGTGAAGTGTCAGGAGAAGTTGCAGGTGCAGGAGCAGGCGCAGGTGCAGGAGCAGGCGCAGGTGCAGGAGCAGGCGCAGGAGCAGGCGCAGGAGCAGGCGCAGGAGCAGACTTCTGGGACTCATCCGTGCTGGCAGCATCTGAGGATGACCTCGTGGCAATTTTTCGTCTCCTGGCAGGTACAGTCCGCTTGGCAGGTGCAGACTTCTTCGCCATCTTCTCCTTCACAGGAAGAGCACTCTTCTTCTTTGATGAAGCAGAAGATACTTCATCATCGCTGGCTTGAAGTGAAGAAAGCGATTTCTCTGTGTCCTCAGCAGGAACTGCAGTTGTCCTGGTCCTAGGTGCAGTAATTTTCTTCATCGGCATGATAAAAAATATTTTCTGGAGCAGTGTATTCTTTGTCTTCTCAATTTGGTAGCAAGATGCTGAATGATCTGATAGCCACTGGTCAATCTTTATATACTGCCTGGATAACGTACCCCGCTGTGATTACATAATAAACCCAGCTCATTGCGTCATTGCGTCGCATTGGATCCACACAGGATGACACTGGGCAAACACGATTGCTTGCTATGCAACCCGGCGGGTTAACCGTGGAAGCCGCCAGGCTAACCGTCAAAGCCGGCGGCTTAACCGTCAAAGCCGGCGGGTTAACCGTAGAACCCCTCAACAAGCCGCCGGCTTTACCAAAGGGTGAAATTAGGGACGGTTAATTCGCGGGTTCTACGGGTCGCCCGCCGGCTTCTACGGGTCGCCCGCCGGCTTCTACGGGTCACCCGCCGGCTTCTACGGGTCACCCGCCGGCTTCCACGGGTATTTTTTTTTTTTTTTTCAACCGTGAGATTTCTACGGTTGTGCCATGCATGGCACAACCGGCTACCGGGGCCGGGTTTCGCGGCTTGGCCAAGGGTCCCACGGGTGCTTGACGGGTATCCACGGGTATCCACGGGTGACCGTATTGGGGCCGCCGGCTTCGAGCCGGGTAGCGATTTTCGCAACTATTACGTAATACTACGGGTTCACTACGGCACAACCGGCCCGTGTGACAGTGGCTTTACAGTCGATGGGTGCGAAGGGAGTCACTGCACAAGCCTTTGGCGGTTGTAGCACGGCTGTGATATATTGTTTTTTTTAATAAAATGAAATATTTTTGTCAACTTTGGTATTTTAATTTTAATACATGCATGACAAAGACACACCATGACCAAAAGCAGTCACAACACCAAACTGTGTGCATATAATCACATTGATTAGCTGAAAATTAAAATGTTGTCACTAAGCCATGGAATGAACAGCAATCTCAGAAAATGTGCATGCATCGCCTTATAAAAGACACCTAAATATAATTCAGTCGAAGTTGCTTATTTAATGCTAAGACTTTGTTAATTATACTTGATGATATTACTAATTATAAGTGAAAATGTAAAGTTAGATTTAAATAAAGAAAAATATGAATAAAAGTTTTTGTCAACAACAATTCAATAATTGGTACACTGTTGCTTGGTTGCCAGTGGTAACAGTGGGAGTGAAAACCTCGATCCCGAGTAGCCATCAGAAAGCACCCACTGTTCAATGTACACATACTCCAGTCATGTCTTACTCCCCGTATGAATATGCTTACCCCACCTACCTACCTACCTACCTACCTATCAGACAAATGTGTTTTTTATTTATCAATACTACTTGTAGTAAGCGTGTTATCCACAAAGCAAGTAAAGTATAGAGATGGGCCATGACAATTGAAAATTGTACAAGGTTATTTTGAAATTGAAACCTTATTTGAAGAGAGTGCTGAAAACCTGGGAGACAGTCGTGTTGACCTGTATAGACTGTTTGCAAAACATATAGCTTGTACCTGTCATTATTTTGACTTTGAAAATCACTCAATCAAGGTAAACTGTGCATCACAAGTCATTGCCGTCCATAAATGGCCAAAACAAAGATAAGATTATGAATCCTTTTATTTTTTCCAATCTACATACAGCAGATAGAAACATTTCAGATTAACAATTCATTCTTCCATGCATAAGGTGTTGAAACAACTTTGTTCCTGGAGAAAGAAAAATTTAGCCAAAATAGGAAGAAGAAGAGGAAGAAGAAAAAGAAGAAGAGGAAGAAGAAGAAGAAGTAAACATTAGGTATAGAAACCTTACAAGTGCTATATACTGGTAAATGCATTTATTTTGGAATTACAATATCAAACATCTGGTCTCGTAGCCTTGCAGAGCAACCACACTGAATGTGCTTTGTGAGCGAAAGTATTGTTAGGAGAACTACAGAGCACTCTTAGGGCCAACTATGGATGTTTTCGATGGTGGAGCAGATCCTATAAGATAAGCATGAAGAGCTGTCCTCCTACACTGAGCACGTCTTCCTGTGATATGGTAACTTAATTCACAACCACTGAGGACAAACCGACAACTCATTATTCACACCATCCAACACACTGCAAACCATTCTTTCACAATATGTGGTCTTGAGACAACTTCAGTTAGGAAGCTGCGAATAGTTTTCATTTGGTTCTTACCTATTGGATGGTGTCTTAAATGACCACAAATTAGTTTTGACAATTAGTCTCGTGTATGCCCTTATACCAGTTTTTGAGATTTTAGATAGATAGATAGAGAGATAGAAAGATAGATAGAAGGATAGATAGATAGAAGGATAGATAGATAGATAGAAGTGGAAAATGCAGCCCTTTAAGGCAAGTTCTTGCTGCTATCAAAGGTTGATTGATGAGGTGAAACAGAGGGTGCAGTAAAATGGGGACATATTCCATCCTAGATGAAGAGATCATGTGTGTAGCTGCTTAATCAGTCCTCGTTATGCACTTAGCCAACAATGAAATAATTTTTTTTATTAAAGGCAGCTTTTTTCCTGAGTGGACAATAACGATGGGTGCCCTGGTTGAGACCCCAGTTGTTTGCTGCGTTTAAAGTAGCTGTTTAAGTTGAGATGAACCAATAGACCAATACCAAATGAAATCTGCCTCTCTTTTGCTTTGCACAGTTTTGAATTCCTGGACAGTGACCAGTGGTCACCCATGTGTAAATGGTCTTTTCTTTGAGGCCTATTATAGGCAATTACCTGCCTCTGTAACAAGACTATTTGCACTTAATATTGTTTAATTTCTTGCTCGTAAACTGGCTTTAAACATCACCCAGAAGCAAGGTAAATTTTAATGTTTGAACTGGATTTGAATGCGCTCTCTAATTACTTTTGGTAGTAATAAAGTAATATACTTTAATTTCATATGAATCTTGTGAGTTACGCCTTCAGCTTTATGGGATTGTTCTTGAATGCTATTTCAACGAATGAATATTACCTTTTTGTAGATCTATTACAATCAAATAATCCTTTGGAATATTCTACCTAGTGTACACGATTTTATTCAATATAACCACTTCCTTTTTGCTTAAAAGCACCACTTCCTCAACTTGGCTAATAATAAAAACTCCACAATCATCACTAATACAGATAGTATAGATCTAAATTCAGCTATTCTGTGAAGTGCAACACTGCAATCTTCTTATCGACACGGTCACTATTCATTAACCCAAACTGCACTACCCAAGTCAACACACCTGCTTGATTCGGACTTATCAGCCGGATGTCCTTGGATGTGCACTTGTGTGCATGACGTTAGTCTCCCAATCAGTCCTATCAGTATATTTCCCTGTTATGAAGTGTAAGTGAAATCATATAACTGTGACGTCATAACTGGGCCTATCTGTGATCCCTCACTTTATCAAGGGTTATAATACAAGCAATCGGATTTCCCTCTTCTGATATGACGAAATTTATGGCTGCCCAAATAACACATTCAGAGTATATCTCAGAATTACCAAGGGAAGTCTTAAGGGGCATTCACACTATCACGAATAAGACCTACGTATGATGAAGGATGACTTTTTTTTTTTACTTTTGCTCATCCTTATCCATACCAGATTCACTCGCTGTACGTTTTACGTCCTGGTCGCACTTGACCAGGAGTCAGAGTCGTGCTACGTTTGTGCTACATATACATTCTACGTACGTTCTACGCACATTCTACGTACGTTCTGCATATGTTCTACGTAGCCATATGTAGCAATACGAAGCCATACATAGCCATGCATAGTCACTGTCCATCCCTATATACTCGCCATTCACTCGCGTCCACTCGTAGAATGCTTGTAAAATGCTCGGCGGATGTTCTAGTAATCTACAAGTGATCTACGAGTGCTTCAGGATGCCTCATGGATGTCGGACGACAGATGTCGGACGTTCAGCGAGCATTTGACGGACGTCCGGCAGGTGATCTACGACTGCCTCACGTATGCTCGTGGCCACGAGTGAGCATGTATTGCTACGTATAGCTCCGTATAGCCCATTTTTTACGTACCTGGGTTTTGTACGTGACAGTGTGAATGCACCTTTACTCTTCAAATTAAACCACTGCTGTGCTTCACTCTAAGCATTGATGGTTGTGCAGTGCTTGACCAAAGGATTTGAGAAAGGTTCAAGCTTGAATAGGTCTGTCAAATGTTTACATTGCTAAATTTACATAGGACCAAATTTAGCCACCATGCATACAGTATTGCAGTGTCAAACTGGGCACACCAATAACTTTGCTAAGCCTTCTGTTCCGTCCAGCTTACAACGTCAGGCTGTTCCTTGGCAGTGTCTCCTCTTATGACAGTAGCATTGAGAGGCCTTCTCTTGGGTACCAAAGCTTAAGTAGGAGCTCAGAGCTGTCATAGGAAAACTATCTTCAACAATATACCTTTAGTATAACAGGATTTTGTTTGGAATTGTTCATAACATTTACAAACAGGTGTACCATGAGAATGAATTGAAATACAACATTCATTGAATGGATGACAGTCATTGTACACTGTAAGAAAATGCCAATTAAATTTGTGAATTGATGCTGTGAAAGTTAGTTTTCAACCTAATTAAATTCATATTTCAAATTATAATGACACTTTTTTTTTGCGTAGTAAAGCTGTCTAATTACCTGCCAGCCAAACTGTTGTTGACATAATGTTTTTCCTGAAAACAATTGTTTGATTACTATGGAGTTGAAAGTAGTTTGCCTGGAGAATTAATAGTCTTAGTTTGTAAACATTTCTTCTCCTCAGCAGTGCATATTAATGTATGGCTACAGTTGCTCTTCAAAGTACGCCATAAAATCTTTATCACATGGCCATAAACCATAAAAAACTGAAATTATCATACTTACTTCAGGAAAATCATATATGCAAAAAAAAAAGTATTACAAATGATATTTTCGCAGGAGTTTACTTAATTTTGAGAGCAACTAAATACATATGGCATAATGATATTAAGGATTTAGCGTGATATCATATTCCCCCTACAAATCCTAAACAAGTATAACAGGCCTAATTTAACACAATTAATCCAATGCGATGCCAAACAGCTCCTATAGCAAGGAGAGCGTTGCACAGCGCGTGGTTGGTGACGTAGTACGCCCCATTAAACGTCAAGGCCCTCCTCCAATGGCCGTGGTATGCGTCGGCGAAGGAATTATTTATAAAAAGTATGTGCAACATTTCCATCCCAGATGTGATCAAGCCACTGAAAAGGAGTATATACAACGCAAAACTGCATATCACGACTTGCGCATCATTATTATAGCATCTGATTGGTCTGAAAGGGGCAGGTAGAAAGAAAAAACGAATTTGTTTCATTCATCTTAAGAAAAGGCATCTCTACTCCATGCTTCCGTACATGAAACGTCTTCTCAGCACAGGGTAATTAATTTTTATTCACTTTACTATGTTTTGTTTGTGTGTATTCTGTGTGTTCTCAACAATAGATAAAATTGGGTTTAATTTCAAGTGGAAACAGTTCTGAGATCTCTACTTGTCAGTCAGACCTGAAGCTTAAAATATAAGTATTTCCATGAGATGTTTAATGCATGATAACTTATTATTCTTATTATATTTTATCCCACCTACTTTGTTTGCGCAATTATTGTGGGCTCTGCTGAAAGTAGTAGTGGGTCTCACTGCTTACTATCACGAGTTTGGTATGGTAATTTAAATTAAGTGTTTAACTTGTTTGGATCACTGAATCATTTAGCTGTTTTGCCTGATTGCACTCATAACGCAAATTCGATGAATCACGGAAAATCAAATTTGTAATTCGCCATCTCCTTCTGAGCCCCATTCTATTTGCTGAGAGACTTACTCGACCAAGCTAATACAGTGCCTAATGGAAAATAAAACAGAGACATATAGGCCTAATATGCCTAGAATCAAATATATAAAATAGGCAAGAATGCATAAAATATATTTAACTTGAAATGTGATAATTTACCTTTTACTTTAAACCATCAAACTTACTAAGAAGTCTTGATCTTTGGAAAATTTTAGAAAGCAAAAAATATAAAATAAAAAAAAATATATTTTTTAACGTTATCTATAATGACTAGATAATACAAAAATTAATTTTGCTTTAAAGGCAATTTTTGCCTGAAGGTCTTTCCACACATTTTAAATTTGAGTGGACCTTTGTAAAAAAATAAACTTATTCTAAGGCCCTGGAATTGCACTTAGTAAAAGTAATTTGGTGATCACGACTGTTACATCAGTTGTATATTTAATAATATTTTGCTGTTGGGTGTATGTCAAGATTCAACAAAGACGATTTTTATGTCATAACTTTATATATGTGAGGAGTACTTTTCACCATCTAAGTGTGGGTCAATTTCAAAGCTTGCAAGCTGTGTTGACAATCGCCTGAAGCAAAAAAGTGCAATCCATACATCTGTATATGTGAGATGTTTTAAGTAGAATTCCATCAGGCCTCAATAGGCAATAAGCAAAATAAAGCTTCTGAAACCCTAAATTTAATTTATCACATTTGTGGATTATCCAGATTAGCATTAAAATTTATTTTTGGCCTTAACTGTCTGTAACAGTAATGGAATTATATTAACACTTAATCTTGAGAAAAAAAGAAGGAAAAAAAAAAGAAAAAAAAAAAGAAAAAAAAAAAGAAAAAAAAAAAGAAAAAAAAAAAGAAAAAAAAAGAGAAATCTTTTAAACAATGAAAGACCAAAAGTATGGTGCGTGTTTCTTTACAATAAATGACATTGATACGATTTATATGAAATATTTCAGTAACAGCCAGAAAACAGTTTAAAAATTGATTTAACTTGGTATAACCTGGCATGGTCTGGTATAACTTATACAACGCCAATATTCGAAAAAGTAAATGCATTAATTGTGAGAGTCGAATAAAATAATTGATAATGCTTGATTATTTGCCTGAGATCATAATTACCATAGCATGCCATGAAACTGACACCTTCAGTCTGTTTTCGATCAAATAAATCTAACTACATGCATATGCATGTTCCACAGATCAATTATGAAAGATTGAACATAAAGATATCAGTGACACTGCTCCTCTCATGGGCAATATCAGGACAAGCATTTTCAAGCCATATACAGTTTATATCATTAAAAATGGCCTGTCAAATTGAACGTAGACAAAGCTGTCATAGCTGGCTACTTAAAACCGAATCTAAAAGTACATATTTATGATATCTTAGATTAATTTCTTACATTTGCCAAGGTTTACATTTATCTGGCAATAGATGTAAGCCAATTATTATTTTATGATTATTAGCTATAGAACTGGAATGAAGCAGCTGGCTTTAGCATGTTTAGACCACAGTCAGGTACAGGTCGCTACAGACAGCTAGAGTCGACCGAATTTTATGAAACTAACTGTAATTACACGATTTAAAACTAAAACTAAGAAACCAATTACACAGATCTAACAATAAAGCCCTGTAACTTGTATTTAGTCCACAAATCAATGCTAAATATATACTACTTCTCTTCCCTTTATCATTTCCCCATCATTTACATCCACAAACAAGGTTTCCTTCCACAGGTTCAGTTTCATCAACTGTATCTGCAGACTTCCTGTCCATTCAGAATTTCAAATAAAATTTAAATAATTTCTGCGGTGTGTCAAATGTTTTCCATGCGTTACATTTCCCAATGTAATTTAATTTTGACCTATTTATTTTATTCTGTTGATGTTAATTACTTGTAATAGTTTGTGTGTTTAGCACAACAGTATAAACTGACATTGTGAGATTAGTGTCAGGGACAGGTATAGTGTTGTAGTTTATCACAGTTCCCTTAGCTGTCTCTAAGTTGCATGTAGATTTAGCATGACAATAGTGGCCTACATTGTACAGGAAGTACAGGGGAGATTGGGAAAATCTTGTCAGGAGGGAAAAGAAAATCAGCCATTACTCAAAGGTTAACAGTCAAGATAACAAGTCACCCACATGTATTCAATACTTGTCATTAATTCTCAAACAGAGGTATGTTATCATTTTTGTTGTACATTATAGGGATCATTTGCTATGTTATTAATACTGTAATGTTGTAAATAGATTGCAGATTAATTGTTTTGATATAGTGATTTTTCTCATGGTATATTCATCTCATGGTATATTCATTTAATATTTTGACAAGTGGTATAATGTAGTTAATATTATTCAGGTCACAGTTGTGTCATGTCATGGCCCACATATTGATGGTGCAGCACTCCAGAGAACCCACATGTTGTTGTAAGTTTAATATATGGGCATTGACTAATTATAAAGTTTGATTATTTGAACATTGTATATTTTATGCATATTGAGTATTTGAATTTGAAGTTAATATGGATGTTTCTAAAGTTATGTCATGTGCATTTATTGTCTTTTTTATTCAACTATGGTTTATAATTATTATAATTTTACCTGTAGTTCAGGATTGCAATACTTATGCATACAGTTATGTAATAATTAATGGCAATTATAAGGGGGGGTAATTCACTTTGGGTATTTGTTTAATTGGTTGTCTCCTTCATTTTTTGTAGATTACCTGTTTATCCTGTTATGAATAAACTGCGTAAATAAAAGAGTGGATTTTGTCGTGTCTGCATCAACACCATGCATGCCGGTTTTTTGTATTTTTTTTTCTAATAATTTGTTTTGTTAATCAAAATAATTGCGAGAAAGTTGGAAAAGGTCTTCGATGTATTTTTGTCTTCCCCAGGCACCGCGCTTAGTTCTCCTTTCTTCTGTTTTTTCATCTTCGTTTTATCGTGGTCATCCCACACTCGCCTTTTTATAAGCTGATATTTTTTCGTGGGCAAATTTGGACTTGACAAGTGGTGATAGCTTTGTTGTATTGCTTGTTTCTGTGATATGGCTGATGTAGGTGTTCATAATTGCAAGAGTTATCTTGTTTTGTGAGAGGTTTTTGCTCTGGCCGCCCCTGCCTGGCTGCTCCACCTTGACCACCTTATCAAGCAATTGAGACGAAGGTGACGAAGGTGGTGACGCTCAAGGAGTCAGGGAGAGCATCAGAAGCCAAGACAACCTCATTTCCTCACCCTCACCCACTTTATCATCAGTCCCACATCCATTTTCATCTGTTGCTACAAACACAACACGTGTGGGATTTATTAGCACCAACCGCAAGTCTGGGAACAAGTCAGTCTTAATAGGTCACCATCTGATAACAACAAAAGTGACCAACTATCATGCCCAGCGACCTAATTATGGACATTGTTTGCTAGTTTGCCAAGATAAAACATTATGATTGGTTAAACTATTAAGCTGATAGACTGTGTATTGATTTTTCTGAATTACCCGCTTGTCAGAACAAGAGTTGCGTGAACTCAGCACATGAGCGTCTGATTATTCTGTAATTCCATTGTTAGACCTTTAACACCATACGCCAGCCTATAGGCTATAAGAGAAAACAATATTTAGATAGTTTCAGGTGCATTATAGAGTAACAAGGAAAGACACATAGCATGAGGAATATGTTACTTTGTTTGGAAATCACGACTTTTTTTTACTATGTACAATAAAACGTAGGGCAAAAGTGGTACTTTGAATACCAAACAATCTAAAACATAATACTTCAAAAAGTGAGCCAACAAACTGACACATCGAGTGAAAAAAAAAAAAGGGTATGCCATAAAATGGGGTTATGTCAAACTGACTTAGATTAGACATAATATTATATAGCTTTCTTGGGTTGTCAATCAGACTATCTGAGAATGCATTCGATGGGGCATATGACAACTTTACTCACTCTGTCAACTATTTGTGTAAACTGGAGATCCATGAAAATCCAAGTTTCTTCATGCTCAATAAAACTGCTTAAAATAGACATGCATAGAAACAGTCTAGTGAATGGACCTATACACACGCACACACAAAAAAAGGGATAAAAAACAAACTTGTGTTTCTATCTTCTTTGGGAGTGCTGAATTGCAAAGCTGCCTACTCAGGTTACATGACCTTGCAGGTATCAGCCGACATGTTCTCACTGAGCAGCGCATTGATGGCATGTATGATACCTTGTGTGTCTAGTGTGAATGTGTACTCTCTGATTTTGTAAGATCTGTAGGCTGACACTTCGGTGAACTCCTAAAAAACCTGAGCTGTGCATCTGAATAGTCACGCCTACCTGCTATGTAACAATGTATGGGTTCCATTCCAACTTATGCGATGAACAACATGTATACCTAAAAGAAGCAAGATCACACATTGTACAAACAGTATTTACTCAGCTGCTTTTTCCTGATTCAGTCTCTTCCACATTACTACATTGACATTTACTGCAAATGTGTTGTAGGTGGTTAGTGTATTATTTATAAATAAACATAAGTTTCTCCACAAAATAAATGAATACTAAGGAATAAGAACATAGCAGGCATGCCTATATAATATGCACTGTTGCAAGATGTGTGGACAGTCGCAAAGGGTTTTGCTGCTTGGATCACAGGTGTTTTCATATTTTAATGATATGAGCAAGTAATAATTTATTTGATAAGCCTAACAATCCCATAACTACACTGTACCCAAAGAAAAGCTGCCCATTATTTATGTTTAAAACTTCAAACACATATGTCAGTACCTATTTATAATGGCACTTTGTAATACGTATATAAACATATACTTGTGCAACTCTTGCTTGGTTGCATAATTTGTGCTGAACTAGAGCTCAGAAGAAATAAAATAAATATTTCATAGTTTTTTGCTTTTAAAATGCTGTCCATTGAAAACTTCAGATGTGTTTTTCTACTGCTATCTTTTCTGATATTATCATGATCATATGTTATTGTTTTCTGTTGCAGATCCTGGAGAGGCCCCAGTGTGTCACTGTACAGCATAGCCTTACTGTGTGCTACCTTTCACTTAGCAACTTGTGAATCGGGTAAGCTGATCCTTTTACAGTGTTTCGCTTCTTAATTTTCTTCAATCAGCTTTTGGTATCAAGCGGGGATCAGCACTGGGCCTGGGATTATCTAGATTTCGTTATTTATACAATTCTCGCTCGGGTATGCAAGGATTATTGGTGTAATCACATTGGCTCTAAACTATAAGCAAATAATAGGATATGTTTATTACATGCGTATATATAAAAACGAGGATAAGTCTAATAGAGTGTTTAGCCTACTAATTTGTTATCTGTAATCTTAAAGTAACAGTAAGACTATCTAATGTACATTCACAGATTGTTCTCATATGTTTAGGATGTATAGTAATACAATAAAGTAACTTATACTTCATTCGTGTTATTCATTGCTTGGATATTCAGACCTATATCTATCTTTATTAACATATCTTTAATTACATTCACTATATCGGGATGGAAGTGATCGCCTTATCGAATAGACATATTGGAGTAACTACTTAGAAACTAGCTGCAATTATATTATATTTTCAAGAACTATTATGATACTAATCATGCATAGAGGTTCAATTTTGTGAGTGACATGACAAGTATCTACATTTTCTTAAGATTAATTCATGCTTATCTGTCTTAGAATAAAATAAAACACTTTGCATTCGAAAGCAAAAATAACAAGAACTGTTACCTACACATGGCCATGAGAAGGATAAACGCATTGAAAATGTATGGTTTTGCATAATTAAAATGAGGTGAAAACCATGCGTTTTCCATGCGTTTATTCAAACGCATGGAAAAAGCACATAGCGCATTTGGCCATGTATCTATTAAAATATGTATCTTCACAAATAAAGGCCATCCTTCTTGTATTTTTAACATTATAAAATTTACTCTGCTTAATTGTGGCAAATTAAGATGACGATGCTAATTTGGTCTGTCCTGGAATAATGAAACCAAGGTCACTGTAAGGATTAATTAGACTAAGCCTTGTTAATGACCTTCTTTTTCATTACGTTTGAAGGTGACGCTTTTCTGAAGAAGGAAACTGCCTATGCACTTCTACACTCTGCTTCACACGCGCCCTCCCGTGTCCGGAGGGCGAGTGACCTCAAAGATGGCTGGAGAGAACTGTTTATCCTGACAAAACGGGTAAGTAAACTCTTACTAATGCAAGATAAAACATCTAATGGTCCTTCAGTCAAACTCATTTGAAACCTTTCACTTGATTGTGACACTTTCGCAGCAGCCTATTTTCTAATTTTATTGTTATACGTACTTGTGCACTTTATACTTTGTAAATGTGCAACCTGTAAGATTTAGGCCTAGCCCCCAGCCCTCTCGGGCTTACAATTCACATGTTAAAATTATTCACTCAAAAGACAAAAACATACAAAATAACATAAAGATACTAACATAACAAAAAACAAAATAACAACATAGCAAAACATAAATCATTATATAAGTGCCACATCTGAATATATGGTTGTTAGTCAACAATATATGGTTGTTAGTCATAACGAATATAACTTACTTATTTACATAAAAACAACAGCACCATTCCTTAAGAATATGGAGCAATGCTCTTCAAGCTGAGGGTTGCACTATTAGCAACTACAAAGAAGTCATACAATAAAATATGAAACCTTAATTAAGTCATGCTCACCACCATTAAAACTACATTAGCTTGCAATCGAGACCCTACTGGAGAGGAGGTTATATCTCATATGTAACTCAGTAGATCCAGTCTGAGATCAAAGTTCTTACTTCAAGTACTCAGAGGTTGATAAAATGTGGAGCACAGTTGCTTTATAAGTTAATTCCTGTTTTACATTTTGACTCCAGAATCTGATGAGATCATGTCATCAACAATATGACAATAACAACGACAAACATATATTTACTAACTCCATGAATATCATATACAATAAAATGGAGCAAGGAGATACCAATGACAAAAACATGGTCACTAGAGGAGTGCCACCCGATCAATTTACATATATTCAAAGAATGCTGTTGTGGAATTAGCATAATTGGGAATATTGAAAAAACATGCACCACAGAAAAAAGAGATTTTCCATAGTTTTTGGAGAGCAAACAAATTACAAGTAAACTGCCATCATAGATTGAATCCATAGATGTAACAAATTGGAGTTATACACTCATCTGAGTACAAAAACTACATTAGTGTCCTTCCATGTCACTGCTGCGGCATCAGATTTACGTTATACAAACATTGACAGTTATTGCATTTCTGAAGTTCCGACGGCATTTATGACAAACCTTCTGTGCTAATGATAAACAATAAACATATCCCATATAAAATTGTTCAAAGGGAATGGTTTGTCTTCTTATAGCCTTCTATTGTCATTCGGTAAATTAGAATACCAGCTTAAACTTAGTCACGTCCGTGTCATGTCTGGTGTCTTATTGGCATGCAACAGTCAATAAGCAGCACATATGTAGGTCAGTTGTACTGTCATACGTGTCACCTGCCACGATTTCAGGGTGACCTAAGTCATTTTAGTGTTTTCAAAGTGCATAATGTATTGTGGCTCTGTGCCTTGAGAAGTGAACATACTAACCTACAAAACTGGGTGCAGTCTCCCTAATTTGCGTAACTGATTAGATTTGTACAATGCTGTTATCTTGGTAATTAGTAATGTGTAGTATGTCAATATGTACAACTGAGAAAAAAGACTTATTTGCTTATTTGTCACTGCAAATCAATTGAACTTAAGCGGATAATTTAAACATGAAGTGTAAATATTATAATAAAATAAAAATCTAATTTATGTATGACATATTTCTTCTAATTTGGTAACATTGAAATAAAAATCTACTGGTTTTCAATTGTTCATTAATCATTGAAACTTCAACCAGGAAAATAAGGATTGACAGACAATATACTATCATAAAATTTATTTCTGGTTTCATTATACAGTTCACATTTACAAATAAAGTGCAACTCATCTTCTATTTCATTAAGATTAAAAACCTCACAAATTCTATCTTCTAAAGCTAAATTAACAAAACGACTAGTCTCGATTTTAATAGGCAAAACACCACAACATAATTTGGATCAATTTTAAATGAGATATATGTCCTTAACTTAGGTTTGGCTTGTACAGTTTGTATACAAAATTCCTTGTCCTTACTTATATCAGAAAACAAACTTTCTTTACCAATAGAAGAAAATAATTCTCTTATCTCTGAGCACCAGTTACAACCAAGAGTTTCCAAAGACATTTGCCAATCCCATAAAAATATACGATTAGTTAAACGGTTATCATTCATTAATACTAATCTATTCCAAAAACGTAACATATTAATCCTACAAAATAACTGAAGACTATTCCAACCCATAACAATGCACAGCGTGAAATTAGCATCACTGAGCACTGCTGAGCCAAGGCTGCAAACACAATGGGCCATGCCATTTGGCAATGTAGATTGTTTGCATAAATGTTTGTGTATGTATGGATTGTAGTTATTCTTTTGGTTCATGTAGAGTGCAGTATGCATATGAGCCACAACACTTAATATGTTTTGGTAATACAATAATTAAGAGTCTAAAATGTGTATAGGCGACAGTATTTGAAAACACATCATGCTTATAGTTTCCCTTCAGAACCTAATTGATCAGGAGGTCACGAATTACATCAATAGTTAGCCCTGGTTCAATTAAATACACTTAAAAAAAACTAGGGTTGTTCTTGGGTTTCTTCAATAAGAGTCATGCAAGGAGTCATGCAAGGAGTCATGCTGCTGGTGCATCTTGGCACAATCATGATTATTATGTTAGACTGACCTCACATAGTATGTTATATTGTTATAGCAGTGTACCTATTATTATATTTTTTTTTTTGCATAGCTGAAGAACAAAAACTATTCTTGACATATATATAATATGAGATTTCAAAATATGGTAATTTCGTCCACATACTTTAATACTGTTCACAAAAATACTACTTTCTTGATCAGAACTTTGCAGTGAATGATGTCGATTCTCTTTGCAGCAAGCCGGAATTGAAAAAACTTGGACTCATCATGTTGATCGGAGAGAGGATGAGAAAAAGGCCAATCCGTTGAAGAACTTCTGGAGGAAATTACACTCAATGGAAACAGAATGGAATAAAGTAAATCCAGCAATCAACATTAAGAGCGATGACAACAATATCATGGGTAATGATTTATTTCGAGACCGGCTGGAGACATATCAAATGCTTGACGCGCGACAAAAAATCAGGCACCAAAATTTTATAAACCTCTTGAAATCAGACCTCTACAATGTTGATCATTTGCTAAATCAGAGATTGACTAAAGCTACAACGTCTGTTCAAGACCAAAGAAACTTTGATCACCATGCAGCGGAAACATTCCGGCCTCACCACAAGAGAATGTCAAGGCTCCGAAAAGTGAAACTGTCGGCTTTGAAGCGAGTCATCTCTTCCATGGACTGATAAGTGCAAAGGAATAATGGTTGAACATGATTATGGATTTTGGTTTACGTCAAATGATTTGCACATTTTATGACGTCACTGATATCGCTGTTCAAATTTTGTAGATCGCACATTCATGGTTGGTTTTTACTTAATTTCCTCTTTGTTTGTCCTATAATTGAAAAAAAGTCTTAGTTAAATATTCAAACATTCTATATGAAGGTGAAAATGTTGACTATTCATCATATATTCATGAGCAGTTGGTTCATTTTGAGTCTACTTAGAAATACGTTGTCTTAAAATCTCATTAGCAATTGTTTTTTTATTCACAGTTGATATGCTGTATGTTTTTCTGTTGATATACCTGCAATTGTTGATGTCTGTGATTACAATCATTATACAAATTCCTGAAGATATTTGTATATATATATATGTATATGTGTGTGTCATATCATATGTGTATACAAGAATATTACCTATATGCATGAAATCGAGAATTTTGTCATTTGTATATAGAAATAAATATTTTCTAAAATAAGGGTATATGTTTCACTTGGCAATATGTTAAATCGTAGTGTGAAGGATAGAAGAATAATCATAGTGTGAGCTGATGGCGCATGACGTATAAATGATCGTGTAGGACCCCCTGTAAAGCTGACACAAATACAACGCATTATTAATAATAGTGATATTACAGAAATTTACAAACATTTAAGACACGTGTCTAGTTTTACTCCTCCACATTTTCCTGATATATTTCTATTTCTACATATGCATGAAGGAGGATGAAGGAGCAGAAAGAGTAATTTCACTACATTTTGTGCAATTTATGTACATTCTAACACATTAAAAGTAGGAAGTATGCCCATACATACTACAAAAATTCTCTTCGATCTTGGAGAAATGTGTCTAAAAATATCACTATTATTGATAATGCGTCGTATTTGTGTCAGCTTTACAGGGGGTCATGGGCCATCAGCTTACACTATCGTGTCTAGTTTTACTCCTCCACATTTTCCTAAACGGACACTTACAAATTAACAATTAGAAATATAATAACAAACAATACAACACCTATTACTCTTGCTGAGACTAAGTAGAAATATAATTAAAAGCAATACAACACCAATTACTCCTGCTGAGACTAACATGACACGCACAGTCTCCAGAACATTTTGCCAAATGTTCAAGTGTCTGCTAATTAGGTGGCACTAATTAGTAATTACTTTGCAAAAAAAATTGAAATAGGTTTCCTTTTTGTCCAAGTGTGAAGTTTTGCTGAAAGTGCAAAGAATGAACTGTCAGAACAGGTACATTGGAACGGAATATGACCTATGACCTTGACATTGGCTCATAGAATTGAGCATAATTATACAGTTAGTTTCTTAATATGGTAGACGTTGGACAGCTGTAGCAACCTATTCCTGAATGTAGGTATAACTGGCTAAAGACAGCTGCTCATTTAAAATATATTAATCGGCTAAAACCTCACACCACTAAAACAATATAAACCTTGGTAAATACAAGAAATGTATGTAAGATATTATAAATATGTAAAACATGCATTTGCGATAGGCATGCATCTTTTCAACACGAAATGACAAATATACGCAACTCTCAACTTGTGCAACTGATGGTGAAGCATTTCCTTTTAGATCCGGCTTTGAGTAGCCAGCTATAGCCAGACAGTTCCGTTTAATGGCGGGTAGCATCGTGCAGCAGAAGTTGTCTGGCATTTTCTAGGTTTAACTTGACAGGCCAATTTTTTTAAAATGAAACTAACTGTATAAAACAGTATTATTGAAAACGGTCGTTACAATAACCCAAGTGTATAAGAAGATCCTGAATCAGGAGCAAGACTGAATCAGGAGCAAAACTTTAACAGTTAAGTTTCCTATCAATCTGTTCTGATGTAAATTGGTATGGCTGATTTGTTACGATGAACCTTACAGCAGCACTTACTGCCATCTTACTAACCATGTACACAGGGCTTTCTTCTCTAAATTTCACTCATATACACCGGGTAGGTAAATTTGCATCAGTGCATAGAACTGTTTGATCGGCTCATCGACATTAAGCGGCCTACTGAACTGGACTGGAACTAGACATAAATTGGTTTATAGTCTGTTATTACCACCCAACCAGTCTCAACTGACTTTAAAATTACACCCTTGGCAGGCCTGTTCAAGCTTGAGCCTTCCTCAACTCCCTGGGGAGGATACAGACAGTTACACAGAATTACCTGCAGGGGCTAAGCACTCTACAATTGCCATTACTGCCTATAGCCAAGTACCCATTTACACCTGGGTGGAGTGGAGCAAAGTTACGAAGGATCTGCTCAGTTCCTCCGTGCCATGGTCGGGGTTCGAACCTACAACCTTTCGGTTTTCGAGAGCACCTTAACCGCTAGGCTAAAGCACCTCAACTTAGGATTCACATGGCGTCCTATAGTCTGTGAAATCTGCAAACTTTTTAGTCTGCAGATTTTGCAAATCTTTGTGTGAAAGTTGACACATGCTGTTAACACCTGCAAAGTCATATTGCTCAAAGTAGAGATAAAGGGACCCACGATGCAACTGCATCGAGCATCTTCTTGACCAGAAAGTAAGAGCCCTTCAGCTGTAACTAATCCTATACGGCATTCCAAGGTAGTCTTTTGGGCTTCTAGTAATTGGGTACTGTGTAAGACAGCTCTTTTTGTAATGCTAGGTTGAATAGCTGGTGGTGGTGGTGGTGGATTAGGGCTTTACGTCCTGTATTTCTGCACCTGATGGGCTAATTAGGACAGGTAGGGACCATGGCAATAAGACGAAGGATGAAACAGCCATCCAACATAGGCTCGACCGGGAATTGAACCCGGGACCCAGTGGTTGGAAGCCCAGCGCGCTACCACTGAGCTAGGCCCCAACCCCAGGTTGAATAGCTAACCTGGCATGTAAGCAATTCAGTTGATATGATTGATGGAGAGCACTTGAGTACGTCAAAAAAGTTAATTTTGCGTATGTTCCTGAATCTGATTGATTGGCTAATTATCCACATTACTAAGCCTAGTATATTAGTGGTTACACAGTGAGTTGGGCAAGCACTGAAAATAACTAAATAAAGTGCTCTTTTGATGTAGATCATCCCAGACCTTTGTTTTGTGAAACAACTGTTCAAAAGCTATTCAATTTTCTCAACCAGTCAAGAGTTATGACCAACAGAGGGATTATGCTAAAATGTTGAATACTCTGTTTTATAAACAGTCAAGGTTGGCTGGAGATATATCCAATGGTCTTTCACGGCTTAAATCTACAAACAATAACAACCAATGTGACGTGGCAGAGGTACTTTGAAAGACTGGACGTTTGGCAAGTCAGTCAGATTGAAATGAAATATTAATAACCTACTTTGTACATGCATGGTAAGTGAACAGGGGCGTCAATTTCTCTTGACGGTTGGGGGGGATGCAGGCCTACTTTGTCTGTCCCACTGTAACTTTCCCTCGCTCGTACAAGTAGTAGCAGTTAATGTGTGGACACTGGCCAAGAGGTCAATTAATGATGGATCACTTATGCCAAACTTATAAACTTGTACTGATATGAGATATCAAGTGTAAAGCTGTTTAACAAAACACAAATTTTCCAAACTTCAGAAAGGGTAGGGGGATGATTGCATTGATCATCCCCCACTTCAGAAAGTCGGGGGTATATATCCCCCACATCCCCCCCTGAATCGACGCCCCTGTTAGTGAAATGGCAGAAACATATACTGTGTCACTGAATTTTCCTTAAATTGGCACTTGGTCATACTCTGTTTCAGCTTACTAAGAATCAGACATGTGATATTATATTGAGCCAATAACTCACTATACCAAAGTATTGGGTCCTTGGGCTATATTATGCACTTCAAATATTCAGATATTTGTTCTGGAAAGCATTGGAAAAGCTAGCATACTTTTATGATTACTTGGAAGCCTCAACTTACATTAGAAAATGCATTCTTGATATTTGTCAACGATATTGATAATACTCATTGCCATGCATAACCGCATACTGCAAATATACATGGAATCACAGGCATGTTTGACCATTGTAGTGATGCATATTGCTTCTCTCATATCATTACTAAAGATGTGTGGGTGTCAAAAGTTCATATCAACAGGAAGCCCATATGAGTGTGCTCCTACTACCACTTGTACTTATAGCCAGGTTGGTACGTATACACTGTGTGCTGTCACCTCAAAGCCATGCTTATTTACTCACCTAAACTATATCAATCAATATCTCTTATAGTCTCTATAGGCTGGCTTATGGTATTAAAGATCTAACAATGAAATTACAGAATAAGTAGATGTTCATGTACTCAGTTTATGAATTTCTTGTTCTGCCAATTCAGAAAAATAGCCTAAATTAAAAAAAGTATGAATCCATTTGGCAATGTCTTGTATTTTTAAAAAAAGATTTCTTCAGTCAATATACATAGCCTATCGGCTACATAGATTAACCAATTATATCATTTAACTTCAAGTTGGTAAACCAGCAAAACATTTACATAATTAGGTCGCTGGGCTACATGCATGATGAGATGACAGCACAAAGTGTATGCATTCACTGAGGTGGAACGATTAGAGCAAGCGCATGCCATGAACACCAATTGATAGCCAATAAAATTAATTAACAAAAATTACAACCTTCTTCCAGCCAATCACAGGCCAGGATTTGGCTTCGATGATACCCTTATTCATTGTTGTCCAATATATTGCCCATTGGGAAAACATAAGGCATGCTGTGAGAAACAGGAACAAAAACCAACAATGAAAACCTAACAGCGGATTCCCAGATAGCATTCCAAATCGTATCAACGTCGACGCAATGTCGGTGACGTCACCGATGTAGAAACGACGCTGGCCCGATTAACTAACATTTATTTGATTTGAATTCATGTGAACTTATGAATTCTTACAACATAATACATAGACAACAATGAGTGAAAATAGGAGAAACACTATCCACTTCGGTTTATAACATTAAAGGTGTTCCACAAGGTTCCATTTTAGGACCACTTTTAATCAATGTACTTGTCAATGATGACTTTTTATTTCCTACACTCAATAGTAAAATCTATAGTTACGCTGATGATGACCTTCTGCTGTACTGACAATGATATAGTAGTTCCAAAGGAATATTACACCAGGATTGCATAACTGCCATGAAATGGTTTGAATCAGACATCATAAAAGCAAATGCCAAACAATTTCAGTTAATGTTTCGGAGTAGAAATACTGACCTAAACAACAACTCCCTTATGGTATGTGAAACTGAGATTAGTGCATCCCCATCAATAAATATACTAGGAGTACAGTTGGATATGAATTTGAAAATCAGTTCACATATTGATGAGGTATGCAAGCAGATAAATGCTTTAAATATATTTTTAATAAGAGACAAATACGATATTAAAACAACTAATAGCATGAGCATGTTGAGAAACTAAATTTCTGAAAATGTAATAACTATTATTCTAGATAAAATACATCCAAAGATAAGAGCGCCTACACACCGGCTCCCAGACTGCATGAGAGGCGACTTGGGCACCTGCATATTGCATCTACTGCATATTGCATCTACTGCATATTGCATCTACTGCATTATTCTTTTCAGATCTAGATGTCTCTTTGTTAGATGTATCCCTGGATCTGCATAAAATATCTGTACGTGCAATATTTACCGAGATAATTAGCTAAAACCGCTTGTGAGGGGGGCAAGTTTGGTAATTTTTGTGGCACGAAAGTTGGTACTTTCGTGGTACAAAAGTAGTTTCTTGGGATGAAAGTTGGTACTTTCTTGGGGCAAAAGTTGATAACTTTGAAATCGTGGTGCGAAATTGGGTTTAACGTGGTGCGAAAGTGGGACTGTCATGGTGTGAAAATTGGGACTGTCGTGGTGTGAAGGATACTGTATCCCCACGAAACCACGAGACCGCGAAGTGTACTCCTCGGCCACCATACAGTGGAGATTAAAAGAAGCGTCTCACTCAACACTTTCAAAACAGCAATCACTAAATGGCTACTAAACTGTGAAACCTTCAGATGCATGATCAGAAGATGGATTCAAACTATGGAAGTTTATACTGACAAAGATACATTATATGGCCTTTAAAATTGACATTTTATTTCAATTTGTTTTACTTTTTGTGTTTTTGTTAAACTACAATGTCATGTCGTAAAGTTTGTAACTATGATTACCATGTAATCTGACCTTATACGACTTTAAATAAATTATACATACATACATCAAACCAAATGCAACATATTAAAAGTAGGCCTAACTAAATAACAAACTGCTGGGGGGGGGGGGGGATTCATTGTTACAAATAAAACACTGAACATAAAAAATTTTCATAATAGCAACATTTGAATATAATTTTTTTAGATAACAACTGCAGTCAGGGTTTGATGTCTAGAGTCCATAAATTTGTGGCTGTGCGTTGCAATGGAAGGGTGATTGGTGATATTTCTCACAACACAAGCTTTATATTTTCCAACAACAATTGAGAAAACAATGATTTTCAAAACTCAGAACTCAGAATGTTTTATTTTGAAGACATAATTCTTCAGGGTCCCTATAAGACTAATTAGAAGTCGCTGTCGAGGGCTCCCCCTTGATGACATTTTACATCAATATCGCAACTTAAAGTTTAAAAAAGCCTTAAATGATGACTGAAAGATATCATATCTCCTTAATTGAAGATGAATTATTGTGGTAAAAAGTTGGTTAAATTTAAAAGGTTACACACGAATGTTTGTAGTAAAAAATTATTTCAAGTTCATCAACTATAGTGTAATTCAAAAGCCGTGTGAACAAGAGAGTGAAGATAATTTTTAAATGAGTGCTGTGGTGGTGGTGGGTTAATGGATTTACTTCTGCACCTGATGGGCTAATTAGGACAGGCAGGGACCATGGCAATGAGATGATGGATGAAACAGCCATCTAACTTAGGCTCGACCGGGAATCGAACCCGGGACCCAGTGGTTGGAAGCCCAGTGCGCTAACTACCACTGAGCTAGGCCCCCCACCCATTTAAATTAGTGCTATATTTGACGCTAAATTTGGTCCCATATGTATGAATAAGTCATTGAATTTATTTGAAATTTCTTGTGGATTTGAAACTAGCAGTTTACTTACCAATAAATATTTTTGTAAGGTGTTTTTAATTTTTTGCTCTGTTCAAAATATCTTTCATCGTTGACTAAAACATGAAACATAATAGTTATTTTTTTGCTAGTTTGATGCTGTGTTTTAAGAATTTGTTAAAAGTTTGTTTTTAGTGCTTGGTATAATGGTGGATCTAATGCTGTTGATGTTACTCATTTGTAAAGTTTATCTTTACTATGTTGGAAGCAAGAATTTCTTTAGTAATCCATGGTGTCTTTGTATAACTATATTTCTTGAATTTAACAATTTTGTGTGGAAGGTGCTTTTGTAATGCAGTAGTAATAATGGTTTCTAGAACATTATGTATTAAAGTTACAATTTTGTACAATTTGAGTTATTTCATTCTTAAAATATTAATTTTCTCTGTTGTATAGCTACACATTTTAACATATTTATCATGCCTCTTTCAGAACTGATAAAGTCTAAGGGAATAAAACATAGGAGGTTGTCAGAAATTTTACATTGAACTATTCCAGAAATTGCGTTTGAGAAGTTATCAGAAATTTAGCCAGGATGTTATCAATAAGTGTGTCCATAGTATCCGTTATATGAGTGGGACAGGTAATCTTAGGGACAAAACTATTTGAGAGAAGCTTCTGGAAAAAAAGTATTAAAAATAGGTCTGTCATAAATATTTAGTAAATCAATGTTAAAATCATGACAAATTACAACATTACGTCTTGCCTGAAAATTACGGAGGATATAACCAATTTCATCTATAAAAGTACTATAGTTTTCAACTTTATCTCTAGGAGGTCTGAAAACATTACCTAATATTAAATGCTTATTTCTACCACAATCGTCTAAGTCAATTTCGGTAAAAACTCCATCCCAAATATCTGAATTTGCAATTGTAAGTATTTAATGGTTAAAGCTATCTTTCAAAAAAATTGCAATACCTCCATGTGCGCTGCATGATCATCCTCTAGAAATAAGTTTGTAGCTTGGCAGTTACACTAGCGAGACATCAGCGTCTTCAGGAAGCCACGTTTCCTTTGGGCATATTACACTAAAATGACCACCATAATCATGATAATTTTGAACATATAATTGAAGGTCATTGAATTCTGCATTAATGTTATAGACTGGCATTTAAGGTAAGTATTGTGAATTTGTCTTTTTTAAGTTTGAGAGTTCCAACACAAAATAATATGTCAGAATCAAGAGAATAATAAAGTAAATATGAATAAGCCATAAATTATGAAACATTATATAAAAAGCAAAAATGTTTTCACCAGATGAAGCAATCATCAAATATGTTAGGCAGAAACATAAAGGCATAAACACTATCAATCATCATTCAAGCATTATTGACATATTTAAGTGAATTATGCATCATAGTGATCATTGTTTTCTTCATTTTTCTTTCCTCCTTTTGTCTTTTGAGCTGCTCTTGTTATTGCCCCTTCTATCAGCTTCAGGTATTCTCGATTGAATTCTGTGTTTCATCTGTGTCCTTGCTGCATTCGTTGTCAATTACCTGTTGATGGTTTTGGTGAAAGGATGAAGAATTGATTGGATCTATATGAGGATGAGGAATTTATTGGATCAGATGAGGGTGTTGCAGGTTGTGTTTTTGGTGATGTGGTGTCTATATTGATGTTTGAGTTTAATAAATGAAGTGAGTGGCCTTCTTTCAGCTCCTCTGGCTCCTGTGTATGATTTTTCCTGAAGAAAATGTGTCCATGTTGAGTGAATGATATTGGTTTTTTTGAGTTATTTGGCTTTGTAAAAAAGCCTTGATTCAGCAGGTGTTAGGATTTCAGATATGTATATTTGTTAGTTTTTTAATACTTTCAATCTTTGACTGTATATGAGTTGAGCTTCCCAGCATGATTTCATTGTATTCATGTATTACGGTGGCGCTGTTGTATGCAGTGTTGGTGATTCCTGACCTCTCAGGAAAAAAACTGAAGTGACCTCTGCTGGTTGCTTGCTAATTTGGTAATTTTCTGCACAGCCAAAATGCCATCAGAACGAGTGGAAAAACGTGCTGAAATGAAACCTTGAAGAAATATTTTTGGGTCTTCTGACTCTAATTCAATTCCTGAGATGATCAGGTTATTTCGTCTGATCCCTCTGTCATTGAGTCCAAACACTAGTTTGTCATATATTGCCGGAAAGGTGTCGAATTGTAATTTATTTTAATGTGCTAAAAGACCTAGGAAGCTCATTTCAAATTCTACAAAAAAAACATTCCATAAAAGCTGCCATGTGAATTGCCATCCATATTGTTCTAATAATAGTTGCAAACTAATTCTCCATTTAATCACCACCTACTTGTTGGTCTACTTGTGTTTGTGGTTTCCATGTTTGAGTGTTTGTCTCATGGTATAAGTGAGTTATTGACTGAGGGAGGGACTATATGGGATTTATCATGTGAGTGGTGCATAGCGAAGCAATCAGGTCAATTCAACTAAAACAAAATTAACCTGCGTGTGTTATTATGTGTGTAAACTACATGTACAATGGAGCATTTACGTTTAAAAACAACAAAATGATGACGATGACCACAGCCTGACCCTATTGCTACAATATATCAATCCACCAGTAACCTGTTCAAGCGTGAGTTTTTCTCAACTCTTGTGAGTAAACAGCTTGTTAGATAGAATGGTGAGAGTGGGTTACCAGCATTGCATGTAAATCCTACTCTATCATTTGCGCTATATGTAAGTTATTCAAAAAGCATTAAACAGAAAATTATCCTTTCCATCCCATAAATGGCAGATTATATTAAATATCAATCATTTGTCATTATATAGATAGCAGGTAATATTTAATGTCAACAGAAATAATGCAACTTTTAATTAGAAATATTCTGTTTGATGGAATCTATTGCCATGCTTTCTGAATTAATGTTTATCCTACATGTTTAAAGGACAATCTTTGTATGCTGACATGAAAATGATGTTATTGATACAGAAAATAATGAAAATAGTCATTTCAGCCATGTATTATTTCTGACATAAATATGCATGGTTTGATAACGAGAATATCTGGCAACGCAGGTTTTTTAAAATTTGTTTTTGTAGCAACTAAATTCATTTGCATTATAATGTAAGGTACTTAGAAATATCCGAATTGAGTAACCACCCATAGTCTAAAATAACTCAATTGTAATTGGTTTAAACCTCAAAACAATTGAATTTGTCATGGATGTACTTCAAAATAAATACCCTGCACAAAATGGGCAGAAATGTTGGCAAAAAGTCAAATCCCAACTTTTTTACTGATAAAATAACTTTTTTTGTAATTGTCCTTGACTGTGTTTTCAATCATTCAGTAATTGAGATACAACTGTTCTTACTGAACATGGGTTCCATTGTGCCTTAGTAATGGGAGTTCAAAAACTTCCTCATAGCAGTCTGCCACGTCACATTAGTTGTTATTGTTAGTAGGTTCAAGCAGAGGAAGACCATTGAATATCTCCAGCCAACCTTGACTGTTTATAAAACGAAGTAATCAACATTTTAGGATAATCCCTCTGTTGGTCAAAACTCTTGATGAGTTCAGCAAATTGAATAGCTTTAGGACAGTATCAGTGCTTGCCCAACTCACTGGGCTTTTTAGTTTTCTTTATTTCATAAATATACATTAAGCCTTGAGAAAAAAAAATAATGATATGAATTAACTAACCTTATAAAAGTTAGTTTCCCATACTCTGACATTTTATAAATACACAGGAATTACAATTATCCTTAATTTTTTATGGGCAACAAGATTACTCAAAATCTCACTGTTGATAATTTCTGACTCTGACATTGGGATTCATATTGTTGGATAATTAGATTGTTAAATATCACCCGTCATTCTCAGAATGATACCCGTAATAAGCGGATTATTTATTCCAAACCAGTCAATCTATAGCATGTATATACTTGTTTTGCTCTACTCAGCAGCTTAAGTCTGCAGCTCAACATGTTATGGACGATGAGCATCATTTCAATGCTACAATAACACGAAATAAATCAGGAATACACGAAGTCACTTTTTTTTAAAGGGATTGGCTCATGTGTTACTTTGGCTCAGAAAGCAATGAACAACAGCGTAGTAGCATTAAGGGGGGGGGGCAGTCAGGCATCCGACGTCTTCCCCTTAACCCCTTAACCTTAAGGTACAAAGCTATCCCCATCACCCTACAATTTGGACCCTGACACCCCTCAAAAGTCACACGACTTATATAAATAATTAGACCCTCTGGCTAAGACCCATCAAACAAAGTCAACATATTTGTTAGTTCTTTCTAAAAAAAAAAAAATGTATATGGGGATTGAGGTAATGAATTTCCATAGTTGTCTTGCGATTTTACCGAAGTATTGACAGCAAAATACTGTAAAATTGGCATACAGCACGCTAGCGTAAAATCTTACAGCAAGACACTGTAAATCTATCAGACGGCATAATACTATAAAATGTACAGCTGTGGTAAAGAATATTGCATTCTACCGTAATTTATTCAGTAGATTGCAATAAATCTACCATGCAGCATTTCACAGTATATTCCATGGAAAGATACTGTAAAACGACTGAACACAATGATATCGCAGTATTTTATGATAAGATACAGTAAATATCATCTATAGTTATAAGGGCTCACCGACAGTATTTTACAGTAAAGTGCCGTTTTTAAGATTTCACAGTAATGTGCCATAATTTTATGGCAAACATGCGTTTGTCGTCTCTGACAACATGGACTATGTAATAAAAAAAAAGCTGTGTTAACTGATTAATTGAGTAATATTTGCGTGATTAACTTGAATATCATTCTTCACTACTTCTTCTCAGATATAAAAAGCTAAAAAAATATAATTTAAAAAGAGTAGAGCAGAGTTTAACTGAAAACCAAATTACTCCCATTTTAATGAATGACAAAATGTTTTTAGTGATATTAGATACGCCCTGGTGCCTTATAAATGATAAATAAATAAATTTATATATAGCGCATGTTTCAGAAAAGAGCCTACTGTTCATAGAAAGTTGAATAAATGAATTTCTAATTTCCTCTTCCAGTCAAAACTGGTAGTAATTCGTTTAATATCTTCAGGTAATTTATTCCAGAGGTGAGAAGCAATGGCTGAGAAAGCACGAGTTCCAAATTTGTCACTAGACCTAGGTGACATTGCTTCTGAAATTTATTGCTTGCTGCGGCCGTTTCTTCAACAGATTTGATATGTAAGATGGTGCCTCATTTTTAAGCTTTCCAAGTCAAGCCTTATGAGTTTGAGACATGTAGGAATGATGGTTGCAGGGAATCATGGGTATGGGTTTATCAACCTTTAGTGATAAGATGCTCCACAGAAGGACCCATGTTCAATCATTCATGAGCAACATTCCAACTAGATGTCGTCCGTACGAGACATTAAATTGGCGGTCCCTTGTGTCTATGCTGAGCCAATAAAAGACCCCACCCATGGTGTAAATGTTTAACATAGGTGGACTCCTCTCAATAACCTCATCAATCAACCCCCTGGAATCATTGCGAGTGGCAAGAACTTGCCTTAGAGAGCTGCACTTTCCATATATTTCTATCTATGCATTTATTTATGTATCCATGTATCTGTTTCTATGTATGTATGTATGTATGTATGTATGTATGTATGTATGTATGTATGTATGTATGTATGTATGTGTGTATGTATGTATGTAAGGATGTATGTATGTAAGGATGTAAGGATGTATGTATGTATTATATGTATGTAAGGAAGGATGTATGTAAGGATGTATGTATGTATATGTATGTAAGGAAGGATGTATGTATGTATGTAAGTATGTAAGGATGTATGTATGTATGTATGTATTTATTATATGTATGTAAGGAAGGATGTATGTTTGTATGTATGTATGTATGTATGTATGTATGTATGTATGTATGTATGTATGTATCTATCTATCTATCTATCAATCAATCAATCTTGTAGTTGCATTAATATTGTCTTTCTAACAACTCATCTGGTCTATAAGAACCTCAATCGCCAGGTGGATGCTGATCCTCAACACATTCTCAACGGAGCCATCTGGTGTTTTATCCATATTCAGTTTATCACATGAATGTGAAAGAATTAACAGTTCTGTCGATTTTATTTTGCTGGGGCATAGCCAGAATGTCTAAATAAGGTGTGTTGACCTTTGAGGGGTGTCAGACTGTCAGCAGGGTTTAACGAGTGTACAATCACTTATGGCAGAAATTCATTACAATATGCTCAACAAGGTGTCAAAAGACTTCAAAACAGGGAATGTATGTAAATGTCAAAGCAGTGCATTTTTTTTAAAGTTTTTACTCAGTCAATGAAAAGCACAATTGTGCTTATGTTATTTGTTTTTAAACTTGATCGACTATAAATGAAGTTTTTTCTCACCATCTTTTTTTCTCATCTGCGTGTTTGTGTGTGTGTGGGGGGGGGGGGGAGGGGGGTATATTATCTAATATTATATCTTTTGCTTGCCACATGCAAAGGTATGACATGACAGTTTTCATGCAGGTTTTTAAAAAATTTCCAAAATGTTATTGGTGTCATTGAAAATCGAGTTAAGGGAATGCACCAACTACATTATTTTTTTTATTTAAAATTTGAAATAAACTGGTTTCAAAATAAAGAGTAAATTTCCTTGTAGGTACGATAATAGTTAAGATGTTGAGATATGGAATATTTTTTTGTTGCCCTTATACTGATAATTTCATATTCTTTCATGGTAATAAATAAATGGCACAACTACACTATACAGTATGATGCGAGTCCTGCTTTGTATATATTTTCCCCTAATATCTATCCATACTGTGTATTTTGCACCATCCCGCAAAAAAAGTTGTTTTTGTTCTTACAATACTCTAGGTGGCGTAAGCATCTAAATTGAACCAAGACGCCCACTTGTAGATTCACCATGCAGCTCTCAATGTCTCACAAGAAAATAGGTCGTCCCTATTAATAAACTCGTCAACACTCAAGTCAAGTCATCACAATCAAGCAAAGTGGTCAGCTTTCTTAGTTAAGACGTCATCTAAGCCAGCAAAGATGTAATCAAAGTTGGTAAACTCGTCAACAAACATGGTCAAGTCGTCATTAATTAATGAAAAATGATTTTATCTTAATTGCAATAAGTTTGAATAGCAATTAGGGATAACCATTATTGCGATCATACATGCATTGCAGTACCCCAAGAGTGTACAATGAATGCTAGTCAAAACGTCCGATTTCAGAAACGTCCGAAAATATATTGCTTGTTGTTTAGTTTATTAATTTCTGCATAAATCTAAAGTACAAGTGATTAATCAATCGACTTGACAGCAATGATAGCTTTTGTGGATGATTACACCACTGCCTAGAGAGCAGATGAGTTAAAACATTCAATCAGTTTAAGTTTAAATGAATAAAATAAAGAATAGGTATAGGCAGCCTATATATAAACATTTACTGTTTACTGTGAAAGTGTATACACCAAATTGCTAACTTGGTATTCAACTATTCATGATAAATTTCGTCTTATTCTGAGCATTCGGAATCTGTTTTGAAAAATTTAAATTTATGTGAAGTTATCAGTATTTCATGTCAAACTAGCCACAAGTCTACCAATCAGATAATGTTGTTGTAACTTGAAAGTTTTTTATAAATTTATTTATTTTGCATGACATGTTTATAAAATTATATATATGTATATTTTTCTTCTGCATATTTCAGCATTGAAGAATACTGAATACAATATGTAAAGTGGCATGGCTGAAGAGGGAGCTACATTTAATGCATTTATTACATCACTGAAATGTTCTAGTGACCTTGTCGTTTGGCTGACTCTGGCACACTTCTGTGGTACGTTACGTGGCCATGACAGAGATTATGCATTTGTATCTGTGAGGGATTGCACATTTCTGGTAAGTATCATGAAGCACTGTGATTGTTGCCACTGAATTTTGTCAGATATATTTGCCTCAATACAATTATACAGAGAACTAATTACTTATTCTTAAGAAATTTATATTCCCAGGAATTTTTTAACATGAGACTTTTCCATAGAATTTTGGAGTATTGCAAAGTTTGGTCATAAAATTTTAGACGGGTGTGCACATTTTAATACCATCATAGTAAGACTTAATTTAACTGATCATACATTATCTCAAATTTATGCACCTATGCATCTGTGACGTGAAATTTTTTGATATCGTCACTTGTCAACTCATGCAGTTTTTGTTTCTGTCATGGCAGACCTTGCTATTATGACCTTAAAACGTAAAGCTGATGTGCATTATCATTTTACAGTTGAAATCGAAACACTCCATTATGCCTTATCGAAAAAATACAGCAGTTTTGATGAAAAAAAATATGCAATAGAATCAAAGCTCAATGAATTGTGAATACAGGTCAAGTGAGTGAACTAGAAAATTTTTAAGTCAGTACTGGGAAAATTATTAGATTTTTCAGATGAATTTGTCAAAGTAAGACACATAAATGTTGCAAAAGGTGCAACGTAATTGTTTCATGTATTGTAAATGATGCTGGGTTTGTAGATTTCCCATAGGTGTAATGCAAAGTAATAAATAGCAATTGAATTCAAAGTGACGGTTTATGCTATTAAAATATCGATACAGATTTGAAACGTTCTCATTAATATGAGCAAAGCTTATCGGCGCCACAGGCGCCGAGCTTCGCTCACTTCCCGTAGAGAGAGGTTCCAAAATGAGGCTACACAATGATCAAGCTGAACCGGAAGTGTCCCAAAATTTCTAAAATACATTAATATGAGCGAAGATCAACTTAATATCAGCTCACTTCCCGTAGACGATAGGCTACACAGTGGACAAGCCAACCGGAACTGGTTAAAAATTGATTTTACTTATTATCGCTGTTTCAAAAATACATGTAATCCTATGGAAGATCAACTTATTATCGTTTTTTGCCAAATGGTCCAGAACGAGACTACGTCATCATGTCATAACAACGTCGTTGGTTCAAAAGTTGCGATGTCCATAATTTCGTAACGAATACACATCCAGATTGAAACTTGGAGAAAACTAGTTTTTCTAACTGTAAAAATTCTAACTGTGACTAGAAATAGCGTTTATTTTAGAAGGGGAACTCACCAGATATGAATAACAAATCATCTTGAATCGATCACGCTCGCGCCAACGACATTGTTGCGATGACGTTTTATCACACCATGGGGCAGTTGTAAGCGATCGCAGCGCCCCTGGCGGCTGAGAAACGCATTACAATTATCTGACTTCCTTTGCCTCTAAAATTGTTATCTATTGTCCGATTTTGAAAATTTAAAAACCTACATGAAGTCTAATTAATAGTTGAGATTTAAAGCTGCACTCTGTCAAATTTGCAATTTGCTAAAACTCATCAAATAGTTGAAAATAACTAATGGGCCAATATTTCTGTTGGATGCAAAATTCCCCGCCAGAAATATTCAGGGCATACTAAATTTGTGTGTTAACTAATGATTTTATCAGACATTATTACTAAAAATAAATCTTACATTGAGAGAAAATCCAGACTAAAACATTGGAAACACACTGGGTATGATGGCATGAAAAACTAATACTTAAATTATTTATTGTAAATTAAGACTAAAAGCTACTAAATTGTTGTGCAAAAGTGGGCATGTGTGATGGTAAAAAATATCATAAGACAAGAAGGCAGCATTTGTATATATATATAAATACTTGAATGTGCTAAATCTGGAGACACAGTAACTTTAAGTTGACATAAATATACATATAATATAGCTTCGCTCACTCCTGGCATTGACAGCTACATATTAAACACCATTCCAGTCATTCCATCTCAATTCTTCAAATTTTAGATCATTCCCACTTGACCATCACAGATTTCCCTGAAAATAGTCATGAATGTAAATTTCTTAAAAGGACAATGCAAAATTTCAGATGATGGTGTATGCTTTCCAAGGTTTAAAAATGGAAATGTTCAAAATGATGTTTTCAAAAAATTGCCAAAACTTAACTGACTGACAACTAAGTTTTAAAATGTTATTATTACTACTCTAGTTAAGGTAATGTTGAATTCCTAGATACAAAGCTGTGCTCTTCATATAGGATACTTACCTGTCGAATATCAATAATTCAGTGGTACATTTATTATATTAAAGTTTGCTATTAAAGTATGTGTAAAGAACTAACAGTATAGAGCTCTAACAAATTAGGAGGTATTGTGACGTCACAATAACTTTGGCAATACGGTCATATTTACTGCAGTGGAATTCTGGGTGGTAACTGTTGGGTAGTTCATAGGTAATAAGATTTGAGTACTTGCTTGTCCAGGTAATTGCCATACAACTGGTGGGTAACTAAGTTGGGTCACTAGCTTTTATGTATTTTTTGGTCACTTGTGGCTCTCAGGTTTTTTTATATAGGATAGCCATCTTTGTGTATCCCATAACACAACCACCTGGCAATTATGACCTTAAAGCTGATGTGCATTATCATTTTACAGTAGAAAAACCAAGGCCATTCAAGAGTGATTGCATGAACGAAAAAAAAGCCCTGCTTTACTAAGTGTGTGCAAAAGATATGAGGATAAACATTGAAACAATTTAAAAACGTTGATAATCTCATCCCAATTAAAGTCATCAATCATTAATTGAATGACACCGGCATGCAAATTACTGCACTTAGTATTTAAAGTACAGGATAGAAAAATTTGACTTTTAGCGAATTCAATATGTATTCCGATACCCAAAAATAAGTGAAACCATTGAATATGTAGAAGTCTAGGGTAAACTCCCCTCTATGTTGATGATACAAAGAAATTGTGTCATTGTGGTGTGAGGAGAATTTGATTGTCCAATTCTAGGACAGCCATGAATTTACATTCATTTTGTTTTTTATACGTATTTGATGAATTGATTTTCTGTTTTGCAGAAAATGTCTTGCAGTGATGTGAACATGGGCCGGAATGATGTTATATGTGTTCACTGTGGATTGCCAGTTACTGCTTATACAGACAGGTAAATAAATATTCAATGTCGCAGGCAATGAGGCAATATGGGATCAATCTTGCTTTTCATTTTATCAAATGCTTCCACAGATGAAAAAAGTGGCCTGTTCTTTAACAAGGCATTCTCCCAACTAGTTTGTTTTTAAAGACAGTGAATTGCGTAGGTGTGACCAGTGGAAGCCTAAAACAGGATCCAACTGTTGCCTCATTACCTCATTACCTGCCAAATGTGCGCTTCTATTTCAGGCCTACCAATGACTAATTTTGCTCTTTCCAAAGTTTTTCTATAAATAAGTTTTTGTTTGTTTTTGTTTTTTTAGCATTTAAAAAAAAAATTTCATTTGGCTTGCAATTGAATCAGATGTTCTCTCGGATCATACCGGAGCATGCAAAGTGAAAGAGTATGATAAGTTGTATAAAATCATATGAAGTTCCTATATATTCCTATTTTTGAACTTAGTGTTGTTATACTGTATCCTTTTCGATTTCAAGGACAAATTGATGTAGGGTAAGGACGTATTAGAAAGGCTGCAGCTTGTAATTATTTATTTTTTTGTTTATCTAGATCTCTGCGATTTGGATGCTGTGGTGTGTTTTTCCACATCACATGTGTGGATGATACAAGTGATCTCTTTATATGTTCTACTTGTTTGAGGGATGATCCCACCGTAATTCCTTTCTTCAAAAACGAAGAAGATCTGTCTGTGTACACAGATTTTAAGACTATTGAAACACCTCATGACTTGCTTCAGCAACATTCTACACTTACATTTTTTGAAGGAAAGTCAGTTCCCCATTACGACACTGTTGTGGCTAATTTGATAAATTTCAAATTTTGCCTGACTTTGCCGCACCCTTGCCAAACATTTTCATACAGTATTATAGTGACAGCAGGAGGCCTCTCATGGGATGTTATATCCCACATTATCGGTTTACATGTATTTGCATAAAGTATGATCTAGATTTGCCCACTATGGTGACTACTATGTGCTACTGCATAGACCCCTTCTATTTGTGGCTCAGGCCACGCCCCCTTTTGGCTTAGGCCACGCCCCTTTATGAATACTAATGAGCTAGGCCATGCCCCTTTTGCATACTAATGAGCTAGGCCACGCCCCTTTGCATACTAATGAGGTACGCCGACCCCCTATGAATACTAATGAGCTAGGCCACGCCCTTTTGCATAATATGGTAAGCCGACCCCCCCTATGAATACTAATAAGCTAGGCCACGCCCCTTTTGCATACTAATGAGATACGCCCACCCCCTATGAATACTAATGAGGTAGACCGACCCCCCCTCCTATGAATACTAATGAGGCAGGCCCACCCCCCTCTATGCTCCTATGAATACTAATGAGATAGGCCTACCCCATCTTTAATCCAGTGTGTAAATAAACAAATTAATTCTTTAATCCAGTCTGTGTAAAATAAACAAATTAAGTTTTTAATCCAATGTGTAAATAACTCCATTTATTCTTTAATCCGTTGGGTAAAAATTCCATTAATACTTTAATCCGCTGGGTAAAAATTCCATTAAGTCTTTATTGAGATTATAAACTTCACCCAATCAATGGATAGTAAAATCTGACCAATCAGGGTAGTAAAAAACTGAATCCTTTAAACTATAACTAACTACTTAGTCCCTAAGCCTTGATCACAAGGGTCAGCATAATTTATGATTATAAATTTCAAACAATCAGTGGCTAGATCTGGTTTAACTGATCAAGCAGGATTGAGCAGTCTATTTCTCTCTCTGGCAACAAAATCAGAGACCTGCTGGTCAAGAATCATCATCACCAATTCTGAAGAACTCATCATGACTTCCTCAAACCAAGATATAGTATTTTTAAGAGAACATTGGTAAAAGGGGACACAGGAATTTTTGGAGTTGGTTGATGTTATGCAGTTGTACAGTCTTTCCCATGAATATGAAGAAACTGAACTTTAAACTTGCAATCTTGCAAGCATGACTCCACGCACAATAGAGTCAGTTATATTTCAATCGATGTTTTTTTAGTGAAAACAGTAACAAATTAAAGAAAAAAAAGTTTAAAATGTTAAACCAAAAATGTTTACAAGAAATTTATAATAAAAAAACTCTAAAAAACACTTAAAAAAAAAAATAAGAAAATTCGAAATGTGTACATACATATATGTATAATCTTAAGAACCCTTGTAGTGTATTACCTATGCCAGCGTTGTAATAAAGAGCAAAATTTTCTTCCGTTTTCCTTGATTTTCAGTGTTTTTCATGCATTCAGGGGTAAATTTACATATTTTTCATGATTTTTCAGTGTTATAATGTCATATTTTAAAGTAATTTTATAATAGTTGGCAAACATTTTGTAAAAATAAATAAATATACATAAAAGTTTTTCAATTGCAAAAAGTTTGTGAAAAATGTTTGATAAAAAAGAATAATAATAATAAATTGTTAAAATGTGTGCATTAATAATCAATAAGATCTATGTAGATGTGTAATTTAGTATTATTTACCAGCTATTGCAGAGATGACATACCACTGCAAAATATATCATTGCAGAACCAGAATCTTGTCTTTGAAAGGTATGTAACATGTGGCGCCATCTATAACAATAGCAATTCCAAATATGCTGAACCAGGATCTAGCATTGGCAAACTACATAAATGACTGCATCCACCAACTTTCAGTCAAAATAAATTAGTGTCTCTAATTTTTATTTATGACATATATATCATGGATGATATTTTACTGTCAATAAAATAAAAATTATATATATATAATAACTCCTTGGTTTGACTTAGGCAGTCTAAACATTGAGATTATCTTAATGCTGAAGTAAGTGATGCTTATGGTGAGTTACAACTGTACAAGGGTTAGTGATCTTAATGTTGAGTAGGTAAGATATGTCAATGTCTTAATTGGGAGGTGGGTTGCATAGCATGTGTTGAGGTATGTTAAATTGGCCTTACTCTTCAAACAAAACATGTCAAGAAGTTCTCCACCCCCAAGCAATCTTTATTACCTATCTGAATCAGTTGTCACAACAATTAGTAAAGAGGATTAAGTGTAACAAGGGTAGTGGTATAACCATCTGCTAATGTTGTCAAACCATTGCTTTCAGTTCTAAGAAATGTTTAATCTCCTATAAAAACATGCAAAAGAGATCTCCTCCCCATGCCATCTTTTAAATACCTGTTTGTTAGAACAGGTAGGAGGATTAACTATGGGGGAAAATACCTTTTCTACATAGCAAACCAATTTGGAAGATAATTGAAAATAAATATTTCAATAAAGTTATGTTAGTGTATCTAGAGAGGCAATTATATTGAATGTTTAACTTGAGCACTCACTGTAGGGTAAGTCACAAAGTGCAAAGATGTCTGTGTTCCTATTTTTGTTATTGCCTGTCTTTAGAACTCATAGAATTGTCGATATATATGTTGAAACTTGTTCAAATACAGCAGCAATACTACAGCAATCCTATAGATAAATAAACACGGTCCATACAGGTGGCACTGCTACTAAAAAGGTCTCAGCTATTTCCCTATGTTCCTTGATTTTCATTGTGATATTTGTAAAATGTTCACCTTTTATCAAACATTTTTATACACTTTTATTGTCTTTTGCTTTTATTTATTTATTTTTTATAATTTTAATAAATATTTTTTTTTATGTAAAAAAAAAAACTTATTTTCTTTTTGGGAAAAAAAAAAAATAAATAAATAAAAAAGACAGAAAAAAATAATACATTTTAAAAAGAATAAAACATAAATAAATAAAAGTAAAAGACAATAAAAGTGTATAAAAATGTGTGAAAAAGTGAACAAAATGTGTGCATAACCCTTATCTGTACTTAGATAGGACAGGCTTTTTCATGCATTTCTATGGATTTTGGTAATAAAGGCCAAATTTTCCCTATTTTTCTTGATTTTCATTTTGACATCCATAAATATTTCATCTTTTATCAAAAATTTCCTACTTCTTTAATAATTATTTTAAATATTTTTAATTTATGATTAAAAACTAAAAAAATATTTATTGCAAAAAAAAAATAAAAAATACAGAAAAAATAAATAAAATACATTTTAAAAAGTCCAAAAACTAAAAAAAAATTGCAAGAAAGATTTTTAAAGAAAAAAAATAGCATTTATTGCAAAGACAAAATCTTAAAAATGTGTGCATAGCCCTTATCTGTACCTAGATAGGACAGGCTTGTTCATGCATTTCTATGGATTTTGGTAATAAAGACCAAATTTTCCCTATTTTCCTTGATTTTCATTTTGATATCCATAAATATTTCATCTTTTATCAAAAATTTCCTACTTCTTTAATAATTTGTTTAAATATTTTTCTATTTTATGATTAAAAGCAAAAAACTTTTTTATGGCAAAAAAAAAGAATAAAAAAGACAGAAAAAAAAAAAATACATTTTAAAAAGTCTAAAAACAAAAAAAAAATTGCAAGAAAGACATATCCTGAGATGATCTGTAACTTGGCCAGGTCTTTCACTCCATCCAACAGGTCTAGGTAGTCTTGTCATCCATACTTGCAGTCGCTTCTCCTTACTTTTCAGCACTCTTGTCCCCATCATAGCCATGTTAACAAGATCCTCCAGTTCCTTCTTACTATAGGCCTTGAAAAACTGACTGGATTTTGGTCCAACAACTTCAACCCCCTTGAAATGCTTCAGAGCATGCCCGAACGTCTGATCATTAAAGTAGTAAGACATTTTTACTTCTTTGAATAATTCAGGGTAACAGTGTTATGCATTTTAACCAAGCTGGTTATTTTGCTTAAGGATTATCTACAGGGAACAGTGATTGGTTTAAAGATTGGATACTCTGCTACAGGGGGGGTTAGGAGGGTGTATTCACACCTACATGTGATGCTCTATGTATGGTCAGTATTTTCATGGTTGAGAGACTATACATCTCCTGCAGCTGGAAAGGATTTTGACTGGCCTGATCATTCCTGCAAAGACCACTAGACTTCAAGTATCAATATGGCTGTTTGCAATATCTGTACAGAGAATGAGGCATCTTACCAGTTTCAATGCTGCTACACTACTACTGCTGAGATGAAGATATGTAAGGAATGTCTTCAGACACTTGCCATACAAACAGCAACAACAGGATATCAGAAGGGCCCTGCTCATGATCTTGTAGAGAAAATTGATCCAGAATTAACATGTCCTTTCTGTAGAGGTCATTACGGGTCAGTCATTGATAGTCAACTTACACAGGTTGATATCAGAGACTTTGTTGAAACTTTTCAGCTACTTAAAACATCAAGATTTTTGAGGTTTGCCTACGAAGAAAAAGCACAGTCATTGAACCACACCATAAAAACTCAGGAATCAAAGATATCATCTTACAAAAAGATGATTGACGATCAGACAAGACTACTACTGAAGGTACGATCAGAACTCAAAAAGAGTCAGATGACGGAAAAAGAAGACCGTCGACGACTCATGAACCAGGTCCTAGTGCCCTTTGCAGACTTCCTCAATATACCAATAGCCCCGGGGTCAAGAAATACAGCCTCCACCACCCCCCTTACACCCTCCTCGACAAGACCCCCAACTCCTCGGCCAATGGAGGGAATCTCTACCATTGACCTGACTGAACAATAAATAATAAAAAAGATGAAAAAACTTTGATAAAAAGACACAAAAAATAAATAAAAAACCCTTCCTCAAAAAACACTGTACCTTGTACATACATGTATTCGACACACGAAAGTAAAATTCTTTAAGATATGAAAAAGTAGCAGAGAGTTTTGAACCCTGGATGACAGCGTGGCAGTCAAGTGAAAACACACAAAGCTACAGATCAGACAAAAGGTTGGTGATTAAATTATGAATATATATTAGAATTAGAATAGTACACAAAAAATCAGAGAGATGGCGTGACGGCGTAACTATGACGCCCCCTAGTGTTAATGTCGACGGCGGGGCAGCTAAAAGTAGACTTAGAAGTTGTTGAGAGAAGAAATAGTACACAAAAAGCCAGAGAGATAGTGTGATGGCGTAACTATGGCGCCCCTAGTGTTAATGTCGATGGGGGGTAGCTAAAAATAGACTTAGAAGTTGTTGCGAGAAGACATGTTTGATCTGTCGTGACGGCGCCTAGTGGTAACTGTATGGTAAAAAGCAAACTATAAATAATATCAGTGTAAGGGTTACTAATTCTAACTAAAGAACAATGTGTCAGTAATGAATAATCACGTCTCGTACCGGCACAGTAACCATATGGGTACTCAGTCATCCATCTACAGGACTGGTACAGGTGGTAGAGTGCCCGCCTACTATGTACAAGGTAGTGGGTTCCAATCTTGTTTCCAACACAAAAATTCCGATTTAATTTTTATTCACAAAGTACTTGTATTTACATAAAACTTTTTTGTTTTTCACAAAACTTATTTGTTTCATTCCGTTTTTGTAATTTTTTTAACTTTTTTATTATTATTTTAATTTTAATAAAAAAATTTTACTGTTAAAAACTTTTTATCTTTTCTAAAAAACTTATTTGTTTCACACAATTTTTGTAATTTTTTATCCAACTTTTTTATTATTTTAATTTGAAGCAAAAAATTTTACTGATAAAAACTTTTTTTCTCTTTTCTAAATTTTACCAAATATTATGAAAATAACTTTAAGAAAAAACATGATAAATCTGGAAAATCAAGAAAGTCCATTGACCTGTCCTTTATTACAAGGGTTGCATAGGTAAGTCATGACTAAAGGTTTTTAAACTCCTGCATACATACGTATGCCCACATTTACACAAAATTGTTGAAGTTTTTTTTTTAAGTTTTATTTGAATTTTTTTAAAGTTTTTCTGCTGTTTGGTGTGAATAAGACAAGTTTCTTTATCAATGAGTCAGCCATTTTGTCAATGTTTTTTGGGCTGGTATTCCTGGAGGGTATCGAGCTACAAGAGATAATGGAGTGTTGATAGCCTTTAAGGCTATATGAAACTGTGTCCATCCTGTCGGCTTTATAACCGTACCAGAAACAGCAGTCCTTAGTAGGTCTATAATATTCGAGTCTTGTATCAATGTACCATCAATACTGACGTCTCCAGTTTTTGATGACCATGTTATCTTCGGGTTATGCCTCTTGATGTAATTGAGGAGACGTGTTGCTTTCCCTCTTGTTGACTTTGGGAAGGCCTCAGTGACAAAACTCTCCTGCTCTTCTTCTTCTTCTTCTCGATGTTCAAGCAGTATCGGTTGATGTTTATGCCGGATGCTTTGTTGGTCATTCTGCTGTACTTTTGGCAATGTATGCTGAGACTGTGTTGACTTGAGTTTATGGTATGTTGATGCCGGGATGATAAAATGTTTCATTATTCTAAAAGTTCAAGTTGTGGTAGTACAGCCTTAATAAGTCGGGGCCAAGCCTTTTTTAATTGTAGACAGTACTTCTTTCTTCTTCCTTTCTCTTTGCTGTCGGCAAAGTTAATGAGCTTGTTTTCATAGCGTCTCAGTTCTTTAATGCCTTGATTAGTGAGGACAAGCCCCCCCTCAAGAACGTTACGGACTATCTGTCTAAGGACCTCCATCTGGTCTTTATTGATAGTTTTGAGTAAAGCATCTCTTTCCTTGTCATCTGTCTCTGACAAGAATCTGATAAACGGTATATTTTTCTTGACTACTAACGATGCAGACATCTTGGTAAATGGCATAGCAGTTTATCTACAATGCTTTATAAATGGTAGTAGGACTTGTATCATCAGGAAATATATTAGATCTCAATCTAAGGTTATCTGCAGTATTATTATGTAGATCTATTATGAAATAAGTATAAGGTACAGGAGTTGCTGCTAAGTAAGCATCAAGGAATCTCTTGTAGCCTAACTGCCTACCTAGAGTTTGGATTTGCTGTTTATCACGATTGTTTGCCATGACTACAAAAACTTGGGTATTTAAAGTTAAGGTTCGAGAATGTTTGGACTTTGGGAATAGGTTGTGTGTTAGGAGAATAACTGAGCAGTTGTTGTGATGCATGCCAATAGTGAAAAGTTTCAAAATGTTGTCAGCATTCATTGATTCATTCATTAAATCATCCAAAACAATAGTCTTGTGCTCTGTGGTGGATGCTTGGAATGTTTCAAGCTCTTCTTCATTTTGGTAGCCCATAATGGAAGGATATGTTATCCATCTCAGTCTCCATTTTAGTGAACATTGACTGCCAGGTACTATTGTAACAGTAAAGTATCTTTTCAGGAGGTCTGTGAAACATGGCATGTTTAAATAATTGGTATACAAACGTAGATTTACCCCCCTGCGTCGGTGAGGCTATAATCATGTTGCATGGAGAGGGTATCAGAACAAGAACCTTGTCTTCAGACATAGTCTTCCAACTCTCAGGTATGTTATCATTCTCGTGAGTATGAGATACATCTATAATACTCGGTCTTTCCATTGTAAATGATATGAGTCAGCTTGGTTGGCTCTATTTAAGAGTTACGTTCCGTGTCCCTGTAATCTCCATTAGACATGGTGTTTCAGCATGGACTAATAAGCAAACAGCTTCTGTTAAAGGTTGTTTGAAATGGATAGACAGTCTGACATGTCCTTGATCAGGCTCATAGGTACAGTCATATGATGGTTTAATATTAAAAGCATACATTGTACAACTGTGGACATAGTCGAAGAGTGTGATATCATTACCAAAATCATTCCCTAACTCTCTGAAGGCCTCGTACAGACTAAGATAACAGGGGGCTACCCCTGTACCTTGTTTTGAATCAAAGGATGGTGTGTAAGATGAAATTGTGTTATTATTGACAGACAGGCTGATTCGTGTAAGACCATAATTAGTGAGGATGTACAGATTTTTTTTCTTATGACCATTATAGCTTTCAGACGATACAAAGGTGATTAAAATTCTTGATGGGAGTTGATTTGGGAAGATGTTATCAAATGTTCCTGATGTGAAGCCCATTGGTAAGTTATCTACCCTGATCTCTCTTCTTGTGTATGGAAAGAGTGCAGGCTCATTTTCCATTTTTTTAGCAATTGCATATTGGACAGGTGGATAAAGTTCAACCATTCTAGCCTTAAATATGACATCTTCTAGGTGTATTTTATAGGATCCAGTAGGTTCCAGGTTCAGTAAGAAAAATTCTTGTGAAGTTCTGTCTAATTTGATTGTGAGCCGAAGGTTATTAGGTAAAAACCTTTTCTGCATGAATATATCCTCATAAAGAGGACCTTGAAGTTCAACAGAGTTTGATTTTTCAAATATCTTTTGTCTTTTATTAGCTCCAACATTGCCTGTAATTTGATCAGCATCATCAGAATCGTCCTTAAAGTATCCTTGTGCCTGCAGTTGTGACTCTTTTGCACCTCTCTGGTATGCTAACAGTGTGCTAAACATAGCCTTGTAAGGATAGTCTTTGTTTGAAGTTGTAACCTCTTTACCTTCAATGTATACAGATATTTTTTCAAATAAACTGTGTAGGACATTGTTTACAGGTGCTACCTTCTTATCAACCGTAATTACCATATTGTCCTTCTTTAAAATCTTCATTTTTACATAGAGTTGACTATTATAAAGGTCAAGGAAGTGCTTCTGTTCTGTAATATCAAAGATTATAGGGGTATCATCTGACAGTTGTGTAACTGGTCTATATTCCATAGTGTATTCTCTCTCAACCATCTTCTGTACTACTGGTGGTGAGAACAGGTCCAGTTGAGGGAGACTAGCGTTTCTTGCTTCCATTGTTAAAGACTGCGCGGCGATGTTTACTCAGTGCCTTCTTGATTGTGTATGACTTTTTTTGATTTGTTATTTTCTTATATACCTTGCGCCGTTTGGCTGGTGGTTTCTTGGTTGACGACCTTTTACGTTTACTGTTCATTTTCTTGGTAGCCCTGCTATTAGTCAATGCCATCTCCTCTTTGACCTGGTCAATGGTTTTCTGAATGTCTGATGTCAACTCAACCTTGACGGGCTGTGGACCTCTCTTTGTAGAAGTATCTTCGATAATGTATTGAGGATTGTTTGTTCCAGAATATCGCCTCACCCCGTCGGTTATAAAAGGTGTGGGCCTGTCTTGTTGTGTAGAGTAATAAGTGTTCATGGTCGTGGTGTTAAAACAAATGATCAAGAGCCATGATGTTCTATGGCTTATATAGGAAATGGAGGGTGACGTATGTAATCCCTCTTGTATTGAGTTGTAGCCTTTCCTCAGTCTTAGCCGAAAGATGATAGATCTGAATACAGTCTATAAAGTTTTGAGATACAGGTATGTAATAGGGGTAAGGAATACTAACTTGATCTGAGGGTATAAGCCGTAATATGCTATACTGCTTTTCTCCTACAATACTTGACATGCAGACATCGCTACAGACAGACATCTTCCGAAATTGGTGATTTGTATTGGACAAGTGCAACTTTCCAGCCTTCCTTAAGTAAAAGAGGCCTGTTCAGTTTTACTTTAAAATTACTTGCTGTGTTATTTAAAAAATGAATCTTGCCGTGCTGGCTTTTGATGGTGATGTAGAAATCATTCATAGTTATGAATCTGGTCAATGTCAACCCAGGAGTTAAACTTTGCCGGGTAACTGAGCCAGCTAACTAATCCCTGACGTTTCCCGTCTTTAATGCGGTGTCTCAAAATCTTCTCAACCTTATATACTTCATCGTCATCAACATTGGCCTCTTGTAACTCCTGTTCATAGAAACTACCTCCTATGGTATCAAGTTGTAAATCAACCAAGCGATATCGAGGGGGGTGAGATGATATTCTCTTGTCTATGAGAAATATTTCCTCTGTCCATTTCTGATCAAACCCTCGCTGGAATGGTCTACGGCTGAAGGGAATTCTGACTTTATCCCCAATTTCATATCTAAATACGGCTGTCGTCTGCTCTCTCTTTAATTCTACTGGTTGGTATAATTTTTCGTAGAGCTCTTGTTGATTCTCAAGTGTTACTTGTGCAGGAGGCATACCAATGGTGGAGTGACGAGTGTTATTGTAACCTCTTACAATATCCTGGAGATCATCTATATACCGATGAGTTTGATGTTTTGTAAAAAACCTGTAGATTCTGCCTTTCAAAGTTCTAATGACTCTCTCAGCATAATTTGCGTGATAAACGTTGTATGTTATAATATGGTTAATATTCTTTGACTTAAAATACTCTTGTACTACTTTTGCCTTGTACTCAGAACCTTGGTCGGTTCTTATACTTCTTACTGATGGTTCTATGTCGTTAAATACTTTTTCCAGGACTTGTGCCATCTCTACCCCTTTTTTGGTCTTCATAGGTTGTACTCGTAAATATCTACTAAATAGATCTATAAATATAGCTAAAAATCGAATACCGTTATTTTTCTTGCTAAATTTTTGCATATCCATTTAATCAGAATCAACTATTTCATTAATTTTCTCCTATTATAATTGACTCTCTTTTAAATTTCTCAATAGAATGTTTGTGTATAGAGTAGGTATACTGTCTTGCAAGCCATTCCTTTATATCTTTGTACTTTAATTTGTGGGGGTTTCCATCTCCCTGTATGCTCTGCCAAAACTTTACTACTCCCGTGTAACTACCAGCTTTACTTGTGTTGTAATACATGGTCTTTAAATATTCATCCATTGTTCAGTAGAATTCTGCGTTCTTTTATTGTAGGGTTCGGGAGGAGAAACCCTATACTTGAACTTAACAATCCTACCCAGAGCTCGCTCAGGGGGTGACTGATTGATAGGTTTATTATACATGTTATTATAACTATATATAATATGACTATCTGACTGAAGAAGACAACTTCATTTTTTGGTACCCTAAACCCCAAAACCTGCCAGCTCTCATTAATGCTCCCTTCAGTCTCCATCATAAAGTGAGTGCTTGGTACTTGTCACCTCTTTATTTATACCCTCTCACACACACTCACAATTTTTTAGCCTTTACAAAATATTTACATGATTTACAGCAAATAATATATACTCAACAAATTTAATAGCCATAAGGTAAGGTATCATAAGTGTCCAGTAAAATTCTCTTAGTGTATACTAGGTTAACAGTTTTGTAAGTAGCTCTGTTGAAGACTTGACCATGAACTTTATCCCTGACAAGCATGGTATATGGAGAGGGTCTAATGGATATGTCTTTTGTGACAACTTCATTTATAATCATAAATTATGTTGACCCTTGTGATCATGGCTTAGGGACTAAGTAGTTAGTTATAGTTTAAAGGATTCAGTTTTTTACTACCCTGATTGGTCAGATTTTACTATCCATTGATTGGGTGAAGTTTATAATCTCAATAAAGACTTAATGGAATTTTTACCCAGCGGATTAAAGTATTAATGGAATTTTTACCCAACGGATTAAAGAATAATCTCAGGATATGTCTTTCTTGCAATTTTTTTTTGTTTTTAGACTTTTTAAAATGTATTTTTATTTTTTTTCTGTCTTTTTTATTTTATTTTTTTGCCATAAAAAAGTTTTTGCTTTTAATCATAAAATAGAAAAATATTTAAAAAAATTATTAAAGAAGTAGGAAATTTTTGATAAAAGTTGAAATATTTATGGATATCAAAATGAAAATCAAGGAAAATAGAGAAAATTTGGTCTTTATTACCAAAATCCATAGAAATGCATGAAAAAGCCTGTCCTATCTAGGTACAGATAAGGGCTATGCACACATTTTTAAGATTTTGTCTTTGCAATAAATGCTTTTTTTTTTCTTAAAAAATCTTTCTTGCAATTTTTTTTTCGTTTTTAGACTTTTTAAAATGTATTTTTTTTTTTTTTTTTTTTTTTTTTGCAATAAATATTTTTTTTTGTTTTTAATCATAAAATATTTAAGAAAATTATTAAAGAAGTAGGAAATTTTTGATAAAAGATGAAATATTTATGGATGTCAAAATGAAAATCAAGGAAAATAGCGAAAATTTGGCCTTTATTACCAAAATCCATAGAAATGCATGAAAAAGCCTGTCCTATCTAGGTACAGATAAGGGTTATGCACACATTTTGTTCACTTTTTCACACATTTTTATACACTTTTATTGTTTTTTTGCTTTTATTTATTTATTTTTTATTCTTTTTAAAATGTATTATTTTTTTCTGTCTTTTTTATTTATTTATGTTTTTTTTTGCAAAAAGAAAATAATTTTTTTTTTTTTTTACATAAAAAAAAAAAAATTATTAAAATTATAAAAAATAAATAAATAAAAGCAAAAGACAATAAAAGTGTATAAAAATGTTTGATAAAAGGTGAACATTTTACAAATATCACAATGAAAATCAAGGAACATAGGGAAATAGCTAAGACCTTTTTAGTAGCAGTGCCACCTGTATGGACCGTGTTTATTTATCTATAGGATTGCTGTAGTATTGCTGCTGTATTTGAACAAGTTTCAACATATATATCGACAATTCTATGAGTTCTAAAGACAGGCAATAACAAAAATAGGAACACAGACATCTTTACACTTTGTGACTTACCCTACAGTGAGTGCTCAAGTTAAACATTCAATATAATTGCCTCTCTAGATACACTAACATAACTTTATTGAAATATTTATTTTCAATTATCTTCCAAATTGGTTTGCTATGTAGAAAAGGTATTTTCCCCCATAGTTAATCCTCCTACCTGTTCTAACAAACAGGTATTTAAAAGATGGCATGGGGAGGAGATCTCTTTTGCATGTTTTTATAGGAGATTAAACATTTCTTAGAACTGAAAGCAATGGTTTGACAACATTAGCAGATGGTTATACCACTACCCTTGTTACACTTAATCCTCTTTACTAATTGTTGTGACAACTGATTCAGATAGGTAATAAAGATTGCTTGGGGGTGGAGAACTTCTTGACATGTTTTGTTTGAAGAGTAAGGCCAATTTAACATACCTCAACACATGCTATGCAACCCACCTCCCAATTAAGACATTGACATATCTTACCTACTCAACATTAAGATCACTAACCCTTGTACAGTTGTAACTCACCATAAGCATCACTTACTTCAGCATTAAGATAATCTCAATGTTTAGACTGCCTAAGTCAAAACAAGGAGTTATTATATATATATAATTTTTATTTTATTGACAGTAAAATATCATCCATGATATATATGACATAAATAAAAGTTAGAGACACTAATTTATTTTGACTGAAAGTTGGTGGATGCAGTCATTTATGTAGTTTGCCAATGCTAGATCCTGGTTCAGCATATTTGGAATTGCTATTGTTATAGATGGCGCCACATGTTACATACCTTTCAAAGACAAGATTCTGGTTCTGCAATGATATATTTTGCAGTGGTATGTCATCTCTGCAATAGCTGGTAAATAATACTAAATTACACATCTACATAGATCTTATTGATTATTAATGCACACATTTTAACAATTTATTATTATTATTCTTTTTTATCGAACATTTTTCACAAACTTTTTGCAATTGAAAAACTTTTATGTATATTTATTTATTTTTACAAAATGTTTGCCAACTATTATAAAATTACTTTAAAATATGACATTATAACACTGAAAAATCATGAAAAATATGTAAATTTACCCCTGAATGCATGAAAAACACTGAAAATCAAGGAAAACGGAGGAAATTTTGCTCTTTATTACAACGCTGGCATAGGTAATACACTACAAGGGTTCTTAAGATTATACATATATGTATGTACACATTTCGCATTTTCTTATTTTTTTTTTTAAGTGATTTTTAGAGTTTATTATAAATTTCTTGTAAACATTTTTGGTTTAACATTTAAACTTTTTTTTCTTTAATTTGTTACTGTTTTCACTAAAAAAACATCGATTGAAATATAACTGACTCTATTGTGCGCGGAGTCATGCTTGCAAGATTGCAAGTTTAAAGTTCAGTTTCTTCATGTTCATGGGAAAGACTGTACAACTGCATAACATCAACCAACTTCAAAAATTCCTGTGTCCCCTTTTACCAATGTTCTCTTAAAAATACTATATCTTGGTTTGAGGAAGTCATGATGAGTTCTTCAGAATTGGTGATGATGATTCTTGACCAGCAGGTCTCTGATTTTGTTGCCAGAGAGAGAAATAGACTGCTCAATCCTGCTTGATCAGTTAAACCAGATCTAGCCACTGATTGTTTGAAATTTATAATCATAGATTATGCTGACCCTTGTGATCAAGGCTTAGGGACTAAGTAGTTAGTTATAGTTTAAAGGATTCAGTTTTTTACTACCCTGATTGGTCAGATTTTACTATCCATTGATTGGGTGAAGTTTATAATCTCAATAAAGACTTAATGGAATTTTTACCCAGCGGATTAAAGTATTAATGGAATTTTTACCCAACGGATTAAATAAATAAATGGAGTTATTTACACATTGGTTTGAAAACTTAATTTGTTTATTTTACACAGACTTGATTAAAGAATTAATTTGTTTATTTACACACTGGATTAAAGATGGGGTAGGCCTATCTCATTAGTATTCATAGGAGCATAGAGGGGGGTGGGCCTGCCTCATTAGTATTCATAGGAGGGGGGGTCGGTCTACCTCATTAGTATTCATAGGGGGGTGGGCGTACCTCATTAGTATTCATAGGGGGGGTCGGTCTACCTCATTAGTATTCATAGGGGGTTGGGCGTATCTCATTAGTATGCAAAAGGGGCGTGGCCTAGCTCATTAGTATTCATAGGGGGGGGGGTCGGCGTACCTCATTAGTATGCAAAAGGGCGTGGCCTAGCTCATTAGTATTCATAGGGGGGTCGGCATACCTCATTAGTATGCAAAGGGGTGTGGCCTAGCTCATTAGTATGCAAAATGGGCATGGCTTAGTTCATTAGTATTCATAAAGGGGCATGGCCTAAGCCAAAAGGGGGCGTGGCCTGAGCCACAAATAGAAGGGGTCTATGCAGTAGCACATAGTAGTATGGTGGCTGTAATTATCCATGAGATTGGTCACGCCCTGCACTATTTATATGGTGCAATATTTGGCCAACACATGGTAAAGGGTTGCTCTGCCACACTAAAAATATTTTTAAATCAGTTATGAAAAGGGAAGACCTTTTGACAAAATTATGCCAGATTAAGTGGAATCTGAGTGAAAAGTCACATTTAATATTTACAGCCAATAGGCGAAATCTTCATGCAAATACATTCTTTAAAACCATGATAAAAACTGTAAAATCTACTTCAATATAGACCTAGTAAATATGGTGAAGTGATGCACTTGTTAATAATAGTAAGTTCAATCCTTTCTTTACTGATATTGGGTTAAATTTAGCAAGCTAGCTGAGATAATGATCCATTAAGGTATTTGTAGAAATCCAATAGTTGTACAGATTTTGCAGGCAAAGTTTCTGAGGACCACACTAGTATTCAGCAGCATATCAAGTTATTGAAATTGGTGTAATCAGTAATACTGCACTTGAAATGAGCAGCTAAAATTAGACTTTTCTTTCATTTTCTGCTAAACGTTTGCAAGATTAACAACTGTTAAGGCCAGAAGAGTTACGCTTGTTCATAAAAATAGCCTAATGGGCATAAAGGTGAATGCTAAATTTCATTGTATTTCATATTTTCAACCATGATTAAGGGAAAAAATAAATATTTTCTATAGTTGTGCTTAGGTATCTTTCCTGATAACACAGCATGTTTTAATATCATTTTCCAATTGCTCTTTTTATAAAAACAAACCGAATGAATGTGCTAAAACTAATGAGACTGCTCCTTTAAACTAATTGAATCATTTAGCTATTTATACTTATATTTCACAGACTGATCAACAAGAGTCAAGGAAACGAGACAAGAATAGAAAACAAATTGAAATGCTCATGAATTTGACATATTAGTTATAATATATTATTTTCTTAAAATGTGTATAACTATGGTGTGTGAATAATTTCATATGGTAACATTTCCTGAATGATAAATTATGTGTCAAAGTAATACAATTAACAACATAAAATTGAATTGTTTATACTAACCAGTAAGTTACAGGTTTACAAATATTAGAGATGAGAAAAATTATTATCTTGTGCACACATACATATTCCAATGTAAACATTGCAGTGATTTTGAAGTATTAATGATGTCTCCTAAAATAAGTAATTTTGCCGAAATACAGTGCAACTCCCTTTCAGAGGCCACCACCACTTTAATACACCCCCTTAAGCAGCCAAGGGTTTATGTTTTTATATATATAAATATATTTTACATTTTTGCTTTAAAAATACACATTTTATTATCTGAGACCGACCCACCTGATGAGGCCACTTTCAATTTACAGAAGGGGTGGTCTGTCCGTGGTCTCTTATAGGGAGTTGCAGTAAATAAAATGTGCATATATACTATTATATATTTTTGACGATGCCGTTCATGAAATAAATACGGCAACTGAAATATATATGTTGGGTGCTTATTGATTAAGTTTGTCAAATGATGAATTTATTTAATCAAATGATGAATGGGGCTGATCAAATAACTTATTAGCAGGTCTATTGATTACCCTCACTAATCATATGACCAACATGTTGGAGTTGATGAAAGGGGGTGATCAAATAACTAATCAGCAGTTTGTCTAATGATTACCATCACTAAGCCAATTGGAGTTCTGGATTCACAAGACGTCCTCTGGAGTTTAGTTTTCAAGTCTATGTCACTCGATTGTTTTTGCATTAATTAACTGAATAAGATTCAATTAATTTGAGACAAGGTATAACCTCTAATTATATACAATACCAATGTACACGTATATTTAGCTATTTCAGTTGGGCACCTAACCTTAACCCACGACTGTGACCTACAGTCATAACAAGGGGACTTCACCGCCCAAGTTTAGTTTAAGTTGGAAATAATTTGCGAGTTGGCATTCGGAAATTTGAGAGACTGTAGTAATGTTACATAGGAGTAATTTACCTTCAAAGTTAGTCAACATGACTTAAGGCAAATTGCCTGATCACCACCACAAATGAGATGCTTCGCATTTAGAATGAACTTTCAAATGATAATTTCAAGCCACAGAAATTGGTCTAGCCATGGGATTTCGACGATCGTTTCGTATCATTTGAACCTATCCTTGCCTATCATTGCCATTTTTTTCCCCAGAGATCCTATCCAGATTCCAGGCTATTAGCGCAAGATTAAACCAGTTAAGTGTCCTCCAGGCTCAAATCTACCAGGTCACAGAAATATTCAGATTCAGTGTAAGCACAATGTTATTCATGGAATTTTCAAGAAATCATCATTGCTACCACACCAGTTAGACTTGATAGAAATAAATCATAGCATATCCTAGGGATCAAATGTTAAAGTTAGTTCATAATGCCACTGTGACAACAGCAATTTCTTGTGCATTTCATTTAAATGTGTTTGTATTCCAAATATTTCATATAAATGTTGTCTCATCACCAACAGTCAAGATCTGAACTTGGGATTAAGGGCTTTGATAATGATAGGGTGCATTCTAAACAAAAATTATAGATATATCACTCATCTATCACATCTTTCTCTCACACTCAGGATTTTTCTGGATCTTCCCTGGACGTCCCAATAAATGAAAAGCCCGCAACTCCCTGACCGCCGGTCACCCGCCACAATTTTATTGGTGGACACTCTCTCACGCCAAGTATGTACAATTATAAAATTTTAATTATATCATTAATTATAACATTAACATCGTAGTACAAAAAGTGATATGAGTAAAATGTGTGCGCAATGATTCATCAGTAACACATATCCCTATTCTTTCTGTTGCAAATGTGCATGCTGTATGACGACTCGTGATATGCAGTAGGTCTGAAGATGTGTCATAACCAATACAGGTGCTGACCCACATTCTAAGCTGAGAGGTGTGCTGTTGCAAATTGATGGCTTTTCCCAGTGCTGAATGAAGTCTCAGATTCACTGATCCATATTATATCATCAGTGGGCAGATCAGCCTGCCTCCTGGTGTGAAAAGGACAGACGGGAAATGTGACAGTTGTTTCTGGCCCATGATGAGTCATCATCTTGATTGCGACTTGATGTGATAACAGTTATGAGTCACCAAGGTAATATGGGACATATTTTAATAATATCATTAATTATAACATTAACAACGTAGTACAAAAAGCCTACCTACTGTATATCATGAGTCGTCATACAGCATGCACATTTGCAATAGAAAAGATAGGGATACGCGTTACAGATGAATCATCACGCACAAATGTTACTCATATCACTTGTGTACGTTTTTTGTACTACGTTGTTAATTTTATAATTAATGATATTATGAATCATCATGCCTACTTTTCAGTTACAAAATAGCAGAAGTCTTCACTCTTATATGTTTGAATTATTACGTGGAATGGAAGTTACTTTTTGCTCTCAGTTGGGAACTGACATCATGCATTTCATGGCATATGATTGGACAGTCTCAACTTTTCTGATGTGAAGAACTGAACATGACAAAAACAGTTTGATAAATCTTTCACTTTTTTGTGTTGTTTTTCTTGTTTATCATTGTTATCTGTTTGATTGTTTATAGTTATTCCTTTGAAATTTGTTCTAATTCTGTTGTACTCCGAATTGTTTACCAAGTTTCTCAGGAAACTTTGAATCTGTGACAGCAAAACAAGAATTTAAATACAGTGTAGGGTTTAACAGACCTGAAGTGATTTCATGTTCTGACTCTGTGCTAAATTTCAATTGGAATTCTTGGTAATTATCACTGGTATAATAATTAGTGATGTCTATTTTCTGACTTTCTTGAACGACAGTGTCATGCTTAGTGAATCCCCTTCCTCCTAAAAAGAAAAAAGAAAAATGGAAATTTATATAATTTATAAAGTTTAATTGTCATTAAACTTCAAAGCGACAAAGATCTTCGAAAGTGATAGTTTATGACACCAGATTGGCCAGTATATAAGCTTATATACTAACTTATACTAGCCAAGCAAGCAATCCCATGGCTAGGCCAATTTCTGTGGCTTGAAATTATCATTTGAAAGTTCATTCTAAATGCGAAGCATCTCATTTGTGGTGGTGATCAGGCAATGTCCCTCATTTGCGTCCAAGTTTGCATTATGAAGGCCATGCGGTGAAATTTGTATTTCTCGCCGTATTCTAAATAAAAGCACATGTTTTAATGGCCTAGCTACCTATCTGAATCAATCCAATGCTAAGAAACAATTCTCAACTTCTGCTTGCCTTGGATCTTCTATACTGATCCAAGCTTTGCCTTTTCCCCGCTTTTTTTAATGTTTTGATCACTGAATGACTTCATCGCCGATAATGATCTAATTACTACTTTTCAATGTTATATAGCAGGCCTGATTTGGAATGCTTTCTGGGATATCTATTCAACCAAGATACCGTGAAAATAATGGCACGGCTGCCAGGCTAAACTTAGGTCAAAAGAATGGAAGGTTAACTTTCCAAGATATTTTCGTAACAACGATATATTTGTCTGCAAGAGCGTGCTGAATATGCTCACTGGCATCATTATTTTCAATAGCTAACATCCAAAACAAAGGTGAAAAGGCAAGAAACACACAGTAACGAGTTTCCATAGTTGTCTTGTAATGTAACCGTAGTTTTTACAGTAAAATACTGTTATTTTAGTATACAGTACGCTACCGTAAAAAATCTTTACAGCAAGATACCATAGATTTATTTTTTGGCAAATGCCATAAAATTGCTTTGGTGAAGAAAATGGCAGTATACTGTGCAAAAATTCACCGGCAAGATGCTGTAAAAACTAAAGGATTTTTTTTACAGTGTAGGTAAATATGACACCACCCGAGCACAGGAGGCTGTCTATACCTGTCTGCTAAACACAGTAGGAGTCCACAATTCGTTGCTTCTTTTAACAAGTTACTTACTGAAAATGTTAGTCAGCGCAGCTATTAAAAGATAAGTGAAATAACCAAATTTATTAAGTAGTAAAGTTTATTTTTCCTCTAGCATCATTTTACAAAATACAATCATTATTTACAAAATTACATATTTTGTGACATATAATTATAAAATAATGACATTTTATAATCGAGGGGGGAAATGCACCTGAAACTTTACAGAAACTGTACTATGAGGTGAAACCCAAAAAGATTTAATAATACAAATTAAATAGTAATAAAGAAAACAGATAAAGAGCACTTACAATACAATACAGTAAAACAAGTTATGAAAAAAAAAAAAAAAAAAAAAAAAAAAAAATATATATATATATATATATATATATATATATATATAATATAGATATATATTTACCATCTTGCCCGTGCTTTGGCCAGGTAGAGGTGATCTAACTTACACAACGAAAGAAACATAATGGTGGGCATAATTAGAAAGCGAAAATGAAGAGAAAATATATGAATACACTGCCATAAAAATTGTCTTCAAACCTTCGAAGGTAATGGTTTCTTCCAAAGCAAATCCCCCAGGCCAGCTTGCCGGCTAGTTTCTGGCTTATTTGCACACGGGATAAAGAGTGCTTTCAGTCTGCTATGAGATGCTGGAAACAACGACTCAGCATCAGCTGCAAGGCAGTCTAGTAGTTAAGGTATATATCCCAACTTCAATTCACCGACTTCGATTTCTGTCCTGTGCTGAGGTAAGTACTTCAAAGGACCCAAGCTCATTATTATCCAAAAAACCATAGGGCTATATTTCCCTGTTTTCACTCACTACGAGAATTGCTTTTAGTTGTTCTTTTGCTCTGCATGTCTGCTGTCGCTTGGTGTTTTTGATTGCCTCCAAATGGATCAACATCAATATCATGAATACAGATCTATAATTCCACTATGCATGCCTCAGACGAGTGAAATTAATACAATACAATACAATACAATACAATACAATACAATACAAAATGATCAACATAAATATTATCAATATAGATTTATAATTCCACTATGCATGCCTCAGACGAGTGAAATTAATACAATACAATACAATACAATACAATACAATACAAAATGATCAACATAAATATTATCAATATAGATTTATAATTCCACTATGCATGCCTCAGACGAGTGAAATTAATACAATACAATACATTACAATACAATACAAAATGATCAACATAAATATTATCAATATAGATTTATAATTCCACTATGCATGCCTCAGACGAGTGAAATTAATACAATACAATAAAATACAATATGATATAATACAATACAAAACAATGCAATACAATACAAATCAATACAAGTCAATGCTTTGCCATATACGGTTCCTAACCTCTATGAAGGGAATCACATATTACCTGAAAAAAAGGAGAAAACAAAATTTGACTGCAATATGGCCACATGTCTATCACGTAATTTCCGGGCCCAGAACAATTGTTTGGTATCCACGGTGACCTGCATTTCACGTGCCACAAGCATTTTTGCGATGAGGTTGTCTTCACTACTAAGGAGTGGGGAGAGCATCTATACAGATGAGAAAATTGTAACAAATAGAGTCTTTTCACTGAACAGCCCTGAATTCAGTAAGACACATAAGTCTTTCCTCTCCTCTTATTACTCATTTTGCTTTTCAGACACAGTAGGTACTAACTAACTGATTCCATAAATATAACTTTCTCAGAAAAATAACAAACATCAACTAATAAAGTCTCAAAGTTACATTAAAATGCACTTAAAATACTGCTGCTAGGATGCACTTTGCTTCAGCCAATCACAATAGAATTGCAGTATTCTTGTTTAGCCACCTGGTGGAAATACAGAGAACCTTCCGTGAAAATCCACTATTGCCACTCTCTGTTGGTTACAGGAGACCTGTTGAAAGCTGAATGACAAAATTTAATGTCCACCTGTTTTTCGGTCATATTTTGCCATAAATGGCACGGAGCAGCACACAATGGACATACACGTTCGCAACAATTCAAATCCTAACTTTCTAGCTGCTAAAAACACTAAAGAAATAACTTCAAGTTTGCTATATTCACCATTGTAAATTCTGCTGCTTCTCTGTGACCATAACAAATGGCCATAATGCTGACATCATGCCAAGAAAAAGTCATTATTGCAAAGATAGGAAACTTAAAGTTAATTTGTACTGAGAGGGGGTTTTATGGGTCAGGAAGTTGGGATTTGACGTTTTGGTATTTAACTATTTTGTATTACCACGACATATTGTTACGACAAGACCAAAAAACAAATGGACATCTATTGGATTATAATATATAGTCTAAGAAAACTGGCTAAATGACCAAATTTATGATGATAATTTGTTGCCCAAACAAGTAGCTTAATGCAAATGTTCATAGTCTTGGAAACTCATCTCCAGAGGACGTCACGTCAAACCAGGGAATCACATTGGCTAAGGTACTCTGAATTCTGCTGTAAAAAGTTCGCAAATTTAGGAACTTAAGCTGTTATGGTGAAGTGGTCTCAGAGAAGTGGTCTTAATTGAGAGGTGATAGTATTATTTAAGTGGTCTTTTAAGTGGTTTGAGTATAAAAGCGAAATGTCCTTTCCTGGGTTTGTAAACCAAATCCTGTCTTTCGTAAATGAACTATATATATATAAAAACTGAAAAGTTGGAGTACATAAACTAAACTGACATTTCAGTAGCTTATCATTTTCACTTTAAAACCAAATTAACAATAAAAACAATGACAAAAGGAGAGAAAATATAGAAAGAAAGAAAGATAAGGCAATTACTAAGATAAAGGACCAATGAAAATGATTTGATTGAGGATGGGCGAAATAAAAAAAAATGCAACAAACTATTAAAAAAAACTATTACTTTTTTTGCCATAAGTTCTTGCAGCGTGTGGTAAAGCATAAAACTGTTTAAGCAGCCTAAAGGTGTCCTTCAGAAGAACCATGTAATACAAAAATAAATAATTAATTCTCTTTATTCTGAGTAACACCGAGAATTAAAGCCAATTCTAAGAGACAGCTTGCGGTAATTAAATTGCAGAAATGCGCGTCATATGGGACACTGCAATAAAAATCTTAATTTACTTTTTATATGCTTTCAGTATAATATTTCTGCTAAATTTTACATTGCTATGTGTTGACTCAACAAAATGCAGATTTTATGTATTGATAGTAAGATCAAGTAATTACTTTTGCTAGTTTTTCACACTAAAATACCCATGATGACTCATGATCCCATTGTATTGGGCATAGGGATACAATTCATAACCACCAGGATGAGTGTAATGTAACAGATAGGAAAATGAGTTATGATAGTCATTTTGCAGCCATCTTCCTAAAACAATGGCCTATTAATCCGCCTGGCTCCGGACGGCCTTGCTAGATGTCGGTCCACAGCAATCAAACTGTATATGCATAAACAAGGTAATTAAGCCCAGTTATAGCAAGGCAGCATTGCTACACTATGGGAAGATAGCTGGCTTGCTTTAGGAAGATATTTTTTCAGCTAAAGTAAGCACTTTATGTGAACCAACTGTAAAAGAAGAAAGAAGAGTCTGACAACTCCGATTATAAGATAATGTTTATTGAATTACAACAGAGGACACAGATTTTTGTGGGATGAGGAAAGTTATATAATATAATTTTTCAAATCCCACAAAAGTATATGTTGCACTCCATGCCATCCACTCATTGTATACTATACACTGCAGCCATTCAACATACAACCGACCAGCCATCAATGATTCAACATACACCCATGCTGGATGACAATCAAGCACTCTGATTGGCTCACAGTAGCTGAGTGGGGAATATACAAGCAGGCATGGAAAAAATAAATATGTATTTAGCACACTGAATATTATTGGCGTTTATATCTCTAGATTCTTGTTACTTCATTAAAACAAGCTCCTTTCATTCTATCATCTGTGCAAATTTCACAATTGTGCCCTGTCAATTATGACAGATGATAACTTGCCTGTTTTTATTTTATTTATTTATTTTATTATTATTATTTTTTTTCACTATATGAAATTAATTTCAATTTAATTTAATTAATTAATTTTAGCGTCTTTTTCCTTTTATTTATAATGTAAGATGTAAGGGGTGTGTACAATTTTACAGCTTTTTAGTAAGCTAGTGCACATCCCCCACAGTATGCTAATGTCATTTATTGTTTATGTAATGTACTAACCATATTGAAATACTACATACTGTGAACAAATAATACATCTAAACATCATCACAGTATCACGAAAGGCAACAGAAGCAATGCATATTTAGATGTAATTACCTGTGTCCGCCATTTACCAAACATTGCATGAAAATATTCATAACAATTCGAAAGGCCATGCCATCATAATTATGTAGGGCTATGTAAGGTGGTTTTCCACAAGGCCAAGGTTAATAAGATACATGTAATTGTATCTATAGCCCGAGTGGGCCGGGCCAACTGTTTTTGGTACTTACGGCACTTGCATTGATTCAGTTGTGATGATCGCTTACCGTAAATCTTACAAATGACACTTTACTGTAAATTACTATTGATGAGTCTTTATAATAAGGCATTGTTGGGTCATCTAAAGTAAATTATATGGTATCGCACTACAGTTGAGATTTACTGTATCTAATCACAGATCGCTGCATTATCATGATGTAGTTTTACGGTATCTCTCCATAAAATATGCAGTGAAATGCTGTATGGTATATTCAGCCAATTTTACAGTAATCGACTAAATAAATTACGGTAAACTGCCATTTTTTCTACCTCAGTTGTAATTTTTACCGGATTATGCGGTTGGAATGATTTACGATATCTTGCTCTAAAATAATTTACAGTAGCATGCTGTATACCAAATATACACTATTTTACTGTAAAAACTATAGTAAAAGTTATTTATACTGCTGACTACTAACCCTACCAACAAGTGGAACACCATCTTTGGGACATTTTGGTTGTGTGGTAATCCACGTGAAATAAATAAATATTAAATATCTTTATATATATATACATATATATATTTCAATAATCAATCTACATGTATGGTCAATTGACACCAGTTCCACTGGTTAAGAAAAACCTTAATGATATTTGTGACTTCCTACTTTCTGATTACTGATGTCCTCAAAATTGTAAGGCACTAAATTTCACAGGATTTATGTTTTTTTCTGTACATCCAAACTATCAGCAACATATCGCAGTTTCCTTGAAGATGACTTTTTTGAACTATATATAAGTAACTTAAATCATATTTGTGGCAGAATATGTTAACTTAGTAATATCATATCAGTTTTGTCATATGCCATACCTGGCAGCATACAGCTATGGCAAACTTTCATTAGACTGTGTCCCATATATGGCTGCAGATCTATTTTCTTTTGCCTAGTGAAGCTGTAAAAATGACACAGAGCGTGACACTATGTGCCAAAAATATGCATATATATTTGCCCTACACACACACACACACATATATATATATATATATATATATATATTTATATATATATATATATCCCCATGCCTCAATGTAATAATATTTTCAGTTTGTTACCATAAGCAAACACTGATTTACATATTTCAATCTCCATACATCCTTGATAAAACTCTAAAGCCGCTATAAATAGGTTCTGGAGAGTGACTTAATGAATTCTATAATATTTGTGTCACAATTCATGATAAATAAAAAACTTTGAGTACAAATTTATTCAAAATACGTCATAGGGTAAGATGCATTGATGTCTCCAACAGAAGATGACAAAGTGTCATTAGTAGCCCTGTTTTCTTTAGCAACTTAACTGGCATTTTTTTTATGGTAAAAACTGTATCTATGGCATGTTAGGGTTGAATCTCCAGGACTACACTGCACGATACCATAAGCTTTGCAGTCAGGGTAAAAGAAAGAGTGTAATGTCATTTGTATATTTTACCATAACGATTTTAAAGTTGTGCTCTTCATGCATTATTTCATAAAACCCAGATAGCATGGCAGGTCGGTATGAAATTTGTCTGATGTCGATACATGGCCAATTGTGCTACGTGCGTTTTCCATGGAAAACACATGGTTTTTTCCTTATTATAATTAGCTTAAAACCATGCGTTTTCCATGCGTTTATCTTTCTCATGGAAAACGCACGTGGCACATTTGGCCATGTACAATGTGGCCGACACTGGGCTGACATTGATGAGTAGAAGCGGGCAAGATTCTAACATTTCCTCTTTGATAGCACTCCAGATATGTTGGATCAACCAACCTGGTCTGATGTCAGCCGACACAGGACCTATGTCGATTCAATGTGGTTATCTGGGTGCAGCTGGGTGGCCTCACGATTAACGCATCTGCCAAATCCAGCTCTGCTGAAGGGACAGGGCTTGAGCCGGTCATTCTGTATAAGCTACATCACAGATTGGATGGGAGGTTGCATTGGAGGTGTCTTGTGCTCGATGCCTACAGATAAGTAGGTTGGTTTTTGTGACTTTGTTCCAAAATGAGATTTATTTTCAGTGCTGCTCAATTCACTTTTTCACCAATGCGATAGGCACTCTAAGCACCCGAATGTCAGAATTTCAAGTAGGCAATTTATCAAACTGCTTTCTTAAAACTTTTCTCTGGCTTCGAGGAACAATTATTTCAACTGAAAACTCTATGAATTTGACTAGCTTCACAAGATTTAGGGATTGAAGGGATAACAGCATTAAAACCCATGACTTAGGTGGTAAATTTTAAATGGGATGTTAAACTTTTTACACAGGATGACGTCAACAAACCAACTAGCAAAGCCATAATGAAGTGTATTCATGAATTTCAGCATAGAAAGATAGGTATGTAAATATACATAAGGGTGCTCCAAAAAAACTGAAGAGGTCAAAACACCCTTGCTCCTGCAAGTTTTTTCCCATTCCACTTGTCATTTTATGAAATTTGTGAAACCATTAGGTCAATATCTCCATTCTAAGCCTTGCCACCAGGCTGTTGAAATATGCAGTATGATAGCCATTGAATTCGTGGGCTCAGGGACCATCACACAGTGGTTTGTTTCAGTTGAGTTAAAAGTTCATTTTTACTTTATTGCACACCAGTGTTGCTCTAACTAGGTATAAGGTGAACTGATATCATAATTAGCACAGAGTTCAGTCTCAACACACATCTGACTTATCAATTCTTACTAAAAAGTGTGCGTTTGCAAAAATCTGGGATAGCGTGTTAACAATTTGTGTGGTATGAACTGATTCTTATCATGAAATGCAACAATGCACTGAAATTAACTTTTGAACTATTGCTCTAAAATGCATAATAACCTCACTGTATATATTTCAAATAGTCTGAGCTTGGTGACTATTATAATGTAGCATATATTATATGAATTAATCCATTAAACTAACATACCCGAGAAAAATTATTTCTTGACTTCAGACATTTATATTGAATGAGTTGTAGAAATAATGGTCCTACAGGCATAATATTCTTATTGCATATATTATATCCTAAATTATAATACTCTACTGTACATACTCAGGGTTTGCAGTTTATGCATCCCACACGTTCAGAAAGTTATTGAAGACTACTACTAAAGTTTTCAATTATATTTATCAAAGGTAATTTGGAGCAGAAGAAAATGGACAGAAATATTACCTATAAATCGAACCCCAACTTTCTAATCCATTAAAACACTCTTCAGTACTAACGGAATTGAAGGAATCTTTCCAGTGACTATTGCTTGCCATTGTCCCATCTTTATAGCAGTATAAATTAAAATCAATTGTAGAGTAAAATTCTGGTTATGTTTGGTTCCCAGAACTGTCTTTATCAGCTAGAAAGCTGGGCTTTGATTTGTTGCTAACATTTCTGTTAATTTTGCGCTGGTCCATGCCATTTAAGGCAAAATATGCTCTGAAAGTAGACATTTATTATGAATCATAGTATAGCTTATTAAGGGAATACATTTTGAGTTCATCTTAAGATGGCATCTCACGTATTCTATCGCTCCATTTTATTATCTAAGTATGCACATGCACATGCACATGTAACCTATTTAAAAAGACACAATTTTTAATCATGAATCATTACAGCTTATTCATTGACATGGAAGCCAGCTAGGGGCTGTTTCACTATTTAGCTTCGTACACTTTTTTTTGTCTTGATTGCATTCCAAATTGGGACAGCCTCATTTCTACATCGTTTTGACTTCGCCGACATCGCGACTACTTCGATCGATTTGGAATGCTATCTGGGGAGTAGTTTCTTCATATTTTAATTTGACTCACTCAAAGAGAACCAGTATAAATCTGTAACATTTTAATGTAAACTGGTTGGCAAGGGCCAAAACTCACTCATTCACCATTCCAGAACTTGGCAACTCTGACAGACAGCCTATTTACGATAATCCTGCAAATTTCGTACGTGAATTTCACTTAATGTTCGTACGAAGAGTTTCCTATTGTAACTAAAGAAAAAGCTACGCAACGCTCATGACGTTTGTAGCCTGTAATGTGCAATATAATAATTAATGTTCATTAGTTGTACATTCGTTGGCAGTAGGAAGGGGGGGGGGGGTGAAGCAGGTTTTCTTTTATTATTTAGTGGACACGTCTTGTACTGCATCTATAGTCACAGACTTACATCTAAATTTTTAATTTCAAAGTATAAATTTACGTGTTTAATTATATACTAGGTACGCCACTGCCAAACACAACAACAATGGACTCTTCCATTTTGGGAGACATAGGTTCACTCTGATAGTTATCATAGGCCCCAGGAGAAAAATTTGCTCATGTAACCCCATTTTTTGCATCTGTCTGTGCTGATTTCGACCCTTATATACTAATTAACCCAATTTTCAAAAAAGTGCCCCTGGAACCCAATAAAAAACTTAATTTCAAACATTTTGCTACCAAAACATATCCACTAGCATAGATCTATAGGTCTAGGGGTTTTTTTAGGGTAAAAATATATAATTTTACACATTTGACCCCAAAATGGCTTAAGGCCTTCTTTAAAAAATCATCTTTAAAAAAAAAAAAAGGATTCTTCAGTAAATGTGCTAAAGATAAAAAATTTTTTTAATTTATAAGATACATATTTAATGTTTTTCAGGGGGTCAAGCATACCTTTCGTTGATCCGTTTTGACAGATCAGACGAGGTGGCAATGACAATGACCGGCTGCTTTGAATTAACTAACAATAATTATAATATTGCACATTACATATTTCCATGTACGACAAAGCGAGTCTTTGTTTGAGATGAATGCTGCATGCTTCGATCATGTGATCAGCTCATGAAAATCAATTTGTCATATAATTCCGGTAACAATGATAACACATTCTGAGGACAAGGATGTCTCAATGGCCAAGGTCACCAGAATAAAAACACTCAATGCTGTCTAAAATAACAATTTTACTTGGTGTAGACTTCTTAGCTTTGTCATCTCATCATTACATCTGTCTCTGGCAGCTGCTCATATGAGCGGACTGATGTACCATTTAGACACATAACATTATGTGAGATACATTCATTGGAACGAAGACAAATAAAGAAATCTGAATCCGAACATAACATTGATACAACATCATGCTTATGGAACAAATTTATTACAGACCACTTGACAAAGAGCATGCTTATTATTTCACACGCCTGTTTTTTCTCGAATCCATTCTCGGTAGTAAGCAATTCGAGTGTATACTGATGGGTATTCAACATTGCATCCTCTCGCTACCCATGATGAAACTCCAGCCAATTTTCCATTAACAACAAGACCTCCTCCAGAATCTCCTCCACAAGCTCCTCTCTCCCCCTTGATGCCATGGCAAACCATCCCTTCAGTATAATTACCCAGCCAGACTGAAGTGCAGTATTCACTAGTGTAGACTTCTATTTCAGCCTGTTGCAACCAATCTGCAAAGGGTTGCCCAGGAGCTGAAAAGGATGAAGTTTTGGATTACAGATAGTTCCATTAAAAAACTGCCCGTCAAATTGAAATAGACAAAGCTGTTATAGCTGGCTACTCAAAACCAGATCTAAAAGTACATATTTATGATATGTTAGGATTAGTTTCTTACATTTACCAATTTTTATATTTTTCTGGTGATAGATGTAAGCCGATTATTAGCTATAGAAGTGGACAGAAGCAGCTGGCTTTAGCATGTTTAGACCACAGCCAGGTACAGGTCGCTACAGACAGCTAGAGTCGACTGTATTTTATGAAACTAACTGCATGATTGTAATGTGGACATTACATGGGTTCACTAGTGCTGTTTTGTGCAATTTTTGATACTTACAACCATCCACAGTTCCCCATCCCATGATCCAACCTGACTCTCCTTCAAGTGGATCGTTTGGTGTCTGCAGTTCAATTGGCTGGATGTAAGGGCTTGAAATATTGGCCAGAGCATCGAGTTTAACCACAGCTATGTCATTTGGTAAAAACCCAGGACCAACATCGTACAACTCATGCTGGAATGAAATTATGAACACTGCTGAAATTTGGAAGAAGAACTTTAGAAGTGCTTGCATCTTTGGCAAATGCCAGTGATATTTCAAGATTTTCGAACTAACTGATTTGTCAAAAATATGTCCCTGAACATTATAATTCCTACCCTCAGGCAAATTTTCAGTCAATTACAGAAAGAAAAAAAGATGTACTCACACAAACAAAAAAGGGAGATTAAATTCCTTTATTAATTAACCTGTAACATCCTTTTTTACCTTAATATGATTGTGTAGGGTATACTCACAACAATAACCTCATCAGCCCTGTATCTAGTTGGTTCTCCAATACTTTCATCAGAGCGATCTGTCCTTCCCAACCAGATGCCCATTGTTATTCTGCAAAAAATATAAAATAAATTTACTTCATTGTTTGTGACCCACAGTAAAGATCTTTGCCACCAATAATGAACTACTGTTGTATGGAATACAATAGAAACACAAATCAAACGTACGGAATCCCAATACAATGGGCTGCAGTGACAATCCAATCCTCGGAGATCAGAGAACATCCACAGGAATAAATGCTAAAGTATTCCAGATGACAATGATGAGGCCAAGCCCCTGGCTTATTACGGATAAAAAGATGTAAGTAGAAGAAAAGTAATATGAAGTGTTATAAATTCAGTAGCATAGAACTTAAAAGCATTGACTTACTGGTGCATCGTTCCCACCAATAACATGATGCCCAACCCGGCCATGGACAAAACTTGTCACGGCCAAAAGGCATAATATGAACACTGTAGTATTATGCATCTCTTTGCAATATACTGAGCTATGTCCGAAGCCTTAAATGCATCTGCTGCATACTCTAGAAATGGGCACTGACAAAGATAAGAGACTGTCACATGTTCATGATAAACTTCTTTGAAGAAACATATGGTTGAAAGGAACGTTTTCCCTGTCAAAACCTGATTTTGATGGTAGCTATCAGTGCTGGCAGTAAACATTGGGACACATTTTTCAATAACAATCGGTAAACATTGGGACACATTTTTCAATAACAATCGATAAACATTGGGACATATTTTTCAATAACAATCAGTAAACATAGAGACACATTTTTCAATAACAATCGGTAAACATTGGGACACGTTTTGCAATAACAATCAGTTAACATTGGGACACATTTTTCAATAACAATCGGTAAACATTGGGACATATTTTTTAATAACAATCAGTAAAAATTAAGGCACATTTTTCAATAACAATCTGTAAACATCGGGACACATTTTTTAAAACAATCAGTAAACATTGACACATTTTTCAATAACAATCAGTAAACATTGAGACACATTTTTCAATAACAATCGGTAAACATTGGGACACATTTTTCAATAGCAATCAGTTAACATTGGGACACGTTTTGCAATAACAATCAGTAAACATTGGGACACATTTTTCAATAACAATCTTGTGATTTAAACATTTTTGACCATATAAATATAGCACCATATTTGCGGTATTAGGTATTGTATTTTCAAGCATTGTAATATGTAAGGAAACCACTTCTCGTTTGGCATGAATTACACGAAACATTGGAAAAATCCTGCTTGTACCTTAAATCATGGCTGTGTCAAAATATACTCAAAAAGTTTGAACTGTCCTTTAGTAGTCCTTGACCATGAAACAAAACACTTGTAGACGTCACATTCATGGTGAGATGTAAAATAAATTGTTTTCTTTAGAAGCATCGCTAATTTGACTGTTATAAATACTTTTTCTGGTAGTGTACTCGATTGATTATCACAGCATTTCAAAGAAACACTTAATATCTATAAACACAACCATTTGTCTCTTCCTGTTCGCCTTCAGTGACTTTATATTTGTTAGATTTCCTGGCAATGTCAACTAATGCTGGCATGGCATTATTCAAATCATCTAGATAATCAGCATGATGAGTGACAAGAATTGATGTGTGATTACATAATTCAATGTGATTCACGGTCTTAGGATAATGACAAAGTGTTCCCTTATGCAAATAGCATAATCGAATTTCAGTGGCAATTCCCACACATATATTGGCACACCGGGAAGTTGTACATGCTTATTAGTTTTCCGGACCATTTAGTTTATGTAAAACAAAAAGCCCTATGGCAACGATTGTCATTTGAAACTACTGTAACACCTAAACAGAACTGGCACCAGGAAATTACATCAGGTGAACAATTTATTAAAAAAAAACAGTAAAAGACAAACTCAGATACCACTTTTCCAAGTTCTCATAAAACTTGTCGATATAAAATATGCTTGCCGAACCCCGATGCATCAAGTGGTTATTAATTATGATACCATAATTGGGCAAGGTGTATCCCAAATATCATTCCAAATCGACTTAGCATCGTATCTATATCGGCCGCAGTTGGTACAACATCGTTTCAACATCGCCGACATCGCACCAACGTTGATACAATTTGGAATGCTATCTGGGATGAACGAGTCTGATTAGGATTTTCATTATAGCAGATTTCATAGACTTGGAAGCTAAACTCCAGAGGATACCATGTGAATCCAGAACTTAGGCAGTCTCTCAGCCAATGAGGGTACTGAATTCACATGATGTCCTCTGGGGCTTAGTTTCCAAGTCCGACTCTATGAAATAAACTGTAAGGCAACGGTGATGCTGCTCATGAAAATCTAACTTCTTACTTTGCATGACAAAGCCAAGGCCGCTGGATCCCATCTTCTTAAATATTAATGACAGCTACAGATGTGACTTGGATAAAAATACACATATTTGTCCAGGAATGGACATGTAAAGAGTCATGATTGAGTCCATAATCACCCAGAGTGTCTTGTTGCTCTACCAAGAAATGCGGACATGATCAAAGACAGGCAGGGAAGCAGGGAATGTTGAGTCAACCAGTTGCCCCCGGAATTGTCTATCAGCCCTGTAAAAGACAATTCCAAGCACTGAAAGATAATAATTCCAAGTTCTTGGAATTATTGTCTTTCAGTGCTTGGAATTGTCTTTCCAGGACAGTATGGTAAGAAAAACATTTTGCTTATTTTACCAATAAATGGATATTTTCAATGCTCAAACACAGAACAAAAAATTTCTCTGTTAACGTTGAGTAGAAAAAGCCAACAAAAGAATCGAATTACTAAGAACGTCTGCAAGTTGAAGCCGAGGATTGAATTATCCCATCATTCATGCAATGTGACTGTCCAATACTTTGCCATATTGAACAGGACAAGTTGTATTGGCTTGAAAAAGTTACTGTATATTGCACAGAAAATATCAAAATGGATAGAAAAATGTTTTATTGGATTGAAAAATTTACATTTGGCAGAATTATTTTCAATGTTGGATTGAAGTGTTATATGGGACACAGAAAACATTATATTGGATCCCTTCATTCATGTTATGGACTGTTTATTTCTATTTTTAAATTAATTTCATGGACTTTTTATTTTCTATCTTTCATTTGATTTCTTTTGATTTCCGAACCCCTTGAATAAAGGGATTTAGTTGAAATTAGGATTCTTTAGTAGAAACAAAGGGGATTTTTTTTCCGGTCATCTGTGACATTTAATCAGAGAATATAACAACTGATGGATGCAATTCAATGAGTTGCAATTACAATCCAATTTTTACATATCAGAGGACATATATCAGAAGACATACACAGGAATACATGCCAAATATTTTTGTAACATTTTTGATAGTAAGAATCGTCAGTGGACAATTTGACTTATTGGTGCATTATGTCATCACCATAGCTTTGTGGAATGTGCATCTTTTCAAACCAGATTACACCATATGAATTTATTATTTTTTTTACATAAATTTGTAGACAATCAATATGCAGTCATTAAGTCAATGGCATCTTAATCATGATCTTGTGAAATTCAAGCAGTGTCAGTGGTCAATTTTGGTGGACAGGTGTAGGAAGTTAATCAACTTTATCTTGACAGGTATTTATTTTTAGTTTTTTTTTATGCTAACTCTAACAGACTCTATGTGTGTGAAAGTATGCATTTGGCCAATAAGTACTTAATTTAAGTGCTTCACTTGTTGTTTTTTTGTTCTTTTTTATTTTTTACAAAATATGATCAAATCATTGCTTTTAATTTGATTTTCAAATTGACAAAATAGTTGTTAGAAGTCGAAAACACAATTTAAAATTTCTGATGTTGTGTTATCTTACAATGATGTCATAATCTGTCTTGACACATGACAAATGCTTAACTTTTTCAAATTAAAGAAACCCTAAAATGTGAACGTTTAGCAAATGAATATTTTGAGTTTGATTGATAATCCCACGGATTACACCAAATGAACAATTGGTGTTGGCATTAAGTGCAACCCAGAAATGCATAATTTGACAACAGAAAGACATAAATATGTTCCTTGATATTATCTTCAATTCAACAGCCAGTTGTGTTTTGCTCCTAAGGGATTACAGTAAAGTTATCATACCACTGTGATAACATACATTTCCTGGGCTATTAGCAATTTTAATGTTTTTTTTCTCAAATAAATGTAAATGATTGGGTTTAGAGTCTGTTATCCTCATGGATGAGCTCAACCGACTATGACAATTACACCCTTGGCAGGCCTGTTCAAGCTTGATCCTCTCTCAACTCCCTGGGGAGCATACACCCAGCATGCAGCCAATTACGGCACTTCATGGGTCAAGCACTCACAATTGCCATCTCTGCCTATAGCCAAGTACCCATTTACACCTGGGTGGATTGGAGCAAAGAGTTACGAAGGATCTGCTCAGTTCCTCCATGCCATGGCTGGGGCTCGAACCCTATAACCTTACACTTTGCAGGCGAGCACCTTGACCACTAGGCCACGGCACCTCTTTCTTGAGAAAAAAAACCCATTAAAATTGCTAATAGCTCAGGAAATTCTCAACACCCACAGTGAAGCTCTGCACTCGGGATTAGGCTATCAGGAGCAAAAACTCAATTTCGTGTATGAATGCAAGTGCATAAATATATGTTTCTACTCGCATCCAGTATCTAATCATAAACAACAATGGCCATTTTGATGTGGGGGTGTTGAAGCAGGAACCTTCCAGGAAGGTGTGAGAGCATCCCTACAGCTGCTTAATAGAATAAAATCTAAGCAAAACATCTGTTTGGGGATAATATTAAATTGAAATCTCATTCATATCCTTCACAACAGTTTATAACACATTAGTGACCAAAATGCTTGTGATTCAGTGCCTGAAATGACAGATTGTTAAGTTATAATAACGTAGGCTAATTCCTCATCTCCTAACATTGTTGCTATTGCATGTTGGATGGGATATGTACCATTTAGGGCAATTGAATTTTACCCCATCAATGCTGAGAAATGATTTACATGTGAAGAAACAGTTACATATTCCCTCTAGTTTTGCTTGCAAAGTCAGGTCTAATCGCCTTTGACAAAATCCGGTATTATCACATCATTTTCTATCATATTAGTAGCAAACCAAAATGCTCATCATTCTCTGACAAAAATGACAGACTGCTAATTGCCCTAAACGGTACAAATCCCATCCAACATGCAATAGCAACCATGTTAGGAGATGAGGAATTAGCCTACGTTATTATAACTAAGAATACTATAGCCTATTTGCTTATCTTACATTCTGTCTTTTACAATCTGACTGGGCTAGAATGAGCTAGGCTGAGCTAGACTGGGCTAGGCTGAGCTAGGCTGAGCTAGTAGGCTGAGCTAGGCTGAGCTACAGTGAGCTAGATCACCACTTAAACACTGTACACTACTTGCTGCTGAACTAGAAATTAGTCCATAGTGTATGAGGTATAATGGAAGTCATATTTAATTATGAACTTCTTAACAGTGTTAAGGCAATGTGGGAGCTTCAGTTGAGTGGACATCAGGCATTTCCAGCTAGGTATGGCTTAATTTAGCTTGATTTGACTTGATAGTTTATCCCAGCTCTGTATAGTTATGGTTGAATATTGTTTACAAGCACAGTATTGTTGTATTTTTTCTTAATCCTATGGAATCACATTTGTGTTCAATCTCTGTCTATTTTTGAAAAGCTTCCTGGAATTTTATGTTGACCGTTGTTCGTTGGAAATAATCAGAGGCTAGGAATTTGATGGTGGGGCTATTTTTACAGGTGATATTGAAGGCTCAAAGTATCAACAGAGTGGTGATGATATCCAGTTATGGAGAAAACACAGCAATCAATATAATGAAGAAGCTGTTATATCAAATGGCATAGTTATAAGTATCACACAGAGCTGGCAACACTTGTGGCATCAAATCAGAGATAGTTATAGATTCAGTTGCCAAATGTATGCATTTACAGTATCTTTGATCACTTGCAACGAAATAGGAGCTATTCGCCTCTTAAGTCTCTCAGAAAATTCTTAGTATTTCTATGGAATTTATAATTCATAAGTATTTCTGTTGAGGAACACTTCAACTAAGGACTTCATGATACTTATAGATTGTGTCATTTTCACAGCGCATGTCATTTGATTGATCTGCCTCAGCATTGCAGATAAGAAGTGACAGGAGTGGACCTCCGACTCTTCTTCCTAGAATGTATCATCATGGAGCATCGGTTCATAATTATAGATAGTTATATGGAAAGTGCAGCCCACTAAGGCAAGCTCTTGCCTCTCACAAAGGTTGATGGATGAGAAAAAGAGATAGGAGGCGTTCATCCATGTTACACAATAAGGGACCGTCAATTTAAAGGGTAAGGGTAAAAGTGGGGTTTATAGTCTAATATCAGCCTGGTAGGTGAATGTACAGGGTGCGGCCTAAAAACTTGCACTGGGCATCTCCTCTTTCGGGATAGCTGTAGGTTACTCAAATGCTTATGAGGTATTTCAAAGTTTTGCCACATTTAGTCAGGGGTATAAGCAATTGGTCAATGTGATATTTTTGATCTTGTAATGTCAGAAAATAGCAGTGTCTGAATTATTGAGAGGCTGCATGCTGCAAGCCTTGTTCTGAGAAACACATATCACAGAAGTCAGACTTCTGTCTGCTTGCAGAAAAGTTTACAAATTAGAGATTTCCTAGTTAATACACCTCTGAAGGCACTACAGAAAATATAATATTTGCACAGAATCCTCCGTCAATGCTTTTTAAATGTGCATATATATATTATGGTATTGGATGATAAGAAGGTTGGTTTCAGTTTTGATCCAGCTAGGTCACTAAATTAAAACAGAGATATATAATGATATTCCAGAGTGACCTTTTGAATCTACATCTAATCTGGAAAAAATCATATAATTTTCAGGGAGATGGGCCAGTTAATAAGACAGAAAATACAGAAAATTGATCAGAATCCAAAATGGCACTTTCCACCTCAAAGGTGTCAATGGTCTACCTTCTTATAAAAAATGAATGTATTTGCCCTATTTTGGTGGCAAATGTCAACAAAGGTGTCTGTAACACATCTGTATGATCAGTGACATAATCTGATGCTTGTATTGCAAAGGCCAAGGTGAAAATGACCCGAAGGTGTGATAAGTGTGCATGTGCCATATTTAGATCCATATCATCAATAATTCATGAGGAAACAAGAAAATTTATTAATAAAGATAATTTAGGACTATAATTACTTTTTTGTGTATGATTGCAGCTGCATGTGATCACTGTCAATTGAGGTAATAACAAAAGAGGTAGCAGTAGCTGCTGGTGCAAGTTTTTACGCTGCACCCTGTAGCTCTCGGCCGACTTCACACTTCATTGATAGGCTCTGTTCTCCCTGGAAATTTCTCAACTCCCTAGGGAGCATACAGCTGTCGCATCATGCTGTGCCATCACTGAGCAATTCAGTGCCATCTCAGCCTATAGCCAACCTCCGCATTTACACCTGGGTGGAGTGAAGCAGTGGTTGAAGGAGGATCTCCTCAGTTCCTCCATGCCTTGCCTGAGTTTGAAATCACGACCATGTGAGTACGAGTCCAATGCTCTATCCACTAGGCCACGAATGACATCCAGCTGAGATGTTGTTTTTGAAGGGTGGCCGGGCCTAGGATTGAACCTGGATCATTCAGACCAGCATGCAACCATCTACCACTAGAGCACCTCTGTCCTGATCAGCCCTATCCGGTAAAAACCCGTTTCACCCTCACCCACCACCACTAGTCCACCCAACTGTAACTACGTTTTAGTCAATGTAAAAACAAGACATTTGGTGGCAGAATATTCACTATCATTGCTCCACCTGCCTATAATGACATGATATTTTAAAAGCAAGTGGACAATATGGACTACTTAGAATTAAAACTAAAGACATGTTTATTGACAAAGTTTTAACTCTCCATCTAGCTCTCCCTATTCCTGGTGTGAGTATCCTTTGAAAAGGGGTAAAGATAAGCGCTCTATTTGCAAAATTATAATTCCTCGTGTCTATTCTAGGACAATATCCTCTGCTGAATGACTTGTCCAATTGTTTGAACAGCCAAGGCAGGAATGAGTAGAGCAGCCATAAAATCCCCATCAATAATAGCCATGCAATTGCCAACCATCAAACAATAATAAAGACAAGTATGGCTATTGACAAAATCGTAAGGACACTTCCGAACAATGTTATATTTAGACCAAATGTTTGTAGGACCATGATTTGTTTGAGCTTCATTCGTAATAACAGATAGTGACCCACATGTTTGCAATTTGAAAAATGTGATTTTTGTTCCATTACAGCCAACAGCGCAGGGAGAGCTGCTCCAGATGACGTCATGCGAATCCTGGATTCATATGCTCTGGAGTTTAGTCTCCAAGTCTATGAAATTGGCTGTATACGCGAGTGCCACTACAAAGCAGTGTCTATGAAATGCCAGTTGTCTTGAAAAGACAAATTGCTTACAAACAGAAATCCTTGACAACCAGCCCACCAAATAAGTTGCTACATGTAAATGCACAAATTTGAAAGGTACACCAATAATGACCATTACATTTTGGCAAATTGAAGATAATCATTTGAATAGAATTTATATATGTGAATCTGGCACTTTATTGGTATCCTGTGGGAGAAAATTGTGAAATAAAAGAGATCTGCCAAGTATGGATTGACATATTCCTTCAGTGCTTAGTTGCTTTTCATAACATAAGTGTGTGTGTGTGGTGGATTAAGACTTTACATCCTGTATTTCTGCACCTGATGAGCTAATTAGGACAGGCAGGGACCATGGAAATATTAGAGATGATGGATGAAACAACCATCCAACTTAGGCTCAACCGAGAATTAGACCATCACCCAGTGGTTGAAAGCCCAGGGCTACCACTGTGTTTGACCCCCATGGCATCCCCTTTTTATAATATAAACTTCAAGGGTGGGAGAATTTGTTGTCACACAAATAATGACAAAGGTTTTGAACAAATGAAGTCTGAACGTGACTTCAATAACTATTGGTTAAATTCTAACAATGAAATCTCGTGCTTTATAAGAGAAAGATAAACAAAAAGTGTTCATAATTTCAGAAGACAAGTAGTCAAACAGGTGACGTGACAAGGAAAATCCCCAGATAATAACATTGCTTGGAGTTCATATCCTCAAACATAATAAATGGATGTATAATAAGAGCAGTTAAACAAAACAAACAATCAAACGAAATAGTATAACAAGTATAAGTTAGTTAATACACATCGTGTAAGTCCGTACTATTCAATCTGGTATTTACCAGTGCCTGTACCACCAGTAATTTTACAGAATGAAACATGCCGGAAGCTATTAAATACACGTTAGGTTCAATTACAGAAGGTATTTCCAGGAAAATAAATATGCTGGGTTTCTTTCCACTGAAATGATAAGCTGAAGGTAAATTTAATTTCGTATATTATACACTATACAATTATACAATGGTTAAATGCGAGACATGAAGATATGTACACCCGAAAATGTCAGTATACAATGAGGTCGATAGGCCAAGTTGTACATAACATTTGAGGGTGTACATATCTCATGTCTCACAATGTGACCATTATGTAATGGTTTTGTACCACTGAACCCCAATATTTTTATTGTCAATTTGTTCTTTTTCATTCTTCATTGATTACGTACGATTCACTGAAAAAAAGCGTCAACAATTCGTCTAATAAATTAATGCTAGTATAATGTTAAGTTTGGACAGAAACTTAACTTTGAATCAATGTTTAAATTTGGAAAATCTGATAAAAATGGACGAAGTTATTAAATAAAACGTACTAGTAAGTCAGATCGCTAAAATTGTTTATGATTTCCAGCGTGGCGTTGGAGACGACTTTCTGGCTGCCTACCAATTGCCCTTATGCATGTACTTGTAGCCTAAAATAGCTTATAGTTTCCCAGACCTAAGCTTTTCTCTGAGGAGAGAAACAAAAATATGGAAATTGTCCAAGGTGATAAAAGAATTCAGTCATCAATGCGACTGTAAACATCAATAATGTATAATTACATGCTGCACTAGCGCGGTTTCACGTAATAGGGAAATTCTGCCAAAACTGTTTGGGCTTTGCTGCAGTTTTGGGGGTACAACTATAAATGGCTCACCATTAGAACCAAATTTGATGAAGATCAGACCAGCAGAAGCCAAGAAAATATTGATTAGAGCCATAAGCCAATGTGTCCTAATTGTTTTTGTGGAAGAATCAGGGCTTGTTTTCATTTAAGTTCTGATATTTGCTACTCTAAATTAAATAAAGATGCTATGTTAGTACTGATTAACACATTTAACAGCTTCAATATGTTAGATGTTTAAATGATGTTTAGATGTTTTATTTGCACGCAGTATGTTGTAGTTCAATACGGTTAGTACATTACATAAACAATAAAAGACATTAGCATACTGTGGGGGATGTGCACTAGCTTACTAAAGAGCTGTAAAATTGTGCACACCCCTTACATTATAAATAAAAAGAAAAAGAGGCTAATTAAATATAATTGAAATAAAATTCATATAGTGACACATAATTAAAAAATATATATAATAATAATAAAATTAAAATAAATAATAATAATAATAAAAATGAATTGACATATATTGCATAATTCCACACTAATACTAATTACAAAGTTGCTTTTTTAATGCTTTATTAAAGGCATTGACACTAGTTTTGCTTTTTAATGTTATATTCGCATGTAACCATAGACTTGGTGCTTGACCCAGATAACTTTTATTGTCTATGTTTGTTGTATGATGTGGTGTCCTTAAAATGTTAGTACTGATTAACACATTTAACAGCTTTAAAAATATTTTTCAGGTATTAAAATGCTTGTGTAGTGGCACACCTGTCACTTCACTGCTATGCCCTCTGTGTGTGTTGCATAAAATTTGGATTGATATAAGAGCTTAAGAAAGTTTAAGATGTTGATTTATTGCATTTTAATTTTTTTATTTGTTATTTCAAACTCAAATAATTTCTAACGATCACACATGTGCAACCACGACTCTACGTCAAGTGTAAGTAAACAAAATGGAATGCTACTGATTCATAACTTTAAAATGATATATGAGGAATAGCCTGAGACATCATTGGCGCCTTCTCAATTTTCTGTTGATATATTCATAGATTGATTCATCCATGATATTTTTGAGGACGACGTGACCATTGCAATTTTTTTTAGCGAAATTTCGTCTCAAACTTCCTGGTTTTTCAGGGAAAGTAAGTCAGATTTCTGACCAGTTGTCATACGCAATTATATAGAGAAATATAAGGCCTATGGTTATGACTGAAAAATCTCGCTTGTTCTTAAAAGTTACTTTTTGAAAATGCCTTATGGGCCAAAAAAACCTATGGTTTTGAATCAGTCCCTACATCTCCGATGGACTGATGGATCGGTTTAATGCTGCACCAGGTCATATTTATTTCCAATTTTTAATTCCAGGTCAGACTCTGATTTGCTGTGCAAAGGTTGATATTGGAATAGGCCTAGACTTTCAACACAGGGCACCACCTCATGCATATCTGTTGCAAACTGTCCTAACAAGGATTGATGCAACTAACCCACTGCTTCCTGCGTCGTTTTTTTCAAAATATGCACGATTTTTTCATCAAAACGTATTTTGATGTACAATTGCTATGATTGTATAAATCATGCCAGGAACATATTACTGTGATTATTTACATAAGTGTTTGTGTGTGTGATTAGGGCTTTACGTACTGTATTTCTGCACCTGTTGAGCTAATTAGGACAGGCAGAGACCATGGCAATGAGATGAAGGAGGAAACAGCCATCCAACTTAGGCTCGACCGGGAATCGAACTTGGGACCCAGCTGTTGAAAGCCCAGAGCGCTACCTCTTAAAGATTTGCACATCACTGACATGAGAATGAAACTTGTTCAACTAAGCAGTGGTGTTCAATGAAAGTTGTTTGATGCCTTTCAGGTTCCTCCATTGTTTAACCAGCTGGCATTGACCAAAGCTGACTGTTTTCCATGAAAAGACAGAATAAGAAAAATAATAACAGCGGAGCACGATCAATCTTATTTAAAAAGGTCTGTTGTCAGCAGCAGAACTTTAACACATCCTCCAGTGGCCACATCTTCTTCAGGCCCGTAGCCAAGAGGGAGGTGGGGGGGGGGGAGGTTGAGGGGGTCCTTTTGACCCACCCAACTTGGTGTCCATGTCCACACATTGGTCCACATCAGGGAATGCTATTTTAAAAATTTGGGTAGAAGCTGACTGTTCACAATTTTATGAAAAAGACCCACCAAACGCTTGTGGGCTGGCTACGGGCCTGACCTTAGCCTTGCCTCATTCTCATCATGTGGGAAGAGCCAAACTAAGGGAAGATAATTGAAACAGCATAATTTATAATAATCATATGTTGTGTTGAATATTTGCTTTAAAAAAAAAATCATCTTTATTCTTATAATAATATGCCATTGTGTAATAATTGCACAATATTTGTGAAATTCGACACAACTGAATCTGCTATATATGCTGAGATCATTGACACATCCAAAGAAATTGGCAGCAGCACTCAATGCTATGCATTAGCTGGAAAAGTTTATATTTGGGACATCTAATGGTAGTAAAATGTCCGAGCCAGGTTGAGTTTTGGACATATAAATATTAGGTTAACGTGTAAAAACATCATTAAAATAATATGAATCAAAAGGTCTTAATATCCATGTGACTGGGAGCACCTGTAATGATGCTACTAAGAATGATTAAGGAAAAAACACCAATAGTGGATTTTATGGAAGGTTCTCTGTATTTCCACCAGGTGGCTACAACAGAATACTGAAATTCTATTGGCTGAAATAGTTCCCGCCCTTGACTCTTATTGGCTGAAGCGAAGTGCATCTTAGCAGCAGTATTTTTAGTGAATTTTAATGTATATTTGACATCTTATAATTTAGTTGATCTATGTTATTTCCCTGTAAATTTTTTTAAATTATGGAATCAGTTAGTTATGATCTTTTATGTCTGAAAAGCAAAACGAGCAATAAGAGGAGAGGAAAGACTTATGTCTTGTTGGATTTAGTACTGCGCAGTGAAAAAAATTAATGATGCCTAGTTCAGCAGCACCCACCAAAGCCATGAACATTATTCTGTAATTTAAGTTCTGAAGGACAATGAACTAACATGATCAAATTACCATTAGGAATCCTCTGCTCTACATAGATTTAATGAATGGTGCTCATTAAAGGCTCAGCCGGCAATCTAATAAGGTGGAGTCCTTTGCTGGCCATGAGAGCTAACCTTCGCTTCGAGTGGGTTCCCATAAGCAATTAAGCATGCTGTGGTTTATAGCTTAGAGCTGAGAGACAGAGCTGAGAGACGGTGGGCTAATTGAGGTTTTTCTCATAAGACATTACGCTTAAATCACGCTTAAAGGTGCACTGTCCGTCAAATTCTACATTAAAATAATGATATAAATCAATACTGCCTTCTTGTCTCATGAGTTTTTTCACCATTACATACCTATTTTAGCACAAAAATTTAGTTTTAATTTACAATAAATAATATAAATATTAGTTTTTCATGTTATGATAAACTCAATATGTAAACAAACCCAGTAATGACGTCACAATACTGAACAATGGTGATAATGTCATTTCTATTTTCTTTTGTGTTTCCAATGTTCTGGTCTGGATTTTCTCTCAATGTATAATTTATTTTTAAGTAATTAATGTATTATAAAATCATTAATTCACACAAACTAATCTGCCTTGATTAATAAAGGTAATTTTCAACTGTTTGATAGCGTCTTAGAAAATTGTAAATTTGACAGACAGTGCAACTTTAATCACAAGTTCAGATCTCGACTGAGGTTGGTAAGACAACATTGATATTGGTGAAATTTTAAATACAAACACATTTTAATGGAGTCGATAAAAGCCCAGAAAAAAGCTGTAATGACGGTGGTATTGTGATAATCACACTGCAATCCCTTAAGAGCATAAACTCAGTTAGGTGGTGGAGTGAAACAACACTCAACGAAAGTGAGCATACCTGTATGACTTGTCACTAATCAAAATCAAATTTAATTTGTGATGTCCCAATCCTGGTCTGACCAGCTGCCTTGGGCAAGCTGCTGTGCATTGTTTCAATTGTTCTAAAAGCTGGAGTCCACACTATCTTATGCAATTGTGTCATCAGTGTCATTTTCCGTTTGCCTCAACAGAGACTCCCACTTGATTGGTGGTGCTTCCGAATGCTGTGTATCCGAAATTGAATAAGATAGTGATTCAAGGCTAAAAAGATCGAATCCAAAACTCTGGCTTCCCTTAGTTTATTGAGTAGCACCTCAATCTCAGTATCCGATTGTAACCACCCCAATAACATTTGCCAGATGTTGGCCCGATGGTGGCCGGATGTTGGCTAGATGTTTGTCCGATGTTGGTCTGATGTTGATCCGATGTTGGTCCGATGTCACACACATTGGGCTGACGTCTAGCCGATAATGTAACATGCCATCTGGGCATTTCAGTATTTCTCACTTTGGTTTACTTTCAGCAACCATGTTTACTACAAATATTGTGTTAATGACTAATAGGCCGCAGGAGCGGCCCCGTAGGGGCCGCCCGTAGGGCTTTTATGACTAGAGATTGGCCAAAAACAAAATCTACTGTCATGCTATTCTCAGATGACCGGATCGGAACTATGTTGTCCTAGATATTCTGCGCGGCCATGATGCGCACAAAATAATAATGACCTACTTAGCTCAACTTACACAAAAATCGTTCTTTACTTAGGATTTTCCTGACAAACTTGAAGAAACTCACGTTAGAACTCCATTAATGACCATTTCTAGGTGATTCCAAGACTGGACAAGCAGTAGAACTATGGTTTTGAATGTTTCATGGGACTGGATGGGAGCCATGTCCATTGCCATGAGGCTTGTCAACTAAATGAACGTTCGACCAATCAGAGTAGAGCTTATTTCTTTGCAAGGCCATTTTGCAAGGCAACAAGCTCTAACAGACTCTGTGATTGGCTGTGGTGCTTAGGCCTTAGAAATTAATGCATAAGGCCTCATTGTTCATCAGTAAGACTACGCAAGCAACGAGCAGAAGGGAATGAAATAAAGCTTAATTGCAGAAGGAAATATGAACTAACAGTAATGCAAACAACACCAACCTGCAGTCCATTCATAAGATATCAATAAGGAAAGAGGAGGCTGTTATTTTCGGGAAAAGCCCTAAAATAGTACCAGGCTATAAATAGATGTGGGCGTGGCCTAATGCAAGCACGTACTTTTGTTTACAAATGAATCTGTGTGTTGACAACTCGGTTTTGACAGCTTGCTGATAACCCGATTTTGATAGCTGATTAGTCAAATAGGTGCAGTTCGATTTCTCCTGTGTCAGAAAATGTTACCAACAGAAACAGCTTAATCTAGTGGATAACCATAATGATTACATCAATGACTTCAATACAACATTCAACACCAGTTGAATAAATCACTTCAGTGAAATTGACCGCGACAGTGATGCTAATGAAACATCATGGGTTTTAAACATACAACAGAATATCAATGATGAATATGTATTTTCTGGATTTTGTTTAGACACTGAAATTTAATGTCACTAATTTTCATGCTATTTCCAATAAATGGCATGTGGTATGACAGTCGCTAACCATGTAGACCAAAATTGCTACTTATAATTTTAGGTATTTTCTGAAAACTGTTTGGTACAATAAATTTAAATACGTCTGAATTTCAGTCTTATACACTTTTCTGGTGTGACATGACAGTCGCTATCCAAACTAGTACCACAAATTAATTAATCAACCTTGCAAACATTATTTATTTATGTGTACTATATAAGATAATATATGATAAACCTGAATATATTATCTTTAAAGGGGAACTAACCCCTTGAGCACTTTACCTCTCAGATGTTAGCTTGGGTCCATAGAAACACATCCACGCTATTCAAAACTTGCATATGTGCCCTGGTAAAGCAATATCCTGCATTTATTGCTCCGTTTTGTGAACCACGGAGGCCGCCATTTTTGATTTTCCCGGTGTTTTGCACTGACCGGAAATACGTCACTGTTGTACTATAAATCTCAGCCAAGTATTCTGGAGGCTCAGCATTGCAATTCTAGTGAGAACAACTGTCAACAACAGTTTTAGATACAGTTAATTGCATTTTCAGAGCAGTTCTTACTGAGTGTCAAGTAATTGCCATTGAACTATTTGAGACAATGCAATTAGAGAGAGAGAGAGTTTATTAGATCAAATTAAATAAAACAAACAAAAGCAGCAAGGCAAAACAATAAGCAGTAAATAAATAAAATAAAATAAAAAAAGTCTAAATACATCTTATAATCCAATTACCTTTGATCAGGAGACATCCACTAAGTTCTTATCTACAAAACACTGACGTGGATGACCCCCTCAAACTCATATTTAAAAAAAATATATATATTATCAAATTGAAAATTAGTTTTTGATATTAAAATTTATTTTAAACTGGTAGGCCTACATTACATGTATCTAGCAACGCAAACCAACATACAATTGAAATAAGCACAATTTGGTAATTAATATATATTAATCTTGGTAAAGGAGATGATGCCCTTAAAACATCCCCACTAACACTATATATACTCTAAATATAGATACTATGAAATATATTTATACAATAAATAATACTGCACACTGCCCCTAAGTATTATGTAACATATTTTATTTACAAAGCAAATAAGTTTAGAAACAAAATCTTATTTGCCCATGCCTATACACCTAAATTCTTAGATTCAAATTGCTCATTGCAATTAATGCAATAATTATGCTGTATTCCCAAAAGAATTGTAATTAACACCCTTTATGTTGTTGTGCTATATGTTCTTGTTATAATTGCAATGAACAATGTAATGACTTTTAATCAACAGGATTATGAATTGATTCATATGGCTGAATGCATATATGGCCTAGCAGTGTACATAAGTGACGTCACTGTCTTGCGTGCTGTGTGCAATAATGGCGGCCCCCAGCATGTCGGCGATTGGTGCAAATTACACTTTTAATTGGCTTGAAATCATATCAAACTAGAGTTTAAGACATTTCCTTTCGCTGCAATATATTATTTAACATCTAATTGAACTTTTGAAATTAACATACAAACTTCCATTAGTTCCCCTTTAATATAAATATATTGTCTTTAGGTATATTTAATATCTATCTATATAAATACACAATTCATTGCATCAACAATTCAATTTAATTTAATTTTGTTATATAGAAGAACCCTTAAGTCAGGGGCAGATCCAAAATTGTTTGCAGTGTTCCCTCTAATTTCTTATGCACAGTGATGTATTAGGCCAAGAAGGGGAGGGTTCAGTTCAGTTACTGGACTAAGAACCCCCCTTAAACCGCCCCCCCCCCCCCCACCTTTGAATCTGCTACAGCTCTTAAAAAGGGGGAAAAAATGTATGCCATGGTACATGTACATGACACAAGATTATCCATGCGGCCCCTCATGCACATTGCATTATCATATTACAATGTAAGAGTATAATGGATTTCCACTTTTCTTTGCAAAATAAACAAGCCAAGCATGTGCAAGATTGGGGATATAAGTAAACAAGCATCTCAGTTCACCACAACGGTGATACAGTGATGACCAAGTAATGTGTGGCTATGGTCAGGAAGGTAGGTGGGGACCTAGCTCAGTGGTAGCGCGCTGGGCTTCCAACCACTGGGTCCTGGGTTCAATTCCCGGTTGAGCCTATGTTGGATGGCTGTTTCATCCTTCGTCTCATTGCCCATGGTCCCTGCCTGTCCTAATTAGCCCATCAGGTGCAGAAATACAGGACGTAAAGCCCTAATCCACCACCACCATGGTCAGGAAGGCCTCGATTCACCACATGGCTACAGGTGACTGCTAAGACTGGACATCAAACCAGGTCTGGTTAATCCAAACAGGAAGCTCTCCTATGGCTTCCACAAAACCCTGTAACAGAGTAGGCGGGTATTTACAAATTGTAAATGCATAATAGGCACCAACTATGTGCTAACGTTGCAGTCAGGTGTTATTGCCATATGCTCTTTGCACTGTCGGTTTCTGGTTCCAGTGTAGCCAGTATCAACCTGATTTGAGTGAAATTTAACGAATAACAGTACTTTAAATTCAGAAGGAAATCCCATATCATGTCTTTAGTAGCCTATTGACACTGAATAAGACAACTGGATGTTGGATAAAGGTAATTTTCTCACGTTAGTTGAATCTTGTTTTATTTGGCCACCTCACAAGCTCCTAATAAATGCAGTCGGTAAATTTAACACTTAATAACCTGACACCAAACAGGTAAAATAGCCAACATGTTCAATGGTATTCATTGCTTTGCCCGTGCATGTCTTTGAACAGTTCTTTAAGCCAAACTTTTTAAGCAGGTTAATTAGTGTTATTCATAGCCAGTCATGCAGCCCCGACATGTCATTGTGCATGTTAACCAACCCTTCAGCAACGTGTGTTACAGAATTTTTGTTTGAAGCATGATTTGTTAAGTTGTTTAAGCAGATTATTTTCGTAAACAAATTGCGGTTCGTGAGGGATTCAAATTATGATGTTATCGCGGCAAGATTATAATTGAAAAAGAGACAAATAAGGTGGTGATGAAAGATATTTAATGTATACATTGGCAAGTAAAATTATTCCATAAATACAGGTGAAAGACTTTAACTTGACGAAATTGATTTTACTTCTGATTCATGAAATAGTGGATTTTCACGGAAAGTGGCAATGGTAAAGTTGTCAGACAATGCTGACATAATTATTATAATTATCAAGCTGTTGGCTAAATAAAAAGAAGAAACATACATTGAGTACAGAGAGCGATTAGGTACATAATAACTTAGGATGTAAGATAGCATTCCGAATCGGGCCAGCATCATTTCAATATTGGCCGACGTCTGTACAACATCCTGTCAACATCGCCGACAACGGAAGTGAATTTTAATGTATATTTGACATCTTATAATTTAGTTGATCTATGTTATTTCCCTGTAAATTTCTTTTATTTATGGAATCAGTTAGTTATGATCTTTTATGTCTGAAAAGCAAAACGAGCAATAAGAGGAGAGGAAAGACTTATGTCTTGTTGGATTTAGTACTGCGCAGTGAAAAAAATTAATGATGCCTAGTTCAGCAGCACCCACCAAAGCCATGAACATTATTCTGTAATTTAAGTTCTGAAGGACAATGAACTAACATGATCAAATTACCATTAGGAATCCTCTGCTCTACATAGATTTAATGAATGGTGCTCATTAAAGGCTCAGCCGGCAATCAAATAAGGTGGAGTCCTTTGCTGGCCATGAGAACTAACCTTCGCTTCGAGTGGGTTCCCATAAGCAATTAAGCATGCTGTGGTTTATAGCTTAGAGCTGAGAGACAGAGCTGAGAGACGGTGGGCTAATTGAGGTTTTTCTCATAAGACATTACGCTTAAATCACGCTTAAAGGTGCACTGTCCGTCAAATTCTACATTAAAATAATGATATAAATCAATACTGCCTTCTTGTCTCATGAGTTTTTTCCCATTACATACCTATTTTAGCACAAAAATTTAGTTTTAATTTACAATAAATAATATAAATATTAGTTTTTCATGTTATGATAAACTCAATATGTAAACAAACCCAGTAATGATGTCACAATACTGAACAATGGTGATAATGTCATTTCTATTTTCTTTTGTGTTTCCAATGTTCTGGTCTGGATTTTCTCTCAATGTATAATTTATTTTTAAGTAATTAATGTATTATAAAATCATTAATTCACACAAACTTTAATCTGCCTTGATTAATAAAGGTAATTTTCAACTGTTTGATAGCGTCTTAGAAAATTGTAAATTTGACAGACAGTGCAACTTTAATCACAAGTTCAGATCTCGACTGAGGTTGGTAAGACAACATTGATATTGGTGAAATTTTAAATACAAACACATTTTAATGGAGTCGATAAAAGCCCAGAAAAAAGCTGTAATGACGGTGGTATTGTGATAATCACACTGCAATCCCTTAAGAGCATAAACTCAGTTAGGTGGTGGAGTGAAACAACACTCAACGAAAGTGAGCATACCTGTATGACTTGTCACTAATCAAAATCAAATTTAATTTGTGATGTCCCAATCCTGGTCTGACCAGCTGCCTTGGGCAAGCTGCTGTGCATTGTTTCAATTGTTCTAAAAGCTGGAGTCCACACTATCTTATGCAATTGTGTCATCAGTGTCATTTTCCGTTTGCCTCAACAGAGACTCCCACTTGATTGGTGGTGCTTCCGAATGCTGTGTATCCGAAATTGAATAAGATAGTGATTCAAGGCTAAAAAGATCGAATCCAAAACTCTGGCTTCCCTTAGTTTATTGAGTAGCACCTCAATCTCAGTATCCGATTGTAACCACCCCAATAACATTTGCCAGATGTTGGCCCGATGGTGGCCGGATGTTGGCTAGATGTTTGTCCGATGTTGGTCTGATGTTGATCCGATGTTGGTCCGATGTCACACACATTGGGCTGAGGTCTAGCCGATAATGTAACATGCCATCTGGGCATTTCAGTATTTCTCACTTTGGTTTACTTTCAGCAACCATGTTTACTACAAATATTGTGTTAATGACTAATACAATGTAAGAGTATAATGGATTTCCACTTTTCTTTGCAAAATAAACAAGCCAAGCATGTGCAAGATTGGGGATATAAGTAAACAAGCATCTCAGTTCACCACAACGGTGATACAGTGATGACCAAGTAATGTGTGGCTATGGTCAGGAAGGTAGGTGGGGACCTAGCTCAGTGGTAGCGCGCTGGGCTTCCAACCACTGGGTCCTGGGTTCAATTCCCGGTTGAGCCTATGTTGGATGGCTGTTTCATCCTTCGTCTCATTGCCCATGGTCCCTGCCTGTCCTAATTAGCCCATCAGGTGCAGAAATACAGGACGTAAAGCCCTAATCCACCACCACCATGGTCAGGAAGGCCTCGATTCACCACATGGCTACAGGTGACTGCTAAGACTGGACATCAAACCAGGTCTGGTTAATCCAAACAGGAAGCTCTCCTATGGCTTCCACAAAACCCTGCAACAGAGTAGGCGGGTATTTACAAATTGTAAATGCATAATAGGCACCAACTATGTGCTAACGTTGCAGTCAGGTGTTATTGCCATATGCTCTTTGCTCTGTCGGTTTCTGGTTCCAGTGTAGCCAGTATCAACCTGATTTGAGTGAAATTTAACGAATAACAGTACTTTAAATTCAGAAGGAAATCCCATATCATGTCTTTAGTAGCCTAATGACACTGAATAAGACAACTGGATGTTGGATAAAGGTAATTTTCTCACGTTAGTTGAATCTTGTTTTATTTGGCCACCTCACAAGCTCCTAATAAATGCAGTCGGTAAATTTAACACTTAATAACCTGACACCAAACAGGTAAAATAGCCAACATGTTCAATGGTATTCATTGCTTTGCCCGTGCATGTCTTTGAACAGTTCTTTAAGCCAAACTTTTTAAGCAGGTTAATTAGTGTTATTTATAGCCAGTCATGCAGCCCCGACATGTCATTGTGCATGTTAACCAACCCTTCAGCAACGTGTGTTACAGAATTTTTGTTTGAAGCATGATTTGTTAAGTTGTTTAAGCAGATTATTTTCGTAAACAAATTGCGGTTCGTGAGGGATTCAAATTATGATGTTATCGCGGCAAGATTATAATTGAAAAAGAGACAAATAAGGTGGTGATGAAAGATATTTAATGTATACATTGGCAAGTAAAATTATTCCATAAATACAGGTGAAAGACTTTAATTTGACGAAATTGATTTTACTTCTGATTCATGAAATAGTGGATTTTCACGGAAAGTGGCAATGGTAAAGTTGTCAGACAATGCTGACATAATTATTATAATTATCAAGCTGTTGGCTAAATAAAAAGAAGAAACATACATTGAGTACAGAGAGCGATTAGGTACATAATAACTTAGGATGTAAGATAGCATTCCGAATCCGGCCAGCATCATTTCAATATTGGCCGACGTCTGTACAACATCCTGTCAACATCGCCGACAACGTTTCAATGTTTTTCCAATTAGTGTCTGTCTGGCTATTGAAAAGTCACTTCCGCGGTAATGTTCTTTTCATGAATGTTTGGCCTTCCTTCAACAGAAGATAACATCGACAGTCATTCTCTCCTTGTTCCTTATTATCCATTACTCTTTGTCCTTTACCCATCATCCCTTCCATTTCCTGCCTCTCCTTCGTCTGGCAATGTAGCTGTGACAGTTTCACGGTTTCCACGAAACTACATTTTTACCAAAGGGAGCAATACTGTCTTATCAGACAGATAGTCACTGAATAACTCACCCTCTTTATAGATCAATGAAAGAGCAGTTGAGTGTAACAATCTCTGAAGTGATAATAAAGGCCTAAAGATGTTTCAGTACATTATAATAGAAGTCGATGGAGCTTAGTAAAATACTTGTATAAAGCATATTAACTGTGGTTATACTCCACCACGTGACCTTTTCTATTGTTCTTTTGCGGGATATAACCAACGAAAATGTTAGTTGACTCCCTTCTGAGTGCAAACTGAACTTGTCTTGCGTAATAAAGGCAATAAAAACAAATAAACAATCAAACCAATCAATAAATAAGCCTAATGGAGTATAATTTAGTTATATCCCTCATTGTTGGGATTTACTCGTATTTTTGCTGCTTATATCCATCTGCCTTAGGTGTCGTGATATAACCAACAAAAAAGTTAGTTAGCTCCCTCTTATTCAGGATATGACTAATACTAATGGTCACTTAATTCACGGTCAGCCTCCTGAGATGGGTGTTTCCAGAAGAGTTGAGTAATCTGGGACATTATCCACTGGAACTATTTGGGCTTCCGTTACATTTTAGATTCACAGTGAGTGTTAGGTATAATGGATACTATTTTGCACTCCGTGTGGTATATATCCCCAGATAACATACTGCATTGGTTTGATTAACGTTGGGCCAGTGTCGCCCACATCAGATCAGCGCTGAGCCAATGCTGAGCCAATGTCGAGCCAATGCTGACCAATGCCGAGCCAATGCCGAGCTGTTTTCTGGCTTCAGGTTCATTGTTCAATGTCTCAATTTTACTGGGTCTTAATCTAAGCCAGCTTACATGACCAGCTGCAAGAGGCCGACTTATGATTAGATGTTATACATTTACCCCATGCCAGGTCTTTTACTTGCCTCAGCATAATATCTAATACAAGGTTGAATACCTTAATACAAGACCACCTCTCATGCGATTATAGTTGTTTCCATATATGGACATATCAGGAACGCGAAAAGAAAGCAAAGTATGGTGCATTCTTTAAAAAAAAAACTTTGTCTCTCTCATTACAAATCCTAATTTAGCATTCCTGGTTATTTTGTGAAAAAAATAAGCAGTCTATGAATATGGATATAATTTTTAAGCTCTTTCTTTGTGCCTTGCGATTCATAGTTGATATAACAGTGAAATTACAGTGAACTGCAATGTTTTAAAACTACGTTCTATCTTGTCCCACATTTGTCAAAGCTTTTGTTGTTAGTCTTCTGATACAGCCATACGAAAGAGCCATGGGAACAGGTGTCTGGTTTCATATGATTAAATAGAAAAATGTGTGGTTTGAAATAATGATTTTTTAAGTTATGTAGCAAATTTCTTGTGGAAGGCATTAGACAGGAGGAGAATGTTTTTTTTTGTATTCCTGAAGGTTTTGTGCTATCATGGCTAAATTTTTATGGTTAAAAAACATTGTGGTTGGCTGGTTGGTTGGTTTGAGTCAATTAAAAATGTTATAGAAGTGCACAATGTTATTTACCACATGTCAATAAAGATTTACCTCACTAACTATAAATGCATAATTGGTGATGTCTAAAGCCACTATCTCACATAGCCGAGTGACGAAGCAGAGTAATGACGATCGCTGAAAAGCAATCAATCGGCTTCACTCTTGGTCATTTGATGACTAGAAAAAGCAAGTCAGCAAGGTCTTGCCGATCGCTCGCAGATCACTTGCCGATCACTCGCCGATCACTCGCCGTTCACTCGCTGATTGCTCGCCTTCTTCACACGCCGAGCACTCGGCGAGGAAATCACGAATCCATCTGACCAAGTGTACTCCCAGAGTGACCAAGTGTACTCCCAGAGTGACCAAGTGTACTCCCAGGGTGCACGGCGTGTTAACCCAGTGTAAATCCCGTGCAATTCTAGAGCAAATTTGCTAGGCGACAATCCTAAAAAGTTTTAAACATGTTTAAAACTTTACGATCGTTCTACGAGTATTGCCGTGTATTTACGAGCCTTTCCAGAGTGGTCGGCGTGCAGAGGCGTGTTTTCCCGACTGCCTAATTTATTAAGCACTCGGCATCACTCGGCATTGTCACTTGGCTATGTGAGATAGGCCCTTAATAAGACAATAGAAGAATCCCGATGTAGTTCTCCAATATGACAGTCATATGAAACAGATTACTGGAGATCAAAATTAATTATAACCCAACGAAACTGTCACACTCTTATACAGCATTAACACAATCCTCAATCCAAAAGATAACAAGCATTAAAGTATGAAATTAATGTAAGATACCCATAATATTTAATGCAGTTTTTAGATCATTCACCTATATCAATGCGTGGCAGGTGGTAACATTCAGGAATTGTGGGAGGACGAATAGCCAGCAGTCATGCACATGTATATGCAATTTATATCCAAGGCAAAGCCGAGGATTAAATGGCATGCACATGACAACAATACGATGTTGTACCGATGGTAGCCCATACAGAAACGACGTTGTCCCGATTTGGAATGCAATCTGGGAAGGGCAATAACTAACTTATACTAAGAATAGTTTTCCTTCTAGTTGTATTTCTTACTATTGTTCTGAGCGGGCAATAACTGACGGAAATGTTAGTTAACTCCTGAGTTTATAATAAAGGCATTAAAACAAAACAAACAATGGTGACATTCGACTGGGAGTTTTCAGTACATTTAGGCCACGCTCTGACACACAAAAAAAAAACAAAAAAACTCAAACATGAAATAAACAATTGGCCTTACACCTTTCAATCTATCTACTCCATCCGGAGTTTTTCCTGGGTTCACAGTTTCTCAATTAAATAAACTTCACCTGGCATTTAATTTTTCATGCCATCAAAAATTGCCGGTTTGTTTACATTGCATTATTATGGCCAATGACATGCAAATGAGGCACAAATGAACATCATTAGCGTCCTCGCTTCGTGATACATTTTATTAAACTGCTTCAATTTTCGTCCGATTTTCAAAATTCCAAGTTCCTTATGTATAAAAATGTATTTGTGGTTTGCCTTATGGTATGAATTGAATCAACGCTGATCTCATTTTTTTTGTAAAATGACTCTGAAGATGGGAATCGGCGACACAAATGATCACGTGACTCGGTTTTACAGACGTTTACGCACTTTTTTCTTTGTGAACATTAGTGCTTTACGGAAATTTACGATTTTTTTGTAACCTCCAGTCAATAAACTTCATGCTTTACGAAACATAAGTGATCCACGAAAAAGCCCAGTCGAATACTATCAACAAAAATGCTAGTTAACTCCCTCCTATTCTATAACTAATACATATTCTTTTCAGGCCCAATAAAATTCTGTGGACATACCTGAAGCAACAGTTGCTCTCTTTCTTAATATAATATTTTCTGATCTTCGTCTCATGCATCTCATTCCTAAAAATTTTTCATCTATTTAATGGTCTCAAATAACTTGAATTAAGTTCTGAAACCACCAGTCATCACTGCAGTAAAACCTGCAAATTTGATGCAAATTTGAGTGCTCCTAATGGTAGTAATAATAATGATTTAAATACAAAGGTCAAGTTTTTCTTTCAAAATTTAGGGGGTTCCCGACCGGGGGGTCCCTCTGCATCATGTGATCTCCCACAGGACAGCACCATTCCTAGTCACTCAAATGGAAGCGCTGTAAATGACGGTAGGAGGGTGCGACACTCTGGAGTGTAGGTCCTGTGAGTCTTACTCACAGAACCCTTATCCCCCCCCCCCTTGTGGGGGAGGGGTGTCAGTGAGTTTTACAAAGCTAGATTCCAAACACGGAGGCGGGCCAGACAACATCATAACCCCCCTCAGCCCACCGCAATTTGCCTGCCAGCGACAACCAGAGTTAAACGGATCAGATTGTCAGGCTGGGGGCAGATATGGGCCAGGTAGAACCTGGTAAAAGTGGAAGGGGTAGCCCACCATCCAGCAAGGAGAATATCATCCAGAGAGTGGTGGCCTCCCACATAGACAATGTTAAGCGAGGGAGGATGCTGATCCAGGCCCTTGTCCCCCGGTGCCAGCAAGCCAGGCCGGGCTGGCGGTGATGGAGCAAAATGCCCAATCAACGGCGGCTCCAGGCCAGACCGAGTCAGCCCCGAGAGTCCGGGCCGAGCCTGCCCGAGAGTTCGGGCATCGCCAAAGGCGGGGCATCTGAGCCGCCGGACCACCCAACAGGTTTGGGCGGCAGGGGAACCGGAACCACCACCGAGGCCACCCGTGGGGCTAGTACCTCGCTTTTTTATATTTCTCCTTTACTTCTTACATATCACGTGGCTCACAGTTCCGACTGGGTGTCCGAGCCAGGGGAGACCCACCGAGACCCATCCGCCAAACGGATTGTCATCTTGGGGACCCGGCCCGGCTCAACCCAAGGCCATGGCGAAACCGAGGAAGCAGCCACCACCCAAAGGCGCCGGGCGTGCAGGCACAGCCTCGGACGCCGTAGCCTCAGAGAGAATGATGCCGCCTCGCGAATCCTCCAGCGCTGGGTCCTGTACAGGGGACCCAGTGGGGGTACGTGGCACATAGATATTCATTTTCTGTTTCACAGACAGAATTTAGTGGTGACACACCAAAGCAAGCTAGTGACCAGACCTCAGAATGGTTACAAGCGAACTGACCCAAAGTCCGCGAGGCCCGCCTTATATAGTGCCGCGAAAGTAGATCCGGCGAGAAAAAAAGTCCGCCACCAATCTACCTCTGAGACAGCAGGGATCCCCGGGAAGAAAAAAAAATGGTCAACGTCCGTTCAGCCACGTGAACGGCGGGCCGTCAAGCAAGCTAGAAGGTCAAGGACTCAGTCCAAAAAAAGGGTGACTAGAAATGGTGCTGTCCTGTGGGAGATCACATGATGCAGAGGGACCCCCCGGTCGGGAACCCCCCCTCGTTGTTTATCATAGTTAGAAATTGCTTCAGTCCGATTTGACTAACCAGGAGATTTGGCTTTGTAAAATTCACTGTTTTACAGTGTAAGTCCTGTGAAGTCTTACGACATAGAGGTAAGGTTTCATTGTTTATTTATATGCATTAAGCAGCTCCCTTAAGAAATCGACCTAATTATGTACATGTTTTGCTCGTTTATTTATCTTAGGTAAATAAATCAATTTCTCTTATTGTCTATAGGCTTGCTTATTGTATTAAAGGTCAAAAAACAAAATTACAGAATTATAGTTAGATGTTCAGTTGCTGAGTTTATGCGATTCTTGTTCTGACAAGCAGGCAATTCTAAAAAATTGCCTGAACTAACAAAGTATGAATCCATTTATCCATTATTTTTAATTTTTAAGAGAAGATTTCTTTAGTCTATACTCAGCCTATTGTCTGCATAGTTTAACCAATCAATTTAACTAGGTAAACTAGCAAAGAATGTCCACAATTAGGTCGCTTGGCTTGTTAGGTAACAGCACAGAGTGATATGCAAGCAAATAATACCTGCAGCAAACACGGCCTCTGATTGGCTGATATACACAGGTCATATTGATTCACGTTCTCTGGGAAATTGCAAACGTGTACTGAAGTCGGCCCTTTGTGGGCGACATCGGACCAACATCAGGCCAACATCGGGCCGACGAAGCATTTTGTAAGGGATATCCTCTGTAGAAGGAACTGCACGTGTCTCATGATGTTAAAGTTTTTTCTTTTTTGATATGTTAACCAACATACGTACTATTTTAGTTTTCTAGATTAATTGTAATAACCAAAAAGGTTAAATACCAAAAGAAACGTTTAATTAAATATATTTACAACGCATTTGTGTTATAAAGAAGCTAATCAAAAATTGGACTGAAAGTAGGAAATTGTCTCCTCGAAGGTGCCCTAAAATTTGTTATAAGTTTGTAATAACTACGTGGAACAGACAATAAGCAGATGAAAGGCTGTATGTGGTCTCACATCAGTACGAAGTTATCTCATCTCATCTCATCTCAATCTCATCCTCTCTCAATCTCTCAATCTCTCAATCTCATCTTATCTTATCTTATCTTATCTTATCTTATCTTATCTTATCTTATCTTATCTTATCTTATCTTAAATACAATATAGGACATTATATATAAACCAACAAACTAGATTTCCTTCACTATATCATCCTAGATAATACGGTCTACATTTGTTCAGACATTTCCTGTGTAACTTCAGAGAGCTTTTATTTTTCTCTTCCCGAACATTCGCTTGTATGTTTGACTTACGACAAAAAGAGCTGACACAATGGTGATACATTTGTTAACACTGCCTCGATCTAGATGTTTTGCTTGGTCTGCAGATGACAGGTGACAGTAGGCGGGTCTTATTGCATTTTGTTGGTGACAGCGATATGGCTGAACTCTTACAAACATGATGTCTTGCTTTGTAGTTTGGTTCCACGACCTATGGTTGCCAAAAGCTTTGTTTTCAGAATTTATGTAAAGGAAAAAGTGTTCATAGAGTCAATAGAGTGATGAGATTGCTATATTTCGAAGACCACAAATAAAGCTTAATCCATGAAATAGGTTTTTTTCATACATGACTTTATGAGATAAGATAAAATAACATAATATAAGACAATATTACACAGCATATATAACATTACATTTAAGATAACAGGATATGAAGACACAGCACAGATTGCAATGACATAAAATTAACATAACTTATCAGGGAAGATCCATTTATTGTTGCCATAAACAGTGATATTTCCTAAACGGATGTCAGAATCGCATGTCAGGTGAAAACTTCCAGAAAAAGAGCATAAGTCGGCTTTGTCCGTGCACTTTTGGCTTGTGATGACGTCATAACGTTATACCTGGAAATGAAAGGAATAGATGTCACTGTCTACACATTGTTATCATGTTCGTTTGTGATATATATTGTTGCTTGTTAGACAATTACCACCTGCATAGCATTCTTAAACTGAAGGATACACGAATATAATTCAACCCACAATTTCGAAGCAATGAGATCCTTGCTATTCTAGTTCTGGTTGAACAATTGGCTCTTTCGTATTGTACCTAGAAATAAATAAATAAATGCAAAAACTAAATTTCAAAAAAATATGTGAGAAATTAAGAATTTGTAGGCACAATGTAATTTGGCACAAGCTAGCATATTTTACCGTTTGTGGCAAGAACCACTCAAAATTAATTATAGAAGTGTAGACATTAAAGTCATGTAGTGCCAGACACTGCGAATACAACACAGTTATTGATCTCATCAATGTTTTGAAAACCAAAAAGAGACTTACAGAACAGGAGCTGAACAGATCAAGCTCAAGCCAGTGCTTGTCTAGTGCAGTCTGTAGTTTTACCTACAGACTCAGACTCAGACAAATTTTATTTCCATTTATTATATACCCCTAAGATAGTTTACCGTCGCTACTGCAAAAATATTTTTCATCCAGATCCCTGCAGACCTTACCAAACAGATTAAGCATTTTAGAAACATTTATGATGAAATTAAATATCTATTTTGGAGAAGGCAATGAGAGACACTGTATATCATGATGAGACGCCACTTAGTAGATTACACTTAAGTATATATATATATATATATAAATGTGTATATAACAGTTTCTAACAGAGCAAATTGTTTGATACATGCTTACTAAATGAATTCAGATACACAGAGGCAGTGCACAAAGGATGCTGACAGAGCCAGGGTCACACTTTTAACGCAATTCAATGAATAGACAATAATACCAAAATTTCAATTGGTGAGATGGAAGTCTCTTGTTTGTCATCCTTGATGACACACATGGTCCGGTTAAAATAATTTTCATTTCTTGGTGTTTCGAAAGGGGCACAATGACCAATCAGGAAATGGCGGGCATTTTGTTTTACTTTCACAGAAGTTTGAAAGTGGCTTAGAGCTGCTGTCACACCAATGTATGAGTGCATTGATCAATTCTACAAGAGTTTATTCTCTTGCATGATTGGTGTGGTAAGTCTCAGGTCCAGAAGCTTCCACCCTCTCATGCCAATGCATATAAAATAAGGACAGACGTTTTCTCACTGCCAATCTCAGGCACATCTGAGTTGTGTTAAATCAGTGAAAATCCACAGCAGTAGCCAAGGACTCCAAGCCAATACATAGCCACTGAGGTTGATTTGTCTTTCGAAAATGATGTGAGAAGTCAGAACAACTTTATTCAATCAATCACAACCTGGCTGAAGTAGTTAAGCTTTTCGGTTTAGATTACCACAGCGCAATAAATTAGTATAGGCCTAATTGTGTCGCACTGAAATATCTATGTACAAAAATGTACAGTGCTCATAGATATGCATTTTGAATATTACTTTTTCATTGTCTTCATTTTATAATGGCCCTCCACGAGTGTTGACTAAGTTAAGCTTTCTGAATAATTCAACCGATAAAATTTATAAAAAATAGGCGATTATATTTAAAACAACGAAACAAAATCATCATTAAATGAAATGAATTGAAAATAAAATTAAATCGAATCAAATTTCCTTATCACTTACAACTCAATGTTGTGTCGACCCATTGCCTTGTAAACCCATTATCTAGCAAGTCAGTGAGATGTTTGCCCTCCTTCAGTCCAGCCCATTTTGGTCCAATGTTGTCTGAGCCAACAATATATGTTGTTAGCCTGATAACTCAGCCCTTAGTTGGCCATCTGCCCAGTGACTGGTTGGCCCACTTCTCATATTCAGGTTGACCCATTAATTCAACTGAATTTTGAGTGTGGTTTCCTTTCTTTTACTGCCAATTTTTTTCTTCTTTATGTTTGATTTCCCTGCCTAAATGTGAAAGCACCATCCCAGATTTACCCCTGTTTAGTCCTAGATCCCAGCAAACAAAATCCATTGAGCATGACTGTTTGTAACTTGGGAATTCAATCATGATCATAATAAACTGGGCCTTTTTTGTGAAAGCACAACAGAAACTGTTTATAACATGAAATTGCTCTATAACAACTTCAAAGTTATCAACTCTGAATAAGCGCCATAGAACCAAAGCAGCTTCAATATGCAAATCAAACACAGCCATTATCATGGTGGTGCGGCATAACTCCCAATCCCATAACAATTGGGAATTTTTGGAAGAAATCATGAAACCTGGCACAGTGACAAAAGACACATTTTGAGATATTGGGGCATTTGCTATCTTTATCCCAGTAAAAAGAGGGGGACTATCTCGCTCAATTTTGCAAGAGTGACTTAGTCTAGTAACATCATTTTCCGAAGTTGGTACACATATTGTTTGGTTCTGGCATTTTAATAGCCTATTTAATACTTCAAAGAAAAGCCCAAGTATCAACCAGCAGTCTATAGGCTTCAAAAAATATCATATAATCTTCTCAAAGTTGAAAATTGAGAAGTGAGATTGCACGTGTAGGTTATAGGTTTTACAGTCCCTCCCCCTCCCCACTAAAAAGTGGGAACCCTATATAAATCTTAGTGGATCCAAAATTAACATTTATTAATGTTTCTGAATTCTAAATTGAATTATGAACACACATAGCAACAAGGAAGTTGCAAATTACTTTTAAATTAGCCAGGAGATACGCAAGTGTGAAATATTTGCTGCTGGAATAGAGATATTTGATATTTTGCATCAGCTGGAGAGACTTTATTGTTCTTTTAGTGATTGCATCTGAAGACTATAATTACAGCTTTGTCCTCAAGAATCATTTCCCTTTCCCCGTGACACTAGGATGGTTCATGAGGGATAAATATTCGTACCCATGAAATGTATCTGAAGAAGTATATTCTAGTGGGATTTTGATTAAGATTAGTAACTAGATATTGTGAAGATTACTGGGAAGTAACAAGTGATATACTACTCTGGATTTTTGGTACACTTTGCAAGCACAACTTACGTTTAGCTGAAAGATGGAGCACACTTTGTATGACATGCTTAAGCCATGGTGGTTCAGTTTTCAACCATTTCTCTCTTTCCAGTTTGTGCACAGACCAGCAATCCTGCAGGACCTACATGTACTAGAATAGGGGTTGCATTTCACTGTAACAGTGATGCATACTGTTAATATTATAATAACTCAGCAATGCAGCTTATTGATGAGTACAGTTTAATTTAGCCAGTTAGTTGACATACAGGTGTCGCAACACTTCAGCAAAACACTTGCCAGGAAATCATCCTGTATAGATTTGGTGTGCATCGTTTATAACATAGGGCATAAAGAGCCATTATCAATGATTATATCACTATTTGTCAGTTCAACAAGGAGTTCAGTATCTAAGGCTATTTGATTACTCTTTCTATCATTGCTGTCCAGGTCAAATGTTGCTGCTAAATGTAGAGCCTCTTTTGCATAAGAAGCTTATTAACTGTTGACAGACTGAGATTTTGTCTTTGAACACACCCTTCCTGTGGGAAGTCATTGCTTGAATTATTATTTTGCATAGTTTACATTCCTCATGCCAATTTGCTTCATGCAATCTACAGATTTGGTGCTGCTTTCTTATCAAAGCTCATGCTAATGATCTGTAACCAGCACCATTATTAATTTTTATTTCTTTTGAAATCTGTTAGACATGTAAACGAATCTGTGGTTTTTTCTTGACAAATGACAAAAGTTCCCAATCTTTCTGGAGAAGATGTGGATGTAGATGGTACATACAATCCGGACCACACCTAAAGAAAAGCAGAAAGTTTAACAAATGTCCAGAAATTACAGGGTATGAATCTTTCCCCATGAATGATCTAATTACCATATGATGGGAAATGTAAATAAAATGACAGTGCCCCCTTCCTTTATGATACTGATGATATAGGCAGGTGCAACACATTATGATGAAATACTGTGCATTTTCTTAGTTAAAACATTACTAGTTGTTCCAAAGTTAAAAACTATTCATGTGGCATAATCCAAATTTGGATGTACCAGAAGGCCATATACTTTGATTTGTTCAGTTTCTGCAAATAACTGCCGGTGATGACCCATTTTCAAACCTGAAGCTCAACTTCCGACGGATGTCAATCAACACCAGATAAAGATATCCAATGCCCACAATACTTCAAAATGTCCTTCCTTTAGAAGTCTTTCTTTGTGCAAATTTTGATGCTTTTATCATATATTTTACACCTGTACCAGTTGGCAGCAATACAAGACATCAAACGCTGCAAAATATCCAACTATAGGGGTATTATTGTGCTTTGTTTCATGTCTTTGTCATGGAATACAGATGATATACATCAATATGTGATTTTGCAGGTGCATTTTTCTTAAAAGGTATCTAAACTTTAAAAGGCTGCTGATCAGCACCAAAATAAAGATATCAAATGCTCAAATATCTCAAAATTTTTCTTTTTTCCAGGTCTATCACTGTGTCAGGTTTCATAATTTTTTCCAAAAATGCACAATTGGTTTGCTATACCGCTGCACTACTATACAAATGTGAATATATTACTATACGACTATATTGTACAAATATTGACTGGTTATGAGGGCCATAGTGCAATCTATTTGGCCTGAGGGACTCCCAATAGCCAATTTGAAATAGATTGCAATATATCCTGAATAAAACCAGTCAATAACTGTTTTATTATACCGTCCATGTTCATTATTAGCCTGAGAAATCTGATGTTCGCTTAGCTCTTATTTATTATCTGATATTTTGTGAGCACTTTATGGCGCCCATACACCAATATTTTGGACATAATGAAAGTGAATTACTGCAAATCGTAACTAAAAACACAGCATGATCCAACTCAAAATCATTCATTGACGATCAACACGTGATGATGCACGAGCCTACCACCAGAAAGAAACTAATTGATCACTACACTAGTTAGCCTTCATTTGACACCAGAGTGACCCTCCAGCTTCAGCACTTCATCTTAGGCTCACAAAATAAATATTAGCTTAATCCCGGGATGCCAGAAAACACCTAAATTGTAGAATCATTGAGACAATTGACTCAATTAGTTTTTGCTTACTGGATATTTAGCTCGCGTCGTGCATGGCCGGATACCGGGGGATCCCTTGCAAGTTGTTAGCATGGAGAAATCATATCTAGCAAGTATTGGGGGACTTTTAGTTTTTATAGATATTGTTTCAATGGATTATTTGTTTTAAAGGTATATATAAATGATATGTCAGCAGTCAGTGAGCTACGCTGAGCTGCGTCCGCCCCCCCCCCCCCCAAAAAAAAAACCTGGTGGCTCTGTATAAATAGGCCTAGATGGATTAGTATATAATCTACGATTAGAATATATACCAAGCCAAGGGAATAACCTTTTAAATAATTCACTTCTATTTATCATAGGCCTACTAACAGTTGTCAACATTTTAAAACATTCTGAAAGTTTAGAATAAAAGGAAATCGGTCATTGATATTAGTAAAAAACAAAAGTTCCACTAATTTTCTGTGACAAATGTATTTCTAAAGTAAACTAACAGGCACAATTAACATGAATTTTTCCTGTCTAGACTAGATCGATTTTTTTAATTTTTTAATTTAATGAATGAACCTGTCCACTTAGATCAGTTGAGGAAATTCTGATATGCAATTATGATAGACCGGATAATGAAGTACAGGGTAGACAACAATGCAATTATGACAGATCAGAGTAATAAAGTGGTTAATATAGCTTTTTTTGGCTTTTTTTTGTATGTGAAATTAAGCTGAATGGAAAAGAAATTAGATATTACTATAATTAACTCTGATGTTGATGAATTATGAAATAACTCCACTATTTTTCTTATGCAATGTATATCATATACATGTCCTGATTTTTTAGAGTTACGTGCTATTAATGACAGAGAATGGTTGAAAAGAAAAAAGTTAGTTATATCCTTTTTGATGACAGAACGGTTTTAAAAAGCAAAGCCTTTGTACTTCAATCAATTACTTATCACAATTATTTGCGATCTTAAACTTAAATGCACGGAGTTCAACAACCCATGTGATTCATGAATAAAGATCGATGTCAATCAAAAGTAAGCTCCGCCCCCTGCAGTGACTAGAACTGACGTAACGGCCTTGAAATGATTGCGCAATATGAGCGGGTCCAGTCAAAACATCACATTGTAACAACTTTAACTGAATAGACTATCAAGTCTAATTGTTTAAGAAGTGTCTAGTCATTCAAACCTTGCCTAGACCATGTAGAACATAACTGTGCTGTCAATCATTTTACATGTTGAGTTCAATGACATTTTGACAGCTGATATATAAAATACAAAGTAAATAAACAAAAACTATTTATTCACTTAGCTACTGTGAGGCAATCAGATTGCATCATTGTCATCCAGCATGGGTGTATTATGTTGGACAGCTGGGGTGTATGTTTGATGGCTGCAGTGTATGTTGTACAATATGAACAATATAAGCAATTGTGATGTGATTGAAAAAAAAAAATCATCATATATGGCACCTAAAAAAATATATACATTTTTATAGTTTTAGCTCAAGCTGCCCCTAACTGGAACTCTATCCTCATTTATGAATTTTTTGTGATTGTGTGTATACTGATTATTGTTGAAATTGCTTCTTCAAACTACTCAAAAGTAACAGTTCTGTTGTCTGAGAACAATTATTTTATCATGTATTTATATATAGCCAAAATATCACCATTTCCGTGGAATGACCCATATATTTTCAACACTTAACCATCCAGCCATTTTCTAATTTACTTTGTCATTTCTCACCCATTAATTACTTTTTACCAAAGCTAATAAAGCAAGTTCTCTCTGTCTCTGATTATTTGCTGATTACCTTTTCTTCCCCAAACTTATTACACAACTTGGTTGTATGCAGTTATGCACAACAGGACTTGAATTCAGAAGTTAGTCCTAATTGTATAAATTATTTAAAAAAATGTATAATACACAAGTTAGAAAATGTGGTGTAGCAATTGTAGTGAAGTCAAGAGTTTCCTCAAATTAAGAGAGTACATCAAATGAATGTCAGGACATGATTGGTTATTTACAATATAGGGGTGTGCCACAGTCCTTGGGAGTCTGTGACACTTTTTTTTTATTGGTTTTTAAACTTTTCATTGGTAATATTTTTTGTTTTTCTCCATAAGCCTAAGATCATATTAATAAATTCCGATTTTCATGACCATTAATTCACTGGTAATTAACATAATGGCAATGTGAACGGACGCAAACTGCAACTGACCATGTGTTGCGTCACAATTAGTCAGGGGGCCAAGGCCAGAAAATGTGAATAAAAGGGCACTTTGTTTGCACCAATCCACACCTCCTCAAATTTGATATCATTGAATTGGAAATTTTCTGTATTTTGGTGGTATGCTGTTAATTACAGTGCTTGACATTTGTTGGTACCATGACTAATCTGCATGGCTGACCTCATTAAAGTTTTGCAGTAAACACTTGTTTTTCTCCATTTCCTGTTGCTATGGTAGCAGTTTTACAAATATTTTCATAAATTTTATTAATTTGCTTTGATATCTTTGACTGTCAAGCTTTTATAACACAGTAAAATAATATACATTTGGTATCTCAAGACACCTTAGGAGAAACCCTCTCAGAAAAGAAGCATCACTGAAAGTTCCTTCATTTTTTAGTGTTGCTATGGAAACACTTTTTAAAATTGTCACATTTTCAGAGAAAGCCTCAGTAATATGGGAATAAACATTTTATAAGATATATTGAATATAGGAAGGTGATATTTAATAATTTGCATGTAAAAACCTCACTGATTAAAGAAATATACTTTTGCAGTCTGTGGTTGCCATGGAAATGTGTATCTGACCCCTGTTTCCTTATATGGGTAAATTTGCAATTAGATGGATATAAGCAGTCTGTAAAAGAAGGAAAAACAGCAAATAGCTAGTTTTACAGGCTGACACCCATTTTACCTTGCACAGATAAATGTTTATTTTGACTGTGTTACCCCAGCAACCATAAAACCACGGTAAGAGACCCTGAAAGGTGGAAATGTTACATTATATCTCTGGACCTATGACAGGTACAACATAAATTGCTTATTGAACACCATGTTTTCAGGGTCAAGGAGTTCATTTCTGATAATTTAAAATGGCTAATTTGCATATATTTCATTGTATTGCAAATCTAGATAGGTAAATTTGCATAATATTTCTTTATATGGCTACTGCAAAGGGCAGCAGTCAAGGTGCCGAAGCATTTATATTTTTCTTTTTATTCTCAACAATGTTTCAAACTGTTTCCAACAAATTACTAAACTTGAATAATAAGTAAATAAAATAAACTTTCATGGACTGGTTACCATGGTTACAAAACCGCCAATAGTCCTGATATAGATAGATCCATGCCAGCATATATGATTTCATCATAAAGCCTCATTATATAGGTGCCTTGATTCTATTCATATGGCATGATTGTTGCCTCAAACATATATTGATATGGATGTTTGCTCCTATGATAATTTAATTTGAAACCTGGTATCCATGGCAACCTAATTGAAAACAAATATGGACAAGATATTCAGAGTTCTGTCACTATTTTTGTCTGCAGATATCCACTTAAATGAATTACTGGGCTTGTAACATTGGCAATATTTAGTAATATTTGAAAACATGGCAGTGGTTCTCTGAATTATACACAGGGTTGGCATAGTTGCCTAGGTAACACATATTCCGGTCTATATATAGTAACCATTGTGAATCCGCAACACAATTCCAGCAAGAACAATACTCTAGAAGTTACTACATCAGCAAGTTGCACATATCAGTATATTTGCAAGAAAATAAACTTTCTAGAACTGGCCATGAAAACTGTCATTTACTGGGATGTTACCAATGACAACTGTTTCCATGGCAACCGATTAATGAAATTATGAGTAAATTATATGTCCATTTATATTGATATTGTATCTCTCTGAATGCCAGCAAGTACCAACGAGGCATTACATTTTGAAGTTCCAAGATTACTCTACTTGTTTTTAATCAATATTGACTGGTTATTGCACTGGGTTGCCATGGAAACATAAAATCATAACAAAATTGGATGCATTTTTTATATAGTTTCACCTTTATTTTGTTAATACGTAAAAGGTTGAGACAATCTCAAAATTTACTGTGATGGTTCAGGAAATCAATATTTTTGCGACAAGATGACAGAGACATAATTTAAATAAGATAGAAGTAGTGAAATGGACATAGGATATAAGTATACAAAAAAGGTATGCTAGAGAATGTGAAATAGTTAGATGAGAATACAATTAGGAGATTCTACAACAAAGGTTACTAGAGAATGTGAACATAGGATAATCTAGAATAATACAAAGCAGCTAAAAATGTAAAAGGATTAACTAAGATATAACAAAAGGTAGATAAAAGTGTAGTATGGGAGACAGAGAAATCCCAAAGTCACGAAGGCTTGTAGGCAGAGGGACTGTAAAGGGGGAAAAAAAGAAAAGAAATATAGCTATATATGTATATAATAATATTAATAAAATCTTAAAAGGAAAACAAGGACATGTAATAAAGAAAAAACTAAGTGCAGCGGTAGATCGATGTGCTATAACATGAGGCAGACCCTCGTTGAAACTTGATGGATGGATGCAGCTGGATGCAGCTGGATGATGAGGCAGTTTGCACTGACCCTCCGATAGGTGATGCTGGATGAGGCAGTTTGCACTGACCCTCATGTTGATGTGTACAGATGTGGATAGGTGATGCTGGATGAGGCAGTTTGCACTGACCCTCATATGGATGTGGACGGATGTGGATAGGTGATGCTGGATGAGGCAGTTTGCACTGACCCTCATATGGATGTGGACGGCTGTGGATAGGTGATGCTGGATGAGGCAGTTTGCACTGACCCTCATATGGATGTGGACGGCTGTGAATAGGTGATTCTGGATGAGGCAGTTATCACTTACCCTCATTTGGATGTGTACGGATGTGGATAGGTGATGCTGGATGAGGCAGTTTGCACTGACCCTCATGTTGATATGTATAGATGTGGATAGGTGATGCTGGATGAGGTAGTTTGCACCGACCCTCATATGGATGTGGATGGATGTGAATAGGTGATGCTGGATGAGGCAGTTTGCACTTGGTTCTGGACAGATGTAGGCAGGTTTTGCTGAATGAGGCAGTTTGCACTGACCCTCATAGAGTTGCTGGATGATGTAGTTAGCTGATGCAGAATGAGGCGGTTTGCAATGACCGCATGAGGATGTAGATGGACAAATGCTAGGTGGTTTGCACTAGTGGTGTGGAGAAATATTGTAGGTCCTTGCTATTGGGGGAGGAGTATGGTCTGCGGACGTATGTATGCAGTGTATGCAGTACTTTGCCAACGGCGGATGGTGTTGATGGTTGAATCTGGAGTTTGTTCTAATGCGAGCTGGGTTGCACGGCCGATGCAAAAAGAGTGTGTATTATAGTTGTCTGGGCATATACCTAGGAAGATAAGGCATGACCTGAGACTGAAAGCGAAAATCTGTCTGTCCACAGGCTGTTTTGTTATGCTTCAGAAAAGCTTTCCAGGGCAATAAGCAGGGCGTAAGCAGGACTGTAGCTGCACCATGTTTGAAAGTGGAAAAGGTGATTTCATATGCGACAGCCCCTTCATGGTTGACCTGTTGGAGATCTTTGTAAGCTATTGTGTGGTGGTCATGGGAGGAGAGTACAGCCTCTCCTGCTCTCATGCATGCATGATAGGCTAGTAGGTATAGTGCTGTAAGCATTGTCCGGCTGTAGACACAGGGCTGTGTGGCTGGCAGGACATCTACTAATTTGTGGAGTAGCTCCCTAGTTATTGGTAGGAGCTTGTGTCGGGGCACCTCTTTATCCTGGTTGTTGATACCCTGCATGGTCTTAGTAACCAAAAGGGATTGAGCAGGGTCAGGTTGTTGACGTGACTTATGGATAAATGCTATGGCTGTTAGATAAGTACATATGGTAGTGGCTCTTAGACCTTTCCGATGTAGATGTACCAGAAACATAGATGTAATGGTGTGGTTAATGGGCAAGGAAAACTTCATGCCATACTGGAAGTGGAAGTCGATCAGTGCTTGCCAGTGATGAGTGTAGGAGTGAACGGTAGACTTCTTCAAAGAAGAGTGTAATGTGAGTTTCAGCTCGGTGAGAAGTTGCTTGGCTTGAGGTGTGGGGGTATGTTGGTAGGGTATGGCGACATCCCATATGTCCGAAGCTGAATTTGTGTGGCCACCTGTCGAGAAAAAGTGTCACAAATAATGTTGTGAACTCCAGGTATGTGTTGTGCTGAAAATTGAATGTCATAGGACAATAAAATTAGAATAAAAGGTCTTATAATAGCCATTATGGCTTTGCTCTTGGAGGTCTGCTTGTTTATCACTACACGATGGCCTGGTTGTCACAGTGGAATGTAACTCTATGATGTGCAAGATAGGGAGCAAAGATGGAGACAGCCATGTAGATTGGGTAGAGTTCGAGAACAGTGATGTCTAGGTCTTGCCATTTGCATGGCCACTGGCCTTGAAACCAAAAGTTTTTTAAGGTGGCTGCATATCCATATTTACTGGCATCCGAATAAAGGTGGAGACTGTCGGAGTCAGCCAGAGTATGTGGGGTTATGATGGAGACTCCATTGTAGTGCTCTAGAAAATAGGCCCACATGTTGAGATCGGCACGTACTTCAGTGTTAAGCGAGATCTTGTGGTATGGTTTTGAGGCTTGCATGGTTAAATCATAGAGGCGTCGCAAGAATGGTCGACCACAAGTGACCACGGAAGTGGCAAATTGCAACATTCCTATGATGGAACGAAGGTCTCGCATAGTAGATTTACTTTTGATTCCCATAGCCTGGATTTCTTGGTGGTATTTGTTGATCTTCTCTACTGGAAGGCTGGCGGTCATAGCGGTAATGTCCAACTGTATACCAAGAAAGACTAAGGACTTTGCTGGACCCACTGTTTTATGATGTGCAATGGGAATACCAGTTTTTTCACACAGTGCTTTGAAAGTGAAGAGAGAATTTTGGCACTGGATAAATGTTGGAGCAATAAAGAGGAAATCATCCAGGAGCTTTACTGTGTTGACCTGAAATTTGTGTTTTAGAATCCACTGGAGTGCATCTGAGAACCTCTCAAAGATTTTGCATGACTGACTGCAGCCCATTGGTAGGCATTTATCAAACCAGTAACCTTCCCAGTAGAAGCCGGTAAGGTTGTATTGTGACGGATGTAATGGGATTATGCGGAAAGCATCAGCAATATCTGCCTTGGCCATAAATGAATTTGGGTTTTGTTGAATAACCTCTATGGCGTCTTTGATAGAGGCATAGTGTACATGGGAAGAGTGCTTGGGGATATTGGAGTTAACCCAGTTACTGTCATACGGGTATGAGAGATTATGAAGAAGACGGTATTTGCCCTGGTCGGACTTTTCTCTGATTGCCAAGGGGGAAGACTTCAATGTGGGCATTGGTGGTGACTTAAATGGGCCAGCAATGCGGCCTAGGGAGACCTCATTCTGGAGCTTCTGGGTGACGATATGTTTGTGCAATAAAGCAGATGCAGAATTATGAGAAGTGAGAGATGTTTCTGGTCCCTGAAAATCTATAAGGAAACCATGCGTGAAACCCTCCTGTATGAGTTCAGTGAGAACTGCTATTCTTACGGGTGTTGGAAGATGTGTCCTCTGCTGGTCTATGGCTTTGTGGCTGTTGGTCCCCTTGGACCTTGTGACAGTTGTAGGCTGGATGGTTTTGTTTGCAATGGGGGCACCTGTGGTAGTAAGTGCATTGCGAGTTGATGCAGCGGACGCGTGGGGTGTTATACCTGAAGCAGAACCCCTTTGGGATGTGGGATGAGTCTGTTGAGGTGGTAGCTTGTCTGTCTTGGTCTTGGTGACGAAATGCATGGTTTTGGCTTGTCTGTCTTGGTGTTGGTGACGAAATGCATGGTTTTGTTGATGAAAGGAATGGTCATTATTGGTGTTCTCACTGGGCATCATGGTGAGGAGGGATTGTGGGGAAGAGGTGACTTGTAAGTCAAAACGCAGAGAAGCCCATGAAAACTGCATTGATTCTCTCTCTCTGCGGAATTTCTCATCAAAAAGCCTCCAGTTTTGATTAGTTGTCATGAAGCTCTTGATTCTCTTTCCGTAGGTAAGCAGCTCATTGAGCTCTTGCGGATGATAGTGTAAATAGACTGCCATGAAATCGTCCCAGGCACTGCACCATTCTGCGGGCGCCAGCTGGCGACGCTTTCGTGGCATAAAGCTTAGCACAGGGTTATTGGCATCTTCAGTAAGGGACGGTGTGAAATTTTGGTCGGCTTCAGTGTATAAGATCGTAAAAATCAACATATTTACCAGAGGCTATCCTTTCACGAAGTTTTGGTGATAGATGCAAACCTGGTTGAGCTATGCTGGAGAAGAGAAGCGGGCGAGACGAAGTGATGTGTGGTGACTCACCTCTGATGTCTTGTGTAGCCATGGATGTTTGTTGTTGTTCCCCTGCTGTGGCAGCTGGTGCTTGAGGGACCGGGGCTTGTGTGGCACCATTATCTTGTTGTGTGGCAGAGGTAGGTTGTGGCATAAGGGTCTTGACGACAGTTGTGAGAGATGCGACACACTCCTTGAGTTGTCTTATTTCTTCTCTCAGGCTAGTGTCATCAGATGGTGGTATGTCAGGTGTGGGGCTGGCTGGCACCTGGCTTTCTTGGGCCGTGGCTAGTCTGGATTGGCGTCGCTTCTTTCGGAGGGACTGCTTGTCTGCCATTATTTGAAACTGTCGAGAAAAAGTAAGCACATGATTGTAACTGGCATATTAAGATTAAGTGAAAGATTGCCACAGAAAAAAGAAAAAATAAGCCACACATGGAAAGAAAACAATATCACATAAATGTGTGAATTGAAAATACTGGGCGTGATGCAGCAACTTAAACGTTGCGATGCAGCGGAGGAAAACGTGCGAGCAATTGCGATGCAACGAATGTGTGTTAAAGGGTTGCAATGCAGCAATGAAAGAAGATTGCGGTGCAGCAATGTATGGAAGCATTTGCGATGCAGCAATGTACAAGGGGTTGCTAAGAGCAACACGAATAAATATGCACTGTGGTTGCAAATGAGCAACAGAAATGTGGGCTGAATAGTAATAGAGGCAGATAATAAGGGGTGAAGTAAAGATCGTATTTAGGAGTTAGCTGTGGAAGCCAACTGGAGTAGGGCCCTCATGCCCTCATGATGGATTTCTTGTACTTGGATCTGCCTGCTGCTGTGTTGGGGTGAATCCCGTCCCTGGACCAGCTGAGAACAGGGCAATCCCAGAAACCTTTGTGGGTGGGGTAGGTAATGCATGTTGCATGTTGGAAAAAAGTACGCAAATATCTGTTAGTCTTGTTAACTGCCTCCCTAAACTGAGAAACAGACTCCGTAGGCCCCTGTCCCTGTAAAGAATAGAACATATCAAGACATGTTTTACATGCTGTTGCTTGAGCAGCTGGTTCGCTGCATGGATGACAGCTGCTGCCACCTGTAATGGGGAATCCCCGGCCGCCAAATCATTGGTACCAATGTCAATAATGATAATGTCAAGATTTGGTGACAAAGTCTGAAATAAAGGCAAAATGTCGGACACCTTAGCACCTCGTTGACCTGCAAGAAAAACGGAATCATAATGATGGCTCACTCTAAAATGGAATGCTAGCTGAGGGGGCATGATGGCTTGGTGGGTGAGCTGAATAGCATGGTGCAACCCATAAACAAAGGAGTGGCCTAAAACGGCACAGGAAAGAGACATATTGAAAGAGACATCTCCGGTCCAAGAAACTGACAAAACGAGTACAGATTACAAAAAGTATAGAAAATTTCCAATTCGATGACACAAAAATCCAAATTTTGAGGGGCTGGCCCCCTGACTAAATATGAATAAGAGCTGACAGCGGCGTGTGGTCAGTCAGAGTTGGGCTAGTTGTCCATGTAGATATATCTACATTAGAAAACCTTGATAGCTTATTTGACATAGCTAAACACACTTATTAGCATGCATTTTATTTCCACTGAGATTAAGGGCATAATGAATACATTTGTGTTAGTTGTAGCGCAATCACTTAGGGACCCATGCTTCTTATTTTATACTTTTATCAGTTAAAAAGTTGGGCTTGGCTTATTGTCAATATTTCTGTACATTTTTTGCTCCTTCATTAATTTATTTGAGGAAACAAAAGAAAAGAAGGAAAATCTGATGTGAACAGTAACTCTGAATCCTTTGCATTTTGTCCTAAAACCTATTTTGCCAGGCTCTGCTAGCACAACAACGGATGCTGATTGAGCCAGAACCACACTTTTTACACAATTCAATAAATAGACAAGATAAAAATTAAATGACAACTGGTGAGATGAAGGCCTATTGTTTGTCACCATTGATGTCCCACATGGTTAAAATTCATCGTTGACAAGAATTTTCTTTGTGTTTCAAATTAGCACCCCAATGAATACAGCAGTGGGGCCAGATCACGCACTCCTTGCTGGGGAAAGGAGGCAAATTAATTGTTAACATGACATCACAAACAGAGAACATTTGCCTCAGTTGAATGACATGGCATTGTGACGTCATTGGACATCGATCCTACGTTCAGATTGATCAGCTTTTGTTGACGTTGTAAACTTGTGATAATTTGCTTTTTCACTAGGACACTAGGTGACACAGAAATCAATTTGAAATGACACTTCAACTATCTATCTGAACTGTCAAATTGAAGAAACTACGGTCTGGACAGAGCTATATGAATAAGAAATTGTATCCACTAGACGCGTTGTAGTTTGCGCATACTATTCCCAGAATGCCTGGTCTGCCGGGAATTCTGGGGGAAAGAGGCACAGCGTTTACAATGTGAAGTATGGAGTAGCGCTTCTTGGTAATATTCTTTGGTAAAGCTTCCAAGTGTTTCACATGCACAGAAGTTGGAGAGTGGATAAGAGTTGTCACACTAATGTATGAATGCATTAGTCAATTTTACCAAAGTTTTTTCTCTTGCATGACTGATGCAAAATCACATGTCTGGAGGCTTCCACTCTCTCATGCCAATGCATATAAAATAAGGACAGGCGTTTTCTCACTGCCAATCTCAGGCACATCTGAGTTGTATTAAATCAGTGAAAATCCACAGCAGTAGCCAAGGACTGCAGTCCAAATGATACATAGCAACTCTTTGTGGATTGATGCTGATTCCCCCCCCCCCCCCCAAATTATGTCATAATCAGAACAACTTTATTTAACCAATTACACCCTAAGGCTTGTTGAAGCGGTTTGAGTGCTATTCTTGAACCAAGCTATCGTACCTCATGATAAAAATGTTTCCCCTTCACAATAAATTTGAATATGCCTATTAGACAAAATGACAAAGCGTGAATTTTTTTTTTAAATTGAGGGTTTTTATTGAAAAATAAAAAAATCATGAACAATAAATTAAATTAATCGAAAAAAATAATCATATCAAATTTTCACTCTTACCTGATTGGGGATTTTGTATCATATCGCTCGGCTCTCATAGCAAACCCTTGCATCTGATTTAGAATGGACAAAAATGGTATGAATAACATTTTTTATGTATTTTTATGGTGAAATGGTTATTAAAACGGTTTCTTTAAGCCTTGGTTTAAAATACTGTCTTCTGTTATAAGCTTAAAGCCGGCAAAAAGTGGTCTATATAAAAAATAAATGTAGTGTTGATCATATTTAACAGGAAGTGTCATGCTTAAATATCCGGAAATGGGAAATTCAACCTCTGAGTCAGAGTTCCGGGAATCATTACTTTAGCTGATAAACAATATATTTAAGGTTCAATAAGAAAACATAGGTACAACTCAGCAGTGCCAGTGCCATATGAATCTTAGTCATAAGCATAATGTGGATTATAGGAATGATACTGAAGGATGGAGCATAATATTATACAGTCAGCTATGCCTTATAGTGAAAACTGATCTCATTTGACAGTTAAAAGGCCTAGTAATCGAAGTTGGATAATGTAGCCAGTTTTTAAAGTAAATTTACAATGAATGTATACATATAACCTCATGAGTTTGTATTCGTAGTGAGGTAAATACAATGGCAAAGTAGTTGCATCACTTAGTGATCTCAAAATTTAATTATTATGTGGTCTTAATGATGGGTTGGTCTTAAAATGATGTTTCACTATATATGTTGATCTTAATTCATTATAAGACAATGTTTTTGACATAGTATTCTGAACAGTGTGATATTTTGGATTGTTACATATGTTCAAGGTCTTAAAATTTGTCTCGTATGAATATTGTGAATGATCTTCCCCTATTAGTTGCTTTACATCTGTTTTATTACATTATATATATATTTTTTTGTGTTTGTATCGTAAATGGGAACAATTATAGGGTAATTTGATTTAATGAGAACATAACATTATCATGAAATAATTCTGTTTATTACTTGAATCTTCCACAGGTGGCCCCGCGATAGCGTTAGCTTGACTATCTTAGTGAGGTCTCCTGACAAAACAGTTGTCTGTATTGAAACTCATTTGATTTAAAAATTGTGCATATTTCTTTTTGTGTGAATAAATAGATCTGAATCTGAATCTTATAATGGCAAAAAATGTTTCCCGTGTTTTTGTTTGTGCTTCTCTTAATCACTGTTATTTGTAAATATGTTTATCTGTCACTCTCCATTTGATGTATGAATTAATGCTGTTGTAGTAGATGCATACATCTTTTAAGTGTGTGCCATCATATATTTTTGCAAACAAGCAAATTAACGAACAAGTTTTTGGGTTGTTGATTACATGTTTAATGAGTACAATCAAGTAGACATAGAATATAGAAGTATAATAAGACAAAATGTGTTAAGTAACACCATGAAAAGTAAATATGTAGAGAACAAAAAGTGTTCAAGTAAAAATGACCAGACTATGAACAATGATGAAAAAAATATGTAAATCATAAGTACAATGAAGTAAATAAGTGATATCTAGATCTAGAACATGTAAATTTATACATGGAAAATAAGTTTACAGAAGGAATTAGATAATGGGCGTAATGATATAGCGATATACAGGTGTGGGAGGGAGGGGAAAATAGGAGAGAGATGAGTGGCGTGGTCTTGTAGATAATGGCGTGGTGTGGAAAGTGTTTATACAGGAAGTGGCGTGTGATTGGCTGATGAGGAATCTATTTTTAGCTTTAGGCGGGAAAATGTAGAATCCCTCCCAACACTGTTTTGTTGGTGCAAAAATATGTTTGAGGTCCCAAACACTTGTTATATATGTGGTTAAAGCTGGATTGTCACTCAATATGACATTTGCCAAAATTGATTGCGTTCACTTCATTGTTCTCTGAATATAATACTGATAACCCACCATTCAGAGTCTTGCTGGGTTCACTCTCTCTCTGTATAAAATAAATCAACTGCACCTATTATTTAATATTTCATGCCATCAAAAATCCAATATGTAAACAAACCAAGTAATGATGTCACAATACTCAACAATGGGTAATGTTGCCATTCCATTGTATTTCCAATGTTTTGGTCTTGATCTCTTTCAATGTATCATTTTTTTTTGTAACTAATGCCTGATAGATTCATAAGTTTACACATATTTACTGTGCATTGATAAAATAAGGTGATTTTCAATCCTTTGACAGATTGTGGAGCTATAATTAATTGATTGATTGATTGACGTATGCATGATAGTTTTTTTTTTTTGCTCAGAAGGAAAGAACATCAACCGAAAATATGATAACCTAAAACAAGATACAAAAGATTTGTACAGGTGGCATAAACTTAATGAACCAGTTATCAGACACACAACACATATGGATAGCAGAACAGTGTGGGAGGAGAACACCTGCTCCATTGAAGAATAGGGTAACTACTTCAATAACCAATCAACTATTATTCATGACAATGTGGGGGAGGGGGATTAGCTCAGTGGTAGCATGCTGGGCTTCCAACTACTGGGTCCCGGGTTCAATTCCTGGTCGAGCCTAAGCTGGATGGCTGTCTCATCCTTCATCTCATTGCCATGGTCCCTGCCTGTCCTAATTAGCCCATCAGGTGCAGAAATACAGGATGTAAAGCCCTAATCCACCCACCCACTCATGCCCACTCAATGTGAACTTGTAGAGTTTATTTGACCAGACAGCGAGCTTCTGCTTATCCTACAACAAGTCTGTTTAATTGCTATGTGAGGCTTCCACTGGTTTTGACATCACAGTACTCTGTGTGATATCCAAATAAGAATGGAAAGCAAAATAATTGGGCTCAGAAATGTGATACAATTTCATCACACAAAGTTGCTGGAGACGGAACAACAGCAGCTTCACAAAGCATACCGAACATAGTCAGTGCTCAGATAACTATACATATGACCGTATTACTAATTGACTATATTACTGATTGAATATATGACTATATGACTATATTACCAATTGCAGCTCCGAATGAATGTCCACGTGTTTTTTTGGTAAATTTTCTTCTTTTTTTCTTCACACAAAGCAGACAGATCTATAGCAGCACAAAATGAACAGACACACCTGTCAAAAAATATGTTCGCTATTTCTGTTGTTTCTCCGTGATTGTTACAAAAGGCCATTATGATGATGAGAAGAAGACAAAAATATCATCATTAAATTGTTCTTAGATGCAAACGTGCTTACAAAGAAGGTTGGGGCTTGACTTATTGCTGACATTTCTACCCATTTGGAATGTACTGCAGCTCCATTGTGCGTACGAAAAAAGTAAAAAAGGAAAAACAAAATTTCAAGCATCTGAACATTAATTTTTAATCCCACCAGAACACCGATATAATGGAGGGGGTGGGAGCCTTGCTCAGTGGTAGCGCGCTGGGCTTCCAACCACTGGGTCCCGGGCTCGATTCCCGGTCGAGCCTAAGTTGGATGTCCCTGCCTGTCCTAATTAGCCAATCAGGTGCAGAGACACAGGAGGTAAAGCCCTAATCCACCCACCCACACCCGATATAATGGAGATATGGATGGTGTTAATTTGACAAACGTTTGACACTATATTATCCTGCAGTTAGCATCCTACAATGTAGGCAACATTTTCTAGGGATCAAAATGTTCACCTGACAGGTAGTTGCATGATGCAGAGTTGTCACTACTTTAGTGCCCCGATGATATCACAGCTGGATATGATATCATATCCAGCTATGGCTGCCCAAGCTCCACTGGTGACCCCCTGGGGCTCGGGGTAATTTATGCTAATTAGTTTGGAACGTTCACATGACGTCTTAGCTTCAGGGGATTAGTGTAATTGCCTTGAGCTTATTAATGACATAAAAAACCTGTATAGCTTGGGGGGTCATGTAGTAGTAGTAGTGGTAGTAGTAGTGGTAGTTGTAGTAATAGTAGGTAGGTCAGTGTAAGATATCTTTATTATTACTTCATAATGGTGATACATAGTCTATCGCGTTCATTTGTACTCGGTGCAATGGAAGGTGAGGACGTTACGGAAAAATTCATAGGAGGTTTACCTCCTCACCGTACTGAGGTGAAATATGAAAACTCTGGACCTAGTTCTGATGAACCTAGTTCTCCAGGTGTAATAGATATTCACTCTGTTGCGAGTACAAGTAATTGGAGACTTTTCGGTCGAATTTTACCTAAAAATGAAGTTATTTTCATTTGCCAGGTGGTTATTCTGTATATTGTCATTATCACGTGCATAGCTAATCTCTCTCTACGTAATGGCGATAGCAATTTGTGGACTGCTCTCCTATCTTCATCCCTTGGAATAATGTTGCCCCAGCCAACATTGTCCTCGCGCAAACGTTGACTGAATGTCCACCATCGCGTATATACATTGATTACTCTAACACCGCATAGCCTCAGGACAGTCGGTTATGATACCACCAGTGATTGGCTTGCCAATAGCTTATTACCATAATATTTACATGAACGTTGGCCAAACGTTAGTCCAAAACGTATATAAGCAGTACCATCCAGACACAGCGGCACTTGCGTCTTTTCGTCTAAAAAGGAATCACTCAGCTCTCAATATGATAACCAGCCAGCTTGATGCTCAGACTCCTCAGGGTTCCAGTGGAATGACTATCTGCCTGTCCGATAAGACACGTGTCGTTGCACATGCAGCCTTGCAGTACAAGGCCGGATACATAACGGTGTCCAGACACAACGACGATACAGGCAAGTGGCGAAATGTGCACATTGCAAAGAAGTCATTTGAGAAAATGAAAGAATCAGCCGATGCGCTACTGGATGCACTCGTGAACCGTAAGGCCCTGGAAATGAGATTGACTAAGAAGCAATTTCTTATGATCACAAAGTTCGAAAAGTATAACAAGGAGGAGCTGTACTTTTTATCCGTACTACACCCCAAGGTCGAGCAGGAGAGTATAGCCAATGTGACAGAATTTCTTCACAGTAAGACCATCAATTTGCGACGCGAGGAATTCGAAAAACTTCACTCTTCATTTGACAAACTTTACGAGGTGATAAGTACACCTCAGCCAGGAGGGAATGATGCTGATAAACATTCTCATCTCGAAGAGTGCCCTACAATCAACTGCTATGGATGGTCTATCGAAAAAAGAGGTCTCCATTCTCTGTCCGTGTACAGGACACGTGAACAGTGCGAAGCCAGTGTCCAGAGCTACATCGAGTCATCACCCGGAGAGGACAATGACCCCAGTGCATATACTATCAACGTCACTCAGGTACTGAGACCTTCTAAACTTGAAATCACTCAACGTGTGTATTACAACAATCTACTGGCAGCGACAGGTCACACAATGACTGACATGCCCCCTTCAGCAGCAGTAGTCAGGAGCACTATCGAAGAGAAAGTGTCCAAGGATCGAGTGCTACAGATTGTCGAGGCTGTTGCATCTATGCTCAACCACAAGAGACTGTATTTCTTAAGTGAAATTTATGATATTTTTACCTATGTCGGTGGAGTATTCAGAATTGAAGAAGAAGTTGTAAAGTTTGTTGTGCCATCAGAACATGTGACTGAAAGACTGATAGATTCATGCTATGAACTAGTTGTTAAAAGAAATACAGCTGAAATTCCTAGTCAGCCCAATGTAATTCCACCCGTGGCTGAATAGGCCTTTGTGATTTTGTTTGTTTAATAAATATTCTCAACTGTCAAACAAGCGATTTTGTTTATTTTCCTACATACTTGAAAAAAGAAGGTGCCTGTGACTTTCATATTGTTGAAGAAAAGGCTTAAAAAATTATATAAATATTCTCAATTCACTCTAACTTTTGAAATAAAGTTAAGGCAGTATCTTCGGTTTGAAAAAGCACTGTGACTCAATTTTATTGTAACACCCGAGCATAAAAATTACCCGGTACAAACATGTGATTCGATATACACATATAAATATACATAATTATATATCACAGACATTCAAATTCTTAAGTACAATAAATAGTCACAGATACATGCGACTAGAGCATTCACTCTAGTCACGCTTACATGAACATCGATAATACAAACAGTTATTTAAAATTCCAAAGTCTACTGAATATACTTGAAAACAAATAAAATAAATATATACACGGAACAGTGAAGCATGCGTAATATATATATATATATAGATAGAAAAAAAATGTCAGTGGGAACATGATGAGGCAAACGTTATATAATTTAGGATACATGCATACATACGCACATACGCATTCTAGTGAAAAAAAAAATTAACCGTAAATATAAACACATATTATGTACCATGTAGCGTGTAAAGTTACTAAATGAATGAGATGTGCTGAGATACGACTACTCTGCGAATACCTCAAACTAAAACCCATAGGGTTCTGTATCGTATGTGCCCCGCAGAAGTCGGCGTTTCGAGTAGGTAACTCTGAATTTCTTGAGCTCTTCCCTGTTAAAAAGTTTAAATTGATATTTATTGCGTCGAATTTTACTGTAAGACACCTCGACATGGGGTTTCTCGTCATGAGGCAGAGGGTTGTTATCAGGGTCGGCCCAAAATAGTACCAGCCTACAAATACTGTCAAAATTTAGAAGTTTTGTTACTTCATGATTCAGAGTGAAGCCCTTAAGTTTGGTTGTTCTTTCTCCAGTATTTGTTATGTACGCGTACGATTTAGGGCCGCTACTGACAAAGCGTGAAATGAACTGCCCCTGCTTCAACTCATCAGTCCACTGCCCCAGGTGATCACCCATATCGGGTGTGTACTCATTCGAGTTACTCTCATCGTATTCATAAATGACCGAAACCGTGTCAAAGTACAGTACTCGGCGTCCTAGCTTGTGAAGCACATTGAATAGACGGCTTCTGGCATTTGCAGTTGTAAAAGCTGCCACAAACACGTTCACATGTGACATTTCGGGGAGAAAACCCTCGGAGTGACAATACTCAAGCATACACCGCTTTTCATCTAAAACGTGCATACCTTTCATCGAAAGTGATGGATTGGTTATGACCTTGAAAATGTCCACACCCCTTTCCGCTAGCTGATGAGTACGGTGATTGTTATTCTCGCCAAACTTACCCCAGAAACTGTTCAGGAGCAGCTTATTTGTAGCTCTTTTGCCGGGGTTATGTGAAATGTTGTCGGCATCAAGTCGAATACCTTCAACTGACTCATACTGAGATATGTACTCGTCCTTTTCAGCGTTGCTCATGTCGCTCGAAGGCCACCCCGAAGCCTCCTGCTTCCCTTTCAAGAACATGTTAACATAATCAGAAAACAGTCCAGGGGTAGCCTGAGTCATGTCGAACTTTGTACGCTCTTTAAAGTGGTACACCTCATACACCTTAACAACTGTGTAACCTACGCTGAGGGCATCCTGTAGGTCAACAGTTGTCCAGGTTCCGGTGAGATCTCGGTCCACATCTGAACATTTACATGGATCTTTGGACAAGTTTCGTGCACATTTGACACAAAGAGGGAAGAAAAGCTTTCCATTGAGCCGCATAGGGAGACAGGGGTGGTATAAACCCCGTGGGGGGCGAACGCGTGCCTGAACAAGACCAAAGTAGGTACTGATGTCTGTGGATTGAGGATCAATGATTACCTCGGGAATCCCTACAGGGAAGACATCGTTTTTCAAGACCATTGGGTATAGGGAGCAAATGTCTGTGTACCCAATTTTCTTCCCATCTTTGGCCTCGTGATACAACTTAACTGCATTCACGCGTCCGCCATAGAAGGAGGAGTGGGGATCAAGTCGAGGTCTCATCTCGCACGTCCTTTCAACATCCTGCAGTCTTTGATTATTCTTCAGCATTCTCAGATATTCACACTCCCACACAGTGTGAACTTCGAACTTGAGTTCATGTCTCAGGTATTTTAGTCTGGTCTCAGTACGCCTGAAGAGCGCTCTTAGACTTTCACCTGTATGGGGGTGGCGGACATTGGGCAAAGCATTCGCTCCACCGAAACACCACTTACAACCATGAAACACACACCCGTAGAATTCCCAAGCTGATGTCCGGCCCGTCATGGCGTCGTGATAGTAGCCATCCAGCTTGAGCCACCCGTCACCTGTCTGATTTCGGACTCGGTGCTCACCACCGTTGCGGGCATGCTGAATGGGTACACCAAGTCTCTGCGCCTCGTATTCGAGCCAGACAATTGACGAACGACTGTGCGCGTCAAGGCCTGCGAAACCGCATGAGGGCATTCGTGCAAACGGTGTAGATTCAAAATGCATCGAACTCACTTGCACCTCCTCACTACTGATAACCTCACCCCCTCCCCCTACTAGCTTTAGTTTGTCATTTTGTAGGAGTCCCGACGCAGTGCGACCATCCTCGAGTGTAACAGCATATTTTTCTGTTAAAAACAGATACCTGTACGTAGCCATACACACGCTTGCCAGCGTATTGTATTGGAGGGGGTCAACACCGATCGTCTTGGTCATTTTCTCGCCACCTTCACCGATGTCGATCACCTCATGTCGAGATGTGATACCGATAAGCCAACCCCTGAAAGCATTACAGCTTTCCTGCAGGATGTTCACGTCGTCCTCACAATATGCCAGTAGTTCTTTCTTAAAGTCAAAGACCTTGCCCCTTTGTTCCACATACCACCGCATGAAATCTTCACGTGCCTGAGGCTTCATGCTGTTCACACGGTAGCAGTATGGGTGAGGCATAGGCCCCACATAGTCCCAGTTCTCTTTCTGATTAAAAAAGACCGGGAACGTGCCCTTCTTGACACCCTGCAAACCAAAAACTTTAGGCATTTGACTCAGGGGGAATGTTAGAAAGTTCAGAGAGTCGATTACTCGGAACTTCCCTGTGTCGATCGCGACAATCTTGCTCCCCCTGTAGATCACTCTAGGCATTTTGCGCATTGTACAGAAGATGTACTTCGCGATGAAATACGCGTCATACGCTTGCCCATTATGAAAAATGAGTGTATAGCCTTCAAATTCCCTTGTGAAAAGAAATTCGCAAAACTCTGTAGCAGTGTTATCACCAAAAAAGCTTGCAGACCTCATTCCACAGGTTCCATCAGTCATGCAGAGTGTTCTCTCAGGGTGACCCCGGGTAGTATTGCGAGAGACAAGAGTTGAACATTTTGCACAGGCAGTGCCGCAATGAGTACAGTGTTTATTTTCCCTGTATGTGCTTTCAATGCAATGTTCACACTCCCAATGAGCGATGAGTAGATTGGGAGTGTGATGCTCGGTAGTTGGATCTGTTTCAAAGTCAGCAAACATATATTTACACGAGATGGGTTTGGGTAGTTGCTGACGGATGTAACAAAAATGGACGCCTGACACCCACTGTTTACAAATGTTGCACTCACGCATGTCGCAGCGGTGTTCACGAGATGGAATGTAGTACACACCGCATGCTTTACACCTGTGAGTGCTAGAGCAGACACCGTTTTCAGCGTGTCGAAGGGCACATGCAGAAGATCGCATGAAGCGATTACATGTAGCGCAGCAATGCTTTTCTTCGTCAACAATGACGCATGAATCACCTCGACATGACACACACTGGTCACAGCCGCGGTGACCATATCGCTTGTCGTAGGGCTGCAGGCACTTTGAGCAAAATGAACTCTTCCCAAAGATACAGTTCACTCTTGTTATTGTATGGTAGTGCCCTACAGCTCCAGGTTTCAACGGGTCGTCCACATAAAGCAGGTAAACTGTTTTCAGCTGCTGCTCTGCACCCACATAGAGTGGTCGGACACCTGACCCCCTCCCAAAAACAACAATACGGACGTTGGCCTCCCTCTCGAAAGAGGGTATGTCAGTGAAGGCAGGAACGTAGTCAGCATTGAACCCAGCATTTGAGTGTAGCTGCTCAGCCTTAACCTTTTGTAGCTTCCGTCTCGAGTTAATCATGCTGTAGTACACTGATTTAGCCTTCCTGTGTAACACTCGATTCGATGAAGGAGTTTCGCTAAGATTTGCCCTTGCTATACCCACAACAATAGCCCTAGCTAGACATAAATTGTCACTATTTTCTATTTTACATATACATCGTAGTCGGTGTAAATCCTCTACATAATTGAGGCCCTCACTCCTCCCCGCACCTATAGGGTTGCGTATAATACCGATGTGAATTTCGAGAGGCTCATCAAGGTACAACTCGTCGTCTGACTGTAGCAGTGATTCAAGCAGCTCTACTACTTTAAAAATACTAAGCTGATGCAGGGGCATGAGACCTAGAGTATGGGGGCTATAAAAAGCTTCATTCTGTATGAAAAATCTCACCAGATCATGCGGATTATAGGTCTCATTGAGTCTTGAGATGATATCATCAATCACTCCTTCTAGGCCGCCCATAATGTCTATTAAATTTACACCGCCCCAGTTTGTGTCAAAGTGCACTCGATACACTGTCTCTCGGGCTGCCCCTCCATCGAACTCAAGGTCACGTACATTTTGAACATTAATGTGTCGATGGAAATTCACAGAGTAGTCGTCCCCCTCAAAAATCATGTTAGCTTCAAAATCATCATTATCATCATTACCAATGTTGTCACCAGCCTCATTTACTATAGGTACGTTGCCCTCGTCATTTACTATAGAAGCATTTTCGTCTGCCTCACCATCCCCCAAGATGTTGTTGTCATATAGAATATCTAGAAGTAGTTGCATTTCATTCCCTTCTGGTAGTTCTTGCATATTCACGCCCGTGTCGTCCTGTAAAATTTCGTTCAATCTGAAAAGAATGAAAAAGTTTTGACTCAGTTATTTTTTTCCAGCATCACTAAAATGGTTGCTCTTGATATAGAGTGTCTATCGAAAAAAAACCCCTTGCAACTACTACTAACGCACTAAGTATCTGATGTCCCTGTTCAGTTGGCTCCTCTTGATTCTCTTTCTCACAGTTCTTCCTCTTCTTCTTCTTTTTCAGCTCCTCACTGCTCTTCTCTCCACAACCATTCGCTCTCAGGGGGCCAAGAGATGGGGGGCATGCTGCAGTCGTAGCAGCCAGAACACGTGGTTCTTTCTCCACATTCTTCTTCTTTCCCTCATCATTCTTCTCCTCCACCCTCTCCTTGCCTGATACGTCGACACCTGCAGCGGTGGCCCCACCCTGGTTCAGGGCTACTGCTCCAGCAGTATCTTTCTGTTTCTCTTTCTCTTTCTCACCGTTCTTCTTCTTCTTCTCAGCCTCATCATTCGCACTGCATCTGGCACTAGATGTTTGCTCATCAGTCTCCCGGTGACTTTAGGTAGAACAAAATTATACATTATTGTACACACACACACACACACACACACACACACACACATATATATATATAGCAACTAATTAAAAACTATCGAAATCGCTGGTATATTCAAAATACACAAACTCACTCTTTGTCCAATTTTCTTTTCTTAGGCGAGGGTTCACCAATCTTGACTGATGTGAAGCGCGCAAGTAATTCTTCGAGCTCCCTCGACCTCTTCCTGTGGTAGCGTAGTTCTTTACGAAAACGCTGAAAAAAATTTTTTTTAGTTAGTACGCAAACAGAAAAAAGCTTTACAATACCATCGTTTTTCAGTTTCTTTTTTTTTTTTTGATTCACTCACCTCAATCATTTTACTTTCCACTGAACGTAGGACACTGTCATCATCAATGATCCCCCACCCCTCCTGTACTCCTTCCATCACCTCTTCTCCATTTCCATATCCATCTTCATTTCCATCTCCTCTAGTATCAGAAACTGGGTGAGTACTAGGTACATCGTCCACCTCCATAGCCTCCTCCACCGATGCGAAGGGTTTGAGGCCACTTCCTGGTACTTCTCCTTGACTGGAGTAGCTACCTGAAGAGTTAGGTACTCTAACAGGTGACTTGTCATGTAGCTGCACCCGTGTCTTTACCTGCAACTGCACCTGCACCTTGGTATGTCCATGGGCATCATGGGAAGCAACAGCAGAAGTACTCGGTTTACACTTGGATGGGGAAGCCTGAGTTAAATCGCTCAGACGGACATTACGGGCGTCTCTCAATCTCCTCCTTTCTCTAATCAGTCGCTCCTCAACCTCCTCGTCCTCTTCCTCATCCTCATCCTCTTCGTCAAAGTCAGACGCGTCCGACACCTCAGAATCATCATGTTCACGCGACTCGTAATCGCTATGATTTACACCGCTAGTCGAGGGTTTAGGTAAAAAAGGCACTTCACTGACCGAGTACGAGTGCGCACCTGAGGCTGAACTTGTTGTTTTAAGAGCCGTATTACTGACGGCCTTTCTTTCAGGGCGGGCTCCAGTTGAGAGGGCTGAGGTCTGTGTCGGCTTCGCCTTCGCCTTTGCCTTGGCGTTTACGTTTGCGTTTGCCTTGGCACTCATCCTTGGAACAGGCCGTTTCAACGTGTCACTGACTGATTCAGAGGTTTGGTTCAGGACTGGCCCCTTACATGAGTCTGAGCTTAGACATGAGCTTATGCCATGCGTCGTGTCTTTGGTGGGGTGTACAGGTGTAGGACCTCGAGTTTGGCCACGACTCAGCTTGGACGCACGTGTTTGGACACGAGTCCTCGCCCTAGTCCTCGTTCCTTCATGATCACACTGCTGCTCTGGCGCTGGAACTGGAACTGCTGGAGCTGGAGCTGGAGCCTGAGTCAGAGCTGGAGCCAGAGTTGGAGCCGGAGCTGGAACTGGAGCTGGAACTGGAACTGGAGCGGCGGTTAGAGCTGAAGCTGGAGCTGGAGCTGGAGCTGGGGCTGGGGCTGGTGCTTGTACATGAGATTGAGTCAGAGTCGTGACTGCTACTGAACTTAAAGCAGCTGAAGTGTCCTCCATTTCCTCAGTTTCCATTTCCTCCTCCCCGGTGTCGACGTGGTCGTTGGTGACGGTGGCAGCGCTTACACTCCTGCATGCACCTGCACTTCCTCCAACAATTGCTCCTACTCCTACTCCCACTCTCCCACTTGATCCTGCACCTAAGCCCGAGCCAGAGCCTGCATCTGCGTCTGAGGCTGCGTCTGCTCTTCTTGCCAAATCTTGTAGGTCTTTCACAACCTGATCAGCCAAACTGCAAAGAAAGAAAAAAAATTGTCATTCATCATGGAGAAGAGAGTGAGTGAGATCGAGAGCGAGAGCGAGAGGGAAGCAATATTCAAGTTCGAATCGCCCTCCTCAACAGTTATTGCGGGCCCGTCAATGTCGGGTAAAAAGGTTCTGACTCTAGCCGTATTGAGGAAAGCTGGGCTGATGTATACCATACCCCCGGAAAGAATACTTTACGCTTACGGAGTACATCAGAAAATATTTGACGAGCTGGAAGCAGAAGTTACTAATCTTAGTATCCATCACGGTTTACCTACACTCGAGATGATAGAGGAACTGAAGAGTACGTCCGATGAGGGACACAGTCTGCTAGTCTTGGATGATCTCATGGATGAGATATGTAAGTCAAGCGAAATGTGTTCTCTTTTCACTCGAGACGTTCACCACAGCCGTATCTCTGTTATTATGATATCTCAAAATGTCTACCACCAGTCGCGTTACTCTCGTACCATCAGTCTCAACACTAGCTATCTTATATTGATGAAGACATGTAGAGACTTACAGCAGATACACTTCCTATCGCGTCAGATGTTCCCTGGCACTCCCAAGAGACTAGTCGAAGCGTATGAGGATGCCACTCTGAGACCTCGGGGATACTTGGTTGTGAACAACTTGACCAGTTCTGGTGACGAGGACATACGTCTAAGTATGTCTATTCTACCCGGAGACACTCTCGCGTTATACACTCGTAAATAATGTCGAAGAGAGTGAAGACCTGCATTGGGTTTCTGGAGCTCTTAATAAACACGTACAGGATGACGTCTCACCTGAGCAGAACGCTATTGGCCGAGGCCACTAGAGAACATGTGCTCTGTGTGGCCGAGGTGGTCTTAAATACACTGGAAGGTAATCTCGAGTTACCGCACAGCACGTTGAGCGAGTTAAGTCGAAGCAAGCGAGTGCTTAGGAAAGTTTCGCGTATAGTCAGAGGCATCGGTTCTGGTTCGGATTCTGGAAATGGGGCAACCCATGATCCTCGCTCTCATCACGGAACAACCATTAGGGTCGACGCGTCGGGCAGACGTCAGTTGAAGCAAGTTTACGTGAGGCACTACAAGACGATTGTAGCATTTTTGGAACGCTGCTTACCGCATTTGAAGAAATTACTGTTGAGCTATGACGGCTTTGACGATGAAATTTAACAAGAAAGTCTACGTGATACCTCAGGAAAAATACGAAAGTATGGTAGAGGTCAATAGAAAAAAGTCGTCATGTGAGCCAGGACAACGGGCCGCTACCGATGCCAGGGGCATCGGAGCGGGCCGGTTGCCCTCCCTCCGAGACTCAGACATTACGCGTGCTTTTAAGCCGCCTGCAATTTGGGGAGGTACTCTCACTGAAGGCTGTGGGGGGCCCGCTAGCAACGGAAATACATCCGCAATCGAGGATCCATCGAAGTTTTCTAAAACTCGAAATAGTAGAGATGTCGTCGACTCGACGAAATCCCCTGACGGCTCGCTACACGACCATTCGTCTAGAGGTGTGCGCGGCGAACGCAACGAGTCAATATCGAGAAAGGTGGATGCGTGTCTGACTTCTAAATCTCACGAGGATAAGGCACGAGCCATATTGTACCTACTCAGGGGAGATAAAGAGACTGGTTATGCGCGAGGCGATAGCGATGACGATGATGACGACGATGGCTGTGACTATGAACATGACGATTGCGAGAGTGACAGCGACAGTAATAGTGATGAAGATTACTCGGAGTTGTTACTTCACACTCAATCTAGTGAGTACCCCGTACCGCCACGTCACCGTAAGCTGTACTCTCTCATGCTAGAACGAGATATACCCCTGAAGTTGGTGTCTAACGTCAAATTGAAGCGGATATTACAGTACATGAAAAATCGTTACTCTAGAGAGAGAGAAGAAAAAGAAGAAAAAGAAGAAGAAGTGGAAGCGGAAGAAGAGGTAAAAGCGAATGAAGTCGAAACTGAAGGCGAAACTGAAGCCGAACCCGAAACTGAAGAGAGCCATAAGAACGATAAGAATAATAACAAGAATAAAAATAAGAGAGGGGGAGTTGCGGTGAGAGCTCATGCGAGAGTGAGAGTGAGAGAGAGTTTGAGAGCGAGAGAGACAGAGAGTGAGAGAGAGAGCAAGAGTGAGGGTCATCATCGTCGCCGTCGCCAGAGCGGTGTTTCAGAGTCATCGAATTCGAATTCGAATACGAATAAGAGAAAAAAGAATCAGGAGGAGGAGGAGGAGGAGGAGGAGGAGGAGGAGGAGGAGGAGAGGTTAGAAGAGAAGGATCCGGTAGGGAAGAGGAAGAAGAAGAAGAAGAAGGTTCTCTGGCTAAATGTCAAGGCCTCATAATGCCACTACCCCGTGATATAGATGCTTATTTAACCAGGCGATTTTACGACCCCAGTTCTCCTGGTAGTTTCACGAGCCCCCACAAATTACACTCTGTCATTAAAAACGAAGGGCGATACAATATAAGTTTAAACAGGATCAATGACTGGGCAAAGTCACAAGACATTATCACACTGCATAAGGAGGCAAGGCAGAAACCTAGACGGTATCGAAGAGTCATCGCACACGGTATGGATCACCTCTGGGACTGCGATCTACTCGTACTCAATGGCGAGAGATTCAAGAGAGCTAATGACGGATTTGCTTACATTCTGGTCACTATTGATGTCTTCTCGAGATACTGCAGGGCTGAACCGGTCAAGAGCAAAGGCGGAAAACATGTTAGCCAGGGCTTCAAGAAAATATTTGACAGTCTGGAGACTGAGCCAGAGACTGAGACAGATGCTGAGACTGACGTAGAGGCTGTAGCTGGAGAGATGCGCCCGCAACTCGCGATACCCCGATTCATCAGAAGCGATAGAGGGACTGAATTTACCAATGCTCAAGTTACCTCGTTAATGCGCGAGAAGGGTGTGAAATTGATTTACACAAACACTGAAACCAAGGCTAACTATGCTGAGGTAATGATCAAGGGACTGAAGAAGAGGCTGTTCCAGTTCTTCCAGCGTAGTAACAGCTATGCTTACACCGAAGTGTTTCAAGATATAGTGTCGGCATACAATCGCACAGTTCATTCCAGCATAGGTATCAGTCCTGTACAAGTCAACAAGACGAACGAGCAGAGTATTTGGGACTATCAGTACGTGACTAGAAACACGATCGATCTGGCAACTGCTTTCAGGAGGGCTGTTACTTCGTCGCGTAATGGGAAACGTGACGTTTACAAATTCGCAGTTGGTGACAGAGTCAGGGCCTCATACCATCGTAGAAAGAATTTTTCTCGCTCATACGACGAACAGTTTACTGGCGAAGTCTTTACAGTGAGAGCGAGAAAATTTTCTGACGGTATAGCAGTTTATTACCTCAGGGATTATGGCGGTGAGACGGTTGCTGGACCTTTCTATTCGAATGAGTTGACACCTGTAAGGTTTGACCCAGACGCATTCTTCAACATAGAAAAGGTGATCAAAACACGAGTGAGGGCAGATGGTTTGAGAGAGAGCCTAGTGAAATATCAATCTTGGCCTAGTAAATACAATCAGTGGCTACTCAGTGACAGCATCAAAACTCTGGGGAAAAGGAAGAGGAAGAAGAAGAAGACTTAGACAGTAAAAAAAAAAAAAAAAAATGTTTATTTACGTGTCTTGCAACCAGACTCAGGGGATCAATCCTAAGAACACCCCCGAGCATTTCACCGTACAAATGCCTGAGTCTTTTACAGCGCCAAAAAATGCTCTGCTGCAAGGGCAGTGGTTCATGGGGCTGATTGACATTACAGTCCCCATGTCAAATAGCGCATGGTCCAAATGGGATGTCATGTACGTGACATGCGGTCAGTTGGAAAGCTCAGTCGTGGGTGATACCTACAGTCCTGTGCTACGCTCAATACCGATTGGAGAGATAAAAAGACATGGTTTTGCCTGAATGCAACCAGTACTCTACGTTCCAGTGACAGTGACGGACGTGCATCACCTTTCCTTCGAACTCCGAGATACTCAAGGCAAATTATTGAGTGGACTTAGTGGAGATTCGAAGAGGCAGACCCATTGCACTCTGGAGTTGATATGGAAGAGAGATACAAATCACTAACAGCCATGAAGGCTGAACCGTGGATAGAACATTTTCAGAAAACTGCTGGACGCACTAGTCTATGGACGAGTAGGCCTAAGGCTGTCGTTATCAAAAGGGGTAAGACCGAAGGAGGCAGTGCTCATGGAAATTTCCCTTTAACAGTGGTGTCCCCCATAGAGCAGTCAAATGAGATGGCCAAGGCGGAGTTGACATCGAAAAGTGATAAAAGCACGAGTAGAGATCTCGGGGCCTCAGTCAAGCATCACCCTAAGTCGAGGACACAGCGCATAAAACGTAAGACCCCTGGAGAGAGCGTCACTGTCAACAAGAAAATTACTAGGATCGGCGACATATTCACAAAACATGGCAAGCGGTGAAAAAGTTCTAGAATCGACAGACCTAGCTTATGAGGACACATTAAATTTGTTCAGCGTTCCGGCTAGTAACCTAGGTGTTACCGATGTGAAATACCTATCTCATAAGCCTGTCAATCAATTTTCCTCTGAGGGAGACGTGAAATTCCATGTACCAGGTGTGGGTACGGCTTATATTGACCTATCAAATGTCTACCTAGCTACCAGAGTGAGAATAGTTCGGAGCGATGGATCACGAGTACCCTCGCGTGGTGCAGGAGCTCCACCGGCGGATAGGTACTCTTCTCCCGGTGCTGCCACCAGTGGTACTTCCAAAACCAGTGGTGCTTCGAATGGTGCGGAAGACGAGGGGGCGTGGAGTGTAGGACCTGTTAATAACCTTGCTCAGGCACTCTGGGATCAGGTGGAAGTACGCCTTAATGATAGAGTGGTAACAGGAGGGCAGACTGGTTACAGCTACAAAGCTCTCATGGATACCCTCTTACTCGAGAATGAGCTGAATGACTCCGAGTTAGAAAGCTCAATGTTTCACAAGGACACAGCCAAGGTCATGGATGACGTCAGCCTCGTATTTGGGGGTAATAGAGGGCTTAAAAAGAGAGCCTCATTCATGAGTGGAAGTCAACCTGTTGAGCTTTTGAGTAAAATCGACGTCGATGTCTTCAAGATGAACAAATATCTATTAAATGGTGTGACTATTGACTTGAATCTCACACCCACATCGAGCCGGTTCAGACTACAGAGTGCTAATAAAGAAAAGACTGATTACAAGTTGGAGATTATCGATATTACATTGATTCTGAAACACGTGACTCCATCTGGACTTATTTTACTCGGTCATCAGGACGTTATGTTGAAGGAGATTTCGAGGGCGAAATATTTCTACACCAAAGAAGAGCTCTGAAAGTTCAACCTAGCCAAAGACACTTCTTCCTATTACATGGAAGATGCATTCAATGGACGTGTACCTAGTAAAATTGTCCTAGGCTTTGTAGCAGGTAAATCTATGAGTGGCAGCCTAACTAGGAACCCCTACAATTTCCAACACTACGATATCACTTTCATTAACATCAGTCTATCGGGGACGCCTACTCCAGGAGGACCTCTGAGTTTAAACTTCTCCGAAGATAAGTACCTGCAGTGCTACTCAGAGCTCTACAAAGGGAAGTCAAATTGTTCGAGTCAAGCGAGAATAACCCGCGAGGAATACAGAGGCGGTTACACCTTGTTTGTCATTGACCTGGCACCTCAAAATCATGAAGAATTCTACCCTGTGACGAGGGAGGGGTGTGTCCGAATAGAACTACGTTTCAAATCGCCTCTAAAAGAATCAGCTGTTATGCTCACAAAAGTTTCCTACCCCGGGTTATTTGAGATCGATTACGCACGTAATATCTATTTAACATGAATACTAATCAGATGTATGAAATACTCTGGAATGATGATATTACTTCTTCTTACGTCATGGCCATTATGCCCTCAAAGGCTCTGAGGTATGTACGAGCTGACAAGAGTGAGCGTTGTTACATAGTGAATTGTAATGAAAACTCGTACTTACGCGGCGAGGTGGGTCATTGGATGATCCTGACTGTTCATGGTGCTTACGATGGTGCTTACGATAGCAAGGGTCCGACGCGATTGACGAATGACGACTGCAGTCTTATCGAAGTATTCGATTCTCTGGGAGTGCGCACCTACAACATGGAAATGACAGCTTTTATAACGAAATTTAAACATTGTGCAACATATTCGGAGTATTTATCTAGTACTCATTGTGGTTACTACGTATTGGTATATGCCTATTATAGAAGCAGGAAATATTAGCCCTTCGCATGTTTTAAACATACTGAGTGAAATAACTGATTTGAAAAGGCACTGTTTAAGTCTATACGCTATGTCTAATGAGTACCCCAGTTAAATCAAGTTCTACTGTACCATGAGTCAGGTCATGTCATTGTATCACTATGTCTAGGGTGTATGCTTATTAATATATCTGTATCCGAAAAGACATCGCTTAATGCTGTACGTTATACACTACAGCTAATGAATGTACCATTAAGTTAATTCGCTGTATTCTCAATACCTGATTACTGATACGGTACCTTGCCTAATGCTGCATGAGGCACCTAATGGTTGAGCAATGTGAAATAACAAACCTGTTGATTGAATGATTGAATTGTAGTATATGCTTATTGATATATATATATATATATATATATATATATATATATATATCAGAGTGTGAAACAACCATTTTAATGATATACACCTCATACACTGAATGTACCCTTAATGTAATTTACTGCGTTCTCACTGTTGATGCATTGTATTGAATATACATTAGTAAAATTATATTTGGCGAGAAAAAAGTCATTACTTAATACTGTGTCATTTGAAATAAAAAACAAAAAAACTGATTGCTTGAATGACTAAATGGCTGAATGATTGATTGATTGATTGATTGACTAACTGACTGACTGACTGACTGACTGACTCGCTGACTGCGTGATTGGCTGATTGTCCGATTGATTGATTGACTGATTGACTGTTTGATTGCATGACTATTTAAATATATGTATACGTCGTGTAAAGATTTGGGGCTATGGTGAAATAAAAAACAGTTTGTCAAAACTTATATGCGTTGTTGAGTTCTCTGTCAAAATACTAAATTATAGTCATCATGAAAAAACAGAGGGGAAAACAAAAAATGACTTACCTGCTTTTTACCGAAGTGATGAGTGTAGAATGTCTATGACAATGTTCCCGACAGCATGGACTGTAGCAGTTGCTGGTACTGGTGGATAGTGATGTACTCAGTCCTTAGACCCATACTTTTTATACTAAGTTATTTGCTCGAGGGCAATGCTCTCACGCCCCAAGCCCTCTGCACGACAGACCACCATCGGACAACCTATGTGGCCATCGGATTGGTTGCTTCAGGCGATTGATTTTGTCACATGTAGTCCTTTTAAACCAACCAGGACATACATTCAGCGAAAAAGAAAAATTTAGTTAATGTTCAATTTAAAAAATTTCTGATAATAAATACAATTTTTCGTAACGATGCATGATATATGTATACGCCACGGCTTTATTAACTCAATTATTACAAAGTAGAGGCAATTGATAAGAATGACCTTGTAACGGTATGTAGTCAATATTACTGCGTTACATTTGACCTGTTTGCTAAATAAATTACCCCCCTGATATATTGAGAGGTAGAATGCAGTACAACTTAACACTCAACTGTCTAATATAACCCTGCTATTGTCTTAGGAGGCTTGACTCTCTACAGCTCTTTTGTTTTATTATGTAACACCCCAGCTGGGTGGGGGTAAATTGGGTTAAGCTGGACCACCCTCCGGGAGGGGTTTAGGGGCGATCAGTCACATGAGCTGTTGCTGCAGTGAGAGAACAGTCGTAAAATTTGTAAGGGATCTGTGTTTTCTTTGAGTTAATATGCGAGAATTTACTCTCATTTTGCTGCTGAGCTTCGGCTATTGCTCAGCGTGGATCTGCGGCAATACAGGTCAGTGCAGTTGTACATCATCAGGGACTGTACTCTGTAAAGATGTGACTGAGGCACCATTTTTCACGACGGATAATCGGGCTGGATTGACGCTGACCATTACGACACGAGAAGCTGACTTCGATTTGACGAGTCTCAGTGACACAGTGGGGTTTGAGAAAGTGATGATTGATGGACTTTCAACCGACCTCTGCAGTCAGACATTGGTGTTGTTTCCATGGGTTAGGTGTTTAGTTTCGACTAGGGATACACCCATGCAAACACTTAGGTCAGAGGTCACGGATGCCGTCACTGCTGCTACAGAAGAACCTCTTATCGCCTCAAGGACTGCCCTCCAAAGTTACGGAACGAGCATGATTGTCTGGACTGCTATCAGCAGTATTGTTGGCGGAATATTGACGTGCTGTATACTGGTGAGTTTGGTGAACCTTCATGCTCGTATAAACAGTCACGCCAGGGCCTCGGATCCACCGCTGTTTGCAATTGCGTGTTGTCTGAAATGCATGGCATTGCTTCTCCTGCCTATACATCTCATAGCTAAATGCTGCAACTGGACATGGTGCAACATGCACACGATGGATCGAGGCACACCACCTAGTACCACACCCTTCGATGTTTAGGTATGTTCCCCCAATGCATATCTCATTAAATTTTAGGGACCGGCTGACTGTTTACTATGTAACTGTTTAATGTACCAGTAAAAGAAGGCCTAAACCGAACGACTAGAATTTAAGGCAGACAGAAATGAACGAATTATAGTCGTCATTCTGTATGTTTAATGTCATTGGTAATACATATGAAAGGCCTGTTTTTGTTTCCAATGATATACTACTATTCATGTCAATTACTTGAAATATACGCATTACTTCGATGTTTACTTATGGTGTCTACTTTTTCGGGATATTTTCAGAAGAGAGATTTGCTTGGCCTGTACCTCCCTGTACTACTGCGCTTGGTGCGCTTTTGCATCATCATTTGGGATGTCTATGTAGATAATGGAATGCTTCATAGGTTGATTAACATTCGACATCATGATCTGGATCAAGCCCTAGCCGATCTGAGGGTGAATGGTGGTGCTGACGACGAAGGCGTTATATTTGAAGGCCATGATGAGGACAGGGAGGGGGGAGGAGGTGACGGAGACGATGTTGACGACTTGGCTGACAACGGTGATGTTGTGGAGGACCAGCCCCCGTATCAACAGCTTGTGGAGGCGGTGATTCGCCCCGCAGTACGCAGGGCCCCCCTCAGGAGAGAGGTACAGTGGCTGGATCCGGCTAATATCATCGAGCATCGCCTAAGAAATGCTATAGTACCTCCTCTCTGAATTTACTGTGACCCTTGCGTACTGCTGAACTTTCTTCGTTTTTTTTTTTTTGTTTTTTGATGAATATTTGTTTATACTTTGTCTATTGTACTATTGTATTTTCGGGTTGAAAAGTGCGTCTCGCCTTTCAAATGAATATTGGTTTATACTTTGCCTATTGTACTATTGTATTTTCGGGTTGAAAAGTGCGTCTCGCCTTTCAAGCGCCACATACTGATGAGTTATATGACTTTATTTTTTACTCATTTCTTTTTTTTTTGTATATGTACCCTTATATGGTACGAGTATGTATTTACTGTTAATGCAAGTGAGCATATATCATTGTGGTTAAAACATTCCATAGTCGCTGTCAATAGGTACGACTTGTCCGTTGACACATTGGACTATAATACTAGTTTATATGTTATTGCTGTTGAGACATTCCGAAGTTACTGTCAATAGGTACGCCTTGTCCATTGACACATTGTGCTATATTTTTTCTAATTCGCAGGTGTGCTGTTTAATGGACTGATGTATAACATGTAATATGAGCGTCTTGCGAATTGACATGTCATGCACCAGCATCAGACAGCAAGTTTACATGCTATTTTATATATATATATATATGTACCGACATATGTTTAGATGAAAAATGATGCATCCTTATTTTACTGTTTGAAATAAAGATTTTAGAACTGACTTAGTAATGGCATTTTATTTTTTAAATCTACAATGAATTACTCATCAATTGCCCCAAGTCAAACATGGGAGGTATGCAATTAGAGATAGTGTGCACTATTAATACACATTTAAGCACCATAAGTTTGATATCAGGCTCAGCAATGTACCAAGCGAAAAATAAAAAAGCACTATTTGGTTGATGACCACCTCAGGGCAAATGATGTATGGCCTGTGTAAAAATAAGTATACACGCAGTCAGTAATGATACAACGGTGCGAGTATATTTTAACGCGTTGTGGGCGAAGCGTTGATCTTTATCACAATGCCGGTTGTCATAATGTACCTTTTAATGACAAGGGGTCCTTCATTTGTGCCGGCAAACGATTGGTATTGACTTGTTCGACTAACGAGTAATGAGTAATTAGTACGTATCAGGCCTAGAGGGCTATGTGTCTTGTACAAAGGACAAATGACAAGCAATGAGTCATTAACCGCTGGACTAGGCGATGCATATGAACAATAACTATCATGTCATACTCAACTGTGCAGTTACAACAAATAAAAAAATAAAATAAAAAACCCACTATGTGAATGCGCATTATACAGAGTTAAAGTTACATTTTCACTGATTAGTATGTAAGAAGCATCGACATCGAAATGCTGAAGCAATAGAAAGACTTCAGAATTTACTAAATGCAACTCAAATTTACTGAGAGCAATGCAACTCAAATTTACTGACTGTAATGCACGGTTCAATAGAATAGTCCAACAAAAGAAATCAATACTATGTTTTTTACATGAGTAGTTACGCAATTCGATGGATGAACAAAAGAAATTCACTTGGCATTTTTCAGAGAAAATATACCTAGAATTAAACAGTAATACATACAAACACACTCAGCGTAAATACATACTAATATTTTTGTTCTGAGTGTAAATAAAGTGAAATTTATTTTTATCATTTAACTTCACATCGTACATGACATAACATAAAAGCTACACTAGTAAAGCAGACCATTAGTCAATAAGTTATTCTAATTAACTCAAGGCTGTCAACATGAAGAGAAGCCCCTGGGGTATGACGTTACAATAACGTTTGATCACGGATGACGCACGCCCCGAGGGGTAATTGGTTGAGAGCTTGGACAGCCATAGCTGGATATGATATCATATCCAGCTGTGATATCATCGGGGCACTAAAGTAGTGTTGTCTCATTTATCTCCCTTGCACGCAAACATCACCCCTAGGATGCTTCGAAGAAACCAAGGAAACTAGAGAATTGAAAGTTGAAGTTTTTGGGAGAAGGAAAATGTCATCTGCTAAAAATGCCACTGGAGCCTTCAGGACAAAACGCAGTTAATATTTTCAACTAAATGTAAAACTATTCCAAAATAAACAGCAAAATATCATCTCACATCATGCTGCCTTAATCAAGGATTTTTAACATGAACGTTGAATAAATCATCTCACATCATGCTGCCTTAATCAAGGATTACTGAATTACACCAAAGAATTGGTTTTTATTTCACTGTGAAAGTTGTGAAATTATGGCTGTGGAACACAATATTCTCTTTTGGTGCATGCATAAGGGCATTACGTGGAAGATCGGTCAAATTGGGAGAAACGATTGCTTCAATTCTCTCAGAAATTGGCCAACTATTACTTTTGTATATTTATTATCGCCAAATTTAGATTGAATTAGGCTGTTTAAAGATCCCAGGCATCTTCTCTTTCAGGCTAGCCCTAGTGTAGGGTATAAGAAATTGGTCATTGTGATATTTTTGATCTTATAATGTCAGACAATATAATCATATGAATTATTGAGAGGGTGCATGCCGCAGGGCTTGTCTTGAGTGATAAATATCACAGAAGAAATATTTCTGTCTGCTTGCATGGTGTCTCCAGTTGTAGAAAATAATACAAATATGAGATTTCCTCTGAAGCCACGAACAAAATATATATATATATGTATTCATTCTATGGTGCTTAGATGATAAGAAAATTGGTTCTGGTTTTGATCTGGCAAGTTATAAGATTGAAACAGAGAAATATAATGGCATTCCAATGGGACTATTTGAATCCCTAGCTAATCTTGAAAATAGTGCATGATATTCAGGAGGATGGGCCAGGTAATTCGACAGAAAAGACAGAAAATTGACCTGAACCAATAATTGTTCTCTCCTTCTCAAAGTTGTCAATGCTCACCCCTCTTATTAAACATGAATCTATTTGTCCTATTTGTGGGGCACAAAAGAGGTGTCTGTAACACATATGTATGATCAGTGACATAACCTAATGCTTGTATTACAAAGGCCAACGTGACATGACCTGAAGGTGTGAAGCTTGTGCTATATTTAGATCTATATCTATCATTCTTGAGGAAGCATGAAAATACATTATAATTTAGCACTATTATTAGTTTCATGTCTATGGTTGTAGCGGCGTGTGATGACTGTTAATTGAGATAATAACAAAAGAGGTACTTATATCAAGGATGTCCAATAGCAGAAAAAGTCCTGATAGCAAATACTTCATTTAGAAGGTAATTTAAGGGTTTTGAGGATATGAGTATCTCTATGTCCATAGCACTGGAGTGTACTGTAATGCATTTATATTTATCCATATCAGCATTGCTTGCACTCTTAGAAATTTCAATTGGCAATTAGTGATATAATGCACCCCTAACATTGGTTCGATAAAATTCAAAATAATTTGGGGTAATTTTGGACTTTGTAGTGATGTCGATTAGAAGTAACTATTATAGTATGGCCCATGATTGCAGCACAGAAACTGTAATAGTTTTCCATAGTGCACCCTTTGTTTAATGATCCATTTTATTTAACTGTTTCTGAGTTGTGTCAAGGACTTTTTCTTAGACTAGCTGAAGGAGGGGCGTTCTGAATGCCCTTTAACTGTATGAAAACAAATCACTTTGAGTGCAGCTATCGAATAACGTGACATGCAGGAGGTAAATGTTGTGCAATATAATATTATGAAAAACTACGTCATTGTAGTGCAGAGCATAAAGTTCTTTAAAAGGAGCTGTAATATGTCATAAATGTGACTTGAATCATGTATTTCATAAAATAAAATTGCTATGGATAAGTTTTCTATGGCTTGTGGAACACGTGATTCCTAAATATAATCAGCAATCTTTTGTGCTTTATTCGCCCACACCTCATGAATTAAATATCCACCCAATGGGATGTTACAATAGAATTTCATAGCCGAAGAGTTTAGGGCAATGACCCACGTAAATGGTTGACTGATGCAACTTGGGACAGTGCTGCAACTCATAACCAAAACAGGCAATATGATTATTCATATTTAGAAATGACTTATCAAAGTGAGGGTTTCACAACTTCGAAACCTTCTGGCTGAAAAATTGTGTGGTTCCATGTTTATCAGTCGCTTGGTAGAAGTGTGCAAACGCCTTCTGTTGTCAGCTTGTGATACACTCCAAAAGGTTATCCCAATTGTGAGAACTGAATAAGGTCTGCATTAATTCAAAACAGGTCATCTGCTGGTTTTGACGACAATGTGCAGATCACTCACAAATTTGTGAAAATCAGATATTAAGCAGTAGTTGATTATAAGTGGAAATGGAAACATAGGCCATTGTCTGCTAATTAGGCTATTACTATAGGTGAAGACTCGTGTTTTTGATAAGATTCTTATTTTTTATTAATCCCGACAAAATCTCTTCCTTAAATTGCCAAAACATTCATGGGTGGAGTCCTCGATGACTTTCAAGGTCACAGAGCTGTTTGAATTTGAAATCGACAACATTTAAAATTCAAATATCTCAAGTAATAATGATGCTATTGTCAAATTCTTTCATATCTGAGGTTATGCATCAGTTCTGAAGACATCTGACCCATTTTTTCAAAAGTAGGTCAAGTTTCCGGTCAACTGCTTTTCAACTTTAGTAGCAAATTTGTCAAGACCATTTGAGAAAACCAGGAGACATAGACCTACAGTTTTGGTGCCAAAGTTTGCGCAATAGTTATTGTCATATGGAATTTTAAGTTTTGTAAATTCACTAAAAATAGGTGGCATGTGGTATTTCACCATGAAATATTGGTTTTAGTTCATGACATTCCATAGTAAACTACCTCAAACATGTACCCAAAACCCCCAAATCATCATTCAAATTTGACCTTGGAGGTCATTTTCAAGGTCAAATTGACCGCTGAAGTCTAAAAAACTGTATATTTTCAAAAAATCCCAAAAATAATCTATCAGTGACCTTTTGGCTCGCAAGTACTTTTGAAATATATTAAATTTTGAAAAAAAGTAGAAAGATAGAAAATTGATTGACTGGTATAAAACTGATTAAAATGCCCAATATCAAGGGGAAATCTTCACTTTAGGCAAATTTCAAGGTAAAATTCAATGTCAAACATTTCACAAAAACTGAAATTTTATTATAAATACATTTTTTATTTTTTTCTAACATAGAAGAAATATTTGGCTTTGGCTGATCTATGGATATGATATTGCCCTAATAATCTACAAACATCCTGAGCAAAATGAGGTCTCAAGGTCAAACAGTCAACGTCAAGGTCACAGAGCAGAATTACTATATATATACGCTTTTATTGACACAGTAATATCATACATGATACATTTGTCAAAAATAACAGATAAAAACGTGTACTAAGTCTACTTCTACTCACTATTTCTATATTCAATATATATATATATATACATGTATAAAAGTTAAAGGGATACATTATCAATAGATTATCTATACATCCATGGTCCCAGTTGCTGAACAATAGCATGGTGATATGAGCATTAAGTTTACATACATTTGTTAAAATATATATATATATATAGACATATATCACATGTATACAGTAACCCTAAATACATATATTACTGCAGTTAATACTGTTCATTATCACAATGTTACTTTAAGTACAACATTTGAATTAGGAGTATATATAACAAGGCATCGTGCACAGTTATGTACATGAGTGTAAAAGCACATAGATCACAATATATAAAAATGCTTATAGTGCAGAAACTACTAGTTTGAGGGGTGATGGTTAATGCTCGACGATGGATGATGACCCAACCATTCATTAGGCATCAATATTTACAAGAAATTTTCCAAGGGATTTTAACAACTCAGGCTCTTTTGATTTCATGATGGGCTATTTTAAAGAGGTCCTCATGACTAAGTGTGTTATGTGGGCATACTATGAGACAATGTTTTTCATCTTCGATTACATGCATATTGCATTTTAGGCATAATCTCTCAACTGCTGGCAATATTGGGTTTTCATGTCTACCTATTTCAATTCATAAATTATGTGAGCTTACTCTAAATCTGGCTATTTTATTATACATTTTTCTGCTAAGGTTTAGTAGAAGGTAGGGTTCTAGCCTGTAATCGGTTTTGATGAGTTTATAAGTTCTAAGTTTTGGCTGTTGTGTAGAGTCATTGATTTCAGCTAGCACAGTTTCCTGACATTTTTCATAGATTTTAGATTTGAACGTTTTAGCAATGGATTCTAGCTCATTGTTTACAAGTCTTAAATGGTCTCGTTGTGAATAGTGTTCATTGAGCATATGAATAATTTTCCCAACCCAAGCATTATTACCAGAAGTGTGCATATCTTTTTGCTCATTTAAAAATGTTTTAAGAATATTATTAGCTGGCACTTTTTCTAGTTTAATCCTATAGTTGATCATTCTAAACTGTTGTCGTACATGTAATGGGAATCTGCCAGTCTCACCATACACAGCTTGTGATGAGGTCTGTTTCCTAACTCCTAACATATTTTTTAGGTATCCTAATTGTACCTTCTCTAGTTCATTTACAGGTTTGTTACTGGACCATATTTCACAATTATACTCAAGGATTGGTAAAATATATACTGTCACTACTTTGGCATTGTTATCTAGCTGAGCGAAACCAGTGTCCGAAACTCAATCGGTTTTAGCACCGGTTCTAACTGAGCTTCAGAACTGGCATAGAGATATTTGGAAAGCTCATTTTCTCCTTTTTAAAATGAGATGTAGTGTAGACCGATCGATTAAAAAGATCGCCCGACCCTGAAATTTTCGAGTTAAAAATAATCCAAAAAAAATTTTGCTGAAAATTTGAGTTGTACTTTTTTCTTAAGCCATTGGTGAATTATCAAACATGTTTAAGAAAATTCCTTCAAAAATTTGGGTATATAGGTCAAATGGTCAAGGTCACAAACCTTGAAAAGTACTTTATAATGCTGGTAAACAAAACTGAGTAGTCTTATGATATTTAGCCAAGGGGAAAATAGTGGGATGGGGTTTTGGGGGGCTGGCAGCAGGGTGGGTGGTTATGAAAAAATGGTAGAAAATTTGTGGCGGGGTTGCCTGGTGGCGAGAGGCTGGAGGTCTAGCTGTGATTTGTTTTGGTAGGATGCTGCGGGACTGTTGTTGCCTTGCCATGGTAGCTGTGTTGTGATGGGCTTGGTTGACAGGTCAAGGTGACATTGGAGATTACATTGTAGGAAAGGATAAACTACTGATTTTACATTTGATCACATGCCAGGAGTGGACAGTGGTTAGTGGGGACTAGACCAATCAAGCAAGCAAGCAAGTTAGCAAGCAGGTGGGGTGAAATGCACTGTAAATCATTGAATGTCATGTCATAAATGCACTGAATTCAGAGGCAGATCCATGGTCTCTATAGCTTCATCATGTGTTTTTTTTTCTTTAACTATATATATATACATCTGTGTCCATACGCAAGGTGGCAAACTCAATTTTAGTTTCAAACAGACCAATTAGTACAACGCTTTGAATCATATGGGTTCTTTGGTTTTTTTTTGACAGTTTATGTGTAGGTGTACAACCCAGTTTGATTCTGTGTCTAGTCCTCTGGTTGTACACATTAAGCAGCTACAAACAGGCCAGAATAGCCTTTGTGACACAAAATGAAGTAGACTGTTCCATCTGGTCCTTGGACAAAGAGTGACAACTTGATCAGCACCATCGTGACACATAAGTGACCTATGGGTCCTCCAGACAAAGCTTGCTTGCTTGTTGACCTTGCAATAAAATGGAACTTAATTTATTTCGTGGACATGTGTAGCATGTCCATGATTAATTTTCTTTGTGCAACATTCCCATTAATGTATTTGATTGCCATTTCAACATATGCTTAAGTATAATATCTAAATGTCACTGTTTCATGCAGTCTCATTTGCCCTTTTTTAGATTTATAAGTCGATGAGGACCTGAGGTGATAAAACAAAGGTGAGTATTGACCCTACCACTCACAAGGCATTTTATTTACAATGTACTAGTACCATTGTTAAGTCAGGGTCGGTTACAATATCTTCATATTTATTAGCCCATCCCCTTTTGTTTTCCCTGTCTTCTTCAGAAATATTTTGATGTCTTTGTCCTCTCCTTTTCAACACCTTGGACCTAATTGGCTCCTACAGTATCCTTTTAAATAAATGAAATCATGTAGGCATTCGTGGAATTACTCTCAAATGGTTAAATAGTTATCTCACAAATAGAAAACAATATACCTTCTTCAGAGACACTCCCTCAAATGTAAATGAATTAACTTGTGGCGTTCCTCAGGGGTCCATTCTCGGACCCCTGCTCTTCCTTATATACATTAATGACGTTGTGAATAATTTAAACCATAGTAAGGCAATACTATACGCAGATGAAACTAATTTATTATTTAATGGTAAGGATCTTCACATGTTAATAGAAAAAGCCAATTCAGAATTATCTTCAATAGAAACATGGTTTGCTGCCAACAAATTGTTGAATATTTACAAAACTAACTACATTATTTTCCACACATAACAGAAAACACTTCCCCAACATGGTCAGATAGTGATAGGACAAATAAAAGTAAAACAAGCAATGTTCCTAGGTGGTTATATAGACAAAACTTAAACTGGAAAAAGCATTTAACTGTTAAATTCATCCAAATAATGAAGGTCTTATATTTCTTGTCACAACTGAAACATTCTATCCCTTCAAACATTTTAAAAACTATCTGCAATTCTTTGATCTTTCCACATATCAGTTAATATGCAATAGTGGCTTGGGGAAACATTACCAACAAAGATTGAAATGCCTTAAAACATTTTAGAAAAAAAGCAGTCAGAATCTATTAAAAATAGAATATTTATAGAACTGAGTTTATTAAAATATTCTGAAAAACAAATTGAAAGACCTCCCACAATATTTTTCTCTTCAGTTAATACCAAATAGTGATATTAATGACTATTATACGAGACAAATGCAGGACCAACACAACTTCCTAGTCAGAACTAAACTTGAGAAACAACAAATAAATACTAAGATATCATATGTATGGAATCTACTCTCTCATACTATTAAGAGTTCTATGACACCAACTTCAGCAATAGCTAAACTCAAAGATTTCCTACCATCTCAACATCAAGAAACATACAATATCCATAGAAGCTACATCTGTCACCAATAGTTCATTTCACATCCAAATTCATATCATGTAGTATTCTATTCATCTTTAATTGTATAAGCATTTCTTGTATCTTATTTATCATTCTGTAAAATGTTTCTTGTTAATTTTTTTATTTTATTTTATTTATATATACTTTTTTGTATTATTGTTATTTTCTTTACATGCTAGGGATATTTTCCTATTGAACACAGCTAGATTTGTTTTTGTTTTTTTAACTTTACTTTTTGTTACTCTTTTTCACAAATGTCTAATTTGTGTAATTCCTTTACACTATATGTATCGTTCTGATTGATGTAATATGGAATACTTCTTGTGGAGGGTCGCATAATTACAGCCTGTAAGGCTCTGAGAACATTATATAAATTTTAATGCTGGATTATTCCTGATTTGATAGCTCTGTAGTCCCAGTCTCCATTCAGTCACATAATCACATTATAGTCTCTTTGTCACTGCATAGTCTCCTGGGGAAAAGCCTACATGCTCCTACATAGCTCAATACGCAGGTCCTCTGCTTCACCCGTCTCACGTTTTCTCCACCCTGCCCAGGACCCTCCCAGGACCCTGCCAAGGACCCTGCCTTGCTATTGTCATTTCTATTCAAATTTAACCTTAAAAATGTGTTCGTGCCAACCCCATATTATTAACGCTATATTTTAGCGGCCGCTTGCTACCATTTCTTATAAAGTCTCTGGGCCGCTACGACTGTGAGGGCTTAACCCCTTATCATTCACTTTATTTTAATACTATGTACTTTGACTCCCATTCTGTCTTATGGGTTTCTAGTTCATTATACTGCGGGCAGAATCGACACATGTAGTGGCCTTATCTGCTCGTTAGTACTGTTTACGTACTGTTCATGCTATATTATTATGTATTGCGTGTGGGGTATCTACAAGAGCCTCTCGTTCTTACTATCTGTGTGTTGTCCTTCTTTATGTGTGCCAATAAATGATTCCAACCCTATATTGGCTTTGTGAGTTATTAAACATTGGTAAATGTAAGAAATTAATCTAATATATCATAAATATGTACTTTTAGATCCGGTTTTGAGTAGCCAGCTATGACAGCTTTGTCTAGATTCAATTTGAGGGGCCGTTTTTAATGAAACTAACTGTATGATTACAGGCTGTTGATCCTCGTTTGCTTCAATGGCATGCATTGGTACTGTTGCCTTATCAGTTGGAATTTAGAGAGATCCATCAACAGAACAAAGGGAACTTGGCAAAGCTGACAATTCATACTTCCCTAAGCTAATTTTTGGATTCAAGAAAGAGCCACTGTCACTATGGCTTACAAAAGAGTGCATAGATAAGATAGGTCTGTTACTCTTCAACTAATGTGTTGCTCCTTTGACAGTCTAACATGGCATCTGATGAGAAATATACTGATGATTGACAACTAATTGTATCATTTAAGGCCAACAATTCTCTCATTCAAAGGAATTTATTTTACACTGAGGAAATCAGGGAATTCTTGAAAGATAATAAGTGTGAAACAACAGTAGTGTCAACTTAGCAACTTTCTAAAATGAAATCAATTTGAATCAAGTTTAGGATGCTACTACCAAATCAACAGACAAGGTTAAAAACCTTGGTGTCATATTTTTTTTGGACAGGTCAATATGGAATCACCAGTGAATTACATGTGCATAAAGAGTCTCTCAAAAATAAGTAAGAGCTCAAATATAAAGACACAAAAACCGTTGTGACTAAGGACTAAGGAAATGATCTCCTGTTCAGTATAAACAGCAGAATTTGAGAAAATTTTAAGTTCCACAGAACTCTCTGATTTAGCACACATCAGAAGAACTTCACTGGTTGCCCATTTATAAGAACTCAACATTGAGGCATCATCTTATATATCCAATGTATTGAGCACCATGGCAATGTCAGTGAACAATTAGATCTCAGAAGCAATAACTTTTTTAATCCTAGCGCCAGTGAGCACATACTAATCAGGAACAAATAATTTGTATCTACCAGTTTAATGTCGGTAAAAACAACTGTAAACATACTTGTAGACCTGTGTTGAGGGTTAGCTGATGACAAGCAGATGGGGTTTTTTGTGGTGACATTAAGGCGGTGTCATTAAAGGTCTCAAATTAAACACTAGGACACAGGCAGAGCTCATAAAAATGAGGTAAAGGTATTTATGATCACTCAACAAGTGTTTTATATGCATTTAGCATCACTGGAAACTCCATAGGATACCTTAGGTTCAAAATATATGATTATGTTCAGCAGATATCAGCCAAAATACGGGCAGAAAGTGGGCGAAATTCAAAATGTCACCAGAAAAGGGGTAAAGTACCCGAAATTTTTGAAACCCCTCATTTTCCAACTATTTATGTCCTAAATTACCCATTCAAGCAAAAATATAAATTTTAGCATTCAAATCCTACGGAATGACAGTTCATACCACACTAACAGCTCTGCTGGTCAGCTGGGCCAGTTTAAACCTGATAGCATTTGATATATTGACGTCGGCCCTATGTGGGCGACATCGGGCCAACATCGGGCCGACATAGCATGTTATTAGAGATGTAGCCACAGGCGTTCGCCAACGTGATAGCGCGGTGTCAGCTCTTATCAATACATTTATTAATACTATACCAAAAGTGTTTTACCTTGCTATCACGTTGGCGAATGCCTGTGATATAGCCAATAACCTGACTTCTACGTCACATACAATTTTTTGGTCATCCTGTCCCCTACACTCTTGATGTGAACGAATCCATGGTGGCTAACACGTTTTTATTGTACTAGTAGGTCCCATTTCTTATTAAATTTTCAGTGAACTATTCGTCTCATCCTTCCATGATAGAATCTGATGGCTTTCGTATATCTCACATTCATCGAAAACTTCTAAGTGCTCATTGGGTACAGTCTCATTGATCTATCAGGCTGTCATATTCTTGTGAAGTCCTCCATCGATGGGAGAGAAGTGTGTAATGACGTCGACAACACCACCTACAATCGGGTCAAAAAGTTCACACTGATTAATCAGCAGAATACAATTCACTTATCACGTTATTTTTCTTCGAAAGATAATCACCTTTGAATTCTTAGAATTCTAATGACAATTTATCCTTCTTCCTTTATTTCTATCAAAGACTTCAGCACCCTTTTTTAATTTGCATTATATTTGTTCAAAACTGCTCAAGTGTACGCTGTATGTAAAAATGACCTCAACTAAACACTTTCAACAAAATACGTCTCTTTCAACAAAATATGTCTCGAAATTATTCATGTTTTATTTTTATTAAATTTTTTGACTATGATCTCAACCAAGTGGATTGGAAGGGGATCATCTGAAATCATGGGTGGCACCTCAGTAGCGATGTATATTTATCTTACAGGTGTCAGTCACCCTTATTACATATATATGTCATGTTCATGCACCATGTGTGTCGTAATGATATCTGTACAACTAAATGCATATATATGTAATACGAATAAAATGATTCTGAGTTCTGAGTTCTGTGAAACGTTCGGTTCCGATTGTAGGTGTTATTCCATGTAGCACCAATGCTGATGTATAAATACAAGAACTTGCATGAATGAAATACTATGGGTACCTGATTCTAACTATACCTGAAACACACTTTTGCCAAATACATATAGACAACAAATTGGCCATTCTTAGTGCTGGTCTTTCATCTTGTTTCCAGCTGTGTGCCTGAGAGGCAGTGCCCTAAATAACACCAGTGAGAAACTTGATACACTCATCATAATACTTTGAGGAATCCGGAATCACGACTGTCTTATACATGGCCAATTGTGCCACGTGCGTTTTCCATGCGTTTATCCTTCTCATGGAAAACGCACGTGACACATTTGGCCATGTAGCATCTGAGTTAGGTAAGACAAGAATTTTGATAAGGTGTTATTTCACTTCATAGATACCGAGCCAATTGCTAAAATCTTCGAAGATTTTTTGTAGGCTGTTTAGACTAGGTCAAAAAAGAACCTGGTTCTGATGAAATTGGCAGTTATATATACAGTAAAATTTGAAATCATTTTGTATAACTTTTTTAGTGTTTAATTTTAATTTAATGGAGTTTTGCCAGACATTTGACAATTACACAATACAGAATAATTTCTCTTTTGCCTGGTGTCAACAAGATTTTCATCAAGTTTTTTAAAGTATAGTTTTTTGTTTCCTATTGAGCGGCCCTCGATAACGATTAGTTCCCAAATATATAGTACTTTAAAATGAACTAATTCATCTTCATTTTGGATAAGCTTTATAAATTTTGGATAAGCTTTATAAATCTCTATATATCAGTGAAAACGTCATTGCTGTTTTTACATCTTGCTGGGGCTTTTTTTTCAAAGGTGCACAACCGGACCTGTTAGGAGCAGTTAGCCCAGAATTAAGGTGCAAATTCTAAGCTCATTTGAGGAGCACTAACTTTTGGATCTGTGTACTTGGGTCCGTTGCTTACATCAAGAATTTGTGCCCACTTGGGATCAGTTAGTTATGAGGAAAACACTGGGTTAGGCTATGTAATAGTTATGTCCTAGTAGGAGGGCTTTAACTAACATTTTGTTGGTTATATCCTGATGCCGAATGCAGGTATATTAACGAACTAACGGTCTGAGGGCTGAAAATATTTGGGTCAACGCAGCAGCAGCTTAGGCATCGTAGGCAGGGAGGGGGATCATGGGGATAGCGTGTTTCACATAATAGGGAAATTCTGTAAAAACCAAATTTGACGAAGATCCGACCAATAGAAGTCGAGAAAAATGTGATTATAGTACAAACTCAAGCCTGTCAAAATCCGTGATTTTTTTGGCGTCGTACAAATCGTCCACGGGATAATCTAAAACGCCTATGCATGCAGCAGCGTAGGCGGCGTAGGCAGCGTAGGCAGGGAGGGGGATTTTGCCAGGCCTGAATTTGTGCTATATAATCAATTTTTTTCTACTGGTCTAAATTTGATTTGCTAATGGTGTGTCATTTATAGCTGTACTCCTAAAACTACGGAAGCGCAAGTTAAAACAGTTTTGGCAGGATTTCCCTATTCTACACACAACACCAGGTATCTATTCTTTTTATGAAAAAGAATATTCTTGTTATATCTGGCGCCTAGACCTATGACACAATGGATCTATAACTGATATGGTTTGTTTCCAATGTCAGATATATATTATGAACACTTGGTTTGGTGGGTGAAAATAATTAGGTCAAAGACCCAGGCGGGGTAGTCTAACAGGCTCTTTGATTTGATTGGTTGTTCAATTATGAAGAACCCTTCGGGGGCCTCTTCACTAATTTTAATGTATTAGACCCCGAAATGCTCATGCTCAACTAACCTAGGCAGTATTCACCTTAATTTTGGGTTAAAATCCTTGGTTACAACTTCCAAAGTTTATAAATTAGTAAATACATCGTTTGTTCACTGCTCAGGTGAGCTATTTATAGAACACATAGCATACACTTCAAAAAAAAAAATTATCACAACCAGATTTGGTGGCACAGTGGATAGAGCATTCGCAATGCTGAGTGTGGTGCAACTGTACTGACAGAGGTTTGAATCCAGATCAGAGAAATTTTTTTTTTCTTTCATGATAATTCACACAAGTGTCTGAACTGAGTTCTAGACTAGACTAGAGTCACCATATTTTAGCTAATTTTTATTAAAGTCCTTCATTACCACTTTGAAAATGCATAAATTTAATTTTTTTGTCATATTTGAACTGGTCATAGTGGAACTTTATTGCATAACAAAATGATTTGTCGAGCCTCTGACTAGCATTACATTATCCACACCATTTTATGCACATCATATCATTACAATTTTTTTATCATAGTATTACTAGTATTACATGTAATGATTGCATATATTTGTTCTTTTCATGTATTGCTGATAGTAACGAATTGTTATGTTTCCAGCATTACAATTAAGCTCTTACTAAGTAAAACTCATACTTAACTTGCTATGTCTTAGTTATATTTACAAATATAAACATTGCTTTCTTTATTGGCACCCATATTAATCATGTTTTATAAGCACATTGTATCATTACTTATATTTTATTTGTGCATATTTAGTGTTACATGGTGACTTCTTATATATATTTATTTATTTCATACACATTTGGTATACATATTATTCAAGATTATCAAAGAAGTTTAAAGTGTTATAGAGTGTGTCCAAATGCTACATCGAATTTATTACAAATAAATGTCAAAAAGTGATAGTCTATGAAATGCACAGGAAAGTTATGAAGTCCTTCTTTTCTTTCATCATGCCATTGTGTGATGTTGCTCCTTCTTAATTCCTGAATAGTTCTCACAGTTATCATGTCACAGGGAGTGCATGAATAAATAACAAGTTCCCTCGCATTCCTGTTTGTCAATATTTCTTCTGTGTTTTTTTGTGTCATTTCACTTATTTGCTTCATGTTCTTGCCAATAATAGCCTGGCAGTTGTGTATTCCATACCTTGCCAGATATCTCACAAATGCATTAGTAGAGTTTAGCATGGAATTTGTAATCTTTGCAAACCTTGTGTAAACCTGTGAGATGGAGTGTGCCATGTTGGCCAAATGGGGAAGATATCAAACATGGGCTCTGAATGGTACATCCAGGAGCCTCCGGAGACACCTGTTCCACATAGTGTGGAATTCTTGTACGTTTTATCGGAATAGTTCCAAGCTTGGCTTCCATAGAAGTGGCAACATTGTGATGCAAATAATTTCAGGATAACTTTCTCAGGTGCGTCACCAACATTTGCAAGAAGAGTATTCACCATCCTGCTAGATCTCCCTTTTTTTGTGATATTTCAGACTTTTCTGAGAGATCATGCTGCAAGATATTACCCAGGTGTTTTACTTGAGACACCCAGGGTATAGTTGCATTTATCAGAGTAATCTTGTTTGGAATATGGTCTAATTTCTTTTTAGAGAAGAATATGCATGCACTTTTTTTGGGGTTATATTCCATCCCATATTTCAGAGCATAGTCTTGGCACTCGTTTATCATTTCCTGTAATCCATGTAAGCTGGGGCTTAGTAATACAAGGTCGTCTGCATAGCATATAGAGCCTGCGTATTGGTGTCCTATCCAACAACGATAACCTTTATTCTGTAGGCGAAAGAGCAACTCATCCATATACACGGTGTACAAAATTGGTGATACAATTGCTGCTTGTCTTATGCCATTTGTTGAGGAAAATGGTTGGGATAAAGCATCATTCCAAATGGTCCGAGAGGTCTGACGGGTGTACAAATTCTTCAATGCACGCAAGTCTATCGTGCTAAAATTCCTCTGAAGAAGCAGGGAAAACAGTTGATCGTACTTTACGCGGTCGAATGCCTTCGTAGCATCCAGGAAACACCCAACTACTGTTGATCCATTGTTGAAGTAGTATTGTACAATCTCCTTTACTACCAGGGAACACATAGTTGTCCCCATTTTGCTTTTGAATGCAAATTGTCTGTCCGAGGTCAACAGCTTTGTGCAGTTACGCTCCAGCATAATCAAATCTAAAAGTTTGCCAAAAGAGGAGGAGAGTGCAATTCCTCTGTAGTTTGCATCTGAGCAAAGGTTGGCACGACAGTCTTTTGGAATGGAACTGAGAGTACTAGAAATCACATTCCTTGGCTGATAAACATGTAGCTGAGCAAAGTGATGATTAAAAAAGTCAGTTGCATGTATGATATGGTTGGACATAAGTCCAACATCGCCATCTGACTTCCCTTCTTTTAATTTAAGGACAGCTTTGTACACCATTTCTTGGCTAATAACTGCATCATCTGCAGTCGCTCCTCGCAGTTTCTGTATAATTGTGTCATCAATCTCTGATAGAGTACAACAGTCAGAGGGAACACTATTGAAAAGTGTTTTATACTTGTTTGCAAAAATTGCTGCTATTCTATGCGGTTCTGTTTCATTGTTGATACTTATGGTTGTACATGGTTGAGATTTGTTGACTCTTTTAACTTCCCGAAAGAAGTCTCTAGACTGGTTTTCAATGATGCCATTTTCTCGTACACTGTGGTTCTTTCTTTCTTCTTGCAACGCCTGACAGCATAATTATACTGTCTCTTACTTTCTATCATATTTCTATGTAATGTTCCTTGTGTTGGTCTGCCTGCTTGCTTCCATAGGTCAAACCAGAGAAGAGATTCCTGTCTATAAGGTTTAACCATCTCTGTCCATCCAGGCATAACTTTCTTGTGGCTTTGTTTCTCAGCAGGAAAACATTGTCCAGCTTTCAGACAGATATTGACAAGACATTCACACCATTCATCGATCTTTGTATGATGATCCTCACTGGTGCACTGTAGGTCTCTGCATTTAGATACCTCACATAATCCATTTTGGCCTAGTAAAGTCTTCATTGTCTGTTGATAAAAGGCCAAGTGCTGGTCATTGACTTTGTGCCATAAGATCCTGTTGTTTTTCTGTGTTGTCTGCGGTTTCACAATAATAAATCCAGGGTGAGAATTAACAACTGTCACAATTGGTTTGTGACCTGCAGGATTTATTTCACTGTCATATACAAACACATTTTTCACATATTGTATTAAACCATTGTCAAGGCAAAAGTGATCGATCTGTGAGTAGGCATTATTCAGTTCATTGGAAAAGGTATAGTCTGACTTGGCTATTGCTAAATTCCAACAAGGTGTACAATTATATCACTCATGAAGTAACAGTCATGGGCATTATTACGATCAAAATCCACATTAAGATCTCCAGCTATAATAATCTGAGGATCTGCATGCTGGTTGAGTATTTGTTCAATGGTATCACACTCATCAAGAAAATCCTCAGATACATGCGATTTATTTCAGTTATCCATGGGTAAGTACCCATTCAGTATGAGTAATTTATATGTCTCACATTCCACACTCACGGCACATATGTTTCACAAATTGACTAATGGATTTATGATATAATATAGCACGTCCTCCATAAGGTCTGCCAAGTAAAAGTTCACCATCTGTCACACTAGACACTCCATAGGCAATAAAGTCTGAGTCTATAGACTACAATCTGTTATATAAACATATATGATCATAAACATTTATGTCGTATTACATTCAATCATGTTCTGCCCAACAGTAACGAGGTGTTACATCTTTTATATTTTATATCATATGTACTTTTATACATTTTTTTATATCTTGTATTAACATTCCTTTCATTTCACCCCAGACCATTCAACACTAACTTATCTGCTTAGTGCCATCATGGAGCCTTCTGATGACAGCTGTCTACTGCTAATATTGTTCACGTTACCAGATATCTATTCTTTTTTTGAATAAGAATTTTCTTGTTAGTCAATTAGGTATATTTATTAACTTGTTTGATAATTTTGGTTGTTTTACTGCCACTTGAAATGTGCGAATCCTAAAGCAATTGTGCCTCAACTGCACCGTTCTGGGCTAACCTTTGAAAAAAAAGATGTCCCACTAATCCTTGAATAAGGTTTGGCATACGGGTCTAGACTTCAAACGATGTTACTGCTGTCCAAACATTATATTTACTACCAATTAATCTAACTTTATTCACCGTGCATTCATCTTATCAAATTGGTTTTAATTGCCTTCAGAAACTCATCAGTTACATCATGTATCAATATGATTTGATTGGAAATTATATCCCGTGCCACAGGTCTCTTTATAGTGCGCATTCAATTAACCTAATTGAACAAGCCATCCTTGGTGAAATTGAAATAATTACACGTTTGAGCAACAAGGTATGATTAATCTCAAATGGTAATATTTGATTACCTGGATGTTTATCAAACATGGAACATCATTTGAATTGGACACATCTGCGTTATAGACAGTTAATATATCTATTATATATAGATAGATGCACTTATCACAATACTTTGCATGCATTTATTAGCGTTGGATGGCTGTTTCATCCTTCGTCTCATTGCCATGGTCTCTGCCTGTCCTAATTAGCCCATCAGGTGCAGAAATACAGGACGTAAAGCCCTAATCACACACACACTGATGCATTTATTAGATAATGATATATGAACATCTCATAATACCATGACAGACCAGGAGAATAGCCCTAATTAAGACCCTTAAATGCATTGAATATCACAGTTTAAAATATGCAATATTCTTGTCATCCATATCAAAAGTGTTGTGATTTTTCGATGGGCCTGTTGTACAAATGTACATGTACCCCAGGAGATTTAAACTGCTGCCTGTTATTATTTCGGCTCTTATTTCATAATTGCTACTGATACAACAAATGCTTTCTTGTTGGTGTGTGCAATATGTAATTTATGGTTTATTGTATGATATATCGACTGCATGCACCGCAGAAACGTGTGATCTGTCCTTGTGCACCGCTTGCTTGTTTTGTAGGCAACAGAACCCGTCACCACATAATCATGGAAGCCTGATGGAATTAATGACAAAAATTTCCACACCCACAACCTTCAAAATGAGTTTATTGACAAATTTACCAAGAGCTACCGCAGTGCCAGACTGACCAATAATTGCATTTGCCTTTTCAGTTCAGGGTGTGCAGTCCGGATTTAGCAATAATGTCAGTAACAACTTGCCACAATCAAGAACAAATGAGACATTAAAGGGCCTATCTCACATAGCCGAGTGACAATGCCGAGTAATGCCGAGTGCTTAATAAATTAGGCAGTCGGGAATACACGGCTTTGCACGCCGACCACTCTGGAAAGGCTCGTAAATACACGGCAATACTCGTAGAACGATCGTAAAGTTTTAAACATGTTTAAAACTTTTTAGGATTGTCGCCGAGCAAATTTGCTCTGAAATTACCTCGCCGTGCACACTGAGAGTACACTTGGTCACACTGGGAGTACACTTGGTCACACTGGGAGTACACTTGGTCACATTGGGAGTACACTTGGTCAGATGGATTGCTTTGTGGACGTGATTTCCTCGCCCATTGGTCGGCGTGTGAAGAAGGCGAGCAATCGGCGAGCGATCTGCGAGTGATCGGCGAGCGATTGGCGAGCGATCGGCGAGTGATCTGCGAGCGATCGGCGAGACCTTGCTGACTTGCTTTTTCTAGTAATCAAATGAGCAAGAGTGACGCCGATTGCTTGCTTTCCAGCGATCGTCATTACTCTGCATCGTCACTCGGCTATGTGTGATAGTGGCTTAAGTGTTGAAATGATAGGTTTGCTTCATTTAGACTGCAAAAAATCCAAACAGAGAGAAAGGCAGGTGATGTTGAAGGGCCATTTGACAATGTTTGACGCTTGTACCTTGGTTTTTAAGTTTTTCGAAATATCAGAAATTTAGGAATTTCTAAGTATCAGAATTGGTCCTTCTTTTAGATAGGTTTTAAAAGAAAGTTTAACTGGTATGGTACAGGTTTATTAAAAAACCAATTTCAGTTTTCTTGGCAGGATTTTTTTACAGTAAATGTTTCAAGAGCATCCAAAGTCATATGCCTCCTCATTCTTACTACCGTGACTTTGTTTACAGTCATAATTCTTTAATTGCAATATTTCAAATAGTCCAAAGACGTTGCCATGAATTAGTTGTGGGGATTCAATGCATCACATCCTTATATGGCAACATGCAGCCTTGTTATTATGAAAAGGTTTTCTAGCGCCAATTAGGCAGTACTATCCATATTAAGAATAATTGTAGTTAAGAAAATTAAGCAAAATTAAGCAAAAATGTTAGCAACATGCGAATATACAGCCACAATAAGATCAAATACAAATGCAAAATACAAATAGAGAATCTACCTACCTTGTACAAGATCTATGTCTTCTAGACTGAAATCTGTGGTTGTTGAAAACTCCATTAAAAAACCGCCAAATGTGGGTATCAATGGTGCCATTGTTGATCACCACAGCTAGCAGAGCTAGCAGAGCTGACCAGCTGACCCAGCAGCAGCTAAAAATAACTCAGGGTGTTCCCCCAATGCTCAGCAGAGCACAGCAGCAGCCATAACGGTCACTGGCCAATGTACACGAGGACAAGCCCAAATGAATGCAAATAAAATGGATACTGTGTACTCCATTTCATCAAAATATGACCAAATAGCACTGAGGGGTATGTAATCTATCTATGCATGTATGAATTACGTGGTGTTGCCAAAACGTTTTACAGGGGATACAGCCCCTTTAAACAAAATGTTTGAATTATCCCACAGATATTCCAAGTCAAGCTAAATATGACCAAATAGCACTGAGGGGTATGTAATCTATCTATGCATGTATGAATTACGTGGTGTTGCCAAAATGTTTTACAGGGGATACAGCCCCTTTAAACAAAATGTTTGAATTATCCCACAGATATTCCAAGTCAAGCTAAAATACCTTTATTATGCCAGTTCTAAGTCTCACAGGTAAAAATATTAAAAACCAAAAAACTGCTTTTCGGATAAAATCGCCTTAAGAGTTTAGTGTGATTAAATGGCGTAAAATTAATCTTATCACCTCATTGTGAAGATAGTAATTTGTTTTTAGAATTATGAATGTGCGGCCATATTATCAAGCTGATGAGACAAGAAACAGAAAGAGCCTAAACACTATCACGCATAAACTCTACGTATGACCACGTACGTAAAAAATTGGCTATGCGAGCTCACTCGTGGCTTGGTTTATCACGTTAACTTCTTTCAACGAGCGTACGTGGGGCAATCTTAGATCGCTTGCCGGACGTCCTTAAAAAGCTTGCTAAACATGGTCAGGCATCCATGAGGCATCCCTGAGGCATCCGTGAGGCACTCATAGATCGCTCGTAGATCGCTCGTTCATCGCCCATGCGAGTTAATGATGAGTATTTACGGATGGACACGTATGGTTACGTATGGCCACGTATGGCCACGTATAGCCACATATGGCCACGTATGGCCACGTATAGCCACATATGGCCACGTATGGCCACGTATAGCCACATATGGCCACGTATGGCCACGTATAGCCACATATGGCCACGTATGGCCACGTATAGCCACATATGGCCACGTATGGCCACGTATAGCCACATATGGCCACGTATGGCCACGTATGGCCACGTCCGAAAACACGTATAGAATCAGTATGAACTATGCTACAATTCAGTTTTATTTGACGAGAATCGGACATATATTAGGGGAGCAGCAGCCTTTTAAAGTATATACAACCCCCCTCCCTGCCTACGCTGATGCTGATGCTAGTAGCAGTCAGCGAGTCACCCGTATTACTCCTGGAAGCCGTCGAGTTACTCCTACTACCCGTCGGCTTACTTCTAGTGACCCGTAGAACCTCCGAGTCACTCGCCGAGTCACCCACCGAGTCACCCGCCGAGTCACCCGTAGAACCCGCCGAGTCACCCGTAGAACCCTTTTTGCCGCAAGAATCCGTCGAAAAAGCTGTTGAATAACCGTTATGTAATACTACGGGTTCACTACGGCAAAACCGGCTATGTGAGAGGGGGGCTTTATAGGTGATAGTGTGAACGCCCCTTAAGAAATGTTTTACAAACACACTGTATCCCATCAGTTTAATCACTAAGGAGTGAATCCCACGCCTTTGCTGTTGCCAAAACCCTGTAAAATATTTTTATTGAAATGAGTTGGCTGGGCATTCTCATTTTATCTTCTATATATATACCTAAGTCGTTGACAGTTATTGTGCTATTTCACCCAAGCTTTTTATAGCACTGACCTCAAATTCCATGTTTATCACAAATTCCTAGTGAAAAAAACCTGTTCAACTTGACTCAGTTAGCAGCTGACTCAGGAGCAGCTGCAGCAGCAAATTTGAATCCAGCAGAGTTTTAGACTAGCTGCACTGAAAACCTCAAATTACTCCATAAAGGTTAGTTGTCATGCATTATTATTCTGATGAATGAATAAGTTTCTCTTTCTACTCTTCATTGCTGTATATATAACAAAATTAAGCAGAATTGTATACATCCCAATTAACTCAAATCAACAGTTATAAAGGACCTACACACTGCAATTGAGACATGCAGCATTTGGATGCAGCCCAGATTGCAACTAAACTCCATCATTTATTTTTGACATACATGATCCCCATTCGGTCATGATCCGACCGTGTTCATTTTCAAATCAATGTCTCAATGGTGCAGCACAAATGCCCTCGTAAACAGGAAAATGGGCCATTTGTCAATAAGATGTTTATTTAAGACGCACCATAAGTGCCAATAATTGATTCTTTATTTGCAGAATCTGTGCATTCCCCAGGAATGGTACTTGTTTCACATGCAAGCGTAATTTGACCTTGGTTGGCATATTTATAATTTATATTGATGCAGAAGAATTGTATTTGGAGGAAATCTGAGTAACCTACCAGGGCCTGCGTATATTATTATGACAGTTTTGATTTTCTCAGAAATGAAAATATTACATTTTTGATTAAAGCGAACCAACACAATCACTTGCTGAATAACAGGGACCGTCATGTAATCAGAATCAAACATGCATTTATAATTCTGGTCCAGTGAATAAATGTATTCTGTTTCCCAGAACCCAAGATGATCCATCCATTAGTGAGAAATATCAGCATTAAATATTTATGTTCGACCCGAATATAGCTCTCCACGCCGTTTCAAACTTCTCATTTACATGAGTGAAGTGCCAGGATGGGATTTTCCTCTGACATCATCGCGCATGCGCAGTAGTGCGATAAACATTGGAGTAGTGTCTACATCCAGTAAGGCATGCTGTCTCATGGAGCTATTTATAGCCTTTTTTAAGGGTTGCCAAGGGGTATTCCCATCCCAGGCTAAATTGCAGTTGCAAAGGATGCTGGGAGCAAGTCCCTGAATGGCTGCTGAGGCAGATGGCGGTTGCAAGACAGAACTTTGACAACAAGGCTGAAATAGGATTTTCTACCCTCTCTAATCCTTACAAAGTGTATTACAACTGCACAAAACGGCCCAGAATTACTATGTAGGTAGGTTTTACAGACCTTGGAGGGAGGTCCCTTCCCTGGGAGTTGTTGTGTTGATTCGCTTTAAGGTTTTTTTGAACTTTGTCGTGAATGACAAGGATTAGTAACAGTGACACCACCAGCCCTCTAGTAATAGAAAACTCAGTGATTGACCATTTAATTCCCCAAGATGAGTCATAACTACCTTATGAGTCATCATGAGATAGACCAGTTAATATAGTAAAACATATAGGAGTGTACTCTCAATGACTCATCAATGTAGTTTTTGGTAGAAGAAGACAGGAAGAGTTTACACATCACTTCTACCAAATGTAATGAATTGATTGCCAAGAGACTCCATTTAAGCTTATAAGTACATGTATTTTATCCATTACAAAATGTAATATTTTCTGAGAAAACCAAAGACAAGCATGATTTTGACAAGAGAAAGTTATTAAGCTGTATCTTTTGTGAATTTATTAAATCAGCATTAACCAAACAAAATTTATATTATGGCAGTTTAGATCAATCACTCTGATACAAAGTTAACATTGTCGGGCATGGGTGGGGGCCTAGCTCAGTGGTAGCACACTTTGGTTTTCAACCACTGGGTCCTAGGTTCGATTCCCGGTCGAGCCTTAGTTGGATTGCTGTTTCATCCATCATCTCATTGCCATTGTCCCTGCCTTTCCTAATTAGCCAATCAGGTGCAGAAATACAGGACATAATATTAAGAATAATATATGGTAAAGCCCTATTCCAATGACTTTATCATTTGTCTTCCACTTTGCACGAGAGTTTGAATTTACCTAACTTGGTTCTTGAAGGACACTAAAAAGCAAATTTTCTACATATTGTACATGTTTGAAAAGTTATTATAAAAAGTTATATTACATATATTGTAGGAATGTTACTATAATACTCTAAATGTATTTCACATGGTGAAATTTTTTTGATAAGTTGATATGGTAATATCATAATATTCCTCCACCTGGGCTTTTCTAGGGTGCACACTTTTTATAGTGTGACAATATGTGCTGCATATATTGACACAGTGTTTAACTTAGTTAATATAATAGTGTTGTGCCAATGGGAATATCTGTGGTAAATATTATCTCTAAAATTATTGCAATTTTCTGGCAACCCATGCTAGCACCTTGTGACAGCGAGTTCAGAATCTTCAATATTGAATGTTGTCAAAATGTTCTGGTAATCAGCTGACTGGCAAGTTTGTTAAGGTGCGCAATGTAATATTCAATACCTTGGTATAAGTCAAATGTATACGAAGCTTTTAAAGGGACATGCAAAAAAAAAAAAAATTTTCGTTCCCTCGCAAAATGTTTTATTACCTCGAAAATTTTTTCGTTCACTAGCAATCTTTTTCGTTCGCTCGCAAACTTTTTTGTTCACACGAAAATCGGACTAATATTAGGGGAGCAGCAGCCTTTTAAAGTATATAAAAAATCAATAAAAAATGAAAATAAAACAATGATAACACTGTGAGACATGAGTTATCATAACATAAGTAATTCAATTCAATTAGCCAAATGTTAAGAAGTCCTTCACAAAGGTTAATTGTCAATTGCAATTAACCTGGATTACAGGTTCAATGTCATGTCCTATTCAATTCACAATTAAAAAATAAAAAACTTTGAACATCACACATATCTGAGTGTCAATTGTCATTTAGTATAACGGTCATAATGTATTGTATATAGTCCGATTTTCGTGAAATAAAATTTATATAATAGATAAGGTGAGGAAAATTAATGGAGTATACTAGGCAAAAACAAGAATATTCTTGTTAATAAAGTTAGTAATACCTCATAGAGTATAGATATGTAGATATGTAGATAGACAGATAGTTATAAGATCTTCACCTAAAAATACGTTACTATCAATAATTCATTGAATCGTAATCAATAAAAAATGAAAATAAAACAATGATAAAAACTATCTATAGATAGATATACTCTAGTTAGAGTAATCATTTTAGATATTTATTTCATTTTATATAAATTATTAATATCTCGTTCTTGTTGTTTCTGAAAATACTCCAACTGGAATTAAAATTGATATTGCATGTTCCATCCATGATCAAAACAAATTATAGACAATCTCCCTCTTTAATATGCATAATAAACAGGAATCAGTTTAAATTCAGAATTTCAATTAATGCTTGTGATCAATGATGAAAAAACATGATTTACCCCATTCTTTGTAGCATTCAAAATGCTAACAGCAATTGACATAACGGTCACGGCAGATTGCTATTACATATATAGGTTAATTGACTTTTACAAAACCCAAGGAAAAGTCCTTCCCATTGGCCAGTTGGCAGAATGAGTAGAAATGAATTGCAATAAAGCTCATCCATACATTGTATATATGATGGTTAAAACTATTTGACTGTACACTTCGAAAATGCCAAAGAGAAAAGCATCAGTCCCGCACCCTTTGTACATTTTGCATCATGGCAGTATATAATAGATAAGGTGAGGAATATTAATAAGGTATACTGGGCAAAAACAAGAATATTCTTGTCAAAAACGGCCCCAACATTAATCGCTGTTCTTTAATGTAGATAATTAGATAGTTAGATAGTTAGATATGTGGATATTTAGATATGTAGATAAGATAGATAGTTTAAAGAGACAGATAGATTTATTTGCTTATTATATAATATAGAATATCTCGCTAAATATTTGGTCTATTTTCGATCCGAAAACATGTATGGAATTAGTATGAACTATACTACAATTCAGTTATATTTGACGAAAATCTGACTAATATTAGGGAGCAGCAGCTTTTTAAAGAAGCGCTCAGCTCTGCCTGCATTGATACAGTCCGGGGGCGGACACTTGAGGGAGCACCAGTGTTTGCCGCCTACCTGCCTTCTTAGATGAATATCTCGCTTAATATTTAGTCTATTTACGATCCGAAAACATGTATGGAATCAGTATGAACTATAATTCAATAAGACTTTCTATCATTGGTATATTTCCTTTTTTATAATATGGTTCAAGTCTTGTTCTTAAATTTACATTATACATTGCTCTGAGGGCTTTATTTTGCTGGACCTTCAATTTTCTTAAGTTACTTGCGCTTATCATAGGCCCCCAGGCACTTAGCCCATAAATTAAATGACTGTATGTGTGCAAAGTATAGTAATTTTTTACAGTTGAAAGGTAATATATTCCTAGCCATGTTCAAATGGACCAGTTTAAATGCTCATCAATGTATACCAGGAACTTCGTGTTATCAACCTTTTTAATCTGTTTCCCATCAATGCATATAGTTCCATTAAAATTAGGTTCTTTGTTTTTAGCTTTGAACAATATGTAATTTGATTTATCTATATTAAGTGATAAGGAATTATTTTTAAACCAATGCGCTAAATTGCTAAGATCACTATTCATTTTCCTGTATACAAATTTGAGGTTTTTACCTGTTACAAAAATGGTGGTATCATCAGCAAACATGACACTATTGGTAAATTTCAAACATCGAGGCATGTCATTTGCTAGAATTGAATAAATCAATGGCCCCAGAACACTTCCCTGGGGAGCACCATACTTTAATGGATAACTATTTGACAAAGTGTTCCTGAATAGTACTTGAATATTCCTATCATTCAAGTAACTTTTTAACCATTTAAGTGCCATTCCCCTTATCCCATAACTTTCTAATTTTTGAAAAAGGGTGTCATGCTTAATGCTGTCAAATGCTTTAGTCATATCTAAAAACACTCCAATAGTATACATTCCTTTATTAAACCCATCTATAATATTTCCAGTCAAGTCTAAAATTGCATCAACAGCGCTTCTTTTCTTCCGAAATCCATATTGTCCTTCGTACATAATGTGATGTTTATTGAAGAATTTTATCAGGCGAGTGTTTACTACTTTTTCTAAGATTTTAGATATTACCGGAAGCAGAGAAATAGGTCTGTAATTATTAATCTCCAATTTACATTTTCCTTTATAAAGAGGTTTAACTATTGCAAGTTTCATATTTTCAGGAAATTCCCCATTGGTTAAAGATTTATTGAAGATAATTCTCAATGCATCTATTATAGCAGGATATATTGCCTTTAGTATGTTATTAGTAATATCATCATACCCTTTACTATTTTTTGATTTCAGATTCTTTATTAATCGTTCTATTTCTACATTAGAGGTAGGAAAAAAGAAGCAATTGTAATTAATTCTATCTCTCATATTTAAAATTGGGTCTTGAATATTGCCTGATCTTTGTATCTTATCAGCCATATTCACACCTATTTCACTGAAGTGTTGTGCAAATCCATTACTAATATTTTCAGGACTGGTCTCTTTTACTCCATTAATAATCATTTCCTCAGATACTTCATTTTTATTCCTAAATTTACCTGTCAACTTATTTAAGATCATCCAAAGTTTTCTTGAGTCATTTCTATTCGTCTGGATAAGGTTACTGACATAGCTAAACTTGGCTTGTCGCCTTAGCCTCTTATACATATTTCTATAGTTCTTTTTCAGACATTTAACTGATGAGGTACTCAGTCCTAAAGAAAACCAGGGATCTCTTCTTTTGTATCGATTATTTATAACTGTTTTTACAGGTGCAAATTGATCCATAGCAGCAAGAATTTCTCCATTTAATATTTCACTGGCTTCATTAACATTATAATCCTCAAGAAAAGTCCAATTCCTGTAAAGAAGAGTACCTTTAATGTTACGTAAAGCTGTATCATTTAGCTTTCTTGAAGTATAAGCTTGCCTATTATTGTTTATGTCAATATTGTGTAATTGTGTTTCATGCGAAACTGTAATGGCATGATAGACCTACAAAAAGATCATATATCAAAGGAGTTCCAGGATGCCCTGCAGAAATAGAACATATTGATGTGTTGGCGTCAAACTAGAGCTTGGAACTAAAAACAAGACACGTGTATGGGACAATCAACATAATCAATGCATGAAAACATGGCACAATAACGAATAGTGATGAGGGACCCAGCAGAGTAATTTCATGTAAACATGTACTTATAAGCTAACTTTACACTATCCTAATTTAATCCTTGAGGCAAATGTAAAAAATATGAAATCATTCGGCCTAATTGGTTGTATATGTATATTACCTTAGGTACTCAAAACCGAAAGATTAGACATGGGTTGTGTGTCTGTGTTACAGCAGTCTGTTCTGATACCTTTTACATGCAAGTTCTTCAAAGCATCCATAAGAAATATCAGAAATGCCATGGGCATTCATGAACCAAACATACCTGTTATAAGAACTGTGACATTTAGAATATAAGACAGTTTTGGCTTCGTAGAAAGCTTTCCCTGATGGGTATGGCATCACTTTACTGAACATAGACTCAGCTTCAAAGCCTAGAGCAACAATGTTACAACAGGGATTCACTGAACGTGGTTAGATTTACTAACTTCAAAATTGGATTTTTGTTCGTATATAGTAAAGCCTAAATTCAGAACCTGATTAATTTGAAAGTCATGTGTGTCATAAAACAGTTTATGGGCTTTTGGATCAATCTACACCAGCAAACTTGCAGTCAAAAACTGTACAAAGTTAGAATAATACAAGCTGGACAGTTCAGCAAAAGTATGCAGAGTACACCAGGTGATGTCATGCTTTGTAAGCAATATCAAAATTTCGATTACCCGTAATTATTACAAGGATAATAATTTAAACTAGACTTAATAAGTGTAAAATATGTATACCTGACCAACACACATTTCAAATCAGCACTCTTGAATTTGTCAAAACCACCTCTTCATTGATCTAGTTAAGTGGAAGTTGCTAATGATGACTTGCGTAACATCAATAGAAAATATGTCATGATAACAATTACGGGTACCGCGTTATAAGATTGAAGAAACGCTGAACCACGTATGTCCAGACGGTTTTCTAAGACATCCAAAAATGTCCATTTCAAATTGCTTACAACGAAACATTTTGGGATCCACTGCAGTGTTAATTACAGGTAGATGCCATGGAAACAACTAGCAACTGTGAATGAAAAACCTCAAATTCTAATTGAGTTTAGTTTTTAAGTCCATAATATGCTGTACGTTTTCACCATGAGATGTTAACAATTTTCTTTTGACAGGACGACTATGGTTATTATCTCAGGATTTATTGTGGTTCAGTAAAAAATATCAGGAAGAAACTGCGGACGTATTGTTCAATGTGAATTGTAGTTACTTAACCCCAATCATGTTACAACATCTCTTCTACCAATAACTATCAACTCTAACAATCAAAATGAATTTATCCTGTTGTTTAAGAACCAATTCAATTCATCTCATACCACAACTGAATGCATGTCTTTCTATGATAAGCCAAAGAATTTGCACAGGGCTTCCGTAATATCAAATAAATGGTGACAAATTTCTAATGTTTTTGGATATCAAAGTATATTGCATATATACAATATACAGCTGTATATATATATTTATCCCATGACTGAGCATGTTTTTTCCCTGATACTGGTGTTTTTCCCTGGGTGATATTGAGCTTAGAGGGATGATATCAAAGGCTTGGAGGGACGATACGGCTTTTCGAGGGATGATACGAGATTCAGCCAATCATAGACAAGAACTGCAGGGACGATACAGCTTTTTAAATTTTTAACCAATGAGCAACCAATAAACAGGGATGATATTGATTTCCACTAATCAGGAGCAATTTCAGAGACACACGTCCAAAACTGAACTGGCCAATGAAATGCTGTTGCTGTCAGTTTGTTTTGTTCAAAACAATGACAAATTTGGGATTTTAGTGTGTCATGAGCGCCATCAGTTCAAATGGCATTTTCTACATAAATTAGTGTAACAAAGTTTTCAGACTCATCAAATGGATAAAAACTATTTTTCTTTCATTATTCCATAATTACAGAACTCTTCTGAGGGTACTAATACCTTCAAATGTTGTGCAGGAGATCTCAAAACTGCCACTTCTTGATCAACAACAAGTCACCACTCAAGTGTGACACTGAGGCCATTTAGGTGAACTGTGTCTGTTCCTGGGCTTGTAATCGGTCAGAAATTGTCATATTTCTTGAAATATTCCCAAAAACAAATCCACAGGGAATCCAAAAACTTAAAAGCATCCAAACACTGCCATTTTAGCTCCGATTATGGTATTTAGCTGACTGGAATCGTGACGTTTTTGTGACGTCATCAATGACGTCATAGGTTTGCAGTGCTTAATTTAGCTTCAGCTGCATTGTAGATCTGAGTTTAAAGCTCCGTTTCGGTTGCTCAAGACACCCAAAACATCAGTTCTAGTTATTCAATATTTACGAAATTGCAGGGGATAAATCTTGACGAAGTTATTGATCACACTGTGAAATATCAAGCATGAGAAAAATTCATATAAGCCACGCAAACTTGTTCAATTGGAGGAGGCATCTTGGCAACAGACAACTGTTATGATGAGTGTATGGTCAATTTTTTTTTTTTTTAGCTATAAAAAAAAACAGTCATGGGATAAATAGGTTATCACAATGGCAAGAGGCTGTATCTCCCAGGACCTATATCATCCTTTGAACCTACGGGTCTTGGGATGATACAGAGTCTCGGGTGATGATACCAGGGAGATACAGCCTCTATATATATTCATCTAGCACATACGGAATCACAATCCTTCTTGTATACAAAGCATTGGCCCCTAGGTGTAATTTATATAGTACGGAGAACTATGTTAACAAGAAAAGCACCTTAGTGTATATAGGAAATGTGTGAAAAATGCTGATGTTTTGCTATTAGTCCGGCAGAACCTGCAGTAAGTTTCGCATTGAGGTCTTAAGTTGTTGTTTTTTTTCAGTTATTTTAATCATACATAAACAAGTTCAACCTGCTGACTCTGCTTTGATTTGGGCAATGTTAGTTATAGGCCATATCAGGAAAATACGCGGAAACGCATATTTTGCACCTCAAACATGGGTTGTAAATTGTTTCCATTCATGCGAGACACATTTAAATTATTCTAAAGTACACTTTGAATTTGGTGAAAATTTTGAAATTATTTAGTATTGAATATGACAATTTAAACATGTACGTTGGCGTACTACTGTCCAATCTGAACTATCAAACCCAAAACCTTAATCTGTTGAATCGTAACTGAATAGAAACCATGTGATCATTAAAGATGGAAAATCAAAAGAGCAATAAATAAAATAATGTTATGATATACCCAGGTAATGCAATAGACATTGAAAGGTGCCAAGATCAACAATCATAATTGACTTACAAGGCTAGAGAGGCCAATAACTGTCATATTAATGTGGTTAGTTTACCATTATATCATTCAGTCTGATAAAGCAATATCATACCCTGTCCACAAAAAATGTCTGATTTGAAGGGAAGTATCATCACATTTGTCATCAGATGCAAATTATCATATGGGGTCAATGAATTTCTGCATTGTGTCCCCATGCGTTAACAAAATACAGAGCCTGCCAGATTGGCTACAACATAGCCAGCCACAAGCTTTTGAACAGCAGGGGGTGTATGAAGCATATGAACATGAAACAAGTCTCATGATATACATGTAGTTGGGAGCAGACAGTTGTGATGCTGGTACACCGACATCGTGTCTGGAGGCTCCTGGAGAGCTCCTCTCTACATGGCCAAATGTGCCACATGCGTTTTCCATGAATTTGGATAAATGCATGGAAAACGCATGGTTTTGCCTCATTATAATTAGCTAAAAACCATGCGTTTTCCATGCGTTTATCCTTCTCATGGAAAACGCACGTGGCACATTTGGCCATGTAGATGGCATCCTGCTAGTGAGCTCTCTACAGATTTTATGTGTAAGTATCTGTTGTTGACGGTAGAAAGCTAGCTAAGTTTAGGAATCTTGGTTAAGGACTTTCAATCAGTCGTCATTGTCTCATAACTTTCCCTTCGGAATATGTCATCAATGTCAGTATTTTTTCACTGTTTGGATGTTACAGCATGAACACAGACAGATCAACAAGCAAGTTCCATCCTTTTGCCAATGCCCAGAAACATTGCACATTGGCCTTCAGTTAATGAATGTGGCGACAAGATCCATGGAATCCAGTCACCAATTTTATAATCCGATGCTTTAACATCATTTGAAGTTTTTCCTTAATAAGTAAATACTGATTTCATTGTGTCTGTTAGTGGAACAGTAACATAAAGGTCATCCGCATACATCAGTATCTGTGGGCTCTCTTGTGCATCTCCCATGCTACTGCTGCCTACAATTGTCATGTAGCTCTGAAAGATCTTATGTCTGCCGCATTCAAGTCAGTAGGATTCCCAGAAATTCTCACCCTTACTTGCTGTGATTGCCTTTCCATCTTAGTGCCACAAATTACAAGGATTGTCTTTTTTAGGCTTTTTATCCCAACTGTTTAACTCTATCTGCATATGTATGCAGGTCACCATGATCGACTTGGGCATAAATAATCTTTAGCATTATGTGTTGACCACAAAATAAACAGTGGATAGGCATTACACAAAGAAATTCTCTTAATCAGTAAATATAAAACATTTTATAAAAATGTTTACAATGAAAATACCATAACCTGACATGGCTGATATGTTGAATCAGTTCCCATACATTTAATTAAGCTAACTGTAGTTTTACTGCAGAGCATGACCAGTGGTAACCAATAGGTCAATGTCTATGCCTCAGTGATAGGAAGCTTAGTCAGCTTATATGACCAGCTGCCAGAGGCAGATATAATAATCAGATAAAGTTTGGGAGTCCACACTAAGTTACACATTTACCCCATGGACAGGGTCTTCATATTCGCCTCAGCATAGACTGAGAGTACAATGCACCTCCAATTTAAGTAGTATTAAAATGTTATTTAAAGTCGTTTCAAATCACTGTGTCACATTCAATGTACAATGCAAAAAATACATCCCAAGCCGAAGCTTCTGTACGACCTATTAGGAATAATAATATAAAATATGGAAAGTTACAAGTATACATGGCCAAATGTGCTACGTGCGTTTTCCATGAGAAGGATAAACACATGGAAACGCATGGTTTTTGCCTAATTAAAATGAGGTGAAAACCATGCATTTTCCATGCGCTTATCCAAACGCATGGAAAATGCACGTAGCACATTTGGCCATGTAGATTTATCTATAGAGCAAATCTTTTCAACAATATAGTATATATAATAACAATAGCACACATATAAAGCACTCCATCGTACGATTCAGCACCTTATGTAGGAAATAAAGATTGAACAAGTGATTCTTAAATATTCCTATGCATTTTCACAAAATTAATCTGTAACATATTAGCTCATGAAGAATGATCGATTGTGTAATTAGACTACTAAATTTGGGACAGGGTCACTGTGTTATTTTCCTTTGACGTCAGTTGATCTCGTGCCTGGTGGTAGGGAAAATATTTATGTCATCCAGTAAGTGGCAAAAACTTGTCTGGAAGGACAAGATTAGATAGGTTTGTGAGTGTGGTTAGCATTTAGCCTGTCTCTTCTTCAATCATTAATAATTGACTAAGGTCATGGCAAATTAGTGTTTTTTTTTTTGGTCTGTTTCATCTGCTGTTTCTGCACCCGTCATGCTGATGATTGAAAAGATGACTTATTGCTGTGTAACTCATAAGATATCAGTCCCATGCATTCAAAAGTTATTAAAGTTACATTTACTGAGGCAGATGATATTTAGATGGCATTAAATAAAGACAACTAATTTCACATCTAATTAAAAAATGCATACTGTAGATTAGTCAATTATTATATTATATGTAGCTCTTTAAGTAGGTTTGGTGTGATAAACATAATATTATATTATGTCTTGCCAGCTATCCTATACTATCCTATGCTATCCTATGATATCCTATGCTATCCTGTCCTATCCTATCCTATCCTATCCTGTCATATCCTGTCCTATGCTATCCTATGCTATCCTGTCCTATCCTAAGCTATGCTATCCTATCCTATCCTAAGCTATCCTATCCTATCCTATCCTGTCCTATGCTATGCTATGCTATCCTATCCTATCCTATGATACCCTGTGCTATCCTATCCTATCCTATGATACCCTGTGCTATCCTATCCTATCCTATCCTGTCCTATCCTATGCTATGCTATCCTCTGCTATCCTATTCTATCCTGTCCTATCCTATGCTTTCCTATTCTATCCTGTCCTATCCTATCATATCCTATGCTATGCTACCATATACTATGCTATGCTATCCTATGCTATCCTGTCCTATCCTATCCTATCCTGTCATATCCTGTCCTATCCTATGATATCCTGTGCTATCCTGTGCTATCCTATCCTATGCTATGCTATCCTATCATATGCTATGCTATGCTATCCTATCCTATCCTATCACAGATAAAGAGGTTCATTGTTTTGTTCTGGCTGCTGACTACTACTTTACTATTATATGGTTTTGCTGAAATACAGATTTTTTTTTGTGCTTCTAATTATTCTTTGCCATGTGCTTCTATTCTTCACATTACCCAATATGTTACTTAGCATGATAATAACATATATTTTAAGTAGTTCATATCTTCAATCATTATTTATTATAATTATTGTCACTTACCTTTTTTTTTTTTTATGAAATAGTAATTGGTTAGTGTCAGACAAAGAAACAAAGATTACATTTAATTTTCTCTTGCTGGGTTAAAAACATGGCCGATCCTAACAAATGTGCGCCCGTTTTTGTTTTAATAAAGGATTTGAGGACCTTTTTATTTTCCTTTTTTTTCCAGTCCTCAAATATCTGCCAGGCCTAATATCGTCAATACGCAGGGCCCATGCAGCTGCGTTGCTTGTGTTGCACCAAAAGCTAAGAGAAATATTGCACACTTATCTCTTGCAAATTAACAGGCTAGGGCAATATGAGAAAGAAGCAACATGGAAGAATGTAGTTATAGGAAACCCTTAGAACTGCCGTGACAGGCAAGGCATATAACAAGCCATCTCACAGTCACGACACAATACGTTCTTGAGGTTTCCAGAAGATGCGTGGTCATGAAATTACTGAATTAGGGGGACACGAAATATTCAATAGAGGGCAATATAACAGTATTGGAATAATAATATTCGGTATGGAAATCTGAGAGATAGAGAAAAAAACATATGCTCAATGTAGAATTTCCTCACTGAAACAACCTTTAAGTTAATTCGGTGCCAAATTTCAAGCTCAGTTTGAGTTTGAAATTCTTCATTCCAATATTTAAGACAATATAAAAAGTATATAAGCACAAAGAATAAAAAAAATAAGGCGAACTATAAAATGCTTTGCAATGTGAAATCATCATATTTGTTATTCCATCTTGCACAATTCACCTTGGTCATGCTCTGTGAAACAAGCCAGATCAGTATGAAATAAGGTCTATACGATTAAAGTGAACTTAATTTGTTTAGATTGTCATCTGTAAGTATTTTTAAGGGCATCTCACCAGCAATAGTCTAATGGGTGTTATTACATATTTCATGATAAAATTATTTTTTGGCAATTTACAGTTTCAAACGAGACTACAGCATGAACTTTTGTTATTTTGACATAATATATATATTTTTTTATTGTTAAGATTATTTAAGTATTATACTTGCCATATAAAATTAATAAATAATTCTAAGTTGTGTTCTAAAAAATAAATAGCAGCACACTTACAATAAATTATTGTACATGTGGAAGGATGGAGTCATACCCAATGTCCAGCAGCTCACATTGATTAATACAAGGGATGTCAAAGTTTGAAATCGCACTTGGGTGACAACCGCGTAATCTTAGAGACTTTGCGGACTCACGAGTGTTGGGAGTGATTGATTGGTGATGGAGATGAGACACAGAGAAACTCATTTCATTTGCTCTCAACTGCTTGATAAAAACAGCGTGTCCATCATGATAATTGGATGGAATCAAGCTATGAGACCGAAAAAGACGAAGCAAATTGGTGACCCGCGAGGAATGACGTCACCTGCTCTCATTAACAAAGTCTGGTCTGAGGAAACCACTCTCATCCACCACTCAACAATGTCAAACAACGGCAGAGAGCAAACTTTTATGTAAATTGCTTGTAGGGAATTTATGGTGATGATAAAAATTATAATATGTGAAGTAGTCCCTTTGTGTCGTATGTTGGTGGAGCATGGCTCGTGTTTCTCCACCCGAACCATTGGTCGGCTCTGTACGGCAGACTCACGCATGTCCTCTTCTCTCAGCCAATGCTGCAACCCGTGTGATTAATAAGGCGACAGCCCACCTCCCTGTTGTCAGTGCCTCTCACAGCAGCAAGGAGTAGACAGCGTTGCTCTCACAGCTCTCTCAGCTGCAGCAGCCATGAACAGAATTGCATTGTGCTTGGGCATCGTCCTGCAAATTGTATTAACTGTCCAAGATGACAAGAACAAACCCGATAAAGTGGATAAACACCCGGATGACGTCTCGTCACTCACCATGAAATACAGTTCCAATTTGACCAACTGGACATTACCTTTACAAAACAACTGGACGCACACGACAATTCCATGCGCTGTGGAGCAGTGGGAACCTTACATGAAACTCGCGCTTGTGCCTGTAATCGCAGTTATAGGTATGGTTGGCAATACGTTATCATTCATAGTATTGTGCTCTCCAGTATTCGCCAGAAAGACTTACACCCGTTACTTGCAGTGCTTGGCCATTTTTGATACCCTGACCTTGCTTCTTATCACTTTGAACGAGTGCGATGAAATCTGCCGAAGTTTGGGCAACTATGACACTTGCATTTACCCTTGGTTGCTGAAAAACACCTTATCGTGTCAGCTATGGGAGCTCTTTCGGCACGTTGTGTACCTGATGTCTTCATGGTTGGTAGTTTGTTTCACCATTGACCGTTGCATAGCCGTCTGTTTGCCATTAATCCACAGAAGTTTCACAGAAGCAAAGTCAAAAATTGTCATTGGAGTCCTGGTGATCTTCGCTACCCTTACTCAGATTTTTCGATTGTGGTATATTGAACATGTGCCTGATAGGTCAAAGCCCTGTCATGTACCTATAGTACGCAGAGAAAACCATTTGGGATTAATGGTTCCAACAAATGAAACTGCGGCCAGACGAATAACCTACATGAAGTTGGACACGTATGCTTTTGAGTTTGGGTTCCGTTTCCTGCTGCCTTGCATCATCATCGCTGTAAGTAACGGCTACATCATTTTCCACATCGTGCGGGTTCGCAACGGACTCCCAGCCCGAGAACGAAGAAAGTCTCGTTACGCCAATATGGCGGTGACCACTCTTTTCTGCGTTTGTATCATCTTCGTTCTGTGTCTGTTGCCGAATGCTTTGCTAAACATTATCATGCATAATAGTTTTACATTTGCAACGAGTGTACTAGGATTTCCACGCATCTTCTGTGTCTTACTTTCCATGGACGGTCCCTTTAAGATGATACGTATGCTCAATTATGCCTTGAACTTCATGCTGTATGGGCTGACCGGCCGGCAGTTTCGCAGGGAGTTCTTTCGTATCTTGCGCGGAAAGAGCAGATTACCTTTTGATGGCAGACTCTTGTTTCGCTTCACAGGAACTGATCGCCATGTGCCCTAATAGACCTAAAACTAACAGAAGCTGCAGCTGTTGCCATGGACTGCAGTAGCTGTCAAATATCTTCTCCTTCATCCACATGAAATGAGTTTTTAATTTTGTCGTCAGATTTCATATTGTGTCTTATTACTGCGTTTCAGTTTTGTCTGAAAATTCCATGTCTCAGGAATGTCACTTTCAAATTTGTGCACAATATTGTTCCTTATTGTGTTGTTTTCCGTATGACATATGACTATAATTAGCACTGTCTTATTGAAGCTTGACAAATTGCCTGACAAACAGATTAAGATTTGATTATGTTATTGTTATAACTAAGTGGACTGTGACGGTAGGTGCTGTAAATTATTATTATAAGTTGCCACATTTTTATTTTGAGAATCATACAGAAATTTATTACAAGAATTTCTCATATTTCACTCAGCCTTCACCTTCTTGAAATATGACAACTGAGCGGAATAAATTCTTGTATTCTCAAAATTGACATATGCCTATAAGCAACGTTTGGTATTGGTGGAATCGTGCCTTGAGTATTTTACTCGTAATTAGGTTGTACTCAGTGTTGTTTCAATTACAATTATCTGTGCTTGGTGACTAACATTGATAACGACTCCGCGCAACAAGGAAAGCCATGATAGATTAATCCAATAAGTGCGACTCCGTCACTGTGTAAATATATCCAGCTGTCAATGGCTCCCACATAACCTCAGTATTGTGACATTATATTGGCTTCGTTTGGTGAACCATGAACATGAAATAAATGTTATAAATTTATGGTATTTCTTTGTTTTTGTTAACCATAGTGCTTTGATTAAATTCAGTTGTTTTAGCTCACTTTATCAACATTGTTTTATTCTTCTTTTGCTCAGATTAATTCATCGTTGGTCACTGAATATGCCTACCTGTAAGAACACAGTGTATCAGCAAGGCTGATAAATGTAGATCAGTGACCAGACGCAGACATAATGATGAGATGCTAATGTTAATAGGTCTGCATTTTCCCTCGCCACTGTTACAAAACAATAGGGATACTGCAAAATTACTTACAGTCAGAAGAAATAGATTTGGAGGCATGTTAAATTGACATTTCCATGGCAACCAGGAGTGGTGCACATAGAGTGCTTGGTTTTGGGTAATGAATTAGCTGCACTCTAAAAAATGATTGTCTGCTGGCAGACAATAATTGTCTGAATTTTATACAATCGATTGTGCTAATGCCATTAGACCAATCCCTTGTTAATTTTATACAGTTGCAATTGTTAAATTGTTTAGGCAATTGAGATTGGATGAAACTTAGACAAATAATTGATAAAAAGTGTTCAATCTCTTGCTAATTTCGTAACAATTATTTGTTTACAGATCATCAAATTCAATTTACAATCTTAGTAAATATAAACATTGATATTGTACTATTATTTATTTGACACATTTTCTAATTTTGGACAACTGATTTGTTCAATATTTATGCAATTAAACCTTTGTTCTTACCAAGGAATATTTTGCACTTTTGAACAATGTAGTGTCGGTTCAGTGACACTTTATTGTGTATTATGAACAACTGGATTGTGAAACATTCAACAAATGGAATGCATGTAAGTTATGCTATTTACCAACTGGATTCTACAGTTTATATTTTCAAATGTTTATCAACTGCCAATTGATTGTTCAGATTTTAGATAGGTACTTCATAAAAATGGACAAGACAACAATTTACAAATATGTAAAGAAAGTGTTTATTGTATCGTAAAGCAATTATAACAATATTTAACATTTAATTAACCAATTGTGGCAATTCATCAATTGAGCTGCATATACTTATGTGGCGCATAATATGACCCAAAGTAAAAGTATAAATATCACACATATTCATTCTAAACATCTATACAGATATTAATAGGAAGTATAACTATTTTTGTACACAAACAATGACATTTTTACCTGGAACTTGCAAGTACTGGTCATGAGGAATAGATGATTGAATGAGTTTTTAATCATCAATTTTAACGTTAAAAGTTTAAACAGTAGTGATATGTAAATAGGACACAATTGAATCAGTTGACTTAGAAATGACAAATGCATAATATATAAGCAATATAACTGGCAAAAGGAACAATACTACACTTGCCATTTCTTCTGCAACACAAAATATCAATATATCAGTGATTTGATGATTGTTTTATTTTACGTGGCTGTTGTAACTTGGTACAGTGGTACAAGTGAAGGGCTAAACTCAGGGTTTGGACCCCCAACCTTGCCATTAGGAGATGAGCACTCTACCACTGAGCTACAGAAGCTGGCTACAAAATATACACATCAAAGAAAAAATATATTCGATCTGTCAATGTTTATTTTATGTACACCATAGTCATTCAATTTCCAGCAAAAGGGGAATTTAAGTTCACGTATATAATATATATACCTGAATAATCCGAAGTAAAAAGAGTTGAATTGTTTAGCAGTACTGTGTGCCTGCTGCCCATAGTTAGGTTGTTCCTTTCTGTCAGGGTCCTTCTTTTAGATAGGGGTGGGGGCCTAGCTCAGTAGTAGCACACTGGGCTTCCAACCACTGGGTCCCGGGTTCAATTCCCGGTCGAGCCTATGTTGGATGGTTGTTTCATCCTACGTCTCATTGCCATGGTCCCTACCTGTCCTAATTAGCCCATCGGGTGCAGAAATACAGGACGTAAAACCCTAATCAACCATCACCACCACATTCATTTGGATACTTGTCAACCTATAATGTGGATATTCTCCAGCTGGTGTGCCTTTTCTGACCAGGCAGTAGTAGGCTGCCTACAAACATAAACTAAGAATTAATATAGAAAATGATACATGGCAGCTACACAAAATGTTATTAGTCATGTTTCAGAAACTTTCTGCCACAATAGTGATATTTTTTTTCCAATCTGAAGTACATTTCCTTGAAACTTACATGGGGACATAACCCTTTTGTTCTGAAGCGTGGCAGTTCTACCAACGATTTCGCCAACTCCATCATCAGATCACTTCATGGACTACAAAGAAATAATATATTTACATATTTATCATGGTGACAGTATATTTGGTGAACACAGGGTAGACATGCCTAGGTCTGTATTTGCAATGGTCTGATCTAGTGGAATGAAATCAGACATAAACTGAGTGCATGGAGGCACTAGACTCTAAGATTAACCAGATACATATACTTTATACATATCTCCATGGCTTAAATAATGAAAATATAAATTCAAATTACCTTCAAAAGTTGGTATGAGACTCGCAAAGCCCCATTCTTCAAGCAACTTCTTCACAAAGTTGTCCATTGTACATTCCACTGAAAACAGATGAAGTTCAAATGACCGGTTTGTTTTGCCTATGTTTGTCTGGCCTGCTTTAAGTACTGTAGAGTCCTTAGTTGTGCTAATAGCTGCTAATTGTACAACACAAACAATGCAAAAGATCAATTTTTTATGCAATGCTCAATTCTCTAAACCAATTGTCTGTCTTCTAAGTAAACGTAGCTACAATTAATTGATAAATTTGTACAAAGTATTGTCTATATCAGACAATTGTAAAATCAGACATCGGCTTTGCATGAAAAAAAAAAAACAGACAATCTTTTTTTTAGAGTGTTGACTCACATCATAGTCGCTCTTTAAATTTTATTTTTCTGAAATTATCTAAAAAGGAACATATGACAGCAACAATCTTCTTAGTCCAGTAGAAATTGACAATGCCGGATAAGGACTAAACAGGGCAATTTGGAATCATCATGAAAGCAACTTTTGGAGGAAACAATTTTGTCATGGATATAATTGGATGCTGGCTGCTCAATAAACAATACAGGCCAATTTAAAATATAAAAGGCAGATGATTTTGTATCCTGAAATAGCATCTCATATACACAGATGTCTTCAAAAAACATAATATATTGATACCCTCTGGTTGCTATGGAAACATGAAAATGAAATGCCTCAATATCTGAATTTCATTGAGATATTATGTTTTGCTTTTATGCCAAATTGTGCATCTCCCCATAATTTTTCGACAATTGAATGTACTGATTAAGGAAAGCTCACTTCAATTTCCAATAACATGTCAAAAAATCTGTGCTACCATGGCAACAATGGCCACAATCATCAATTGTAACAAAAACGTGATATCATTCAAACCTAAAAACGTTATGGCATATTATCATGACAAATTATGATGATCTGGTTTAATCGTGTGCAGGTATATGCAGAAAATCTTTAAAATGCACATTTTCTTGATAACCCCTTGGTTGCCATGGAAACGTGAAAATGCCTCCTTATCTGAAATTAAATACCTTGTCTAGTTCTACCTTTGTGCCAAATTTCAGAGGTGTAAGCAGATTTGCAGTATTGGATCACAAATCCTCCACACTAATGGGCACAAATCCGGGGAGAGGGAGGGGATTCATCACTCCAACAAATTTATATTTTCTTCATATTTTAATGTAAATTTCTATGGTTTTGTGGCTCTAAGAGATTTCATCACCCCCTAGAAAAATTGCAAATCTTCCCCAGATAGCATTCCAAATGGTGATCTAGAGCTAACTAGATGCAGATACCATGGACTGACGGTCCAATATACTGTATGAGCCTTTCTAAACTCCTGATGAGTAGTCAAAAGGAAGTACTGCAGAAACTTGCGTTATGTTAACAGAAAAATTTATTCAATATAAACCTGTAAAGGAGACACTCAACTGTCGTCTTACCACATGCGTAGTGAGTGTCTGACCTGACTATAATTATGTTTGTAATTGCATTCAGTTTAATTGGGTCAGGGCCTAGCTCAGTGGTAGCGCGCTGGGCTTCCAACCACTGGGTCCCGGGTTCAATTCCCGGTCGAGCTCATGTTGGATGGCTGTTTCATCCTTCGTCTCATTGCCATGGTCCCTGCCTGTCCTAATTAGCCCATCAGGTGCAGAAATACAAGACATAAAGCCCTACTTCTGACATTGGTAATATGCAAGTATTAAAGATCAGTAAATGTTACACTTTTGGAAGATGCAGACATCGGCAGTGAGAAGCTATATGAACGACTACTGCATGAGACTTTAGCAGTCTACCAACGTCAGTAGCAAGCTAATATTTAAAGCCTACCGACCGTCAACAAATGCTTCATTTTTGTAAGCTGCTGACAGGTTTCCGGTCCACTTCTGATGCTCCAGACGTCTGTAGGACACCTGTTCTTTGCTTTCCTAGCTCGATTATTGCATCAAATAATAGTTTGGATTTCCCATGAATATGGCACATTGGTATGGGGTTGAAGTAGTGGTAGCAGGAACATCTGCCCCACTCCACAATGCAGCGATAATAAGGCTTTGAACTTGCTCTATGATGGTCTAATGATCATAGGATCTGAACAGAATCAAATGATTCTTCAATGATCTACTGGATATTAGTGTTATCCAATATCCACATTCTCAGGTGGTTTGAAATCTAACATCCTGAGATTTCGATTGTGTCTGTGACTTTGCTGGTCAGTATCTTTTAAATCTGTGAAAAACTAGAACATTAGATGAGCAAATGATGCTTTGATTATTAGTTCGGTTGAGCTAGGGGGACAATGACATACGGATTATTGCAATAAGTTACAATCATGTGAATTATTATAATAAATTCATATTGCTGGAAATTGGTTTATTGCAATATTTGTGATGAAGTCCCTGAAAAAGTTTGACTTGTTGATTTAACATGCTTTTTCTTCGGATCCCCTAAAATTATTGTTCTTGACATGGTCATGAAATTCAACTGCATACAATGAAATTACTTTCTTTTGCAGATATAGCATAGTAATTAAATTATAAGGTTGGATATGAGACGGAATGAGCAGGAAAAAAGCAGACTATTTCAGGCTCTGTTGGTTCTGGGCACCCGATTAGAAAACCTCCAATAATTGAAAAAAAAAGCATAGTGACCCCCCCCCCCCCCCATTTTTCCCCCATATTTTTGCTTTATATGACAAAAAACATTCAATAAACCTATTGCAAAGGGATTCGTATGTCAAGAGTTCATAGGTATCGAGTCACCTTAAGCTAAATTTTCACCATCACTCTATTGTCTTAGTGACGTCACTTAGACACGTAGATCCTAGGTGTTCTTACTTGCCCAAACGTGCTGACAACATTTAATTTAGACCCGCGCAAGATGTTACATTATGCTCTTCACGTAAGTCTAGCGTCAGCATTATTCAACTCAACACTGCTCAAGAATACCAGTCACTCCAAGTAATGAGTGTTTCTTCCCCAGCATGCACTCAAACTGGATTGGTGAAATAATATTTACTTTTATGAAATAATCACATGGTAACTGTTATTTTTATTCTTGGGATACCAACTGACATATTGTTTGGCCGGGATAATAGATTAGGCCTAATAAAAATAATTGAATAATAAATGTACAGATAGAATATATAATGAATAATCTATCATCTACCAAACTACCAAAGTTTCAATTCTCTTTTACTGAGCTCTGAACAGAAATAAACAACTTTCGAAAGAAACAGAACAAACATTACTAATATGACAGTTTCAATAGCGGTCTTAAGACCTTAGAGAGGCCTCCCACACATAGAGAAAAATACATTTTAAATATTTCTTTACTTGTTTATTTGTCTATTTGTCTATTTATGTTTCAAACAATGTCTGTATATGAAATGTGTGTCTCTTTGTGTAAATAAATGTCTTTGTCTGTATGTCTGTCAATGCTCAATGCTGCTAGTCTGAAGTTTAGCCAGCTTGTATATGACCAGCTGCCAGAGGCAGATGTAATGATGAGCTTATACGTACACCATGTTACACATTTACTCCATGGGTTGATTTTTTTTACTTGCCTCCAATTTAACATCTCATCATGCTCATGTGATCGACATTAGCTGGGATGCAGCTTGTGAAGGGGAATCAGCCAGGAATTGCTCTAGTGACCTTCAGCGAACATGACGTGGAATTGGCGGACACACGAAAACCATTAGGCCACCCAGCCACCATATATATGATTATATTGTAAATTATGATATAGCTTGATATTAATGTATTTATTAATAGATTATTAGTTTTAGTAATCATTAGATCAAATACATTTCATACAGGAAACTTAGGGCAATTGCAAAGTCGGTTTAGCATAGTATTGTTCGGTTTGCCCGGTAATGCAGGTATAGTCTGTCAGCGAGTCGTGGATAAGGAGCAGTGAAGTGGGAGCTAAGTAAACAAACCAGTGGTAGGAGCTTGTCTGTTTGGAGCACTGGCCAGGAGGATAGTCACGAGACAACATTATTACCTGCTGTGAGACACTGCTTGTTGACCTAACACAGCTCATCAGGAGAGCACTTCTAGATAATATGGTTTATTTTTACTCCGCAGGGAAAAAACTGTCAGGAGGTTAAAATGCTTGATAGACACGGACAGGAAGGTGAGATGGCTATTAAGCAGGTTTTGTACTTATAGTGCTGTGGCCATATCTAAAAAGAGGCTTAAAAATGGGGGTAACACCAACCTATCCAGTTTTAAGCTTAATATTCTCTTATTTATGAAAAATATGGTTGTGGTCAAATAAAATGTGTTTGACTTGGTGAAAATCAGGAATTTGTAAGGCAACCTCATGTTTGGCTGACGAAAAAAATGAATTAAGTGAATTCGGCGCCTTACTTGTATTGCTTGTTTATAAATATAGTTTATTGTCATCTTTAATAATTGCTGTTGTCAATCACACGTCCTATGCCACACTTACCACTTTTAAGCTACTTGTACATTCAATGACAACACACATAATGATATTGCACACAATCATTTCATGCTTATCATACAGTAGATGGTGACGCGCAATTTTGCGCGAATACTGACTTTTTGCGAGATTATAAGATTTTCTCGCACATTTAAAGGATTCCGTCAAAACTGCAGTAAAACTTTATTTTCTCGCAAAATTGCGAGATTTCTTATAAATACTATGTCCATCACAGGGCCGCTGCGCATGCGTCAAACACCAAAATGGCGGCAACTAAGAAAGATCGTCGACTCACAAGCTTAAAAGGTAATAGATCAAAAATCGATCGGTAAAATTGTTAGATTATTGTTTTTTTCTTATTTTCAAACTGACCAGCAGGTTATCTCCAACCTAATACGAAATCAATGCATTCTGTTATGGATTTCAGTGACCGATTAGCGTCATGCAAAGCCTTTTTAGCGTTGCAACACTTTTCATCCACCACGTTTTTTGCTTCTGCTTCCTGTTTATTTATTTTTTCCGGTTTAACTTGTTGTTGAATTGATTTGTGTTGGATCTGCTAGGAAAGTGTTCTGTATTTTAGCGCCGCATAGCGGCTATAATTTTCTCGCAATTTTACGAGATTTTATATAGAATCTCGCAAAAAGTCAGTATTCGCGCAAAATTGCGCGTCACCATCTACTGTCATATTCTCTACATGATGCAGTATTGTAGTAAATTTATAGAGTTTTTGGTGCTTGTTGATATCCATCTTGAACGTTCTACTGTCAGATTCCGAGTGAACGAAGACCGGTCTGTGTAAAGAGCTATCAGCGCCGAATCGCACTGATGCGCCCTCTTGTGTATATTTACCACAATCTTCCCTCTTTTGTTCTTTGGCAGTGTACCATGTGTTACCCAATAAAACTGTCTGATGGTAACAATATTGACCGAAAATAGGGAAGTGTCACACAATAATGATGGCTTGATAGTGTCCCCAAGGTGCGATGATCCTTCCTGGATATCCTCTTCCTTAATGATGACTTTCAAAAATATACCTGGTTGGCGAAGTGATGATTTCTCTTTGTAAACTGTAGATTATGTTGGCTTAACAGGCACTAGGTTATATGGGCTTTCATATCACATTTATATACACCCAAACAATTGTCCATTATTCAAAATGGTCCCAGAAAGGTGAGAAGGTCCAGCCAACATCAGTTGATCACGAGCTGCACAGGGCTGTAGCTAACCCGAGGCTGACAGACACTTCTTATAACTGGTGCTACAAATGTAGCCGAGTTTAATCACATGTATCTTTATTCATAAGTTCTTGAAACTGTCACTCCGTTTCCTGAGTAACAGAGCCATCGTGACACGATGGCTACACAAGCTACAGTATTTGCATCCTCTCGCTCTTCAGCGAGTACATGACTTTATTAGCGAACAGACCTGCAGGATCAATGAAGTCACTGATGACAGCTTGCGCAGGGAGGGCGATGATGATTGACATGCCCATCTCAGCGCCAATGCCACATGAAATCAGAGAGCAGCAAGTGTCATGCCTTCCGTCAGTCAGGACGTTGCGGGACGGAAGAATGACCGTATATTGTCGCCCGCCAACTTTTGGGTATGCCGAAACCATAGGACAATCCGTGTGAAGGTGTCTCGGCTGGTTAGAATTGTGGGTCAGTAGCGATGTTCTCAGTGGGGATCCGTGCTGAGTGGACACACTTGCTGGTCGTAATTCAAGTTGCCATGGACCCAAGTGCCTAGTCGGTTCAGACTTCTCTTGGAGTACCGGATGATCTGTCAAATACTGTGGTATTGGGACCAGGACTGATTGTATCGCCATGTCTCTGCATCCATGCTGCTCTCTACTGGTCTGATCAGTGGCACCCCATTCTTTAGCATTCTGGATGAAAACTTTGTCTCCCAGAATAGTGGTGATACCAGCATTCCCTCTACAGAACGCAATGTTGGTGTACGGCCCCAGGTGTCTTGACGGACTATCAACAGTGTCCAATAAATAAGAGCTAAGCGAACACATCATATATTTCGGGCAAGCTTAAATCATGCTGAATCAAATTACTGAAACTTTTGGTACTCCAGTAGGAATAATTTTATTTAAGAAATTTGCAGAAAAAGTGGCATCAGCAATAGATAGGAAAAATTCTGAAAAACTTCACATATAAGGTGGTGCAACTTTGGGGAACAGCAGGGTAGTAATTGGAAAAATATCAGGATAGGACGGGAACATTTTCGGGAAATATCAGCCAAAAATAGAGAGATTTCTGACATGCATGGAGTGAATGGCCCAAAAGATTTCCCAAAATCCCTTCAGGGAAGGGGTGCATGGGGTAGTTTTTAAACCACAGTACTCCATATAGCCTGGTTAAGTGTGCCTTTTGATGGTCACATTGACATGTCTTGGCTATGTTTTACAAAATTTTGAGAAAATAGAAAAAGATGATTTATTTCGTTTCCTGAACAGAACTTATGCACTACTGCACATGCATGCCTAAAACCTTGCTAGAATATGTCTAAAATAGTGTAGTTGTGCCTTTTTTGAGTCTCATGCCCATAAATAATGTTAAAGTTGCATAATAAGGTGAAAAAATGAAAAATTCTTGTTTTTCCAAACCTCCTTATCAAAGACAATATTACTTTCACATGATCTTAGAGGTGTCATTATCATACAGAAAATTTTGATAAGTTTATTTGTAAGATTTCTGAGAAATTTTTTATGAAAAGAATATGACCAAAAATCGAGTGGACATCATTTAGGGTGAGGCTGCGGCCCCCTAAAATCATACATATCGACCAAACCAACTTATCCATATAATTTATGTTGTTTTAGCCATTACCTGAGCCATCTAAGAAATAGAATAGAATATTTGGGCTAATTTAGCTTCATATGTGAACCAATAGTAGGCCAATCACATGCATTTTAAGCTCAGAGCAATATAGTAGTTCTGCATGCACTGTGCTTCTGTTGGCAGCTTCTCATGAATGGCAACCTGAACAGCAGGGTAGCTCTGATAATCTTAAGCGGCATTCACACTGTCACGGATGGGCATGGGGAGTGAGCACGGATGAAAAAAAAAGTTTACTCCTAGTCATCCTTGGCCATATGCAACTCACTCGCCGAAAGATATACGGATACTTTTGCTCGTGCTCCTATTAGCGTTAAAACATTCGTGACCATCCATGGGCAGAGCAAAAATTTTTAAACATGTTTAAAAATTTGGCGGATGTTCTATGAGTGAAATTGTTTACCTTTATACGTGAATCGCTCGGAAGTCACTCTACGGATGTACGTGGTTACTCACCATCCACAATTGCTCACTCACACTCATACGTGGTGGGCTCGGTGTCAAGGATGTTTCACCAATGAACCACAGATAGACAAGAGTGAGCGGCGAGAGGTCCACGTATGTTTCAGTGTGAAACTGGGTAGCGCACGGACAATAGGCCAGTGTTTCCCGGACACTTGGCGTATGCACAAGAATGTTTGAAGAGTGGACAGTTGATGGTTGACAGATACTCACACATACTTGTAGGAGTGTTTCACGGGGTATAAAAGCGCCACAGGCCATCTTCAGCCATCACTTTTCTTGCAACTTTCAATGAGAACACATCAGCTCCTGACCAAACTATGGCACCACCGCAAGGCAGAAGATCTGATACAAGTAAGAAGGTGGCCAAAAGTGAAGAAGACGAAGCTGCAAGAACATATATTTCTCCTGGGCATGATGAAATCCGCTTCCTTTACAGAACTGTCTCCCATCACCTATTGACTGACACCAAGTCCACCTGCTTGTCTTGAACGAGCTCAGCCACAAGAGGAAGAAGATCAGCCACAGGAGTAAGAAGCACATGGGAGGTCCCCGTCCGACTCCAGGTCTGACAGCCCTGCTGTTTCCTGACAATGTTGAGGAAGACCTTGTGGAGTGGTACCGAAGTCATGAGGTGTTCTATGACCACAGCCGCAAAGACTACAAGGAAAGCGCCATAGAGAACCGCCTGTGGCAAGAGAGGGCTGCCAGTTTGAAACCCCCTTGGACTGGTGTTGTCTTGAAAACATGGTTTGAGGACTCAAGTCAGAACCTTCTGGGACATCTGCTAAGAAGTTAACTGCCAGGGAGAGATCGGTGGTTGACAAGTTGGATCACAATCATCGTGCCCCAGCAGACAAGGCAAGGCCATGCTGAAGAACCGCCCGCAGGGCCAGTCGCAAAAGAACGAATTCCGGCTCAGTTCTACTCCTGTGAGGTGGTGCAGGGAGATTTCTCGATTGTTACTGAGGAATCTTCAAGGGCTGCTCTGTCCACCAAGGGAGGCCGTCATTTCAAGAGGAGAAGAGTGCCTGTCACTTCTGTACCTCCAGCTGCACCTGGCCCTAGTGTTTTGCAAGTTGTCATCAGCATTCTGCAGACAGTGCCCAGACTGGCCACCAACATGACAGATCAGATGGCCCAAAAAGATGCGGTGCAAAATCCTCCTGCCCTTGCATGGAAGGCCTTCTGTGAGATGCTGTACCAGGATGTCCTTAGTCTGCCTGAAGTCATCTGGGAAGAGTTCCAGAGTGAGGCCTTGGCAGCTCTCCTGACTGCCAAGAGGAAGGCTTGAATGAGGTCAGCTGCTGCAGGGGCCTCTACGTCTTTCCTGCAGCCCCAGTATTCTGTGCTACAGCATCAGGTCTTCCAGCCACTCCTGCCTGCTCCGACATCTCAACAGTTCGGTGTACAGCAGAGCCAGTTCACTCCAGTCGTGCCCTACTCTGGTTCTTCTTCCTCATGGAATAATATGGCCCTTTCCACAGCCAGCCGATGTCTTCCCCAGCTTCAATGCCTTCTTCGAGTGCTTTCCTGCAGCCTGCTCCTGCTGCATCTACAGCAATGACACAGCCTTTCACTTCTGCAGTCCCTCAACGTTCTCAAGCATCCTCAGACATCCTGAACACCAGTTTTCTGTGAGCTCTCCAGAGTATTCCTACTCCCCTTGTTGGAAACCGTTCATCTACGCCAGCGACTACCAAGTGATCCTGAGGAGGCAGCCTGGACCCCCTTCCTGGAAAAGTCCCCCGGTGGATCATCGTTTGCAACTTTTCAGTTGGACCTGGTTCACATTCAAAGTTCTGCAATGACTGCCTGCGCATCTGTCATCCAGACATGTCCCTCGGTGGATCTACCCTTCCTGGAAATGTCCCTCGGTGGACCATCCATTGCTCATCAATCGGGATCTTGGCTTTTTTCAAGGCCACCAAGTCATCGCAAAAGAGCAGACCATGTATACATTTTTTGTTGACCAATTAAAAACAAAGTTTCCTCTTTCAACTTTACTTCTGCCCCTCCATCAAACAATCCTAAAAAAGGTAAAAAAACTCCTTCCCCTTCTCCCAAATGAATCCCAAAAAAAAAAGATTCAAACACCTTGGAGAAATTGGACCAGGAGAGGACATTCGGAATTTGCAACATGAGCATGCTCCAAAGTCTTTATTTATTCAGATTTCACGGAGTTTGACTTTGAAATCCTCATATTAAGCAATTAAGCACCAGGGCAATAAAAGTTCGTTAATGTACAATCAGCCTCGCGCTGGCTGGGGGAAGGCAGTGGCCCTAGAACTTAAGTCTCCTGCCTATTAAAAGTAACTTTCCTAGCAGATATTTATCTATAGAGTTACTTACCTAACTAAATGTTTTATTTTATTCCCACGTAACAGCCAGTTTAGTGGTCTACAATAAGACACTTCTCCTGTGAAAATTAAACCATTTTTGGTCGAGATATGGTTATAAGAAAATAAAGATGACTAGTTTAAGAATGTGTTTGTCAAATTGTCATTATAAAAAGACCCACAAATACCGACACAAACAAATTATGCTTCGATGAAAGAAAAACAAAATGATATAAACTATATTCACGGCTTGCTGTGGCATGTCTAGTAAATATTAAGATAAACACCACACACCTTATTGGCATTAACACAGCAATTACTTAACAACTATGCATATAAGTGAATTAAGCTTTTAGTGTATTATCCATGAGGTTGTTATCTACCTAAAATCATACTCAGTATGTGTTTTTAGTGCTTTAGTGTTCAGAATAACTAAATTAGGTATATCATGCAATGTATATAAATGTGCTCGAAAACTGATAAATATGTATATTTCATGCAGATTGTTCCACAATTGCCCTCCAATTAGGGGCGGGTCTTTGGTAATTAAGCTTTTGGCATGACAGTGATTCTACCTTTGATGTACCTCAGTGTCCCCTCCTGGTCTAATTTCTCCAAGCAAACAAGCAAAGTTCTATCTTTACACTCTTCTGCCCCTCCTCCTTCTTATGTAATATTTAATTAACCGAAATATATAACAGTGAGTAGTAATTTATAATTTCCTCTTGACCTTACAGCAGTAAAAGTGGCTGTTTTTTCATGAGATTTTTATATACTCTACATAGGTCATGTAAAAACAAAGGCAGTTTACTTAAAGCTATCTCTTAAACAGAAAAACATTATGTACAGTGCAATGAAACATATTCAGAATAAATCACGGCATCAACAGGTGTGCCCCAAGGGTCAATATTAGGACCGTTGCTATTCATCATTTATTTAAAGATATATCTGTCACTAACAGTAGATACTTACAATGCAGATGATATCACTCTTTTAAAAGCTTCAGGTTTGTCTAAAAATGCAATTGAACCATCTGCTACAATCCTAAACACAGAATTTCAAAAAATACATACAAATTGTCACTTAATATTGAAAAAACAAAATGTATGCTATATATACATTCACCCCGGTCAACAAACCTATCAATTAACCATCACTACACATTGATGGCACTGCCCCGGAATTTGTTGACAATTTTTACTTCTTGGGGATTGTTTTAAATAAGTATATGAAATTGGACAGTCAGGTTGATAAAATAGCCAATAAAATCTCCAAAACAATAGGCAAACTGAAAAAACTGAAAAATACACTTCCTCTACATAAACTCAAAACTATATACAATTCATATACATTTTATCTTCATATTCATTCGACATTGCACCTGCCACTGGTAGCTGTTTACAACGCTGGGAGTCACAAGGTTACACAAGCTAAGCCGAGACAGTCTGACGCTGACACCTGCATTTTTCTCTTGTAAACTGTGGTCAATGCAATAGTCTCCACTAATCATCAAGCCACAATTGCGATGTGCACTGCTCTTTGATGATGGGCAAATGGCAAAATAGGACCACGGCAAATCTCCCATAATTCCCAGAATCACAAAGTAATGGAAGCCATCCGTAAGTGAATGTTGCTGTTAGGCTTGTTGCCATGGGTAACGCTTAAATGGCAGTGAAAAGACCGAATAAATCACAAATGCTGTCATCTTCACTTGAGACAAGCAGACACCCACACAAGCCTGCTTTTCATCTGTGCTATTAAAGACGACGCCCTTGTCTATATTCTCTGTAGGATAAACAGACTGAGCAGAGCAAAAATTGATGCTTGAAGTAGAATACTTAAGCACAACTTTTGCCTTTGCCACATGAAAATTTTGCAAGGCAAAAAAAAAGCGGTTGTATCTACCATGGTGTTGATTTTCTGAGGTTATGAACAGGTATCTGGCGTATTTTGAAATAAAATTCATCTGTCTTCAGTATCTGAACCATTAGTTCTCTGGCCATTTCTCAAAAGAGGCTTAAAAATGTAAGGCAAACTCATGTTCATCTGTCATTGACAAAAATTTAACATCACATTTTGTCCTGTAATGCCTGCCCTGTTCAGCCAAACTGCACAAAAATGGTTCTGAATCATTGGACTAGACCTAGAAATAGATGATATACCTTAGTTAGTGCAATAAATTTGTGATCTTTTTAATCAGGGCAACATTAGGGTTAAAAATTGTACAAAAAATACTTCATTTTCGGCTCAGCGTGCTTTAATGTTTTCCATTTAACAGAGGTAAACTTCATCCAACATGGGCACATTATATATTAAAATTTCCCCCATTATCCTTCTATCCAGTGATATATCACATAAGCCTATTGGATAATTTGTAAGGCCACAGAAAGGCAATATATTTCCCCTTACCCTTAATATTTTAGTGTATAAAAAAATTGGGAAGTATGCAACAAACAACTGAGATAAAATTAATAGAACAGTTTAAATTACCTCAAAACAATGGAAAACTTACATAAGTATTAATTAGACTCATCTAGTGAAAATTTCTATATACCTAACCCCACACTGCATGTTTATTATCATCAAGACCAATGTATTGGCAGGTTTTGTATTGGCAATGGTAAAATCACAATTGTTGTGCTAAATACCCTTACAATACATGATATGTTTTAATTTTGTGATGCATTGTCCATATTAGAATAAAATGCAACTCAGGATAACTACTTATCTTCCTAAATTTGCCATGGATATAGTCTATTGGAGATGTAATGAGATAATGAGTTATAATACTGAGGAGCCTTGTTATACTTACTTGTACAGACTAGGATACTATTACTATGATGCCAGTTTGGGAATATAATCACTAAATAAGGCTCATCTGGATTTCTCTGTAACGTATGGCTAGTCAATCTGTAGATTTTAAACACTGTTAGTACATTTTATAGTGTTTCTAATATATCGTCCTTGTGAATAATTCTTTATTTTGAAGAAATACTAGTTGATTGATTTGAGTGATCATTTCCGTTTGATCCATGTTAGACCTTGCTGTCATGGAACATCTCTGTGTTCTCAATACCTCCTGGATTTCTTGATGGTAGCCCAAAGATTAGCACAAACCTATGAAGGTTTAATTCTGAAAAATGTTCAGCTATTCCATTGACATGAGCCTTGCTGCTTGGTTAAGACAAGAACTTTGTCTAAATTAGGCATTCATTTAAGTAGCTGAAAAAATAAGACCCTTCAGTAGCAACTCTACAACAATGACCCAGAAAGAAAGTATTATGTTAGTGTGACACAGTATAAATTGGGCTGAAGTGGTGGGTCTACGGATGCTAGACATTTCTATTTTCTTAGTGGTTAGCCATTAGCATGAGGTCATAAGCATATTTTCCTTTGCAGTTGATATGTTTGAGAAATGTAATGAAAACAACCAAATCTAGGTTGTTATTAAATCAAGAATTGTGCCACTCTGTATTAGAAAAAGGTTATATATTGTGGTTGTGTTTGTTATTACCATAGCCTAAAATGTAGGGATTGACCTTTCTTTTAAAGAGAAGTATTCATGCATGCCAGTTATTCATTGGTGAAATTTGACTGTGTTGGCACAGTAAATAATGTAAAAGAACACACATACATTTTCACAGAGATGCCATGGCACAGTGAAGGTGGGGGTTTCAGAATGGAGGACCTGAGCAGATCCTCTGCAACTCTATGCTCCACTTTACCCAGGTGCAAATGGGAATCTAGCTGGCTTAGGACAGTGATGGTGATTGTATACTAGAGTGCTAAAGCCACTGTCACACGGGCCGGTTTTGCCGTAGTGAACCCGTAGTATTACGTAATAGTTATGTAACAGCTCTTTCCGCCGGTTTGGCGACCGGTTCTGGCAGCAAAAAGGGGCGGGGCAGCACCCGCCGGGTTACCCGCCGGGTGCTACGGGTAACCCGCCAGGATACCCGCCAGCTTCCACGGGTGCCTCGGCGGGTTCTACGGGTGCCTCGGCGGGTTCTACGGGTTACTCGGCGGGTTCTACGGGTTACTCGGCGGGTTCTACGGGTTACTCGCCGAGTTGTAGGAGTAAGCAGGCGAGTAGTAGGAGTAACTCGCAGCTTCCAGGAGTATACTTTAAAAGGCTGCTGCTCCCCTAATATTAGTCCGATTTTCGTTAAATAAGAACTAAAATTGTAGTATAGTTTATACTGATTCCATACCTGTTTACGGATCGAAAATATACCAAATATTAAGCGAGTTATTCGTCTGAGAAGGTAGCTAGGTTTGCGGAGGCAAACAGTGGTGCTCTCGCAGACGTCCGCGCCGGGACTGTATCAATGCTGCTGCTCCCCTAATATTAGTCCGATTTTCGTCAAATAAAGACTGGATTGTAGTATAATTCATATTGACTCCATAGGTGTTTTCGGATTGAAAATAGACCAAATATTAAGCGAGATATTCGTCTGAGAAGGTAGCAAGGTGCTCTGTGTATGTTCATGACTTGAATGGTGTGGTCAATATTTTTTACCATTATATATACATTGTCTGGATGAGCTTTATTGCAATTAATTTCTACTCATTCTGCCAACTGGCCAATGGGAAGGACTTTTCCTTTGGTTTTGTAAAGTCAATTAACCTATATATGTAATAGCAATCTGCCTTGACCGTTATGTCAATTGCTATTAGCATTTTGAATAATACAAAGAATGGGGTAAGTCATGCTTTTTCATCATTGATCACAAGCATTAATTGAAGTTCTGAATTTCAACTGATTCCTGTTTAATATGCATATTAAAGAGGGAGATTGTTTTGATCATGGATGGAACATGCAATATCAATATTAATTTCAGTTGGATTATTTTCAGAAACAACAACGAAATATTGATAATTTATATAAACTAGAGTATATCTATCTATAGATAGTTGTTATAGCTCCATAGACATCTTTATCAAGTCGGAATTTTATTGGCAACAAGCAAACAAACATTGTTTTATTTTCGTTTTTTATTGATTACGAATTAATGAATTATTGATAGTAACATATTATTAGGTGAAGATCTTATAACTATCTGTCTATCTACATATCTATATTCTATGAGGTATTACTAACTTTATTAACAAGAATATTCTTGTTTGTGCCTAGTATACTCCATTAATTTTCCCCACCTTAACTATTATATAAATTCTACACATTTCCCTGAATAATTCAGTCTTTATTTGACGAAAATCGAATATGTGATAGACAGATAGTTTAGATAGACAGATAGATTTATATGCTTATTATATAATATAGAATATCTAGATTAATATTTGGTCCATATAAGTACATAAAAAATAGCATGTAAAATCACAGATCAAATCACAAATACTAATTACAATATCAATATTACATTTAAATTTTACAAAAATATACACAAAAAGATAAGAATGTTCACATGTATAAAAAAAATACCAATATACAAATATAATCATTGCCTGGTAATTACAATACAATATATTGTTTTTAATTAATGAAAGCAATTACATCTTTTTGTAATTGTGAATGACAATCAAGACAATGTCATATTACTGTGTCATCTTTGAACAAACTATGAAATGACAGGTCAAGGAACCCCAATTTAGGCAATTAGGCAATTGACACATGTATTGAGCATTTGCTGTATTCTCTACACCCATTCTTTATATCATTCAAAATGCTATTAGCAATTGACATAACGGTCATGGCAGTTGGCAGAATGAGTAGAAATGAATTGCAATAAAGCTCATCCAAACAATGTATATATATCATGGTCAAAAATATTGACCACACCATTCAAGTCATGACCATACACAGAGCACCTGGCCGCCGCCAGAGAACTGCATTCTCAGATGAATATCTCGCTTAATATTTGGTCTATTTTCAATCCGAAAACATGATGGAATCAGTATGAACTATGCTACAATACAGTTTTAATTTGACGGGGAGCAGCAGCCTTTTAAAGAAGGGCTCAGCCCTTCCTGCATTGATAGAGTCAGGGCGCGGACGTCTGCGAGAGCACCACTGTTTGCCTCCGCCAACCTAGCTACCTTCTCAGACGAATATCTCGCTTAATATTTGGTCTATTTTCAATCCGAAAACACGTATGGAATCAGTATGATTTATACTACAATTCAGTCCTGATTTGATGTAAATCGGATTAATATAAATGGAGCAGCAGCCGCCGCAAGACAACTGCCTTCTCAGACAAATATCTCGCTTAATATTCGGGTTTTTTTTAATCCGAAAATACGTATGGAATCAGTATGAGCTGTACTGCCATTCAGTCTTTATTTGAGGAAAATCGGACTAATATTAGAGGAGCAGCAGCCTTTTTAAAGTATATACCTCCCTGCCTACACTGACGCTGGTAGCAAAAAGCCGGCGGGTTACACGTGAAAGCCGGCGGGTTACCCGTGAAAGCCGGCGGGTTACCCGTAGAACCCCTCAACAAGCCGCCGGGTTGAAATTAGGGACGAATAATTCGCCGGGTTCTACGGGCCACCCGCCGGGTTCCACGGGCCACCCGCCGGCTTCCACGGGTTTTTTTTTTTTTTTTTACACCCGTGAGATTTCTACGGTTGTGCCATGCAAGCGTGGCACAACCGGCTACCGGGGTCGGGTTTCGCGGCTTGGCCAAGGGTCCCACGGGTGCTTGACGGGTATCCACGGGTATCCACGGGTGGCCGTATTGGGGCCGCCGGCTTCGAGCCGGGTAGCGATTTCCGCAACTATTACGTAATACTACGGGTTCACTACGGCACAACCGGCCCGTGTGACAGTGGCTTAAGTCTCCTGCAGGTAACTCTGTGTAACGGGATGTATGCTACCACGGGTGTTGTCAAAGGCTGATGCTTAAACAGGTCCATGGGCAAGTTAAGTGTAGTAATTTAGCTAAAGTGAGAGGCTGCCAAGCTGCCATGACCAAGTTACTGCTTATTCAATCAAACTGACTACACTGAGTCCAGGCAACCCACCAAAACTGATCATGTGATATATGTAAATGTGGGCTGAAAAGTTATAGTTAACTAGAGGGTGAGCAGGGGGTCACTAAATTAAAATATATAAAACTTGCTACAAAGCCATCTGGCCCAAATTTAATCTTTAAGACCCACCCTGGAATCATCAACTATTTGGGCAAACAACAAACTCAGGGATAGGCCAGAGCTTCTTATAACAGCATGACATCACATAAACACTTCCATAAATCTAAAGTGGGAAATGTAGTCTGAGTCAGTCTGATTGAATGCTCTTTAACACCACCTACCTAAGGTGATGTTCATAATTTAAGGTGGGCACTCATAACAGGTAACTGACCTTTAGTACCATCTAGTAACATATGCAGTGTTTTCTTACTGATATGCTAATGAAATTATATGATGTTAATAATCGTCTTATATTTAAAATCTATTGCTTTTCTGGTAACTGTATGTACTAGAAATAAATAATCAATCAATGCCTTTACCTTAACCTAAATATGAAGGAGAAATTATTTTACAGTGAGATGGGTGCAGGGTAA